>OZ021682.1:19481632-20950031 GCA_963978505.1 Listrodromus nycthemerus | reverse complement strand
GGCTCGACATACCTATGCCGCATCATTTTTGTATCAGCCATGAGACCGTCCCATATTTCCTTTGTACGTTACGAATCGTGTCGATTCGTTGTACTCTGCGCGGTCGCGCATCACGGACCCGCATATTCAATCTCCGACAGCGCAAAAATTTGGCGCTTCGACTTGCCGATGCAATGCGCGTCGTAACAGTTGTGAAAGAAAAAAAAACGTTTTTTTTCATACCGTTAAAATATATTTGATAAAACATCGCTAGGCTCCGAAGAATTATTTTGTCTATTGTTTTTACGACTCGCGACTCACACTTGACTTTCGGTCTTCCGAAGCGCTGTCGCGTGAATCGTTGCGAGAAACGACACACGATATTTTTTGGACTTTTAAAATCGAATAGCGAATGACATTATGAGTTTTCAAAGGTCTACCGAGGCTCGGAGAGTCCCGTGCATTTTACTTTGCAATGCCAGCGGTTGAATGGTGTTTGCAAAACACGTACACACTTAGCCTTGTTACAAACAAATAAAAAAGAAATTATTATCGCTAATATACTCAATCGGGCGTTAACCTTTTTTTCATCGTAACTCGTCTTCTTTCTCGTGCGAAATGACTCAAGTTGATTCGGATCGAAGACACAAGATTGTTACAAGATTCTTCCCGAAACTCGTTAACCGCGTTTAATTTTCGCGAGAACGATTTTCAAAAATATAAGGCTCAACGATTAAAAATTGCGAATCGGAAGGCTCGTTGATTGAGCGGGGTCAACGAGGCGACCAGCGAACAGTATACCGGAGGTTGGACGATCCACGATGACGAACATGAAAGGTCTGTCGACTCGGAAAGCCTGGAAGGTCGTGCCCATCAAGGGAATGACGGTGAGACCTGAAAGTAATGATAAACGTTCGACCGGTTATTAGGTTGCAAAATAGCTCAGACCTGTAAATTAAGAGCACCGAGATATCGAGAACTTTACCTGTGACTGCGGCTGCAACGGTTCCGGACTCGGTCACTTCGATCTTCGCGTTGTGAAGAACGTTACCGACGCGTACCGTGGATCCCGGCAAAATACCCGAAAGATTTGCGCTCAGATCGAACAAATCTTTAATTCCCATCTGCACGAAAATCAAACATACGATTATCAATAGTCTACTGTATTTTGGAGAAAACAAAAAAGTACAAACGAAAGTAGAGAACTCACGGTCTCGAGGGCAGGTCGAAGATCCTGTTTGCTCTCAATGCTGAACCTTGGAATTGCCAAGAGCAGTTCAGTTTCTCGAAGAGATCCCAAAATTACCGAGATCGGTGTGTAAGACAAGTCCCTCGAGAGTGTACGAAGACTCTGGATACCCTCGTTGCGTGGCAATAACATTAGCATTGACAATCTTCCGTCCTGGAAAAAAAAACAAACAAACAACAACAATACGAATAAGATTGAATGCAAACGAAGAAAATGATTTCGAGTAATTTTGCTGCACTCACGGCATAAGGAATTTCAACGACTTCGGCGTCCAATGCGGGAATCGAAGCGTATTTGTACTTGAAGAGATTCTCCATCGTCGGAACGTCTTGACAACCGAAATTCGGAACTCGGAAACAGCGAGTCCGAGTTGCATTCTCGTCGAAGGCATTGAGCCAATTTCCCTTGAAGTAGAGGGCCGAGGTCAGTAGCAGACGAGTGTCACGGCTCAAAGAACCTTGTACACAAAATTATTATACTCCTTGAGACGAGTTGAAACATTCATCGTGTTACATAGATGTACGAAAGAGACGGTTGCATTGTTTTTCATTAATACCATACGAAAATGCTTCGAAATTTGGGCCAAAAGACAATTTTCAATTCTACATCGTCGATTCTACATTAATATTTTTTGGTCTCGACTATCTATGGTATCCGAATGGCGACATTTTTTCGTTTCCACGAAAATGTTATACTATTATTATTATTATTATTATTAATATTATTGTGACGATTCTCCTCACCGGGTTCGATAATGGCTCGAATATTATTTCTCGTTGCTTGGCGCACCCACTCGTTGATCGCTGCTGCCGAGCGTGTCGAATCGCTAAAGTCCACGGATCTGATACTACCATCGTAATAGTTCATAAGGGCGTTGTTATAATCAATGGAAACTTGAATTTCTTTTCCGACCCACAGACGCGTTGCCAGTGATATTTCCGTTCCTGATCTGGAATCCTTAAATGAGAACATATAATATTACATATTAAACATATAATATTATGAACGACGGTTCGTCGACGAAAGACCGAGACACATTGTTATTACGTGGAATGGCCTCAAGGATTCTCTCGCTGCTCCCCGAATCTCTTGTATGTTCAAAGGAAGCCTCAAAGTCGATAGAAGTTCCTGGCGAGTTCTGCCACCGGTTCCTTCGAGCAACGCTGTCAGAGCTGCTTTGACGCTCAACGGTGCAACGATCGCATTGCCGTTTCCTTCCGCATTGACCGCCTACGAGTTCAATAAATCACCGACATCGTTCATAACAATAACTATGAAATCGAATTTTTTTTCATTACCTGCAACAACTCGACGTTGAAAAAGTTATAGCGTTCAACGCTGCTGACTCCATCCGGGGCAGCTGTAAAATTCGTTTAACAAATATTATAGTCTGCGCTTTCCCCGATGGTATATTCTCTCACGACTTCGTAGCCGAATACGATTGAGAAATTTGTCGAGAATATTTTGAGATTATTTGCAGCGCGGTGTTGAATTTTTAACAGTCGAGGATGTTGAAACGAGTTTTTTTTTTTTTTTTTTTTTTTTTTTTTTTTTTTTTTTTCGCTTTAATGATCCGCGTCTCGGGAATTCCCAGGACGACTCGACGATCTTTCGACGGAAAACCGACACCGCGACTCACGCCGATACTAACCACCGACATGTCACGATTCTAATAAACTAATCAATCGATCATAATTATCAGAAGATTCGAGGTCGCTCAACGTGAAAACTACGATTATTTTAATACGGTGAAGAATTTATTTAGAAATGTTAACGTAGTTTGTAACGAATGTTTTATGACCGGGAATTAATTGAATAAAAAGCGTTCTCGTCACTCGAACGAGTGGGAAGCATCGAAGAAATTTTTTTGTTTGATTTGAGTCATAGGCGGCGCTGTCTGTTTTTCCAAGGACAGCCGTGAACCGGAACTCGAAAGGTCGATGAAACGCACAAGGAATGTGTTAATCACCGTCTATCAATTATATTCCGTCATACCAGAGACTTCATCACCGATGATCAATAACGCGAATAACAATAGTCGCATCTTTCCTCGCGAATAAATCGTTGAGAGTTTGTCTAACGCGATTCCTCGAATCCGTTTGCCGAACGGAGACACTGTGTATTTGAGGGAAAAAAAATTGTTTTCCTTGTAGCTTTGAAACGTTCGTACGACGAGATACGGAACTTGTAGGTATAGCGGGTGCGCGCTCGATCACCGCTCAGAGCAAATTGAAAGAGGATCCGTGGCTGACCGGTATAACACCTGGATCGAGTCATGCTCCCCACTTTCTTCTTCCACCGTTTCAAATATATTCATTGCGAAATTTGACACTGTAACGTTATGTGGATATAGTCTTTTGGCACAGGCAGAGAAAAAACAGGTTTCTCTACGATAAAACTTCTTTTTTTTTTTCGTTGTAATTTTCTCGAATCGCTAACTTCCCTCGCCGATCCACGCGAAGCATATATGTCTTTCGCAGCGCCAATGTGTACACGTAACTCAAAAGTTCATAAGAAAGTTTCCGTATTCGTTTGTCGGTGTACGCTTCCTCTCGCCGAGAGATATTTTTTTATCGTAACGTTACGTCACCATCCGAACAGGTGAGATATGTGTCAGCGTGCCAATATTGAAGTATCATAGGCAAATAAACGAGGTCAACAGTGGAAGACTCATGGTCGATTTTAAATGACAACAAGCGGGTTTAGGACGTTACTCGAGGATGTAAAACAACGGTAGGACATTGCGGCAATGTTTTCTTTCCGATTCACAATCGGACTGAGACGGTATTTTCGTCATAAGATCAAAAAATCATGTCAATGTAAAAAAAAAAAAAAACACCTTACTGGAGCAGGTTTTATTCATCGATAAGACTGAAGCAGTCGATTCAGGGATCGTGCGCAATTGATTGTTCGAAAAGCCAGTTGTCGTGCATAATTTAGCGGACGAAAGAGTGTTACCTGTCGGTGTTGGCTCAGTTGTTTCATCGCTGAATCGGTTTGGAAAAGTTGGAGTTAACGCGGCATCCGTGCTACCAGATTTCTCTAGAGGATTCGACATTCTGCCCATGTGGAGTATCGTTCCGGTTATCTCGTCCTCGATGAAGAAGAGAAAGGGGTGATCGGCTCTGAATTCTTGATCGCTCATTTTATTGCCGATCTGTATCTCTACGCAGGAATTTGTAAGAAAAATTGTTGCCACTCAATAACGCACAGTTAATATAATTATCATACATCCTGTGTAATGATTCATGTATGGTAATATAATTAATATGAATTTTGCCGTGAAATATTTATGGCATACCGGTAGCTGCGAAAGCCGTAGTCCCCCTCTCGTTAACTTCGATTCCGGCTTTTTGCACCACGTCCGATACAACTAATCTTTTCGAAGTGCGCTTTGCTCTAGCGATGCCAGTAAGCGTCGCTGTATTGTCAAATATATCTCGGATTCCCAACTGGATACAAAAACAATCATTTCAATTATTTTATCATTTCCATTTTGTAAAAACTTGAAGCTCCGTCATTATCTAACTTTGGATTAGTAATTTTTCATACAAGTTAGTGGTATGTTAGTTGTCTCGTTAACTTTTTTTTGTTGGCCATTTATTTTTAAAAATATTACACTCACATCGCGCAACGTAGATTCAAGATGGCTCGTGAAGTCAAACTTGAACTTTGGTATCTTGACGTCAACGGGCAAATCTTGCATGAGCCATATGTGCCGGGTGAGAACAAACGGATTTATATTCTTGACGAGTTCATCGATTCCACCCACAGTCCTCGGTAATATAAAGTACATAGCGAACTTGTGACCCTGCATAATTAATAAACCAATCGAATTCCTTGTATCATCTCCGAGATCGTTAGACCTTCGTTACCATTGTTCAACGAGACTTACAACGTAAGGCACGCGCAGTATCTTAGCGTCGAGCTCGAGAGACTCGGAAAAATAAAAATTCCCAACGGTATTCATGAAAGGTACATCGACAGTCTTGCCGGGTTTTTCATAGAACTTTCCCGTTCTCGTGTCATTCGGGTTGAATCTATTCTTGTGCCATGAACCCTTGAAGTACATGGCGTTCAGCACCAGCATTACGGATTCCTTGATACTCTCTTCTATACAGAATGAAAAATAAAATAAAATAAAAAACAATTATTTTATTCATCGATAATCAGTACCCACCGTCTTCGATAATTTTTTCTATATGATTGTGGGTAACATTGCTGACCCAATTGTTTATGCCAGTGGCCGCAGCGTGAGAATTTTGAAAATTAGTGGGCACTATGTCGGCGCCGTAGAAAGCTTTAATAGTCGCTGCGTAACTCTGTGCCGTTTCAATTCCAGAATCCATGTACACCCTCGTGCCGATGTCGAGATTGTACTCGTTGAAAACAGGCTGAAGAACATACATCACTGTACAATGGTTCTTTAGTGCCGATAGAAAATGCAAAATTTGCATACCTGTAGCGACCGTAGAATAACTTCAAATTTCTCTCGAGTTGCCCAACGGCCGACTGGCAAGTGCATAACACCCGCTAATTCGTGGGCCGACTGGTCCTGCGCGCCTTCGTACAGAAGAACGAGAGCCAATTTTACCGATATCGGAGATATCAAAAGATTGCCTTTATATTTATTGGCCATTAACTGAAGTAAGGAAGATATCGTTAAAACATCTTATCGAAGCTTCTTCTTTATTATCATTGTTAATGGATCGAATGATTACTTTGCACAAATTCCAATCGAAGACACTGAATCGTTCTCCCTGATATGGCACGAAGACATCTGCCATTTCAGGTGTAACGTCAGGCGGTGTAGATGAATTTTTCGGTGCGTCTCTCTGCACCGGTCCCCCATAGGATACACATATCATTGATCCGAGTGCCGTCATTAAAATGGGCCATCCTAAAATTCCAAAAGTAGCGAATAAGGCAATAATAATAATGATGATGATGATGATAATAATAATAATAATAATAATTGTTATTTTTTTTTTTTAATCTAGCACGTTGTCATGACTCAGCAGCCATTTCGCGTCGCCACCATGAACGATGGAATTTAGATTCCCGGAGATAATTTTAAAACCGAAATTACCGAACAATCGAATGTTAAGAAACTCTGCGTTTCAATAGTGTTAGTTTATATACAGTAGAGTTACTGTGGGAGCCCTACGTCGGTGGTCAGTAACCCCGGTGACGAAGCTGTGTCGGCCTTGGCCTTCGGCGGCTAAAAAATACGGAACGCTATCCGCAGACCACGCGAAAAGTGGTCAAGCCACGACAGTGAATATTATTTTGCTGTCTTCATAGTCGAATACACTATGACACTCTTTTTTTAAATAAATATTTTCCAATGAGATCAACACACAGAGATTCGTCGTAGATGTTTACATTGAAAAATCGGTTTTTTTTTTAAGTACCGTTTCCGAGTCACGGAAGGTCATGGGTCAGACTGTAAAGATACGTGGGCAACACCAACATTTCACTCGATTTAATGAAATAGAAGCGCCTTACAAATAGGATTATACGGTATTGTGTCTCACTGTGGAGTTAGCTAATAAAAAATTACCAGTAGAATGAAATTAAAAAAAAACAACAACAACAACAATTTCAACGTATTTTCATCAAGGAGAGGAACTTACCTGAAGATAGTAACTTCTTCATGATTTACGAAGATTCGTGGATTCGGATGATGTTCGAACTTAGAGGAATCACCGATTACAATTATGTTGGCGAGTAAAGAAAGTTTACGGTAGAAGCCAAGCGGTTGTTCGTTTTGTTTTTTCGGTTATTAATTATTATGTCTTATTGATGACAAAGCTACGTAACGTGTCACGCTCGTCGACGTGAGCAACGGTATGCATCGACTACGACGGCCGTGCGCTTCTATATCGGAAGAGCTGCGAGCTGCTTCCATGTAGTTCGGTGTACGAGCGGAGACGCAGGATGGAGGAGTAGAAGGAGAAGACGATACGAGACGCGGAGAAGGAGAAGTTGAGATCAGTATTTATACTATAAACGACGCGGAAAACCCCCGACGCATTGTAGACACAACAGTCAATCGAACAAATACATCGATCAGTTGGACTGTCGTTAAATACGGGAAACACCACATGAAAATAAAAATAATACAGATGGCATTTTGCATGAGCAAGTTTTTGCATATTACTTATTTATTTTACAATAATAATTCTTTATGTCGCATAATGAGAAGTGGAAAAGTAATTTATCGCTACATCGTATCTCGATGAGATTCGCGCTGAAAGAGAAAGACTCCTCCCAATAAATAATACAAAATGTTCATGCGATGAGTAGGACACTGTACAATAAGTAATTGAATGTTGAACATTATATGAGAGATCAAAGATGAAAATAATAATAACTCGAAATGAATTGTAACAATTTCTCGAGCATCGAATTAACGTCTCCTACGCCTGCCGTCTTTCTTCTCGTTTTTCTCGCTTTTTTCCTTCTCCTGAATCTCCCGTTGCTGACGCTGAAGCTCGGCGTACTTGTCAATTGCCTTCTGCACGAGAAGGGTCGCAGTGCTCATGCTTTCCGGCGTGATGTAGGTGCGAGCCAACTCCGAAACTTGCTCTCTGACCTAAAAAAAAAAACCATACAAAGAAGTTCCTTGAACAATTGATATCTTATTTATCACAATTGAAATGGAGATTGATGTTCGATACTGTTAAACATGAAGCTCATAAACTTGATTTATAGCAACCGATATATTAATATTTTGGCTCCAATCATTGCGTAAGACAAAGTTCAGGTAATTTCGATTTAATACAAATGATAAAAATAGCTTTGAATCAACAATTTTTTTTACCTGATTCTTATTGAGCCCCAAACCGAGGAAGGTGATGGTACAGAACGGCGTAAATGTACAGATAGCCGTGGTAAAAGCTCCACCGATAACGAGAAGAATCAACAAATTCCAGATATACGTGGTTGCTCGTGTGCCGTACGTCAGCGCGAAATTGGAGAGCGGCACGAGAGCCGATAAAATTCCCGATGACCACGAGAAAGTTTGACGGGGTGGCGCCGATGGGATTAGGTATCCCTCGTATCCACTCTGCACAGCGTAACCGGCGTCTCTCGGATATTCCGGATAAGTCGGATAGAAATACTGTGACGATGACAACGGAGATTTCTGCTGATTCGGACCAGGATAAACCGGACCATTGTTATTGTTCTCCGTACTCGTTAGTGGTAGTGACAGCTGTACTTGGCGTGATTGCTGGGATGATATTTCGTTCCGAGGCGGAACCGCAACTCCCAACCCTGTGCCCATCATCACTGAGAATACGAGAGCGCGATACATCCTTCTTGCCTTCGAAGATTAGTTCGTCCTGAAATCACATTGACAAATATATTTTATATTCTATGGCGACTTCACTATAGTTATTTTTGTCCGTGTAACTGTTGAGTTACAAGTTAGTAAATTCATTACCTCTCGAAACGAAAATATTTTTCGCTGTCGAAACTCTCGTTGTCACGACAGAAGAGTAAGGACTGATACATCGGATTCAAATTTTCGTTGCTTATATACATGCTTCTCGGAGTGGTGGGGTTGTTCAATGACCGATCAACCCCCAACGATGCGTTGCTAATAAATGGCTTGGCTTTCGGAGAATTTTAAGGCTATATGCAACTTGTAAACCATTTCCTGGGGCAATAAAAACCCCAGCCCTTTATCCGCTGGAAAAGTCCATTAGAGTTCGATAATTATACTCGACGAATGGACAAGAGTAAGTCATTAGTCTAGGTCGCATGGATTTATGCATTGGACTAACCGTTACGTGAAAGTTACAGTATGAAGATTTTAAGATGGCGATACGGGGTCGGTCATTGGCTGATGGAAATTCACCCAGGCTTTTATTAACTTTATCATTAACCCAATATAAAGGACCAAGTGGTTGTCTCTGATTCTAATTTGTGCTTAATAAGCCATACCAACAACTCAAACACACAATTTTGTTGAAGTGGCAATGTTGATAAGTTAATAATTAACTCCTACCATCAAGACCACTGATTTTAGTTGAACATATCCGTCATTAACACAGTAAAGAAATTAATTGTGTATTAGTCTGTTTGCTTAATCGGAATATACGCCATAACCGTAATGTCAGAAACTAGGCCGTTCTACGTATCGCATTTATCCGTACGAAAATGGTGTATTTTCGAACCCCAAAAATTCCCAAGTATATCCAGTTTTCGTCATATAATTAATTTCAACAAATATGATGAATATTGAATCACTCTCGACATATTTATTTTTAAATCTATTTCGAGACAATACGAAGGTTCCAGCCTCCTAAGAATAACACCACGAAATTTGAAGAATCATGTACATGGCACTCGTTGATTGAACTCCAAAGTACATCGCGCATCGAACATTCTATCGCGTAAGATAAAGAAATTGACCGATATCGATGTCACCGATTATGTTGACAATATATAATACAATTTTGAAACGGTCCTCCGGATCTATCGATCAACAATATTACTTTCTAATCACATTTATTTTTTAGAACGAGTGACTCGTCTTGAATTTGTCGACGAAGGCTCTCGGTTTCGTCCTCGCTGCTGCTCACTTCGGAGGCCGCAACGACAAGCTTGCGTTTTCTCTTCGCTCCTACGTCCGTGGAGTCACAGCGTTTGCGCTTTTTGTCTTTTAGATTCAACTCGATCTCTTCCAACATCGTTATCTCGTCTGGCGTCTGGGAGTCCTCGAAAACATCGTCGTCATCCTCTGGCACGCAAAATGAATCCTGAACAAAAAAATAATGTCCGTAGAAAAAAAAAGTTCGTAACTGTCGTTGTAATTACGAAAAAAAAAACTATTACTCTCGACGTTGAAGTGACTTACGTAAAGATAATCGTTCGGTTCATCGGGCAACGTTTGAGAGTAAATCTGGACATTCGGATTCGGACTTTTCGGCTTTTTGATGCGAAATCTATCGTGTCGAAGAGGGCTTCGCACGGTCTGCAGATAGTGCGCTCGCATATCCGTCGAATCATCGACATGCTGTGTGTAACTGACGAAACCATCGAGGTCTTCATCCAACCCGGAGCTTCCTGATGTTTGACAATCGTCCGATGAAACTTCTGCCTCATCGTCGACGAATTCGCTTTTCGCTCGTAATCTTCGACGATCTTTTCGATGCGTTTTCTTTCTCGTGTCTAAGTCTACAGAGGTAGCTTTTCTACGGCTGACGGAGATGTTTCTGCCGTTCTTCGGATCCTGATGTTTTTGTTGCCGCTGTTGTTGTTCCATGTGTTTGGCAGGAGCAGCAAACTCAGTCAGACCCTCGAGGCTAACTTTATTAACATCGTTCTTTCTCAGAGACAACGGGCTGATGGCGACTCTTCGACGCTTATACATTTCCAATGTTTCGAGCGTTGCTGTCTTGTCAACGAGATCCGAGGGCTTAGCGAAGTAATTGCTCGCAGCTCCGTTCGACACCGCAGTCTCAATCCTCAATACCGCAAAGTCGTTCTCCAAGTCGGAATCTTGTTTCACCGGTGATGCTTTCTTGTGCGTTTGCTTCTTTGATAGATTATCGTGAATATTCCTCGATATTTTTTTGTCGAGTGCAAGACGAAGCTTCGGTCTGTCAGCTGATATCCAGCCTGTGCTATTCGCACGTTCAACAAATCTGACGATCGGTTGAGAGTTTTGTGCAATATTCCTCGGCGAATTGCCAGTAGTTCCTGGCGAATCTCGATTACCGTCAAGTTCTTGACATTTTTTTGAGCTCTTCCGTGGTTTCGAAAATACTTCAAAGTCGCTGCTCCAATCGCAATCCTCGATTATTTCTTCGGGCACGGATGACTTGGCGTACGGTAGGAGTGGATTATTTTCAGGAACGCGGTTACAATTGTTTTTATCGAAATTGGCTTCCTTCACGGATGGTGGAGATGTATTTTTCACTGTTTTATGGTTCCAAACTGAGCGATCGAAGTTCTTTTCCGGCGCAGAAGACTTTATACTTGGAGTCTGATTGTTGGTATTTTTTCTACTCCGAACGTTGTTCACGGTATTTTTATTAAAGCCGGACGGTAAATCAGTTGAACCACAGTCTGAGGAGGTATCCTTTTCCCAATCGTCGATCGTTATTTCAGTGACGTAGGAGTTAACAGTTGGCGAATGCCGATCGTTCCCAAATTTGCCGTTCCGATCGCTGCGACGGCTTTTTTTACCATCGGAATGTGAATTTTTCACATCTGCATTGTCAATGCCTTTGTTCCAATAAAAATCGTTGACATTGAATTCACGTACGTTCTGTTTCGCGTGCAAGGGCGTGGCATTTTGCTTGACTCTTTTCGGAGCCTCCTTGACAAACAAAATTTCAGACTCGTTTAACTCGATATCCGTGCCCTTGACACTCGAATCGAACGATGCTTCTTTATGGTTTGTACTCACATTGGTACAGAGGTTTCGCTCGATATTGTTTATTTGCTCTTCGAAATCGGAATCTAACAGAAGAACATCAGTTTCGAATAAATCCTCGTCGGATTCTGCGTTATCCCCAACGTGCTCGTTAAATTTATACGATGTTGCTTTCCTGGCGGTTTTGCCAATACTAGTCTGGCTGAGATGCGAATTACAATCACCTAGTGGTCTATCGGGCAATGCCTCGGACCACTGACCTTCAATGAGATTGTTTACACGACTGTCTTTCGATGTATTCGCTCTCGAGTTTATACACTCGATTTCTTCAAGAGTCTGCGATATAGTTAACATACTGGACGGGGATTCTTCGGTAATATTTTGTATCTTACCCATGCAAGCTTCTCGGGAAACTTCGACAATTTTACCGTGTCGGTGAACGAGTCCATCTCCCAAAGGTTGAAATTGTTCTTTCGAATCTCGTTCCATCAACGTGCAAAGTTTTTTTGTATCATGCGCATTGTCGTGTTGGTCTTCTGTATCGACATCGACTGGTCGTCGGTCCGGATGTTGTGCAAAGAATTGAGTTGTTTCATTTGTTTCGGGATAGTCAGAAGTAACAGTTTTTGGTATACTCGTAGACGCTCCTCGAGTTTCCGAAACAATCTTGGAGGCTCGGCTATCGGTTCTGTCTGCTGAAAATCGAGATTGCTCCTTTGGCTCAAGGTCAATCGGTACAGAATTCATCGACGTGCCCCCCGTTAGCGCTTCCTGAACATTCGAAATTAGCTTGAAATATCTGCTATCCGGTCGCTCGGTTGACAAGTGGCATATTTCTTCTGCCGCGCAGTCTTTCAGCAAGTCGATCGATTCGTCATCGAGCATCGTTTCGGAAGGCTCTAGCAGGCTAGGTCCTTGCAAAGAGCTTTCAGTCGAATCCTTAAATCCAATATCGCTCGACATTTTTGTAGGATGCAAAACATTCAATCGGTCCCCAGCTGACATCTCAGTGTTTTTCCGAGGACTATAGTAAGTCTCGTCACTATCGTTCGACGAAGAGTTCATAATATCTTCAAACTTGCTAGGCTGAAGTTGTCCGCTCGCCGCATCCCTCTCGGATTCAAATTTTTCCAAGCTCATCGTCGATTCGTCCGACCACTCGTCGAGCAAATATTCGAATTTCGTATCATTCACATTCACGGCCCAATCAACCCTAACCAATGCCGGAAAATCGTCGTGTTTCACTACTTCATGTGGATCAAATGTCGTGTCGTTCGTATCGTTCGTTGAGTCGTCAAGGAGGTCTTCGAACTTCGAATCTGCCACGGGAGATTGAGTTTTGTAGGTGGCTTGATAATCGTCATTCGGTAAGTAAACGTTCTCGCAAATCATCGATCCGTCCTTATCGTTTCTACAAGTCGGGATGACGTATTCTGTGATGTTTTTTAAACAGTCCAAAATTTGTAATTCTGGTATTTCGAAGTCGAAAAACGCGTCGGTTTTTTTATTATTCTCCTGGTACGAGGGAAGATAGGAATGCATTTTCGTCCTATCGATGTTGGTCTGCTGCTCGTTTTCCGATCGTTTCATCGTACACAGAGTCAAAAACTCGATCGCAGCGTTGTCCGAACTCAAAAGTTTGACATTGCTCAATTTTATCGTGTTGTTACTTCTCAAGGGTTGCTGACTGGTCCGGGTCGTCCAGACACGAGTCTCCTTCGCCGTTGAATCCATGGGATCGTCATTAAAATCCAACTCCGCGGCATCCCTCGTTCTTTTTACGAATTTCATCATCGATGATTGACCAGGCTGGTTATTTGAGGTCGCGGGGTCCGCTATGTAGAAAAAAATAAATAAACTCGGCACAATGGATAAGACAATGATGTGAGCGAAGAATTTAATAGTACCTACAAGTCTTTGAACTCTTCGCTTTCTTGACAGTTTCTACACGCTGTCGTGACTTTTTTGACTCTTTTGTCATTTCTTTAGCTTTTGTTGTCACACTCTTCTGCAGCACGGTCAAATGCATCTTGTAGCACTCGGGTCTGAATTCCTCTGGAACCATCCGCGGACTTGTCTCGTGAAGTGCGGTTGTAATACCGCTCGATTGCAACACTTTGTTGTTCAAGGAATCCCGTCGAGACATCGCTGATTTTAAAGTCTACGACAGATCATATTAAATGTAATTCAAAAAATCGTTTTCGGTAGTTGCGAAGTATAAAGGTAAATGATAAAGATTTATAATTATAAGGATCCTAGGATTATCCAACAAGATAAACGTGAAAGTTATTCCTACCTGATGTTCCTTACCATCGGTCACCAGTAATATTATGTGACCATCGCGCTTACGACCAGTTCTTCCCATTCGCTGTACGAGCCGAATCGGAGACACTTGAGATATATCGAAACACACTATCAAATCCACTTCTCCAACATCTAAACCCTCCTCACCTGTGGTTCAATTCAGTATGTAACAGTTTAAGGGACATTTGTAATCCTTTAGATTATTCAATGTTTACGCTTACGGACCTACGGATGTAGAAATAAGAACGTTGACTTTGTTGCTCCGAAAGTCCTCCAACGCGAGTTTTTGCAATCTTTGCTTTTGTCCGGCTTGCCCGATGAATTTTTGCGGTCTCAGCAGAGGCCTCGATTGTAACAGTAGTACGTAAACCTCGTTGACGATATCTCGGTACTACAGACGGAAAAAAATTCTCTGCATGTATTATCGGCAGAGCATTCGAACTTTTCATTAATCATGCAATCGTGCTGACCTCAACGAAGACAATTGCCCTCGTGTCCTCCTTTTTATCCTCATAAATTTCAAAGTGCCTCAGAAGAATATCCTTTAGCTTCTGGAATTTGTTGTGACCGAAACGAATATCTTCTGGAATCTATAAAACCTGGTTAGTTATCGCAGAAAAAATTCCCGAAATGGCACCCGCAAAAATGTATCACTCGTACCTCCGGTAAACTTCCATCAGGCAAGGGTCGAACGTCGGGAAACGGACCGATATAGTAATGTATTTCTTCCAGTAGCTGCATCAGCTCCGGCTCATCCTTCAACCAATATTTATCCATGTGATCTGCAAAAGCGTGCATATAACTATTAATTATATGCTAATTCATTGGTGCAATGAAAAAAGTATTGCTATCTACTTGCTTTGATAAAAATTGTAGAAGGCTCGTAAACCGTGACGGACCATGAGTTCGTACGCGTGATACATCGTCATGAGAATCGTCAACGTTTTCATTATTTGACCGTGATTGTGTCCTCTGTGACCCGTCCGTCCGTATTCGTTTTTTATCATATATATCTATGAACGAAAAAATCGTTAGACACACCTCGATTTTTTCATCATAGCATAGATATGAAAAAAAAAAAAAAAAAAAAAAACGAATTGACCAACTTACTCTTCCTTTTGAGATATTTCCAGCATTCCCTCGCAGAACATTACAATGGACGAGAACGCGCACGTGACGATCCATAATCGTGATGTATCTGTCTTTGAATCTTTCCAGCTCGGCACCCAATCCTACAAGGACAATATCGAGTTTCCGCTCGTTTATGTACGGCGTTACGTCGGGCGACGTATCATCCCTCAGCTCCAGACGGCTGATGAGCAAATTTCTGACGACCTGAGGAAAACGTTTACTTAGTATGATTTCTTTCTTGCATTATAGAATTTTCAACAACGTGGTAACACACTTCCTGTACAGCATCTAATTTTGATCCAGGTGTTGCAGAAAGGCCGAGAACTCGAAAATATTTATTTACGTCTATTAACAATCGAATAGCCTGCAAGGTTGGAAATGAGTATATAACTTGTAGATAAATTGTGTCTTTGGGTATAGAAAATCATCAATGAAATTGAATCTACCTCGCAATACGCATGTCTACCTAGAGCCTTGTGGGCCTCATCCACAACTACGCATTTCACCAGTTCGCCACAAAATATCTTCTTTTCCAGATCATTCTGGAAAACCTGAGGCGTAGCAAATATTACTCTGTGCTCTGCCCAGGCACTCTGACGTTTCTTCTGATCCATTGCACCTATGAAATTTTATTATTTTCATCATTTCAATGGGTCGTCTCAAAATTATAATAACACAATGTTTTTACCGGTAAGTGCGATAGTTTCGTCAGCGGATATTCCCATTATGTCCTGACAAGCATGAATTTGTTGAGCGACCAAAGGTTTTGTTGGAGCGAGAAAGACAATTTTTCCCTGAGGATACCATCTCCAAAAGTTGTACATTACTACTGCAGCGATAAAAGTTTTTCCGAGTCCTGGAGGTAAAATAAACCATGTAATGATAGGCAATGGTGAATAAAAATAAGCCGTATTTCCTGTCAACATTACCTGTTGGCAAACAGACCAGAGTATTGTGATAAAGTGCAGATTCCACAATGCTCAACTGATACGTCCGTACAGGATAATTCTCAGGATAGATCCAACTTTTACCAGATGAAAGATCGAAGCCTTTGGTGCTTGATTCGCTAGAGAACATAGGCCTCTGTGAGAGGAGCTCCATAGCGCGTAGCGGTTTTTGGGTTTTTCAGTAAACATAAAAACCCAAAAGTCATCGATCTCCAATAAAATTCACAAAACAAACAACTTGAACGATCATAAACAAAGTTTTATCAACACCGACAACAAAACTTGGACGATTTTTGGAGAAACTTTCCCATCGGAAAGAATTAATATCGCTGTTTTCGTACAATAACACTTCCGCATGGTTAACGCTATTCATAACCTCTTTTTTTTGTGAAGTTCAATTTTTGAGTGCGAATTATCTTTCTTTATCATATCTCGATTAGGTAAAAAATAATACATGTACGGGTTTCGCGTTTGCACAAGTTTTTGAAGTGTCCCGCAGACAGTGCGTTTTAAACTGGTACAATAAGTGTTGCCTCGTGATTGATAAGTGATCGATGTTTGTTATTTTATCCGTTTGTGTCGCTAGCTGCACCGTATATTACGCATACCACAAATTCTTTTTTCCTACTTTCAAAAACGGAAGCGATTTATTTTTCTTCTTACACAGTGAGGAGGAATAACAACAGTGCTGATAGCGAGATTTTCGTCTTTTAATGGGGTAATAGAAATTAGTCTTACAACAATTACCTCACTGAAAAATAAATAAGCAAAGTATAGAGTTCATTAAAAATGCCTTGGCCGTTTCGTATTGCGATCGATTATGTATACTAATAGTCAACAATAGACAATTAACGGTGTGGATGAACGCGGCGTTTGAACAAATTCGGGTGTCGCATATCCACCACTCGCTCTGTTCCCCGATCTGTCTAGAAAATTATTGTGTCTTTGCAATTCTCTACGAAATTCGAAAGATTGGCTCGTGTTTGGAACCGTCTCCGTCCTCGATTCATAGTTTCGCCCGATGTTTGTCACGGGGAAGGCGCCTGAATACACTTATCAGTGGTCGTGAAGTTCTCCGTTAGTGTCCGCTGTGATAAGCCGCTCAGGGATTCAAATTCAGCTTCACTGATTCCTGACGAATCACAGCTATTAACTCTTGATTTATTAAAAATATAAACCGCAGTCCGGCGATCTGTCAAAAGATCAATGACAAAAATCAATGTCGAGCATTGTACAAGTCACAAAATAATGGCGAAGAAAATTGCGCGTACCTCTATAACACTATTGTTATTCAATTTAATTTTGTTGCCAGCGAGTATGGGTCTGCTGTCGACGAAAATCGGTCGTTTTCCTTCCGAGGATAAAAAGAAATCGCCATTGTTTCGTAATCTTATTATTCCTTGACGCCGGGATACCTTCCAGGCGGGACCTTCGAGAGTCAGGTCAACGTCTACGTGATGATCTTTCGACGACCGTCCGACGGTGATCTACAAATTATTTGCAAATCAAACAATACTTACTCTCTTAACGCTATTTTTCGTTTCCAAAACAGATGCTGTAAGAAAAAAATGTTCGCACACCTCTCTCGATCTCATGAGATAACGCACTAGCCTTCCTCTGAGTATCGCTAAAGTTTGGTTGTCAAACTCCGGTGGATTGACTCTAGTTACGCTGTCGACGAGTACCTGCCACCTGCCCAATTCGTTCTCGATAACTCGTATCTCTTTTTTATTTTTGCGATCTGCCATCGCAAGCTCCGCGTCCACGGACTCGTCCTTCTGTTCACCGAGCTCCGCGTCGTTCATCAAATCTTCCGCGTCGGAAAAATTCATTGCTCCATCACCCTTCGGAGTAGGAAATGTTTGATCGGGTAACAAGTGATACTGTTTCATAAGTTGCCAGTGAGCGAGAAGAGCCTTGGCTGTTCTCGCTGGATAGAAAGTCTGGGCGTTCGTTTCCAGAAGCTTTTGGAAGTTTTCCAGAGTCGGTTGTGATGCCTGCAAGACAAAGATCACACGCTTCAACGAAGATTCGCTACATCATTGTCACCGCCCGTCTCCGTTCCTACAGGTGGGAAATTTTGTTTCTACTTGTTAAAGGTAATCCGTGTGTATTGATCGATAACGCACCGATTTTACCGTGCCAAGTAAATCCTCTTCTGCCTTGCTGTACAACGTTCGCGCTTGCACGCTCGCTATTAATTCTGGATGCAAATTTCGCATAGCTTGGACCGCGACACGCGATACGGCGCTGTCGTAAAGAAGTGCATACCAACGTTGCTGGATCTCTTGGAGAGTGAATCTGCACGAAAATTTTGTTCCTCTGTGTACCTAGAGTAAAACGTTGATTTAGCGATAATAACAATAAGACGTTCGTAGTAAGAATTTTACCATTCTTAAATCATTGGTTTGCTGTACTCCGGTTATCAGTGCCAAATCGTCTGTGGGTTTCCATCTTCCCAAATCTTTGGTAGCGTTTATTGAATGCGCATGATTTTTGTTCTTTTTGTTTTTCCTTCCAGTTCCATTGGAGCCTCCAGGCCTGCTATGTCTTCTGTTGCAGCGTTCCACCTGAGTTATCGTAGCCGGAATTGGTACCGGACTGGGCAAGCTTTGAGTAGATATTATATCTGGCGGTCCGGTAGACACTGAAACTATCCGGGAGCGAGAACCTGATTTTCCACTAGTGGTCGGGGGTTGAAGATTGAATGTTGTTTCGACAAGCTCGTCATCAAACTTTCTCCGTTTTATTGTCCTGGAAGAACTGTACGGCGGAAAACATAACATCAGAGTTGCTTGCTAGGATCGCATCAATAGGGATACTTGCCTACGGCGCTTTGTGCCCAAGGCGTCCATCGATGAAGACTCCATAGGGATGCCCAGAAAACCTACGCCGCTGTGCGAAAGACTGCCAGGATTCATACTCGACGACGATGAAACATCCATTGTTGAAAACCAAAAATTTTGTAGGTTAGCTCGGCTCTGAAATTCGAGTGTAAACAAACGTTGACAGTAACACGCGCGATATACAAATAGATGAGCATTCAATCTGCTACGCTCTGTACACAATATAGAAAACTTACCGTTTGTGAACTTCAACTTTTGCTTTGTTGACTCTTTGAAAAATTAACTGTCTTCATATTCATTCGTGCATTTTCATATGTGCCCACGTGATTGTTACGCGAGAATTGATAACTTGCGAGCCAGGAATTCACAACAGTATGCACAGTTCGCAAATCATATTTGATCGAGATGCTGAAATTATACGAAAATCGAATTATCCAATTAGGAGTAGTTTTTTTTTTTTCGTTTGTTTTGACTCCAATTGTCCTTCAACGACAAATCAACAAAGAAATTTTTATCGTGGACCGAGGAACTTTACGAGAGAGGTGGTCTCACTTGTCAAATTGAAATACGGTAGTGGAAGGGGTACGAAAAAAAAATCTTTGGCAATTATTTTTGTGTATCAATTGTTGAATCACGCAAAAAGCTTGGATAACCATCGTATAAGGTATCAACGATCGATACTTTTTGAGCTTCCCAATTGTTAAATACGCTAAAATATTGTCGACATCCCGGTCTACAATTTAACTAGTTCGATATTCTTATTCCAGAAGCCGCTGCAATCGTCCGGACTTCCGTGGTCCATCAGAGCGCCGGATCGACGTTTCGAATTTAAAATTCGTCGCAATCCGCAAATTTACGACGTATTTAACCGTAATAAGTTGCAATAAATTTATCGAGCGGAGCTACCGGAGATGATTCGAAAAACGGTATGCAAATGTCGCATTAATATTCTGACATCGTGTTGAAACGAAGTCTCGCAAACGAGATGAAATCTAAGGGGTTTTTCGAGTGCTATCCGAAAGATTCCGATAAGCCCCGAGACCGGCCGACGAGGTATCCACAGGCACAAAATGGCGGCTTTGGTAAAGTACTCGCCGCCCGTGTTGAAGGTTTCCGCGTTGTTTTGACTCCCGTGAACGAGATAATACACCGGCACAGTCAGTAAATCGTGTGAACAAACGGGGAGCGAGAAATTTCGGAAATCTTATCGCCAGTCTCAAGTGCCGTTCCGTGCCCATCGAAGAACACTTTGTTTTTTTTTTTATTTTTTTTTTTCATTTCTCTTCGTATTATTATTTCAGTGCGCGACACAAGTTTTGGACGGCCCGATGCGGGTCGCGAGCGATACCTCGAGCTCAAATGATGACTTCGATGCTGCCCAGCTTTAACCCGCCTATAGTTAAGCGGCTGCTGGGTTGGAAGAAGGCAGAGGGTGAGGACAAATGGAGCGAGAAAGCTGTTAAGAGCCTCGTAAAGAAGCTCAAGAAATCGGCTGGCCTCGAGGAACTCGAGAAGGCCATCACGACACAGAGCTGCAACACCAAGTGCATTACCATACCAAGGTACGCGTGTGTATAATTTTTTCATCTTATTCGTAACATTATCTTGCCACGGTCTTCGACACGGTGTACATAACATAAAAAAAATGATCGCCGGAGCTAAAAGTGAAATAAAAATGAAATGGACGAACAATATTTTTTATCTATAAATAATGCTAACAATTAATACCGTACGAATGACGTTACATCGTCGCACGACGTACCAGCTAGAATTCATAAAAGAAAAGATTCTCGTGATTTCGACCTATGAAGTTTCCGAGAGTTAACTCCTCGCGTACTGTCATTAGCTATTCGTGAGAGCCTAACTTTGTTGCGTGCATCGGTTCTCGCCGCCTCGCCGGTCTTCCTTCGCGCTCGGCCACTTACGCAGTAAACGAATTTTTCCGAGATCCGAGCGCAAAATTTACGTTCGCCCAGCGAACGTCACGATCGTGTGTTATATAGAGTATCAGGCTGGCCTCAGTGTTCCTTCGTGTTCGTCTAAACAACGAGGTCCCCCTTCAACGTTGGTACAATTACGTCTTTGTCGGAACAATATACATGCGCAGATGGTGGTGTGCGCAAGCTGAGCGCACTTGCCAAACTTCGATTAGAGTAGATCCGGCACGGGTAGTTCTCTCTCTCTCTCTCTCTCTCTCTATCTCTCTCTCTCTCTCTCCTCTCTCTCTCCCTCCTATCTCTCTCTCTCTCTCTCTCTCTCTCTCTCTCCCCCTGTGTCTGTGGGAATCACGACGTTGTATGCACATATCGTACTATGCGCGGTTCGAGTACGAAACATCAGAGTCAAACAGACTAACCGTACAGAGAAGCTCGTACAGAAGTACCTGCGCTCTCTTCTCTCCGTCTACTATGTACCGTGCACGTAACGTCAATTGCACCTACCGATGCCACTCAGAGGCTGCATTCACCTCGGGCTACCATCTCAAACAGACGCGGTTAATTCGCGTTGAATTGTTCTTCGCTATTCCTACCATTTTGCCAACGGTATGAAATCACACTATAGTCCTCCTCGTGAAAAAAATAAATTAACATATTTCCATTCATGGAACAGATAAAAAATTGGAAAAATAAAAATTGAGTATCGATTCTGAGTAAGCATGCATATTCGGAGAGGTAGAATCAACATTGAATGTCCGTAATGAACATACATTTCGATGGATGCTCTTACCGACTCGATTGAATCTTCAACTTTTTGCCAATAATAATGCATAATAATTGATAAAATAAAACGAACAAAAAACTTACGATGAGTCTGGCGATTCTGATTTTATTTTTATTTCACAATTTTAGCGATTTTTTCCCGAGAGTCGGGGACAAAGAAAAGCCTGTGTTTGTTTATGAAGTTTGGCCGCTCGAGTGACGGTTCGATACTGTAAGTCACAACATTGGCGGAGCGTTTATTCGTCTCGTGATTGAAACTGTACACGGCGAAGGAGAGCGATTAATACACGGTGACGAAACTTGTCCGAAGACGGCTCTGATCGTAAATCAAACTCGAGTGCTATATAATTATTAATTGTGTGACTGTGTCCTCGATTCTAACGGGTACGACTATGTATATGTGATATAATAATACATAGTCGGTGTATCAGTGTTGAAGGGGTGTCGCGTGCAGTATCGAAATGCGCGCGTCGTCATCGATGTCCCGACACACACACGAAGTTCAACGTTAGTTCGATGAATATAAAACTCGATAATAGCGGTTCTATGGTAACGATAACTAATAAGCTTCAACTCCAAGTTACCTCACAGAATCTCTGTACACGTACATAACGTAACGCCGAGGATATCGAAGGACAAAACTTGTCCGAGCAATGTCGATGTCTGCACGTATTTATTTTCGTTACAATCTTTATCCAGCTTGCGTTGTATCATTGAAAATCGTCTCGTTTATCATCGAAGTATATTGTCCGGGGGAATTATTTTGCGCACTCCGTAGACGATCGAGCCACTCGCTCGTTTCATTTCTCGCGTAACGTGTCACCTAAGTGATAGCCTTTATCGATCTGGGCCGGAATTCTTTGTGCATACCAAATCCAATTACAATTGTAATTTTTAATACCAGTGATGTTTCCTACCGCGCTCCGATGAGCCGTCGTCGGACTCGTATTTTCACCGGTCTTTCGGCATTACATTTCAGTGTTATCAACGGCGTAATTTTTCAGCGAATGCTTTGGTCATTGGACCATAGCTTATTTGAGTCGATGACGGTACGCGACGTACGGCCTTTCGATTTCACCAAAATAAAAATAAAAAATTGACGTTACTTAAAAATTTACAAAGCAATAAAAATGAAGGTCTGACGGATCGTGGGCGATGACCCAGGGTCAACGGGCGAGAGGGGAACGATCGTCGTATTTGCCGGAATATTCGAAAGAATAGAGAAAAAACGCTTGTGACAAAAGATACGATTGAATTTGTTCGAAGATTGGCAATATCGCTGGGCTATGGGAGTTGAACCCTCGTGTACATTGATATATTTTTTCGTGACAATTATCCTACAACTATGTATAGACACGATGGTTTATCGCTCGTTAATCGCAACGAGCGCCCGCTTCGGACATGCCCGCAGTCGTGGAACGCGATACGGCCAAACGCCAATCCTCTTTTATTTCTTCAGTGTGCATCTCGCGAAATGCGTCGAGCAATGAAAAACAGATGAGAAACAAGAAAGTATTCGGAAATGTTTGTAACAAAAATAAGAAGCTCAGTGTCGTTGCTCCAATACGATTGGACAGCTGGCCGAAATTCTAAAACGCGTAACAAATATCTTCCTGCGGACGTATCCGAGGCTTTGGTCCGGTAACCCACGGCAGATCAATTCCATTAATCATTGTATTCCATTGACCGAACCGAAGTGAAAGAAAGAGCGAGCCACGGAGTCTACGAATACGGAAGAGCCGCTGATCTCGGTGTGCACGTGTGTCACCGAACTCGAGTTTGATGGAGTTCGCAGCAAAGCCTATTTCGATACCGGCGAGAGAGAGGCAAAGCTTCGGAGGCGGCTAACGCGCCACGTACAGAAACGACGAGCGGTCGTCTATCAATTCAGCACTCATAGGCACGTTGCGGCTGGCCGCGATGTTCGCAACCTGCGGGTGCATCGAAATGTTATACGTCAACGGATAAGAGGGGAGATGGGGAACGCGCGCGCGACCTACCCCAATGTCAGGCCGGTGGGGATCTTCCCCTCTTTCGAAGCACATACCCGTCCCATACCGAGGGCCACGATTCCACGATACGTTGCAGCGAGTGTTCGTGTCGAACGTCGAGGGTTACGGAGATCCAGTCACGTTCCCGAGATTCGTACCGGTCGTTACACAAATATACGACCATCCATCGTTATACGGTAGCGATCATTTTCCCTTTACCTCCCATTTTTTATTTTACCGAAGCGTTTGTTGACGCTCGAGCCTCTCGAGTTATCGACCGATCGGAGCTTTCTCTTTTTTCGATCGAGTCAACGATCGGTTTCCTCCGCATTAAACTTTGGAGCCTCGTACTTGGACGAAAGTTTCGACGAATCGTCTACCAATTTTTGGTATCCGCGAAGAGTTTATTACGATTAATGTGATACTCGGGGAGAATCGTGTGGCGCGTATGCTCGCGGGTGTACATGCATCGCGATTGTACGAACGGGGATGAGCAGCCCGGTGCTCGATGGAGAGTAGCTTGACGCGGGTCGACATGCCGCAACGAACATGGCTCGCGGATACCTCTACGTGCTAGCCTGTATAATACGAGTCCCGGGTTCGGGGGAAGGGAGAAAATCCGCGATAGAGAATCAGAGAGAATCCCACCAGACGAGAATCGATTGCCGCACACGCCGCGCACCTCTTCCTCCTCGTCGTCTGTTCTCCACCTCCTTCTCTTCCGCGGCATCGACGTCGCGGTGGTCAACGTAGCACACGGTACACTGTTACCTCCGGCAATTAATTGATAGTCTATCCTCGTCCTCGTCTGTCGAAGGCGCTCTTCGTTAACTACGGTACCAACCACTTTTTCTCATTCTCCTTTCTTCCTCCTTCGAGAGTTCTCACCCCTTCCTCATACATCTCGATCATATTTCGGCGTCACTTTGCGAACCAACGAGACAATTACGAGAAATCGCGCTCGAGCAATGTTTCAAACCATTCGAAGGACGAATCAATCGGAGCTATAGGTATCTACTATACCCATGGCAGAAATGTTTCATCGTACAAACACACGCAAACATACGCGCGCGCGCGCGCGCGCCCGTGTGTGTTTGTGTGTGCAGACATATATATTTGTGTGTAGTCACCGTGGCTCCGATGACTCGGAAATCACTCGAGCGACTTGGTAGCTCGAGAATCTGCAGGCGGCACTCGACCCTGCTATTGCCACCGGTTAACAAGCAGCTTCGTTAACGCACCACCGATAACGTTCTTTCATGAAAATGTCATTTTACGTTGCTCGGTATGTTCAGTAAACACAAAAACGATTTAATTTTATTATACTGCCGTTCGAAATGCAGTGCTATCGTACGTGTGTATAAGTGTGTACCGTGTGCTTGAGAAAAGAAAAGCGATTGGATTATTTTAAACAAAGCACCGATGATATAACCATTTCCTACGATGCCGTGAAAAGTACGTATTGTTTATTCACTTAAAAATTCTTTGTAAGATTTGTATTTCTTATTTTTTGCAAAAGTCGATTTTATGTAACGTGTAGGTGCCGCAAAGTAATTTTAATATGCTCGATGAGCATCTTTACATCGCTGTATGTAGCGCTACTTAGCGAGACAAGATCCGGAGTTTCGCCGTGCAATACCATCGTCACGACGTTTAAGTTGCCACTATGTTCGATACGTACATATAATCTATATAAATGTCTCTCGTCGAAGCTTAGTAAATTGCTTAGAAAAAACTTGAAAATTCAATTGCATTTTGACCACGTCAATGGATCAAAAGAAAAGTATGGGTAGAAATTGAACGATCATCTCGTAACGACGATTCAATAATTCTTTGGTATATTTCTATCGCCGGCCTTTGGAACTCGGCGTCCTTGCGCGGCACCTGTTGTATTCCTATTCCACGACACTGCAGCCATCCGTATGGCGTCTAATAATATTAACAACATCAACAACAACAACAACAACAACAATAATAATAATAATGATGATGATGATAATGATAATAATAATAACAAGGAAATTCAATGACTTTATGGAACGATATCTTATCGCGTTATCAGTACGAATGACGCTTTTCCTTCTTTCTTTCTCGTTCGATCTGGACTGTATCGGCGAATGAAAAAATGTTCACATCGGTTTGGATTTGTTTTCAATAAGTTTTCTCGATTTTACGTTTATCAGTCACTCGACAAAGATCGATCGATGTCAGACGGAAGAAAAAAAAATCTAAACAGTAAACGGCAGACTCGGTGATAGGCATCGTCTCTCACCGTTAGAAATTTCGACGCGTTTGGAAATAGCATCGCCGTTCACAAATAAAACGCACGTTACCGGCTCGACTTGGAGATACATCGTCGTCATCGTCGTCGTCGTCGTCGTCGTCGTCGTCGTCGTCGTCGTCGTCGTCGTCGTCGTCGTCGTCGTCGTCGTCGTCGTCGTCGTCGTCGTCGTCGTCGTCGTCGTCGTCGTCGTCGTCGTCGTCGTCGTCGTCGTCGTCGTCGTCGTCGTCGTCGTCGTCGTCGTCGTCGTCGTCGTCGTCGTCGTCGTCGTCGTCGTCGTCGTCGTCGTCGTCGTCGTCGTCGTCGTCGTCGTCGTCGTCGTCGTCGTCGTCGTCGTCGTCGTCGTCGTCGTCGTCGTCGTCGTCGTCGTCGTCGTCGTCGTCGTCGTCGTCGTCGTCGTCGTCGTCGTCGTCGTCGTCGTCGTCGTCGTCGTCGTCGTCGTCGTCGTCGTCGTCGTCGTCGTGCTCCGCCATCGCCGTCGCTGCTGCCGCTCATACCTCCCGACTCGACCACGAATTATCTTCAACGATAACTGACCTACCTTTCTCAGACAGTTTTAAAACCGGTTTTCACGTTTCCCCGCGCCCCTCACGGTCGTCCTCTCGAATAGACTTTGACGGACGACTCTGGTTCACTGGCCGTCCTATCACTCCAAGCCCAACGTTTAATTCACGTACTCGACCGATGCTACTTCGCTATTCGATGTATCCGACTCCGTTACAATATACTCAATGAAGTGTACCGTTTGCGTCGATGTAAAACATGTAACCAATTTTTTCGAATCGCAGTTTTTCTTTTTCCCATGTAAGTTGCCGTACGGCTTAGGAGTTTCACGGTCAACGCGTTTCCGCGGGGAAAATCAATGAATCCGTTCGAAAGTATAATGTGGACCTGACGCTGTCGATAAATAATGCGTGTAGCGAAGAGAGTGGCAATTTTAAGCGAACAGCCGGATATCCCTCGGTGCATTCATAACCCGATGTCGTCGACACGATTAAGAACGATTTATTATTTATTATCCGGCAATTCGCTTCTCTCCCCGCTCTCGTTGCCACTGACACAGAGTCGTATCTCGTGTTACCGCTTGTTCGCTGTTCCGATCTTCGAACCGATCTCGTGTTCGCCGGACTTGGGAATTTCACGGCAAACGCGTTCCGCGCTCTCGGGACACCGCGTCAGCGAGTTTTCGCATCCGCAGGAAAGCTCGAATTCCATACCGGCTGCTCAGCGTCCGACACGTCTCAAATAATCATTCGTCGCGGTAATTATAATCATTATCGTTCGCGGAGTTGAATTTTGTTTACTCGTTCACGGATAATTGCAGATGGTAAATTGTATACCAGAATCAACGAGCCTGATATATCGTGTTGGCGGAGCTCGAGAAACTTGGAAAGAGGGAACCTCCGGGCCCTTCCCATCGAGCGAGCATATCTATTTATCATGCTGCTGTTTGTACTTGGTAAAAGTCGACGAGTTACGATAAGAAGTTTTTTTTTTAAATTAGAACACACACGAAGAATCGATAATAGTATACTCGTGACAACTCACTTCGTCGGTATCGATAAATTTGCGGAAAGTCACGGAATCATCGATAGTCGAAGAATCTCATGCTGTACGGCTTGTGGTTTGTTTTTTTGCGGATAGCGACGTATTCCCGTTCGATGCAAAATTCGTCAGGCGAACGTGTAACAAATATTTCATATACTTTAGGTTCGTTTCCGTGCGATCGAGAAGATACAATGAAATAACGGATGGAGAGTTTGATGGTCGATCGCGTGTTATAGTCGCGTTCTCAATTCTAATTCCCTTTATCGGTTTCGTACCATAGCCAGGGACGAGTTATCGTTCGGGTGGATTTGCAGCTCTGAGCTTCCACTCGGTATGGAGTCGAAGCGATGACGGAAGGAAGGTCGGCAGGGGAGAAGGCTGGCGATGGAGGAGGAGGAGGAGGGGGGGGGGGGATAACCCGCGAAGCACAGGTGTTTCGAGACACGAAACGAATGAATATTACATTGGATCATCCAACTGGAACCGCGCGTTCGAGTCTGGCAGTGAACGATGGAGAATACTTCGCGGACCTTATATAACCGAGAAATATTATATCCTTCGAGGAAAACCGATGATTACACCAGACGAATGGAAGAATCCTGTCCGGACTTTGTGATACTCTGTCGCATCGATTAAGCAGAAACAATCGAAACTCCGTCAAAGACGGACATCCTCGTTAGTATTGTTCGACGAGCAACATGTAAATAGTTGTGTAAATAATCTTTTCGTGTGAATATAACGATTATCGATGGTAGGGTTTGGACATCTGTTTTTGACGTGAACTGCGGAGAGAACTGCCTGATGAATGGCCCGATGTACAATTCGTTTATTCGTGACAGGGAAATAATCAAACTTCTTGTTATCGAATGAATTAATACGGGCACCGTCGAATGCTGGGGAAAAAAAAAAAAAAAAAAAAAAACGAAAAAAAATTGTTCGGCGTTCCGTATCCGGCAGATGCGAAAAGTTTCTTCTTAAGGCTGACGTTACTGGCATCCCCAGTGTTACGAATCCCGCATAAGGAAAGTCGTACACGTTATCGCACTGTATGCCATCCACTGTCGAACTGTTGCGCAAACCTCCAGTTGCAGTGTCATGCGAGGGTAATTGAGAATATGGTATACATACGACCGTAAGCGTGAAAAGTGGCTCGTGATGTTGCATTCAGCACGATGCATGCAGCTACTGGATGGCAGCCCATGAGGCCCAAGGCTTTTTCCGAGGTGGCCACAGTACGCGTTACTATAGTTCCGTACATAAACGTTACATATGTATATAACTATCGAGGAAACTCGACGGTGAACATCGTTCAAGATATTGACTCCTCGTCACTCCTTCCCCACAGTGTACTTCATCGATACAACATGCAAATACACGAATACCGGTACTGAGTATTACATCGAACCGCGATCTTCTTGGTTGAACGATCGAGGAAATCGGAGCCAAGAATACGGTGCTTTGGCCGATACATCGTGCCTCGACGTGTCATACTTTTCCGTGCTAGTTCGGCGCCGGGTTCTCAGAGGCATATATAATACGCTCGAATACGAAGAGGATTCTTCGCGCGACGAGCCACGAGTACTCGCACGGAAATCGTCTCGTTCGGACTCGTGGAAAATATTTATTCGACCATATATCTCTCATTTCCCTCGGTTACACAGTAAAATAAAGAAAATTGTACTCGAACTTGACGTTTATACAGCGTTGCACTTCTTGTCGAATTCGATATTCTATCTGGCAAGAAACGCTTCGAACCTGAGCCAAAGGCAAAAATAGCTCTCAACGAGAGACCGCGCTTATTTGCAGCACTCTTGTATTTTTACAGAACGTCATTGACATCTAATCCGCATTTTTTCTCTAGACCTTTTGCATCCATCCAACATTCGTACACCTATCATTTCGAATGTTCATCTTCGATATTTTAACGAGTTTCCAGTTTTTCTCTTTTTTAAGCCAAAATCGTTGTACGAAAGCCAAAATCGATGTACGCGAGTTATTTTCAACGACGCAATCGGATGTAGTCCAATCTTACATCGTAATGAACTGCGAAGCCCGCGCCGCTCGTCGACCGCGCTCCTCGTATTCCGAAAAGATCACTATCGAAATGAACGCCATCGTCCTGCACCTGGCGCAACGAGCCATTATCCCGAGAGGGCTCCTCTCCTCTATATATATATTCTGTACGGTGGAGAGCGTCAAGTAGGTTGTACGTGATTGCAATTCGTTCGCGCGGCGCCACTTCGGCGGAAGACTGTGAGCCGACGAGAAAGAAGTCTGTCTGTCTATCCATTCAAAGTGTGAACAAAACGAAAAGAGTTGCTCGAAAGCTCAACGGCTGATCAGCGTGTGCGAGACGCGCGAACGGCCCGATGCTTCCTCCTTTTCCCCGGATAGGACTGCCAGTAAAGTCCGGCCCTTCGCCGGGGAAGGACCGTGTGCCGCCGATACGCTCATCATCGCGTTTCCCGCGGAGCGACCTTAGCTTCGCTCTCGTTACTGTGCCCTCGGCACGGATGTGATTCCGGTCCAAGCTGTACACGCAATGCAATATCCAAAAATCGAACAGATTCCAAAAAAAAGTAATTCCGCCGATTGTCATCCACCTGTTGAATTTGTATTTTTATCATTTACATCCGCGATTTAAATGCCTTTTGGTCTTGAGACACGATCGTAGGAATCGATGAAACTAAAAATACAGGCAGAAAAAAAAAATCGGCTGGCACGACCTAACGCTCGGCTAAATAAGATCCAACCGATGAATTTCGTAGGTCTGAAAATTTGCGTCAACGAATCGCTTGGATCATATTTAAGCTCGCATTTGGTTCGACAAACTGAGTGTTCTTCCACGCGTGAGTTATTACAAATTGTGATGCAATGAGTATCGGCTTCGGTTACACTGTTGTTGTCAAATCGTGAAAATGAATTCATATAATTGTTATGGGGCTTTTTCGGTGGCTTCGCGATAAAGAAAACGGTAGATGAAGTTAAGCGGAGTTCGCCGAGATGGAACGCTCGTAAGGCTCCTCGAAGTATCCGTGACTCATCGACGTGATAGCTCGTAAATTATGTCACGACGAGTAGAGTAATCGGACATCCAATGTGTTACGGCTGGGCGCGATCTAGCCGATCTCCGGCGTAGTAGTTGTCGAGAAGAATCCCGCAGTAGAGAAAATTATACGGGTTCTCTGTACGATGGTTTTTCTAGCAACTAAAGTAAAATCGTTTTTTTTTTTTTTTTAAACCCCCGTAATCTGTACTCCCGATAAGATTACCATTCTTTGATTCTCGGAATTTATTTATAGGAAACACTGAAAATACCACGCTACTGCCGCCCTACTACGGGTCCGCCCCTTTTCCTAAGCTTCCTTTGGCTCGTTGTTCGACTCTTTCGGAGCACATCGGCCCGGCGATTCATTGAACTTCGTACAAAGTCTTTCGAGTCCTGAAGTCTCTGACACACAGCAATGTTTGCTTCGTGTCTGACTCGAGGCTCGAAAGTTCGTCCCATTTCTTACAATCCGCCCTTGCTCGCGAAACGCTTCTCGTATACCTTGATACACACTTTTTCGAATTCATTAATTTAATAGAGCCGCGCGCGTTCACGATTTCATCGTGCTACTTCGTTTTTAGAACGTTCGGCATGTCATTAATCTTCATGAGGATTAACGGGTGAAAGCGCTCGAGAGCCCATTTCGTTTCTCTACAAACTAGTGAAGCGAGAAATGCGTTCAGAAAATGTCGCGCAACGTTGAGTCATACCGGGGATCGATCTATATTTCTAATGAACGGTAAGGCAACTATAATATGCTACTGAACGACTTTTCTCTCTCGTTAAACGATAGTAGGATCATTGACACCTAATGTCCAGTGTGCCCCGTTCTTTTGAAGGAAAAGAAAAATCAACGAAAGAGAGGCCTTTGACCGAACGGGTTAACAATGTTCAACCGGAGCCTCAAAGGAAAAAAATTTATTAATAACCTTACAGGAAAATTCGCGCTCGAAAAAAGTTGTAGGTGTAAACCCGAAGTGGGCAGACGCATCTACAAACTTGAATACGACGATTAGACGTTGGGTAACTGAGTGGAGGTCGACTGGATGTATAACAACGGAATCTCGGACTTATAGACCGAGCAAAGTGGCCGTCCGAGAGAAAGTCGTCGATTTTAGCAATACTATTTTGTTGTCTAATGAAAACAAATAGAATAACTTTTTCATGTCTGTTTTTTCAATATCGTTTCCAACCTATCTTCTTTAATATGCCACTACTTAGAAGAACGAACATTTAACTTGATCAATATAACGTATTAGAGCGTTGTACACTGACCGTCAAAGGGTTAAATTAATAAACGATAATCTTTATTGTTCTATAATTACAGTAATTTTTTTTCTATATGTATGTCGACAGGCCTAGCCCCGGAGGCGTCGGCGATAACGGGGTCCAGGGTGTCAGAGGTAAAGGCCTGCCGCACGTGATCTATTGTCGTCTGTGGCGCTGGCCGGATCTCCAGTCTCATCACGAGCTCAGAGCGATCGAACACTGCGAGTACGCTTTCACCCAGAAGCGTGACGAGGTCTGCGTCAACCCTTATCATTATCAGCGAATACAAACGCCAGGTGCAGTGGAAGAGCAATTTTTACCATGCTTTATTACTTAGATTCAGCAAGCAGTTTTCCGTAATGGATAAAAAGAAGAAGAAAAACAACTCCGCCGTTGAATATTCTCGATGAAAAATATCGCTCGAAGCTGCTGATACGAGAGAATCTATGACGATAATTCGTTACTTTTTTTGTTTTTGTTTCTCCCGTGCAGTTTTACCGGCTATACTGGTACCGAGGCACAATCTTTCCGGTGACGAATCGGTATTATACAATACTTCCCTCGAAGAGCTTAGCGTAAGCGTGCCAGAGAACACGAGCTTCCACGCAACGTTGAATCATAAACACAATAATCAACAGGGGATTGCCCAATCTCCGCAGCAGCAACAACCAAATAATCCCTACCAAGGAATGCAGGTTCGGTAGAATTTTTTACGTATATATAAAAAATATAAGATTTTTCTCATTGTTACTTTTTTTTTCACAGAGTATGCAAGCAACAAGTCCGGCGAGTGTCGGCAGCCTCGGTAGTGTACAGGGTTCGCCGCATCCTGCACCGGGATCCATGGACCCGCCAGCTGACACACCACCTCCAGGCTACATAAGCGAAGACGGCGATAACATGGATCACAATGACAACATGTCCCTGTCACGTCTATCACCTAGTCCCGTAGACGCTCAGCCGGTTATGTACTGCGAGCCAGCATTTTGGTTGGTATCCTACCATCATGTTCTAATCTGGGATAGATATTTCAATATCATATTCAGCTTTGAATCTCATAAATTTTTGCAAATATATATTTTTGGTTTCCATAGTTGTATAGATGCTACTTATATGTAACATTGATTTATTAATTGTTTTGTTCGTCCAGGTGTTCCATAAGCTATTACGAACTCAATACGAGGGTGGGCGAGACCTTCCACGCTTCACAGCCAAGCATAACGGTCGATGGTTTCACGGACCCAAGTAACTCAGAGCGTTTCTGTCTCGGTCTTCTGTCCAACGTTAATCGCAACTCCGTGGTCGAACAGACGAGACGACACATCGGTAAAGGCGTTAGACTGTACTACATCGGTGGGGAGGTATTTGCGGAATGTCTCTCAGACTCTAGCATCTTCGTGCAGAGTCCAAATTGCAATCAGCGTTACGGATGGCATCCGGCTACGGTCTGCAAGATACCACCCGGTAAGTTTGCTTTTCGACAACTGCGTGCTCATAAGCACGACAATCGTTAAAAATCGTCGAGTTAATTGATACAAAAATAATGTATACTCTCACACTTGTTGTATCTTGTCTGCAGGTTGCAATTTGAAGATCTTCAATAATCAAGAATTCGCCGCGTTACTGTCACAGTCGGTATCGCAGGGTTTTGAGGCGGTTTATCAATTAACGCGAATGTGCACTATCAGGATGAGTTTCGTTAAGGGTTGGGGAGCGGAGTATCGTCGTCAAACTGTAACGTCGACGCCATGCTGGATTGAACTGCATTTAAACGGACCGTTGCAGTGGCTCGATCGGGTTCTCACGCAGATGGGATCCCCACGTTTACCCTGTTCCTCGATGTCTTAAGTCGACCTCCACACCGAACGCAAAATGGGCGTCTTCGATACATGAATAATAGAAGAGAATGAAAGAGAAAACAATAATGGGCACGAGGTACGTAGAAGATAATGACGAAAGATAATGCTTGAGGGAAGAAAAATAGGACGAACCGTAACGATCTGTGAATGTAAGTTCGAACTTCTTCATTTGAAACATGCAAAATTCATGGCGGAAATCGCAAGGGTACAGGGAGTTAACAAAAAAAGCACAAAATAAGAGAGAGTATAGGGAAGTCGTGGCTGTGTCGGTTTCGTCGTTTCTGTTTTGTGTTTCCTAGCCATTTGTGCCCTCGGAGATCGCGGCAGCCCGTTGATCGCTCACAGGGTCAAGAGAAAGAGAAAGAGTTAAAAGGAGTGAGTCTTCGTAATCGTTGAAACTCAGAGACTGAATTGCTACACATCGGAACCATCGTGTATAATGAACGGAAGGAGCTACAGTAACTCCGGAAATATAGGAAGAGAGAAGAGTGGTTAAGAATAACAATCCAGTGTAGTAGTTAAACTTTGACGATGCACTTTGACCGGTTAAAGGAAAATTTACGAACGCGAACATCCTCCCAGTCTCGCGTGGAGTGCCATGATTACGAGTTTTCGCCGTGGATGATGCGTGAAACGTGCATTCAAAACGACACAAACTTCAATCGAAATGAAATACGAATATCCATTTTTTTTAAATTCCCGTATCATGGAACATAAAAGGCAACCGGAGACAAGATGCCGGGAAAAAGTCGCGATGTTCGAAAGAAAGATTTGCAAGGAGTATTGAGAATATATAAAGATCGTACATGCACTGAGCATGTATGTATGTTTTAAGTATGTAAAACGCTGGAATTAACAAGCTCAGCCTTCTACATATGTTTATCGTCGTTGAAGAGGGAAACATATACGTATCGTATTATACGCCCGAAGATCTAATCGACTACATAGAAATATTTATGTATCTACCGGCTTGCGAAGAAAACAAATCATTTCGCGTATTCTACATACACATTTATGGATGTATGCCCGTATGTAACATATATTGAGCGTCTGCGCGATGGAGAGAATGAAAGAAGACAAACATCAAAAGACGTAACAATGATACGCGAATGGAATACGTACGAAGGATCGTGAATCGTTTTTCCATCAGTTTCGAAGTACAAGCAACATCGTAGGCCCATTATAATAGCACTTCATCACACCAATTCGTCTTTTCTTGTTCTAATGTAAAAAAAAAAATCTCGTTACGCTGCGAATGTAAATATTTTTTGAACGCACTAAAATTGAGATCAAAGATAAAAAAGATTCAGAGAGTGTCGCATCGTCTTATATTCTATGCGTCGTTTGATCAAACATCAAGAAAGTTCACATCTTTTGTGATAACCGGTGTCCTATCTTGAGAAATATAAACGAGGTAAAAAAAGCGAAAAGAAAGCTCATAATTGTCGCAAATAAACGATCCTCGTGCGGTAATTGAACGACGACCGCGTGTATCGTAAATATCGCATCGAAAGGGTAAAACTTGAGTTGCCAATGAATGAATGACAAAGTGACGAGAGAAAGGGGAAGAAAGAGAGAGGAAGAGAGAGAGAGAGAGAGAGAGAGAGAGAGAGAGAGAGAGAGAGAGAGAGAGAGCGCGAGGGAAAAGTGATGCGGGGAAGTCATAGTGAGCTTCGGATAAGAGATGTTGACTTTGGAATGTGTGAAGGGCAGGGGGAATGAAAGGAGAAAAACAAAAAGTCTGCTTCCTACAAGGAGACGATGAAAATATCGCTACGTATTATGGTGTCTTATCTTAACTAATCGCTATTCTTACTGAGGGTAGAAACATTACTTCTTACTAAGGGTAAAGATGCTATACGCACGCAATTTGCGAGACAAAAAATAACAGAATATCTTATATACTAGTATCAACGTAAGGAAAAAAGCAACTATATATATATACACAAATATTATATATGTTGTCGGTTCTTTAAGGCGTTACGAGAAACGTGTTATATTTCGTAATGATCTAGTACGTCGGAGAATGAGTGAGTCGAGATAGGATGTTGCGAAGATACCGAAAGGCGAGAAGTAAATCCAGTCGTTGCTAGTAATCTTTATAAATGAATTTTTTTGTACTTGTAATTTTGTAATGACTCACGAATTATGGTAATTTCTGAACTCAAGTACGGTTTGAAGGTTCGCAAGCGCGTCTATGACTGAGGACAAAGTCCCGAAGAGTCTTGCTTTGATTTCTCTGTCACAGAGGATGACAATGGAACATTGTTTTTATTCTATATACTATGAAGATTTTATCCACGGAACTTGTAGTCGGAATTAACACGAAGAAACTTTGAATTAAATTTAAAGGTTCCGAATAAGTGACAAAAAGTATGTAAACGAAATGAAAAAGGGAACGAAGGGTGTTCAAGGTATATCAAACATTTCGATAAGCGTCCAACTACGATACGTGATAGGAATCCGGATGTTTTGGAGTGGGAAATGGAACATTTTTTTTATTTTCATAGTATATCCACGCCCTATGCAAAAAAGCTTTACCGATTGAAGCTCAGTCATGAAGAGATTCACATTGGCGACTATCGTGTTTTAGAGAGTTCTATTTTTATTAAAAACTTTTATTATATTTCAAAATTCTTGGCGGTCGCTTGAAGTCGACTGACAAGGGAGAAGAAAAAGTGAAAATAAGCTAGAAATTTTATTAAATTTGAAGAAACAATTATCATGCTTGATTGATACAATAATTTTATTTGGCGTGATTCGAAATATAACTTTATGTAATTAGTCTTTTGAAGTAGTTATTCGGATAGTTTGTACACCCAGTGTACGCTCTTCGGATTTTTTTAGCTTCTCGTCCCGAGAGATTTGTACTTTATTTCATATATATATACATGTTTTTTTTAATCGGAGAGATTGACGAGAGGTATGGATCGATCACACGATGAGTGTTCTTAGTTTAATGGCGGTGAAAAAATGCAACGTTACGAATATACTTTCAACTTACGATTATCCCCCGACTAAACGAATTAATTATAAATAAACGAAAAAGCAACAAAAGGAAAAAAGTAAGAAAAATATATAAAGACGAACGAGAAGTGACGAAGTTGCGACACGAAGAAATGTAATATTTTGCTACTGAACTAGTGTTTTTAAGTGCATAGGTTTTTATCAATGAAACGAGGGAAAAAAACGAAGAAAACTATCACCAGCGATTCTACTACATATACATTATGAATTTCTTATGATATTATGTTTGTATAACTTGTATATTGCTATTTTCAACTTCTATATTTGATCGTCATAAGCCTCGGTATCAAAGCCAATGTGACGTGCGAATCGTAAAAACTATGAAGCTTCATCCTCAGTTACGTGTTCGAGGGGATACTGTTGATTGTACGAGAGGGTCTATCGGTCATTGATCGGACAAAGAGATTGTTCAGCTGCATACCAAAATGAAACACATGTGTGCGAATAGATTTGGGTTATGAGAAATATTATTATGTCCCATATGAGATCAAAACATTCCATATATCTAATGTTTCACGCGCTTCCAATCTCTATTATATAGATTTGAAAAAAAAAAAAAAAAAAAAACATATTGAGAACATTACAAGAAGAAAGCATTACAAAAAAGTTTCAACCAACCTCGAACCATCGATACTCTCTCGTACACTCGACCCGTGTCTCTTCACAATTATGTTTCTATTAGTCTATCTAATTGTGTGAGCGGGATAGCAATACGAGAGGGGAAGAGAGCGATAGAGCAAGTAAAAACTCGGTAAAGTGTCATAAAGGCGTCGAAATAACGAAATGCGATTAATGAACTAACGCGCTGGCCACGTAAATTTTTAATCCAGAGGACGGGAAGCTCAACGATACCTGTTGGTTCAGGCTTTCTTTTGTTTCTTCAGAACGCAAATAAAATTTTTTTAAATGAAAAGAATATACGAATATACGTGAATTTGCGATGATATTCGCTTGTTCGCTACAGCGAAGAGAATAATTTATTGGTCTTGAAGATACAGAAAAGATTAAGTATACCATCCCCTGCCGTAAGGTCAGTCCAGGACAGCCGGGAAGCTACGGAAACCCTCGTATCCTCAAGATTGTGATCTATCGTTTTTGTTTTTTTCTTTACATTATACTATCGCAGTTTCCTCGCGCGCACATAAGAAACACGGGTGCGATAGTTACATAAAAAAATAAATAATATTTAAAGAATATCACCGATGGAATTGTACTGTCAAGCGATTGACGGATGAGACTCTACTCACCTCCGTACCGACTGCCATTAGTGTAAAAAAATAAAAACGTATGTTGCTCGACGAGGGTATAAGAATCGACCCAGCCACGATGATATCAAAGCGAGCACATCAGTTGCTCGAATCGAAGAATGCCATGCTGTGATAGACACGTACTGCTTCGCCGAAGATGACCTTTTTATTTTTTAGGACACGCATAAATACTCTTCGATGCTCTCGTGCATTGGAGAAAATAAATTTGTCGTATCTATGACGTTTTTGTTGTTGCATGGATGGTTTTTGCGGCCACTTGCCAAAGCTTCGTTAAAGTAAAGGTCAATAATTCAAGGCATGCGCAATAGTACGAGACATTTTGTAGGGATTTTGTTTGTTCCGTAAAAAAAAAAAAAAAATCATTCGCCCAGTCGTTACTTAATTACTTCACTTCTTCGTGCATTCGACATTTGTTCGATACCACACTCAGTCAGACGATCTTGCGGAGAACGGTAACGCGTGGACGAGCCACAATGTCGAATATAAAAATAGTTACGCGGCACTCGAATCTGATTTTTTTTCATCATAAGAAAGACAGAAAAAACATTTGTCAAACAGGTCTTCGTACGAAGAGAGCAAGAGGCAAACTAGGCCAGGCGTGAGAAACATAGTCTGAGAGAGCGTGAAAGAAAGCCGAGAAACAGTAAGATAAGGAATCATGCGTGTGAGACTGTATCATAGTTATAAATAAATGTATATGTTAAGTCAATCGATTGACTGTATTCGATACTTAAAATTTACCTTCGGAACTCAATTACAGGAACCTTACAGTCAAAGAGGACTAGAAATGTATGAAATTCTAGCGATTTCAAAATGAAAAATATTTCCATAAATTACTGGGTATTACAAGTAAGTAAGAAAAAGCCTATTGCCGGTGTATGTTCGGTTTTATTAACATTATCACTTGCATTGAGTCTGCAATATATCCCGACCACATAGTGATCTAGAGTGCACTTTCTGCCAGATAATTACAAATTTATCGAACACGAAAAAAATCTGGTCGTTTTCTCTGCAGTGTTCGTGCCCTTCGAGTCGTACTCGGTTTTCCATCTACAGGCGAGATCTGAATTTCCCTTTATAAAACTCGAAATTGATCGGTGAATCGAACGTAAAAACGATTTTTTTCATGTCGCGTTGCACTATATTAAACATTATCATTCTTATGCACGTACATATAGGTATATATCCATATTATGTGATATATACATATATATGTTCAATATTGTGTTCGACGTACTGTACTATGCGTTAAATTCGATAGACCTAAAATTTGTGGTATCGTTTATCTTGCGAATTTCTCACGGACAGTCGATGGAGTCGAAGTTTTAGTTTTACACGTAAAAATCTAGAAATGTCATTGAATCGGTAATGCAGAAGAGAGTATTCGTCGCGATTGAAGGTTTAACGAATCGAAAGGACGATATTTGCAGATGTATATATATATGTATCGTGACAAATCGGTGGTTACAACGAAGAAATATTGGTTAGCGTTTTCTACACAAATTCGCAATTTGCTTTTTACGGTGTGAGTTCTAGATTTTTTTTCTTCTCAATAACGTTGGTATATTTCGCACCAACCGGAACTCCCATTCACCTCGATTATTAGCAACGCAGGAAGTCGTCGTCGTCGTCGCCGTCGTAGTGGCTGCGACCGGTTTTCGTCGTTCCGAATGTACGTACGACGAGGGTGCATCGCATTGCCTCGATCGATCGGGGATCCCGTGTTTCCTCATCTAGTGCAATCTCTGAAGCCGGTTTTGTGGCATCTGAGAGGATAACATTTGCTTCAGCGAGAACATGCTCACGGATAGACCGACGGTTGCCAGCACTATTGCTGAACCTGCGGTGTTACGGTCGACGCTGTTTCTGCGGCAGAGTTGAGTCGCACCGCTACTCTGCAATTCATAACAATAACAATCGATAACTTTGATCACGATCCCAAGGATCTGTATGCAATCTATTCGGAATTTGAAAAACTCTGCAATAGTCCCAGAGACATGAGAAAAAGGTCGCTCGGCCACAAACAAATGTGAATGCAGAAAAGAAAATTTACCTGATTCAATGAGAGTCGAAGGGCATAGCAGACGGTACGGGTTGGATACATCTTCACACCGATGTTTTAATCCACGGCTCCGCACACTGAAATATAGACACGAAAGTAAAGTATCTTCTATTGAGATTGCGAAAATAAAACTTTACCATGTAAAAAAAGTTGTTTTCCCGTTGAGAAAATGTATTTATCGAAAGAAAAAAACACTTATTCAGAGCGATACTAGAAAGCGTAGCGCTATTCGTTCGATGGATTGCCCGACGGAAAATTCGTAACCATGCAGTCTGACAATTGTCGCAATGATACCTCGAAATCGGTGTGACAATAAAATAAAATGGAATTACAATTCAATGTACGAGCGATCGAATGTTAAATCTTTTGTGTGATAAGTCGAGTAAAAGAATCTCTCGTGTACTCGTAGAGTTCTTTGTACTGGCGTTGGGACAAGACGCCACGCTAAATCTGTTCATTCTGGCATTTTGCCGAACCGTGTGATCGCCCGTGTCGTGAGACTATGGGAATTCAGACGTAAGGCCAGTGCCACTGAATCTCACAGTCACGAGTTCCGCATATTACTCATAGAAGGGTACGAATAGCGGCGATACTGCAGCATGCCCGGTCGTAATTTTATGTTTAATTTTAGCGCGACGAGAGATTCCATTCATATCCTATCTAGATTATATCTAGCGAGAATGCCTCGTTGCACTAGCTCTTCCTGACTGATTAGCTTTATCGAGTGCCGACAGCGTGTGTCCATAGTGTTATGTAACCCGCGTTGCAATATTCTGGCAGTCGAGACGTTGGACCATTATTAAATCCGTGACAGATTCAGACGAATGAGTTGATTCAACGATTTTATTGATTTTCGAAAACTCGATACTAAGTTCGTTACCTCTTTGCGTTTTCGTATCGCGGAATAAGTTGCCCTTTCTATAAACAACGAATATCATATCATAGGAATCATAATGATAAATATAAATATCGAGAAGAAAAATGTACAAAGTTGGGACGATAAGCGAAAAGTAGCGGTAAGGGTTGATCGACTAAAAAATCCGTCGCTAATTTGTCCTCGAACAAAAATGAATGAACAAGGGTTATCGGAGTTAACGGGGCGGCCGTAGGCGATGGTTCGAATGCAAATATATATTGCACTACGGACAATCGATTGTACGGTGTGTGTGGCGAGACCAACGAGAAAAATAAAAATTCGAATATCGAATATTTTTCAGTGATTTGCTTTCGCAAACTTCGATAAAAACAGATGATCGAAATAGAATGAAACAACAGCTCGGTTAAGCCTGGCGCTCGTACCTCAATCAAACGACTGCGACGCCTCTGCAACTGAACTCTAACTGCGAAATAGAATCTACGCGTATTTCGATCCTGCACAGTTACATGCGTAGTCCATCGGAATAATTTTACGTCGACACGATAGCACGAGGGGTTTTTAAGTTCGAAGGACAGTCATTGGCACCGTCTAGATTCCCGGCGGACAGCACTTTCGCAACATTTTAAATTCACAAATATAACCCACGCGCATTTTCATGCGAGTTTTCAATACGGATTATTTTGCGTCGCTTCGAACATTACAAAATCAAAATAAAAAAAAAAACAACAACAATTCACACCGAGTGTCAGACGGCGCAGCGTGGTCGATTAAAATGTATTTTTAGCACTCAACGGTGTGTCCAAAATATCATACGAGCGAGTAACATATTTGCGCTATTTATCGAGAAAAAGTTTAGCCTGTGAACTGCTGTAGTCTCGGTGATTGAACTTCGTATCGCTACGGCTCGTGCACCAAACTTGCGATACCGAGTGTTCGATTAGGACTGAATAAAATGGTGGTGCACGGGGTTTTGTGTAAACAGCATCCACGGAGGCCGAACGTTGCATCGCGATGATAAGAATTGCGTCAATCATCTCATAAAAACTGTTCTAAGATCGTCACGAAGGGGGCCACGTGGATTTAATATGCGCACTGCGAACTCGTCTGAACAATGATAGAACGTAAGTGCGATACGGCACAGATGTGTAATCAAGCCACGAGACGAAGGATACAAATTATAAACAAGATACATTGTCTCCGTCATCGATTCATCACGAAGAACGAACAAAGTTATTTTCAGCTTTCAAGGAGGCTATCGAAATGTTTGATTTTTTGGTATTTTTACCATGCCGGAGTCTAAAGCGGAAAAAAGTTGCTGGAGAAACCTAACCTACAAGTCGTTTTAACCTAGAACCGAATGAGTGCGCATTATTATTTCCGGCTCGGTTCACAAGGCGATCCGAGAGACCAACGAAGACTCGTTACTTTGAAACTAAGCGGTTATATAAAAATACACTTCGGGTCAGCGATTTTTGAACACACTCCGAGAGATTCACCAAAAATTTCTGATATCACTGACCGAAACGCGCTCGTCAATCTCGTCTCGTTTCCTAAACGCCTAGCTGTGCCACACATAAAACTCGCAAAAAAATCTCCGTTTCACAGATGAAAGTCTGAAAAAATGTTTGGGAGGACAATCAATGATTTTCGTACCGGCGATATCCCGATTAATCGAGACTAAATTCGCGAGCATTGCCTACATCGAGCGTCGCATGCGACCGTTTCACGTAATAATGATATAAATAATGCTACGCGAAAATCTTTTCCAATTATCGACGGTAATAACGCGAGAATTATGTAAACTTTTTGAGAATCATTCGCGAGAGTGTTGCACTGACCTTCTTGCATGAAACTTGCGGAACGAAGAGATCGCGATTAGATGGTACCTCCCTGTGACCAGCTGATTTTTTTATCTCACTTCCACACGTTCACGTTCGTTCATTCGTTTCGTCGACCAGAGCCGCGCAACGATCGCTTTCCTGGCCGCTCGTCTCGCTTCTCGATTCTTCGGCAGCCCCCTGTGATGCGGTGACTACGGAACGTAGCGCTGCGCATGCGCAGAGATAATTTATCGAATGAATTTACTTATGCGCGGAGAAAAGAAATAACACACATTCGTAGATCGGAGTATCAGTGCGTGGGAATTGCCGACTATTAAAAATTTATATAGACGAAGTTCGTTGAAACAGCAACGTTTCGTAAATGATTACCGACCGTCGATAAAGAAGCCTTCGGCAAAATAAAAGTTCAACGAAGTCAGACAGATGGCGATAGTGGTCTGGATCGATGCACGAGTTTCCCACCGAAGATATTAAAATGCGAATCATTCGGGAATGTCTTCGGGAATGTCTTCTGAATTACAATGCAGCCAATTTATCGATTACGGCATATGCAAATTGATTTATAAATATTTAACATATGCGGAGTGACTAATACGCTACAGCGCTCACACAGTCTCGAGACTGGTGTTTCACATAAATATAATGTTAATCAAAGACAGGAGATAACTGTATAACTAACACGCGAAAGTGTCACGTTCGAGATTGAAAAAATCGCAAGAAACTCGTAGCTCATACTGAGGGGCATCCGCAAATATTTCTCTACTCCAAACGAACAAAGTATGCGTAACCCGTTGAAATAAAGTTCCAAGAATAATTATTCGGTGACGCACCGTTGACTTATCGCGTCGGAGTCATATCCGCAGGATACCACAGTATCCTTTCGTCTCGCGAAGCGTTCCATTCTCCACACTCGTCTCGCGAGCAGTCTCAAGTAATAATCATGTTTTCCAAAGTTGTCATTTTTTTACTGTTGCAAATTATTGTTCACGTCATAGGTGAGCATAAAGATGAAGAGAGTTTGTGCGCGGCTCAACAGACATGCACGAGTTGTCTCCGGACGCCGAAATGTGTTTGGTGCTCGGCGGTGGTAATTTTGAAAAATCGTTTTTTATGCGCCAAAGTGTAGATTTTCGATAGCCATAACGTTCTCGGATTTTTGTGATATTATTTAGAGCACCAGAGAAACCGGTGGATCTCTCGTGCGTTGTGTGACGAGAAGCAAATACGAGAGAGAAAGAGATCTGTGGTGCCCGAGCTCTCGGGTCTTCGACGAATTTTCTCAGGAGACAACCCTCGTCAGTTTGCCTCTGTTCTCAATGAACGGGAAGGAGCAAATTCAAGTTCGACCCCAAAGAATGCGTCTTCGTCGTAGACGAGGTAAAAACAAACGGGAATAACTCGTCATTTGTTCATTCGGTTGATTCGCGGGCGTTTTTCTATGTAATATGGATCTTAAACAATGACAGTTTATAGAATAATGATCGGTGAAATTTAAGAATGTTCATAACCGAGTAATCAGCATTATTTGATAATGCATCCGTCCGGAGAGAGAGTCATTACTGTCTCCGGTTTAATTTTCGATAATTTTTAGGCGAAAAACACCACGTGACCTTCATGTATAGCCAGGCTAAGGATTATCCCGTTGACCTTTATTATCTCATGGACTTGTCAGCCTCGATGGAAGATTACAGGGATCGTCTGTCCGATCTCGGCGGTCAACTCGCTGAGGCAATGAGAAAGCTGACATTGAATTTTCGTTTAGGATTCGGAAGTTTCGTGGACAAGGTCCTTCTACCGATGACGAACACGCAGCCCGAAAGGTCAGAATTTTCAGATGCACACAGTATTTTCTCAAATATCCCAAGCATTTTCAAATAAATTTTCATTAATCGCAAATATTCGACTTTACCGATCGACCGTCACTCGTTTCAGATTGAAGAGGCCCTGTGAACTGAAAAACCACAAGGATTGTGCTCCACCATACGGGTACAAGAATCAAATGCCTTTGACGGAAGACGTCACGCTTTTCAATGTAATATTTCCCTGAGAATATCGAATCACTATTGTGGATGTTGTGTTTGTGAATCTATATTTAAAAATTGATTGCAGACTCGAGTGAAAGAGGCGCCGATCTCGGGTAATATCGATGCACCGGAAGGAGGTCTCGACGCGATGATGCAGGCTATGGTGTGCACGAACGAGATTGGCTGGAGACCGAAGGCCCGTCATCTTCTTATATTCTCGACGGACGCGAATTTTCACATAGCTGGAGATGGAAAAGTAAAGCGTATATCCGTAACGATGGGAAACAATTGATATGATCCTCATTCAGGATCGTTTATGATAAGATGATGGATATTCGATGAGTAACTAGCTTGAATTCATTGACCCCGTAACTTTAGCTCGCTGGTGTTGTCGAGCCCAACGACGGCCTCTGTCATTTGGATCAAGAGGGCTTCTATTCGTATTCCAATCTTCAGGATTATCCCTCGATATCGCAAGTAAAAAATATTGTTAAATACCTAAACGAACTGTTCGCTGAGTCATAAAATATCTTTGTTGCATAATTTTTTCTTCTGTTTCTTTTCAGATTAATCGAAAAGCTCGTGAACATAACGTTAACATCATATTCGCCGTGCCAAGTCACAAGAACGAGACTTATCAATTATTAAGCCGCAGTGTCCGCGGATCTTCGGTCGGAATGTTGGAGGATGATTCAAAAAACGTCGTTGCTCTAGTCAGTGGAGAGTACGAGGTAATCCGAATTTAGATTAACTTGTGACTGTAGGTGAAGTTTTTGTGAATTGCTCTTTCACCTAGCAACGAACATGATAGGTTGGTGATCAAAGGATTAACAAATACATTGAATGTTTTAAATAAAAACCGACATTTTTATTACAGAAATTGGTGGACTCCGTCGAGCTTACGGACGACGCACCAAAGTTTATGGACGTGCGATACTTTTCAAAGTGTTTGGAGAAAAACGGCGACATGAAGGAGAGACGAGACTGCGGAGGTCTTCGAGTTGGCAATGTCGTGGAATTTGACATCGTTCTGGAGGTTTGCTTAATTTTTTTTGCAATAATAATAATCCTCTATATGTTTTAGATATAATTGTTCAATCGTTTGTTCCAATTGTCAAGCATCCACTGTACGCCCTTAGAGGCCTCTGCGATCCTGATGACAATTCCGCTATTATACCGTTCTCATTCTATTGTATCGTCGTGTGCAAAACTTATTTCTTCGACCGAAAATGACTTTACACCGGAAATCCGTCACATTCGGTCGCGAAATAGTAATAATAATAATAATAACAATGATAATAATATCATAATTGCCACATTGTATTGTGATACACGTTAGGCAGTGGAATGTCCGAAAGATCCGGCAGACTGGAAACAAACGTTGCACATAAAGCCCCGAGGAGTAAACGAGAGTCTAACGATAGAATTGGAACTCATCTGTGACTGCCCTTGCGATAATCCAGGACATCCGGTATGCATGAAAATTCTTTCAATTTTTTGTTAATAAGGCAAGAGGTTTTTGGAATTCGAAGGGTCGATTGTTTCAGGGCAACATACCGAACGCAGACGAGTGCAAAAAGAGTGGTAATCTCGAGTGTGGTGTGTGTACCTGCAACGAAGGATTCTATGGAAAGCATTGCGAGTGCAAAGGGAACGAGGCCGGTAGCGCATCGATGGACGATTGTAAACCGGCGAACGAGACAATAGTGTGCAGTGGGCACGGTGTCTGTAAGTGCGGTGTATGCGACTGCGCTCACAGGCCAAACCCTCATGAAGTATTCTTCGGGAAATACTGCCAGTGCGACAATTTCTCTTGCAAGCGAAGCGGCGGTTTGGTGAGCAAAAGCATCACTGTGATTCGCTATTATTGTTATTATGTAACTGCAGCGGACGATGTTTTTACGAAGGTAAAATACCGAGAGAGTGTCTACTGTGCAGTTGTTAGTCAAAGTTATTTACAGGCGCGCGTTCTATTACCTGGTGCCAAGAGGCTTCGGGTACTCGTATATCCATTCGTTTATTCGCTCTCGGAGGCTCGGCGTTGAGATGCATCTGCTCTTTTCTCTCATACCTATCCCTCACTCCACGGGCAATACCGTACCTCTAGATACCCTCAAGTGTTCACCTTCCGACTGACTCTTATTACTTCATATTATCTTATTTTTCTTCATCTACCTCGTCTCCTTGTTTTCTCTTCATCTCGAGGTATCTTTCTCACCGGCACACCATGCTCTTTTAGGTCTGCGGTGGACGTGGTAAGTGCGAATGCGGCACGTGCAATTGCCTACCTGGATGGGGCGGCGAAACATGCGACTGCAAGGAAACTAACAGCACATGTACACCACCGGGCGGTAACACTGAGATTTGCAGCGGTCGCGGCGACTGCATTTGTGGGAGCTGCCATTGCAAGGAGAAGGATCGAATCCGATATTCCGGACAATATTGCGAGGAGTGTCCTGTACGATCATATTTACAATCTATTTGAGCAAAGCAGTCTTTGCTGGATTTTTCCCAAGTTTCGTATCTCATCGCATGGAAATTTGCGAAAAATAGCTACCGTCGGTATCACAGTATCAAATTTATTCTTTCAAATACGAGGCAATCAATTTTCGTGAGTTTTCTATTTGAGGAGATACGAAGGTTTGAAAAAAACTTTGTTTTCATCGGAACAAGAATATTGTTCTAATGGGATATTGTATTATGGAATTCGTAGACATGCCCGGGACAACGTTGTGAGGAATTGAAGGACTGCGTTGAGTGCGTCGCTTACAACGCTGGACCGCTCGTCAAGAGCGGATGTGCGGCCTGTTATCATAAAATTAATATTGTTTGTAGACGATTGATCGCTATCTTATACGATACGTCAGTTTGATACATTGAAAGTGTAGAATTGCAAGGTTTTCTTTCGTTATGTAGATGGATAAGGTCGAGGAAGATCCGGAAAACGACGCGATAACGGGTGCTCGAATTTGCAGAGCTCCGGGCGATGCCGGCTGCACTTTCGTTTTCAAGTACCAATTACCCAGAGATGGTTCCAGTGGTGATATCAAAATATTCGAGATAGACGTGCAGAAGGAACGCGACTGTCCAACCCCTGTCAATGTTTTGGGTAAATTAATAATACAATTGCAGGACAAATAACCAACTATGTACGGTATGATACGTTGATATTTTTTAATCAATTATAGGAGTGGCCATTGGAGTTATAATGAGTACAGTAATTCTCGGCTTCCTCATTCTACTAATCTGGAAAATTTTATTGATGGCTCACGATAGGAGGGAGTACGCTAAATTCGAAAAGGATCGCGCTATGGCCAAGTGGGATCGGGTAAAAATTGCAATCATCGACTTAAATGAAAATGAAAAACCATTATTATTATCATTTTAATGTTTAATTTGCTCCAGGGTGACAATCCGCTGTACAAACAGGCTACATCGACATTCAAGAATCCAACATTCTCCGAGACTAAAAAGAACTGATTGCGACAACGATTTAACCCATATAAGATTTGTTAACCATCAGTGTTCACAGTGAGACCAATTTGATTTATTGCCTTATTTTTTTTAAATATTATTGTCTACAAAAAATTGGATGTAAAAGAACGCCCGAAAAATATTTAATCTGGGATAAGGATTTTGAGAATGCAAATGATTTTCCGAATGAATGGTTTAACATTGATTGAAAAGAAAGTCAAAAGGGGACAAAGTGGCGAGCGATTCGAAGATCCGGCAACTAGCGACGTGGAAGAGGCACGAACTAAAGCGTCGGTAGCGCCATGTTGCTTAATTGCCGCATAATGAGTCGGCCAATCGGCGCCTGGGATCTCTCGAGCCACCCTTTTCTCGAACAAAAAACAAATAGACCCCTCTTCGGTTGCCCCTCTCACGCCTTCTATGCCGAGTCCTTCGGCGAACAGCCGCGCACTCGACGGAGGAGGACGGTTTATGTCCACCTTATATATTCCGGCGCGTTTACCGAACGGCTCGGCAGCCAACCGGCGTCGGCGATGCGTGGAATTCTTGTTTGAGTTCTCGATTAGTGTATCGCTATCGCATACGCCTATCTACTATAATCTTACTACGGTAAATATCCGCACGTAATTCCACATAAAAATACCTCTCGAATTACTGGCTGGTAAGATATCTTAATGAGTTTATCTCTCAATTGCGTTCGACTTGAAGAATTTTTATTGCCTACAGTTTCAACAACAACAACAACAACAACAACAACAACAACAACAACAACAACAATAATAATAATAATAATAACAACGATAACAATAGTTATAAATTTAAGTAGCGTTTACGTAGCAATAATGTAGGTAAAGTTGATAGAATAACAAAAGTAACGTGAATTTGGAACGTTGCCCAGAGTGGCTCTTAAATCAAGCAAAATTTGATCCCCATAGTCTGACGGGTGGACGCATTCTCTCGCGATCGACCGGTTCCGTTTGTTCACTCGCTCGCCCGCTCCTTTAACCTCCTTTCTCCTCGGATCTCGCTCTTTCCTTCGCGGGCCAAGAAGCGATTGTTTCGAGGGAAGGCGCAGCACAACGGTGCCCGCAGCAGATTTACTTTATCGTTCTCCGCTCTCGGAAGAGACAGCTCGCAAGACGCTCATAAATTCGTCACCACTCGGTGGCTCTCTCCTTCGCTTTTGGCTCCCATGTATCCGAGAGAGCTTCGGGCAGCTCGCTATTTCTCATTGGTTTCGCGAACTGTACACCTCCAGGGTGTAGTTTTTGGGATCGCGGCGCGAATGAAAGCGTATAAATCGTGGCGCGTCGGGCAACGACCAACGCGAAAGAAAATTCGACCGATCGAAGAAAATGATAAATCTGGCATTAGAGTACGAGATAGTTGATAGATTGCAAAAAAATGAAACATCCCGACAGTCTGAGAATTCAAAGAAATTTCGGAAATTTCCACAATTTACAATATTTTATGGTGTCTTTTTGTTTTTTTTTTCAAATTTTCTATACTCGATTCGATGATTCGCTCATCGAAGAATATAATTGGAAACGAGCCGCCGCATTAAATTCCCGTTAAGATTCCAAAAAGAATCGTAATCCCGAAGGTGCTTTACGCCCCGGCGTCTCTCGAATACGATAAAGGAGAAGCGAGCGAATCATCGACAGAGCCCGCAGGGTTGCGTTAGCAAAAGAATACGATAGGGAGAGAGGAGGAAGAAGAGATTCGAGAAGATGGTAACCCGGCGCGGAGCCGGCGCTCCGTACTAAATCATCACCGCACGTCCGTTTCTTTACATTGCTCAGATTTTATTGATTATTTTACGGCCAGGAACATTGTAAATCTCTTCATCCCGGGACGTGGCCCTCGGGACTCTCGACGATACGCGAACTCTTTCTATCCTATCCGACTCTCTTTTACCGGTGTGTAACAATATTGCTGTCGTATCGCTCCCTCTCCCTCTCTGCCGTCGCCCCGTCCCTCAACCTGCTTCATAGAGCCAATTATAAACGAGATCCTGAAACATTGTTACTCGGTGCTCGGTATCAATATCAACCTCGCTCTTTGACTGTAGACGGTCGCGGGGCAAAACGGACCCCCATTCTTCGAAGTTTGACGTTTTTTTGTGCGAAACATAAAAATGATTCGTATCAAGCCAGGATTTCGTTTTGCCCCGCTGTACCTATCCGCCGATACAAAGCGCCGCGAAGACTGGGGGATCGATAGTAATTATGAGTAATGTTTATTAACACGCGAAACTGAAATCGCGCTCGACTAAACTGGATTCTGTTAACTGGTTCGCACGAACTCGTAACTCTCGATCGCGTTAGCGACCGTATATACGTGTGTGTGTGTGTGTGCGTGTATGCGTGTATTATGACCGATAACGATATGTTTCGCGATAACCAGATATCCACGATCGTTAATAGAAATGTACAGCCGAGACTCGCGTAAGACAGCCTCGTTTCTCCGTTGACATTTTTCCGTATCGAGCTCGGAAAAATAGTTATCCGCGAAGTTAATAATTCCATAGTAGCACTCGCATCATTGTGTTATCGTCGATGAACTATTCGAATGATTTTGAATTATTATGTTTTTTTGTTTTTTCGAGTACGGACGTGACGTCATACTCGATAGCGGAGAACCATAGGTTACACGCCGATTTTGCCGTACGGGGCTGCTCTCCGCGGCTCGTTAGCGCGCGTTCGTAAATCAAACCGCAGGGGTGCCAACCGCTAATATAGCCGGGGCCCCTTCGGCGCGTCGGTCGAAGCGTTCACGCGGCCGCTCTCCGCGCTTTTCTACATGCGGCACGTAACCCCGCGCGAGCAGCCGCCGCTGCGCGCTGCGCACGGTAAACGCTCGGAATATCTCATCCGATAATGAGTTCGTTAAATGGATTAATATTGTATACCGCCGTGAGCTCTTCGAGCCCGATCGAGCCTCGCCGAGCAACGAGACCCCTCGAAGCTCAGCAGCCGACACCAAAATGGCGTCGTTGGCTCCGTTCTTCGAAGGATCATCGATACGCTCCGCACGCTGAGTTGAGACAGTTATTTTTTTTCTTCTTTTCTTTGGAACTCCCGAGCTACTCTCGGACATGAGAAATGAGCCTGACCTCGAACATTTCTGCATCTCCTCCGAGAAGGTGGGATTCTTACGCCGACGCTAATGTTACGCTAACGTTGATAAACAAAAAAAGAGAAACAACGAAAAAAAGATAAAAATAAATCCGTCGAGAAACACATCGCGGGCCGAGGCTAGCAACGAAATGTGGCGCTGTCCCGCCAGGGACTACCATACAGCGTCGGATAATTAATGGAGCCGGTAATGAGCTGATTATTATTAATAATATTTAGCCGAGGTTAAGCCAGGTCGAACCCGTGGCGAGCAGACCACGGCTGCTTCTCCGCTCCTTAATTGAATCTGCCAATCATTGTAATGAGCGCGAGCGCCGGATCCGCTGTCGGCTGCTCTCGCGGTGTTGATGCTCCTGGCATCACTCGTAACCGTACACACGGTGAACCTCCCTGAGTCTTTCAGAAAGGTACGTACATGTATCGTTTATAGTCAATTTGTATATGACCATGAAAATATCTGCATCTGCAAAAATTCACTTCGGCAACGTGTAGCGCCTAAGCCATCGGTTCAAGACCATAAGTCTAAGGACTTTTTTGTTTTTTCGTTGCTTCTTTACCGATGTATTTTCTCGGATTTCTTATTTTTCAGTTTTTCAGCTAGATTTTCACGAATTTAATATTTTGGCAGATTCAGATATTTTCATGGTCATAATTTGTGTATCGGGTATAATCGTGTATCGCGTGACCTTCGAATCACAACATCTTTACCCTTTCAATATTCCGTAGAATAATCGAAAAAGACAATTGTGTTGAAAACGGCATAGAGATGGTATTCGTAGACTCGTGTCAACTGTTGGACGGGGAATTAGGTGGAGCGATAAGCCAAACGGAAACATGCTCAAGCCGCAAGTTAAACGAGAACATAAAATTCGAATCGAGTCTCGCTGGCGCCACCGGGTAACGAGAGACAAGAAAATTCTCTTCGACTAATCGTAGAGGGAGAATTTCTTCGTATCGCGATTCGAACTTGGACCGTCTCGGCACGGTGCGTTATCGGCGTGGTCAGGATTCCGGGAGAAGGCGGACGTTTTCTGGTACCGTAAGACAAGCCACGAACGGTGGACGTACGGCGTAAGATCGATGCGTTTACTTATTGCACCGCGGTCCCGAGTGCTATAAGTAGCTACGATAAGACGACGGTGAACAAATGTTCACTCTCTCGGAACCGATAAGTGACTGCGGAGACTGAGACGCGGTCACTCGCGCGCGCCTACTATCACGTTGGCCCGCGTTGTCTTTTCCAATACTCTCGACCCCTTCGAATTCCTTGCGAGCCTCACTCTGATTTATACTGACACGAGGTCTCGCCGTCAAGTCGACTCTCGATTGAATTATAAAACGTAAGCCCTCAAATTTAATGCAATTCGCAATGAAGTACCACGAGGACGATTCGTCGATTCGCTTCCAAAACTTTAGGATTTTATCGGTGTGCAGGAGTAACATCGATGCCAAATTCGATGCCGTCGGCTATACGGCGAGGCGAACGACGAGGACGATGAATCTCGATGGGGCGAGAGTCGTACCGAACCTCGCGAAGTTCCGTATACACGTATGCGCATGTATATATAACTTTGTTGCATGCAGCACGTATACTCGGTGAGGTTGAGGGTCTCTCGCGCGTATATACGATATTACGAGCGCGCGCGGGCGCACACACGGACGAGTTTCTCACTCTACTTTTACCCTCTATCGCTCTCGAGAGACCAACTCGTTCACTTTCCCCATCTTTTTCTCTCTGGACTTACGTGCTCGTCCTCCTCGCCGCCCTCATGCCCTCATGCCTCGTGAAAACTCGTTTCTTTCGACGCCCGATGCAATCTCGCGTGTAGGAATTAATAGATTAGCGAAGGGCACGTCTCCTCTTAATTCCATCCCATTACGCGGCCGCGTTTTCGCTCGGGGTTTCTCGTCTGTATATATGTATATACATGTGTATACCGCGGTCCACTCTGGACGCGGCGCGAGGCGGACCCCGCCGATTACGCGAGATAGCCGAAATCACCGTGGACCACGGAATTAGAGTGAATTGCACCTACACCCATTCGGCCCCTCTATACCCTATACCATATATGCATAACTCAACATATATATGTTATATGTACATACGTATATATATATATATATATTGAGTTATAGACGATACACATTGCTATAGTATATTGAGAGAACACTTCTTTTTTCATTTCGTTTAGAGTTTATTTCAATAGCTTTTTCGAAATCTGACATAGGTTTTTCGTGTTTTTTTTTCTTTGTTTTTCATAAAAAATTCGTCTGACATAACGACGAGAAAATTTAGTAGTCACGCGTGAGCTACAGCCTCGACACGTTGAATGTGAATCTACGAGGTTCGGTACTCGGGCGAAGTTCGTCGGCGGGACAGCCAATTTGTACTCCCCGTGGTGCGGCGCAGTCGAATGAACGAAGGATGGAGGTAAATAGAGAAGGAGGAAGGAATATTAGTGAGCGCCAGACGATTCCTCGTCGCGCTCATGAGTGAAGTTCGATCGCGAGTCTCCGGAGGAGGAGGTGAAGAGGATGGCCTGTACAAAAGTTGAATGAAAAACGGTCGAGATCGCCACGGGGGTAGAGGCGGGAGTACGGAATGGGCCGATAACTTTGCGAGGTTATGTTTGTACGGAGGAAAAGACAGGGGTATTCCGCGTTACTGCTACAGGGTACGGGCGTTATATGCGATGCCTCGGCCTCGCTTCTATACCTCTCGGCCGACGTAAGAATACTCTTCTCTTTCTCGTTTTCGACGCGAGCGGGATCATGGTGCGACTGATGCACGAGCGTCGTTCCCATTCAAATGCGACAGGCAGCACGCCCCTGCGAGCACTCTCATAATACGGAAAGACTCGTCGTACACGGGAGAGTTCGAGGCGACTTTGCCCCGTTGACAATCCGTATGCGGTATCGGTACCCGCGAATCGATCCTCGTACCACACAAATTCAATCTCGCGTTATCTGACAAATGTGAACAAACAGGAATCAATGGAGTTCGATTAGCGAAGACGCGTTCCCGGAGAAGAAAACTCCGGATTGAATCTTTATTCTCAAAGTGGAGTAGATTGGAAGGGATGTTCGATCGATCGGAAAAAAATGTGATTTATTTGCCGGGATTGAAAATTCCATGAAATTCGATATATTCTCGAACGGTACCGAGCGACAAAATCGTTAATTACTGAATCGATGACGATCCGTGGATTGGTATCCAATGGAATTTTCGTTGGCGTTTCTGTGATGGAAGTAACGACTGGACAACCTCATCGAGAGTTTCGGCTGCTGCGTGTCTCTGCTGGGGACGACTAAGCACGAGTCTCGGAGAAAGATCGAGGTTGGTAGTGTGCGCGCACACGCGGGGTCGCGAGCTCCCGCGGGCTCCCGTCGTGCACACCGGGCTTCGACACCCACACGCCGTGTCGCCTCAGGTAACACATAAATTAAAAACGTCTCGGAGAACTACTCACGGGGGCTACGATATTATTGTCGAACGTGGCCGTCTCGTGATTCCTGACACTTTGAAGACAGTTCACGAGACTCGCTACGATGACCTCGCGAAAAGAAAAAAAAACTAACAAACGACACGAAACATAACATTATACAAACACGAATGGCGGAACGTCGTATAGGTTCGTATCTTAAGAAGCGAAGGGGATTCATTCGGCATATACAATGTTGTTAACGACGACGGCTTTTTTCCATTCGGCGAACGAGAGAATGTGAAAAATGTTTCTTGGAAAAATAAACCAACAGGCATGACAACGAAACCGGCAGGTTTTTCTCGGATATTTGCTCCGAGGCTCACATTCGATTTACCTCTCTCCGACGATTAGCTCCACACGCGTAAATCGCGTGGCTTGCGTGAAAACGAGCAATTCAATGATACTTTAAAAACGCTCCAAGGGAACTAGAGAAATTGGAAAAGGTGAAAACGATCCCGAGACACGCGTGTGTGCGCGAAGAAGGAGAAACAAAAAGGATTTGGTTCGTGGCCGACGTCCCATTCTTTACGACTATGTAGTACATGTTTAGGTGCGTGAACAAAGATATCATAACAGTGTATAGGTGGCGACGGACGTCATTCACCTCCGATGTATTATCAAATTCGAAAATTATAAAAGTTACAAACGAGTTGGCGTTCGTGAGGGACGAACTGGAGTAGACGATTTTTCGAGGTGGAAATCGGAAGGATGTACTCGACACTGTCCGATGTGTAAAATAGTATAGAAAATACCATTCGGTTTTTAAAAAGACGTTATATGTACATTTAAGGTTAGCCGGTTCCATTTGATCCTTCGATGCAATTATTTTCGGCATCCGCACCTTCTAAATAGCCGTTCGTTATCTTTTCTGTATTAGTTTACCGTTCGTTAAGCGCATATCGTAAAATGCTTGCTTTAAATACCTCGATTTCCGGTTATTATAAAAACGGTTCGTAGGCTATCTCATAAAAGGTCGTAGTTATTAAATTAGGGTCTCGATATTTTGTGTTTAATCAACGAAGAAAAAAATTCCGATGGGGTTTTGCTCCGATTGCAGTATTTATGTCGAGGAAAGCATTGGGAAATACGAGGGGTTTTCGAAGCACTGATGTTCGAGTGCGTATATTAATCGAGCCACACAAATCGAGACGCGATGAGCGCGGACGTTCGAACTTGAGCGATCAAGCGGAATTGCTTGCTCGGGGTGGTCCTCACATCGTTTACCACCTGCCATCGCCGTTCGGAAGGGCGCCCCCCACCCCTTATTTTTAACCTCGTTTTGAGGGCACTCCTCGGGTACTCGATCCACGGTATAATGTGCGCTGGGTCACGGTACGAAATAAAAATTCTTTCGCATCGGATCTATTAGGAGCCACGAACATCCGCCGCAATAATTGTGGAGCTCGAATTTAATCGTACGGACGATGCAATCGGTTCGATAAATATAAAAGTTCAACCGTGCACAAAGTTCGTGCTCAGTTCGAGTTACAACCATAAAGATCTGTTACATTAATCGAGTTGTACGGAAGAGTAGATTATGTTACGAGGGAGGAAAGTGGATGATTTCTACTGAATATGAGGCTGGCTGAAAAATCAGTTTGTCACACAGGAATCGACACATTGTAACAAAATAATAACAATAGTGGTAAAGTAATCGTTCGTCGTGTGCGCCGTAAAGAAATACGATAAAATTTTCGAGCTTCGGGAAGGTTCCGAGTACCGATATTCCACGATGGAAAGTATCTGATTTTGTGACCTCTTCGATTATTTATCATCGTTACCGGTGTTCGAGCTGGCTTCACGCCTGAATATATCTATGAGTATCCGCAAACCGTGAAACGTTGACGGGACGATTTCCTTCTCGGTGTGTCTTTTGTGTTGGTGACTTCGAGGACGACGGTCGTTATACGGACGGAGATGAGGGAGGCTGACGTTCGGGACTGTTCTCGCGCGCGAGCGCGCGCGTGTGTAGACATTATGCGTTATGCATTATTACCGGGGTATACATCGAACCTTCCGACGCAGAGGTAGATGAGCTAACGACGGTAGTTACCGCCGCGTGTATAACCTACTAAAATAAACGACGAACGAAACCAAGAGCAAAGAAGAATAAGTATCGGAGTGCCGGAGCGTATACTTTGAGAAATTCGAGAACCTCGGCTGACCGGAGGCGGTATAACTCGATCGTACGTTCGTATGTGCGAAGATTTGCAGTTACGATCCAAGCGAGGCGTTACGAGCAAAGAGATACGACAATAACGCCGTAGTTAAGTCGAGAGCACAGCATTATATACCACTGACTGCAGCCTACGTGCGGCTGCCTACCGGCATTGAAAGTATCGAGAGACGAACGACGAAGAAGGAGCTTCAGGAAGCGAACGTTCGAATTGTTCAACTACACTTTGAGTACATTGAAACTCTTGGCTCGAGATGCAAATTCGCTCTGTAAACTCGATTACAAAGTTTCACAAAAAGTTTTGCGAATACGAAATCTTCAGCCGCGTCTATCAATTACTAAAGGTAATAAACAAATTTTGACTGCCTCAAAAGAGTAACGATTAAATAATCTGCATATATCGAGGTACAGTCCTCTATTCGTGTCTGACATACATATATTGTCTCATTGATTGGCCTGTCGGCATAAAAATGCAGTCTCCGCCCCCTCACACTTTTCACACTTTTCTCGTGTGTGTTATATATACATCGTTTGATACGCATATTGCGATATCATAAGCACCACTCATTGTAATGAATTTCATAATATATCGCAAGGTTCGACAAGGTTTCATAAAAATTCGTCTATGAAACTGAAAAAATTTGGATCCAAGTTCCAACGCTCCGGAGGACTCGTCTTCTCAATGCAATTGACTTGCGGCATAACTGCGGGTTCTTGAAAATATAAATAGTGTGTTATACAGGCTGGTATGCTGTCGGCCGAAAAAATAAAATGAAGAATCAACCACAGCGTCATCTTCTCAAAGAAGATCGAGAGAGTCCATGCAGAGGAGAAGAGGCGTGTGCGAAGATATTAGGTCTCTTAAATATCGAAGTTGGAGCAATAGAGAAAAAAGAAGAACGGAAGAAATTTAAACACACATGGACGAACGACGAGGTTCCCTCGTAATATAAATTCGTACGGATATATAAATGTGAGAAATATATGATGAGGAAACGATTCTCCGAGCGGTTGGGAAAAATAAATATATACACGTAAGCGAGGGAAAGACGTGGCTCTTGCCGACCGATCGTTAAAGAGGCCTAAATGATGGGAATATTATTCGAGAGGAAGGTCCGTCTCCGTGGTAATAGTTGTAGGATGGGAATCACCGTAACGTGTGTATAGCTGAACGACGTCGATCAGCTGTAAGGTATATGTACAGGTTCGACGGCCCCGAGATCACTGTGACGTGCCGCGAAGGCGTGGAAACTACAAATCACCCACTAAAATCGTATGCCAACGCGTATATATTAATCATTGGGGAGGAGAGGCTGAGTAGTTGGAATTTTGAACCATCGGAAGGTTTCGACTGCTGCAGAGATGCGTGGGTGAGAGGAAGTTCAGGAGGCTGAAAGGCTCCACCTTAGTCAAATGAGTGCCAGCCATTTAAAAAATTAGCGGTAATTTGACTAGTGTGGACGCTGAAACCTCCTCGAGCTCATTTCGAGCTCCAAGTTTTTTTCGGCAAAGCTGGACGGAGATTTGTGCTACTTTTAATTCAAATGCTTGCTGAGCGGTAATAGTATTCGAGAGGATCTCGCGTCTCGGACCCGCCCTCCCGAATTTCGAAGAAATAGCTAGGCTCTGCCCGGTCAGCCTCTGGTCCCGATAGACTCAGGAATCCTAATTTAATTAAGAGAGATCGGTTATTAACCGGGAGAAGACTCTCCGCCTCTCTTCCACCTACCTCTCATTTTCAGTGAGTAATAATTTCACCCGAAATCTAAAAGCAACTAATATCATTCCTTTCTCTGGACAAAAATATTAAATGTAATGAATTCATAAATCGCCTCTCTCGAACGATTCATCATAACATTATTTTTTATATATATTTTAGGAAAATATAGATTAGTTTGTTTGTTGTAAACATCTTAAGCCCGCACTGACCCTTCACGCACACGATTAAGCCGCGCACGGTGCTTTCGTGCTATGGTAGCGTATTGCTTCCGGTTTGAAAATCTCATATTTCTACCGAAAATGACTCCATATGAAAATCCGTCACTCGCGCTCGAAAGATAATACTTTTCTATTCCACAGGGGACTCTCGTGTCACAGCATCCCGGTGCTTTTCAATATTTTCGTTTGTTTTGATAGAGTACAAATCGATGGTTTATTGAGATGTCAATGATACACGACGAGATTTATGGATAGCATGACCGATAAAAAAAAAGAAATCGATTTTGCGCAGGCTTCCATCGACCTTTTTCGATTCGGCCGCGTCGTCAGTCGTGGAAAGAGAACGGGACGGATAGAATGAAACAACATTACGAGGCCCCCCGTCACGTTTCTCGAATAGGTTTTTGAGGGAGTGAACCTCGCCAGCAGGTCCTACCGTTAATATCCAAGTTTACGAGGCGAGTATTTCCCCTCGGGTCGTCGGAGGATGGCCCTGTAGATCTGGTTTTCTAATCGTCATCGTCGTCGCCGTCGTCGTCGGCTTTCGGGTTACGTTGTGCGAAAGACAGAAAATAAAGAAGATTGGGGGGGGGGGGGGGGGGGGCTGGGGGCAGCCGAGAGAAAGCCCCTAGAACACGGAGCAGTAATTCGATAATATAGGGTTATAGTGGCGCCAAAGCTCCAGGCTTCCCTTTAAATTCATAACACTGTTTATTCCTATTAGAACGCGAGGCGAGCGTAGCCGTTCTCTACATACATATATTTCATTCGGAGGGAACGGTTTAAGAGTTCTTTTGGTTTTCATATTCTCAATACAGTGAGAGCGAAGAAACAACGGATGCCTCGGGTATTTACCGAATTGAGTTGTGACTTTTGTTTTTTTCTTAAATTAATTTACAATTATTACACGAAATAAGAAAAAAACTGAATAAAACAACCTCTGTTTCATCGAATGCTTGCTTGTTTATCGTATTGATGATTCGAAATGTTTATTCACATTTCAATGTACGAAAAGTAGCGCGAGCATGGCTCATCGGGTTCCATGAACAACGTCATAATTTCTATAAAAATATATGTTTGGACGCGCAATTTTATATCGGAACGGTAGAACGTCGGTAAAATTAGCGGATGGAAACGAGAAGTTAGAATGACGGGAAAGCCAATCGATAAAGGAAAATCGTAAAATTGTTAATAAACGAATTAAGGTGCACAAATATTATATGATAGAATTTTGTAAACATAACGCGCATGCGGACGAAGAATTCGCTTCTCGATTCTCTGTATCGGAATATACCGGACTCGAGCATGCACGTGGATATTGCGTTATTGGCATGGCCACGTTTATACGCGCTGCTCCAACCGGCTGTCAACGGGACTCTTGAAATATCGTCCCGGCAAACTAGCCTTTCGATAATTAGTTTACTCGTCATTACAGCGTAGCTGTGCATTATTAGACATCGGAGCGGGCACTCGCCTTCGAGTGGAAAGGGCAACGCGCACAAGTGCGTGGGGGCGAGACATAAAACAGAAGAGAAGCGTTCACGCAAGAGAGCGATCGAAAAAAAAGAAAAATAAAAAAATGAGGGAAGCACTAATTAACGACACGTTTAACGGTTAGACGGTTGGACGACCACGCCCGGGCACGGCACCAGTCGGTTACCGAGAGAGATCGTTTTTTCTGAACGACCGAAGTCTAGCGTATCGTGCATGCCGATGAGCCTCGCTCGACTTTGTAATATTCGCTCATTTTCATCGATATTGAACTTAAAAGTATGGGCGTCGATGCGAAGCTGAAAAATAATTCTACGAATTCGCAAGTGTGAGATCCCTTGCTTAGAAGAAATATTATTTTCAATCGTTTATCCTCGGTTTACACTCAATTAATCCAAAGTTTCGTAAAAATTTGTAATTATTGAATGAACGGTAAAAAAAAAAAGAAGAAAAACATCGCTTTCTCCGATCTTTAATCGAGTAGGGCTGACGATGTCGTTACTGATTGTTCGTCGTCACGTCGAATATAAAAGGACCGAGAGAAATGGTATTTCGAGTTGAGCCAGCGGGACAGAGAGGGAGCGAAATAATGAGGAAGAAAGAGGAAGAAAGAAAGTAACAGGCGAGTTCCGCGTAACTCTCTTCTCCGCGCGCACGCGGCTATCTCGACCCTTTGATCTCGATCCTGCCAAGTGGATCGAGGGGATCGAGAGAGCGTCTCTCTCTCTCTCTCTCTCTCTCTTCCGCTGGAGGAGGGGCACGATGCGCGGGAGCGATCTCTGTTAATCATCGCGTAATTACCGTTCCAATTATCAGATACTGAGATACGGTCTGTTCGCCCCGCGAGACTACCTCCGCAGCAGGTATTATTCCTGGTACTCCACTCTCGTACGGTATGCTTTACTCGAAGCGATAGCCTCGAAATCTGTTAGCCCGGAGAGTATGGCAATCGCGGTGGTGATGATCCATGAAAACTAGTCTCGTCATTAGCTAATCATCGGGCAAATGGCATCGACTCGTGTACGAGCTTCGACCAGCACCAACCACAACTTTTTGGAGACACATATCGTCGAGAAGGAACTTCCATTTCGATGAACTTTTACGCACCATTTTTTGGTAAAAAATATGGAGATACGCGGGTAACCAGTTACCGTACGAAGCACACGTCTGAGTTTTCGCGTTTTTTGCCAATTTTACCGATTGTCGTTATGTGCTCGTTGGCACACACCGTGGATGAAATACAATGGATCTCGGGTGCGGAGGGCAATATCTGTTCGTCCGGGAGTGTGCGGAGGGCGGTACCCGGCATTCCTTGGTAAATTAACTTAGCAGGCCGGAGAGTGAGAGGCAGTGCGTATAGCCCGTTTCGGACCGTCGGCGAAACTGGCTACAACAGTCGCGTTGCAGCCGCCGTCGGCGCGTCCTCCGCCAAATATTCATTTAAAAAGGTAAATGCAATTTTGCCGTTTTACGTGATTGAGATAATGCCCTCCGATTAACTGCTGCTGCTGCTGCTGCTGCTGCTGCTGCTGCTGCTGCTGCTGCTGCTGTTGGGTTCGGCTCCTGCTTCTTCTCCTTCTTCTTCTTCTTCTTCTTCATCTTCTTCTTCTTCCTCTTCTTCTTCTTTGTTCTTCTCCTCTTCTTCCTTTTTTCTGCATCTCCACACCCTTTATCGTTGCCCTTTGCCGCTTCTTATTTTCTTTACCTCGCTCTCCCTTTATCGCGCTATTTCTTCCTATCCCTCTTTCCACGTCCGCTCATTCTCGTCTGGCTCGATCCCCTCTCGTTCGAGCTCGTTTCCTATTTTTTTTTGTTCCTTTTTACTTTTTATTTTTTTTGCCTATCTTCCTCGTTTCCTTCATCTTTGGCCTCTCCACCCCGGGCCCCTCCATCGTCCGTACGCCCGGAATATCTCGTCTCACCCTCACGGTAGCCAACGCGTCATTACCGAAATTCAAGCCCGGCCCACGAGGGAGAGAATCGAGCTTCTCCCCTTGCACAAATGTAAGGGGTCCGCGCGCGCGTCTCTCGTCGGCTCATCGCCGCTGCGATTTTGCCACACCGCCCGGGCAGCCCAATGCAATTTTCTATACGTGCCCGAAACCTCTTATCCTTGTCCGCGCATACATGAAAAATCCACGTGCTGTACCGCTCTCCGAAAGGCTTGCGTGCCGGCTCGGTTAAGCCGAATCTACACCTGCAGATATTCCATGCAACATTTTTGCTTCTAAAAAAATGCCACCCCACCCAGTTGCCGGTGTCGTTGGACATCGATCAAAAAAATACAATAATAAACGAATCATCGAGGCATTTAAAAAATCATCAATTCATTGTAACTATCGACTTTCCGTGTGGTGCGCGTTATTTGAATTTGTTGTTTTTTCCAAGGTCATTAATCATCATTAACAAAGCTAATTCGGACTCTTCGGAGGGTTCGGCCGTATAAGAATAATAATTATACGAAGGGTTTCGGGCAAGCAAGGTGATTTCGGAGTATTCAGACTTCTCGTTCTTCTTCATGCATGTTGTATATATTATTATTATAATGCCGTCGGTCGGCCTCGATGCATATTATCCCGAACGGCGTGACTTCATTCGCGCCAAATCAAATCTACTAATTACCACCATTTATCGAGTGAACATTTTTTCTCGCACGCGCGAAACGTGAAACACTCGAGCTTTATGCGACCCTTTACCTGCTGCGTGAACTAGCTTATCGGCCTCTTATTTTTAGTTACGCGTAGATGAAATTTTTTGTTTTTTCATCTTGTCCTAATTTTTATTTTTCTCCTTTGCCTCAACGTCCGTTCGCGTTATTGATGATACTCGTTAAAGCGATACTCTCGCTTGGTAGTACCGATCATTTCTTTATCCTTCTATGTTCACTTTCTTTCCTTTGCTTCCCTCCTCACTTTCAGCATCCACTGCATCGATATTTTTTACTCTTTGTTATAGACTCTTCCTTTTCTCTCACGTTTAACCGTGTCTGCTGTGTCTTCTTTTTCTTTTCTTCGCTCATTTTACTACACTGTTACAAGCTCGGAAGTTCTGACAAGCCGAAGACCGAAGGTTCTCGATGATGAGTGTTACGCACTCGGGTATCGTTTATACTTTCGTATGCGTACATCTTTTCATTAGTCACCGACAATCAGCAATGATATTCAGCCTTAAACAATGAACCTTAATTCCAAGAAGCCGAAGCGTTTACAATGATCGAATTAATCTTCGGGATATACATAGGAGATTTCGTGAATTATTTCATTGACACGCTTCGTTGATGAACCATTTTTATATTCAAACAAAAGACTGCCGTCGAAAGGTCTCCGCGAATTATGAGAAGCAATGACTCAACTTCTCGTTCACGTGCCATTTTTATTAACGAGTAAAGAAAAATGAATTGAAAAAAAAAAAAAAAGAAAAAAAAAAAACAATTTTCTAATGTATATTATCTCGACGAGGGAATATACCTCAAAGTGATGCTGGGCTGTTAACACGATGTCGAGGGTTTCTCACCTCGAGAGATGATCGCGTCTCGGTGAGCTTATGGGTGTCATTAACGCTCGCACCGCGAGAGAGCGTCCGCGGACCGTCGAAGGGAAGGGGAGGGTCGTTGGAGATCAGCGCGTGGTCGTGTACCTTGCACCGAGCGTCAGACCGCGATGCACCTACACCTACTATACCAGTACGCCATACTATCATCCTTTAAGTGCAAAATTGCGAAAGCCGAGATAAAATATAGCAAAGATTCGCAGTATAGAATAGTCGTGTATACTCTGTGTGTATTCGCGACTCCTTGGAAAACCGACGACACCGCAATTTCAACTTTTATTTTTTTTTATGTTGCGATACTTGTATACAGGCGTTTCACCTTTGTATGCATGTACGAGGTACACGTTGATCCAACGAACACAACGGCGACGCTCGAGCATCGAGGAAACAACGTCGGCGTCGGCGTCGGCGTCGGCGTCGGCGTCGGCGTCGGCGTCGGCGTCGGAAGGCAAACGCGCAAATTACCAACGACGATTGCGGCAAAGAGAAAGAGGAAGAGAGAGAGAATACTTCGTGATACTAATGACGGACAGTTGGACGGACGGATGGGACGAAGCAAACACTCTCGTGGCGAATCGCAAACAAGGTCGTGATGGCGAACTGCCGGTTCGCGAATATTATATGGTGGGAGGTATATGAGAGCGGGAGATAGCGGCGACGGGGAGCGGGTGGGGACCTAATCTTTCCCACCGAAGGGTGTAAACCGCAGGCTCTCCGCACAAGCGATGTAATGAGCCGACGGACACCTGTGTACTCGGGCACATACTCGCAGATCGCACGCCGCAGCTCCAATCTTTCTTTCTCACTTCGGTCAAACGATTTTTTTTACTCCCGTGGACACCGTTCACGCGATTTTACCCAAAGATCCCTTTTTTTATATCTTATGTTCATATATTTTTTTGTTCAGCTCAACTTTGGAGAACGTGATATCACTAACGATAAATATTTGTGTGGATATTGATATTATTTTTTTACTCGGAACGAGAAAAAAATTTGTGCTTTTTACGCGATTCCCGAGTCCGAGGTATTTCGCAATCATCATTTACATAACGAATATGACACAGAAGAGTGTTTACTGTCACGTAAACTTTCGTAGAGAGTGTCTGTTTATTCTACGAGTGGATTTTCCCACACGGACTGTAAACCGCAGAGGCTCGCATCGTAACCACATCACAAGCCGCGTTAGCGCGTGGCGGCATCTTGAGCATCTCGAACCCGCATAAGCGCACAATGTCGCTACTGCTATCGTGTCGGAATAAACTGTACAGTTTCTCGTCGTGTCGTTTGTTAACTGCGCGACCCGTCAAAATTAACGGAATTCCATTAAACCGCTCAATCCGGCGATACGTTGACACGCAAACCCGTTTACACGATCGGATCATTTTTATACTGCTATGAAAAATACATTCCAATGTAAATTTTCTCAAATTTTATCTGTATCTTTCGATCATATCTCTCGTTTACAATCGCATACATTTACGTTAAAAATCCCATTTATGGAAAAGCACGAGTAATAATTTGCATCGCGATCGGTCCTTCCAGTTCGGTGTTTCAACATCGATCCGTATCTTTTTACTCTATAATCTCTCAATCCCGGCTTGTCATTATTTTCTTTTATGAAGCTTCGCAAATGGTACAATAATTTGTGTCTTTGGTCACACGAAAGAAGAGTGGCCAGTTACAATAAAATGTAACTATATAATGACACGCAGTCTGCTTTTTCCCAACGTATAATGTTTCGGATCTTAACAATACCGTCCATTGCGCACAGGTATCGCGGATATCTCTCCGCAGGGAAGATTCTCGATCAGGGATATTAGCAACGACTGACATTGTTTTTTTATCCTCTGAACGGAACCCGGAGCCTCAATAATGTACTTCGTGTCCCTGATACGGCAAAACGAACAAAAAAAAGAACGAGTGCCCGGTTTTAGCGCCGACGGCTCGTTTATCCGATGATCGATGCGTAATCTCTTATCGTGGATCTTGTCATCGTGCGGCCACAGCAGCATCGTGCCGAAGGGATTGCTGGGTTACCGCTGGACTCTATCATCCACTCTCTCACTCTCTATCTTATATTCACTGTCGTCGAGCATCGTCTCCGTCGTCGACGAGATCGTGAGATAACGCGCATATAAGATGAGATCGTTGCACACGCGCGCAACTCGACAAATTATCCCTGCCCGTTTACCACGCGTCGACGTCTCACACTTTGTTTTCCCCTCGCTCCTGAGGACGTCCAAAGCTGACTGTCCTCTCACGATATTCAACTTAGCCGCCAGCATTAATAATCTGGATCAGACCAACCGAATTTAAGTGAATCAAACATTTGAACTTTTGTACTTCCGTCCTTGCATGAACGAAGAAAAAAATCGGACGTGAAGTATTACAACGTGTGAAGAAGAAAAAATTCGTTGTTCGAGTGTGGAGAATGACCGACGAAGATGGAACCCGCGAATATAATGAGGAATCATATAGATATAGAATAGTAGTGGTAGAATAAGGTAGGAGTGCGGCGGCAACGGCAGCCACGGCGGTGTAAATGCAATCAAGAAGGCCTCAATTAGACCGTCACGGCGTGCATCCCTCATCACCGAGTGGCCGGTCCTGCCCTCCTCACGATTGTTTCGCATGCATCTACCACTCTCGCACCGAGGCATCCTTATACCTCATTGGGTATTGCTTGTAAATATAACTATAACGCTTCCACTCGTATATTTCGGCGCTACACACGTGAGGAATCTTCTGTACCGTAGTTGCGTATGAAAAGCTCCCGTCTAAACTCGTCACTCGTCACTAGAGAAATGTTCGCGTGATTTGAATCATTAGCTGATTCTTTACACCTGATTCTCATAGTGAGAGCAAATTTACGATTATTGTTATATTTTTCAAAGTAATTATTGATTAATTCTGTTTTTAATTACGAGATGGAGGAAAAAGCATCGACGCAATGATGACGTAATCGCATCCATTTTTTTCCGAGGAATAAATCGTGATTGTTGTTTCGAGAGAAGGTCATAAAGTTAATTAGTTAGGAAAACTCGTGGGTAATGTAATTAATAATTGATGCTGAGAGGATAAAGTTCTATAAGCAATATAAAAGGAAAAGAAGGAGGCTTGTCATTCAACGACAGGTCATTTGCATTAACTTTGCGAAGATGATATAAATTAGGATCACCCGAAGAAGCTAACCCTTAATTACGGATTGTTAACCGAATAACTCAGCTTCGCTGCATAATTCGATGCGTTACTATTATCCGTGGCGAAATTTGTTTTTATCTACAACAGTGTGGCGTCTTTACTCAATTTATATTAAATAATGTCGGTATGAACTTTTTTAGGTAATTTTAGGAGTTATTGTTTCAGATCCTTTATCTATCTTGCTGGGTGCCTTATGAAATCCTAACGAGAATCACAAATTTAATGACGGTAGATCTAAAGCGCTAGTGACTATTGATTTTTTTCGTAAACTTATGGCGTTGATTAGGTATTGCTAGAGTAATTTTTTATCGATCATAAAAAAGGCTGGCTTAAATTATACATCTTAGTATTGAACCAATTTTTGGAGATTCATCTTGGAGGGTTCGGAAGGATCGTTAGCGTTTATTTTGGATCTTCGTAGAAAAACGGCTTTTAGGCACATTGGTTAGAAAAATGCGTGCCGAGTGGTGTAAAGCGTCACGGTAATGAAGGGTTTACCAACTAACTGCGAAAATTAGAAGGACGCCGGCGAAGACGCTGGACTGTCTCCCCCGATCGCTTGCGTTTCCGCCGCCGGCTGTGCGCACAGCGTCGATTTGTTTACACCGTAGTAATTTGCTAATGGTGGGATTGCAAGGCTTTCGGTGCCGCGCGATGAATCTGGAGAGCAGGAGGTGCCGTGCGTGGTCTGCATGCCAAAAGCGGCAGCAGCATCGGAACTTGACCAAAATTGGTTGTTTCATTCGATTTTTGAAATCCGAAATGCACCACTATTGTCATGCATATTATTATCAAACCTCAATTTGGACATGCAATCAAAACTCTTATATAAGCTAGACGCGATATTAAATTCAATATTAATTTTTCATCGAGAATTTTCCGCGACGTGCCGCGACGTCTAGCTTTAGCTACAATGCGTACAATATTGTTCGCGACCATTTTTTTCTTTGTCTTGTCCTGCTACTATTATTTGTATTTTATTATTATTTGTTTTCCGACAAGCTCGACTTCCTCGTCGCCGTGGTTTATCTTATCCGACCGATCACAGCACAATTTACATGAAAGGTTAATAAATCCATGCGTCGCGGAAGCTCGGCGAGACGTCTGAAAACCATAGCAATTTTTGTCCGAAGCAAAGTCCGACGCAGTATAAGACTCGATCAGGTTCGATCACACACCGGCATGATCGTCGAGTCGAGCGGATATTCGCCCGAGTAGCCTCGTCCCGGAGCAAGAGATTTATCGTTAGTCGATCTAGGCTCGATTAACACTCTCAGAGCGTGTCCGTTCGCCCCGACTAATTAGCTTTACGAGCATTAATGGTCCCGGGGCCCCATTAAACTATAAAATATTTAAATAGCCACGGATCGTCGGCGAGCCCCGAGCGAGAGCGCTGGTCTCTGGGTTCGAGCGGGAGGCGTGCCCGGACCGAAGAGTTACTCTCTCCCGTTTCGCTGCATCTCTTCTTGCCTCCTCTGCATGTTCACCGCGGGGGCTTCGAGAAAAGAGTGCGCCGAGCGCTTCGTGGCGAAGCACTCGGAAACGAAAGAAGCTATCGAGACCCTCGTCTAGGATTAAACGTTATCCATATACTTGCTTTATCCGCCTTATATTCTTCTTATTCTTCTTCATCGTCCTCTTATCTTCAGCTCAAGACCCTCGTTCACTTTATTAATCACCGTTACGGTGCCCCGCGACGCTCTTTTCACTCTTGCGAAATGTTTCAAACTCGCAGCTAATTGAATTTCCATATTTACATGCATTAAAATGCGCTTATACCGATCTTCCGCACGAACTACCGATTAACATCAATACTATCGAGACTCACGAGAACAATGAATTATTATTCCTTCATTCATTGACAATATATGCTCTATTTATCGCAAAGGAAATAAGATCCAAGTTCGTGCACATGTACGTAGGAGTTTTTTTATTTTTCGTTGTGTTTGAGAAATAGAGATATAAGGATGAGATTTTTATTTAACTATACACTGCACATTGGTACTTTTTACTTAGTGAATAAATCGTCGTTAGAAATCGTCAAGTTCGATGCTTTCGAAATACATATTCTTTTTTTTAAATTGTGTGTGTGTTTGTGTGTGTGTGTGTGTGTGTTTTTTTTTAGTTTCGACCAAGTTGAGTGACGTTTCCGTTTTTTTTTCTTATTCATCACTCGTGATCACGCAACGATAAGATAGAATTAATATAGTCTATAGTCTCCGGATTGGCGATAATATGAAACGATAAATTTCGTTCTCCTTGCGCTTCAGTAATAAATTTTACGGTGATGTGGGTTTTACTTGTCTAAGTTTTTTTTCACATTGTTTTGTTTCATGTTATTGATTAGATAATAGTAGGTATAAATAGTTATCTAGGGTTTTACGTTCGTAAAGTAATATCTACGATAAAGATTAGGTAAATATATTTTATTAAATATAGACATATCTGTCGGTCCTGCGCGGGACTTTCAACTTTTAATTTCCCTATGGAATGTTTTTTTTCCCCCTTTTTTAATATATATATATATATAATATAATATAGAATTCTCGAAGACTAAACACGGACGGATACAATTTCCATATTTGCAATTTTCCCGTTGGTTTTGAAAGGCACACACGAGCTCCACATGTATTCTATACGAGATAGCTAGGAGAGTTAAAAGAAACATAAAAAACACTCCGAAGTTTAACTTCTTAACTGATGTATACATCATCGGTACCGGGAGTGGCTTTTTGTTTTTTTTTACTCTCCGAATCTCCGCAAGTCTAGTTCATGTAGGTATCACATCGATATCTAACGTACCAAAGTTTTTTTTTACACATTTCTTCCTCGAGTATGGTGCTAAAACCGCATTGATCGAGTAAAAAAAAATCACTTCCGGTTCCTCGTCATGAATTCACTCGAACGAATTGCGTCCTCTCGGAACAAAAAAAACACTAACACAGCGGATAAAAATGATCTTTTCAAATTTATATTTTTATCCATCATATAGTAATTTTTGATTCTCGTAGTTAGAGCTCTTCCGCTTAAGAATCGATCGGTACTCAGACAAGAGAGTGGAATCAATATTTTATGTTCCTCCCTAGGCGTGTTGGGGATCCTTCGCTTAAAAAGCGCAGACGAATCGAGAATTCGGAGCAGAAACCTAAGCGTTTCTTATGGAAGAATAGCCGCATGGGTTTCTCCACCGCGTCCCCGAGCCGTAAGCGACGAACCACGGAACGCGCTCTAGCGAATTCCAAAAATGCCGATCTCTCTCCAATCTCTCCTCTTTTCGTCGTAAAATTCTTGAGATGGAAAATGAAAAAAAAAAAAAAAAAAAAAAAAAAAAAAAAAAAACATAAAGAGACAAGGCGATTGTCTTACTGCCGATTCTTCTAGCGAACTTGTAGGCTCGACGCTTTTAGAATTCCAGTAAAGTTTTATAAACGCACGGAAACCGAGGTTCGTGTTTTTTCTTTCCTTTCGTCATCAACTTTTAGTTCGAAATCTTCGAGAAATTTTTTAAACGCGATTTTTTTCACGTCCGAATCACGAATAAGATATTTAAAACATCAACCGTCCAAAACGAATGAAGATCATTTGTTTTTTGTTTTTCCTCTTTTTCCTTTCGCTTATCGGAGTTTCACAATACATCAGGAGAGGCTGCGGAGCGTAAGAAGAGTTCCTTCAGCTGATGAGATCACCGTTCTTGCGCAGCATTTCGAGATGCAGTTCGTATTCTCTAGCTTTGAGTCTGAGAGACGCTATACTGTTCGTTCTCCTGTCAATATCGGGCAGAGCAGTGACGACACTGCCGGTCGGCGAACCTTGAGGCGAACTCGTGCAGGTAGTCGGTGCGGGAGGAGGCGGTGGAAGACTGACGGCCGGAGGTGGTTGAACCGTCGACGGTGGAGGCGGCGAGTTGCGAACGATTTTTGGCCTTTGAGCGGCTGATATATTGGCTAGGAGGGTCTGAAACGACGCGGCCGATGTGTAGGGCAGCGGCATTCCCGGTGGAAGCAACGGCGGTGGCCCTCTGTGGTAAGGATGAGCCGGATAACCGCCCGGAAGTACGTGACCGTGACCCAGAGGCGGATAACGGAAAGCCTCGAAGGGTTTTCTCAACGCGAAGGAGCCCAGATGAGCGAAGGGATTCGGTAAAGTCGGCGCTACCATTGCCGAGGGCGGTGGTCCTCCGCTTCCGAGATACGGGTTATAGGGATGTCCTTGAGGACCGACTTTCTCCTGCTTGCGCCATTTCGCTCGCCTGTTCTGGAACCATACCTGCAATAAAACACGCAAATCGTTTTGTTATCATACCAATAAAAAAATAACACCTCACAAAAACATTGCTACATAATAATAGTGGTATCAATTTAATCCGTTACAACCAGATAATTTAATGGTTCGAGAGTAGCCGCGAGAAATTACACACGTCATCACGGGGAGATTCAGTATTTATAGATTCGAGTCGGCGATAGACTCGTCTTGCACGATAACTCGACTCGAACGTGTGAAGAAGGAGAGAGTATAAAAAAAAAAGAGACTGAGAGAAAATAAAAGCAGTCTAGCCTGAATTCTATCTGAATCTAGCCGACGTTCTTGACCTATCGAGAAGCTAGACAGATTATATCGCAAAGTCGAGATTTCATCGACTTGTAACAGAGGAGCTTGCCTTTCGTTATATTATTTGCTCAACTTCAACGGAAGAATCGTTCGTGTCGTGTGTCAAAAATCCGCACTAGAACTATCGAGACTCTACCGAGGTAAAAATATAATTTATCTTATACAACGAAAAGACAAAGCAGAGTTTCGCAAATGTCGATTTTTTCGATGTCGAAGACGAAGCGTACAAGTTCGCGGGTCTGTTGAGGAGGCCTTTCGAGGAAGGCGCTATCCTTCGAATTCCGGGTCACGGGGAACGAACGAGTAATGCTCCTCCCTGGAAGTCGTTGGTGGGTCTCCCGGCCACGAGAAAAAATAGTTGAGTGACGCGAGAGATCTCGGGAGCGTGGATTCCGGATAAGTGACGCATTCCCCCGTTTCCCGCGATGTTATCCTTTTTTTTTTCTTTTATTTCAGAAAGCAGAGAAGAGGCACGGAGCGCGAGTCGTGTCATTATACGTATCTTTCGCTTTTGCTGTACGTTCGAAGGCCGGGAGGGTCTTTAAAAATTGCTTCTGGTATACGTATACACGAAACGTTCTTTGAAGCTGCGTGTTGCTTCTGTCTTCACTGTCGGTACTACTCGTGTACCTCTTGCGTACCGTCTCTGTACCTTCTCGTGGGCTATGGGGGCACTGAGCAAATAATAATACAGAATATCCCGAAAAAACCCGTCAAGGTTCAACGAGGGAATATATATATATATATATATATATATAAAAATTAATGTGCACCGTGCATTTTGTGCTGTCGTTTCCAAAAATCTCGGTAATCAGGAAAAGGAGGTACGAATACTGGAAGCCGAGGAGGATCGAGGCAAGAGTTGCGAGAAAACATGAGAGGCGATAATTTTCTCGACGAGTTCCGGGGATCGATCGAGTTTTGAGGAATTTCGTTTGGCTAATTTCTCAACTGCGAAATTAATTATCGTTGTCTATAGTTCTCGAGTATGAGATAACTGTTCGTTCATTTGTTATTTATCCGCAAGTATCGATGCTGGACCGAAAGAAGACATTCATCGCTTTGTCATTTGTTTATTCTGTAAAAGTATTCCTATAGACTCTCCAATGGTATTTTCATCTTCCGATTCATCCCGCGCTTCGATCTGCGTTGTCTCCGGCTCCAATGTACCGTAAGAAATAATCCACGGTCCGGGGAAGCAATCTCGAAGCGACGATTCTCGTGTGGAAGGACAAGAAACGCCGATTGAGACGACTCGTGCCGGTCGGTGAGTCGGCGCCCCGGTACCGACTCGCTCGAAATAAAAGTAACCAACGGAAATGGAATAAAAGAAGCAAACAAGGGAAACGTTGTCTATCGGTGTTTTAATATAAAGAAACGGAGACGGATGGTCTAGCGAAAACGGGAAGCGAGACACAGAGCTTTGGACAAGAGGACAACGAGACGAAGGGAAAGAACGAGGACGCAAGCAGCCAGTACAGAGGCCTAAGGGGGAGGAAATAGCAAGAAGAACAAGAGAAAAGAAGAACGAATGAATCGTGCATGTTGAGCGAGAGTAAGAAACGAGAGGGAGATATATATAAGAATAGGACTGAGAATCGACGCGTGCGGGCTCTCGTGACGAGTCGCAATGAAGGACCCCACCGAGTTTATTCGTCAACAACAATTCAACTTATCCAATCATCCGGACGATTGTGTAAACCAGAAATGGAGAGACGCACCTGCGGTATTTCCGGCGAACGCGACGACGATGAAGAGGCTATATCGCAAAGGAGACTGATGGGCTGCCGGCAAAGTACCGTTGCAGAGTAAATGTGCACAGCTGCTGCAGACACGTATACACATCCGTACGCGAAGAAATTACACGTGAGGTACACCGATGCTGAAGAAACCCGATTGTTTTCCGCCCAAGTTGCTCCAGGTGGACTAGGGGATAGGCGGAGTGAACGAATACCGACTGGATTAATTTGTACGGTTTGCGCAGCGTTCACGAAATGAGCAACGATTTGTATCGTTTGGTACGTCGTAACGAAAATTATTCATTCCGATTGCAACGTTTTAGTTTGCTTGAAAAAAAGTCTTATCCCCGGTTTTTTAGGTTGAGTTAGTGAAGGAGGCCAAATTAACGATTGATACGAATCAAAGAAGAGCCGCAGGTGAACCCGTTTCCACGGCGCCGGTGCTCTTCAAAGTTCGAACTACACACACGGCGATGTATACACTGCGGGACGCACGTTGTTGCTTCGTCATTGAGAAAAGGAGTCCCCGATGATTTGGCAGTTTCTCAAGCCGAGTCAATTTTTCGAACCAAATTCGTTGGCCAAGATATCGAGAACGTTGTATTCGGTAAACGACTACGTTAACTTGGAAGAAATAATAACAACCGGCACTTGAAATATTTTCGTTGTGTAGTAAACGGAAACGATAGATTTTGAAAATGCAACTTCGAGATTCAAAGATGAAAAGGATTGAGTGAGGAAGCATATGGCTCGATGGGTAGGGTGAGGAGGGCGCGGATGGGACGAGACACGATGAGGCGGGTGCCGAGACCCCCCACGGAGAACAGGATTGCCCCCAGCGGGGAGCTAAACATCCCCGGGGCTAAAACAAAACGTACCGGCGACGCGAGCCATGCCGTTTTACCCAGAGAGAGAGAGAGGGAGAGAGAGAGAGAGAGAGATATAGTCCACGGGCTCTAAAAGGGATTCGATCGCGCGAGCTAACGTTGCCACGTTAATTGCAGCACATTAATTACAACGGCCGGCAGCGTTCCGAGCGGATTAACCATTCGATTTGTAGGATGGATCCTCGAGAGGTTGAAAAGGCCACTCGGCGTGCGGCATCGAAATCACTTTGTTACTTTTTTTTTTGCTTTAATCTTTTTCATCCATCATCCCATACCATTCCATTTAATTCACGTCCGTATTCGAGAATCGACGTTTAACGACCAAACACACGCGGAGTCATTAATCGATTATCAATGCCCTTGGTAACCAGAAATCGAGAATAGATGTTGAATAATTGATGTCTATATCTTGCTATGATTCTATTTCTGTTTTCCATTATTCCTTCTATTCTCCCGATTCGGTTGAAAACTCGTTCGTAAGGTCGTAAGGAAAATCATCTAGAGCTTAGCGAACTAATTTGCGGCTCGCTCTTTTTGATCTTCTCCAACAGTCTCAGTGTGTGTTCCGTGAAGACGAGCACACGACACATCGCGTGCTGGCGTACACCTCGTATCTACCTCTCTCGCAAAGTAGAACGAGATCGCCAAGTATCAGCTGGACATAGTTTGCCTAGCCTGTCCCATTTAATTTATCCTTCGTTTGAATCGGAATCGGGAATCTCCAGTCACAACGCTCGCCACGGAACATTATTGTTTTTTCTTTTTTTATATCCGGTCCGAACAACAAAAACAACAATGTTTGGTATTTCCAACGATTCTACGCAACGTCAGGAGGGTCTCTTGCGGCAGATATTTTTATTTACTCCGCAGAGAAAAGTAAAGAGCTGCGAGTCCTCTGTAATTAACTTTCTCTCAACTGCGTTCAGCTACCGGATATCATTGGATCAATTCATAGAAACGATCTTGGTTAACCCCGCTCTCCGGCGTCTCTGTTCAGTCAATTAGACAGCATTAATTATTAAAGAATGTTCGTTCTATTTTTTTGTTTATTCATCGAATATCAAAAATTTTGCGGTCGATTATAACGCGGCGAGTTGATTTATGCGCGATTTATTCCACGGAGAGCAGGTTCGCGGGATATTCAAAGCGGATCAATTACCTCGAAGTTTTGCGTCGACACGGGCAAAACACCTGTACGAAAACGGGTTAAGAGACTGTAACAGTCCTTCGACTGTGGATAGTCAACTCGGTATTCTTGTTTCATGCCGATTGAGGCAAGAGCAATAAGTCAGAAAGTCGGCGTGAGAGAAAATGGGAGATTATCGTTGCGGAAAGGTGGCGAGCCTGAACGAGAACGGTGTCGAGTCCTCCCTCTCCGTCTATCTGTGTATAGCAGGCGCAGTGGCGCATCGGCAGGTGCGAGTTCCTGTTGTAAAGGTAACATAGATAAAATGTCGGATAAGAGAAATACGCTTTATTCCTCGAATGAAATGACTTCAACGGAACCGGGTGAGGCAGAACGGAGCGGACAGGGTATGCAAAAGAAACGAGAAAAGGCGGACGAAGGGACCGATAATAGTTCCATGGTCTGCATGAAAAAAAAGACTCCGAGCGGGAAAAATTTCCGACGTATCAATGATGCTGCTGTCGACCCGACGCACACACTAACGCGGTGATTAGACCAATTGTTCGATCGTCTCACAATCCGAAATTAATTGCATTCGTATCTTTTCATCAGAATTTATAAAAAATAAAAATAAAACAAATCGATAGATAAAGAATGTGAAGAGAATCGTGTAAGCACCTCGAAGTGTACTTTCCGCGACTTTCCGTGACGAACAGTTCGTATTTGTCTCATTTCTTCGTGTTTGTCGGATCGTTTGACGACGAACGCGAGTAAAGGAAATGACGCAAGAAGTGTACCAGCGAAGAACGCTCGTCGGCAAAAACCGTTCGGAGAGAACCGAGACCTTTCTGCTTATAAGATCGGTTCCCTGTTGCGATCGAACGGGTGAGTCCCGAGTCTCGTTTTCCCCTCCGAGCTCCAAAGATGAGGTTCCGCCGAGGGACGACGGTATCCCTCGGTTTGCTGCGGACTTATCCATCGTCCCTCCTCTTCGTCTCTCTTCCACGGGAGTCAGGGCGATCCTGTTCCAACAGCGTCGCGCCAAAGTTTATGGTGAACCAAACGCAAGATTCCACGTAAGTCCAATTAGATTCGTTCGGTAAGTGAACGAACTCGTACCTGCCGCACGAGATGTTGTGCCGAGTCTATCTCTGTGTCCGTGTGTTTTCTCGCAGCCACGAAGACACGATCGGATGAGGATTTTAGAAAGGAAAAAAAAAATGAAAGCGAAACATATAGCAAAGAAATACGTACGACGAGGAAAGGACGGAGAGTAATAGCAAAAAAGTTTAGACTCATTCGCTGCTTCTTGTATCTTTTGCTCATGGGGATCGGCAAAGCTTCCTCGCAAGGCGCTTCGATCATCGGGTGAAAAAAAAACCACAGAAACGACGTTAGTTCGGTTTGGTAGGTGGATTCGTATGGTACGGATCGAGCGCAGTTGTGCGCGACACAGCGAAAGGAAAAGAGCTCGGATCTCGGTGAGTTCTGTTACCGGACTTGCTCCGGCAGAATTGAGTGACCGGAGTGGAGAAGAGAACTCGCGGGCAGGTTCGATTAATTGCCCCGAGACGATGTCTCGCATCGCTGAAGTGCCAGTTAATTGATACGATACCTTGAATCGTTCTGGATATCCTCTTATAGACTCGCCCAGTTCGTTAAACATTCTTCGTTCGTCAAATAAATGAAAAACAAATTCAAAGAGATTGAAAAAAAAAAAAAAAAAAAAAAAGATGACTCAAAGTATTCGATCGTTGGTACGCTGGATTGAGGAGTATAATTTGTACTCGGGACGATTCAATTGATTTATTCCGGCTGACAAGTTTCTTTCGGCTTGGCACAGCTTTCCGGACGATAATAATGTTCGTGACGAAATATATTATTGTGCTCCTCCGGGGACTCGTATAAAGTGGCGTACGTGTCGATCCCGACACTTTGCGACAATTCAATTTTCACGTATTATACATCCCGAGAGAGTGAGAGCCGTGACTATCTAACGGCTATCTAGCGGACGAAACGCACAATTCACTGACCGGTGGTCATCGCGGCTTCTCTTTGCCCTCTCTCCTTCTCTCTCCCTCTCTGTCTCTGTCTCTTTTTACGTCCGATGGAACATCGTGGTCAATGGGTGTAGGGAAACGTCCCACGAGCGCCCTGCCGTGTTGCTTCTGCCTGTTGCTCGCCTCGCAGGTTCTCCACGCGAACTTCCTCGAAATGATTAACGCCGGGCCACGATGCGTGTCATTCTCTCCTGTACCAGTGGTTCTCATGCAACGCTTCGTTCAATCGTTAACCCGTTATTCGTATCAATTTGAAAAATATAAGAAACTTTATCGCAATTGAGAAAAAAAAGAACAATCATGTATCGAATGAAAAATCACAATGAAATTAATTACAAATAGCTCGGAATAATGATGAGTTTATGGACATTTTTTGGGTCAATAGCACACCACGGAGTTTGGAAAGATTTTGATCGTACGTACATCGAAGTGGCACATCATTTTTTCGATTGATTATATGCGCGGTGAGCCGAGTGTGAGACGGTAATTTTTTTTTTTTTGAGACTCGCCCGTGTTACCCTCGAATCTCGTCGGCACGCGATAAGAAGTTAGTTGAAAATTAGTACAACGAAAACGGTGCGTTGTATAATATACATAGCCGTATAGGTTATTATTGATATTTACACCGCAGGCGATATGCAGAGGCGTCGGACGCAATGGTGAATGAATGTGGAAAGTGTGAGAGAAGGATAATGAGGATGAAAGGAAGAATGAAGAAGAAAGTAAATTTGCAATCGGTCGTGTAAGAACATACAGAGACACTCGGGCAGGCGAGAAAGCGAGCAACGCTCGCGGTTCGGAGCAACGTCGGATGCTCCGCTCGGCGACGAGGGGGTTGCCGAGAGACAGAGAGTAAAAGGAACCCGCGCGCGTGAGGCGGAAGAGACCGAGCGTTATATACCGAGAATAAATTAAACTAATTGAGCAAATTAGCCAGCTGTTCACGCAACAAACCCTCACTCGAAATCAACTCTACCGACTCGACGATGTTGGTGCTCTTCGCGGACGTGTGAATGTATATGGTATATCAATTTTGTAATCTTCCCTGGTACCGTTTTTCGCGCGTTTACACGCCCGTGAGACACTTTCATCGATACGATTGAAACGAACGCGCAACAAAAATGACAACCTTCGAGCTGCGAAGATTCAGGTCAGCCTCCTGGCATCTCTCTTTTTTTCACATTATTCATGTCATACGTTACGGATGTCATTACTGTTTCACTGAGGCTTGTCTTGGCTGGGTCGTTATGTGCATTTTCAAGCAAAAAATAAAGATCTCTGGGTACGATCACTTGCCGCGACCAAAATGGTTCTTTCTTTTAGCTTCGGGCTGACTCGCGTTATCAGGTCGATAATTATTTATTAGCATAACAATTTGATATAAGCGATAAGGTTACGGGATGGCGTGCCTTGCCCATTGCGTTCGCGTGTACAATCATCGGCGCGAGCTTCCACACAGAAATAAGAATTTTCCCTCTTCTCCGTCTTGACGCCCGCGAGAACCCGAGACGAGCAAAGAGTTTTCTCGATGTTGGCGTGTCGATTATCCGAACGAAATGTCAGAGGATGTGAGATAATCGTTATTACGTGAGCACCTACAGCAATGCGGAGATCCTGTAGTAGTCGACGTCACGTGTGCGCCCTTTGACGCCAACTAATTTCGCGGACGCTTAATTTTACTTTTGCCGTTATTATTTCGCAGTTTGGTAACAAAAGCTCCGTGGGAATCGCTGTTTAGCCGGGTTTCGCAATTATACACATAAAGTATGTGTATAATCGTGCTATCCGCGCGCAGTGGAGAGTCGCTCAAATTAGCCGATTATTACCCGTCGAAGGAAAAGGTCGCCCACAATGCACGCAGCAACGATAATTGATCAATTACATCCGAGAACTCGATTCGTAGCCCTCGATGTTCGAACCAAACGGATAAAAGAAACTATATGTTGCGATGTAACCGTGTGGATGAATAATAAATCAATTTACACCACGTCATTCGATTATTGCAGCTAAATCATTTCCACATCCGCAATTTGACATTTATCCCAAGGTATAAATTATCCGTGTGACGAGTAATGAGTTAACTCGGTACGATAGAAATAGGATAATTTGTGGAGGGGAGAGCCTTTTTTTAAATCCCGCGAAAATTGAGTGAAACCCGTCCGTTTTCCCCCGTTCTTCTTTTAGCCTCGATTATCCCTATATAAATGTTTGCAACTCGATCGACTCACCTGGATCCGGGCTTCCGTTAGTCCGATCTTCATCGCAAGTTCCTCTCTGTAAAAAGAAAAGACAAAAAATTAGTCACCGTGCCATTAGCGGAACAAAGGTTTCGGGGTATCTCCCGCAAGCAAAGATCTTCAAGGTCGCGGCATGCGTTAATGGATTACATCCTGTTTCTTCGGGTTACCGATGTTCGGCCTTTAGCTTCGAGCTATATCATTAAAATAAGCACAGTATAAACGGGTGAGACATCCTTTCCGAAATTTCCAACTTTGTCCTTGAATCGCTGTTCAATTTTTGTTCCTTTTTTTTTTTTTTTTTTTTTTTTTTTTTTTTTTTTTTTTTTCGTATCACTGAATCATCGAGCGTCTCAAGATATCAAACGAGCAAGAAAAGGGAGGTACGTAAATACATACATGTACGATTGTAATAGGTAATCTTTTCTTCCGAGAATTGTTTTATACCTCACGCAATAATTCATCGTACAAATCTCGCATTCCGATTGTTATCGATACGCCAGCGCCTTCGCGTAATTAGGCGTAGGTATAAAAAAATACTCGGGTAACGTAGGATCCTGCGTGCATATATGTATATGTATATATGTATACTTGCACTAATCTGCGGGATTATTAATTACACGCGACTCAAACCGTCCGTCGACGGGAATGTTATAACGATAATGACAATGGCGATGAATGATAATAATGAGTAGATTAGGTTTTACTCTCTTGTCTTTTCAATGAAAGCTTCTGGTGGAACAATCTTCGTGAAAGATTGCGCGCCGTATCGATGCGTACAAGATGTGTGGAGAATTCTGCCGTTTTGCGAGGGGCCCGTCCAAAGAAGGAAGAAGCACCGAAGCGATTCGGACTACCAGAGGACCAACGCCCCGGGGCAACCTCATTTCGAAGGCAAATTACCCCAGATGTTCCCCGAAATCGGGATACGAATCTCGGTGATTACGAGCACAGAAGCCGCGCGTTTAGAGAGCAAAACAGCGGGATGGTGGAAGGTGCCTGTCCGTTACGCGCTACAGATACTGGCAGTAACAGCAGCACCGTAACGTCTATGGAAGATACACGAAAAAAGGGGGCGTGAGAAATTACAGAGATTGAGTTCCCCGTTTCCTTCAAACCCTTTTGAATCGATCGAGAGAATGTTGAAAGAATAAAAAAGAAAAACGAGAGATTAGAGGAGAGCAGGGCAAAATGGGAAAGTTGATAAATCAAACTTGCTACAACCATACCGATATCATAGATCAGAAATGCTTCTCGTACACAAATCATCCGCGGAAGAATTACGGACTCTCAGATCAGCAGTCTGATTGTCCCATTGTTCCCTACGCCGTTTCACCCCTACGCTTTAAGGGGCTCCCATTTCTTCCCGCTTTAATGTGTACCAACAGCATAATAATGGTTGATAGTGTTGCTGACACGTGAAGGTTTCTGTTAAAAAAATGGAAAAACAGGTAGAAGATTGATGTACCGAGTGCCGAAAACCGTCGGCAAGCTGGGATAAATGACAGGGAGATTCTCCGTTGAGCGCGCCGCATTGGAATCGAAAATGAATGAATTACCGGATGAACGAGTTTCATGGAGACTCAGAGATCAGTCATTCAAATTATGAATTTACTTTCCGCACAGCAGTTTGCGATTCATGCCGATGGAAACGATTCGAATAATTGAGACAAAAAAAAACGCTTGCATTTAGCCGCTTTGCGAATCGCTATTAGCGAGGATTCATCGTCTGGAGTCTCGATAATTCTTGGGGATGAGGTTTCTCGCTCGTTTATTGAAGTTCCTTCAACATCCGATCTCGGCGTGGTAATGCATCTTAATGTGTACTCGCGACGCGCATTCGTAGTTGCATCTTGCCGAAGTATCATCGTCTTGCTATTTAGCAAGCGCATTTTTCTTCTTTTCCATTCGCATCTTTCCACTTCCTCGACTGTTCTTTATAATGGCTCACGCTCCCTTCACTCGATACCTCAGAACTGCGGACTTAAATGGTACTCAATGAAGTTTCCGATAATATACGGTTCGTCCTCTCGCGCAGCTCGTCTTCGACCGATCGTTCGTATATTGTGCCATACACTCAATTATATTCTACACATGCATTAAAGTCGATACATTTCCCTTTGAGATTGGGAGTTTCTTGTTTCGTTTTTTTTAAGAATGATTTAAAGTGCCATTGCAACATCCTTTGATTTTCACGATCATTAACGTCCCATAAAATGTTTCACTTGCGGTCTACGATCTTATATACAAATCAAAATTGTACTTCTCACTCTGATACTTTCGTCTTCGTATCCCACAATTGTTAACAACATATTGCAATAGCATCGACAATCTCAACACCCGCAAATTCCAATGCAGCAACTTCGTTCCCAATCTTCTCTCGTCCGGGCATCTGGCTCTATTCGAGATTCCGTAAGCTGTGCGCTTCGATATTCGCGCTGACTCATAGCGGTGTCTCGCAATATATAATTCAACCCCGAGACCCGCGCATTAGAATTCTCGACTCCAATTCGCGAGTTACTCTCGATTATATATTTCACATACGTAATAAGCTGCGGAAAAAGTGCATTCGTTATTTGATGTATGCATGTTTATTGCGACGAGGGAACGGGGTAAAACGAATTAAGAAAGTCTCATCTCGACTGCAGGACAGGGGTCCGTTTTGCCTCGCTCTTCCCAACCTCTATAGTGCCATTAAGATTTCTGCGTATGGTCATAAGTTGATTGTCCCTGCGAGAGGATTCACCACGCGCAGCACCCGCTATTTTTGCGGTCACGCTCCGGATTTAATAAGATCACGAATTTTCGCGGTTGAACGCCCGAGAGACCGGGAGTTCCAGTTCGTAGAAATATAATTATCCCGCGCAGTTTGTTCGTAGCCGACGGTTGGCATCAACATTTTTCCACCCGACGCAAAACTTTTCTCTCACGTAATCATTTTTCTCCTTCTATTGCCTGTGTGTCCTTCGAGCTGGGGAAGCTCGGTTCTCGAATAGAACTGTCTTACACTCGTTACGGCTTTCTGTCGCAACGAGGCAGAGAGAAAGAGAGAGAGAGAGAGGAGAGAGAGACTGCGATGTCTGGACACGTCTGTGACAACTTTTCATTCCAACCAAACGATAATTTCAAATAATTCGTTATTCCAACATTGCTCAGAAATATTACAAGCAGCGGTCAAGTTGTGCGAGATATATTTAAACGCTGCGATTTTTTAAAATGCTAGCTGTTCTAATCGTGGATTATTAAAAAAAATCAAATGCCGTTTCGAAAATAGATTTTTTTTTTTTTACAGGGAACCGTAAAAATATATATGCCAATCACAAAGCATAACACGAAAAGGATTCGCGGAAAAAATATCGACTCCGCTTCTGGGCATTTACATTTGTTTTGTTAAAGGTGTGTGTGTATGTGTGGCGTGAGAATGAGGTCATTCGAGATTTCGCAATTAGCGGTCAGAAATCCCAAAGTGAGAGAGAGAGAGAGAGAGTCTGAGTCGAAGCCGTGTCTCGATAATCTGCACCAACCGTGGAAACGGCAGGTGTAATCGAAATATAACCTGGAGAATATAGAAATGAAGTTAGCGTGTTAGATATCCGAGCGATGTGGAACGGAAGTTGCAAATCGATAGTTCCTAGTCTCCATTGGCAACGTCTTAATTGCCATTTATCTTCGAAATATCGTAGAAGGCTTTTGAAGTTGAAAAATAGGACGAAAAAAGGAAGTCGACGGTTGAAAAGATTCGCTTAGAATTTTGTTTCCATTTTGACCTTACAACGTTTTGTAACATCCATCCGATTGAGAATCTTGAAAAATGTTCCAGTGGACTTTCACAAACGGCAACAAGTAAATAATAAAAAATGACGTGTGGCCTTGGCAAGTAATTTCTTGGAAGAGGAAGGGTTAGCGTATAGGGGAAAGGAAACGGTTGCTGTACTCGGATAGCTGCGAAGCGTACCGAACCGAGCGCAGCAAAGCCGGTACATGTGAGCCAGAGGTTAGGCGCGCGGGTAATTCGAGTAATTACCCAACAATTACATTATCTAATTAACCCGGGAGGTCGTACGGGGAGTCGAGACGAGTTTACTCGGCAGTCAGTCACTCGGTGCATAGTCGCATAGTACAGTCGCCGAGAGTTGTGCCAGGCGCGGCCGTGATTGTCCCTCGTGCCGCAATCCTAATTATCATTGTTTGACGCTCCGCGCTTACCGCGTAAAACTAGTCACTCTTATCCGTGGAAATTTGCAAAACAGCGACAAGTGTAATGAGCCTTTACGAGCAAAGCAGATTCAATTGTGCCGAGGGGCTTGGAAACCACCTGCCATTTTGCACTTGCTTCATTCATTTGCGCGATGTTACGTTGTATTTGTTTTCCTGTAATGTTCCTTTTTTTGGTCGTGACGATTCATTCGCTTGACGATTCGTTTATTTCTTGCCAAGTTTGCCCACTGATGTTTCAGGAGGATGTCACTTTGGGTTTTTAAATTATGAGCGACCGTACGGTCAATGGTTTTTCGGCAGAAAAAAAAAGGTCGACTCGAAAGTATATCGAAACGACACTGTTCCAAGTTATTATTTCATATGTAATCGAGCTACCGTTTGATAGCCGATCGCAAAGTGGAAGCGGACGTGGGTGTTTGCAAAGAGGAACGGTTAAAGGTGTGGCACACATATATCTATATAGGGATAATACGAAAGGGTAGAGCGGTAGTCGGTCGGACAGTAGCCGAGCGAGTAATGCGTGCGTAATGCACGCTTAATACGCGTACCGCGTGGAGAGCCAATTACGGATTGGCCACGCTACCGCGCCAATCGGACGAGGGAGATGCACCGCACAACCAAAGAGAGCTGCATTGCACGGTGTATGCAGCGCGGTGGTGCATCATCGGTAGCAGGATCATCGCTCGTTCATCCTCGCCGTCGACGAGGCTTGGAGAATCGCTTTTCCGATCGTAAATTGAGGCATCGCGAGAGGGCAGACAAGATTGTCTATTAATGTACGATTTCTATAACGAATCGTATATCTCGGAACGGTTCCTCCGCGAATAATTTGATAGAGTTTATCGAAGACAAAAATGAATCCGTGATAGAATATTTAATAACAATGATTGTTTCCGCGGTCTTGAAAGGAATCTCGGCGGACGAGCGATGACGATCCTCGCTGCCACTCGCGGAAGAGCACCGGCATCTCTCATTAATCGAGAGACCCCACAGCGCACCGACGCACAGTCATTCTACCGAGTTAACGCTCCCGTAACCTTCCCACCCTGCTTTCATATATACGGCTTAACGAGTTGACGCGAAACGCGGGAGATACGCGCGGATACGGACTCTTCTTTCGTCGCGCCTTAATTGACCGAAAACCGCGGGAGATTGACTTCGCCCATCCTTTATTCGACGCACTACAGTGAGAGAGCAGAAAAAATGAGAAAATAACTCGGTACACGATTGCAAAAAAAAAAGTGTAGAGAAGACCACATCCCACGTCATCAACTGTATACGGAGAAACGAGAGAAAAACACCTGGAAATTGGCGCCGGTTCTCACGTAACGTAACACACGGGTGTTTTAAATAATTTTTTCTTTTGCAACGATTGGTTGGAGAAGGCATTAAAAAATAATGGTGGTGTAAGAGGTGAGAGGAATTGCCATTGGCGTAAAATTTCGATTTACTTCGACGCACGTGGAATTGTAAGTCAGATTAATTTCGACATTGCTGCGCGATTCTTCAAAATCAGACCGACCGGGTTTCGCGCAATTCTCCGTACGGTCCGAGTTGCGGGACAAGACGAAACGGGAAGCAGAGAAAAGATGAGATGGCTAATATGCGGTGGATGCTGGGACCGTTTGCCGGTAGCTCGCGTTCTCTTCGGAGCTCTTCACTCTTCCCTATCTAAATTAGATCTGGAGCGAACACGTGTGGAGTAAACGAGCGCGCTCCTCGATGTGGAAGTGTGTAGCCAGTGTTTAGCGTCATATCGACGGGACCTCGAAGAGCATATACCGGTTGAGAATAATATAGTGAACGAGTTTTGTGAATCGATCGAACGGACAAATGAAAGATTTGTGATCCATTTTAAAGAAAAACGAAATAAAAAGAACGATCGAAATTCTACGACAAGATTATTATATTATTAATCTGCATAAAAATGTTATTATAAAATCTATCGATGATCGCGCATGTATGATTAATTATACGAGAGCCAGTTGATAGAAAGATAAATACATGAAGCAGCGAAACGCGTTTGCGGACCGTTGATTCTAATCCGGGATATGGAAAGTCGTATGGATTGCTTTATCCTAATTAAAACGGGCTTTTTCGATGTGAGATATTTATCTATCGGTTATAATTAATATTTTCGCAAACTGTGGTAGCTAATCTTTCTAATGGAGTTCGTCGTCGGACCTCGAATGGAAATTTACACGGTCTATGAATCTATCACGGTTTTTAACCCGTTTAACATGCAAAACTTGTGTGCTGCGACACTCGCATAACTATAACATATCAAAGTATTTAACCGATCGCCTCAACGAGAGAGTTGCTGGATAATAAAACTAGGAAATCATACAATCCAATTAGCGCATTATTTAACGAGCCGCTTAACCGATACCGCGCGTTCTGTATCATTCGGCTGTAAATCACATAATTTTATATGAACAAATGTAGCACGCGCGCTCATGAGATCTAACACACGAAAGTGGCAAATGGAGTGTCGTAAATTTGAGCTTCCTTTCATCTACGGTCTACCGAGAAGAGACACTTCGCAGTGGAAGTTAACAGACAAGGCGACACTGGGAACTCTTTGATCTTGGAATCGGAGGAACGACCCGTTATCAAAAGAGCCACCAAGACTCCTTCCAGCTATCTCATTCGGAGAGTTCCGGTGGAAAGAACGGTTCGAAGTTGCAAGTTATCTAAAAGAAATGGAAATAGTACAAAGACAAACTTGTCATTGGGGAAGCGTCGATCATCAATCGTGGTGGTAGCCACGTGAAACATGCTATCTTTCAATTTCGATATCATTAGCTCCGTAAAAAGCCGGCGAATCTCCTCGGTGCACACCTTCCGAATGTAATAAGTCATTCATAAGGAGGGAATGCCACATTGGTTGTACCTGAATGCTGGAGAGAGTCAACCCGTCGTCATCGTCGTCGACGCGAAGCCACTCGCGTTCCTCGACGATAACGACTAATTGCCAAATGAAATTACCCGATAGCCCGACGGCGCTCGCTATTAGCGGTGTAGCGGGGTACGTAAGTACGGTATAGCTCACCGATTACCCTTCCGAGGAACTCGAAGAAGCTGCTAAGAAAACGACGTATAGCCGAGAGTCGAGTAGGAGGACCGATTATCGTTAATATATGAAAGTTAATACGCTGATTACAAGGATAAAAGGGAGTTTATGGTACGGTCGTGTATATCCGAGCGTTGCGAGAGAAACAGAGAAGGAGAAACTGAACGAACCTCAGCTACTATGTGTGCTCGATCGCTGCACCCTAATCGTCTACTCCTTCGACCGATGCACTCAATTCAAAGCTGTTCCTTTCGATGCGCCGGGTCGCATCGATATCTCGTGCAGTCACTCACACTTCCCGGGCAACGATTTTTCGCTATGTTGAAGATAATACATGTTACATGAAATCGTCGGTATAGTTGTGTTGCTGTATCCCCCTTCACTCTCTCTCTCTCGTTCTCTCTCCTCTCTCTCTCGCTCGCGTTTCCGTTAATTGCGCGAATGCGAATGCAAAGGCACACACGACGATATATACGCGAGAGTGTGGATAATACATACTTGTACAAACTGCGGTATGGAAGCGAGGCCACGGGACCGGACCTATTACGAGCGATTACACCGCTATTAGTTACCTACCGGGTGTTCCGAGATCCCCGCGGAAGGGAGTGAAGAAAAAGATTTAAAAAAAAAAAGAAAAAGAAGAGGCGAGGGGAAAAAGAGGAAGAAGTGCGCCTCCCATCGTAGAGGCAGGAGAGAGAGCAAGAGGTAAGAGAAAGAAGGACTCGATAAATTGGTCTCTGCCCTCGTCTCGTTGGTAGGGAATAACTACGTACGGGGTTAGAGATGCACGAGAGCGATTACGAAAATTTTTATGTGCTTTTCGATCTTCGTAATAATTGTTTAAATAGAAACGAATGTTGGTAACATTTTGAAAATGGTGACGATGACAAATGTTTTTTTCACTGAAAAAATCTCAATTGCTGGGTAGGATTTAAAACGGAGTGAAAAAAAAAGCGGGTTTGAAAAGAGAGATTCGATCTGATGGGCCGTTATAAGAGGGTAGGCGCATTATATTTTATCAGTGTCCTTCGGACGCTAAAAAGCATTTTTCGGGCTCGACCGTCGTCCGAGCTCTCTCTAGTCTAGACTCTCGAAGGTACAAAGAAGCCGAGGCGAGGATGAGTGGCTCACGTGTGACACACAAACCCATTCCTGATTATGGCAGCTCGTAAAAGTGAACGAATTTTCCCTCGAACGACTTTGCTCTTATCGCGAAGGTGAGCTTCTTTGGAAGATGATACTCGGTTCGAACCGCAAGAAAAGAAATGCTACTAAACGTGAGCGCTTGATGGTTGTTGTGATGACAAAAAAATCTATCGGATTAACTTATCCAAATTTTTATCGAAATTTTGAAAATCGCAGATATTAGGTCAGTGAAATGGAATAAAATTAATTTCACTTTTTTTGTTTGTAAAATATCGCATTATGGACTGCGTATGAGGCTGTCTTAGTGAAAAAGGTGTAGAAATGAAAATAAACAAATAAATAATGAAAATGGCTTACCTGGTGAAAACGTCGGGGTAGTGAGTTCTCGAGAATGCTTTCTCGAGTTCTTCGAGTTGAAAACTTGTGAAGGTCGTTCTGTATCTCCGTTGTTTCCTCTTGGGTGCAAAGTCGTCGACCTCAGCTTCGCTTTCTGGACTCGTGGGTGCCGCCCTCGGATGGGCACCCTCGTCTTCGGGCCTCACTTCCTCCGTCGAGATGCCCATTTGGCTCGGCTGATTCGTCTGCTGACTCGATTGCTGCTGCTGCTGCTGCTGCTGCTGTTGGTGAAGATGATGATGAGCCTGATGGCTCACCTGGGTAACGCTCGAACCGCTCGTGCTGCTCGCAGGGCTCGTCTGCGAGACGGCCTCGCTGCTGCCTCGCCCAGAATTATCTGAAATAGGCATAAGGACAATATTCACGATTAATCACCGAGACCTTAGATAGATGGTTTATGTAACGTGAATTAATGAAAGTAGACGGATGACGGTTTAACGATTTCCCAACTGGCAGACCTTTGATTGCTCACGAAATCTATAATCGAGCGAGCAAGTCGAGCGACGTCGGTTCTTTGAGTGATCGCGTGAGATTCATCGTTACGACTCCTTCAGCCTAGGATATTGTTATTCTTTATACTGCCGTACACACATACGTTTTTCTGCCGCAGCTTTATTTTCGTTACACACCGCGACCATCGCGCATTTAACCCGACCGCCGAATATCAGTAATTGGATTCCGCGAACGCGCCGGAAAACCTCTATGCGGCCGCGTATCCGCTCTACGTGCGGCTTCTTGACTTTATTGTATTTCATACATGTCGCCAACGTATTTCGACGGGGAATCCGCGGTCCGGCATTCGGGATTTCCTTACCGCTTAGAGTTTCCTGCTGTGAAACTGTGTCGTCACAAAGTTCACAGCTCTCAAAGAAAATAAAAATATATTCCTCGCAGAAGAAGTTAAAGGTGATTTTATTTACTATGGTAATCTGCGCAATTCTATTTGCGTGCCGTTAATCGCTCATCGACGATGCATCGTCTAATTTTCCAAATTCGACGCTCATCGATCGCAATGTAAATCAACATGGCAATATCCATGACGCGATCGCAATGGGTATTTCAAGTGGATTAGCTGTCGCCGACGAGATACGAGACTCATATTCATATGGTATATAATATCTCTCTCAAAGTTGAGGTAACTCGCGAGAAAACGTATGCGTGTCTACCTACTCATTCCTTTCACCGACCTTGCCGAGCTCCCTCGCTAATGATTCTCGGGCGTTCGAATCCGCCAGATCCGACACCTCGGTGCGTTTGATACCGCTACTTTCAATGCGCCTGAGCTGCATTAGGTACCCGTTGGATATCGTTCGATTTTCCACGGGAGCTTCAAAAATACGCACAATTTCTGTCGCGCACAATGTCATCTTCGATGGCGTTTCGAGAAAACCCATTTTTTTATGACTCATTGGTGAACCGTGTCAATAATATAAATATGACTTCCAGTTTGCAGGTTTTTTACAAGCTGATGGTTTATTGACAATTGAATGAATATAAAAAATGAGAATGTACAGGTCAACCATTTAAAGAAATATTATTATTTTGTAAATTTTCAATAATATGCAACAACGCATAACATATCGAACGAAGTAAAACAGCGATTGATAATTAATGCTTCGGCAATGCAAACACTGTTACGAAGCATTTGTAACGAGTGATTCATAAAAATATCAGGAAGAATGCTACGAAGCATCTTGATATTGCTCTCGCGAGTATGCCCTAGTATCGCCTGTAATTAATTTATTTTCTTAATGAAGATGTCCGAAAGTAGCGAGATTATTGGGATGAGATTGTGGGCTACCAAGAATTCTTCATCAACGTGTAAGAAGCGTATAAAATTGTCGAAGCCGCTGGTACCCGTTTCACGGGTAAAAGTTAGTCGATCACTAACGAGTGCGGATCGTTCGGTGGAGGGTAGAAGTGTGGCGGAGGGGAACGGGAAGGGAGGAGGGGGTCGATCGGTTCTCGGACGCGGCAACGTTTTTAATCGGCTCGATTTATCGGAAATGAGCTTATAATGCAGCAGGTAGCCAGGGCGTAATGCGAACGATAATGCAGGATAACATCGGCATAACGATTTTTCTTTATTTTGACGATCGTGGGTCCACTCCGATCTATAGTGGAACGGCACTATAGAGGCGGATAGCTATGGGAGAGAAGTGCGTAAAAGATCGAAGAAACTGGAAGATTTCACGTTGGTAGCTCTCGAGAGTGTAATGGGATTAATGGTACCCATTGGCGAGCATACGTTTAACGAAGTATACGAGAGGAACCGGAGCCCTCTCGCACCGCGACAGCGCGTCTTCTTCGTTATTAACTGAAAATTACCGAAACCAAAATCTAATTCGCGTAAACACCGTAATTTCGCGGCCGGGTTGTACGAGGGATAAAAGAGGAGACAGGAAGAGTGCATCTGCGTATCTTTCTCAAGTTTCTTTCACCTTTTTTTATTCCCGTCGAGTGTTGGCCGATCGATCGCTCTACTTGTTCTCGGAAACAACGCGATCGTTCCGTGTAACGAAGCTCGGCTTCCCGTCGAGTCGAACAGTGTTGGATAAGTTGGCAATGAAAAATAACGATTAGCTCACTCATCGATTCATCACACTCGTAAACTGTTTCTGCCATACGCACCTATTCGCGTCACTTAGTATTGCGGTAACGTGTAGCTTGTGAAATATAAAAAATTGTTTGTATTATTCATGAACTCGTTACGATCGTGTTTTCTCACTACCATGTTATCTAAGAATATTAATCACGCTCGATCCGTATATCTTGTTGAAAAAAATGTATATTGATTAATTAAAGGATGGTTCAAGGAAATTGTCCGTTTGATGTTGGGCGATCGATCGATCGCTGTTCTTTCGCGGATCGTACCAATTCGTTCGACGTGGTTCAGCTGTATGTGACGCGGCACTGCGGTGAAACACCAGTAAGCTCGATAAGAGACCAAGAGGTACACGCTGGCACAAGCTTTCGATCACGATTTATGAACATGCAAATTAGTCCAGCGTGATAAACTAATTAGCCAACTCATTGCGGTCGCTCCCATACATGTACAATATGCACTCACACGTGGTTACAATGGAAACCGAGACGTTCTTCCGAGGAGCTGACATTTTTTTTTTTTCTTTTCAGATTCAAGTAAACGTTGCTGGTGTCTGTACCAGTCATTGAGTATACAAATACAATGTCGAACGTTAAAAGGAAAATCTAGCAGTCAGTTCTGACGTACTACGTTCCACTGCTTTAATTATTTTAAAAAATGTTTACGAATCGAAAAGTGTGCCACAAAATGATGAAAAAAATGGTATCGCAAATCGTTTGTTCGATCTTATTTCCAGTGAACAGTTGGTGCACATTGGTGGATGGATCGACTGGTAGGAACCCTCTTAATAACCCACTTGGTCACAGAGTATTTAAATATCTCTGTACACGGGTACATAGAGCCGTGTCGCGCATGAGCGAACGAACAGGGCCACTTTCTCGAATCATACTTGCAAATTTTCCAACCAACATCCACACGCATATAGACTCGGGTTATGGAGTCGGAACGCTAATAGACGCATCAATGCATCCTGTGACAAGAAGTGTACCGGGGCACGATCGGCATCGCTTAGCTACGGTCGTGTTACGATCTCAAGATCCGATATCACATACCGTCGGGCAAAAGCTTCTGGTACACAGCCGCGGATATACGCCGCATAGCCTCCGCTACGTGAAGCAATTACGAATTATCAGGGATTCTTTGGGTTGCACGCCGCGCGCCAGCAGCAGCAGCAGCAGCAGCAGCAGCAGCAGCAGCATCTCTCTCCTTCCAAGTTATTCTGTATTGCTGAAGCGCGGCGAGATACAAGGCAACCGATAACGCCCGAATTATTAACCTCTTTATATTATAGGATATTGAAGACGCACACAGACACACGGTATTCATAATGCGGATAGGATATGGCTTCCGGGATACTCGAGTGTCCCGTTTACAAGCGGCCATCCACGCGTCTTTTACACGAAACGAAACTTTGGCTTTATCGCACGATTTACAAGATACTTATTGTGTACCGTAGTAGGATATCTTGTTTCGTTCGCGAGGCTCCCTTCCCCATGCGAAAGTTTTCATCTCCGATATCCGAGGCTCGTATACAACATTCGTTAAATATTCATGAAAGCCGAGATGAATTATTATTATTAAACCAGCAGCAAACTGTTCTATATAGATGTATCTCTGTGTAGTTATATCTGCGCTAATGCAGTAATATATGAGGTGGAACGCGCGGCGTTGTTCGTTCTCCTGACAGACTCGGGATCGCTATTCCTTTCATTTTTCCACCGACGAGAAAATCATAACCACGAGACTTTTACCGGCCGGATAATTTGCCCGTTACAAATTATCCTCGAAAGTCCATCATTTAATTACGAGTAAAGTGAAATGGGACAGATAGACACGTTGTTATTATACGAAATTATAATCGAGCTTGTGTTTCGCGTGAAAGTTGTGTGTACTTTTTTGTCATTTTGTTCTCACATTTTTCATGTAACAGCGAGCGCGACAAGATACAAAATAAGAAAAGAGTTAACCGTGCGAGAAGCCACTGACGCACGGTACCGAATCGACGTACACATGTACAGTGTATCTCGAGTGTGCAGCCCAATCGGAATCGAATACCGGACAGTCGGTCGGCGAGTTCGTTAATTACAAATCCACTGTCAACGCGCGTAACGTTCAATTAGAAAGCTAATGGATCAGATTTCGCGCGGTGCCAGAGCTACTACCGCTATGGCAAGATCGCCGAGGCAATAACACAGATTGACCGAGAACGAGAGAAATATACTAAAAACAAAAAGTACAACAACAGAGATATTCGTGTATATCGGACGAGAGAGAGAAAGAGAGAGAGAGAGAGAGAGAGAGAGACGAACGATGAGCTCCGGAGTGAAACGATAAATCCAATTACGTAACGGACGCGTATAATTGGTTCGTAAGGCGGAGCTCTCTTTCTCTTTCTCTCTTGTGCAATAGTCTAAAGCGGCGGAAGCATCGAAAGGAGTGTAGAAGTAGCGGTAGCAGCATCAGAAGCGGATCGAGAAGTTACCAATACATCGAAAACAGCGATTTCTCGGTATAGCCAATCGCGGTGTCGCTAATGGCGAGATAAGTCGAGCCGTTTTGCGTCGACCGCTCGCGCTCGCGCTCTCTGTTCGCCGCCGCGATACCGAGAAGCGAGTAGAGTGAGATTCATCGAGGGACGAGCGAAGCGAAAGAGAGACGGAAGAGAGGTAAACGATTGAATCGATGAGAGAACATTGATCGATATATTCGTAGCCTATCGCAGTGATTCGTGAGTCGAAGGATCTTGAAAAACAATTATTTGAATCACTGAAAAATGACAATTTTTCATTGGAATTTTTCCTGCACGAAATGCCATTCGGTCATGCAATTTGTTCGCACAGTGCAACAAAAATCAATCGAGAAATACACGTTACTTCGACCGATTCGAAGAGCGTCGATAAATCAAAATAACCGCGATTGTATCTAATTGTCGACTAATTATGCGCCTATAACACGTCAGTTTCGATACAACGATCAATCAGCGACAAGGCTTGCGGGAAAGCCCACTATTCGTACCGCCATCGGTTTCACGTTCCCAGGATGCGATCGAAGCTGGGATATGTCGTGGGTGGAATTTTTTATTACCAATATCTCATACCACTCGCTTGAATTTGCAGCCTCTGTCCTTCCATTTTCCTCTCTTACTCTCTCTCTCTCTCTCTCTCTCTCTCTCTCCCTCTCTCTCTCTCTCTCTCTCTCTCTCTCTCTCTCTCTCTCTCTCGCGTCGCTATCTTCCCAGCGCGCAAACCACTCTCCGATAATTATGTTGTAAGGATCGGCGTGTTAAAGGCGATAGAGGTGCGTGTAGGCCTCACGCGTTTCTTCTGTCTTCCTTGTCCGTACCGTAACCACGATGCATCGAGTTGCATCGTTAGAGGTAGCCTCCGGCCGAGCGAAAGCCTCGAGATGCGAGCGAGCGAGTCGCGATGTAGGTAAGAAGAGACCGAGACGGAGAGAAGAGAGATTTATTCGCTCGAGTGGGAGTGAGAAAGCTCCGTTCACGCACTCTACGTGCCAAGCCTGGCCACGTCTTCTTCGATATTTACGAGACATCCCGATAGTCGCGTTAATAACAAGGAAGCTGCACCGGCGCTATCCGTGAAATCGATTGTTAAGTATCATACATATCGCGACGGTGGAACGAAAGAGAGGGAGCGAAAGAGAAGAGAGTTTATAATATATGGGAACGCGATTCGCAAAGTGCAATCGGTGCGGGTATCGTGGCATTCGAAGGATTATTTACGATCCGAATACCTCAAAGCATTGTTCGAACAATATATTCTGCGAAAGGAATGAATCATCCATAGAGAAACGGATGGTGGCGAGCATGCGAATCAGCGAGTTTCAATTAATTTTTTTATATTCACAAAAATACACGAGTTTCGGTGAATATCCGATTACACAAAAATTAGTTTCAGGTATATCGAAATTCGAATTCAACGTAAAATAGTCGAACGTTTCCTGTATCCACAATTTCCTTCCTACCTCCGCATGAGTCGCAATAAATTCTAGTTATCTCAGTGCCGTACACTCCGTTTACGTCGACGAGAGAAAGAGAGATTTCAGGCGTTGATTTATTCACACTACTGTAAGATTTATTTTCATCACTCGATAGCGGACGCAGTTGAGTTTCGAGCCGAGGCGAGGTGCGCGTTTATCGTGTGTCCGCACACACACGCACACACGCACACAGAGGCTCGCGCGCACACACCGAGAGCCGATGACCGAGGTGTATCTATGAAGAAACGCGCGGCTTCGATCACTCGCCTTGAATGCCTCGAGAGTCGTGCGGCTACAGGCGAGAGAGCACCGGCGGGGCAAATTAATCCCGACATTGTCCAGTAGCTAACAGGTTCGGTCACGGCATGTATGCGTAAGCGGTTTAATCACCACAGAGCCAACTCGTTCGTCTGTAAGCCCACCGCGCGCCATCGGTTAACGATTTCTATATCGGTAGAGCAGAGTGAGCCCGGTGTCTACGCGATCGCCTCGGTCATCTCGTAAATCCAATCATAAATCGCCCTTTGGCGATACGCGACCGCTAAGCTCACTTTCGTTCGTACGCATGTACACCACATTTTCGTATGTATCGGAGTGTCTTTTGTGAGCTCAAGGGCTCCGAGCGTTACGCTCCAAGTACTTAGATACGCTCCACACGTTACCGGACTCCACTCACGCAGTGAACGAAGCATAGAGGAGCTCTTGAAACGATACAACGATGCGTTAGCGAGTTTCAAAGAGGTACAATCAGAAAATTATCCGAATACCGTTTGTACGGTACGATCTTTCGTGAATTATGATTTACGCTGAGATGTTTTTTTTTTTTCATTTAAATCAACATCGGAACTTGGGCCAATGATGTGTTTATTCGAATAATAGCTTTCTCCCTCCCAACATAATTTTACCGTAACCCGCTGTTGTTCAGAATATAAAAATTGAATGCTTCGTCGACACAGTGAAATAAATCAGACAGGATAATGTCGGGAGAAAGATAAAGTTCCTGGTAGAAAACGCAAAGTTATGACACTACCGTCGCTCGAACAGAGTCTCGGTTAATTCGAATTGCAATAATTTCCACGATAGCGAAGTAATCAACGAAGATCGTTGAATGTAACGTGCACATGTCGTGTACCGCACGGATAATTGGTGATTTCCGAGAATATACGGATAGGTTTCTACATCGCCGGTCACTCGCCGACGACTACCGTACGAGAATTTTCCCCGGCTAGTTCATACACTCTGTATCGCAGTTAATCGTGATTGCGATAAATTGATGGTTGCATCTGTGAGTTAGCCCGCGAGAGATAGCGTGAAAGAACACTGCCGAACGCTCTGTGTTACACAGACGAATTTCGCGTTTCTTCTTCGTCGACAAACTCAAACATACGTCTTATTGTAAAAAACGAAATAAAAAAAATTACTTGTTCATACATCCGCACGCTATTTTACATAAACATAAACGCCGATTTTTAATTTATCTCTTCTGTGTCACGAGCAATTATATCAATGTTGCGGTCGACTCGGGGCATTAAAATGATAAAAGTCGACACGTGTATCAAGGAGATCGTGACTAGTGGAAAATTAATCAAGGCAAACACCTATAATGTTACCATGACAAGAACGTCGAGACTGTGAAAAAAAAAAAAGGAAAAAAGTTATTTTGCCGCATTTCTTCCTTACAATTTTATAGCAGGTCAGACCGGGGCTAAATAGAATTGTCCCATAGAAAATTGATTAAAAAATTCTCTTTCCGTTATAAACTTTTCAATGAAACGAATGGATTGTGAAAGGGCGACGAAGAACCGCGCTGATTTTTAGAAAACCGCGTACACTGACGGTAAAGTCGTGGAGACAGCTTGCACCGAGGGTATTCGCGTCCTTGCGGTACTTCCAAGAACAACTAGCGATCGCGATGATCGCACGCGAGAGAAACAGCCGAGTTCTCCAAGACCAGGCGTCGTGAGTCTCGCGCGCCGTTGAAATCCCGGCTTTTTTTCGCTCCTCACCATATATATCGTTTGTCTCTGTTCACATCGGCGAGAGTATCTTTCGAAGGAGCGAGAGACACCGCGTATCTCGGTTGTACGTATACAATTACAATTATCCATGACAGCGATTGTAATTATCCGCAATGTCACTTCTAATTACTAAATTGAATTGCGAGCGTAATCTTTCTTCGCGATAGTCGCCATCACGCATAATGTTGTATTCTAATTTGTAAAAAGGTAGAAGTCATTTTTTTTTATTGAGGCAAGAAAATTATGGAAAATTGTTACGTCGTCTCGTGGGTCGGTGCAGGAATACAAGAATGCATGTCTCATCGGGAATCTTTAATATTGTAGGTATAAACAAGAAACGTCATCATACAAGTTTTTTTTTTTTCTGAATCGACGGGTCTGAGAATTATTTTCATCGATAAGCGAGGAACCGGTACGATAAATTATCGACGCTAATAACCGATCGGCTAATCAGTGATCGGTATAATTTCAACGGCTAATAACCACGCGATATAAACGTGACCTTGTTCGTGCGTGACTTCCTCAAAACAAAAAAAAATAGAAGAGTATCAAAAGAGTCCTTCGTCCCTTATTATACATCGATAATTTCGAAAATATTGAGCGTTTGACTTATGGATTATAATTACGAAACTTAATGACGCGGGTCCGGCCACCCCTGTAATTAAATTTTCTAACCATAACGAAAGAATGTAGAGGATAAAAAAAGGCCGAGCGAAAACTGAATCCCATAAATTCTGTCGAACGAGACTGACAGACCACTCGCTGCGTCCTTTTTTTTTTTGTCGATAACCTTCCGACGTGAGGCACGATACGGAATAAAATAGGCGAATTGAATTTTTCCTTCTTGCCGTAATTTGCGTCTCTTTTTGACATTGTTTATGAAAAAAAGCATCGGAAATGCGTGCAATTTTTTATCTGTGAAATACACTGCATCGTTCGCTTTGTCTCGAGTTTCAACACCGCTAGCGCGTATACTTTGTGCATTGCGCAATTTCTACATCGTACACTAGCAATGTAATGTTGTGCTCGCATCGTGCGTCTTGGCCCGGGGACTTGCACCGCGCGAGCGCGACGATGAGAAAAGCGTACCAAGTTGAAGCACCAGCAGCGCCAGCAGCAACGGCAGCGCCAGCAGCAACGGCAGCAGGAACACCACAGCCGCTTGATTAATGGTGGGTAATTACACTTTTTGCCGGCCTTGGTAATTGTTAATAATTGATCGTAATCATTATGCCTTTTTAATCTCATTAGAGTCGGGCGTAGAGTGCGTATCTTCTTCGTCCCATGAAGTATATATACATCATACACGTATATACTACCGCGTTTCTTCGTCGTCCTGCATACCCCATGGATGCAGGCTTCGTTGCGCAACGGAAAAATTGCCGTCTCTCTGCCCAGTGCGCTCGTATGTGCTTGCTACGCTCGGTGATTCACGAAGAGACTCTTTTCAAGTCCAATGAGAAATGGATTGCGAAGACTCGGCTCAATGTTGCATGAAATTTCCTCGTCATCGTTTAACCGCTCCGAAGACACCGCGGCGCGTCTCCGGTGAACACACTCGTTTCGATAACACTTTTTAATTAGAAAAAACAAAAAAAACGGTCGATCAGTGTCGGACACTCGGCAGAGCTGCGACGTTCTGCCCTAATACCTCGTTCGCCCCCGTAGCTCGCTAACTCGCTCTACGACGAATAAAAAATCGGTCTGCCGCTCGCTCGGAGAACGAGTGCACTTCGACCGTTTTGCATAATTGTCCAGAGAGGAAATACTGCGCGAGCGAGTATAATCGAGAAATTACAATCGCGGAACCGCTTTTGCGTACAGAAAAAAAAAGGAAATCGATCGAAGGGGCCCGTTGCACGAAATTCTCAGGATACAAGGAGCCAGAAGGTAGTTCGGGGGAATAAGTCTGAGGCTCCTCTTCGATGTCTGATATTAAGGCTTCACCACTCTCTGACCCCTTTTTGTTTCTTCTCTCCGCACTGCTTCTCTACCGAAGACTCAATCTCGAGGGACACATGCACCTTGAGAAGCGTACCTCATACATTATGAAAATTGCTTCGGCACGCATTAAATACCAAACCCGATTATACACACGTATGTTGCCTCACTGTGTTCGACACCGCTCAATTTTGGGCGATTTATAAGCGCGATCAGACTCTTTGTCCCTGTGTGTGAAACAATAATTACCAACATGACCATGCAAAAAGGACCGTTCGTAATCACTACTCTTACTAGGACAAGACGATTTTTCTTCATTCGACCGAATTTGTTTAAATTAGACCCATTTCTTTACCAAACCCGTCCTTTAGTAAGTTTCTTAATTGTTTTTTTTTTTTTTTTGTTATTTTTATTAGAAGGTCGTGTAGCCCGGGAACTTGGTACCTCCGTTATGGGGTATGGACGACGAAATGCGGAGACCTCTGTTTCAAATTTGCAAAGTTCTACTCGGAATACGTTACATTCGGTTAAGAAATCTCATATTTTTGAGAATTCGAAAAATTCAATAAAATTCCTATCGACGCGCACGCAATAGAATCAGAATAGTGGGATAGAATAGCAGTTATCGGAAATAGGAAAATAAAAATAAGCAAACATAGAAGCAGCAGGCCGAACGAGAGGGAGAGGTGAGCTCCCGCGCGCGCGAGAGCTACGTCGCTTGCCCCATTGTTTCGAGTTTCCAACGGAATCATAATTAAGGAGATCGAGAGATAGGGAGGGCAGATTGGCCAGTTCTGTCGTATAGTGTAATACACGTGCTCGCGGGAGCGTTCCACCGTCGAGTATGACTCTCTCAGCTTACCATTTCCCTATCCTTCGATGGTTCCATCTCTCTCGAGCCATTAGAGGCCTCGGTGTTCTGTACTGCGTGTATACCCTGCTATGCCGAACCCACTATACGTCACGCGTATATCTGTGTACGCAAAGACCATGTGTTTCATGGTGCAGGAGTCTTCGCCCGCGGGGTCTACGGGCTCGGCCAATTATTATTCAATTTCCGTAACTGTACTTATCTTAACTCGATGTCACAAAGTCCAAACGCTCTCCGTCGCACTCTCTCAAGCGTCAAAGGAAAATGTTGTACCTTTCCTCTTTCGCCTCTATTCTGTTTTTCGAACGCCGCGAGCGACCCCGAAGGCAATTCTTCGCTCTCGGGGCCACCGCTCACAATTAAAGCCCATTATACAACGGATCCTGGCGTGACTGCGACATTGCGAACGACCAATTTTCGTCGTCGAACCCTCGCAACCGACACTCTTCACATTCTTATGTATACACGGATGGTCTTGTGCTCTAACTACCGACACCCGAGTGTTTCCCGGTGTACGTCATGGTTCTTCACCCTGAAAATCTTTAATGCCGAAGATCGCGTTTCGATTGTTTTTTAATTAGCCGTGGCGCTCGTTTGGGGAACGGGGAAGGATGCGGAGCCATTCGTTTAAACCGTTGGATCGAGTTAGGAAGTATTTTTTATGACCCGTGTGTGACTAATTGCTGACCTTAATGATAGCTTAGCGTGCCCGGGCTATCGTTTTAAATAGCCGCACTGTTCGCAATGGAATCGGAGCGGCACACGGTACTTTATTCTATCGCTATCAGGCGTATCGTTAGGTGGTGGAAGAAGCTCGGTGGAAGAGTCCACAGTATTAGCTGATAAAGATCGACCGGCCGCGCTCTCCCGCGGAGGTCTCGAAGCCGCGCGACGCAGCAAACCGGTGACGTCGCCCGACTCTATCCTCTTCCTTTATTTTATAATCGCAGACCGAAAAGCCGCCGAGTGCATCGAGGCGACTCTATACCCGCTCGACCCGTCCCCACGGTGTACGCCGACCCCCGATGCTCTTTTCAGCTCGCCGGGGCGATACAAAAGTTATTTAGTACGACACAATAACAATTAGACGAGGTAGCCGTGCTTGCGATTCTAACTCCGCTCGCCAGGATGTTCTTTGTTTTCTACGAAATCTTTCCGACGATCCTTTCGACCGGCTTTTTTTGTTCGCTCCTTCTTCGAACTCTTTGTACGAATCTGTTGCTTTATCCAAATGTTGTTTCATCTGCTCTACCCTCTGTCGTGTGATCTCGCACAAGGAGTAGCGTCTTCCCGTCAGGACACCAGGATAGCAAAGCTGTTACAGTTCTTCGACTCTTCCGCGAGTCGAATTCCTCGCGGCCCCGTTTCGTGGATTCATCGTCCAGTCGTGGTGGCTCCCGACACACGAGGGGTCTCCGTGTCTCTTATATACCATCAGTGACTTCTTTCGATGCCGTCGTGGCTTCCCGGAAGACAGGAGGATTAACCCGTCAACGATTCCGGGCGCAAGAGTGTGCACCAAAGAAAGAAAGGAACATTGGGCAGGGACGAGGGGGGAGAAAAGAGAACTAAGGACGACCAATTACTCCTTCTCACTGTGAGGACGCCGCGCGCTTCCACGGTGTCGGATTCTCGGAGTTTCATGGTGGCTCTCGCTGTCGCGGGCGGTGGCGCCCAACGCTATCGGTACCCCGGGGTACCCTACGGTAATGTGCTTGCCTTGTCCCCGATTAATCCGAAAGTTCCATGGAGCGCGGGGAAAAAGAGCCAAGGACACTAAAATTACAGCTGTTTCGAGCCGCTGCTCTTCCGTCCGTCTCTCTCCGTATTTTTTCTTATTTTTAATAATGTCATTTGAACTACATCAAAGGCTGAAATTAGGAATTTTCCACTCACGCGAGCAGATGCGTCGTCCGGTGCAGTTGATTATACCGGCATCCTGACACTCTCCGGTCTTGCCACTGCGACCAGAACTCTAGAAACTTTCGATTTAGCTTCGGAAGCCGTCCGAATGGAAGAGGTTGAAAAAAAAAAGGAAGAAAGAAAAAGGGGAAATAATACCGAGAGGACATAAAAAAGATGAGTAAAGGAGAAACACGACGTCGTTCCCGTTGCCAAAATTCAGCGCGGATATAATTCGACGGCAAATATCTTTCGGAGAGGTCCGAAACTGCCCTGTGCATCCGGTCTTTCGTGGCCGTGCCTATCGCGTTTCGTTACCTTTCTATTTTCCTTCTCGCTCTTTTATTTTTTTTTCTTTTCGTTGTCTTTCTTCGGTCTCTCAGACTCGGTTCTCTCACACAGAGATCCTTCGAAAAGGATTGGACGCGTTATCCGCGGTGGCGAACGTCGCCGCTTACAAATAAGGGTCCCCGACGCCGACGACACCCCGAATTAGGATCCAAGGCCTCTTAGATCGTATCTGAAAGAGCGGCGGTGGGCTCTCTCGTCTTTGTTGGACGATAGAGAAGAAGCGCGTGCCACCGGCATCGACGTCTATGCCACGACGTGGACGCAAGCTTCGAAGCTCGGAGACGTCGACTTCGCGATACGGTACTCGACTCGGTACCGAATTTTTTTTGCAACCGAAGGATAAAGTAAAATCTGTCGTTGATTCTTTTTCAATGTCACGCGAAACGAATTCCCAAAATATTAGCATTTATATCGCGACTCTTTAATTTTTCTTCGTTTCTGTGTCGCGCTCACAAATAACGATTTCATCCGAATCGGGAGGAACGCGAGACGAAGCGAAGAATATCGTAGAGATGCTACTCTCGTCCCGTTGGAACTCTAACCAGATGGCATCGATCACAGGTGGCCCAGCAGGTATATACCTCTATCCACATTCCTGTCACTTTTTCTACTCAGCTCGATGATCGAGGGAAGCGAACTCCTGCCGCAAGGGAGCGAGAGAGAGAGAGAGAGCGGAGGATGCCCTCTCCTCCGTTCTCTCTCTCTCTCTCTCTATCTCGCATGAATCCATTGGCGAAACCCGGTGAGTTTCGCCGCTGCCACAGCACGATTCTCGCTGATCCACTTCTCTACTCTCGTCGACGCGATGAAACCGCGCGTTCTCGGAAGGCGTGACGCGAACGGAGTTTGCGCTCTTCTACCGTACACTCTTTCGATGCCTGGTAGCAATCCATCGAGGGTTCGCATTCTCCTGTCTAATCCATTTAACATAAACTCGCCGTGTCGGGCGTCTTCTTTCATTACGTCGGGACTCCAGTGGCGATCGGGACCTCTCTTTGAGCCCCGCGAGCGACGAGTCAATTCTGTGTAAATCCTCGTACGATCTACGCCATGGCACACCCACGGTGGCCCGTCCACCTTACTTCCTTTCCTCCTCTGACTCACGCGATCAATGCGACCGAAGACGATATCTCTCTCTCTCTCTCTCTCTCTCTTTGTCCTCTGGTATTTATTCTCCCTCGATTCTCTCGAACGCAACAACCCGACCGATGGTTCCTTTTTTTTAAGGAATCTTCGATGTATACGTGTTTATCTCGTCGAGTCGTACACATACGAAGAACTAGCGTCGACGCGTCCTGTTTCCGTTGAATCGGACCGCGACGCGCCCGGTGCGAGCGAGTTCCACGCGTTCCATCGCAAACGATGGTCCGCGGGAACGATGTTTCTCCAGAACTTTGGTGTTCAGGAGAAGAGGCTTAGTAAGTTTTTTCTTCATACTATCGTATAATACATTCGATTGTGGGAACCGAAGACAGATCGGCGGCGTTTCGACGATTAAATTTTCATTCTGGCAAGCTAGTCGTACAAGAACTTCATGCATTTATGATAAGTAGTAAGGGAAAATGGGCGGCAAGGTCGATTTCAAATGGTTGACTACCGACGGGATGAGTCATCACATTACTACGCAAATTGATTTAGTGTAATTTCATCGTTTTAGATTATATCAGATTTTTTATTTTTTTTCTTAATAATTGACACTTCTCCGAAAGACGACTAATTATGTTGTCAACGATGGTACTCGTTACTTGTCCCTGGACGCAATTTCGCGGATATATCTTTATATATATAGCAGATACGCGAAAAGGGAAGGGAGGAGGTAATGATGGCTCGATCCCGCGATCACAGCGAAAACGACTCCATAAAAGACGAAACAGGTGTTGTACCCTTAAATGGACTGTATCTCGCTCGTTTGCCGCATTAAAGAATCGGTTCGCGAACCCTCAGCGGTCTTTTGTACCCAGCCATATAGGCGATCATAGCCTTTTCCTTCGATCGATTCCTTGTCAAGTCCCTCGGCTCTCTATTTTATACTGCCATGTACTTTCGTGTACACACAATCGATCGAAGAAACTTCCGATCGACAATCGTGCACCCCCCTATTAGCCTCTGACGTCACTCTTTGTACACTGCAGAATCTTCCTTGGATCTTGAGAAATTCTTCGACGAGGCTCTATATGCTCGACCTGTCATCTCTCCCCCGAGCCTCATGAATTAAACAGCTATAGATCTTGATCTCGACAAGACGACACGTTGAAAGGGGCTTTCTTGTCGATCTCACGTCCCCTTCGCTTAATAATTCATTCGATCTGTCCAGTATCTGTCGATAGCATGAAGCTTCTCAAGGTGTAACTTGGTACAGTGCTTCGATAGTTTGCCGATAAGAAAAAAAAATCCATCGTCACATGTTTAATGGATTTACGTTCGCTGGCATGAAATCCGTAGAGTTTGGATAACCGAATTAATGTGACGATAATTTGATATAATGTTTTTAGAGCATTGTTGTTTCTTAACGTACAACACAGCGAAGCTTCGTTTTTTTCTGTGGTCGCGAGCTAGCTCGAGTTCAACTATTTCCGACTCGATTTTATATAACCCCCGAGAGACGTTCCCGTCCAGTTTTTCAATGCCGCTTGAGAACATCGACGGAACTCCCGCAATGGTACTGCATCCTCTGTGTCCTGATGAAGACATTCGAGTGAAAAGAACCAAGAATCTATCTGCTCAACCTTTCATCAATGTTACTCCGGATATCGGAAGAGTGTCTCTCGGATACTTGTTTTCAATTACCGTGTAAAACCGGTGGATAAATACTCCACTTGAAATGAGGCTATTTTTATGTGCAGCGAAAAAATGTAATTTCTCTCTATTCTCGGCAGCTTCCCGCCACTTTATAATAAATAACACCAAGTCATTCGTCCGAGGTTTGGCCTCGATCCGTTTGTAGCGTGAAGCACCCGCACTGGCTCGTTTCCTTGGTGACTCTGGCACCACTGAAAATACGGCTGCGATACGGTGGAAACAACACCTGTACATATACAAAAGTAACGCCGAAACATGTGAAAAAAAGTCGTTCTCGCGTGTTGAAACTCAATTAGCCACGAAATTTCGTTTCCACGGCAGCAGCATTAAAGCGGTCGTTGGTGTTACCGCGGTGTTGGCCAAAGTAGAGTCTCGCTTCGAGTCGGAGAGTGTACAGAGGAACACTCTTTTTGTGCGTGCGAGTGTGTCTGTGTGTGTGTGTGTGTGTGTTTTCATTTCCCCTTCGCGGTTGACCCGACAGCACTTATCTGCAGATAAACTATGTCTATTAAACGAGTATATGGTATTACCTAGTCGTATGGCTATTCAGCCCAGGTGTGTACAGGATTAAACACCTGACACGTAACAACGTCTGTTCGTGAAGTTTGAGGAAGCGTTTCGCGCTGAGTTCGATGAATTAAAGAGAGAAGAAAAATTAAATAAATGAAAATAAAATCATGCAAACACATTCTGGTAATAGGCTGTGTATACAGATTTTAAGACAGTACAGTATAGAGAGAGTTTTGTGATGTTGGAGCGCGAGAGAGAGAGAGAGAGAGAGAGAGAGAAGAGCTGGTTTGCTCGTTGGCGTTAATGGGTGAGCAGCGAACGAACGGCGGTCGGGAGGCAAGGTTGAGTGATGAACCCTGACCTTCCTTCGAGGGGGCCACCTCGCGCACCCGCAAGCTTATAATTAGCCTTGTAATAGCAGAGGGCCGACGCAAGTAGGAAGAAGAATCTCGCGTGCAGTAGATACACGTTTGGTAGAGAAAAGGGACAGGCCACGAAGAAGATATGGGCACGCACGTGGATATGCGTAGAGAATTCGCCCGTGAAGTAACTCGACACTGACTTCGAGTCTGGGCTCCGTAGCGCAAGGAACGGACATTGATTTTCCTTACTCTTTATTTATCTCCGTTTCTCAGTAAAAGTGCAGAATTTCTTGGAAAATAGCGTGTCGATGGCCCGCCGGGTCATTGGCCCAACTGTTCAGTGGTACGTTGACCCGTGAATGTTAACTTGTTGCTTCACCCTCCAAATCCTAGATACCTACGTAAGGTGTACGAATAAAGGGAAATAGTTCTTTAAAAAATGTACATCTCCGAGCTCAAAGTGACTTTCGAGAAGCACGAGAGATGGATTATTCGTCGTGGGCTCGCTAATAGCATTGCTGGTAGGCGTTTTCAGCGAGATCGGAGGGCTCGGTTTAATTCGGCGGCGATGATCCGTAGAGGGGATCAGGTAGGAGATACGGTGGATAGCAGGATCTCTCATTTGAACCGAGAGAAGGCGGGTAGAAAATTTGTTCGAGATCGAGCGAGAAATGAAAGAGAAGAGAGCAATATGGCAAAACGCTTGGCGCTGGTTTAGTAGTCGCGGGGCGAAGCGCATCAGCAGCAAACAGCAGCCATGAATAAATGGCTGGACAGCTGATGCATGGGGATACAGGCAGTGAAAAGCCGAGCTCCGCGGGCTGGCAGGGGTTGTCATTAACTGGGAGCTCACTCGAGCTAACCACTACCTGCCACCATGAGGCTAATTTTACTCCCCTCTCCCTCACCCATCTTCTTCTTTCTTTCCTCCTTTCGTTCTATCTCTTCCCCCCTAACTGCGATAGCCGACACTCGCGCTCGTTAGATGATAAATAAAAGAAAACTCGTATAGCCACCTAACGCATGTGCGTTGTAAATATAATAAATAATAACCCGCTGCCGCGAGAGGTAGGGCTCGTCTCAATAATTTCCACACAGCCCAGAAATAGCTTCCGCTATCACTTCAACTGTGTAAATAATTAGCGACGATGAGTTTGCGATGTGCTGCGAATCGTAGACTGCGATACAAATTATCGTAGCTGGTTTAATTGTTTCCCGCTGGAATTTTGGCGATTGGCGGTAAGGGGCAAAGTTAGTTTAGGTTACGTATTCGGTATTATGGAGTGCAGTCTGGTTTGTTTATCTTCAGGTTTGTATCTACGTGCATGGAACTGATATGAAGAAAAAAAATGCAACTACCCGCATGGTTCATTTCATAGTCGGTCACAGTTTGTCTACAGGGAGAAACGGCAGGTGGGAAAGAAACGTCGTTATCGAGAGAAACGGTTGTACCAATGAGTATCGTTAACTATCCTGACATCAACGACCGACTCATTTTACTTTTTTGTCATCCACGAAAGTTACTGGGTAAAGGTGAGTGTATAATTTCTCTACTAGCGTAAGAAGACTACGACAAGTCAAGAGATATAATGTATCAAATCCAAGTAAATACAGCTGTATTTGATTGCGTTAGAAAGAACACGGTCAAAACCACTCGATTCCTGTCTCGAGAGGGTTGTCATGATAGGAGCTCCCGAGAACGAATCACATACTAATCCATCAACGGATAGACTTTAAGTGGTATCGGTTTACCGCGATACAGAATATTCGAGTATCTCTAACTCGCCAATACTCGGAATCCCACGTACTGCCGACACACCTCAGTGACATCGTAATTTCTATTCGAATGCATCACAAAAAATAACCAAAACGACCAGAAAAGAATACATTGTAATGAATCAATCGACCGATGCTGCGCAATGTCCTGTATAATCGTTTTGAATTGCACACGCTGGAATATCCCACGATGTTACGCAACAGAATGGAGGAAGACATTTGAAATAAGAAGAAAGATCCGGCGTGTAATTGTTAATGGCCAATCAAGCAATTTTTCATTATTAAAGGATAAATTGGAGGAGTATTCTATCTCCCCGTCTCAATTCCTCGGTACAAAACGATTCTTCTTGGGGTATACCGCGAGCGCCGTGGGTGTGCGATAACCCACGGCACTTTCGCAGGGTTAATTGATACGCGGGGTAATACATATTATACCGAAGCATAGGCTTATAATATAACCACCATACATCGTACATGAATATAATATAGCGTATATGGTATTCGCGTACGGGGACGCGAGCGATGCCCGAAGCGTTACTCGGATTATACGTGACGTAAACGAGCGAGCGTGGCAGAGGAATAAATTTGCACGTTATTACGCATATTCTCGCGGTGGGCCGTGCGCGTCTCTCAGACTCTCGCTGCAACATCGTTTTCGCGCATGCTAAATGTATATGTACTGTGCAACGTGTAACATAAAGAATGAAACTGATTTTATTTTGTTTCCTTCCAATAATTATTATCGCGAGGCGACACAGAAGTACCGGAGTCGCATCTATCTCGGCGAGCCAAATGTACTTGAGTAATTTTTGCACCGCCCGTACAGCGACGCACGACGACTACGAGTGCGATCGATGCTTTGTGCGGCAATTAACTGTAATCGTTGTTAGTTATATACCACGCTCGGTATACGCCACATAGTTCCTATCGGTAATTAGCCGCAAAGTAGTATATCAGCTAAGCGGAGGCTCACAGTCACCCGGGTCATCGATAATTCCATCTACAGTATTTAATTGCATTTTAATTACAGCTTATTGACGATTAATAAAAAAAATTGCGCGGTGATAAATACATTTTCGAACAAATACGTGTACACGACGTCATAGAGAATTGCAATCTAATTAAAAATTATCTACCGATGCAGCTTTTTTTTTTCTACAGCGGAAAAAAGTACACGTGTGTTAGATGTGTTTGATATGCTACATCTGACGGCCTATCTGGAGCTGAAAACTTGGAAATTCTCCGAGAAGTTGAGTAACGCTCAACGAGTCGTTAATGATTTTTTTTTTTTTCTTACATTGTTGCTGGCGTGATGCCCCAAACGCAAGTCTATGCGGTGTAGCTTTTCGTTAATGTCTGGATAAACTGAATAGAGCTATGATAGGGGAAGACACCAGGAATTAATGAACACTACACATCCTCCGGTATGCTGATAATGTGGTGTAAGTGTAAAGGAAAGGATGATAGCGTACCGTACAGTGTTCACGGCAAATTACGACCTGCCCACGCGATGCGCCAGTTCTATTGCTTATTCGCCTCTACGTCATTATTATCTACGTTTATCTAAATGTCATGGTAAATTATGAGCGAGTTGTAACACAGGGGGCATTTCACTCAGTGCGTATTATAGCAAAGTTTTCTTCTTCGCTCGTGAGGTAACGCGTTCCGCATGACGAATGCGAATGGACGAAAAAATATTATTTTATAACGAATTTATAATAAAGAAAAAAGATTACCGAAAGCATTGAACGTGTATAATTTTAGATTGCATTCGACATGCAGCGAGTGGACGACGGCAAAATGTTTCGATTGCATCAGTGACCCGTAACATTGCGATACGTTTATTTTCTCACGTACAATTCTCGAGACCGAGATTTCACATTATTTCATAGATTGAAAGAAAAATTGGACTACGAAATTCCGAAATCGATTTGCACGCACGTCTATTCACCCGTCGAGGAATGTCGCAAAAAACCTATTCGTCGAGCTCCAAGTGCGTCACGTTTGTTCGCAATGTTACGCGAATGCCTCAGTTGACCAAGTATTTTCTGCCAAGAATTTTCTCGATATTACCGCAATAGCTTGAGCAAAAAGGATAGGTAACGAAATATGAGGTCAAAGTCAAGAAATTCACTTATCACTGAGATCCAGAGAAATTACCAAAGATGTTAGACAGAGAAAAAGAAAATGACGCGAACGATTTACTGAATGAGATGGAAGACGTAAGTCACGGGGCAACGTGACTGTTGGGCCGTAAACTCGTAAACGGTAGTTCGTAACCGGAAGTGATGGAGTTGGGTAAGTGGCAGCTATCGATAGCCGATTGTTACTTGCCTCCGCTCCTCGAGGTAACACCAAGAGAGAAAGAAAGAGGGAGCGAGAGAGTTTAGAGTGCACAACCGAGCGAACTCCCTTTGGAAACGAGAAAACACGAGAGACCGTGACGAGAACTCTACGCTGGTCTTCTAAAATCTACCTCCGTTTCGTCCGAACAGACCTCCCCCGCAAATGACAGGGCGGTCGCAGACAGTGAAATTTTTACGACCTCTCCACGAGAAATTCCATTCTCTCACTCTAATTCTTCGCGGTATTTCCACAATGTATACTATTTTTATATGTAATTAAACAAAAAAAACCCCCCACACACACACTCATCCGGTATCGACACCATGCGTTTTTTTCTTTTTCAGAGCAAGCAGTGTGACCCGCGGATTAAATAAATTTTGCCTAATTTGCCGACCGGCTCTGGTTGACGCTGAAGTGCGCCTGATTATTATTCGACGCTAATCTAATATTAATATTCAATAAAGGCAGAAGTTTTCGAGTCTTTAGCTGTAAGTCGACAGATGAAGGGGGTATGACAGGAACGAGCGAGGGCCCGCGAGAGGTTGCCGAGATTCAGCTGGCCCAGCACTCAGTGATTCTCTTTTCGTTCACGCATTATTACCATTCGTACCTGCGGATCTCTTTCACTCCCCCTTGCTTCTCTATCTATATGCTCGTGCCGTCCTCTACGGGCACGAGTCCATCGTTTCTCTCTCGCTCTTTCTTTACCCGGACAGGAGGATCGCTGATCCTCGGCGACGATGCTTTTAGCCAGCGCGCGACCGGGCGCCACAGCAAAACAAGTTATTTATTGTTGCTATCTGCTCCGCGTCCCATCCTTTCTCTCGCTCTTTCACCCGCGCCGCACCGAATGAGAAGCTCTCAATCCTTCTCTTATTAAAACCTGCCCTCGCTATCACAACTTATACCGTGGTGCGCGCCCGAACTCACGGTACAGTCAGACGTACAAATTATTTTCGGCCAGGGAAATTAAAAAACAAACAAAAAAAAGAAGAAATGATTTATAAACAAAACCCTCAAAGGCGGCCAAAAATAATTGACAAATACGGCTAATAAACCGTCCAGTTTACGATAATAGTAAGTTTTGTTGAAAATAAATAAATTGAAAAAATGGGGAACAGAGAGAAAAGCGATAGTCGCGAAGTTGATTGTAATTTAAAAACGAAATTTGGCTGCGTCTCAAATTTTTCAATCGGACAGTTAGGTTAGTGAATGGAGCGGGAGAACGAGGTAAAAGTCAATTCCACGACAAGACTATACTGCAGCCATTACCCTAATGGGACGGTTAGGCTCTCTCTCTCTATCAGTTTCGCAGCGCGAGGTCTTTTTGCGACGGTTTTTTGTTTTGTTTTCCGAGGGTCCTGGATCGAGAAGAATATATCGATGGTAAGGCTTTCTCGGACGCTTGCCGCGAGAACGTGAATTACTCATAATCTCGATCCGATTTGATATTCGCTACGACACAGTAAAAATTCAGTCTCCAAATTCTTCACACAATTTTGAAGTAACCGTCAAGATAGATATGTACACTTATCTGCCGAATTTACAATGGTAATTTTTTTTTAGAACTAAAAAAGAGTTACGGCCGGTCGGGACCGCTTCTTTTTTCCAGAATTCAAATAATTGTTTTACGTTTGGTGTCAGCGGCATTTTGTACGTGGAATGTTGTATATTTGGATTTTTTCGGTTTGTCGATACTTCAAAAACATATTAATAACGTATCATTAAACTCTATCGACAAACAAAGAATTATTTAACGAGAAGCCGGTGGAAGTAAAAAAAAAATGTCGTAATGACACGCGCGGTCCCTGTTTTATTGATTCATCGATGCAATGTTTGATCATATTTTTTCGAAAGTTTTTTACGTGTCTGATCGTCGTTTCCACACGGGGACATTAATTGAGACGAACCACCGCGTTTATGCAATTTTCATACGTTCCTTACAGAGTCGACAATGTGGGTAAGTTAAGCCTTGAGGTATTATCAGGATAGCGCTCAACTAATTTGCATAATCGCTGTTCCTATTTGCTGATTGTCCAACCGACCACATTAAATAAAGAGCAATTACAATTATTAATAGAAGCTTTGACGCCAGAAAAATGTTATCTTCTCGTTTTCTTCGCATTTAAAGCGCCTCTATTAGCACTACGATCTCACTTTTAGTGTGTTTCCAAATAGAGCCTACCACATTGTAACGCATACACGACAATCATACTACCTTATCGTAAGACTTATTTACTATTTTCCATAGTGTAAAAATAGAATTAGCTTTATTTTCTGCGTACGTCGCGGTCGTAGTAAACTACGGCGTCAAGCGAATTGAGCATATAGAAACAGCGATCTGATTCAAGGTTTTGCGCTACATATACGTTACGAAATAGAATTTAGTGATCTTTCGAGCTTCGAGTTTCCAAATATTTATCATTTGGTAATTTTAGTTTTATTATTTTTGTAATTGTATTTGAGCTGGTTTGAAGGTTATATAAACACACACACACACTTCTCGTCCGACACGTGGTCGATGATAAAAACGGTAGATCTATTTTTTCAAGGGTCTCGAAACACATATTTTCCTACACTAAAAACATATGTCGTAATACGAATTACAATCCGCTGTAATTGATTGATGCACAAACTATTCATAAAATTTTACGTGTTTAAAAAATCTATTTGTTTCGCGTCAAAGATGATAAGTTTCGATGTGTAATAAATGATTTTCGCAGAGGACGGTGTATGAAACTTTAAGAGGCAGCATTCAATATAACTGACGACTAGTGGAAATCCTTTCACGCTTTTCTCCGTAAATTGCGCAACGCGAGTGAATGAGCGAGCTCTCCCAAGTTACGATAGCCGGGGAGGAAAATAACAGACGCTATTGCGAGAATGAAGTTTGTGGTCGACCCGCATATCAGCGGTTTAGGCAGCAGCTGGTCAGTGTTATAAGCTTTATCAGACAACGTAGATCCTGTAAAAAAAATTCGACGGACGCATTTTTGTTCCCTCCAATAGGAAAATTTCGCGCCTCATTGGTTCGTACGGGACTCTGGCAATATTCGATAAAACTATTGAGCAACGAGTCGAATGCTCTTGCGCGGGTATCTGCGGTTTTGTCGTGCTATATTCGTCACGCTTTGACTCGTAACAACGTACAAATACGTGCCACAACGTAACGGCATATCGTCTCGACAATTATTTTCACGACACCAACAATTTCACAGATTTCTCAGTAAAACAATAATCGCCGTCGTAAAACTGGGTCTCAATTGCAAAAAGTTATCGAACTTTTTGACACTTGTTCCGTGAGACTTTCTGATTATGTCGCACGGTACCGGAGAAAGAAATCATTATTCTGTCGATGCTACATTCCATTTGTTTATGATATTTTTGCGCAGGTGGGCATTCAAGCGGGTTAATAGATCCGATATTCGGAGGATTGATTTAATTTCGAAAGTGCGGACTTTTTAGGTGTATTTTATAAACCTAGTTAATCGACTGCACCTTAAACTACACGAGCGCTCCGTCGGACGGTAGGGAGTGCTAAAACGCTCAAACAAAACGGCTCATATGCATTATATACCGTAATTAACAAAAATCACAGAGTGAAAAAATAAAAAAATCACTAGAAAGATTAAATGTTGAATGAACGATGTAACTTTATGACCCTCGTGCCACGAGATCTAGCCTGGTGAAACAAATATCCGGAGTATCGAAGAGACATCCTTGCCTCAAACCTTCGGTTATTATTTACATGCAAATGTTCACGAGCCTGGAACCAAGCATAGAACGCCCGATAAAAAAAAATAATACATATAGAAAAAAAAAAAAAAAAATGAGGACGGACCCGCCTAGGGGCATCAGGAGGCGCGCACTCGGCCGTTATCCTTGCAGTGCAAGATTTAGGTTCACCGAGCAGGTATAGCGGATCATCTCTCGCGGCTAACAAAGAGAATGAATTAGCCTAATAAAATCCAATTAAAATATGATGCGGGGTCTCAACGCCCTCGTGCTTCAGAGTCTCGGTGTCTCGCCCGATGGGTTCCGGCATGTAGCTCGAGAATGTCCCAAAGGATAATCCCGATGAATGCGCGGGGTGTTTTTTGCCATTACGCAGAAAGCTTGTATCGTATACGATGCTACTTTCAATGGCAGATACGTCTCGAGCGTACATCGCAACCCATTAAGCCTCGCCTTTCCCATTCTCTGTCATACGTTGCGCCAGCATCACTCTCATTATTAATTCTAATTAACGTAACCGATCATTCGGAGCAGTCGCGTACTACATCTACAAAGTATTATGCAAATTCCTTTCACCTCGGAGGAACAGCTAAGATATTAATTCAAGATTTCTCCTACCGGAGCTTATCGATACGGCGAGCATTAAGTGTCTTTCTCGGTGAAGGCTCACGTTGTTTTCGACATTATCTCTGAGCAATTAAAGTTATAAATGAGAAGTCTTCGGTGTGCATTCGTGGACCATTTTTTTCCTGCTATTCAGGTTTTGTTATCGCCGATTTTTATTATATTATTATGCATCATTTAAGCCTAAGGAAAACCAACAGAAACCAAGAAGCTTTTTTTTACGGCTCAGAGGTCATACATTTTTTTGGTGATTTTAATAATCTTTCACAAGGAGACAACTCACCTCTCTGCGTCGACAGGATTACACGTATTCGCGCGTGAGCGGCGCGGTTTCGTTAGAGTCTATTGAAAAATCGCGCGCCACGCGCATTTATCGCTAATCGAGGCTCTTCGATCTTTCACGTCAAAATTTTCGACGGGGCGAGGACGACGTACGGAAGAAAGGTTAACGCGATCGAAGAAATTGCATCGTTCGGAATTAACTGGACTCCGCCGTCGCTAACCCGAACGCTCTAACGGAGACTCGCTGACGTTCCAATTGATTAAATATTCATTTGCACATGAACTGTCGCGTACGCTAAGATTTCGTACATTGGTGTATCAGCAGACACGACTCGAATCGCCTCATTCGCGGACTTATAAATCTTGCACACGTCACCAATAACACAAACGTCCAAAAAAATATCACTTCGATATCGTAATGTTTTTCAAAATTTGTTTATTTATTTATTTTTGGTTTATATCGTTCTGTCACGAGACACGCGACTCGTCAATCCGAAACGCTGTTGTTATCGACGGTCACTTCACTTTTGTTTTCGGTTTTATTTCTGCGGATGAACTTTGAGCGTCGATTGTATCATCGGAAGATTGAGTTCGACGGAAAAAAAAATGAAAAGAAGGCAAAAAAACGGGAGTAACGTCGGATGGGAATGTTTTTTATTTCGATATTACGAATATACTAGGCTCGTATGAGAGAGCAGGTAAACGAATAAAGATACAAAGTTTACGGCTGCGCGTGGCTGTTAGAGCGTTCGCCGCGGCTGCGTGAACCGGTGTGCCGCGACGTTGGATGGAACCCGCGGCGCTTTCCCCCCACTGTTTTGTCGGACGATCGGCGCACCTTCTCTCAGGGTAAAATTGGCTTCCCCACGACACGAAAGCAACTGACCGAGCGAGACAGCCACCGCAGGATACGCCTACGAGCCACTGGAACAACCAATGAAAACGCATCGCGAGTTGCCGCGAGTTTACCGCGGGACCGAGCTCGGCCGTACCCCACTGGGCTTTACGCGGACACTCCTACCAGCTCGCCCGAAACACCAACTTCGATTTCAATATTTTATTCAAAAAATGGTAAACCACTTTGAGTTTTGTGAAAAATTTCTATTCGAAATGGAAGAAATTTCGAGGCGTATGATACACGCTCAGCCTCCGTTGAAGCCTCGCGATCCGACGATGAGACACGCGAACGGAACGTACGAACGGCTTTGAAGAATCGTTAAAGTCAACTCTGCCGTGTTTGTCTTTCGTGACGTGGCACATGCGCTCGTGCACACAGAGATAGTTACGATACGAGGATACACGGTAGATATTGATGAACCATCGCGAGATCATTGAACGTCGACGCGTCGTGTGTATATATCGATAATTACGCGCACCCCACGCTGCGAGCTTATCTTCGATTTAGCCAAAGTTCATCGTTTCTCCCTTCGGGCCCCTCGATGCTTCGGGATTGATACGCTTGCCTCCGATCGTTGGATCTCTCGGTCCGGAGATCCGAGAGATCGCGACTCTTCTTCGTAATACGATATTTTACCTGGGCCTCTTCCTTTGAGCTCTCGCGGGTTTTCTACTACCGCACACATATCGTTAATCCAATGACGATGATCGATTGCGCGACTACCGTGGGCTCATTAAAATTACAAACACAATTGTTGGTTGCGGCTCGTGTGGCCATGTACCGACGAATAATAACGATAATAATGTTAGTCAGGAATGCGGACTGTTTAACTCTATTCCAAACTGAAAACCCAACTATTTACGACTGTGGACTCAAGTGATAACAGATGTTTTTCTCTCCTACTTTTGTGACACGAATAGTTTGAATCTAGATAACCGTGACCTTGCGACGGCGTATTGTGATGGTCGTACATAAAAAATAGGTCATCTAATAATAAAAGTTTAGTTGCTGCGAAGAAATAATATGTACTCGGTGTCAATGTTATACAATCAGTAGTAGCACGCGCTGAATAGCCAAACATTAACACGGTTGCGACACATTTAATTTGTACCAGATCGCGATCCCAATTGCGTAAACTCAGGACGGAATAAATTGTAGACTACTCGCGATTGCGAACGCGATTGCTCGATTGAGATCTCTCTCTCTCTCGAGCCCAGGCGTCGTTGTCAATCGATAGGAATTTTTTCGGTTAACAAATATGTATAGATCACCCGCGTCGACAGAGCGATTTTCGGATTTGTTGAATGTGACTTGCGCCGATACATATATCAACGACGATAACTCGGCTGTATTCAACATTTTTACTCTACGTACAAAACTACGTGTACGGAAGTATCAGTCACGACACGTATCGTTCCGGATATTATACGATTATACATTTGCACGTGTATACATTCACCGACATCTTGTCAGCGGGACATCGAACAAAGCCCTTTATAGCCCAACCATATATATTTGTCCAAATATATTTGTATTTACATCATACGAACGCCCGAAATATTCGACAGGTCCGACTTATTTTGCACATACTCCCCCCCTTTCTATGTCAATTCGCTCTTGGCCCAGAAGGCGCCCACTCTCTCGACTGCAGCCGCATACAGTGGAAGACGCAATTGCCGTCTTGAAAGGAAATGATCGCGTCACGACAATGTCATTAGCTCGGGAACCACGCCTCCTACGGCGCTACTCCATTACGCCGAATCATCAACGACTATTGACTCTCTCTCGCTGCCGTGTGTTTCCCTCGCATACCGCTGCTCCAGCGAAGAAGACTCGCGACGAGAAGGGAGTCCTCCATCGACCAACTCTAAACGCGAATATGTGCTCTCGTTTCATGATCGTTTTGGATCGCGCGCTCAAGAATTACGACGGAGGCTACCGAGATGATTGAACGTCTGAAACGTTATTGCCAATATGCCTCGAGGTCATCTGGATCCGTATATGGAATACCCGGCGAGAAACGCGACGAAAGACGCCACGCTCCGAAGCGTTGAGAATCCCTATTCACGAATCACTAAGACCTACAGATTTTCGCCTGAACATCGTGTCGCGAAGGTGTAGATCGTATCGATGACAGAAAAAATTCCGTTGATTCCGCAAAATTTGTTCGTACCGCAGGTGATGAACAATTTATTGGATATCAACGAAAGTTCAAATGGTGGTTGACGAGGCTGTAATGGAACAGGGTGACCGAAAATTGTCCGGGCCGATGTTAACAGGTTTTTTAGAACGAATTATAAATTTAGTCTCACGTTGAGATGCGAGGTGGAGTGAGTCGAATCGCGGGATATTCCTTTCCGAAGACTTTCGATTCGGTAGTTCTCTCGATGATTTAGATATATTCGATTGAGAGCCGAACGAGAATTCCGAAACTCTTCCCTCGCCTATCCCGCAGAGCACACGGCCATTGTACGCAGCGGTAGATTTAAAAAGTGTACAAAGTATATAAACCGGCTCTACCTGGCTGCATACGAAACGGTAGACGATCGAATCTACCGATCCCGATTTAGCTTCTATCCCGGGGGCCTAATACTCATTAAGTCGGCCATTGTTAGGTGGCGATACCAGTTTGATTGGTTAATCTTGGCTCCCGGCTATTTACAAGATCGACAAAGGAGCTCTTGCCGCACCAACGAACAAAAATCTTCGAATCATCTCCGGCAACTTATGAGCCTTCTATTATTTACGCAAGAAGCAATCATCAAGTAGCCAGACACAATTACAATTAAGAAAATCTTAATCACCCGGAAATGTTGCTTCTATCAAACATACTGTGTACGATATACAGTTACACCGTGGTGATTCCCCGATCGTCTTGTCTCCCGGATACTTTATGCCGGTTATAAAGTTCTCCGGGAAAAGAAAATTTGCCTAAGCGCAAAGGTGGAAGACCCGCACGTTCCGCCTGTAAATTAGACAAGGCTCGTTTCCGGTACGGCTAAGTGCAACGTATCCTCGATGCCACTGAGCGGTGCAGAGTGGATGGCGGCAGGTAACGTTCGCAATTGCAGTTATCCATCGGTATATATAAAGGGTCTCGGTATCTCGTCGTCGACAATGACGACGAAACGAACGGATGGCAAACTCGGCAAAGAAGTCGAAACTTACAACTTCCGGTCGATACGCCGTTGAGCTTCGAGCATACTCCGCATTCATTATACATATGTATATATGTATATATATATATATATATATTTTTAATCTCACAAACGATTCGCAATCTTGTGTATATAAAGATTTTTATCGCGCGAATAAAAGCGGTAAAACATGCGGAACAATGGTCGTTTCTATACACATCGGATGTTCGGCAACGGGCGAGCAATTGAGGATTTTTAATCGTAAAGACTGTAAACTCATCCTCCTGCCCGAATGCCATCCACTCCGGTCGGTCACAAAAACTGTAATCTATTTTGTTTTCTTTACCGATCCTGTTTCACGTCGAGAAGCTCGAGAGACGTTCGCATTTGTTCGCGTATCTTCGCGGTTATATCAAAGCGTAAGTATAATTTCGTTTTATACTTGGAAAACGACAAACTCGTGTAAACTCGGGTATGCGTGTGAATTAAAAGAAAAAAAAAGGGACGGTGGCGAAAAAAAAAATTCGAGTGTGAGCTGAGATGTAATTGTAGACGCGTGAGTCCATCGAACTGTAACGAATGTGCGTGCGTGTTTGTTGCGTGTGGTGATATAACTACGCTATACGTACACATTATGTGTATATACACAGATGCCTGTTTCGTTACCATCGAGGAAGCTGGATTGGTACTGCTGAACGAAAATAATTGTTTCGACGTTTCTTTATATAGTTAATATACATTCAGTATGCTGTCATTAGAACACACGAGTACCGCGGCTCAAAGGCATAATTTAAACGCCCTGCGACCAGCAACAAATGTATAAACCACTATATTATTTATCCAAGTAGCACACTTGCGATTCTTCGTGGATATGCGATGATAAACTTAAAACCAGTTTGATGGCCTCATCAACGCATTTTACTTGTTGAAAACAAAAAATTAACAAAAACATTCGCCTCGCTGTCTAATACATATTGTAAGAAAGCGTAACGACGTAAGAATCGCGTGGAAGAAGAAGATGGTTGCGAGTACTTATCGCATCGAGGGTCATGATGAGGGTGTTGCGCTCTCGCGCGACTACCGCATGGAACGGTGGACGAGTTCGACGGGCGGCGGTGTACAGGATATTTGCAGGGCACGGATACGGCAGAGGCGCGGTGTCCATATGGTGTACAGCACACATTGGCAGGGGCCAATCTTGACTTGCGGTTTTCACTCCGAGATCCGACTCTCTTCGGTGAGAGAGAACAACGGACGAGAGAATATATAACGCCGGGCAGGAGCGTGCACCGCGAGAAAGCGGTCGGACATTGTTGGTTTAGCGATATTATCGATAATTTGACAATCGACCAGTGCACGCGGGAGATCGGGATCGCCATTTATGCCGCCATTACGATCAAGCCCGTGTTCCTTCTTCGAGCACGCCATACGCTGCATGTAAAATCTTTCGAGGTATCTCTTTACATTGATTTTTATTCTCGCCGTTTTTTTACCACGGTGGGGTTCGAGTAGGATATATTTTTTTCAATAAAAAAAATACTATCGAAGCTTTCAAGGTGAGAGATACGATTTTAATGACTTTTTTTATTGCCCCCCTTTATTAAAAAATTATTGACAGAACTGTTTTATTTTTCGCGTGTCTAAAATGATGTAAGAGTCGCTAGAGTTTGTTGTGTCTCGGATACCGATAAATTGCGATAGTATCGTTGTCAATAAATACGACACGCAGCAATTGAACATTATAGAAACGCGGACCGAATATAAGAAGCAATGGTGTGGGCCACAGCTGTATCGACACACTGCCGGGTACAATGATATACACTCTGGGAACCGCAAAACCACTTTTTGCCCGGTACCGAACAGCTCTCGCCAGGCATCTTCCTCCTGACGACTCTCGCCGAGAGTCTAACGAGGCCGACGGCCGTGCCCCGTTCGACCGAGTTTGCTCCAATTTGCCTTCGATACAGTGCCCTGTCTCTCTCGCGCAGTTCTTTGTCGAATCTCCTGACCGCAAGACACTTCCCTCGCTATAATCTACTCGAGAGTTCTCCATGCCTTGGCTGTTTCGGCAGCCTATTCCCGTCTAGCCGCGGGTACCGATAATGAAATAAAAACGAATCTAGTTGTTCAAATTTTTTGTTTAATTCTCTTGATCAACCTCCTACTATTTCTGATGGATGCGTATTTCTTGTATCCGAAAAATATTTCTTGACTTAAATCTACCAACCGATGATGGTAATTGCTTTTGGCAAATAGCTAAGAAATATCCTATCACTTTTTCAAATATGGTGGGGTCTTCGGATGTTTATCAATCAACTTTAGTTGATTATCGGAGGTAATAATCTGTTACGTCCGTGCGGCATCTGGGAGGATAGATTTTTACCGAGTCAATGTCAAGAGAAAGATCGAAACACTCGAAGCGATCGCGATGATTGATCGTACGGTGTCGATCGATTCTCTCGCGAGTCGGAAGAAATAGGGGGGAACGAAGAATCGATTATCCCTGCTAAGAGGCTGAAAGCCAAACAAACTTGGACGCGACATCGTCTCTTCAATGTCGGTACAAAGTATTTAACCAGTAACCGGACTTTCATTTTCTGTGATTTTTCGCCACAATAATGCGGTAAAAAATTGATAATCAAGCAGTTTTCTATTGGTAGATTCAGCGCTCTTTGCCCTGGGCTGTTTTCACTGTTACTGTGACCGTTTTTTTTTGAATATTCTCCAATTGCCAAGCGCCGGTGTGAGAGCTGCCGCGAAAAAATACCCTTGATTGTATCGTACTGCTGTATAGCGCCGGAATCTTTCGCGCTCTTTCATGCGCCACAGCAGTAGAGAGCGCTCTGCAAACCGAATTAATTTCGACGTTCAATTCCACGAATCTCTTAACGAGACTCGTGCGGCGCGCGAGGGATTCATCGAAACGCGATACCCGCCGGGTAAAGCTCCTTCCCCTTCTCTCTCTCTCTCCCACTCTCTCTCTCTCTTAGGCTACTACCTCATCGCTATCTCGCGAAGGGATTCGAAAATAATTTAAAGTTCACGGTCGAGACGAGAGAGAACGACGGCGAAGGGAAAGGGATGAAGAACAGAGCCGAAGAGTTATTATCAGTGTTCGGGCCCGAATCATGAGTCAGTAACAAGAAGTTCTATCGAAGTTACGATGTAGTGCAATTATTAACAATTTCCAATTACGCCTCACAAGAACATTGATTTTAAAAAATTAACACTGGCTTTGTCGTGGAATTTCCTTCGCGCTTGATTAATAAAATTCCATAAAGTTTCCGATCCCAAAAGCGTTACAAATTTGACGTTACAGGTACCTTTTTTTTCAAGTGACCACCCACGAGCGTTCTGCGCCAGCCTGCTCGATGCCGCAGGAGTTTGGTAGTAATTACAGGACACGCCGACGAAGAGACTATTCTACGGTTTTATCGGTTAGAGAGACCGAGAGAGCGAAAGAGAGAGAGAGAGAGAGAGAGAGAGAGAGAGAGAGAGAGAGAGAGAGAGAGAGAGAGAGAGAGAGAAAGAGAGGGGGGGGAGAGAGAGAGCTAGCGCGTCAGGAAACGAAATCGAAAGGTTCCGAGGGACGTAATTGGAAACTCGCGGCACGATTCTCTTGGTCCCTCGAAACGATCGGCGATATCCCTAGACTCCGAGCTTCGGATTTCGTTCATGTCCCACGAGAACGTGGAAAAAATGCTGACATTGTGGACGAGAGTTTGCGGTTTCCTCGGACTCCGTAGGACAAATTGAATGACTCGCGGACCAAGAACTCTCTCGCGTAGCTCCAAAATCGCACTTCTCAAATTCAAGCTAAACTTCGCAAAGACAATAATTAAATGATGGCTGTTCCAGGATTCGAAAAACATATTTTTAGAACACCAAAAAAAGAGCTACAAAGAGCTTGGCGTGTTGCGTGAAACAACAATTAATGTAGAGCGACTTTTAGTGGGTGAGAGCACCGCAAGAATCCACGTTTCCTAATGCAGTTATTAGACTATTTCAAATGGAAACTACGGTGGACGAGAAGCCGATTTCCGTGCCGGATGGCCATACCGGATTTTTGCCTCGATCTCGGAACACCGCCCCATCATTTTCGACGTTCCTCGACACGCCTAAGCCTACATTTTCTCGTAAGACATATACTTTTGGTTCAGTTAGAATTCTACACAACGTTCCGGAGGGTTTTCCTGGTGCAGATTGTAACTGCTGAATCGAGGAAGATGTTCACACGGAATGAGAAACTTTCGGCACTGCCATGGATTTACCGATAATCGTTTCGTCGAAGAAGTCATCCTCAACGAGGGAGCATATTATTTACTTTTGGAAGGGCATTTCTATATCGCAATTGCTGAAATGTGTATCTCAATTTTCTAGCGAAGCCATTGAGAAAATTGTAGGTAGGACTTAGCGCAGACCGATCGTTTTACAATTTCCAACCAAGATTTTCCGGATTTAGCTGTTTCTTCATCGAATGTTGCCGATTGAACGACTCAAGGAAGAATCTGTTAAATATCAAGAGAATCTACTCATGTAACTCGGAGAGTTGTGCCATGGGAACGAGGGCCGAAGATTCAGTTTGGGGGAATTTGGTAATTAGGAGAAGAAAAAAATGAGCCAGAGGGAAAACAATAGGAGGGGCAGGTGCCGGGTTCGTGAGCCACGTGGCGGTTGGCTCCCTTAGTCCCACTAATGCACACTGGTTAGATCAGCAGCTTATATGCACAGACAACAATACAGACGGACACCCTGTGGCGAGCGTAACCCAAAAGGTCGAATTCTCCTCCGTCTGTCGGCTCGAACTTCTTTCTTTTTTTTCTCTCCCCTCCTTTTTTTACTTTATGTTTTTTCTATCTTAGCAAGCCGTCTTTACTCCCACACGATTTCGATTTATGATCCCGGCTCGCGGGTTTTCAAGTTCCACAAACACCGATCACGGAAAATACACTCTGAATCTATCTTATGTCTATAGTTTTCGTATGTTATATATCGAGTTGGAAAAATATACTATACTATAGAAATGGTCAATTTGCCATACAAAATTTACGCAGGATCAATGGAATATTTAGTGCGGCCGATTCTAATATCAGGGATCTATCCGCAGCAACTTGAAATTTTTTTTTTAAAGAAGCCTATGTACGGATCTCGAAGACTTTGGTCTGAATAGAGGTCGGAGAAGCATACGAGATCAGGGAATCAGAAAGAGCGTGCATAATATGAGTTATATACTCAGGGTGAATCCCTTCATTGTTTCACCGCGGTGATGGTTAATCTGCCGTGAAATTGTAAGGAGTCTGTCTGACGCCATCGAATCCGCATCGTCATTATTGGCTCGTTCCCCACGAAACGACGAATCCGCCTCACTATACTGGCATTACTATATAGTTATATAAATTCTGGCATCTCGCTATGGCTGTTTGTTTTAGATCATTGACTTTTATATACCTCCGCCGCCGAACGAATTCTCAGCGTAATCGTTTTTTTTTTTTATCTCGATTACGGCTCGGCATGGTTTTTTTCCACGAAACTCTAAATACGTGTAGCGACAACAGTTTGTGCGGCGCACGTTAACCTTTTGGTTAATCGACGTGGTATCGATGATGAAAAAAAATTCAAACTGTGTGAGGTCTGCCGTGAAGCCGATAAAAACGTATCGAGCACAAACAATCGTTGAGCAATGCGAACTCGTGCCTGGTGTACCGGATATCTTATGTTCTAATATAATTCATCAGGCCATGACTATTGTTTCATTTTCTTTTTACCATTATCCGCCGGATAATGCGTAGTAAAAGATATATTACGGAGGGTGCAGGTGTACAAACGATCTATTCAATGCTGATTCACTTGGAAAATGTGTAATATATCTTTTCCGGATCATTAATATTAAAGTGGAAAAAAATACTATGCCGTACAGCGGCACTCGTCGTAATGAACGTCATCAACGAGATGTATTCATACAATCAAAACTGAATGAATTCATTGGCGAGCCTTATAGTGCTGCACGCGAAACACACCTTCGATACCGGGAAGTACATTACACTGGATTCGAAGAGTTTTCATCCTTCACCAGTTAGGTTGCCAACGAAAATTCTTGAAATACCGTTCCTTTTTGAGAAACCAAAAGAATTATGGTAATAGATACAATCGCGAGCCATTAGGCTCAATTTTCTCTCGCCGTTCAGGTGGAAGCTCTCGAGCCCCGACCGAATGACAAAAATATCCTTTTCCATGCGGGTCTCGACAGTGTAACAACGAAGCATTAACCGAATGAGAATCCAGTTTTTGTGTCTCGTCGCGCGAAGGGCGATTAAGTGGCATCCTGCCGATGTCCATTAACTCGTTAGCCAACCGTACACGTTCGACCGCCGGATCTTGCGCCGGGTGCGTAAGCGTGCGCGTTTCACCATGCAATACGTGAGAATAATTTAGGCTGCCGAGTGCGTGCATTTACCATGTAATCTACGCACTATGAACCTGATCTCCTTGCCTGAACGTCCTTTGGTCGTCTTCGAACGAAAATGCAACGCGAGAAGGTCAATTTCACCGTGTGGTTACGATGCATTTGCTTGTGTGAGTGCGTGCTCGCACGCAGCTCGTCCGTCCCCGCAGCACGTAACGGAGCACCGTAATGGTGAACGTTTCATCGCCTGTAAAGCCGCCCGGCTCCTCAATTCTTTCTTACACGGGTTGCTTTTTCTTCGTTTATTCGAGCGCATAAATCAGCTAATATTATACGTTTGCCCGCGCGCACATACACGCACACACCCACACACACAGACACACCTTTCTCATACAGGATATTATAAACTTTTCATCTTTCGCTGCTCTCTGCCAACGCATATTTCGCACTTGGGCTAAGTGCGTTGCGAGAATAGTGTAGTGCAATATATCGATGTAGGTTAAACGGCAGCGGTGAGCTCTCGCGGTAATTAGAAAGCATCTTCTTGGAGAAAATTGAACTCATCCGAAGGCTCTTCCGTTGGGCCGTGTTGGCTTTAATGCGCCTATTCCATGGGCACGTTTCGTGCATCCGACAGACCAGTTATTAGCTTAGGTAGTATTTTTGGGACGACGTCACATCCGTTTGAAAAATAGTATTTCCGGTATGACGCTCTGGATCACCTGGATTTTAGAAAATTGGTACGAGCGAACAACTGTCCAAAATGTATAAAAGATTGATTGCCACCTTGCCATCCGATAGATCAAAGCTTTGATGTGGTTGGCGCGATACGAGTGTCGAAGCTCCCTCGATTCTCTCGATGGATCGGCCAGACGCTCTTCTTTAACGCGCCGATTTATTTTTTCCATCGATCCTCGACGATTTGAATTCGCGCGAGACCGATCATCCCGATCGAGGTAAAGTACAACACTACACGTATACACATAGAGGTGTAGGTGCGGTAAACAGGCTCGCGAAAAGACTTCTCGGCGAGAAGAGTCGGTGCAGCGGCTAAGCGCGAGGAATATGCGAGCGTCTGGTGCGTTAAACTCGTCCGCCGTGAGCTCACGAATATCTCTTGCCATCACGGTAATCAAGCACAAATGGGGCCCTCGTTCGTCGGTCTCTCACCCTTCTCGATTCACCACGATTTTCCTTGCCGCTCGAACAACACTCACCGTTTCTTTGTCTCTCTCGGTTTCTCATACTTTTATTGTTTTCTCATCTTTCTTGCTCCCACTCTGCTCCCGCAGCTGCATACTCGTGCGCCCTCTTTGTTCAACGCTCAGCGATCCTCTTTTTTTTCTATCCCCATCGAACCATTGCCTTTCTTCTTTTTCTATCAAACATCATGCTATATTATCTTCCTTTTGCTTCTTCATCTTATATTTTAACGTGTTTCCTCGTCGCTCTTTCTTCAATCGACATTCGATCCTCGCACGGTCCACTTAGCTTCCTTTTTTTATTGTATTTTTTTTTTTTTTCGCCGTTCTGGCAACGATCGAAGTTTCTTCTCTACTTCCCCTCGACCGTAAGAACTTGCGGATATGTAACTGATGTGTAGACAAAAATAATCAAGTGTGATTGCTCGTAATGACGGGGCTAAGCTGTCCAGCTTAACAAATGATAGACCTCGGTGTTCGGAGGAGGGCAGCCGCACTCGATTCGAGGTCCTATTGACCGCTTGCATATCATCGATACACATATACAGTCGTACGAATGCCAGGAATTCACCTGAGACATACTAAATTGTATCCACAGTGTAATCCCATGAGGGGGATATCAAATTTCGACCTGCGGACTATCCGGGTAATCGTTCGGATATCCTTTGAAAAACGACCATTAGAGTACGCGAGTGAGCTCCGATCCGTTATTAATAGACAGACGCGAGGATTCTTCGATTGTTTTTGTTACTCACCGCCGTGGGCTTTGGCGGAGGTTGTATTATCTGCGTGAACAGGCCGGCCTTAAGAGCATCATGGGAAGAATAACAATAGCAGAGTCTCGCGCGCGCCAACCATCGCAGCAGTTTCTTCGACTGCGTTTATGCCCTGTTGTTATGTGGGAGGATCCGGAGAATCGACAAAACTACGTGAAACATTTTAAACTTACAGATCTGGTAGGAACTGCATGATTTATCATTTTTTCCGCGAATTCGAGTTGGTCATTGCACAAGGCTGATTCAGGGCGTCACGGCCAATTGTCATATCTTCCCGAAAGACACGCGAAACGTTAAGCCATTTAGAAGAGGCGAAGTTTCAGCCATCCACGTTCATGCCGAATATCAATTTGAAAAATGTACGTACTCTGAATCAAATTATCATGAGATAACACATCCGCCGAGATTCATTCGTACGAATACAAATGGAACTTAATTATGAATCTGGGCGATTTTAATAAGTATATTACACCGGAGTGCAATAGAGCGCCGATTCTTAAGAGTCTTCACGCGTGTTATGGGCAAACGGTCTCGGCGAGAAAGAGAACGCGCGGGTCAGTGAGGTGAACGAAGGATATATAAAGAAGAGGCTCGATATGAGTTTCGTTGTAGAGCTGCAAGAAAGAAAGGGAGTGAATGTGAGAGACGCGCGAGAGGAAAAGAGGACTGTAGATGAAGGCAATGTAACGTGGAAGAGTAGGTAACAGGCGGCTACCGTCTACGGGACTACGGCGAGGCTTCTTAATGAAGGAGAACAGAGGGCGTGCTCGGGTGCACCGGCCAGTAAGCAATGTATCCAAGCCCGTAATTATGTCCCTCTCGCTAACATACACCGATGATATACACACATCTTTCTGTATATACGTATAGATATTTATATACTATATATGTATATATACACACACACGGTCATCCATAACGGATATTAACGGGAAACCTGACGTCAACGCGTTCGCCCGGCGCTCGCAACTCGCTTATTCTTTCGACGCGTTCGCTAAATTTCCTTTCGGGAGCGCAAACGAATACGATTCTCGCCTGCGGGTCAATCCTCCAAGACCCTTTCTTTGAAGGTTCACTATTAAGGGGGAAGCCATTTCGCCATTTCTGCGATTCCTGCGGAGCTCCCCTTGGTCATTCGGTAGGCGCGACTGAAGCTCCCGGCTACCGGAATTCCCTAAATTTTTACCCTAACAGCCAGTTGGATTATAATTCCACGATTTAGATCGTGGAACCCATAAATTCAACGCTCGCCTTGAGCCAAGAAAAATTAACGGGACCTTCAGTCTTCTAACCTACCGACGATCCTTAGCGTACCGATAAGGCATCCATTATTTACGAAATTTACTGACGGATACTAATTTTCGTACTCGTAAAATCTACATTAACTCGAGCGAAACAATGCAACAGCATTTTTCCAAGCCAAAATGAAATAATAAAATGATTCGGAGTTTCCAGTACCGAAAAGTAAAGTTACAAAAGACCCCGTGCAAGAATTTCCTGTCATCTGCCCACGAGAGCATGTCCGCCAGTAGTGCACGTACCCTTCACTCCTCGGTTAACTCACCCGTGTATTTCTTTATGGATGTCTCATTTACGCGCATTTTCTCAACGTCCCTGAAGAACAAGCCGCATGAAGATTACACACACGTGCGTTAGCAGAAGCGCCCATACGCTCCGCATCGCCAGAGAGCACGACGGAGTATCCAGCAGACGGGAAGTTCCTTTCCGATAAGAACAGTACACCCGTTACTTAAGCTGAGTTATTGCCGTCAAGAAGGCAAACATTAGCGAGTAACGTTTGGACACGCACGCATGCCTTCTTTTTGGCTCAGATTAGAAATAAATAACGCGAGGTTACTCGCATATAGCGTACGTTCCGAACAGCATATTCATCAAACTATTACTAAAAAAAAACGATCAGTAATCGAACGAATGGAAAAACAATTTTTAATATTTCGATCCATAAAGATACAATTGATGATTTATGGCGACAAAAAAATTTTACCCATTCTTGGAGAAGGAATGTTTGTCAAATGCCCGAAGGATTTTTATGGTGTACCTGTACATGGAATGCCATTATTCTTTTCGTTAACGATCGTTTATAGCCAATCAGAGAGCAACCGGCGGAAGGGGGGGGGGGGGGGGGGTATATGGACCTTGTGTCCAGTTAAATGTCTCTCATACCCCGCGGTGTTAACGAGATTGGAAAAGCTTATAACGACAGAGTGTTCGCGACGAGAGACATCTGCAGCAAAAGCCGCGGTGTAGTGCCAGAAGACAGAAACCCGAGCGCCGAGAGCCCCCTCGTAAACAACAGTTTAATAAGCGATCTCACGATCAAAGCTCTTGCTCCCGATCCAACGGGCACGATGCGGACTCGCCAATTGCGCGTGCGTAACTTGTCTTTCGTCGAGGATACAAGATACAAAACGAACCAGTCACTTGTTTATTAATTTTCATCCGGAACGACACAGCGACAAAAAATTCTTTATGAAAATTTACGTACAGTGTATGAAGTTTTTATATACCAATCTACACGAAATTCATTGAAACAGTTGACGCATAAAAACATCATATCTTTTATATAAATTTTTCAAAAATGTTCAACGCCGCGCGAACAGGAATCACGCAATGTCCATAAGCCAACGTTTAAGGAATCTTCGTGTTCACCTATGAAAAAATAAAGCTTCTTGTCGCCTGATGTGAAATACTCACAGCTATGTCCAAGATCCATTACGATACAAATGATAAGTATAAATAATGTGAAATTGTCGTAACCACCGGTAGAAAAAGCCATCAGGGATATATCAAAGATGTGGACAGTGACAAGAAAAAGCAAATAACCGAGGACTTATTTCGTACACACACATCCGAACGTGTGCACACAGAGTCCATTAATCATCGCGAGCTCGGGAATGATTCGCGTAACGAGCGCCAAGGTATATGTGATCGTTCTTTGCTGTCGTGCGAATGCGTCCACGCACTTTTTTGTTCACGGTGAAACGAGAAGGTTACGACTTTCAAGTTAACTGGATTAAGTTCCTTGGCGATCCTTCAATCTTGCCGTACCCGCGAGTTCGTGACGCTACGGGTTAATAATCATGCCAACGAAAAAATGCTCTCGCACGCCAACGAAAAAAAGGTCGAAAGGATGAACTAACTCCGAGTAACTCTATTCCAGGACATCCAACGAGAGTTTTTTTTTTTTTTTTTTTTACAGAATTCCTATAGGCATTAAGATCGGAGAAAAAAAATGACGAAGTACAAAACATCCATAAATTGAGGACTCCTTTGAATCCATGTTGGCATCTTCGTGACTGAAAATGTGTTTGAAGGGCTGCCGCTTCGCGAGTGCAAGATACAAGTATACTATGGATGCGAGTGACGATCCTGAGAAATGAAGAAGTGGACAAGAAGAAAGAAAAGCGAAAGGAGGAAGGCAAAGGGATACGAAAAAGAAATTTCGGTACTCGAAACCGTGCTACCGTCGAATGATCGGATATATAAACCAAATTGGAGTTTAGATTCTTTGGTCATATGCCGTACGAACTTTTTGCCAAAATAAACCAATATTTTTGTGTATCTGATCAATTTAGTATTTTTTTTTATTAACAAGTGCAGAAAACGTGAACAATCTATGAAAGAGGTAAGCATCGAAGTTCAAACTCTTGGGAAAATGATAGTGCACAAGCGAACGTCGACGGTCGAGAAGTTCCGGTGTGGAAAATGAAGGATGAAGCAGCGGCGCAGATGTTTGAGATCGCAGTTCCTTACAATTCACCGACCGCGGAGATCCACGAGCATTAATGCGAAGTTGCATGTGAACGCCGAGTGGTATCATTACAGTCACGCGTTCGTTGGCGAAAGGGCTGAAGAAGCGCTCCCGAGCGAGCGCGCGGAGGGATGTTGTTCGAAAGATTTCACCGTGCACAAGACTAACCGGGCAACTCACTTGTTCCGCTCTCGGTGCCAGTGATCTCGCCTGTACGCATTAAAAAAAGGCAGGCAGTTACCTAATGAGAGGCAATTGAGTGATGACCAATTACAGAAGAGGCCGGTCCAGTACGCGAGATCAAGCCGACCAATGAACACACTTTGCTCAAGTGCTTCACCATCTCCGACGGCTGCTAGCTACCCGATGTCCCTCCGATCCACAGTTTCTGCTTCCCCTTCCTTCCCTCCACCACCGATCATCTTTGTAATCTCGTTTCCTTTATCTGTCTTTATTTTTTTTTTTTGTTTCTTGGCAACTCTCTATCATTCGTCGATCTCTTGTAATCGTTCGCCATTTTAGGAAAGCAATTTTTGTGTGCGAGTCTACCGGTGCATTCAGTGTGTAATTCTGCGCGTTTCATGTCATTGCGAGGGATACATCATCGAATTCCCGTTTCCTTTAGGATCTATGGATCATCGTGTTTTCTGCACATCGCGTCCGTTCGCTGCGTTACGCCTCAACTACGTAGGTTTTTAATCGCTTGTATCCTTCTTTAGAAAGTGCAATTTCTATGTTTCTTCTGTTGGAACGTTCAGTGTAATTCCTCACGTTTGATACCGTTTCCCCTTTACTTTCCGTTCTCGATGATCGCTCGGTTTCTTGCGCGAAGGTACGCGTAGCCGCCCGGATAGAGCCGCCATCGAGATAGATCGAGACACAGTTCAGTAATCTTCTATGCCTGGATCGAAGTTAATATCGAAATTAAACGCGGTAGCGTTTAACTTTGATACCGTAATTCCGAGAGATTGCATTGCTACCAGATAAAGAGCCCTTTAGTTCTGGATGCCTCGAAAAATCTTTGTCCCACGCGAGTGATGAAGACGTTCCATCCAGCGGAGTGACGAAAGCATTATATCGGTCACGCTTCGAATCACCGTACAAATGCAACAGCCTCCCAACGAACGCGGCACGTCCATTGTTATACGGAAGACTATTATTCCGAGAGCTCGAATGGAGATTAAATACGAGTCGACGAACAGGCGGAGGGTTTGAACTCTGCCGCGGATCGGCGTTCAGTTCGACGTACGTTTCATTCGTTTCATCGAAGCCAACAAAAATTCGCATTCTGAACTGTGGACAATTACAATGTAGTACAGTCTGGCATGTGAGATAAATTTGAAACGTTATTTTCATGCAATATGGAAGCATAAAATGAACGAGGTAGTTACGGAAGTGGTTAATAAAAATGAAAAAACGGTGTTTTCTGCGAATGTGAATTCAGGCGGGGCGCACGTTTAATGTCGTGAGCTAAGGATTTTCAAATACGGGGATGAGAGGCGAGAAGGCGATTAAAGAATCTTAGCTGAGAACTGGCCACGGTATAAGTGTAAGTGTGTTATAATAGTGTTTCATGCATGTCTGCCTGACTACGTACCCCTGTCTCCTCGCAACCCTTCTATCTTCGGCGAAAAGGTACTGTAATACCTACGAGTTCGCTGGGGACCACGCGGTGCGACTATCCTGTCCTCCCCTCCGACCATTAGAGGTAAGGTAATAATATTTAATTGCATTTTACGACGTTCCTGTTTTGCTGTTAATTGTAATTGCCGTCAGCATGGCCGCTGTGTGGTACACACCATCACACTGGGTTAGCATATAACACACTGTTACCTCAACGGCAACCAGATATTCCATCGGCTGTCACGCACGATCGAACCGAGCATCCAACTCTATTGCTATTTACACTACAATATCGTCTGTATAAGTACCATTATTTCAACTTTTTGCGGCTTTCAACGCAACGGGGAATGGAATCACGTCTCGGAACTATCAGTGCGTGAGCAAATGAATGAAAATAAACAAATAAGTATTATACTCTGAGCGCTGAACCGAATCAAATTCACTGACAATGATCGGGACTGTGACTCTAACTGTTCGAACGTTTTTTATTTTCTTTATGATTTACAGTTAATTTACCACGCAAGTTAGCCTGTTAGGTCAAACCGTCCCCGCGCCGATGTGAACCTCACAGTAGTAATAACACAACGGTCTTCCAATGAATTCTAATCCGTGAACTTGCCGTGACAAATTAAGAGCAAGTCGTTTCATATTAATCTACGCCATTGTGCACGGAGCTTTCGCTTGCGCCGGTGCTTACAAACTTTCGCCGCGCCGATATGATGTACGCTAATTGCAATTACACACTGCACGTACGCTATTGCCAGGTAGTTAGTCGATTTAACTGAGTTCGCGGGATTGAGGGGCGGGGACGCAGTTCTCGCGCACGACGCGCTTCGAGTATTGCACATAACAGGCAAAGGCAATTTGCACCGTCGCTATCGCGAGTACCCGGCAAACTTTTCGCTAACTTGGTAAACTCAAATTTAACTGGATCCAAATTGCTTCCACTTGTCGAACGATCGTGTGCCGTGGCAATCGTCGATTCTCCATAGGTACGAGATGCCTCGATAGGGGGAATCCTCGTTCCAGAGAATCTCGTATGTTCGAAGCTTTATTCGATGATAGCTCAATTCGTAATTCGTTGATTGAACGATTAACGAACGAGACTGTCAACCCTCGACGAGTAAACTCGTATAAAATTATTTTTTTTGTACACATTAAAAAAAAAAAATGATTATCGAGATAAACGCACAGCCGAGCGGGACATTCGGAGTTCTTTATTTCGAGGGAAGAAATGGTTTGCCATCGATCGAACGGAATTCCAACGTGCCGGCAAACAGCAGCTCTCGTCGGTTCTTGAGCGAAAGGTTCGTCGAACCGCACGAACTCAACGCATACAAACGACATTTGCTACGTGTATGTGTGTGAACTTTTATACCACCTATGTAATCACCTTTGTTTCCGTATGCCGTACAAGCCGTTTCATTTTATGGACGAGTCGTGGGCCGATTCATGTTGTGTATCTGATAGCTTCATAGATGTGTCATACGCGACGAAATTAGTAGCTATCGCGCATTGAAGTAGCTTCCTCGTGCGCGCGATAAATTGTCGTGTCTGGAGTTTCGCACGCGCTTCCTTGATCGTCGACGCTACGTGCGGTCCCCCCCGTACCGGTCTGTTCCTCCCGGACTCATTAGTCATCGCTGCAGGTGATTTCGTTCTTTCTTTTATTCATTTTATATATATTTTTGAGACTCGGAAAGCCGAGAGGGAGACGTTTGAAACACGCATTTCGATTCGCAAAACGTCGTTCGATTATCGTCGTCTTATGCAGCGTTGAACGATTCGTCTATTACCATTTACAAAGCTCAGAAAAAATCGAATGTTTTTCGTGACCCCGGAAACAAGATTTTGATACGAGTTACAGATACGACCCCTGTTGGGCCACGAAAAAAGCTACCTCGTGACTCGCGCACGAGTCAAGGAAGCGAGCAGCCGGTTAATGCATGTACCGGCGTCGCAGTTATTTTGTACAGTGCGTATCCGAGGGCATACTATCGTCGGACACGCAACCATAATAGATTTAGTACGATTTAGCCCGGGACTCAGTCGGTTGCAGCGCACCCGCTCGATCTCTCACCTCGACACACCTTTTTCCCTTCCGTCGCCTCACTTCTGTCGATCATTAATGAAATATACCGTCGCGTTCGCTCGACATTTCCGTACCGGCAACGCTACCGAGTCGCTCATCGTTTCAGTTCTCCCCCCTGCTGTACTTACTGCAACGGATGGCAACGATATTAAAAATTTTCGCAATTTACCTACAACGATGAAAATTACGACCTCGCCGACATCCCTATCTAACAAATTTATCGGAAGGAACCCTGCACGCGTACCTTCGAACACCACGATAGTGGAGGTTTTTTTTTTTTTTTATTACGTGTACCGTGAGAGCCTCAGCCGCTCGATTGCCGAGTTTTATATTTTGGATGAATAAATAAATACGAATATAACGAATGGATCACAGTTTTTGATACGCACTTAGGGCGGCTGGTGGCACGTCCTCTTTTTAGCGTCTTCCGGGCCCTTTTGATCGGTGAACCTTATTTTGTTCAGGGATTTCCAAAATCCATGTGAATATCAATGGTGGCGAGATTTTTTCTTCTTTGTTTCGCCGCGCGTGTACGTCCGCGTTTCTAATTTGGTTTCGGCAAGGGGTCTATCGGGCTTAGTCATTTGTGTTTCTCGCGATAAGGTGAAGCGTCCATCTCGCGCGGTCGACGAGATCCGGTGGCGCTGGGCACGGGGCCTCTACGCCTCGACCGCCGAATAACCACTATGGCGGCCACTTAGGGACACCCAAATGGACTCGAGTTTATGCACGAAGATAATTTCGTAATGATTTACAGCGCGTTTCTTTCGAGACCGTTCGACGTCTCTCGGTGGGACTACGCGCGTGTGCGTCGTTTCCAATTCCCTGGCTAATTTATTTCTTCGTCCCATGCCGCCTCCTCGTCGTTTATTTTCGACTAAAATTTCCACCGATCATCTCGCTAACAAGGGTATATTCGCGAATCTCATCCGATCAGAGCGCGGCATGCAAACATTTTTTTCACTATGATTCGATCTTTATCGTTACGAGAACAAATAAAACTGTAGACCAGTAAAAAAAAAAAAACGATCGTTTGAACATCAAGTTTTATTTTTTGCTCTTCCATTGGCAGAATAAACAGGTTCCCACAGCTATCTGGAAATTAAGCGCAAACTCAAAGAGTCTGTATGAATGAGATACGAAATAAAATAAATGAAGCAGTTACAAACCGGTGTAGACTCTCTTCAGCGAAGGTGTATCTGTTTGTGTGCACTTGTACGTATAGATATATACATAGACGTATATAGGGAAGGAAAAATAAAATTCGCGGCACGAGAGAAGTGACTCGAGTAAACGGTGATACTAAGTAAAAGGATAAAATTCCAGCGATCTGGTATGCGGCGCCGATGAATATAGGTAGCTGGTAGTGCGTGCTACGTGCGCGAGACGTGTTCGAGGGAATCGGATCGATTTAGCAGAAAACTTGTAGTCGCTGGGGAATACCTCCCGATTCCCCCAAAGCGTGTGTATATAGCTGTACAGCACGGATAAATCATTTGAAAAACGTGAAGAAAAAAATATAAAAAAGGACATCGAACGAAATGGTTTAGAGAACACAACGCAGAACAGTCGGAAAGGAGAAAAGTGCGCCGATCGGTAACGATCCTCGATGTAAGTTTTGTGAGAAAAAGAACCGGTCACCTGGATGAACACAACACAGAGGTCTTTTATACACGCGGATGTATCGAAGAGATTCAGGCAATATCCCTCCTCGATCGACACGATTAGTATTCCAATCCGATCGCTCGCTCGGCTGTGGAACGAGGGTAGGAATTCGCGGATCCTTTCCTCTCGTTCGCGTGGCCGGTCGCTTCTCGCTGACCATAGACCAGCAATTACTCTTAATTGATCGCACGACAAAATTCTTTGGCGTCGGTGACGGAGAGAAAGAGAGAGACAGTCTCTCGTGAGGGTTGTCGCGGTTCGTAACGATTCGCAGGTTTCAATGAAAATGTCCTCGCACACTCGCTCAAACTATAGCCGGATAACAGGTATATCGAAGGTACAGAGACAAACTCGACGACAGGAGGCTTACCGGTTTCGAGAGAATCACTTTTTCTTTCTTCACTCTGTTGTTCGACCACTTCGCGGCTACTAAATTCCTATCCTATAATCTTCGTTTATTAAAAATTCGCTGGCCTTCGAAATTCTTTGGAGTCTTTGAGAAGATGTTGAAGGCACGTTGGATTTCAATTTCTTATGGCTCTATTTTGTTGTTTTCTTGTTTTCGTTGATAGATACGACAATAGAAGTCGGAGGATGTGTTCGGTACGAACTTTTAATTGGTTTGCCCAAAGCACTGTATCTTAATTACCCGCAACCAATTCATCCGAGCATTCGATCCAGATGTTTCTCTCTCCCATTCTGTCCTCACTCGATTCTTTTTTCTCTGGTCCGGACCGTTCTCGGTTGGCCAGTCTTTCGTTTCGGCTAGTTGGCATCTCGTGCGTAACCATAGAATCGAAATTTCTCAAGAGTACGCCCGAAGATGCTGCTCGACGCTTAAATATCGATATAGATCTAGAAAAACACGGTAAAAGAATAACGCACGTTAGAGGTGTAGATTTCCACGGTAGCTCCGCGTCATGTACGTCAGGCCATTGCGGTGTTTATATAGGATCCTCCGAATACGAACGCGACACGCGAACGATACGGATGCGTATTAAGAGTGTCTCGCGCATGGCAGCTCATAAACAAAGTAGTCACCGCCCTGGCAACATGCACCTGTCATATACATATTCAGTGTAGCGAACACACACGAGGTGCGAATCTTGCACGAAGAGTCATGTTCCGGTTATTATGCCTCATCTAATTCTCTGTCTTTTTCTCAGCTAAGAGCTTCGTGCAATTCACATCCTTCCCCACTTCGTTCTGTAGCCGGAGCTGCACAGTCATCGACACGGTGAAGGAAGTCGTGTACGCAGTAATTGGCACCCTCGTGACAATTTTTGTCGAATAAGATCGCGAAAGAGGGCTGCCAACGGCTGTCGTCATCAGTCATCACCGAATACAGTTACCAGTTGTAACGCTTCCGGAGATCGCAACAATTCAAATCCATGCTCTGATAATAAGTTTATTTTTTCTGCAATTTCTGACGGTGTATCAATTTGTAGAAACTATAATGATGCGAATGGTTATTATTTTGTCGTATATGGAAAATTATAGTGATAGCCGGAGCCGCTGAGATCGTCACTTGTCGAGGCCGCGCATGTTATAAATTGTACACGTGTACAATGTCGCCCCGGTACTATTATAATAGTTATAATGTAACCCCGGTGAGCTGCACGAAATGGAAAAAAAAAACGAAATTATGTAACACGAGATAATTAAGGCGCATCCTTTCGGGATATGTTATACACGATGCGTGCGACTTAACGCTGTGGATAGACTCGTGAGCATAGCCACGTATCGTCGCTCGAATCTCGCACGATCGGTCCCCTTTGAGAGAGTAGCCCGAGCTGTATTCCGTGGAACGTGTGTGCACCCGCTGCTGCCGCTGCAACAGACCCAGGAATTACACGTTGGGAACGATACAGTAGCGAATTAAAAACTTGGTGGATATAAACGCGTAACGCGATGTACGCGCCAAAGTGGCGTTGTTTGCGTTGTTCAACGCTTCAGACCCCAAGTGCACGATAACGATAACTAATCTCGCATCGAGTCTATTATTCGGCACGCAGTGGTTCAAGTATATACCGAGTCTTACCGTATTGCGGCAAAAGTTGCTAAACTCGATACCATTTTTTTTTCGGATCATCGACCAACGAAAAAAGTCTATGAAATATGGTCAAATATGTGAGATAAAAAAATCCAATGCATTTGAATAATAAGTACGAGAGAAAGGACGGTTGACAACGGGCTGTCCGAAAATATTAATACGTTGTCCGCGAGCTCTACCGCAAGATCCTGAGTGGTAGAGATAAAAGATGCTGCGGTTGGCGAGTCCCGAAAAACCGGCGGCCGGCAACGTTATTCCTCTCGTCCTTGCGCCGGTTATATCGTTCGCGCGAGTCAGCCTTCGATGTGGAATTAATCATGCAAAATAAATTCGAGGAATCCATTAAGCAGAGTCGGATATCGCTCCCGCTTCTCCCTCTCTCTCTCTCTCTCTCTCTCTCTCTCTCTGTTTGTCTGTTCGACTCAGCGTTAACGATCTATCGTTAATAATAATCTTGCCAAGTAAATACCTGCAAATATATAGGATGTATGTATTATCGAGTAGTAGTCGAAATATATTTTTATATGGAGGCTCGAGAGATGCGGAGGTTTTCGGTTCAACCATCCATGTTCAACTTCGAGTTTTTGCGAGCCCTGGTTTTTCATAACACTGGGGAGAAAAAGTGAACTTTCCGAGAGAGGTGACTCATCGTTCTGGACTGTCCTATCACTCAGCAATTTTTTTGTTATCTAACACTCTTGCGTCCCTCGCACCCTCGTAACTCACGAGCGACTGGACCTAATAGAATCCAAAGCGACGTACCTACGGCGGACTCGCTCGTAAATCCTAATGAGGAAAGCCTGACCGCCTCGAACTATGCAGTGGCGCGGGTCGCTGCACAGTTTACGTTTTATCAAAAGGATAGAGTCAGTACGAGGGGAAAAAATTGAAAGGCCCGATGGTCGATCTTTTTTTTTTTACTTCTTTCGTTCGTCTTATCGTGAGGAGGCAAGTAACAAAGAAATCTTGACTAAGAGTCTTTCGTGGAGGGCTCTGGCTCGCATTCGTAACCTTCCTCATCCTATCTTAACCGAGTTTAGGTTGAAACGGGACCCACCGCCGCTAGGAATTCGTGTCTCATGCCACCGACTCACAATCGGTATTCCCGGCATTCGAGGATACTCGGAGACTCTGCTCTCTCCTTCCCGTGAACGGCGCTGGAGTGTTTTCGGCGACTGATTACCGCAAGATCATCGAGACCGCACCCTAGAATACCCATGGCCCGACTTAATCGCCACTCCAATCTTGTTAATAGTGATAGTAATGCACTGACACGTGTTGACAAATTATTGTTTTTTTTTTCTTGCCACTGCTGCGACGACAAATTATTTATGCATGTTTTTATGGGTCTGTGTATTTTCTAATGGAAATTCTTTTCATATGCAATTGTCTCGGGTTATCTCGAGGACCGATTTGTTAAGACGGAAGCGGTTACAGATTCGAAACAACGAGTAAGCTATAAAAGCACGTGTCGGCGACGCTCTTAACTCCGGTAAATATCGAGACATTAATTTTTCTTCGAGCTCTTTCACCGATTCCACTTCCGCGTCGGTTTTAACACTGTAAAGCGAGATCTCTCGAGCGCGCTCTCGTGGCCACTTACCGTGTTCTTAATGGCGAGGCAATAAATTTCTGTCGTTCGACGTTACACCGGTTTTGAGACACTTTAATTTTTGCCCTCGTGTACTCCACGGAGATACAGTCACTGTGGATATATTTTAGTTTATGACTGCTGTGTTAATATTTGTGGATTTTTTATATGTATATATGTATTTTTTTACCCGACCGGCGCTATAGTTATTTTTACGTATTTACAATTTTAAATTACTCGTCGCGTGATTGCGAGAAAGAAGAAAAAGTAAAAAAAAAAAAAAAAAAAAAGGGAACAGGTGTGCACCGGAAATCTGTCGGTAACTGAGTCAAGCGACGACACGCTCGCGATACGAGTGTTATACAATTTATAATTGAAGAAATTCGATATCCTCTACAATTAATGACGACGCACGGTCGTATACTCGAGTAAATTGGCAGGTTCTTACGCTTCCTTTTGCCCCCCCCCCCCCGCTTCCTCGGTCGGTTGACCCGGTAATTTTTATCGGGCGTGATTTTAATCGAAACGAATTACCCAACAGCGAATACGATCGATCTCTACGATTAAAGTTGCGATCGATCGCGGCGATACATAAAAAAGGATCACACGTAACACTTGTATCAACATCGGTGCACGTTTCCATTTTATTTTATTTTTTTATGGTTATTAACATCCGTCCCATGATGAAATTAGTTCGGGATTTTTTTTATCTATTTGCCCTTCAGATTGATTGAATATATAAATAATACCCCAAGATATAATTACGAATTTTATTATTGACAGCGTTGCAAGAAAGTTTAGATCGGTACTGTGAAAGCTTCGCTTTTTAGCTTTTCATTTTTTTGTGCATTGTGGTTTGCCTTGTGTTCTTTTACATTGTTCCCAACGCGAATAGTCTACCCGGTGCAATAACTCTCGGGGACCTCCGTGATCGGTTCGTTAAACCGGAAGTTCCTTCGGTTAGCACGCGTTTGAAGCCGATTGCAGTCGGCTTCGATGCTCCGTCATCGTTGCAGTGCGCAGAGACAGAGTCACTCATTGGAAAATGTCATTACACGCTGACCGATGTCCCGGATAATTTCATTCCAAGTCCCGGTGGATCCGCGGTCAGCGAGACGTCCGCCGAACGGTTCGAACGAACCTCGCGATCCTGCGTCGGAGTGAAACAATGCCGTGGATAGTTCCTCGATCAAGCGGAACTAATGACCAAAAATCCCAGAGAATTTTCGACCGTATCGCTGCATTATTATATGGAGGAGCCAGAATCGTGTTGTTGTTTTTACAATGTTGTCTCAAGCACGAAGCGTTGAAAACAGATCACCTGCTAAATCTTTCTGTGTCGTCGATAATGATCATCAATTATGGCGAGAGATCAACGTCTAATGATCTCCATCTTTCTTCGCCACTTCTGCAGGGGATTCTGCCCGACCCCCCGGTATTCGTGTGGTTATCAGAATGTAAGATAATTTGCGACGGCAATTTGAAACGACAAAGGAATTGCGGTGCTCCGTTATTTTCGCCCTTAATTTTCGGCTTGGTGAGCCAGAGATCTCGTGGCGCCGGGGAGCTCGAAATCTCCGTAAATTGTAAAGACAATAATGAAACGAAAAAAATTATTACCGATCAACACAGTATCGACGATGGAATAAAAATGAATCTTCTGCCTGGAAAATAAATAAAAAATCACAAAATATTAACAGCTAATACATTTTTCACACAAAGATCTTGTGTCTAAAAAAAGTTGTTCTCGTGAGAGAAGATGTCCTATTTTCAATGGAGGGTGCTAGTCAGTTTTACACTCTACTCGCTACGTACCAGTCGTAAAACGTCAGCAAAACAGTCGACCGTTCGACTGCTAAGAAAATGATGACAAAGAGTGCGATTATTAACTTCCTTTATCGTCAAGTCATATGTTCTATGTCGAATATAAAGTGATTCATAAATTGTCGGGTGATGCTGGCGTATAACTACTAATAAGCTGCGCAGCAAAGACAATAAGACAAACTAGAGAAGAAAAAAGGAATGCACGAATGCCCGCAGGTGGCATGCGATTTTGTCATTTACGTTCAACATCGGTGAGAGCGAACAAATTTTTTCCACAGCTTGAATTCTGAGTGACGACGATGACGATGAGGAGGCGCGAGATGCGCGCGTGTGGCGAGGATGTCTGCGTAAAATCTATTCGAGGAATGACCGTTAAAAGTCCGAAGACGATAGTTGCACGAAACGTTTTTACGAGCCTCAGCTATTTATCGACTCGAACGATCTTGCGCGAGCTCCTGCTGTCGCATGGATTTTTCTGCAGCCAATGCAAAGCGATAGGAGGTTGAGGAATAAAACGAAACGATTGGAAGGGGTTCGTTCGGGAACTCGATATAATTTTTCGATAGATTCGCCGGATCGCAGAATGTAAAAAGGGAGAGCGATAGAGGCCCGGAGGCTTCGCAAAATTGGCTCGATATTAATTACAAGAATTCTTAATTGCCGCGCGCGTTTCGATCAGCGTCCCTCGCTGACGGGACTTACGAAAGCTAAAGAAAGAGAGAAAGAGTTGGGTGAGCATAAACGGGGCACACGTCCGTTTCGCCTGCTCGCCCTCGTATTCCCAGCAGCGCGCGTCGAGAACGGTGCGATCATCGGAACGCGCATCGCAACCAAACGAACGAGTTAACGAGGTGAACATTTTACGTTTGATATTTATCCGATGGGGCCCGCCTCGGGACTCGTTTTATTGAGTCATATATCAAAAACGTTCTGGAAGGCGGGGGGGGGGGGGGGGGGGGGGGGCTCGCCGAACAGGCGAAACGTTCGGGTGAAGCTCAACGCATGTACCGCATTAAATATATCTACTATATCCACGAGAGTTGGCGCGAATGGAAGAGAATGCAAAATTTTTCGGTTGCTCGTCATTTTTCTTGTTGCCATCGAGCCATCGGACCGCAAACAATTTTTGCTCGTTTCCCTCACGAAACCACTTTTGCCGATATTGGATTAGCGAAACACAAGTAACGCGGATCCTTTCTCATTAATTCTATAAATTAGCTCGAAGATGGCAAAAGGTCAAATTACGGGTGAAAAGGTGGGTAAAAAAAAAGAAAGTCAATAGCGATGCTCGAAGATTGAAAAAAATGTTGTCGAGTAGCACCAGCGGGTCTGTGCGGCGAGGACGGATGATTCATTCGTCTTAAGAATTCCTTTATGTTTCCCGAATAGCAATAAATAACGAAACGTAAAGGAGATGAAGGATTGAAATAAGAACTGCCAGCACCTTCTTAAGTTAATGCGATCGAATGAAAAGAAGTAAAAGACTAATAAAACGAAAGCTCCGTATTTACATGAGATAACGAGCCGCCACATGATATTTACATTTTTAATAGCGTAAAACCAACAGAGATGTGAAATACGCTGCAGCGCGTCTTCCCTCCGAATTCTTTGAGTTCAACCCCCGTATTCGAGTCCAAAGCGAGTCTCCGTTCCCGCCCTCGTCCGTCGTGGCGCCCATTTATTAACTCTAATTGATCGAAAGGGGTCCAACCTCTCTCCCTTTCTCTCGGTTTCTTTCACTCAGACGCACGAAAATTTTATACGTTTTCGTACGAAGCCGAAACTTCATTAGGTTCTTGAGGTAAGCGAGGTATTATTTATTATTACATTTATTATCGCGCCGGCTCCGGGACGACCATGGCGCCAACAACGAAATACTATCAGAGACTCGTCTTTTCTTTTGATTTTATGTAAAATACATATATATATATATATTACATGATAATAGTATGTATTATCTTGTAAAAAAAATTATGATAAAGAATGAAATTATGGAATGTGTAAAAAAAATGCCGAGTTCACGTGTAAAAATATTTTCGTCCTTGGCATAATCTAAAAATTTCCATAGTCCAAACTATATTTTATTAGTTTGAGACATTGCAACACCTGGCCGAATGTATCGACACTCAATGTCTTCGATCCGTTGAGTTCGGCTTATATGTACGTATAATCGTTGAATATTCGAACGTTGGCTCACCCATTTATTTAACTACATACTCGTTCGCGCCGTGCGAGAAGGGAGGGACCCATCTATACATTGCTTACGCGTACCGACCACGGGAGTTAATTGGATGGAGTGTTTGAACTCGCAATTAGCGATTAGCAATTACTTCCTCCGAATGGAAGCTTCGACTGTCTCGGACCGACGGAGCGATTAATGGCCCAATTGGCTAATACCGTCGTCACGCAAGAATACGCGGCGAACAACGTACCCTCTATGTTACCTTTATATGGAAGAACGCACGACACACGAGTCCTCTGCACACATACGCGATTTTAATATCGCGGCTGTGTCGTCGCTGATGCCGTTGCCGTTGCCTCATAATTCACAACGAACTTCCCTGCCGACACCCCCTTATTATTGATACCTCCTTCTTTCTTCGCTGTACACCTCGACTGCGTGGATAATTGTTCAACCTTTTGGTTCTACGGCCATTAGCATAACGTTTTGCGTGCTGATTACACGAAATTACCAAATCGCCAATGAAAATACCACGTGGCGCAATTATTATTCCACCGTCAAGATGTTTACCGTGAAACGTTGCGGAAAACTTTAAACGGGACGGTTGTGTCATAGGATAAAAAACAAATACGTCTGGATTAAACATGCACATAAATGTTGAAGCAATTCTATTGAAGGTAGAAAAAAAATAACGATCGAGAGAAAGATCGAACTTTCTTGGAAATTCAGAGCGGTGTACGGTTCGAAGTTGCTCGGATTTCTCGTGGAATAAATCTCGCGCTAATCAGTGGCGAAGGGGGACACTTGCACAGTCGCTGTTGCACACGCTATACAACATAAAATCGAGGGAGCTCACTCTGTCTTTTTTTTCTCTATCTCCGACACTCTCTTTCTTTCTCGCTTCTCGGAGAGACAAAGAGTCTACCATAGTGCATCCGTGGGGGCCCCGCGTAATTCCGACTAATTTATTTGATTGCACCAGCATGCCCGTGCTGCCAACGTAATAAGAATCGCCAGGACTGTGCAAAGCAAAAGGAACAAAAAAAAACGATCTCGTCCTCTCTCGCTGCGACTGACCCTGCCCTGAGAACTCTCCTGAGAAGATGATTAGACGGTTATTACCATTGTCGGTTCGTTTCATCGATCTTGTACCTTTTACATTAGCCGCTATTTTATCCGATCACGATTCAATTAGAACATACGAATTATACGGTGATGTACGAGTTTAAAAAGTCCCTTACATTCTTAAGCTAATTCTTGACCAATAAAAACCGATTCGAATTCATTTGATTGAATTAAATTCCACTACGGTAAAAGATCGCCCATCGAGATCCAGATTTATAGCAATTCCATCACTAGCACGATACTCGTAGTTAAAATTCCCTCAACGAGAATCGCTGTGTAGAATAGTCGTGCGTGCATATCGCTAGACACTCGCAGCATTCCATCCCTCCGGAGAGACTGTACGAGCCTTCCGTAATAACAATGTCGTTTATAGTTAGCACACGAGTGTGGGGGGTTAGTTAGGTGAAATCGCAGATGGTGACTCGCGCGAGCAACGTACCCGGTTTTACCGTCTACAGCATAAGTGCGGGCAAAGGGGATGAGGAGATGCCCGAAGAGACGGAGCTAGCATAGAGAAGCCCGTGAGAGGGAGAAAGAACTCTTCGCAGTGGGGAGAATCGAGGGAAAAGGGCTGAACGCTGCGAGTAAACGCTAATAAAACACAATTAGCGGCTCTCTCCCCCCTGGTCCACCAATCAGCGGCTTCCAGTCACGTATAAAACACACGTAAATCCCCCCTAAGCGAGATTATTTATGACCGAGGATACGCGACGACCTACGTGCTTGGTTTATACTCCACTCCGTAGACTATAGGATACACTGTCATGATATGTTTTGTATCAACACCGTAATGGCACCGTAGTAGGGTGTTTTATTTTTTTTTTTCCATCCTTTTTTTCGTGGAAAGTAAAAATTAACCCTCTCCTTTTTTTCTGCAATTAGGGATCACGTCGCCATGCCCAATGATTTTTAGGACTAGAGGCACATAGTCGTCGACGTTCTTTCGAAACAACGAGGCCAGACGCTTCGGCTATACTATATGTACGCCTCTTTGAATCAATTAGCTGAGAAACCACGGCGCAAAGGTAAAAGTTACAACGTTAACGAATATGATTTACCGCGAACAGGAGATTCGATTTCCGGCATGCGGGTGTGTGTACGCGTGCGTGAGGGATTCGTGCATCGAACGAGTATCGTGATCTCGATGAAACGTTCGAAGTTTTACGAGCATGCTGGGTTAAAGAAAAAAAAAACTAAAGACAGCGAAATACAGCGAAGTGCATGATGACGGTGATCAAAATGGATCTTTCGAAGGCGTGACCGAATGTAAACGCATGCGGTTCGTGCATTCTACGAACAGCTATTGCACAATCTTCCGATCGAAAAATTAATATTTTTGCAAATTATAGTGTACACCTACCTGTGCCGTTGTGCACCCAATTACAATTCGCATCTCAACGACGCGCAGTACGATAGAACCAGAATAATGAAATAAGAAAATATTTATCCGAGTCCGAGATGGAGGCCCACGGGGTGACTACTGAATGTTTGTAAACATCGAAACAAACAAGTAATCACGTGTCAAAATATATAAGATGCGAAAAAAAAAAAATTAAGACATATCTATATTTGACGAATCTTATTAGGCAAGGAAGGAAAAATGTCCGCCGGGAAACACGCTATTATCAGCGAGGGGTTGGTTAACGAGGCTCCCGTTGCAACGGTGTAGCAACGGATAAAGGACAACCCTCGTGGGGCACGATTGTCCAATGAAGCTTCGAGTACAACCCTCTCGTCTGTCTAGCTATTGGACGATCAAAATTATCTCCGCGGGGATTCGTACGATTCGTGACCCTCGCGATTTATGAGTCCGGAGTCGTATGCGTGTGAGAAATAAAAAAATGGCAACTCGCGCACTGACGAAAAATCAACAGAACGTGGGATAATTCCAACGGAAATGTGTGTGTTATTTGTTTTGTTGTTTCAAGGCTTTTCGAAAAGGTAGACTAGTGAGACGTAATGAAAAAGGACATATCGGACGAAAAACTTTTGAATCGTACCGCTGATTCGTCAGAGTTATTCCCACGAGCGTAAAGCATCGATTTATGGGCGACGATAAGTTACGCGGTGTCGCGTGCGTGGTATACGCGTGGAATGAATTCCCCATATCTCGCGTATCAGCTCAAAGCCCTCGTTTGCCTTATCACTTCTTCGCCACGGCTTAATGCTAATTCGAGAGCATTTATTTCCAATTTGCAAAGTAATACGCGTTATCGCGACGTAAGTCCTCGCTCGCTTTGGTTCACCGTGCTCGAGCATACCGCGGTAAGTGCGTTATGTGCACTTTACATATTATCGTGTGCGAAACTTATAAATGTAATGGGCACTAAACCCAACGAGCAGGAAAGCGGCGGGTCGGCGGGACAGCCGGAGAGGGTGAAACTCGAGCTTGTTACACCGAAGAAGCTTTCATTAACGCCTGCACTCCCAATCTAATCGCTGTGCTTCATCCTACGCTACTTTAACTTTTAAACGGTTGTCTTTCGCTGCTGCAGAAAACTGAAAACAAATTTTACCCACGAAATATGCTCGAGCGTAACCGGCATTTTTCGTTAGTATGGCGATAGAGATATTCTCTTCGTTGACCGTTTAGATAAATGAATTGCTTGGTCAGCCAATGCCCCGCGCTTGTGTAGCGACGTGCAAAAGGTTTTTTTTTTTTTTTTTTTTCAAATAAACATTTTTTCGGAAGTTTTAGTGTTTTTTTAATTTCGCAAAAATGTCGCGCTGAATCGTCGACGACCCTGAAGATTTGAATTTGGTATCGATGATACATGCGGAGACGAGGTAAGAATCGAGAATAGAATTGAACTGATATCTCGCTAATTCGAAGCGCAAATTGAATCTCGTGAGTCCGTTGTAGCGGTCGCGAATCGTGAGGATGAATGGCATCGTTCGCTCACGGGTCGTATAAACCGTTGTTTATATTTACGCCCGGCGATATACGAGTAACAGAGGAGAGCCTCGATGTTGTAGTAGCTCGTCGCGTCGGCTATTAATGATAATTTCTCTAATAGAATTCCGATACAAACGATCCAGTATAAACCCGTGATACAATATTTCCCAAAAGGAAAAAATGGCGTCTCAATCGTAACAAAAAAAAATCCGATAAACTTCATATTTATTTTGCGATGTTAATAAACTAAATATCGATTGACGGTACTCACAGTAAATTCGTATAATCGGAGAAAACGACGTACGAAAAACTTACCGAGATTGCGTTCGTCCTCGTTGCCGCTCGTCAAATCCGCATCGCCCACGTCCACGAGGCTCCGTATGCTGAAAACGCTCTTTGCTACACGGGTCTTCCGAAGCTCGACGACGCCGTCCGGCGGGCGTCGTGGCGTCATGCTGAGGTCCATCGGCGATGGTCTCTCGTCCGTCAATTATTTTACCGAGTCAAATTGCAAAACCGGTCGCCAAAGATTTTGATCCCTTTGGCGATTCACGGATGCGCGCTATTCTCAGCGTCGTCGATCGAATCCTCTCGAGTTCGTCTGTATTTCGTCTTTCCCCGAATACTCAGCAAAATTGCCGAGGCCAACGGACACAAAAACAAAAGCAACAAAGCCCACCGTCCAACTTTGTTTCAGCCGTAGACAGCACCAAAGTCGACATTGTTATGGACGATGATCTCGATTACCGTTCATTTTTCCCAACGTCCGGACAGTCTTGCCGCATCGACGCGACAACGTCGAACCACTTTTCGTTTTCGTTAATTTCGCTGAGGAAGCGGCCGACTTCCTCCTCTCGACGCTGATTCGATTCGCAACCACAACGCGAGTACACGGTTCAACGCGGAAAATACATGTGACGAACGCGACGTAGACGATTCGCACACTTTCTCCTCTATCGTAACCTCAAATTTACACTTTGTTCGATGATCTTTCCGTTCTACTCGAGTGTTCACTACGGAAACGCGATTATTGCAATATATTCTCGTCGCGATTCGATGGATGCTTCACGCACGATTGTCAAAATTCGTCGAGTTCTTTGTCCGAACGCGAGCTTCGCCTTTTTTCTGCTGATTATGCGTGAGGCGATGTCCGAAGCAAGTTACGTTACCGTACAAACTGTCGCTACGCCAATTCTTCTTTCACTTTTTTTCTTTCTACGATCGCGTCTACGAGCGGGCTTCCTAGAATCTTCGACGTGATAGAAAATCCGTTGCCATCCGTATGACGACACATCGTCAACTGAACGCGCTTGACCGTACGCCGGCTCGCCGAGCGCTAGCGAACTGTAGTAGCGAGATATAAACAAAGCGTACGCGCACTCGTCATTAGTTCGTGAATATCAATGAAACGAAAATGTTCGATGGACGAAGAGGGTCTCGGTACGATGGTTTTTACCTGGCAAATAATCTGTTTCACACGTGGTGTTTATAGATTTTCACTCGCGTGTCGCATTTAACGTTCGAAATTCTCGATTAGTTCACTTTTTCCTCATTGACTTCAGCAGTAATTCGCTCGGCCCTCTGTACGTTGTAATGAATCGCTCGCTTGTCGATTGAGCGTGACATCGGATTTATGCGACTCGTTTGCATCGATAGTCAGCGAACAAAGTGCCCGCGACTTTGTTATCAATGAACCCCGGCGACGTTGACGACGACAGTGATTACTTAATGACAGTTACGAGTGCGTCGGCAAAATGGTTATTTGCATTGTTAAACTCACCATTGAAAGGTTGGAAATTCACGGCCGACGACAAAGCCAGACTGTGTCGCCATTAAAATCCCAAGTAACGACGAAGACGTCCAACTACTTTTTTCACTTTCGGTTAGGATGGATTTTTGAAATTTTTATTCAAAAAATTTCATAAAAACCAACATTTGTGTTCGAAGCACTTTCGCACGAAAAAATAATCGATCGAATCGACGGCGATATTTCGATGTTCATAAACTTTCGCATTCGAAATTACAATCCGAACTAACTCGTTACAAAATATAATGCACTTGTAAACGCAAAAACTCGTTCTCTTTGTGTACGGAAAATTGATAACATTGCGTCATGAAATACAAACGATTTCTTGGCAGGGAGGGCCAGGAAAAAATTTGGAGAAAATGGAAGGAAAAAAAATTGTGGCACGAGTCTTCTGACAGTTGACAGCCGCGGGAACAGTGTGTACAAGGGAGAGAGAGAGAGAGAGAGAGAGAGAGAGAGAGAGAGAGAGAGAGCGAGAGGGAGAGAGAGAAAGAGTGGGCGAGAGGGAGAGAGAGAAAGAGCGAGCGAGAGGGAGAGAGGGAGAGCGATGTGCAACGCGCGCCGGTAGCGGCAGCGTCGAATGGTCGCTCTTGGGAGCGTTCGCGGCGAGTCGAGTCAAGCACGCGCGCGTATCGCGGGGACTCCGGCTCGTCAATGTGCGCGATATCTGTATGCTTCTGCGCGGCGGTTCTTCCCTCCACCCAGGGCTGACGAAGAACGCCGTCGTCGATTTTACACGCGGCCGCGGACCAACGACGATCCGTTAACCGTGCGGTGAACACCACGACCACCTTGTCTGCACGCGGCGAACAGGTAACCGTCGTGCATTCGCGGCGGAGAAGGGAAGGCGCGATACGACCAAGACGACGCCCACGTTCTACAAAATGGAGTTCGCTTCGGGAACGCCCTCTCCACCCACCCACGAAAACTAACGGCAGAGATTTATATGACTTATTTTGAGCGTAGCCCCGAGCAACCTTTACCCTACATTCGACAAAAATCTTCTTACATTATTAATCGTGTACCTTCATTTGTTTTGTTTGCAGCACCTTTGTCAATTATCGCTCGGTTCAGCTCGTGAAAAAGCGTCACGAGTCTAACCTATACGTACAATTTATGCTAAGAAACCACCGAATTAATTAACGAAAAAAAAAACAATTACGATTAAGCGATAGAATGAGTAGAAATGAAGGTTCCATGAGAAAAAGCGATGAAATTGGTGAACGAAGGCCCACCCAAATATCGTCTGGACTCGAGGACATAGCCGAAGATGAATCGGGCGAAGAAGACGACGGGGGACCCGGAACTTCAGCGGTTCGCAAAACGAGATCCAAGTTCAAAATAAATTCACGCACGGAGAAAAATAATAAAAAGAAGGAGAGCATAATCGAGGTAAGGGATGGCAGGTGAGTGTTTTCCATTCTCGCGCGATGCTACCGATAATGAGTATGCTCATAAAATCCAGGAACTTTGCAGCTTCCGAAAAATTAATAGACGGTGTCGCGTCTCAGTTCGTTTTGAGTATGAATGGAATTGCAGATGGAACAAGGCCGAGACTCGGTGACTCCGCAACACCAGACACCGTCCACTCGACCGAAACCCGCGTCCGCAACCTCGAACATAAAATCAGGAAGCAGCAGAATGTTTTCTCTGTTCGATATGAATCTTCCTGTCAGTCCTCCGATGTCCCTAGAATCTATGTGAGTACCTTGAAAAATTCAAAGATATAGCGTGAAAACGAGATGAAATTGTGATTCCAGAATCGAAGACGATTCCTCGTGCTGCAATCGAATGATCTGCTGTCCAGAAATGATAAGGAGTCAAAATGTGAATCGCAATTTTTTTGAAAAATCTTGGTGCCCAAGTTATGCAACGCTCTTCAAAGTCCTAACGAATGTTATGATAATAGCAATTTTTTGGGGCTGGTTAATACTGTGAGTGGACAAAATTTGTCAAAATTTGGCATTCCAAGAGTATCGTATCGTAAGTCCGATTGTTTTTTTATTTTGAAAGATGGCTCGGAGACCTAGCTTGGCCCGGTGGCAAGATTTTCGACCTTCTATGTGTCACACTCATTGGCTATCTTTTCGGCTGGGCTCTCAGTTACATTCCGTATCTTCGGCTACCTCCGATAGTCGGAATGTTGCTGGTCGGAATGATAGCGAGGAACGTTCATCTAAACGGAAAGCCTCTGTACCAGGTAGGCCCGACCATCGAGCACGCGACTCTTCGACATCCGCGTGCAGTCCAGGATCACGAGGGCAGAGATCATCTCGAGACTCTCGGTTACACCACTGCTGGAAATCTTCGTAGCTTCTGTCTCACATTCGTAATGATGAGAGCCGGATTACAGATAGACGCGAGAAAACTCGCTCGTCACCGGCAAACGATATGTCGATTGGGAATTGTACCTGGCAGCATCGAGTGCATCGTCGTTGCGATAGCTGCCTGGAACTGGCTCGAAGTTGACATCAATGAAACTGTGATAAAGCCGTTGCCCTTTATCTACTGTCTCATGACTGGGTGAGATTTTTTTTTCATTCCTATCGCTATAACTTTTTTTGTAGAAATGAAAGGATTAAAAATTTTGATTTTCCATCAAAATCTAATTGGAAACATTATCGATCTGTTTTTGGAAAAAAGAGCGATAGTCGCGGTAATGTCACCTGTGACGGCGATTCAGTGCGCCCTCGAGCTCGAGGAACAGGGATACAGCAAGGCCATCGCAACGATAATATACACCGCCACGTCCATCGACTCAGTTTACATGGTATCACTATTCTCGGCGTTTTATTCTTTCGCTCTTCGACTATGGTACGAGTGTCTCATCTTTGGTACTTGCGGACGATAAATATTTCTTCGGCGTATGAAAAATGATTTACTAGACAGGTTTATTTCTTCAGGAGCGACGACAGTTCGAAACACCAAGTTAAGAAGTCGTTTCAATCCACCTACGCATTGGTAGCGGGGGCTCTGGTAGGCCTCAGCTTCGGTATCGTTCTGACGTTCTTTCCTCATAGACGGAGTGTAAGATTTTTTCAGGTCATCTTAAACCTTTCGCTCCTGGAATTTGTACACTGATTCAATAACCATCGCTGATGAGGAATTTGATATGAAAAAAGTTTACGTAACTGGTAGGAAAAAAAAAATAATGAAACGTTTCTTCTATTTTAGCCTTTTGTTTTCTGGTTTCGTATAATAAATCTCAACTTGGCATGCATATTTTGCACCTGTTGGGGCTACAGCGTCGCTAACATCGGAGCCGGTCTCCTGGGCACTTGCGCCACTTGCTTCGTGGCCTTGACCGGTTGGAAGCTCATGGACAAGAGTTTCAGAGTTTGTAGACTTTTCAAAGCCCTCCGCATATAATTTTGTGTGACCGATTTTCTCCTTTTTCTTTTGTACATCTATCAGGATGCGAAGAGGGTTCGCATGATAACCGGGGTTTTGTGGCACATAGCTCAGCCTTTTCTCGTCGTCGGAATCGGTGTGGAGATTGATTTTCACAGGTGGACGTTCGAACGTGCAATGTGGCAGATATGCGTCCTAGCGATTGGTTTACTGGTGAGTGTCGTCGTTTTATTTACGTCAAACACAACTTTGTACATCGCGAATTGCAGTCGCGATTTCTGAGCGCTATGTTCGTCGCTCGTCGTCAGGAAATCAGCTGGAACGAGAGTATTTTCCTCGCTCTCGCTTGGACCCCGAAGGGACACATACAGGTCCATCCAAAGTAGTCAGAAAAATAATTTTCCTTCAGTTGAAATTTCAAGGATGAATTTTCGATGTTTATCATTTACGATGCTATTTATTGTTTAGGCCGCTATAGCACCGTTAGCTTATCAGACTCTAAGAATACTGCACATGAAGAGATCAACCTCGAGTCAGAGATACAAAGAAGAGATTAAATACGCTCAAGTATTGATGACGATTTCGTTCATGACTGTTATCATTATGGGACCGATGGGGTCAATGCTGATGATGGGACTGGGACCTCGACTTCTCACCAAACACCGTCAGCATAATCTTCCCGTCGCGTCACCATAAATTACTAGATATTATTAAAATTCAATTATATCGCAGTATGTTTTACTAATAATTCAACTTGTCTTCATGGTAATGTAACATATCGATAAACAGTTATGGAAATATCGTAAAATAGTAATGTGTCTATGAAATAATTATACAACGTCCGTTGGGAATACGTATTTTGTTCGCTTCGTTACAATCGATTAGTTCTCGTTCTGAAGTACGTCGCATACAAATAACCTGGAAAAATGTCCAAGTAGAAATGAGAATGTCGAGCCGGAATCATTCGGAAGAGGACGAAAATGATAACGATTCGCAGGTCGTAAGTGTCACGATAAGTGAGCCAGTCTCCCGTTTGGCATCTCTCAGACAGGTATAAATGCTGAACTTTCGTAAAAGAGCACGGGCATCGACTAATTTCCTGAGTCCGAAACATTATCCAGTCGGATGTCGTAGAAGAGTTCTTGGACTTTCAAACGGTCTCTCAGCATGGTGGCGTCGGAGAAAGTGCGCGGAGACAAATGGAAGTCAGAGTCGAGTGCGTCTGTTATCTCGACGATGCGTTACTTAAATCCTCGGCGTAGTGAAAAGTTGTTAGACTGCTTTAACGTTCAAGTGTCTCGTATTTTTTTTGGGGGGAGCAACAGTGACCTTGAAAACTTGGACACGACTTGCTGCGGTGCAATCGTTGTTGTACCGAAAAGGATAAGAAACATGGACGCTTCCGGAAGAATAGTCGAGAGATTCAACGTTACGTGGACCTTTCTGTTTTCCATCGGCGCAAGCATCTTTATGGTGTTGCTTATATGGGGAACGGCACGAATGTAACTTGTACCATTACTTATCCGACGTAATCTTCATCAAATTCGAATACCGATGCTCCGATGAATAATTACAGATTACTAGGATCCGCGATGGACCCCGGAAATCCGTCATTCGACATATACGTGCTCTATATCTGCGCTTACGTAACCGGCTGGGCTTTGACTTTCATTCCTCGACTTCATCTCCCACCGACCCTCGGAATGATCGTCGTGGGTCTTCTCGCGCGAAACATTGAGATCGACGGTCGAGCCCTCTACGACATAAGAATGAATCTATCGCCGAAAACTGCCGTCATGCTTAGAAACTGTTGCCTAATTTTTATCATGATGCGATGCGGTCTCCAGATGAATGCCACTTCTATAAAGAAACGCAAAGCTATAATAATGATGATCGCATTTGTTCCCTCCACTGTGGAGATGTGTATGATGGCCTACCTCGGGAATGCTATACTCAGCTATCCATGGGGCTGGGCTTTTCTCGCGGGGTAAAAATTCATCAATTATTATTCGTACCGTATATATTTTAACAATTTATATTTGTATTCGTTCATGTGCAGAACAATTTGTGCTACAACTTCTCCGGTGGTGACAGGACACTGCGTCCTTTCCCTCGAGGAACGAGGCTACGGGGGTAGCATGTCGCATATTCTTTGCGCCTCGACTGCCATAGATTCTACTCAAATCGTTACCATCTACAGTATTTTTTACGCTTTCGTTCTCGGTGGTATGAAAAAGCAATTACATTTAAGTTCGTTGCATGATTTTTCATTGAATCAAATGGTAATGCACCCATGAATTTGTTCGGCAGAGGATGAGCATTCAATCGTGATGCTGGGACTTCGCACTACGGCGATAAATTTAGCTATAGGAGTTTTCGTGGGTATTGGCTTTGGAATTCTGTGTACACTTATACCTCATCGAGGACAGGTGAGAGTTGAAGAAATAATTACATATTACAATTTCTTAATGCGGAAAACATACAAAGAATTTATTTTTACTTTTATTTTATTTACTCTGTAGCGCCATGTCTACCGATATAGAGTTTTGGCTATTACTCTTGCCTCATTCTTCATGGCAACTTTGGGCGTTTATATGGAGGTATAACATGAAAAAAGACGTAACTGTCCAACTTCTTCATCCAAGCGTTTTTCATCGTACAGGTACACGGTGGAGGTTTCCTTGCAATAATAATTCTTTGCTTTATCTCTTCCGCCGGATGGAGAATGATATCGTCCAATTTCAATGTCAGTAGCATCAAGTCCGCGTATGTTATACATACATTTATTAAAATCATTTTCATAATTTTGAAGAATCCAGTGGGTTTGGCGTTGCCTTTTTACAATACCATTTCAGAGTCATCCTTTGAGAACGTTTGTCAATTTCGTATGGCACTTTTCTCAACCTCTGATAATGTCTACCGTCGCTGCGGAGATTCACCTGAAGTCCTGGGATCCAAATCGAGCTATAAAACATCTAGTCTGCATATCCCTCGGAGTCATAGTGCGTACCATTTTTTGTTTCTCGATTACAAACAAAGCCTCATTGTCGTCGTTTTAATGACTTTTTGATCTTAGTCGCGTTGCATAGCAGCTTTCGTTATAACGAAAGGTCACAACTTCGATCAGAAAGAGAGAGCCTTCATTGCTTTGGGAACGATACCGAAAGGCACAGTTCAGGTAATCAAGTCATTTGGCTGGACACAACGTCGATCGATATCGTTAATTTGGCTCGTTGAAAAAAAAATCACAATTGCTTGCTCCAACTAACTATCTGTAGTTATAAAAAGGAACTAATTCCTTTCGATAGAATAGCAGTAAAAATATCAGAATAATTTTGTTTGATTTTTTATAGGCAGCGTTAGCTCCCGTGCCGATGGAGAGAAGTCTGCAGAAACTCGATGAGTTGAACAAGAATCTAACAGCTTTGATCGCGAGTCTCGCGACCTCGATGACTTATGACGAAGCTGAGATGATCGGTAAGCTACAATTGAATTACGACAATCGAGTCGACAGGGTAATGAAGAGGATCGCAACTTCCCGAGACATGATGAACATGAGTCTTCTGTCGATAATTATCTTGGCACCGCTCGGGGCATTTCTGTTGATGAGTATGGGTCCTCACCTCTTGCGTCGAGCAAACAGTACCACGACGTCTCGGTAAATTTTACTTCATCGGCGGTCGTGATCGTAGATAGCGCAAGAAAATGCAACCAGGCAGCTGCTAATGCTCGAGTAAAACCAGCTGAGTAATGGAATTTTAATGATCGCGTTCAAGTTTATCGTCGCTTTGCTGCAAACATTTCGAAGCAAGTTCCACGTTGTTACTTTCAAACTTGTATTTTAGATATCAATTGAAATTCTTAATTTTATTTTATACATCACATTCAATCGTTTGGAATATATTACGAAGTGTGCACAATTATTTGCGGAGTATCAGGGTTTATTTTTTTATTTATTTTTATTTTTTAAGGGAAGGACGTTTATGGCGCTAAAGTTTTTGAATAGCGTTTTAAACGTTGGGCCAGATGCACTTGCTTCAAGCGACAGCGCAATTTTTATCTATGTTTAGCCTACGCAAATCAGACGTAAGTACGCAAATCGATTCGTGCCATTTCCCGTTCTATATTTTTGCTGTTTAGCTCGAATGTCGGTTGCCGCTTTTGCGGTCAGTAATATAAATAATGGTTCGATCAATTTAGCGCACACCCGTTTAACGAATATACGAATACGAGCTATTCGCTTTCGAACAATACACCTTTTTTTTGCTATACGCTGCACTATAAAATAGTAAACTACGCGAAGGATGGTGCTTCTGTACGGTGTTCAATCCGTGATGGATTGGGATTATACGATAGTTATAAAAATTTGACAAAGGCGTTTTTCAATTTTTTTTCTTTCACGTTTCGAAAATGTGAAAATTCTTCATGCTTTGTCGACGGTATACTCTACCGAACATGCTCCCTCGACATGCTGGAGCTTTTTGTTTTCATTACAACTGTTTAGTGTAAAGCAAAGATATGCTCGTGCCGTCGGACGATTCAGTGTTACATTTATTACAAGTTAGATAAGTATAATCGTGCCGTTGCGTTCGTCGTGTACAAAAAACGGGTGTCCTCGAATTTTGAGAATACAGTTACATCTTTGGCACAATAAATACGAATATCAAGCCATGCTCCCCCCCCCCCCTGCCCCCTGCCCCCTGCCCCCCTATATGTGTGCGCGGGTCGGCTCATGTTATCGATTATCGATGCGCCATCGATATGACTCGATCGACATTTTACATTCTACGAAATATTTGACTGTGCAGCCGGAACATTAATTACTTGTATTCCCAGTCCTTTTTTATTTCTACTGCGTCAGCCGATAAATCGCTATTATACCTCGGATCATCTTTGCGCAATTTTCCTCAGCCAAGGCGAGTCAACGTTGAACGAATCCGCCTGCAAGTTTCAACGATGAATGCGAGTCGCTCTTCGATAATTGATCCTTGGCTCATAATAGAAACGACCGTGCATGTGTCGGTCGAATATACGTTTCTCGATCCGGCAGCTCGAACTTCTAGGCCCTATGTCTTCACTCTATATTTCTCGTTTCTTTCTCTTTAGCGTTCTTTAAAATACAACACAATTTCGTGTAATCTTGTTATATATGCATGTCGTTGCTATAACGATCAATCAATGACTGTGTATATCACACTGAAATGAACGAGGAGCAAACATCGTCGTAGACAAGAGCCTCTATTGAGGTTCGGCATCAAGACGGTTTCTACCTAATCGATTTCGTCGAGACGTTCTTCTACGCGAAGCATTTTCCGTTTGGTTCGTATCTTTCGTCGGTCGAGTAGGAAACTAGTCCATTGAATTAAAAAAGCCCTCAAAGGATCATAACGTCGGTCTAACGCGTACAATATTATCAAACGATCGAATAACAACAGTAAAGTCTTACGTTCGTTACGTTAACGTGAAAAGAGTTTATACGTCGCTTTCCGTTAGTTTTGCTTGTTTCATGAAAAAAAAAAAATATATTTATATATATTTTCCTTAAATCCTAAGTCATGGCTGGCTGTTGCACTCTTGGGTGAAGATTTATCCGTTTTTTGTTTCCTTTTTTCAACGACGGGCTCGTATTTTGATTCAAAGCTTTTTTTACCTCGGCCCCTGATGGGTTGTCTCGCGATTCGAGTGAATCTTCTGTACGTTAAAATTGCGCGGTTAATCTCGAATGAAATGTCCCACACGTCCCGAATATCGTTGGAACGCAATTGACGAAGAACTCGTTGTCGATCGACCCTCGAGTTTTAGGATAGCATTGAATAGAAAAAAAAATAATAATTAGATCGTCCGACGCTAAGCAGGCACATGATTTGTCATGCTGGGCGGCGAAGCCGAGTTGCGAAGTGGGGAGCGTGTCTGATGGAACCTCAGAAGTTCGGCAACAGTGACCGCGACACGCACGACCCCTCGTCCACCTTCCAGCACGTCGCTAGCGCAGCATACTAAATTCTGCAACACAAAAAAAAAGATCGAGGCTTCGTTTATAATTCTTGCACAAAAAAGTTCTTGACGCGTCCACCTCTCGCTAAAGCGGGTGCTCACGTCTCTGAACAAATGGAAGAAGCATCTTTAGCAACTATATGCTGAAAAATATTAACGTAGCACGCTAGAATAAAATTCTATCAATAAAAATGTTCCAATTCGCCACTCATCTCCGCCCACTTGTCTAACTATACAATTCAGCGATATGACACTAATAATTTATCAAAAGAATATTTTTATTATAAATTACGATATTCGTTACAATTATTCTCTTACCCATACAATCAACGTTACAGTGTGTTTCGGCAGTAAAAAGTATTTTAAAAAAGGGACAGTATAATTGCATCATCTTTCACGACGATCGAACGCGTTTTTTTTATGTAGGCAAGCCAGATGGATTATAATTTATTATTTTTATATATCATTAATTTTTTATATATAGCATCATATATATATTTTTTGTAAACTGATCAGGTAAGACTCTTCGTCAATCACACTGTATAGTTTGTTCGATTTTTTGTTCTGTTTAATAAGCGTAAATAATCGTACAAAAAATATCGATAAATGGAATAAATAAACGGAACGAGGACTGAGTATGAAAACTCAATAAAAATAAACGCAAATGATCGAAAAGTATCTCAAGAGTAGACGAATAGGTACGATAAGTTTACAATGATTGGGGTAGAGTCGGGAGGTAAGTATGCATTGCTCGCATGCGTGACAGTCCGTTCCTAACCAAAGTTCAAGAAAGGACTTTTGTATAATCTTTTCGTACACGAAGACGCGTCAATAATTATCGATATGCAATCAATACTTCAATGTGAATGAAACAAAATAGGAAGCGATCACTTTTAAGCCTATTTAACGAAAAAACCAAGCACCAATTATTGAAAACAAACAGATTTTCTAAATCCTAATCTGCACTCTATAATTTCCCATAAAAAAACTAGCTTCAACAAAGCATATATTCTTGGGAATATATCGCAATATACAAGTATTCCTCTTGGCGAAATTTCTATTATTCACGAAAGGAAAATGAAAGCTGATGAGAAATAAATTGCAACCTAATGCTAATGTGGAATGGTCGCTTTCAGTAATTCGTGAGATATTTTGTTGCTCTCGACCACTGTTATCAGTAAATTAAGCCTTAGACAAAAAACTTGTTAGATAATTATTTTGATCTTCCCGATATAAGTGAGGTACGCTAAATCGTATCCAGTCTCTTGTATTCTGTGACGTTTTCATTAAGACTATGTTGTTTGTCCACAGATCAAATGGAATTAATACTGATCATTTCCCGGGTCAATATGTTAGGCTCGATTAACGTATTTTTCTTTGTTTTGTTTTTTGATCGTGTAGTATTGTGAAAAGTATGAATATATGTGTACAAAAGAACGTTTCACTTCCTTCGACTCGCCGAGAACCACATCATACAGATGTGATGACGACCTCTTATTGCAATGTTAAATGTCATTCTCATTACTTTTGTTTGCTTCTGTACTAGTGAAGAATTATTACCGTGCGCTTATGATTTCGCGGAAACACCATAGTATCGAGTCTTTCTTTCTCAGACGATTTTTAACTCCTTTCCCTCAACACATTTTGACTAGAAAATAATAATGACGAGGACTAGAAAATGTCAATGCTTGGCTACGATCATACCAGTATATAAATGTAAACCTGTACAAAAGTTTGTTGGGATCTGTATGCAAAAATTATGAAAAGTAAAGTCTGCTTGCACGTAAATAATGCGTGCATTATTGGCCTTTTTAAAAATTGTAATTTATATTTTATGTTACCTACTGTACGTTAAAACGTAAATCGTCAAGTACTATATTGCCTCCTGTTCTTTTTAATTCCTCATTCGAAACGTCATCTATCACTGATATTTTGCTTGTTTTTCTTCGCTTGCGAACCAGTTTCACGAATTGACATATTAACGCTACCTTTCACACAGAATCACCAGCGAATAACTATTCCGTTCAATCGCGAAATCACGAGTTTTCAACGTATCTTCAAACATCAAATCCATCGATCATTCCTAGCTCATATCAGTGTAAAACCAGTTACCACTGAATAATCATTAAACAAAATTCAAATTTTCTTAATATATGTAGGGAATAATATAGTTAGTGATATACGCGCGCATACAGTTGTCATATGCATTCGTACACGTTTAAGCCTTCGTAGGATGTATTAAGCTTTATGAAAATAAATTATAATAGATAGTAGGCACCGTCGCTCTCCTCGAATCACTCCCTTTTTGCAGGCTACTACCAAATCGTTTGGTCAGTGAAATTTTCAGTGAAATTGTGTTAGCTTGAAACAATGGTTGCAGAGTGCCATATTTATCTGGTAGTTTCTTTTGGTCATCCGAACTACTTCTTTTTAGACACTTGACATTAGCACCTTTATGTAAAATCTTTACGACAATACCATGCTTCACAATGATTTATCAACAGACCAACCAATTGTGGAAGAGCTCTAATAGACACAAGTTGGTGGGATCCTTAAAAAAAATACTGCATCCTAAGTACGTGAAATTTTCATTCGTCCATGGATCTTTCGATGAGTAAAAACAAAAAAATTCGGCGCACGGCGACGAGATTTTTCAAAACTACGATGGTATTATAACATTTTTTTCTCCAACTCGTAACGCCCTATCAATAGCTATCGATAGCGAATCCACGTTGCCGAATTTAATGTTTTTTTTTGTTTCATCATTTCTCGATTAGCAAAATATAATTTCGATAACACTCTTCCTCTGTCATGAATTCTGTCCGACTTCAGATGTAGATCACGAAGACAGATATTCTAGCTTCAAAGTTTACACGCTCAATAATTATTACGATTAATTGTTAAAGTGATATGCGAGTATGTTCGCATAGTCTAGCGATCGATTTGATTACATCATTCTCCCATGGTATACCATTAATTTCGATAAAGGGAACTACAACAAAAATTCGTTATAAAATGCTGCGATGAAATTAAAGAAAAGCCAAAGCCGTTGCGCAATAACGCCGAGTGCGATTGCCTCGATACTTTCGAAAGAATATATCAATATGTTTGTAGCAAAAAATGTCAATGTATGATGATTTGATCTTTATACTAACGAATAAATTCCTTTAGAAAAGCTTTTCATACCGGTTTCTATAACTCTATAGTACAACCTACAGTCATTTTCTCTATTTTCTTAAATGAAAGAAGTACCCTCATTGCCAAATAACGAACGTTGCAACAGTTTGATTACTGCAGTATGGAAAAATTTCTATATACCTAATACTAAGACGATTGATTCTTTTAAATTGGATATCCGTGACGTCCGCGACGCCTCCCAGCATTGTCGACACGGTGCCGTTTGTTTCTCGCATTATGCCGATAGTAAAAGCAATACAAAATAAACAACCTGTATTATCCTTTCGGAAGAGGAACTCTGGTCTGAAAAACCAATTTTTCTACCAGAAATACTAATATTGTCGTACGGGTCCAAAAATAATAGTGCCGGTAAATAGTGCAACGACAGGTCAAAAGACTGTCATAAGTCTCGGAAAGATTGAGTAATAATTCCGAACGGATCGAACTTTTTTACCCTATTTTCGTTATTCACCGCGATAAAAGTTCTTCGACGAGAAAACTTATTTTGGAAAGTCTACTCGCAACTCTTACGAAAGCAATAGAATAGAAAGTGAACTCCTCTAATGACGCACGGATTTGATTGATGAGTTAGGATTACTATACATTGGCACGGAATGGCTAAGTTTCGTTGGGAGATTTTCTCGAAGCGTGAAATGAAAATAAAGCGAATTTTGATTGATTAGCAAATCAAGGGTAATTTACGATGTTTTTTCGAACGGTTTAAAAAATTTTTCTCCTTTTTATCTTTAGTCAGGAACGGGAAATATATAGAGGAGAACAAGGGTGAATAAGAATGCGGCAAAAAGCATCGCGGAAAGAGCGCGGTCCTGAATCGTATGGGTTGAACCTGCGGCTGGTTCTTCGTGGGCATCTTCTTCGCGACGAAATATAAGAAGATCAGACACAAGACGTGTCAGTGCCTCCAGACCGTACGCGTTCATGTAACCCACGTCCATGATTGCATCCGCGTCCATTAAGACCTCCTGCAACCAACAACGATACTACTCAGTCCCAATTTTTTGTGTTTTCGAAATTTAAGCCTTGTACTGATTCCCATCAAACATGTAGCTCTCATTAAAAAAGAAAATGTAGAAGAAAATAAGGCACGAAGCAATAATTCTTGATATTGAACCCGTTACCATTGTTATACCCGGTTATAAAAATGATCGACAAACACGAAACTTTTTCTAGTGAAGGTTCATCAGTTCACCACAATGGCTTCAGGTTTGTTTATTGAAAAACGAAAATCAATCGAAAGTGTCGGTAAATTGGAAGTTTAGCGAGACGAATAATAAACAAAAATACCGTAACATAAATTGAAAATATATTAAAATGTTAGAGCAGTGCGTGATTTGTGAATCGTGTAAATTTAAGTATCGATTATAAATGTCCAGATGAAGAACAAAGCAGTAGCCAAAGGTTCTGGATAAGTTTTATAGAAAAAGCGGACGAGGAACAGAAGCAATTCTTTTTATTACAGTGCGCATGCAACTAAAACTTCGTTCGCTTATTGACGTAATTGACACTTTCTCTATTATACTTTCTATACCATGAAAATCGTATACGAACAATCCACGAGGGTACAAACTGTGCGTTTGAATAAAATCGTTTACACAAAATAAGGGACTGACGAGTAGTTGTTGGAAGTATGTTTGACTTGCAGCGGTCACATATTGATTATGCAGGTTTTTTCAAAGAAAAGTAATTCGGCACGACATTAGAGTCGACAATGATGGACGGTTTAAATAAATAGTTAGTATTTATTATATACACTTCTTTTATCCATCTCTGGAGAGTCTCTCTTTGGTTCATCGATCGGTCGTTGCCGCCTGTTATATGCTATGTATGATTATCTCTCCCCACGTTACTTATGTACTCGATCCTATGTGAAACTTAACAGTAGTATTAAGCATCAATGAAAACAGAATACACCTATGGACATTATCAACGAGAGCATAGCGACACAATCAGAATGACTGATGGGATGCGAGTTCGATAAAAGTTTCCGACGATAAACCATCCCGAACTCGCGCACGCGACATGCATGTTTTTTTTCGAATCTTTTTGACAACGATAAATGGACCACCGACTATAAGCATAAGTGTCCCGGGTATTAAAATCTGTTATTGACACGTGTAGTTCATTGCTCACCTCGTCTACTCCGATTTTTCTGCAGGCTTCCAAGAAATTATCAACGTTGCGTCTGCATCGGGCCATCGTCAGTTTAGGCTAGAAAACCCAGTAAAAGAAACATAATCTATGCCGCAAAAAATGAATTAAATTTTTCAATGTCTTGCATGGAACTTACAACTGCTGGTGAGGGAACATGAATACTGCCGACTGATCGTGGCCTGACGTGATTCGCGAGGTGACAAAGTACGACTCCATCGGTCAGTGCGGGGGCAAGATCTTCTGGAAGTGCCATTTTTAATCTCGTCTCGATGTGCTAAAAAGTTTAGAAACACATGAGCAAAGATCTATGAAATTAGAATACTTTGACGTGGAACAATTGTGGGTTTACCGCTCGCAGTTGCTCAATCAGATCTGCCTCTTCCTTAGCCCTTTCGAACTCGCGTCTCATAGTGAAGGAATACTTTTCCGGCATGTTGCTGTTCCAAGTCACGGATCTAGTAGACTTCGGACTACCACCGTTGCGACTCGGACTGTTGTTTCCTGGGAAAATAAAAAACATTAATTTATACGATGACAAAATAGGAGTTAGGTTAAATTTATTAGACTTGTTCTCTTAATATTTTTCAAAGTGGCAATAAAAAATATAATAATTACAACTGATTATCGTTAAATATACAACACTATACCAGAATTCGAATATGTATAAATGAGTTTTTTTTCACAATTATTACCTTCAACATAACCAACGGTGGTCTTCGCGAGCCTCGTACTGTGTCCAGGACTAGCGTTTCCTGATAGAATACTGCTTGTCATTTTTACCGGTGAGCTCGGTTTTTTGTACGGTTGTTCGAGGTACTTTCCGTTTTTGGCATTGTACTCGCTGTTACTGCCGTTTATTATCGCAGTGTTCTGATAATTTATTCTGGAGGGTGTGACCTTCTGTACGGGCCTCTTGGTCGTGCTGTCCTCATTGAACAGTTGTTTGCCGGTCGTCGGCGTACCATCTTTCGGAGCGATCGTTACATCGCTATCGTTGTTTTGCGTTTCGTTGCCCGGCGGTGTCGTCTGTTCCCGCGGCCTGTACACGCTTGGACCTTCGTTAACTCTTTGCTGTCGTAACGCTTCCTTATACTCTCTGGAAAAGTAATAAAAATCCGTCAATCACGAGACTCGTCACGATCTCTTTTCTACTCAATATAAATCGTCAAGGACGTGCACTGAAATAAGGTTGTTTTTTTTTATATACATAGTCGGTGTAGCAGGCGGAGTAAAATGTGAGCTAACGAAAACATCTTCCGTTTATCGACGCTGAGATGGACAAAATGTAGCTACAAATTTCTAACTATCGGAGCGATTGCAAAAAGATTGTAGATAATAAAAATTGAGCTTTATCCATCTCGGTACCGAATTTCAAACAATGAAAATCTTGAATTCGCAGCCTTACCTGTACGTCTGTGTGTGATTTAGGGGCCTCTTCTCCTCGCCGTTCGTCTGCGGCGACGTGTTATTATTGCTCATCGGAGTCGTTTGAAGAGGCTGTACCGGCTGCATCGTAGCGATCGGCGTCGACTGGATAAGCGGACTGCTTTCCAAGTGGCTGCAAAAAAGAGTCACGCACAATAACGCTCATGCATTCATGCAGGGGGAGAACGGGAGTAGGTTATATCGACAAGGCTCTCAACGTGTATCTCCTCGTTTGTCTTTCAAACAAAAAAAAATTTTTGATAATAAAAGAAAACTCGTGGCTGCTATTCATGTAAAGTGTATGAAAACATCAGATACATAAAAAATATATATCTATATATATATATTTACAAGTACGACCGTTTGTTCGGTACTTTGCGTTGACATAATTTGTATAGAACTTGCACGAAACAAGACTCACCCGGGAGGTGTGATGGAGTTGTTGTGAAGTGGATGAGCCATAGGTCTTCTACTGTCCGTTCCATTTTCCGAGGCGCTCCTCTCCAGTCTCCTCTTTTGCAGCTGATCGTGGAGTATCATAGCCTGAAAAAAACGAAGGTCATCTCTCTCGAAGACTCGCATCTTTACAAAGTCGATTGTATTTTCTATTGTTAAGGTTGAAGTGGCCTGTAGAGCGATATGGGGCCAAGTTTCTCGCCAACGTGGCAGGGATTGCGTCATCATCGGTTACCGACGATGCAGTTCGAGATCGTCAAATGGGTCAAGGTCGCAACCGTGGAAGTTTGAACACCGGCCAATGATGGCGGGAGTGGTATTACGGTATCTTAACGTCTCGGACTTGGTTATCGAGAATCAAACTCGCCTCGAATGCTCACACTCGATTTTCTAACAATAGACCGCGCTCGGCGTCCACTGACGGACGATTATTTTCGTACCCGCGTGAGACAATCGATCGAATGGCGTTGCGTGCGTTCGCGTTGTTTTTTTACGCTATGATGAAAAATGAAAGTGAAATAAATATTGAAATCCGAAGAGTCCTTGGGATCTTACCTTTCCCAGCTCATCTTCGAGCGACGTGTGTTCTCCGGGAGAAATCGTGCTTGGCGTCGACGTCCCGCTGCAAGATCCGTTAACGCCCGTCTCGTGAGGCAAAGTTATCGATAGCGGCGAACATTCCTGTCGCCACGCTGTTCTCCCCTCGTTGTCGTGTACCTGCGTAAAAGGATTTTCGAAAACAAGGATGGGTCAGTTGAATGTGACAAAAATTTCGGTCAACTTTATTTACTCTTGCCCTTACGAGTTTAATGTACATTGTTCACCGAAGCTTTCACCACTAGCTGGTACTAATTTCAACGAAAACAAAATAAAAACAACGATGATGTAAAAATCTATAAAGCGCATGGCATTTCTTTTCATAATTTATTCTAGTCTAATCTGGAATATAAATGAAAATGCTACCAGAATCCTAAACTAGATACCCAAGGCACTAGGATACGATTGTAAAATACGATGATAGATATAATTAATACAATCGCACTAACCGCGCTGTGAATCTCTTGCGACCATCGCTTGTCGACACCGTCACTAGTGCTGTACCCACTGTCGACATTGTGACGTCGATGAGACCTCGTGTCCAGTGTCGCATGACCTCGAGCTTCCAGAGGACCTCGTCTCGCTCGTCCCCCCCTTGCCCTCTCATGTTTTGCTGCTTGGCGCTCCAAATATTTGAAGATGTGCGTTCGCCCGCGAACACACAACTGTGGAGATGCAACGAAATGGGTCGGGTCAAGTACGAGGAATCAATGTGAAATATCAACACCGGAGTAGATAACCGAATTTTTTATGACTTTCTGTCACTGCAAAAAACTGCATAAACGAGTAAGAGGCCATATAGTAATAATTTATTGGGAAATGAAAAATTATATTTTGCACTGACATTGTTCAACGTATATTACTCGGCAGGAGATGTATATAGTATAGAATCTCGTCTATTGTGAATGTCGAAAAAGGAAATTGGGAGAGCCCGCGGAGGATCGATTCCTTTCGGCTTACCGAGGCCGGCGGCGAGGTCAGAGGGTTGTCCGAAAGCTTCAATTCCACGAGGCTCTTCATTTTTCTCAATTCGTTCGGTAGCACCGATATACGATTGCTGCTGATGTCCAATTTAACGAGTCTCAGGTACGTCAGTTCTGTAAAATAGGTTCGACACACATTTAGAAAAATATTAATTGAGGGAAGGGCCACGTTACCCCGTGCGTCGACGGTAATAGGGAGGACTCGTATTCGCATGACATTCGAAGTAACTTTATGCCGGATATAGCAGCAAAATGACAGACCTATGGGCAGGTGTACCAGAAAGTTGCTCCTGAGGTCGAGACACCTGAGTCGTGGAAGGTCACCTATCCTAGGCGGTAAGCTCACTATCTCGTTGCATCCAGCGTCCAGTTCAGCGAGACTCGACATTCTGCCGAGTTCTTCGGGCAGCGCGGTGAGCCTGTTATGGGCGACCAGCAATATTTGCAACGGTAGCCTGCATACTTCTCTCGGTAGTGCCGTCAATTGATTACGACTGTTCAAAAGAAACAAAGAAAATCTTTAATAACTTTTCATAACATATAGATATCTATTGACTTCTTGTAAAAAGAGTAATCTCTGAAAATAGTTTACCTGAGATCAAGGTAGGTCAAAGACTGTAGCATCACCACAGTCTCTGGTATGACTCTTATGGCATTGTGATACAGATGCAATTTTTCCAAAAATGGAAACTCCGTCACCTCCTCTGGTAGTTCGCCGAAACGATTTTTCGACAAATCTGCAATAGACGAAAATGAAAAAATAAAACAATGAAAAAATATTTTTAGGAACGTTCATCTGTAAACGCATTTTCGACTCTCAGGTGACAAAAAAAAGGGGTATTAAAGAAACCTAATAGGTACGTCTGGAAATTTGAGAATAGGATTTTCGAATATATAATAGTACGAATGGTCGCGAATGGTTCGGCAAGTAGAACCGGTGCGTCCATTCTCATGGAAACAAAATGGGGTCTCGTAGAAACTTTGCAAATTCCTGTCGAAGCAAATGGTTCTGTCGACAAAAGGAGATCGATCGATAAGTCTGTTTAAGTTCGTGCTTCTAGAGTTAAGCAAAAGGGGCTCCGAGTAGGCAGCAACGAGTGAGTGTGAGGCGAGTGAATGGGGAGGAAGCCGGCATCAACCTCCTGCACGTTCCGTTGAAGCAGGCATTACTCTTCATAGCGAAGTCCTCGCGCCAATATGTTTCCCATAGCAACAGCTGAAGCACACCGTGAAGCGTTGGGGTTGCTAGTAGGGAATTGAGGGATTCCGCTCGCGCGCTGACTCGGGGGTCGTCGTCATTGGGGGCGCGAGACCGCCACGTGCGTGCAGGACTGCCAGCCCCTATCGGAGACTGCTTCCTTTCATGTTTTGGAGCATGGATATTATTTAACACGGTGAAGTTGATTCCCTCGCGACGTCGAGAGACTCCCGGAGCCGGTCAATTTCAACGAGAGGAATTCGTATGGTGTATATGGCATTGTAGCGATGTAAGCATCGGTGCTCCGCCGTTGGCAGAAGCTCAGCTGCTACAGTCGACGGCAGCGGCCTTCCCACTTCACCCTCCGATCAATAATGCCTCCTTGCTCCTGTGCCGATTTCGCAAGTGCCAGAAATTCCATTCGCGTTTCGAATATAACGGCGAGTTTTAATAAATTTCCTTCGGTGAAATTCAAATTTAATATAAAAACAAAAATTCGACCTTAATTTAAGAATTCAGTATTCGTAGAGTTGAATCGATAGTGTGTTCCGGCCGAGCGAATATCTCATTGTCGTGCAGCTGGCCCGTTAGTCGACAGCCCCTATCGCATGGGGGTGCGCTAACACGCGAGAGTTAACCATCGGAAATTTCGCGAATTATCGGTAGGGCGCCGAAACAGCCGATACATCCCGTCGTCGACGGGTTCAAAAGGAGATACGTTTCGAGCTCGAGTGGAAACGAAGAAGAGGTGTCTGCACGAAGATATCGCAGGAGAGTTTTCGAAGCCTCTGCAGTAGGCGGAAATTGTCAATAGCCCGGTCTGGCAACGAGATATTCTCTCGGGTTTCCTCGTCGGCGGAGGTTCGTACCAAGGGAGCGAAAACCTTCGGGGGATGTATCGAGGGCTCGAATTTTCGAGTATCTCAAGACTGCCGCGAGCAAAGAAGAAGGTAAAAAAGTGACGAAGAAAAGTTCGCAGTCAATGGAAGTACACGAAGAAGCACTCTGTATTCAATAAACGTTTCGTACAAAAACCCTTCCTCGAACTCTATTTTGAGCTCCCAACTTATGCATCCTCGACTTTACATTTTGTAGAAAATTATCGTGTCGTTACCCATTTATAACGGTTAAAAATATCGTCGGACAAAGTAACTTCGAGGTAGCCACGAGAGTGAGGTCAGCCGGGAAACTGAGGCAAAATGGACTCGTTTTACCATCTGTTTGGGAGCTATTGAGAAAAAACTGAAATTGAAATATAACACTGTCCACGTGCGGACGCCTCTAACGGCGATATCCTTTTACAAGATTGGATCATAGATAACGCTCATAACGGTTTCAAAAATTTTTCGTCTGGCAAAAGTATCAGAGTCCACGGTACTGCTGTGGCACAGCTTGGTCAAAGGTGAAAAGGAGAGCTTGCTCGTGTGCGAGGGGATAATCCTCGTGGGTGTGTGACGAGCTGCGATGTATACACGACGATCGAGCACGGACAATGGAACGGTTAGTGTTCGTAGCATCGGAAATGCAATTTCTCCGAGACAGGCGGAATTGTGCGAGGGAGAAGTATGCGAGATGGAGAACGGGGATGCTGGGCTCTTTCTGTGATGGGCTATTAAACGAGAACATTGTTCCCCATTCGGGGAATGAGAACTCAAACGTAGCAGTGCAGACTCCGGGTGGTTGGAAATTTCAGCACGACTGATGAATCTACCGTTTCAATGCACTCTCCTCGTTACAACACATCGTACGCAATTTAATAACGAGACTCTATTCGAGAATACGGTGTCAAGTTTCTGAGGTAAATGCAATATTCGGGAACGGGTCTCTGTTTTCGGTGACACGTTCGAATATACCATGGCGAGATTGAGCGAAACTGTACATTTTTAGTTTATCGACGGTTCACCCTTCGGAGTGTTATTGACAAAAAGGGCGATAATTCGTTCGACAATTGCGTGGCATCGATATTTTGGATAGATAAAATTTTTAAAATTCACTTTCGACACAAAGAAAAAACTTTGGTGACGAAACGAGACCGTAAGAAAAATGGGTCTAACGAAACTCGCGTCATCGACAGCAATGCCAACGATTTGGGATTGAAAATCTAGCGTGCGATAAGTTCCCCCAGCTGATTTACGCTGCCACGGTGCGAATTGACGCGATCGAGGATCGCGTCCAACCCCACGAGCACGCGCACGTCGCGCTATAAATATAACCGAACTTCCGTCATTGTCGTGCGAACCGTGGCGAGCACTGGCTGCCGCATATATTACCATACCGCTAATACCCACACGTATAAGCTTACATATCCGAGTGCAACGTTGCACACATTGCATCTACGAGCCATACAAAGTGTGCCTGCGGTCTGTCGCGCCCGAACCTCGCGTACGGATAAAAATCCCTCGACGTTTCGACGGAACGAGCTGTTTTCTGGGCTCGGGTGAAAATTCACCCCACAGCTCGCACCGCGGCGTTTCGAAAACGCGCGGCAGCGTGAGGGGTCGACGTCCCGTAGGACACCCGAGGGTTGCTACTCGCCGGGGACCAAGGTCGAGGTCCTGCGAACGCGGGATCGATACCCGCCCGTTCTATCGTCGACACGGATATATACTTTATATCGTATTATATAGAAGAGCCCACACTGCAAAGGAAGGATTCTTATGTTTCGTGACGTTTGGCCACGTTGCGTTTCACGACCGATATCGAGCTTCAACGTCTTCGCGTACTCGGCAATATTTTGCCGTGGCTGTGCCATACCTGAGTCTCCGGTTCGTTCGGGATGAAGGAGAGAAATAAGAATTCTCGTAGACCGCACTCGGCTGTGTCTTTCGTCTCTCGTTTCTCTTCGGTACTCCAATTTTGTCCACAGGGTGTGGCAGTCTGTTGCATCGTTTCTGCAACGCAGCCCAGCTCGCACCCCGTCGAACCGGTCTAAACTTAACCGGAGAGGGGAGTAAGCTAAAAACGCATTAAAAAAAAAGCTTTCACATTCTCCAGCGTGAAAGCTCCCGAGAGGGGCGTGATGGGAAGAGGCTGGAGGAAGGCTTCCACTGTCCAGTGGATGAAACCTTTTGGGATTTTGAGCTAACTTTCATTAAAACTACAAACGTGTGAGCCATCGAAAGCGCGGCTCTCTTTGAACTAACGGTAAAATGTTTGTCACTTGCCGTGTCGGAAAATTTAAACGATTTTCACGGTGACTGTCTCACTAGTCGCGCCAAGGACGACGGAGCTCTCTCGGTGGACGGGGGGCAACGGCCCGGCGAGCATACTGTTTATAAAACGTTCTCGGTTAGTCTCGAGTCGTTTGGCTCGTAGGCTCTCGTTGCGTCTGGCAGGTTGTCCGTCTGTCTGTTCACAGCCGCGAAAGAAACAGGTGTGGGATTATACGAGCGAGGGACGTTGCTCGGGTTTTTTCACGCTTTGCGGCACAAACACACTTTCTGTTACTACCGACATTAGTTTTATCTGTAATATTATCATTATCATTATCATCATCATCATTATTATTTTTATTATTAATTTAAAAGATTATCTTGTTGTTCTGATAGCTGGATCGATGTTTCTAGGAAGCATATTTTTAATTGAATAAAATGATTTTGCGCCACAAAATAGTACCTTGTTTTTGTGCTCAATGTCTAGTCACCTGCGAGCACGCAAGGGCGTTTCCAGACGGTCTATTTAACACTCTAGGTATAGCCTGCTTGCAGTTTGATCTTCTACAGGGTGTGCCTTAACCTGGAAACATCTGACATGCAAAATCCATTTTGATGAGGTTCGATAGCTTTCCGGCCAACTTCACCCTCGAGACCGTTATGCACGAGGATACATTGCGCGAGCTAAAACTACAACCCTTTGAATTACGAGGCTTGATTATTGATCGAACGTTTGATTTAAGGACTACCGAGAAATACCGCACGAAGAAACACCCCGGCTCATCGGTGCCTTCTAATAACGGAATTGAATTCTCGCTACGCACTGAAAAACGTTTGGACATTCAACAAGAGTCTCGCTCAGATAAACATTTACTGTTATAATTTTTTTAATGCACAACTCTTGAAGGCGCTGACGAGGAAAATTTGATCGGAAGCGGATGGATTTCTTGGATTACAAATTGGTCTCGGCTACCGGGACGCCAATCCATGGTAGAGTATAACGAAGAATATCGGATATCCTGCGGTCCCGGGCGAATTTAGCGAAGCGCAAAGGTCGCACCTGGCTATTTTCACCCCCTTCGTGAGTACGCTGTATGCAATAATCGACTAAACGATGTACATATAAATTGTCTGGTAAGCCTACGTCCTGCGCATTCACCGAATTTCGCGGTGTGCACGATACACGCGCGTACCCGATACTCGCGCTATCGGGGTGACGGTATAATAATCGCCTCGACACAGCAACGCCGTGATGCCAATGATTGTCAACGAAGGCCGTTTAGGTCCGACTCGTGGCCTGTTACCGGTTGGCGAGAGCTAATAGTTGCGAAAGGCAAAGACGTCGCTCGTCCGGAGCCCAGCTAGGTGTGCCCTCGGGCGAGGCCAGACACATTGCTGAAGTTCTTACAGCCGGGCACGCTCCTCCCACACCCGGAGACCGAGAGGTAGAGAGAGAGAGACTATCAATTAAGCCTCGAACGACACGGGACGGAGATAAACCGGCGAGACTTCATTCCTCGATCGAAATTTCCATCTCCCGCTATCTTCATTCGGACAACCGATGTCGACGTATCGAATTTTTTAAAATCATTCTCGTTTAAATTTTTAATCCATTCGTGGAATATTTTTGAAACGCCGTATTTTTTATCGAAGCAGTTGTTCAACGTTCGAAGTGGAGCTATCGCGAAAGGATTATTTTTCGAACGAAAATGGAAAATGCACGGCTTTGATGTCAAAAAGTGCACACGTTCGGTAAATATAACACGTGGGCTGGTCGGTGCATATACCGTGATATGCAGTGTGCAGCGCCGTTTCATACGGAGATCCGACGAGGCGTGTGATGCGGAAGTGCACGGGGAACCGGAGCGGTGGATATACCTCGTTGTCCGTGTTATCGCGTATACGCCTTTCGCTGTACCGCTAAGAGACATACGGGATGATATCATAATACTTTACAAGAGAGAGGAGAGGAGAACGCAAGGGCGGCTCTCTTTCGCGACGACGAGGCGGGTTCCGTGCGATCGATAACGAACCCCATTGCAAATATTGCGATAGGGGAAGAGAGGGAAAAATACAAGAGAGCCGAGAAAGAAAGAGCGTGTGTTCGCGCAAGGTGCCCCGTGCACTTCGCAGACCAGACGGCACTCCGGAGCTTTCTATAGAAACATGCTGTACGCGAAAAAACTACTCAAAAAATACAAGCGAAATATCACCCAAAACAGGTTTTTTTTTGTGCAACTAATTTCAATTTACGTCGTGATACGCAGAATGAACTGTAACGCCCTGTAGCCCTCGAGTGTAGGACGCGAATGACATTTCGGTTAAATTGGAGGTGCTCAAAAGTTGAGCCACTCGAGACGCGTCACTGCGACGAGTGCCGCAATATGCGCTGTATGTGTACCGCCTATACGATTCGGTAATCGCGTTTCCGTACCCGTCAGTTCCATCTCACGGCGATAACGTTCTCTGTATGCATATTCCTATCGATCTCTCTGTCGTTTAGTCGTGACCGGGGTACTATCGTATTTCGTCGAACACGACCGACCGAGAAATCAAAGGAAATAAAAAAATAAATTTGACATTGCTGCCTCGTGTAAAATAAGTTACATGGTAAATTCCGCATTGCGGATAAAATGTTCAATATTATTATTCTCCGTTTGAAAATAGAAATATCGATCGGAGACAGTTTTTTCCTCGTTCGAGGATTATTAACGCTCGCAGAGAGTGAAAGCACAAAGTGGAATTGCGTCCTTGTGCGCAGTTGACGAGATAGAGCCGTGTCGCCGGCAGGACGGCCGGAGGCTCGGAGGGTCAACGGTGGCAAAAACCGCAAAGACATTTTACGCAGCTTTTGTTGCAGTCGGACAGAAATACCGATGATCGCTTGCGCACGGAGCGTTGTCGCCGAGGCATCGGCGACGGTGCCGCAGCAGCACTTCCGGTGTCGTTGGCGGTCGCCGGAATCGCACGCGACTCGAATGCTCGAGACCCTCGATCGTCCGAGCTGTAAATCGCATACTGTCCGATACAGTATTAAGCAAAATTAAATTAAACTCGGAAGGTCTGCAAAAAAAAAAATTAACTTCGGATCTTTGCAATCTATTTGATATTACAAATTGTTCGTGACAGGATTGATGTAGGCCCACTTATAGGACGATTTACCTTGGATCATTTTTCCTGATACCACTGATAATATACGTGAGATATTTTTTTTTTTTTAAGAATAAAATCGTGCGATAATCGGATCAACGGAGCTGCTTGAGATGATTATAACGACGTCACTCTCTCGGCATTGGCCCTGCAAATATTTACAATCTTCAGTCGCATTCTTCACATCTAATTATGATTTCGATAAGTCACGTACTTTACCGCTCTCGCCGCTAATACTTCCTATTATTGTTCTCTCCAATTGTATTTCAAACACGCCACTCGACGTCGGATCGTAATAGCGTCACGCTTTAGCATCAACAATTAATCCCTCTGCACGATCCAAACCACCTTGCGATCCAATCAAACTCGAAAGAAAATCGTTATGCAAATCCGTCGAAAGCTCTCTAAATTCTATCCATCCGTGAATAAATTTAATTGATTTTTTATATTTAGAACGGAAGATTTGAAAAAGTGTATTACAAGTACTCTTCGATCTTGGTGTCTCAGGGGGTCTACCGAGTGAAAAATATTGATCGCAAACTTTGAGCAGACTTGCGACGAATGTATATGTTGAACGGAAAGGGAACTAGCAATTCTATCGTCCATCTGCCCGCATATATTTATGTACATATATACGTGTATATCCTCAAGTATGGCCAAGGGGAGGATAAGCACGAAAGCGGTACACGAGAAGAACGTCAAAGTATCGAACAGCGTGGAGCCTTGTGCGTGCCGCGGTCCGCAGACTCAATCTCTCTGTTCGCCGGCTGGCTATCTTTTTTTTTTTTTTTTTTTTTTTTTCATTATTTGCTCACAAATGACTCTTTCTACTCGTCCGCCCTATCTCCTATATTCTCCGTCCGGGAGTGCGAGTCACAGAGTACTCGCTTGTTTCTCTTTCCGTCCATCGGTGTGAGGATCCAGCGGTGGCGGAGCCTCGGAAGAGGAGACGAGATTGCGATGCGCGCGAATGTGGGAACATTATGTTTCGCGTGCTAGTCCTTTCGCTTTCGTTAACCATCTTTCGCGAGACAAAGAGACACGTTTTCCGAAGGGGTGAACGAGCGGACAAACGGGTGAGCGAACATCCATCCAGCGAACGTGCTCGCTCCTATTCCACCGTCTCTGATGCTCGCTATTTTACGTTTCAGTTGTAGCAACAACGGCGGGCATGTCGCATCCGTTACGCTTCGTGGTAGATAGAGCGTGCTGGAGATTGTAAGAGCTATCGCGAGGATGAGTGAATAGAAGGGCTGTTGCTATTGCTGCCATTCTCGGTGGCGGTCTACAGCTTTATAATGTCCCTCGCGCGATACGAAGAAAAAACCGTTCTCGATTGCACACTTTACCCCTTTCATTTCTGCTTCACTTTAACGATTATAACATACCTCGGACCAATCTCAATTTTTCCGCTATAGAAAAATTGGTGTCCCCGTTTTTTTTAATGTCCTTTCTCGCGAGAGGTAATGTATATAGTTTGCAGGGTGATTTCAGCAGTGATCGAGGCAATAATTTAAGAAACGAAGACTGCGATCCTTCGAAGCGCCCCAATAATATCCATTCTAACTCGTCAAACCAAAAAATGCACGCGACTCGATCGAATTTCTTTTTCCTTTCGAGTGAGTATTACATCGCGACATTACCGATATTGGTTGAGTTTCACTCATTCTCCGAATGCTCTCACGCAGCTTCGAATGCGACTTGAAGTAAATCCTCACCGGTACTATAAGTGCTCGTTCCAGTTCTACTTTTCGTTGAAGCTCGCTAAACTTACGGAGGGCGAAAACAACCAACTACAACGGTATCGTAGACCAATGCAATCCTCGATGTTCGCGGATCTCTTCCGCCTCGGGCAGCAATTTCTCATTAACCAGGAAATTTTCCACGACGAGCACACCGACGACGAGGAACGACGCTCGACTCGCGGAGCTCGCCAATTCAACCGACCGTCCCTCTGTGCAAAACGAGCTCCCAAAGGAGTTTCCCGAGAGTTTTCCTCCGCAGCACGTACAGCTTGATGCAGAAACCCGCGAACAAACCCTTGACCCGAATACGAAATACGAGCGTTTCAGTAACAAGAACACGCTCTTAAAGCGAGATATTAATTGCGCGTATTCAGCGAGAGAAGGTATATTGCGCGTTTCGCAGGCTTTCAATCGTTCGTTCGACTAGTTTTCGCGAAATAATTCAAACTCGGCGAATCGAACAAACAATAATTGTGCCTTGTTTTTCAAATCCTTATAGCCTAATTCGTTTATTCTTCTGCAGAACATTTACGGATTGATGAATACAATGCGATATCCCAATGCCAACTCAATTCGACTGCAGCGATACGAGTTGGCACGACGTATTGCCGCGACGCTCAGAGCAAGAAAAAAAAAGTATGAATAATCGCGCGATATTTTGAATGTAACTGACAGGCTATGAGATTAGTTTTTAACACAATTGGCTTCGATTCGACCAAAAAAGTTTTTCAGTTATTCAAACATAAACAATAGTACGAGTTTAAGTTTGTCGCTGCGAAGTTTACCATTTTGTCTTCGACAGGATTTCCTGGGAATGCTTTGTAGCACGAACAAAATGAAAATTGCAACTGACAACCCCAAGGACTACACTTGACTGCCCCGGACGAACGATCGGTCGTGCTTTGTTCGAGAGCAGCAGCCGCAACCGCAATTGTGTACGAAAACACCGTCTGGATCAAGAGTTCCACGAATCTCAGTCGTCGCTTAAAACTTTAAACTATTCCACCAAAAAAAGCTACTCAAATTCGTCGGAACGAATTCGATCGAAAGATTTTCAGTATTGACCTCAAGGTCGTTAAACCTATTTTAAATGTCTCGGAGAAGTTTGGGAAATCGCCGTGTTCATCGATCTTTCGACGATCAAAGTTTTTGATCTTCCGATTGATTTTTGGAGAGATGCACATTTGCCGTGGCACGGCATTTGCGGTTGGAAAATGAAATTTCCAAAGGTAAGATCTTTGAACTACCGTTCGGTCTGTCAGGCCGATAGCAATAGTTTACGGTATTTGTAACAATATTAGATTCGGTCATATTGCAGTAATATTTTGACACGAAATATTAGACGACGATATCGTACGAACGAGCGGAAGAGGTTATTTGCAAATTGATAGAATGCAGCACGAATCGTATAGGTTTTGTTGAGCTTAATCACGTGGCGACCTACTAATTATCATCCCGGTCGGACCCGACTCTCGTATCGTCCGGCCTCGTTCCTCGACGAGCGGTTCAAACTTTGTGAGTGTTACACGGAACGTAACTATACGTCTCGTAGGAATTAAAGAGGAAATGCTAAGTGTGCGAAACACTCCCACGCACATTGACCTCCTTGAGGGTACAGCATCGTCATTGCGTCCATCAGTCCGGCAATCGACTACGCAATAGTATCTGTCAATTACCCCGAGAGAGACTTCGAAAGAGAGCTGGGCGTTTTTCAACGTCCTCAAACGGCACGATATAATCTATCGACCGATATGTCATGGAAAGTCATGAAAAAATCATGAAAACTTTTGAGTCACGTAAAAATTTATTTTTCAAAATTTCAAAATGATTCTCAATGCGCACTGCGCGTGGATGTTTAATATCGAAAGATTGAAACGTAGTATCGCGGGAACTTGCGGTAGAAATGGCGAAACAGGCTTCAGCCGTTGAGGGCGCAAAAAAGTAGCTTTGATCTTTCGTATACTTTACTCGCGCGGTATGTTGCTGTTGCTGTTGAAGTCGGAGCTGCCTCAAACTCCCCATTTTCCGGCCTCGTGCCCAATGCAGCAGGTGAATAGACGAGCGCCAATGCATCAAGAGAATCAAGAGACACCGCGTGGAGCTCGAACCTCGACGGTAATAGCTCGATGTGATACTTTACGAGACTTCATAACGTTCGCAGTTCGCGTCTTTGAACATGCAAGAATTTTTCCTTCCAATTTTGGATAATAAAAATGTCAAGGTCAACCTAACTCTCACGTTAGAATTCATTCGACGTAATCCATCTGAGCCTCGTATCTCCAAAGCCTCGTCAAGGGAGACGAGATTGCGTTTTCTCGTATTGCCGTAGGATGTTGTTAAAAAAAAAATCCCGAAAAGGTACTGAACAACGATTGCGCGTGACGCAGAAGGAATTGCAAAAACAGAAAGAATAGCCGGAGGTCTGATAAACAGGAAAATCCCTTGGGGAGTGAAAAGCTGCACAAAGCACGATGAATACGAAGGAAGGGCCTTCGATGTGACTGCAGTAGGTGTATATGCCGTCCACCTATTGCTGTAGTGTAAATAGAAAAAAAAAAAAACATTTTAAGAGAGTCCCCTGGAGCGCGAGTGCACTCGCGACAGCGAATGAAAACGAAAAAGCACGAGGATAGCGTTGACGAGACTCGGAGAGAGAGTTCGCGTCGATGTGCTGGTTCAACGGCCGTCGCAACGAGCGGTTTGCAGACGAAAAACTCGTCTACGAGGAACAAAACGAGAAGACGGAGGACTTCTCGCGAGAGACTCGAATCGCTGGAAGCTGTTACGCTGCCTCCATATAAAATAATAATAATTAATTCTCCACTTCTTTTCTCCGTGCTGAAGAAACGTCATATAAGGAAAAGGCGTCGCTACTTCGTTTGTGACAATAAAAACAACCCTGGATTTGTATCGTTTTTTCAGCGCAGTGAAATTGAGAATTTTCAGGGACAAAAACACTGCGAGAAGTGTGTCATTCTGTTGGTTGCCGAAAGAAGAGTCGGAGTGCAGGAGGTCGGACCGACGTCGAAGCAAGAAGAGAGACCACGTGGCTTTGGTAAAGCAGTTAGAATTTTAACGAACGCGGGCGCGTGCTCGAGATCATCATCGCTTGTTTGGTCCGTCGTCGAATGTGAGGCGACTCCCACGCACAATCTTTGACGAACAAATCCCTCTCGGTATTCTCGGCTGCGATTCCATGAAGATTAATTACGGAAACACTCGTGCTCTCTCTCGCTCCGCCATCTCTTTTGAGAAAAACTCCGATAAGAAAGAGCCATTGGAAATTAAGTCACATTAAATTCGAAGACGCTTGCTCTCTGATTCTGAGAACTCATTATCGAGCATGGACATGGAACAAAATCATTCCGACAGCTGATAGGCATTCGGTTGATACTTCTCAATTTAATTTTTTTTGTTTTTTTTTCGTTGCCAAACCGAAGATGTACCGTGTGATTCGTAATTTTTGATCAAGCGAAGTGCGCAAATTTCGAAAAAAGTCTCTCTTAAAGGGAAATTATTAAGTTTTTTTTTTTCAGCTATTCGGAAAGAAAAATTTTGATGTTACCATCTTCGCGACGAGGCGTAAACAGCATCCTGCAACTCGGAGATTTTTCTCATTTGCTTGACTGATGTCCGACAGTTGCCGCAGAAGGTGACAAAGTCTCGACCGTGTTCTACTTTTTTACTCCGAAGGCACGTAAACTTTCGTTCTTCCGCGAGTTTTAGCTTCATTTTGGCTAAATGAACTCGGTTGGCTTATTTCCGCCATGGTTAAGCGGTACGTAGTAAATTTATTATGGCATATGCACATGGAGCTCGCTGGGCTCGGGCCCCCGTTTCCAGAGTTTCTTCACGTATACACACTCTACTCGGTATGACGATGGCTAATTATAACCGCGCTACGGAACCACGACGCTGGTTCGCCCTGCGGCGCATGCGATACGGCTGCTCTCTGGCTGCTTATGCGATACCGACACATGAATGATAAAAAAGGATTGTACATTTTATAATCGTTTATCGTTCACGACAGTTTGTTTTTTTTTTTTCTTATTAATTACACAATTTTTATTTAATTTTTTTTCCCTTTTTCAAGTCAATTAAAAAAATTGACGTGGAAAATTTTGTCGAGGTTTCAACGAAAAATGTCCATTAATTGTGGCAACATTTTTTCACCGTTATTCGAAAAAAATCATGAAAGCTTGAAATAATAATACACGCGTGTAAAGCTGCAACACTATACGAGCTAGAACACAATATACTTATACCCCGCGCGTATTTTCAAACAGTTCGTCGGACTCAGTCTCTCAACGATAAACAAGCAAGATTTCGTTCTTATCTTCCCTTTTCTTTCTTGACTATCATTCATTTTTCTTTGGATCTCCGTATATAATAGATTAACACGTACATCATTAATATAATTATGTTATGTGTGCAGTGTTCGAATCGTTCGCGTGCTCGATACGTTCTGTTAAGTCAAACCCTGTTTACGTATAATAATAAATAGAGTTTAAGCGATATTATTATGGACATTGTGAAGAGAACGCATTGTTTGATGTTTAGACTCGAGATGACGAGGTTGCTGAGCTCCTGCAGCGTCCAACATATTAACCAGATACGTTTAGACTCGGCGGTGTACGTTATCACGAAGAGAAATTAAAGCGTAACGCTATTGACTACGATTTACGAATGTGCTTGTATGATGATGAGCGTTCAATGACAAGATAATCACCTTTCTTCAATAACTGCATTATGCGCATTTGTAACAACGTTTGCTCTATTTGTAGCTTTTATTTGAACTTTCCCCTGTGAAATTCCTGGTATAGGGATTTAAATGTCTCGCTCTTCGGCAACTCCCTATGGCAGACCTTCCTCCTTCATCACGGAAATTGAAATTGCGAGCCCTCCGGATAGAACCGATTCGACTTCGATCGGTCGCCCCTGTGAATAACAAACTTTAGCTGAATGACTCGGTTCTATTCACAGTCGCCCTTTCATTGCTTTCGACGGGAAAAAAAAGGTCTTTGTAATCGATTCCCGAACACTTTGTGAACGTTTCAAACTCCGCTTCACGCATACCGTGTAAAATTACCGATACTTTATTCGAGTCTTGTGTACGAATAAAATCATTGGAGCGAATCCGGAATACAGAAATCGCATATTCATTTTTCACCTTTGATTCTTGCCTCAGGCTGCAAAGGCACATTTTTCTGTGAATCGATGCATTAAACATTGGTTCGCTGCATATGGGAATTTTATTTCATTATTTCCCATTTTGTTATCGAAACATTTTTATCAAAGCTCCGAACTTTATTGCGAATTTCTACTGCAACGCACGCGAGTAAATACGATTCCACGCGATTCTTCCACTCGTCGATCTCTCTACATCAATCAAAATACTCCTTTAACGCCAGCAGCGCTAATGAGTATCTCCCGCAGTCGAATCGCTCACGTATGAGGCTCGACTCTTAATTGAGGTGAATCGAAACACCTGCCTGAAGCGAGAAGCACGGGCACGCGATGCATCGCGCGGACACCGACGTATTTGAACCCTCATTGTAGATTATAGCCGAGACTCGGGTCAATCTTTCTCTCTTCCATTAATCGAATTTTCGAGCTACCGCCGAGCTATCACGTTTGGAACTGTGCGAGACGGTAAGAGAGCTGACTCGATTGTCAATGATGGGCTTGAAGCCAAATCCCCCTACCGTCCATCGTCGAATCGCTGCGGAAATTTTAAAATTGGATGAGACTTTCAGTCGTATCTCGTTCGCGCTTCTGCAAGAAGCCCCAGAAAAAAAAAAGAAGTTCGCGGCTCGAAGAATACTTTTGTCGCCTTCAAATTCGATACTTCTGGCAGTCGTCGGAACTCGCGACATCGATCATCTCGAGAACAACTTAAAGAAACCGCACATACGGCTTTTTTTGTCCTCCTCTCTTTTGAGACGCGGATAGTCTCTGAGCTATAAATTAAATTCTGCAAGGGTATATTTATAGCTATACACCCAGATACATACGCAATAACGGTCGATAGCGTATTACTGCGGTACTTTCACTCCCCAGCCTCCGCGTCGTTAAACGGAGAATATTACTTTATGTTCTTATAGTCTTTCGCAAGTTCCGAGAATCCCCGTAACTTCCGGTCGATAACGTCGCTCACACATGCCAACGCTTTTTCCGATACACTACATAGGTAAAACTTTCGATTTTCTTTTAGAACGCGAATACGTGCTGTGAATTTATCTCGTGTGATCGAGCGAGAAAAGGATTAATAAAAAATCGAAATCCTATTGATGGCAAATCAGGCGAGAAATTCGTGACCAGAAACGATTAGGCTGTAAAAAGGGGTTCACAATGCACAACCGAATTCGTCCGAAAATATTTGCGTATGTAAATCGCTAGGAGCGCCGGTGAATAATCCGGTGAGAGATGCTGACCACGTTGCCGTTTGTTTGGCACGACTTTGGCATTCCAACGATCCCCATTCATAACCATCCATCGCGTTCTCGTCGAGGCCACCCGACAGATAATTACTCAAAGTCACTGACGACCAAGAAATTGTCACTTCGTCCCCGAGAATCGATAACAGTAGGAAGTGTATACGTTACGGTGTAACGTTGGAAAAAAAATCAATGGAATTTTATTATGCTGCTAACCGCTGAAAGAGGAACGAACGGGATTCCTCACTTTACGACATTGGGGTATCCCGCGTCCGTGGTCGCGAGTTTCCGACCGCAGAGCTAGCGCCAACGCCATGGTAACGAAACTACGGGAGAAGAGCAACGACGAATACTGGAAGACTACGACGACGAAGCGGAGTATCGACCTGTTGGCATTGCCGAAGCTGCTTGTGTATATGCACAGACTTTATCTTTAGCTCGGTGCAGGAGCACGCAAGCTTTTTCACGGTCGAGGAACAGCCCTGAATGCCTTCGAATAGAGAAACTCGTGGCATCAAAGCTCGAGGTGACGATCCCAACTGCCGTGAAGTTCGGTCTTTAAACCCCTTCAACCTTTCAGTTCGTAGTGAACTTTATTATCAGAAAATGATAATTCCTGTTGAAATCGTTCGATTGTCCCTTTTTTTCTCGAACGATTCCGCACGGTCTTTTAAAGCGAGAAACGAACGTTCGGTAAAATTTAGTCGAGGCGAGGGGATCAAGTTTCGAGAAAGTAAAAATAGTCGACGATCCCCTCTGGCGGCAAATGAACTCATGGAAGTTCAGCCGTAGCCCAACAATGTTGACGTCAATGTTCCCCCGACAAGCGGCGTAAGAGGGTGTCGCGTTGCGATAACTCGAGGAATAATGCCTTTCGCCGAGGGGATGATGCCGCCGCTCTTTCTCACTCTACGAGTTCTCGATGAATCGATGGGAAGCAGAACGAGGCTCGGTACCCCCGTACAGATCCACGTTTCGAGTACCTCCGCTTCGAGAGGATTTAATATCTCGAAGCTTCCTGCTGGCGCTCTCCGTACCATTGGCGAACTTTCGAGGACGTTTTCAGGGTTCCATTGTAGTCGAGATAAAACAATAAGAGGGAAGCCTCGACGGGAACGTGACTGAGCAGTGGCAGACAGAAGTAGACGGGATATTTAATATCTTCCAAAACATTTTTCGTAGGAAGAGGAGGAGCGCGTTCTTGACTTCTCGATAGCGTTGACTCATACGGTTCATGCGATCCGATCGATGCGAGAATTCATTGCAAGTCGTCGGAGTCATTGAAAAACAGCGATGCGAGCTATTTTCATACGACACATCTCCGGACGAGTCGAGGAGATTTCAATTAGCACAGAGCTACACGTTCGCTCTCGGTATCAAGCCCTATTTCGATCCAATATCAAAATCCTCTAAAATCGTGTTCTCGGCGTGCTAGAAATCACTTGGGAAAAAGATGAAACGCGGAGACATCAAAGTCGCATTAATCGAAGAGTCTCGAGATTGCAACGAAAATTCTTTACCCTTTCCAGCAGGGAAATTCTTGCGGATGCGACGTCTTCTCATCGAGATGTGTTTACCAAGGATGAGGATTACAGAGCTCCGAAGGAATCGAGGTTCGGAGGAACGCTCGGAAAAATATAACCAAAGTGTACTCCCGAGAGCTTCCTATCGAAAAAGAAGAAACCAATGCGCTGGTCAAGAATAGAGAACAGGGACGAGAATGAAAGCGCACAAACGTGTGTCCCGATCGATGGAACCCGGTGGAGCCGAAGAGCCCTTCGGGTTGGCGGAAGGCCCGGAGAACGAACCGGAGTACCTTGAGGAAAAAACGCCAAAAAAAAGAGGTGTAACAGCGGAGCGAGCTGAGACGAGAAGTACGGGTCGTTGAGACAGAAGGTAAGAAAGCAAAGCGGACGAGGCGAGTAAGTATCCCGCACGAAGATTCTACGATTTTTCCTCTCTCCACAGGTTTTTTTTCCTCCAATTTTCGCTGCAACGCATTCCCTCGTCGAGCCAATAATAAATTGCGAAAAAAAAAGAGCGAACGGGTTGTTCAGCCAACCACCCTCACGATGGCTCCTTCGGGTTCTTCCGCTACTACCCTCGACTGAGACGGACTTTAAAATTAGTCTGCCGGCATTCTCTGGCATTTCTTGCGAATTTCTTTGCCAACTGGACACCGACACACGATCGGAGCCTCCGGGACCAATGTCGAGTCGTCGTCCGCACGTATAAACGTAAAAGCTCGCTTCGAAATATTCGTGAGAGTGCGGAGAGGAAGAGACTATGTACTCCCGTTATGTAAAGAGAAAGGAGAGTACGCGGGTAGTATTCCTGGCTCACGAACGAACACGCGAATCAGAAGGGACGAGGGGAGACGGGAAAGTTGCGAGAATCGTGAAGAATTTCGCGACCCCAGCGCGAGATTTTTTTCTCTCTTTTTCTTTCTCGCGTACCCTGCACGTGCGTACCTAAAGGAGCGGTAACAGCAGCAGCGTTGGACAGCCAGCCAGCGGGAGAGACATTTGTTACAGGATAGAGTGAAATTATCGATTATTGAAATTGCCATGAGAAACATATTCGATTTGTCGGTTCGTGCGAATGGCGACGACTATTCAAAATCTATGAAATAAACAAAACGGTCGAAGACGCATCGAGGACCTTTGAACGGTTTTTAACGGTACATTTATAAGCGCATAAAAATCGAACGCCCGGTTCAATTGCATCGTGTATCCAGAGGGAAGCCGAGTTAACGGTTCCACGTCCGCGCGGATGATATGCCAGCGTTAATAATATTTCCATTGAAAAAAAAGGCAAAATAAAAAGCTGAATACAGGCGATATAGCTGCGTGGATAGCTGCTGTGCAGCGTGAGAGAAATGGAGAGAGGCACGGGTCGACGAGCCCCTTGTCCGCCGCAGGGTGTCACGTGAGGCCAAACTGACCTGGGGGTTCGTTAACGAAGTTACGTCCCCTGGATCTCAACTAGGTAAGACAGGCGAGTAGCGGAGACGAGGGGTTTTTTTTTTTCTCTTTCTCTCATGCAGTCCGGCGAAGAGGAGAGTGCTGGAAAAGTCTGCAAGGCAGTCTTCGGGCTCCCGCAGCAAATTCGAAGTAACGAGATGGAGCAGGATGCAACGAATAATGAACGAGCCAGGCTATATGGAAGTTTGGCGCAAACGAAACTTCCCCGTCGCACTCGGCTCAGCCGGAGCATCTAATCTAACTCGAATGAGGGGGCGGCTGTTCACGAGACACCAATGGCCCCGTCGTTTCCACGCTTTTGCCCGGCGAATATTCTCATGGCCACAACTGCCGCATGGCCGAGGGGAAGTGCAGACGTCATCGAAAATCGATAAACTCTGATGCCAGTAGTCTCGTCGATACACGGAATCTAGTTAAGCGGGTCTCGATTCTCGTTTCCTATTGCCGAAGGAAACGGAAAAAACGAGCGAGCCTCGAGGAACGATTCGCGTAGTCTCCTCGTGAGCACTTCCGGTTCGAGCGTGTCTCACACGTTGCGACTCACTCGCGACAATAATCGTGATCGCGTAAAGGAATGCTTCGATGCGAGATCCGAACGGGAAGCGTGACAAATCCTATTTGTCGTGCGAGTCCAGATACGAAATAACGAGAATAACGTGACTGTACAATCGACAATTTTTCTGCGAGAGCGAATATTTTTATAGACGGTTCTATACGTTGATAAGTGTAATTTCTAGAAAGCATCGAGACCGAGAGTCGTTTATCCGTATCGGAGAAACTGTACCTACATCATTGTGCCGTGTTATCGATCACACGCATATTTCTCGTAGGTTTTACGTACCGGTATCGATAAACCAGTCAATGAACGGCAAAAGTATACCGACTCGAACGCACGGAACGGAAACACCGTTCGGTTGCTCAATAGGTGGAACGCGGTTTCGCGAGAGAAAACACACACGCGCACACACGCGCCCGGATATTATCCCCGAGTTAAAACCCAGTGTAATCGACGTCTCGGAAAATTATCGTATCTCTCGCTCCAGTTCGAGAGACTTTAAAATTACGAAATGTCCTGGTCGACGATAATCAATGGAGACGGACACGTTACATTATACAAATATGTGTACGGTACAGGGATATCCAAGGTTAATCGGCTAGTCGAGCCGGCCAACCGGAAACGGAAAAAGAACAACTGCGACTCTCGAAGCTCCGAGTTTCCAAGTATACCAGAGGCATTAACTATTCTTGCTTTCCTCTGCAGTGTTCGACCGTGTTGCCGTGGTGCGGCTGGCACGTGGGACGCTGACGGCGTCGCTCTTATCTCTCCGGTAACCACGATCCTACGGACGACAACGACGACTTTCCGTTTCTCGCTCGGGACCTCTGGCTTCACCATTCACGAAGGCGCATGCAGACGAATGCATGCGCCTTCGTCAATGAATGAAGCAATCGCCCTCGAGCGACTTTACTTTACACAGTTGCATTTCAATGCACACACGTGTATCGGACAGTGCGGACGAAAATACATTTGTTTTTTTTTTTCTCGTGTTTCATGCACTCGAGTTTTGGTCTCTCGCTGTATCGAAATTCGTTTTAACACTTTGATTGTGATTTTTTTTGTTATTGATCTTTTTTAGTGGCAAATCGGACAAAGTCGAATCGGCGAGGAATGGCGATTGTGGCGATAGGCAATGACGCGGCCAAATACGTCAGCCGTCGAAGTCAGAGTTTTATCGGGGAAGGAAACGTCGCGGGTGCGCCGAGATAACGCTTCTTCCTCTCGTCGGCTCAGCGTTATTCCGAAGGGGAACGCGATATACTGTGTCCCTCGCATGCTCCTCAAAGGAGGTATATTACGGCGAAACGATTAACTTTCATTCGCGGTAAGAGAGAACGAAGAGAGAATCCACGCGGACGACGAAAAAAAAAACGTCTGAATTTCACGTTCGTGGTACTCGAGCATTAAAAGAGAGACACGCGACGGACACACCTGTCCCTGTACACTCTACTCCACCAACGGTCCTTCGTCGTCTTTGTTTCTTCGTAGACCGAATTTTAAATAGACTGTCGAAAAAATACCTTGATGCTTTCATTTTAACGAAAAAACTACTCGTGCTTTTTTTAGGATCGTTTTTCGGGGATTCAAACGTTTCTATGAATGTTATATCGGTTGTGTATACGAGAAAAATTATATCGCCGTAAAATTCGGTTGGTTGCTCTCCACGTTCGTAACTCTTTTGCCACCTACGGAAACGTCGTGAAAAAAAAAAAAAAAAAAAGAGAAAAAAAAACACCGCTGCCGGAAGACGATTCTCTCGCGCGTTATACGAAAACACACGGCTATTCATAGTTTCGGGTGTTGGAAAAGAAAAAAAAATAAGGCGTAAAAGTTAGCCCCGTTAGCCCGACGAGAAGCTCGAGCTCCCTCGGACAGGACGCACGCCGTGAACTTTTACAGCTGACTATCACACTCGTGACTGCATAGGTAGTCCGCTCGGGCGTCAGGTGGTGCGCGACGCCAAGGAAGCGAGCTCGACAGCGCAACGTAATCAGTATAATACCGCCAGGCTCGTTTTGTTTATTCGCGCATCGAGGCGCATACAGTATCCGGGCGAGCAGTCGCGCTCGCTCGACCGGTGTGCCTGGACGAGAAAATCTATGAATCATTTGCCACGGCTTTCGCGGTTAGCCGCGATTGCCAGTGTCTAGTTTCTAAGAGCACGATTTTGTGATCGAGGAAGAAAACGGCCCGGGCGCCGATTTTTTTTTTTCAGGAATATCCGAGTAATCGTTAGCGTGGGCGTGACGTAAACAAATATTTGAGGTTAGCCAGTCTCCATGGTGAATCGCAGTACCGACCGACGTATCGTCATTCTCATAGGGCCACGACACATCCAAAGAATTATCCGAGGTATCGAGAGTATCGAAATGAGACGTTCAGGGATATAACGTGCGAGCGTCGAATATAGAAACGGGTTGGATGTACTCACCAGCTATCACAGTGTCCGAGAGGCTGTACTTCGAGCCGGTTTTGCCGACTTTCGGAAAGTCCTTCAGCTTACGGCCGCTCAATTTGAGCTCACCGCTCAGATGAGCTTCCTCGAGGATCCTCTCGAGGCTCCGGGTGAGCTGCTTTTGTATGTGGCCGCTCATATTCGACGCGACCATCGCCATGTTACATTTTTCGGGCACTCGGGCGACACACACGCGCGCGGGGACGCTCGAAAAAAATAACAGCCTTCACCACCCCTTTCTTTTCGTCCTTCTCCTACGAAACGACACGCGCACAAACTACAACGCTCGACAAATGCCAGCTCCGTACTGAAGAACGTCGGGATGACTCTCCGCGGTCGGTCGTCGTTCCCCCACTTTCGCCACTTTTCTATGGCGCAAGCTCCATCTGACGAAGAAAATATCAAATGTTCGGCACGATAGTTTAACCGTTTTTTCATTCCCGGGTCGGCGTCAACGTCAATTACGCACTGAACAGTGATAGAAAGAAAAGTATTGTTTTTGAGTGACACGCGTGTCTGATTGTTCCCATAGACCGCAAGACTCGTTGCACGACTCGGTCGTGTAAAATCTACATTTTATCGATATGACGATGGGTGAAAATGTTGAAAACTTGAATCCCAAGTTGTATCGGAAGATCGACGAGCGAAACATAACAGCGGAGGACGAGGATGAGAACGTCGTAGATGAGTTTGATGCCCGGGAAATATTTGGTAATAACCTAGAAACTCCGTTTTAAAGATAAATTACAACGTTATAGCCTATGAATAACAGTTTGATAAAACTTTGCGCCTTTTTATATTGCCATGTTTGTTTTACAGATCTGATCAGAAATATCAACGATCCGGAGCATCCCCTCACACTGGAAGAGCTTCATGTCGTTGAACAGAGTCTCATTGAGGTGATACTTTTAATGCGATATGTGTATGATATCGAACGATTAATATTATTAAAAATTACAGAACAGAAATCTGTAACTTATCGTACTGTCATCATTTTCAAGTTTACATTGTGGATAATGATTCGAATAATGATAAACTTTTTACTTTCAGGTTGATGACAAAAGCAACAAAGTCAATGTTCAATTTACGCCAACGATACCTCACTGCAGCATGGCTACGCTGATAGGTCTCTCCATTAGAGTTCAATTGCTTCGCTCTTTGCCGAAAAGATTCAAAGTCAACGTATCCATCACACCTGGTACTCATAATTCTGAATCGGCCGTTAACAAACAATTGGCTGATAAGGAACGTGTCGCTGCGGCGACAGAGAATCATCATCTCATTGGAGTCATCAATCAATGTGTCAGCATCAAAATTTGAGGAGCTGTGGGGAATGTTTGAATTTTGCACAGGGTACAAATGTGATGAAAATTGCAAAAAGGTGAACTACACTCTACATGTAGATACAAAGATGTAAATATTTAGGCCACTGATTTAATTATGCAATAACGAATGAATTTAAGATATATTGAATAAAGGACGCGACTTGGATTACTACCAAAGGTCCTTACATCCTTTTTTATTTCTCAAGGGATTTCGGAATTAAAGGTAAAGATAATTCTGGGCAATGCATGCATTGTTCACTGAATTAAATTCATTGTTTTACCCTCTTTGCACTTTGCACTATTTTTTTACTGGATTTTGTTCTTGATCACAGAAATATATTTCTTCAATGGCTCATTGAATTTTTTGGTGCATGAAGGTGGCGTAGGCAACAATTGTGTCTCAGTAGGATTTATTCCGCGTAAAAAATAAAGCATGGAGCTGGTGGTTGTTTTTTATCCCATTACTAGATTTCATGATTACAGAAATTCGAATTGGAATTCATCAGAATGTGCTTTAAATACCGTACACTTAACTTCACTTAATATCTTGCATGATAAATACAAGTTATTTTTCAGTGCCAGCATTATGAGATTTATGAGGTAATGTTCCAAATTTAACATACATCGATTCAGGAGTAGAACCGTTAAATTAGACGTTTAAAGTCAGAATATCTTTATATAGACAGATTCTGTGCGACAGTCTAACGAAAAACCAATTTTCGTGTTCAGCAGAAAAATGTTTCATTAATTCTATTCATACCAATTTCATCTCGTCTTTTTGAAAATCCTTCATATGACTAGTACTGTTATGTAATGCCTAATCTTACGTTTGTACGAGGAGTATAATTATTCGTCATAGATATTTGTTTGGGGCAAAAATTTTATTGTCCTTCAGAAAATAGTCAATGTTTCATCCGTAACGTATGAGGGTGGTCAATTTTTTTCAATTTCTCAGCCGTTTAGAATTCTAATGACGAGGATTTGACTACCGGTGTAGTATTGGAGCAAGGAACGTTCAGTGTTCTCAAGTATCAACATGATTTTACATTCTACGAACTGACAAGGTAAATTATTTGGCGAATTTGAAAACTCAGTTTTTTTCATGATCAGGGATATTTTAAGCTTCGTAGAGTGGAGAAATTGTACTGATAATCATAACGTTTTGAAGGTGAGGTTAGCGTTGCTGTATGAGTAAGGGACTGTGCAGTGCAGGGTTATGACTATCAGCGGCGGACTAAAAATGGCGGGTCGAATTCGAAAAGCGTCGGAGATCTTTGGAAGCAGAGCAATCGCCAAGATGATGTGCTCGAAAGTAGACTGTAAAACAGTGACTAAAACTGAAAACGTCAATGAGATCAAGGGTCTCCACGACGATGATTCTACCTCCTGCCAGAGGATGCTAGATAGGCTCACGGAAAAACTCGATCACCTCACAAATATAGTTAACAGAATGAGCAGAGACAGCGCAGCCACGAAAAAATCTCTCAGGGAAGGAAATTTTCGGCCCATGCCATGGGAGACTGACACATCAAGTTCCCAACAGAGAATTTTTTTTCTGGAATGGAAACTGGAGGCCTTAGAAAAAGGAATGAAACGCAACAGTATCGTCATCAGTGGATTGAAAATTGACAAAACAAATATTCGGGAATCAGTCCGCCAGTTTCTCAAGGATAAGTTCGACAGACCCGTTACCGTTGAAAGGACTACATTTATTGCGAGGCGTGGAAAGCCATCTCTCATTATAGCGACTCTGGGAAATATCGAAGACAAGAATAGAATAATCGCCGAAAGAGAGATATTAAAGGGAACAGGTATTTATATAAACAGTCAAGAGACAACCTACGACAGGGATGTTCGTCGACAATTAAAATTGATTGCTGACGATGAGATTGAAAAAGGTAGAAAGGTAATCGTAAGATACAGAAAACTGATAGTGGATGGCGTTGAATATATCTGGAGACATGGCGAAGGGCTTCGAAAATTACCGAGAAATAATTGATTCGCTGCGTAAGCGTCAGTCAGTCCGTAGTTTAGAAACTCCGGTTTTAGTCTTTTGCATAACTGTCACATTCATCTCGGAGTTATCTAATTGTTTGGCGAAGAATTTTCGGAATTGTAATATGTTTTTCATCTATTATAGCATAAAATTTCCGGTTCATATTTATTGTCATGATTCGAAAAAATAAACTTCAATTTTCATTATCGCTTCAGTGATCACCTTGTCTGTGAATACTCATCGTATTAATATTATAATATCGTTATCTTGTAATATTAGAATATATTTCGCATGATCGAATTTAAGGCGTATGAATAAGTTCGAAATAGTATATTGAGAACGGAGGTTGGGTCCATTCTTTGTCTGAACGACCAATTAGGCTCGTTTCAGTGGCCAGATTTGGCGAGACAGCGGACACCAAATCTCACTGTCAATTTTTCAATTTTTATTCAGATAGCTATTAAAATTTATAAAAACTAAAGAGCACTGAAGATGCAGACTGAATACTAAATTTTTCGCCTTGGATTAATAAGTGGATGATATCCTGGCAGCTCGTACCGCGAGTGTCTGTACACAACATATTTACAATATACAAATTATCTCTTCTTGGCCATTACAGCGGCTGGTTCCTTTCTAGCCGAAAATTGCTTGGTCGGATCGTAGGAGTAGGTTTTCTGAAGAGGTCCCCGTCCCGCTCGATGAAACTGTAATTCATCCACTTGGTATCTGGCGTTTGCTTCTCGTTGTGCTTTCATGTTTGCCCATGCTGTAGAAAAATTAATGTACAACTTCTTATGTCAAGTAAACAAACTGTAATATAAATGTAAAAACGGCTATCCGACTTTAATGTTGGAATCTCAAATGTCAGGTAATTAATTCATGTTTGCGGATAAAAACACTAACAGGACTTGAAGCCCTCTACAAAACCCTTTTTCGGTGCTAGAGATTTCGGCGAATGGTTTATCATTTGTGGGATCTGGAGAAATCTGCGAACTCTCGGTATTCTCAGAATTCCGGCTTGTAATAACGAAATGAAATTCGACATCATCCAGTAGCACAGAATTGCCTGTAAACAATGTAATTTGCAGTTAATATATGAGAAAAAAAGGGTACTACCAGATTAACTAATAACTTACCCCGGGAAAGCGAAGGGTAAAGGGAAAAATAAAAATTGGTAGTGCTCGTATCACGTATCTCATCATTCCCATACTTTCCGCCTTGACGCTATCGGTACCGAGTTCAATCGTTAGCGAGAGTGTTGCTGTTGTTATCAGCGGTAACAGGTAATATGGATCTGGAACCGTGAGATCTGTAAACCACCATAAACCACCTTCCTTCATACTTTCTATTGGATAATCAGCCATTCTTCTCAAGCCCAGAAAACAAGAGATGAATATCGGCGCCTGAAAAAGAAAAAGCACGAAGCAATCTATTAAAAAGATTTACGTTTGCTTAAAGCCATTCAATATATTACTATTGTATAAAACAACATACCTGTGCCATTGGAACAATTAAGTTTTTCATAGGATTGCAGCCACTTTGCTTCATAAATTGCATCAACTCTTGTCCATATCTTGCAGCTGAAATGTACAGAAGTATACTTCATAAAACTACATACCAAATTTATTGATAAATCATTTTGTGGGTGTGACTGTTTACCTTTTAGTTGATCACCTTCCTGTCTTGCCTCACCGATAAGTGCTTGTAGGCGCTGCATCTCCGGTAGATTGTTATGCATTAAACTTGCGTTTCTCTGCGATAGTATCACCAGTGGAAAGAGGATCGTTCTTATTATCACTGTTCCTGTAATTCAACGGTATATTGAATCATCTGAAATGCATCATACGTGTAACAAAAAAGTTTACATCGATGGACTAGGCAATTACCAACAGCTATGGCTCCCCACCAAGGCAATCCTACACCCGAATGTAACAAATCAATGGCTTGTTGTATCAAGCCCGGAGGCCACCAGCCTCCCATTCCCATGGATTGCAATGTTGCTTCCCCAATATCCGACACTGTGTCTAGCACAGTGACCACAGGTGGTACCGGGACATCTTACACATAAAAAACAATTCAAATAACTCGCTACATAATGATACAGTAATAATTCTCATTGTATTATGGTATCTTTTATTGTAATGATGCAAATAACCTAAACTTTTTTTTTTTGCAACAATCTTAAGATACCAATAGAAAACCTTTTACGAGTGATCGTGTGGAACAGTTTAAGTTGCTCACCTGGTATGGGGTCCATTAAATTCGCAGTCACATTTTCGCTCATATTTGTATCAGCAATAATAGTCGTTGAATTGGCAATAGGCGTTGAAGCCGCAGACGCTGTTTGAACTCCAACAATAGCGTCGATGGTTGTATCTCCGGTATTGGTTGCGGCATCGGTCGTGCTGGCGTAACGTTTCGCGTATGCGTCTATCACTGGCGTGTATTTAGAAAATTTGATGATAGAATGCGATCTCAAACCAGCACCTCGTATGCTGCAAGCAAGATGCATCGATCTGTACACGGTTCTCTGCAAAACGACATGCGACATGGTTTATAAATGTGAACGATTCGATGGAAATCGTAGTACAGCAGTATTTCGGTGCGCCGGTCGAACCGGACAAGCCGAACGAACATAACCTACGGGGTGAGTAGTTATTCTTACGCATGAAGCTACATTTGTTCTTGTCAGTGCTTGATGATGGATGCACAGAGCCGTACGCGACAACATTTTCGCGATCCACCGATAGTTCAACGCGTTATATACTTCCACAATTAATGAAATACCAATGGAATCGTGAATGCCGAAGAGCAACGGCGTGCCGTACGTTTTGCGTAGTTTCCCGTCGAGATTGAGGCATCGATGAGGAACTGTTGTCGTCGCTGTGTCGATGTTCCCGAAACAGTGTCAGTGTCGAAGTCTTACCTTTCGGCTTCCGCTCGCGACAACCTTTGACTATCTCTTGATAAGAGCTTTCCGTAAGGCGATAAAATAGTAAGTGCATCGATAATCTGTTCCGTCGGTCGGAGTATAACGTCTCGGTTATAACCGACCATGGGCAAGAATGTAACCTACAATTTTCGCCGGAAGCGGAGGAATACATACGAGAGAGACGAGGCAGATCGAGCCATGGGTACCGAAAGATAAGCCAGCATAATTTATTTCCACAGACTCGTTCGATAAATAATCCGTGATTTTTTATTAATTCGATTACACAATATGAGTCTCCGTTGATCGGTGAAAATCGACTCACTGATCTATAAGGACTCCAGTGATATAATTTCATTCGAATCGCCGTGGAAATAATTCGATTTTGAGTAATACCCGAACGAACAGTGTGATGAGAAGATTATATTTATATTTGTTACGCGCTTCAGCGTGTATATCACACTGCTAGTCTGCCTCGTTCTCGGAGTGTTCGATCGATAATAATAATGAGACTCGGTCGAGCTCGCAGGTATACAGGAAGGCTTCGGGAGCCCATAATATACGTTCCGAATCATGGCTCCATCTTTAGACCCATAATTCCAAATACCAGGGCTCCCGCGCTTTATTTCGTAATGAATATAATTACCGACAGGGAGCTATAATAACCTGCTTTGTATTCTAACCCGACGCGGTGGACGAGCTTGAAATTCGGCAGCAAATTGTAGGGGACACACAGCTATCTCCGTACACGGATACACCATGTTTTTCGGCAACATTTATTTTTCGAATTTTATTCATTGCAATCGTAACACCGATTTACAAACTCCAGGCACGTATGTACATTCATTCAATTTTTATGTGTACGAACATATCTGGAATACTGTGAAAAAAGTTTGTTCAATCAAAAGTTTGCGCATGAAAAGTTTGTATCTCAGCGAATTTCACGTGAGAAAAATGAGCTCGGGCGATTTCGAGACCGAGACGCCGTATACATAGACGATCTCGGCGTTCGAAATATGAAAGAGTCACGTTATCGAATCTACTGCAATGACATTTCGTTTGGTTGCCGAAGCCCCCCCTGAGACGTGGATCATTAAGCGAGACCTGCTATTAACTGTAGACCCTCGGACCCAGAGCCCTGTCGTCCCACTCTTTCCCACTGGTTTCCGCGGCCATCCTGGCCACTCCATTCGAGTGCCGCCAGAGTCTCCGGCATCGGCGAGCTTCACCTACCGTACGAAACAGCAGCCGAGAGGCGTCCGGGCTTTGTTGGTTCAAGGCGATAATACCTGCTCAGCGCCACATAATTTCTTCTTTTATTTCTTCTTCGTCTTTTATTCTTCTTTAACGCGGAACAAAAAAATAGAAGACGGCGTATAATTATAGATTCGCATTCTGCGCCTAAGAAACGCCTCGGCGTCCGCGACTTCGCTCCCCCGGCCTGTCAGCTCGTCCCGTGAATTTACCGTGGAACGGATGGTCCGTTCACATATTTATAGTGAAGAGTTATTCGCTCGTAGAGAATATCTCATCGGTGTAGACGGGACCTCGCGCTATTCCCATTATTGATTCAATTTCACTCGTCGTCTCTCAATGCTACCGAAGAAGTATCTAGGACTCGATGATTTATTGCCGCTGCTGCGCCACTACTGAATCAATTTTTTTTTTTTTCACAAAGTGATTTCAGGTCACGTTAATGAATTAAAATGCATTTTTTTTTTGTTCTTCGATTAAACAAAAAAAAACTAGTTTGGCTTATTTTTTCCATTAAAGTCTGTAAAGGGTAATCGCGGCCGATAGTCATTTACATACTTATATTTATTCCTACATTTTTCTTTATAGTCGTGCCTATCGAACTACCCAAGATGGAGCTCCGTCTGCCACGTCTGGACCATTTTTTTTACAGGTCTTGTCGTCGAAATTCCAGATTAAGAGATACAGCCTTACGGGTATAAGAATCAATATAGGTTTCGGATGTTCGAGGGCAACTGCCTTGAAGAACATCGAAGGATTTAATTGCCGAGGCAACAGTAAGATAGAAGCTTCGATAAACGCGTATGCGAGGGCCACGCGACATAGATCGGGTCGGCCGACCGGCGATTTTAATCTAACCGACCCCGTCGATATATTTTCCCCGAAATCTACCGTGTTATTAAAAAGATAATGAAGTTATCCATTAAAGAGACGTGGAACCCCCTCTCCAACCCGTACTTCGGTTGGGTCGCTAATCAAATATGCGATTCAATCGTTCCCATCATTCTGATTTTTCTACTTGGTTAAATCACACGGAAAATTTCGTCAATGTATTTACAGTACAGGCGATATATTTCGCATAATACCCGCTCCGGTAGTCAACGATCTTTGTCGCATTATACCTGCGAGCGTGTCACACTTTGAGTCACAGTACGATAACCCACCGAACGCTCGAGATTCATGAAAGGCGTTTGTATACAAGAATATCGAGGAGCCCCCCTTCGATTTCGCACAGTGCTCACAATGCCGATCGGTGGGCAGTCGTCGCGAAACGCTCGTTCCGGGTTTTAGTTGGATCGTAGCCTTGAGGGGGTTCCCGCTTTTGCCCGCGGTACCGACCTTAACGCAACTCCAGCGCAACAGTACTGAGATCGTGCAAAAGCATATTGGAACGCCTTTCCCGCTCTCCCGCAGCGTTAAACACATACGGATCGGCGACTCCTCGACGATTCATGTGGGAACCACGAATTTATTTGACACCTAAGGTCTGACTCCAAATGAAACGGTAAAGGGCATGTATTGATATCGTTGTAGACGATACACACATTGTATCCGTCATACGATGAGAATTTCATTACTCGACATAGGACGACAGCGTTGCGAACCCTCCGTGCTCAGACACGCCTCATTTTCGTAGCAATTACACAGTGGGATGCGACGACTATACGAAACCTCTCAACGCAACGATATTTCTATGTATGAAACTTCTTTCTACAAACACACCGTTTTCATAGGCAATGAAAGGTTGCAATGACGCAAATAATCGTGCGACCCTTCCCCATAGCGTTGAGTCTCAGTTATGTTTTTCTCGATGGGTATACTGCAATTTCTTTGCCCACTTAACGCTAGCTAATTCGCGAAAGTAGATGTGCACTTCTATGGCATAGAAATTTCATCGGTCACGATGGTGTAAGAAATTAGGATATATTTAATTTTTTTTCCGACACTTGACTAAAGAGTTTTCGGCGCTACAGTGGCTCGTTTCATCCGAGCCCAATATTTCCAGGCATTCGTGAATGGATCGAGTGTGGAACCAGCCGGTCTCCCTCCTGAATCTCCGTAACTCCGAAATCTCCGCTTCTCGACGAACAGGTCAGTTTCCTCGGGACGTAGAAACTGTGTCCGCGTGTATTCGGTCCCACCTATATCTATACGAGCTGCCGTAGTGAAGCTGTCAGGGAAAAACGGATGACAGTCGGTTCGATTCTTGCTATCGATGCGTCCTCCGCTACCTTTTGATCTCGCGCCGACTTGGGAAAAAAAAGAGTTTACAAATTCTTTTTCTCTTCTTTCTCAATCGTGATACCGACGCGGTTATCGAGTGCACGCCCTGTAGGCTCAGCCAAGTTTGTAATCGCTTCATCGCGCGTCATTATTTATCAACGCGGAGCGTCCATCACTAATATACATAGAAATTCCTCTGATATAGCAAGCGCGAAGCCAATATATTTCGTGCGACGTCGTAAAAGCTTTTTATTCTCAAAATTTTTTTTTTCCTTCATAAAATTTTATTCGTAACCGAAGACAAAGATTGACTAACGTTCGTCGTTGATGCGAACATCGTGTGCTATCGAGTGTCTCTAAGTCGACCTTCGTCCGAGATGACTTCATTTTGGACCATAGAATCGTTAAATTTATAACGCAGCTTATGCGGACTCTTTTTTTTTTGTTTTTTTTTCTCCATTCGAGTCAAGCGAACGTGCGCGCTTCTGAGCCCAACACTGAAAGGCAAAGTGCTGGGCGTAGGTATACGATAATGCACCATGTATATCATAATGTATATAGCGGCACATAGGTGGACGCTACGATCGGATCCATGTATACCGCTTTCGGTGAACAACCCTATTCATCTCGTCCTTGACTGAAAAGTCGCGGCGGCATCTGCGGCTTCGCGTCGTCGGCATTCTCGCTTCGAAATTCAAAGTCTCTCTCTCGCTCTTTGTTTTTTCTTAGGCCACTTAAACGTCTTTATGAGTTTCGGTTGTTAACACGAAAAACAGGTCCCCGCTAGCGGTCGTCCCACTTTTTCTTTCGATCTTTCTATTAACATCTTTATCTTTTCCGTCCGTCCTGCACTCCGGCCGACTTCGGCGCTGTATATATGCTATATATGTGGTCTGTGGGTATATATGTATAGCATAGCAACGACGCTGGTGTGTATTATCTGCATGATCTCGGTGGCCGCGAGGAAAACATCGAAGGATAAAACCGTCATTGGCCGGAAAGAATCGTTCTAGCTTGGGACATGTTGCCGTGTTCATTCTCCGCACTGTATTTTTTATCTCTCTCGCTTACCGGAGAAGATTTGTGACGTGGACCACTGGTGGAACAACCGAACGAGCTATGTCGCGCGACCGTCGGCCAGAGAAACGGTGGGAAACAAGAATGCGCTTGCACCGAGCTAGGCGGACCGGTAGGCGAACGGTGAACTCGGGAGATCGGACCACGGTGTGTTTCACCGGGGCGAGGACTTTTTGGAAACGAATAAGTCTGGGGAACGAGAAAAGCTTCTTGGTTCCACCTGCCTCGTTTGTTCGCCGTTCGGGACGTCTCTTTTCTCGAACAATTTATCGAGCGAGCGGGCGTAGATGTACGACCGAAAGATACTTCGATTCGGCTAGACATTTCCGAGTCTGAATTCCTATTTAATTTTTTTTTTTTTATTCTTTCACCTCGATTGAAATTCATTGATATTTCGGGCGCATACGGAGACTTCGTATGTGAATACGGTAGACGCGAAATTGAGACATTGATCTGTAAATTTTTGCATAAACGGGGCGAGCAAAGCAACGAACCGAACGTCAGGATGGCGAGAATGAGAGATGATCGATAATGAGATTCGATTCGGGATTTGCCTCGGCGCCTTACAGTGTATTCCACATTTTACATATACAAGAATTTACACCGGTATATGTTGTTCGCGGGATTTAAGTTGATAATTAATTAGCGCCTTTGAGAGATAACGCGGGCGATCGTTTTATTTTCTCTTAATTGCGAAATGGAAGTGCAGATGCATATCTTTACGTGCCGCGCGTGAATTAGCTTATTCTTGTTCCGTTACCGTTTGCGTTATTGGCACCGACATATTTTCGACGCTCAGAAATATTTCTATTTGTCAACGTTATCGAACATAATACAACGGACCAATTTTTAATGCGATCTATAGAGAGAAGTTGTAATCGAGTTATGTATCGGAGCTCCCACGTTGGTTCACTGGACGGTTCGTTGCCTTTGCGCTTATATCGAGGAAGTAATCGCGTTATCATTGTACACACATATATATATCCTCATACACGTCAAGTTATAGTAATAAAGATCGTAACTATGGCGTGACGTTGGCGGTACGTTTCACGCGCGATGGTATAAAGTGCTCCCGAGGGAGCTTTGTGCATGTTACGTTATACGTACGGAACGAACTTGTTCTCTCGAAAGAGCACCGACAACATCTCGATACCATCATCAAAATAACTATGCCCAGAGTGCAATACACGATTGTCTGTGTCGAGACCCGTGTATAATCGCGACACCATACCCAATGTGTGTTCGAGGCATGCGTGACGCGCTCGTACAAACGACACGTACACAGCTCGAGCAATTAAAAACTCGTTGAAAATAAACCGACTGAGATAGAGAAGTAAATATAGGAACGCGGTAGATGCAATTTATATTGTGGTCGCGATAGAAGAAGCGACCCGTCTTTCTGTTGTCGGAATATCGTGGGGTTTTTTTTTTTTTTTTTTTTTTTTTTTTTTTTTTTTTTTTTACATTTCAACAATGCACCGGGTACTTCCGATTTCGCGAATCGGCATAACTTTTTTTCATCGCGAATTTTATTGCTTCAGCTTCCGGAACGAAATGTATTTTCTTGCGTTCGACGAGACGATTCGTTGTTTTTATGAACGAGCCTCGAGAGATGGAAAGACTCGCCGCTCGGCATCTCTCGCGATGGGTTGTGGGAGAGCTCGGTTGTATATGCACAATCAACGTATAAAAGGAAATCGCTTTGCTCCAAAGTAAATGGTTCAGGCCGCCTACGTGCGTGCCGTTGTGGATTCTCCGTGTGAACCAGTCGCGGTTTCCTTTCATTCTACAAAACTGCAGGCCACGGTCCCAGCTCGTCTACCTCTTCGTGGCGAATAACGACAAGACTACTGTCGACTCTCTCGTACTTTTATCTACCGGAAAAAAAATTACTTCCGGAAACATGTTCGAGCCACTGAGAGGATCGAGGGGTCGAATAAATATCGAAAAATTTATTCGACGGGAATTTAATGCTCGAACTTTTCTTCTCTGCCGATGTTTCACAATTTTCGATTTTTTTGTTTGTTTTTCGGAACGGTAAAAATGCTTTCGAAAAAACTAGCGAGTAGTCGTTGCGGTGAAAATATAAGCTGCGAGATGAGGTGTAAACGATAATGTACGTTAACGTGAAAAAATGGGTCGGGCGGTAAATGCAAATGGCAATTTTTCCGATAAAGCCTTCGCCACCCGTACGAAAGTCTCGGATGAGCTGCGAGGACACGGTTGTGGGCATCCTGAAGGGGGCGTGGTACCCGGCGCGCCCGCTTTTCTATCCCTTCTAACCGTAGCAGCGAAACGTATCAGAATTATCATCTGGAATTCGCACTGGCGTGAAAAAAAAACCATTAATGCGCGCGCGTACTTTTGCACTTATGATCTCCATTTAGATAAATACACGTTGCCATTGCAATTAACGACTTCCATTTGAATTACCATCTCAACTAGCGTTTCCAACTCTGTCTCCGTTTTTTTTAATCTTCGTAATAGCGTGTTCGCTTATCTCCGACGAATTACTTATTCGTACACTATAAATCATCAAAGTGTTCGCTGCTTCGTTATAAAATAAAAACGTTCGTGCTCCGAGGAATCAAAAAGTAATCCAATTCGGGTTTATTAGATTCATTCCGAAGACGGAGAAATTTTAGGAGATACGTGAAGATTATCGATTTTCACAATCGAAAGTCTGGCAATTTTTGTCGGGATCCTCGTGACGGACGTGTTATTCCTATCGATAGGAAGACGCCATAGCTTCCGTGAATCGCGATTTCGTGACAGCGAACAATCATTCGTGATAGGAGAGTGTGTATGACAGGTGACGAGAAGCTCGTCGTGATTTCCGCACCTACGCTATACCATTACGTACTATTATGCTCTACCGTTGAGCTACACGTTGTAATAATCGTGTGCGTGCAGAGGAAGAATCCTCGGAAAATAGTGTACAGCGCACAGTGGAGGCTTTGTATTATATAGACGAAGCCGCGAAGAGGAGGTGGCTCGGCGCGCGGTGGCTCGTGAGATACCGGAGACGTACCGGGGCCTGCGGACTGACTTTGCTTCAGCACAAACCCACTAGTTATCATAATGCGTACGTAATGCGCGTCACACAGCGTGTTCGCGTGTAGACCGAGAAGCGTAGCACGCGTGAGACCAACGAGACCTCCCCCAACCGACTAGTCTGCGCTCACCCATACGCGTACTCATCGTTACGGAACACCTACTCTCGCGAGAAGACGAGCGCACAGACTCTGCCAGACTCATTCTCTGCTATACAGACGCGCGCCTCAATGTTCACGGAAACTTTCGTGTCGGTGTATGTGGAGCATAGGTGCGAGCGTGCAGCGATGGTCGTGAAAACTAATATTTTCCCACCGGGACCGCGCGGCTCTTCTTTGAATCGGACTCGTGCACTGAGAGAGCCAAAGTCGCGTCAATTGTAATTGGGAATGCGATGGAAGTAAGATATTCAACGATCTTTCGCGCGAGTTCATCGATTGCCCGCGATTGGCTTCTCGTTCGATGTGAATTACCGATCGAGCGATGAATTTTCATGCGTTTCGGATTATATTTTATCGCAAAGTATTAATAGCCTCGGGCACTATCGAATTACGCGAGAAATCGGGGGAACAGAGAGTTTGGCTTTGCATCAAATCGCGAGAACAGTAGATCATTCTAATTCGTCTAATGATGACCTCCTAACAGAGGGTGCACAGCCCGTTCGTGGGCTCGCGACTCGGGAAGACACCGAGGTGCGATAAATAATTTCAATTTGGCCCCGAGGATTTTGCGTTTGTCGTTCGGTGTCCCCGGATTTCGTAGAATAGCCGAATCGTCGGGCAGGACGTATTTAAAGCTGCATCGATCACGAGAGTGCACAGTGGGGATGGAGATGGTGGACGGTGTGTGCGGGGCGATATGTGCAACGGTGTCGAGAGCCGGTGTGGCGCAGGGCCAATACTCCCAGCCAAAGAGACAATAAACTCCGAAGATTTCTGCATGCGTCGGCACTACGTCGGCTAGAGAGGGGACAAGAGTTATGAGGAAAGATGGAAAAGGAACGAATAACGTCCATCGGAACTTGGCTTGTGCACGAGGGATTTACGCGGACCGGCCTCGTTCCCTCGAACAATACATCCTTTGGTCTAACCCGAGCGACTATATCGCAATAAATAAGTTTTATCGTCTACTCGTGCGTTCTTAATTCTCATGAACCGCGATATAAATTCTCCCCGGAAAAAAGAGTTATCGTCGGTTACCGAATTTCAAGCTTCATCGATCAGCCAGGCTTTTCGTTGGATTTTATGGAAGTCGATGTATCACGATTCTTCGACTGCTCGAATGCCGAGGGGGTACGGTACTGACAACCACTCGTCAATGTCGGACAAACGAGACTCCTCCCTTTCGGTCGGGTGTTAAATTCAAAAGAGCTATCATTATCGTGGCGACCAGCACCCCATTACAATTGAAAACGCGGATTACCCTCTACCGCTAGCCGATGCGTGTTTGCTATATCGTCCATAAAAGTTGCATCGTATCCACCGACAGTGGAGTGCGCGTACGGTGCACAGCCTGTGTGCAATAACTCGTGTGCTGCGAGTGGCGATCCGCGACGCCACGGGTACGGCCGCGTTATTATTATCAACAGAGAAGTTACGTGAGGATGAGAAGGTGCATAGGTAGAGACCGCGGTGGATGCACGCGCGGCTGCAGCGGCAGCAGGTGGATCGAGGTAGCGTGGCGCCGGATGCGCGTTCACCACCGTCGACGACGAACCCAGCCAAGAAGGTAGAAAAAAAAAAAAAAAAAACAGAGAAAGGAAAAAGGAACGAGCTACCGCAGCATATCATACGAGTTCGTGTCTGTGTTGGAGCGCGTTTCCGACATACTCCGTCGGATCAAGATTGATTGAGCCTTTAGATTTTCTTTTTAACGGGCAAAGCAGCCCTTTCCGGCTTCCAGATACCCGCACGGAATCCTCTCGACGGAAATTAAATTACAAGAAAAACAAAACAATCTTCCGACAACGGCAGTTTCGTAACTGACACACGCACCGACGACCGAATTCAGAGGGAGATTCGATGCCGTGATCGAGCCTGATCGACTTTCCCTCGTATTGAATTTTTTTTTTATTCATTCGCGAATCTGTCTACATCACGAGGGCGAGATGTGTACAATGTAACGCTTGAACCGGCGTGTTGAAATAATTAATTAGCCTCGTGTTGAATCTCCTATCGTAATGACACAGTGTGCGTACCAGAAGCGAATTGATCAAAAGATGCATTAAAATGTCTACCGGCATGAATAAAGTGCCGACACGGGCGGAAAGCTTCGGGAATTCAGTGGGTCTTTGCGGGTAATCTTTGCTGCATAAAATTATGAAGATTCGTTAATTAAAAGTATTTGAGTGATCGCGGTCTGACGTAATCTCCCTGTTCGGGTTAGCGAAACGTCTCGACTATGGAGCGTCAACGAAGCCTGTGTGTGTGTGTGTGTGTGTGCGTTATGTGTACGAGAGTTCTTGGGCATCTGATTCGATCTTTTTCTCTTTTTCCTCTTAATTTATGCTGCTCGCCGCGCTCCGGCGTAGAATCATTCGTAATATCCTCGCTTATGCCAGACGAGAATACAATGCAATTTATTCTGATTTAAATGGAAATTCAGACGTTCCGAATGCGTCGGAGGTCATAGTATCTGAGAAATGCGGGACTCGGGAAAGAAAAATGTACGAGAGAAGAGGATGCACTTGGAAAGGGGGAAAGGGAGAATAGCGCAAAGAGGCACCGCACCCACGTGCTCCGAGCCTAGCCGAGTCGAGTGACAGCTCGCGTGTGAAATCCGAGACTGCGAGTACGTATACGCACGCACGAACGTCGACTAGTTCTTTCGGTTAAACGTACAACTCGCAACACGCCCTTTTCTCTCTCCCGCCCAACGGAGCGTTCGTATCTCATCTCTGAATGTCTCCGTCCGCGCACCCTCCCGAAGAGGTGTAAAATTATACGCGAGAAGCACACACTTCTCACTTGTCGGAAGCCGCATTACAATATCGTCTCGAGTGCTCTTAATTGCGCCGATAATGAAATACGCTGACTCTTGTTGATTCGTGCAGTGGAATATCAAAATTATAGTGCAATGGATATTGGGAAAAGGAGTGATCGGCACGGAGTAACAAAATGTTGAATCGTATTTCGAAGTGGTGAAGTTTGAGCAGGATCTTACAGGGTATTACATTGTAAGACGAGTTCGCGGACGTGGTGCACGGGTAATGTAACATGCAGTTAAACGAGCATATGCAACGTGAACCTTCAACACCGTGACTTTACTTTTTGTTCCGCGGCAGAGTTCGCGCTAACGAAATTACGTGTAATATTCCGGCGCGCGAAGTTTCTTTATCGTCGGTAATGAGCCCAGCTCTCGTACATGTTATTTTTATAATTGTAGCCGGGGTAAGCCACTTAGCGGCGAAGGCCTGCGCCGATGCCTAATATCGTTCTCGGGCCTTTGCACGTAATAATTAAATTAAGTACGGCGCATATACATCTGCGTCTTTTCCTTTCGTTCGCTACTTTATTCGCAATTACTCTTGTCACGGAGCATTAAGCTTCGCAACCCTAGCTCTCGTGTAATATCCTATTTTTTTGTTCATCCTCTTCGTCGATACTCTCGCCGCCCAGTCGCAATGTTGTTGCGATTCATTGAAGATTTATTCTCATAAAAAAAGTTGAAAGATTTTTTTGTTCCTCTTGTATCGCATAATTCAAAGATTTCGGCATTATTCTTCCTGTCCCACTGAATCGCATTAAAACGGAATGAAAATATGTTCGCGCCAAGTTGGTCGGGGAAGAATGGAAGAAGACGAAGAAGGGGTTGCGAATGTCGCGTAAGGTTTCACGTCGATGCTCGCCGTTGCCCCGAGGCTTCTCTCATCAGCGGAGAGGGGTAGCTACCGCGAGAAATGTGACGGTAGCCAAGTCCTCATTAGCGCATTCCGGTGCGACGCCCGCGACTCAAAGCGTCGTAAAAACAGCTGAGATGTAGCAAGCTCGGAGAGTCGCGAGAGATGCTTCGGTGCACACAGCGCGGCGAACGTCGGGTGCGAACGCGACAGTTCACCCTCACCGCGTCCGTACAGAGAAGAGAGAGCGAGAGAGACGGAGGAAGAGCTCGAGAGATATACTGTAACACACTTCGGAGTCGAGCGGAAGGAGTCTGTACAGCGAGAACAGAGTTGCACGCGCAGGAAGTACGCCGGAGTAAAAAAAACAAAAAAACCCGGAACTGGAATAGGATTGACCTTCGAAGCTAACGCATCGCTGAGTCATATGCACTGAAGATCGGAGAAACGCCGAACTTGAGAGCATTTCGATTTTACGGGGTTCTAAAAAAATACAACTGTCCGTGACATCGGAGAATTATATGTCCCGAAGCCCGATGCAACATCGGAAAATGAATAAACGAGCGAACGAGACTGTAAAAAAAGGGGATTGTACGACAAGGGTTCCCGTTGGATGGCGTCGCATCCGAGAGAGATACCGTGCGGTGTAATGCAGCGGACGTTAGGCTGCTTTGCAGCAGCTTCCATGGAATCCCTCCGAGGGGATTTAGATTCATGTAGCGTGAGAGTGTTTATAAATACGGGAAGCTCGGAGATTTGTCACGTCGCGCGTCTCGCGCGAACGCTCGCTCGGTCGCCGCGTGCCCCGGTTGAGCAGCATCGCCGCCGCCGCGCGTCTTTACTGATCAACGACGGCGAAGTGCCGCTCTCTCTTCGCGTCTGTTTCTCTCTCGGCACGAGCCACGGGACCGCTCCTCGTATTCTCTTATACTCCCGTCCGATGGTCGTTGTCGTCTTGCGGGTAGAGCATAGTCTCAAAGGGCGCGTAGCAGGACGACGCGGGGCTATTCGCGGCCGCTAATGATGCCCCGAAGCGTCGAAGTAGACCTCGATCTCGACTCATTCCATCGTGGTGCTCGTCGCGCGCGGCGTAAAACAGAATCACGAAGAAGAAACAAAAAAAAAAAGGAAAAGGACGGGAGGGGGAAAGAAATTGAAACACGTACCCCGCCCCATAACCGGACGTTGACCGTGTCTTCTTCAATGACCCTATTAGCCGAGTTTCTATATAGGTGGCCACTCGGACGAGTTACTTCATCGAGAGTACACCTCCCGATAGTTGAGGAAAATGTTGCCTCGAAAAAAAAAACAAACAAACAAAATCCATCGAGGAGGGGGTGACTTTTTTTTACAGCTATTCCTTGATCTTTTTACACTTAGGACAAGCGCTCACTCCTTTTTTCAAAATAAAATTTTACATCATTGACGAAGAGCCAACTAAGGAATTTTGTTTTTTGTTTTTTGTTTTTTTTTTTATAACGAGCGCTATCGTATAACTCGAGTAGTCGAATGACGGCTGTCTCCGATCATCGTCTGACGAGACAACGTCGTCGTCGTCGTCGTCGTCGTCGTCGTCATCGGGACTCCTCGACGATGTACGAAGATGAATTTCTCTTGGGCGGACACCAGACGCCGACAGCTCTGTGATCCGGGAGGTTTCTCGTGGATGGGCAGAAGTGACTATTTTTACGCTCACAGCAGACACTTGTGAAAAACTACAGAACGAAATTCCATCGGCGAAATGTGGTATAAAGTTCATCTTCGATTAATCTATCAAAAAAATCAGAATGTCTCCTGAATGTTACGAACCTTTTATATCGTGTTGAGCGTGGGACGAATCGTACGATTGAAGCGTTTCAAAGTGCGAATAGTGAAAGTTTCAACAGAAAATTAATCGAAATTATAGTAGGTAAAAAAATCACCTGCCGCGAACGTGGGACATCGACATGCCATCTAGTATTTATTATATCGCACGATACTCGAAGTTTATACAACAATATTTGCCAGCCGTACACGCCCGAGTCGATGGATAATAAATACACCGTTTGTCTGCCGTGAAATTGCCAACTATAGTAATCGTTCGCCGTTCCCAGATGCTCCGAAATGTTCGACCGTATACGCACACGCATGCAATCACGATAAGAGCTGCACTTGGCGTTTTAATTCACGAAGCGCGAGCCCATACTAGTTATGCCCGCGGTTCAGTTAAAAAAGTTTACCGCCTCTCACACCATTCCCGCGATTATCTTACACCGGATACGGCGGCTTGTCACGAATATTTCGCGCGCAACGGCGCTGCTTAATCTTCCGCTAAATTATAGGGACGAAAGGGGAGAAAAAAACAACATTGCGCTTTGGGTCGGGTACCGCGCGCCCTCGGGAAGCGTCGCTTACTTCCGTCTCTCCTGTCTCTGTGTCACACTCTGGAAGCTATATACAACGTATGAGGAAACCCCTTCGCATATCCCGAGGGTTCTTTTATTTAATTCAAAATTTATTAATTCACGATGTGAGGACTCGACGTTAAGCTCACGAATTTATTATGCAAATGCGAGAGTCTTGTTCAAAGTTGAATTCCGAGATCGAATGAATATTTTGCGTTTTAATATTGGAAAATAAAAGGTTGCCACCAGACACGCGAAATTCACTTTGCATTCTATCTAGATCCCGGAAACAGTCGTCAGATTGCGATGGTGAATACTTAACTCCTCGGCTCTTTTGGAATTTCGAGTAAATTCGCAAGAGTAATGGAAACTTACTGTCCTACGGAATTTTCTATATTTACACGATGCTCGACCTCTAATCGAGTCGGTGAACTTTTCGAATGTTTATTCGAGACGTATACCGGAGTAGATAATCGCGATTTTAGTCTTTCGCCATCAATGTGTTTGCGCATCTCCTGTCCCAACGCAGCGTCATTGTCATACAGTAGAGATGCGGGGAGAGTTACATCGTGCGTTGCAAACAATTGTTTGCGGTTGTTGTATCGAAAGCGGTCCCGAGCGCTCGCGTCGCTTGACCGGCTCTCCGGTGGGCCACCACCAAACCTAAGCCAATTTGATGCACGGCTGCCCTCTGATCCGGGAAGATACTAGATGAACGCGCTCACGGGGCGCACGAATAATACACCGTGATTATACCGTACCAACCCCTTGAACTGCCCTCTCTCTTTCGCTCCCTCGAGGGTCTCGATCAACTCGAGGGAGCTCGAACTCCGACACTGCTGGTGCAACCACGGGCGTCTACGTACCTCGGTCAATGATGTACCGGGGACAACGGGCACAGCCGGAAAACGGCCTGCAAATTGCACACGGGTGCACAGGGCGCACATTAAACGAGCCACTGCACTTCGACGTTATTCCATCGTGGTTTGCAGTGTAAACTTCGATTGTTTGATCCAATCTATCCACGTCCCTGGTTGGGCTGTATTAAATTTTTTCATCGAATTAAGAACATTTTTATTTTATTTCATTTTTTCCAAACGTCGATACTCTTCGTATTTGTAACTTTACTTCATCTCTTTACTATTGTTGTTATGTGAACCCTCTACGAGCGATGTTTTTCATACACTCGTAGGAAATAAGTCGGAGTTTTATTTTTTTATCGTTTTACTGCCGGTATCACCTTCGGTCGAAATTTTTCTTGTGCATCTAAATTCCACGCAACAATCATTTACGACTGTACAGTTACGACTTTTTTTTACCACGTTCGCGTTGTAAATTTTCATAAAGTTCCGACTCTTTTATTCCAAGATTGTATGTGAATTTGAAATTTCGAGAGATCGTAGGAAGAACCGGGCGATTTGAAGCTCCTGAACTTCGAATGCGCAATGGCGGCACTCGAGAGAAGCGATCGATCGAAGCAGCCTCTCGAAGGGTGACAAAAGGTCCTGCAGTGCGAACGGTGGTGCGCGGTGCGTTGTACGTGCAAATTCTGCGGCTACCAACAGGCTCCCACGGTTCTCGCTTGAGATAACGGCGACGGATAACTTCAAAAAGCTGCCTCCCGTCGTTTCAGCGATTTTTTTTTATTTCAACCCTTTAGCATGAATAAAGCTTCCCACAGGCGAAATCAATCAGACGGTGCCTAGAGTGTAGTACCTAAATGAAGATGGAAAAAAAAAAAACCGTTTTAGCTATAAACACTGACAATTCCAGTTTGATTTCAATATAAGAACATCGATATTTTGATGTTAAAAATGAAACCGGCGAAGCGTCTGGAATGGGTTTCCTCTGTCAAAGGTTTGCTCCCTCGTAGAGTGCGCGTCGGTAAAAATTTTCAATCTGCGAATGATTTTTACCGCGGGGAATACGCGAAAGAAAAAGGTAGAGTCACCACATGTGTGTAGATACTGTCTATCGCGCCGACGAACCACTTAAATCGACCCGCGTTGAAGTTCCCGCCGCTTGTGTCCCAACACGCGTAATTACGCGCGAAACTGATACAATCGATCTGATGTTTATCATGACGATCGACCCCTCGAGGCGTACGCGGTGTGCCGTATCGATTCATCGAAGCTCTCCCGATGCTCCTTCAAAACCAACTTGATTGGGACCCTCGTGCCTAGGGCTGAAGGGTGAGAATTGCTTTTTTTTTTTTTTTTCCAAAGGATTATTACGAGTTCGTCAGCGCGTCTCCGGAGGATAGATGGAAAGAGAAAAATCGGAAAAAAATCTCGTCATATGTGCCCATTTAGAAATATTTTTGATGATCTGATCAAAAATATTTTCAGATTATCCAATTCCCCTTACCCTTTTCTATTCGTTGCAGTCAATTATAATAACGCGAGGAACAGATGGTTGAGTTTGCAAAATTTATCCCTAATAAAAAAATACTAAAATGAATTGAATGGTTTTCTTCGAATAATCATTGCGGCATATTTCTTCGGTGTGAAGATACCATTTTGTGGGACAGTATTGAATTTCCCATTGAAAGCTGCAACTGGTATGTCATCGTAGTGCAATCTATTTCCGGATTTTAGTATATAGTGAAAAAGGTGTGTCCAGTCATGTAACACGGTCGATCTTTTTTTCTTTCTCCTCCTCCTCTCTCTCTCTTTCTCTCTCTCTCTCTCTCTCTCTCTCTCTCTGCAGAGTCAGTCCTCGGGGACAGGAAATGTATCGACGTGAAAAACGTTATTTCATGAACCATAACTCCCCTTGACCGCCTCGTGTACCTTTTCACGAGAGAGGTGGACTAGTCGCCCAGCGCGAGCGAGCTGACGACCTTCTTCGGTGCTTCTCACTTAGGTACCGTTGCAGATGCCCCGGAGGGTTGTAGCCATTCCGATTCCTGCTGAGATGTCTGAACACCGCGCCGGGACGGCATAGCACCTGAATAAGTCGGCTGCCAGTTGGAATGTAAGCTCGCTTTCCATCCCCGGGCAAGATAGTGACCAGTGGAAACGATCCTGCCGCCGTAACATCTCGATTCCTCTCGGAAGAAAAAAGGAAACCCCCGTAAAACTGGCTCAACATGAAACCCGTAAAAGCGACGTAAAAATAAGAAGGGAAAAAACGTGCAGGACCTTCCCGACCGTCCAAAAGTCACACCACCAAGAACCCATAATTTTTCTTTCACTTATCTTTTCGAGAACGAACACGGCCAGGATATACGGCCGCCCGGTGTCGGATTAACGATAAAACAATAATTGCGCTAATTGCACAACTGTTAAGAGAACATTATGTAGAGTCTATACTGCACACGTATAGACGAAACAGGAGAGTAGAATAAAAAGAAGAAAAAAAAAAATTGAGAGTGTGTATGTGCAAGGAGCTCTCGTGTGGCTGCTATCGCAGCGGAAACTGGCCGAAGCGCGAACACGCGATGCAGCCGGGCTTCGCCTCTTTCTATTTATTTCCTTCTTTCTCTGCCGGCGCGCCGAGTAATTAAGAGCAATAAAATTTACGGTGACAAAGTACGCGAGATAGGTATAAGGAGCGTAATATACCACAGCGGTCGTTTACATTTGCGTCCGTGATTTTTTAAATTAGCGATAAAAAAAGCGTATATGAAATTTGTGCTGAATCGTTAATAAGTATACGAACGATATACCTAGTAGTTTGGAGTATGCACTTTGGAATGGGACGGGCATTTAGACCGCTTTTCCCACAGTTAATAAAGCCATTAACTTTATCTTTTCTTTTTTTCTCCTTTTTTTTTTGATCCCTCTATGTCTCGATATCTTTAGTATTTTACGTGCTCGGCTATGGAGCTCATCCGGGTAGGTTGAACCTGATGAATATAATTCAAGTTGTCAGTTTATCCGGCGGACATCTGCCCGTAGTGCGAACTATGGACTGCCCGACGGGTCGACAGGTCTTTGGAAGAAGGGACACGGGCGCACGCGGGATTTCGGTCGTGCCGGTCGCGTGGCGTTTTACCTAGATACGCGACCGCTCTCGTTTCTCCCCGTCTCACTTTCCGCAGCCCTTCTCGGCCCCGGGCGACGGCTAACATGCTCTCGCTTTTCCTCTACCCAGCCAGGCGTCCCGTCTACCCACCACGCTCGTATTCTTCGAGGGATTTCATGGCTAAACGCTATCTGATGAGACGTCCCTGCATACGCGGCTCGGTCGGCGTCAACCCCGATGCTACCGCAGTGCTGCCTCACTCCGGCAAAGGTCCAGAGACAGTCACCTTCGAACTCAGGGCAACCTCGACAAACCGAGACCTCTGATAATAGGATTCTAGAAAAAAAAAAAACGTTGATAAATAGAACGAGAGTCGTCGAATAATTGTAGAGGGCCTCGAAAATGTGTATGAGCGAGGTGCAGTAGTCTCTATTATAGTTGTCACGCGTTGTCGGTAAAATCTTGAAAATGTTTTTCGCCCGAGGCAACCTCGAGCGAGTTCCCTTAAATTGCGGTAATTACAAAGCCACAAAGAGGAAGATTTAGCGAAACTTTTGTGCCTTGAACGGCGTCGGAGCGGGTGAGACCTTGGCTCCTTGCGGCGAGTTCGCCGGGACCTAAAACTGCGATAATCGTTGGTCGCCCGTGGCTCGAAAAGAAGAAATTAAGAGCGGTTTCGCTTTGTCGACGGCGCACGCGGGCGCCCGTGAGATACTTAAAATATACACAATATCCTGTATTCGAGTTAAATAGCGTAAAGCAATGTATACCGCGCGGTATATAGCTGCAGTGGTCGCACTCGTCGTTGAATCCGATAATCCGGCCATTTGTAAGCCGAGCCGTGAAATGTGTCCCTCTTAAATATCATTAACCAGTGAACGGCCCGGCAGAAGCGGTTCGTGGCTCTGTCTCCCTCACTCTCTCGCCGTCGCGAGATGTACTCCGTGCTCGAGCCAAAAGGGATACTCAGAGAAACGGCTTCGTCGGCTTTTGTCGGCGAGCTTGGATAATCTTTGGAGAAAATAGGAAACACGCGCTATGCTTATTCGTGCCGCGGCGGCAGCCCTTTTCGGAGAAGCTATAGTACAACCGATACAAGCCTAACCGATACAACCTAATGGTGTTGTGGCATATAGTCCATACACCCCTATGAAGACCTTTCGATTGCCGATTAAACTTTTGGAAGTGCTTATCGTCAAATGCCACCAAAAGCGATTAGGCGTCGATGCGACGAGCCGCGCCGAGGAACGAAAGAAAAAGGAGAAGAACGAGGCAAAGGCGCCAGGTGCGTTCTCGCACCGCGCCTCGCACGAGTTTCTTCGCTTTTTCGAAAGAAGTTTGCCTCTGACACGCGTGCAGGACGCTGATCGCCTTCCTGATGGAATCAACGCCGCTCACCGGACGGAGGTGTGCCCAAGACTTTCTCAATACCGGCTAGAAAAGAGTAAGGTGGTCCGTCGAAAGACGTTCTCGGTCGGTTTTTTTTTTTTTTTTTTTTTTTTTCGAAATTCATTCATGCAGAAGCAACTCCCGACTGTCTTTTTTTATCGCCGAATCTAATCACTATCTCAGGATACCAAACAGTAAAATCCCACACTCAATTCCCGAAAGAGTTTCCTCGTGCCCTTTTGGCGTTCGGAGCATCGCGCTGGAGGTGAAATCGGTGCACGAAGCGCAGACCAAGGTCAAATGAAAAAGGATAAAGAGTGCGTGCAAAAACGCGTGACGGACACGGCACATCTTTCGATGGCCGGGTGCAAAGTGCCAAGCCTGTTGGCGCGCTCATGTATATGATCATCATCATCATCATCATCATCATCATCAACCCGTCTCACCCCGTTCTGATCATCGGGCCGCCTTCGTGGCATCATTGACGCGTGCAGAGCGATACGAGAAAAACTGTAATTTATCATGACATTATAACGGGCGAATACAACGTTAATTGAATGTGTCACTCATTTATTTCTTCGTCACTTTCATGAATGTATGAATAACAAGGCTATTCGCATACATACAAGTTCACGCCTTGCATCTTTTCGAATTTACTTTAGACACGCTTTAGACATAAGGTGCATTCAAATTGTTTTTTAAACATGCCGTTTCTGCGGATCAAGAAATCGAGGGGATAGATTCAATTTGTGAGATACAAATTTGATCCTGACTCGTAACGTCAATTAATATCTCCAACCGAATATCTCACATAGTTTCGCTTTATATATTTTTTAACCGCCCATTCGCGCTTTGTTGTGTGTACAGGGATTTGTGCAACTCAACAGTGGAATACTGCAATAGGATGAGAAAAATAGAAGCTGAAAGTCTATCCTATCGATTCGCACAGAGCCACAGACACGGTGTATAGCATAGCTATAGCCGTATATTCCCCAGGACGTATTATTTCGTGGTTCTCAGGACAATCAGTATCCTCGTTCCCAGCTCTCGATGCGCAAATTGCTTTAATTAAATCCAGGATATCTCATTACGTTCCCGCGTTGAGGTGTATGTATGCTCGGGCGGTAAAGTCTATACTGTAGCTTGGGCCTGTACACCGAACAATTCTAGAGGTTCCATCGATTCGTTTCTTTACATTCTCTTCGCTCATGGATATTCAGAGCTCGTGAAATTATCAATCGGAGAATATGTTTTTTATTTATTTATTTTTTACCTTTTGTCGTAACATCTTGCAATATTTGTATTTTTTTTTATTTTCGATAGTATTACCTACCCAAGTGCGCCGGTAGGTACGCGCCCGCCATATCCGTGGACCTGGCGATTATTCAAATTAAAATTTTGTTTTAATCGAGCATCGTTCAAAAAAGAGCGTATATTACCTGCTAATATAATATAATTTGTATAAGCGGGGCAAAGGTGCGGTGGTCGTGCCCAGTGAAAACTCGTCTATTTATTCGAATATTCAAATAGCCCCGACAGCAGCAGGTGCTACGAATCATTCGGTAGACTGTTTACTACGTTATAATGTACAGCTTGCAAACATACGCTGTGTTATAGAGTCGATCGTGCGAAGTGGCGAACTCTCGCTCAAGCAAATGCGAGCATACGGGCTCATTTAAGTATTATAACGCGAGTGTATTACAAACAATGATTGATTATCTTCAAATTAAAGTACAAGATTGCTCGCTTTCTTCGAATTATCTTGGCAATTATAATATCTATTAACGAAAAAATGACACTCGAGACGCCTGAACAATCACTTCTCCCCAATCTTTAGAGTTACTTTATGTGTTCCGGAGTACGACATTTAATCAATAGTACTTTTAAGTTTAAAACATTTTTTACTCCTCGCATGCAGAGTGACAATTTTTTTCGATAACACATCGACGATGATATCGAAGGTCGATGTTCTCGCGACGTTGGTCGGATGGAACGTGAGTGGACTAAACATTGAAAGACGTTTCGATGACAAATAAACTAAAAACGCTAGGGGCGGGGGGAGATGTAGCTGTGAGAGTTGCAACGAGGAACCAATGATGGTCGATTTGCGTCGAAAGGTCCGCGTGTAAAGATTGCGTGCTCTGTGAACATTCAGCATTAATTGCATATCGGTTTTGGCAGGTGGCTGCCCTACCGTATCCGATTAACATTTCCACTCAGTGACCGGAACCTGTATCATCGCCGGGGCTGGATGAATAATTATAAACCAACGATCTCGCGTCGTGTTTCTGCCTCGCGTTCTGTGTATATCTTCCCGATGCATTCGACTCTTCTCCGCACTCAATTTCTATTTAATAAACTCTTCCGATCGTCCACGATTATGTAATTGAAGAAGCGATGATATTTCATTTCATCGCTATAAATAACTCTGACTCTGAAGTGAAATTTAAACATCGACTGCTTCGACTGTTTTACGAGACTTCTGCCATTTAATTATTTTATTTTCTCAACCAATCAATAATCCTCTCTATTCGATCGAGTATTTACGCAATCTTTGGCGCCATGATCTCCACTCGTTGTACGTTACGACTGAATATGCTCAATAGTGCGATGTCAGTGGGCGCGTCCAGGTCGTCCTTATATACATAATCCTTTACCCCGGCAATAACCCTTGCATCGGATTTGCTCGGCTCAATCGTCGGTACCGACTAGGCTCAAAAATGTATTGGCTTAAAAAAATTCTTTACCTCACTGCATAATTTTTATTCTGAGGTCAGGGTCAGATCAAATCGAGCAAAAAAAAAATTCATTACCGATTCCGAAACCTACCGCCATGTGTATTTTTTTCGGTGGAACATAATAGGTATCTCGGATTTAAAAATATCAACGGGAAATAGAGATTTCTAAGATATCGGTAACTTTTTTGTTATTTTCGTTAAGGAGATACGAAGATAAAGATCGACTCTGTAAACGAGTTTATGTAATCACATAGGTTGCCACGTATTCGTTGAGGATAGGTACAGCTATGGGTGGCACATAGAGGCTCGAGGGTGAAAAAAGCAAGACACGATGAAGAAGCAAGAGGCAGGAGAGGCGTGCACCCCGGGCAGGTGTTGTGTGTTCGAACGATTTTCAGTCTTGATGCTGCACTGCTGGGTGCTGGGAGCGCTCGTGTGCCCTTAACTGTTCCTCGCGCATCGACCGCTGGCCCCCATCGATGGAACAGCTCTGTTTAATAAGAACTGCTCTTCATGAGCTATTTTGCATGACCAATTTGTTCTTAACGACGACGTTTCACTGGTCGTATAATGGAAGCAACGCTGGTATAATTTTGATGCGTTACATGTGAAATACACACCGAGCAGTAACGAGAGTTCCGGTCCTGAAGATTTTTCATAGACCTTTATCGTTGACAAAATTACAGTCGCTTTGAAATATATTCTTCGGAATTCTGTCGGTTTGAATTTTGAGAGGATATATCAGTTGCTTTGAAACTCACATTTTTCACAACGTGTTCGACGCGGTTAGTATAGAACAAGATCGTTTATAACCCCGAGCGTTCCGCTAGTCGCTCGCCAAAAATGGCTTGTTCCGTCGCTCCTACATACCCTTCCAGTACACACTCCGCACACACGAGTCGGGATGAAAAAATTACAACACGCACTTGTACTCTCTTCGACTTGTATCACCGCATGCTTCGACAATGTTTCATTATACTCGTGTCGAGACACCTTTTTTCTATATCAACAATGCCATTAACTAGATTTATGCATTCATTCAATTGACAGCAAGCTGCGTAGCTACGCCTTCTTAGACGAGGTATCTGTAAATTAATTAATAGTATCGAATCCGAAAAAAAAAGAAAAAACTAACAATCCGGTGGAGGTGGAAACATCGATTTCATTTCGTACAAAAAATGTGCGGTATAGTAATTTCATAACCGAATATTTATTTGATCATGAGACAAACAATAATTTTTTTTTATGGTGAACGGCGCGTTACTGAGTAAACGGAAGAAAATAAAAGAATTACTCGTATGCAGAAGCTCAACAAGCTTCGCGTGTAGGCGCGGTGCGGTGTTTACGTATACGCACATGTAAGTAGCGAGTTCTTAGCGGTTTCCTCGTGTATCGCAACTTTACCGACCGCCACAGCTACGACAACGAGGCATATCACTGAAATCTTGCATAGATCTCACGGATGTGACCTCTGTAAACAGTTGACGGCTCGGTTTTCTCGTTATAGGGAAAGTACATACTGTATACGGGTTACAAGCGGTGCGTAGTCGTGGCGGAGCTTGAATATCACCTGAATAAAAATACCCGACAAGGCTTATCAGATTTGTATTTATTATACTCACCGGTGCGAAAAATGGCCCGTCCTCTTCTCTCTCTCTATTTATTTTCTCGTGTCTCCGGCCTCCTGCGTTCACCAACCCGACAGTTTCCTCTCGGGACGAAAAAAAAAATCTCAACTGCTACCTTCCCGTCGACTCGTCGATAGAACAATTTAATTATTACGCCTCGTTTCATATCGTGCGTACACATCGTCTTAAATTTTAATTCAAATGGATTGATAAATTTGGGAACGGCAACGTATCCCAATGTAATTTCTTCGTTGAGCTTGACAACTGATTGAGCGAACTCGAAGCAGCCGTGCACTCGAAAAATTTTGATTGAGATGAGTGTCGAGCAGTCGAGGAAAATCTCGAGTCTTCGGATTTGAAGGGTACGACGCTGGGCGCGCAGCATGCAGCCAGTGGTCCAGAGTCTACCAAAATTATATCCCGCGTCTTTATAACGTCAGTCGAATTACGGCATACGCGAAACCGGCTATCATATACAGTGCAAATCGGGTGCGTCGTGTATCGGAGAGTTCTTCCACAGGTATGGCTGAGTTTCTGGCTGCTTCGTGCTCTTCGGTATATCTCTCGTTTACACCGAAACATAAGCTAACAGTTTTATAATCTCGACCGACGTATAAATATGGAAGCTTACGAGCTCGCCGCCCGGCGCACTGACGATGGGGCTCCGAAGTTCTCGGGACGGTATTGCCAGGCTTCCTATGCATACTCGAGCCTTTCCACGAGAAATTTGCACCGCGCCGATTCGTTCCCGTCCAACGGGCAAAATGCTGCGAAGAAACGAGCGAGACGCGATCTCCCGGTGAGAGTGCAAGCATATTTAGGCCGATGATTTTCTTTTATTTTAATTTTTTTTCTCGTGTATTCGCTTCCGCAACGCAGTTCCACCCGCTGCCCGGTTAAACGTCCGAGGTAAAGTCCGGTTGGCAGTCGCTACAGCTCGAACAGGCCGTTCGCGAAGACAGGCTGCATGAACTTGGCTCGAATGGTTGTACCGTACCGGAGACTGGTCCTCGGTGGATAGGCTCGATCCGGTCGAGTTCAGGTAATCTTAGTCTTCTGAAATGTCCGAGCGAACCTGCCGTATCAGCGGTGTCCGATGTCAAATTTCTGTCCCATCGGCTCCACCTAATAATTCTCGAATTTGATTCGCCCCCGTCGGGGCGCGGATCCTCGTGTAGTTAGCTCGTGGATATATGAATGAATCTTCCTCGTGGCTGTTGCGTCTGTCTCGGTGAATCGTAATGTACACCTCGCATGGCCTGTACAGAACAGTGAGAAAATATATTTGACGAGGTAAAACGAAGGCGGAGGAGTAGGCGAGAACGAGAATTGAGACGAGGATTTTACTATAAACGATAAAGATGGATAAAGAGGACTCGCAGGTTTTCCCAGCGCTGAGGTGAGACTCGATACTCGAGCGGATATTTATTTTTATTCGAGCCAGGAATTACTTCATTTCCGGTACAGTGATTCGATAACGCCCACGAGACCGCTGGATCGAGTTTGTTGAGGTCTTTGAGATTTTTTCGTCCAGCGTCCTAGGCATAGACGCGGTAGGATCTGACGCACAGGAATATTCGACATTGTGGATTAATGAGTCGTGACTGTACGAACCTTTTTCACCGTCAGCGGGAGCTAAATTTCTGATCCTCGGAATACGAGCGGCGTTCAGTCGATCAATAATCTCAATCCTTCGGTATCCCATTTTCGAAAATTGCGAACGTCAGTTGCTGTCCGTCTATGCAAAGGTTGTACAGCGCTTCGATGCGGTTTTGTCCATCCTTAGCGCCCAGAAAATCTCCACGGAAACGTTCACCGTGAGGTACAGAGATATTCCGAGACGTTGCGGCGTCGGCGTGCGTGGCCCGCGGCAATTCCCCGGCCGCGACTGCTACTCCTCTACGGTAGAGGGAACGAACGAGACGGATTCGTTATTCCGGCGGGATTTGATCTGGAAGGAAACGACTATAGTTGTTATTACGTCTTAGTATTCCGCATCGTATAGAACCGCGTATCTGTGTGGGCTGCAACACAGATTAATCGGCGCGCGGTATACATCACACAGCTCGTGGTCTCGCGATAGCTGCGCAGTCTTCAGGAGGATACATACAGGATACGGTTCACACTGCCTTCTAATAGGAAGGGAGCCACCAAGTAGATCGTACCGGGTGCATCCCCGTCTCTGTTCCCACTTTACATCCACAATGTACAGTATAAAGCCTCGATAGTCGTATAGACTGTAGTATTAATTAGTCAGCTTCATCCACCTAACAGGGAATCATCGAAAGACCAGAGAGCGGCGCGAGCAGCCTCAAAAGCGCTGATACCTGTATAGTTAAAGCCATCGGTATATATTCAGCGTCGTACATTGTAGCGTCCCGTACGCTGACGTATTTATTGTACCGAGGCATGAGAGATTGCTCGCGCATAAAATTAGCGATAGCGACGGTAATTGTTATTGCCTATGCTTAGTCCATCTCCGGTATTTCATGGAAGCTGACTCGATTTTAATACGGCAAGTATAGATATACGTATGCACAGGCGGGGCACGCTCGTTGTTAGCAGTCTGATCGAGCAGTGCTCACGAGCGTCGCGGACGCACGGAATAAAACCGGCGGAAGAGCGGAAGAGTGGTCGTACTCCCGTGGATCCGTCCGACTTCACCGACGCTGGTCGACGACTTCCGCTCCAACGTAGATCAATCAGACTTTTTTATTTTATTCTTTAAATTTAATTTCTTTTCCATGACGGTTCGTACGTGCGCTCTTTAATTCGCCATTCCGTACCGGTTCTGAACGGGAATTTTTTTTTTTTTTCCTTAATATGAGACTCGAGAACCAGATAAACGGAAAATCTATTATCATTTCCTGTGTAACTGTGATGGATCCATTTTCGATTGTAATTGTGGAAATTTATCGCACGTTTTTACACAGAATCAAGAATTTAGCTGTATTATCTGGCTTTTTTAAAAAGATTTATTGATAAAAGAAAAAGATTTTTGCACGTACATCTTTTTTATGACTTTGTGTTGTTCTGACAAAGACGATCAGTCTCGTGCTAAAGAGTCGTTAATGAGGAGACGAGCGGCCGGTAAAAGGGCGGGCTGCTGTCATGCGTTTAATTACCAATCAGAGACGCTAGGCCGTTGGCTTCTCGCATAGTTGCTTCGCTGTTATACATATCGGTCGATTTCGTGACGGGGGAGGCTCCCGAGTCTCCGGTAAGACCGGAACTTCCGCCGCTCGCTTATTTATACTACGCAGAAGATACACGTACGTGTTCACGATACGGTACATATAGCGCAGCGAGAGAACAGGTGGATAAAAAGAACGAGTAGGAAGATCGGTTCTGGATAGATGGACAGAGCCACCGCGATAATCCAGTTCCCGCTATGCTCCTCGAGGTTGCACGCTTCATTATATAGTCGTATACTTGTGCATTGTACTGGCAACCTCCAGCGATACGGCACGCGAAACGACGCGCATAATCATCGCCCGATAAGAGATCTTGAGATTTCGATCAAACGTCGATGACGGCCAAAGGAAACGCGAAGAACTGCAATCATCGAGATGGTTGCCGCGAAAACGCAATGGTTATTTTTTTTTTAATAGCGGACAAAGTTACACTCAGTGGCGAGGAGGCGTATCCATATACCAACCCCGAGAGAATTGGAATTTAATTATTTTCCGTGCATAAAATCTTCTTTTTCTCTCGTTGGTGCACAAAAATCTCTACCTAGTAATATTCTATTAGATCTGCCGCCATTGCATCACGATAGTGAAATTGAAAACCGCGGCATTGTTGTAGGTGCACATTAGATGGAAAATTCCTTTAGCGAACAATCATATATTCCACATGTGTAATTGTTTTAACGTGATTAAATGCATGATACAATTTGTGGGAAAGAGCTTCCATGGTTACGCAGCCAGCTTCGGGCGGCAAAGGTTATTACGATTTTTGCATTTTCTAATCGAAGCTACAAATGCGTGACCACGCACTGGCCCCCTCGGTACGCGGTGCGAGCGAACCGCGAGCTAACTCACCGGAAAATCACTTTTCCGGTGTCGGTTAACGTTAATATGTTTTCTCGGAAGTGCCGAGAGAGTCGACGTTTAGAGAACCCCTCGCCTTTTCCGAGGTAGCCAATTTCTATACGAACACACAGACACCGTACCTTGTACGTTGCGTAATCCATATGCGATGCACGCATTAAACATTCGTACAACTTCATTCATACATCCTGAGGAAACATTCGAACGAAATTCCGACTGATCAAATGATGAACAACGAGACAAAAAATATATATAAAAAAATGTTTGAAAAGAAGAATGAATGAGCCAGCCGTTAACGTATATGTACATGTAAAGTACACGACGCGAAACGCGCTAACAATTGCGGATGTCGTGTGTTCTATGGTCTAGCGTGAGCTAAATGTTCCATCGCGCGGCAATTGCCCGGACACACGAGTTGCACGCCGATGCTTCGGGACAGAGAACAAGGGAAAAAAAAAGAAATCACAACCAGAAGGAGAAGAAGAAACCACGGAAGAATGAAAAGCGAGACGCGGAAGACTGCACGCTGGAAAGCCATTTGTGATTCACATATAAAATATACTGTAGTTTTAACTCCGGACAAACCAGAGGCAAAAGCCGCTGGGATAAACGTTACAGCGAACGGCACGAGAAAATTATTGGATGGAGAGAGATAAAAATTGGCCGATAACTATAGCGATTGACCTGGAATACGTAGAGACCTGGTCGCTGTTTCCATCCACCGTTGAGCGCATACCTCGGGTATTTGCGGTGAAAACACATTGCAGCCGTGCACGAAGACCGGACAACGGAATAAAGGCCGAGACTAGCGGTTCGTCCAGATCTGGATCGCAGATTTACCCGAGATAATTAATTACGAGCTATTCACCAACGCCCCCGCGCGCGTTCTCCCTCGACACAGAGTCTCGGCTCTCTACGTGCGCCTAACGGATTACGTAACTCGCATTGATTATATAGGCCTCGCGGATAGATACAGCGGGATGCAAGCTCGCGCTTTAACCGGGCTATCCCACTCGAACAGGTATACGGCCAAGTTTGTGCGTTAAGTTGAGACAGCTTAGTTATTTACGAGATCTAGTCACTCCGCGGGACTCGCGCTTTAGATTTCGCGATAGTACCTGAACACGCCGTCTGGGTGCTTGGTAATGGCTAATGGAGTGCTCTTACGGTGACACTATCTCTCCGCGACGTGCGACAAGACTTACCATTCAGAGTCGCCGGTTTAATTTTACTTGAAATATCGCTATTTCCCCATCTAATATTCTCAATATTTCTTAGATATCGAAACATTGAATTAAAAATGTGTCAGTCGGTCTGTTAATGTCTGTATTCGATATTTTTTTCCTCGCGATGACCGTCTGCCGCTTACTATGCTTCCAGTGCAGTATCTGCTATTTCAATGTAAGCAATAGAAATATAACGATTTGGTCTTGTCCTTGTTTGGAACACTGGGAGGACGACTTTTACAAGAATCTACGATAGCATGAAATATGCTGTAATTATGGTTGTATACCGATATCCATGTATGTGGGATATTATGGTTGCTTCCTGTGTCGTTACTTTGTGCAAGGTTCTTGCCGATCGCTCGGCACGAGCTAATCATCCACTCGTTCTCCGTACCCGAAGCCTCTGCATGTCGATTACAAAAAAAATATACTGTGTTACGTTACGGTTTATATAATATACAGTGTACATATATATAATACATATATATGTGTATAACTGTGTGTGTGTCGAAGCCATCACGCGGATATTCGGCTCTTGTCGCAGCTTGTGCTTCCTGCGCGCTTGCCATAGTCGAGTTATCGCAGACTGCGAGGCTATGCAGCGCGAAATACGGCAGACTCATCCAGCGTTTCTCAATTAAGGATATTTAATTTCTACCCAGTAGAAAAGATTTATTAATAGTTTTTTACATTAACATCGATTAACATCAATAAGGCTTGGAATTAATGTCGAAGGACGGTTCAACCCTGTAATCGCTCCACTATAATTAAATTACCAATGTGCATCTTCATTGGAATTAATGTGTCTTTAATAGGGCGCTATCTATGTATTATATCCAACAGACGCAACGGAATCACGGATTTTCCAGTTCTTGGGCGATTCTTTGGCATTAAAAAGTTTGCCAAGATATAGTTGAATTTTTATACATTGAGTTTGAGTTCCACTGGACTATTGAGACTGCATTCCCAGCTCGGCAGCGCAGCATTTGAAGACTGCATTTGGAGCGGTGGAGTGCAGAGCTCGTCGGAGAGCGCTGGTAATGCAAGGAGATAACCTTTATGAAGACCTGTCGTTTGCCGCGAGCCGCGATACTTCCACTCACGACTACCCGCTCGTACTGTACAGTATGCTTAATAAAATACTTGATTTTCCGCACGGAGAGACTACGGACTTCGACCGATCTCGATCCCTTGTGCGGCGATGCGACATTCCATGCGATGGAAACTCGTTGTTAAAGTACGGTCGACGATCTCGCGTTGAGATCCGTCATCGACTTTATGCCAATGGCAGCGATGACTCGCTTGATTCAAAGACGTTTTTATTGCACATATGGAACGATAAAAACGGGATAATATAATATTCCAATTCGGTCCGAACGCAATGAAGTTTGACCGCCAAAATTAAATGTAGAATAAAGTCACGAAGCCCTCCGTTAAAAAGAAACAGAAGAGAATAAAAAGGAATAAACGAAACGCTGAAAGCCTTTCCGCATAACGGAGCCACGGAGCATTAATTAAAATAATACCAGATATGAGAAGTTGACGGTTGAAAACGCGTTCGAAAAATTGGCGATACCCCCCTTCACAGTTAATAACGACGCGCGATCGGGCATCAATAATTTATATAACGCTGAAGCCCCGCTTCAAGATTTCGAGGGCTGCGGCTCTAATGTGCAGCATATTGAGCAGTGCTGACGGCATTCGTGAAGCGTCGGAGAGCTGATAAGAAACGAGTTTTTGGTACGGTAAAGAGTTTCTTTCCTTTCTTGATGGGCCGACAACCCGTCCCGAAAGAAACTCCAAAACGTTACGGTGTATAATACGTTTCTTCGGGTCACAATGAGTTCGATGCTCCAAATTCCAAGCTCCGAATTTGAATTCGTATCGCAAGGAATTGTCACAGACATTCGTATACTGGGAATAGGTATCGAAGTATCTCGAAATATCAATGAAATTCGCACTTCGACTTGCGGGCAGAAGTTGAAAATGGCCGGTTTAGCGAAAAGGGCGTGAATGCGAGAATACACCACCTGTTGCAGAGACTGCAAGAGAAGATGGAACCGAGGGAAAAGACAAAGTCCATGGTTCTACCTGCCAAATGAAGATCGGAGACTCCAGCGGACTGTTAAAACGGCTCGAATCCGTTCTATACCTGCGGAAGAGAAAATTACAGCTTCTCGAAAAGGTGAGAAACGTCAAGAGATGGGAATAAAAATAACACGAGTCGGGATAGTCTTCCTCCCCGTTACGGGCTGTTCGAGCTCATTGAGATAGTCTGGAAACGAATGAATGGATGACTGTGCTGGGCCGTGAAAGACTTCGCGTCTAGTCTGTTCTTCGAGCGAGGATATTGTAGGCACACTTCCCCCTCTTTCAACCCTCTTCGTGGGAAGAAGCTTTTTACAAAGATAATCCTGGCGCCTGTGTCTAGGACTCGTTCGGTAAATCGACGTGGAACGATTCACCGAACGACTCGAACCAATTTGTCCGACGCCCCTCATCCTCGAATTTATACTCGATAGGTGAATATGGAGGGTAAGGTTAGTTCTTGACAATGTACAGAGAGAGTCGCAAGCTCTACGTGGATAGTGGTATACTTTCAGTACCGCTCGGTTCCTCTTTCCCCGAGTGTAAAAAGGTGCCTACAGCAACATCAGCAAAGCAGCAGGTAAGGGGCATCGGAGACTCCCAGGGTCTCGACGCCACCATCTCTGCAGGGGGTACGGAGTCGCCTGACATGTTTATCACGCTCGTTCACCCCACATAGGCTCATTCCCTTCGTCACACGCACTTTTTTCCATCGGTATTCGACTTCATACGCGTTATATTCCCCGTGCCGTGCATAAAATCACCGCAAGCAACAACCTTTATAAAGTTTAACGTTATTGTATATAACAGCGGTGACAAACCCACTCCGTAGCTCATCCTCGAAAGGGATGACTCACTTCGTCGCAGAACACCGCGTGCACAAAATCACAAACTGTCAACTAACAGTTTGATATTTTTATAACTTTTTTTTTGCCAGCCTCGTTAGGCGAAAGTACACGGCAACAAGCAAGTCTGTTATTTTTCTCACCTCAGAAGTAACGTTAGGAATGTACCGGAAGTACTAAAAAAAATCTACAAGAATCTCTGAAAAATCTAAATCTATTGCGACACTGGAGTATTATCTTAGACACTTGTACATTTTAATTATACAACTTGTACGATGAAAATATTCAGATTCATCTGATCTGGTACATCTAAAAAAAAAAAAAAATTGCCTGCCATAAGCATAAAAATATTTCCGCCGTTTTGCTCATCCGGGCTAACTCTGGGACTACTTAAAAAAATTGACCCTCTCTCGCTTTGGAACCGAGGACTAACGTCACAATTATTAAAACACAATGGATTGTGGAATGGAAGATTTAACGAAGCTCGACTGTTCGGAGATTCCAGTATCGTCTCGTCCAGCGACCTCGTGTTCTGCGTTCGGACTCTCCGGTCGTGTGTTACCGAGCACACGCCGCGCGCGTTTTCCACGCGCTCACACACACGCACACACACACACAGCCTTACCCCGAAACCATAGAAATACACCGACTTGTACCTATATACGAAAGATCACGAAACGTAATGCCACCGCCCGCCGTCCGAACGAATATGTGAGTATTACGTAAGGCATTAAGATCTCAAGATTACTGAGGGGGGTGCAACAAATATTACGTTTTATTATTTTATTTCCCCGCCGCTGGCGGCTATCTCGTTGGTCATCTCGACGAGTCTACATAACGCTCGCTCGCGCGCCCGTTCTGTAGTCGCCGACCGGGATGACCAACGAGACGACGAAGAAGAACTCGAAGAGGAAGACGACCTGCTTCGCTGCGTGCTGTGCGGTACGGCGCGTCATAGTATTATAGATCGTGTGAAACTATGTACATGTATTTCCTCTGTGTAGTATTATCGTTGTAACTCCGAGTGCAGTTGGCTCCGCAACTGTATTATCCTCGAGATCCAAGTGAAAATAGACCCCGTTCTCCATATGAGATAAGATTTTTTTGCCGAATAGAAGGAGTCGAAAGTAACGTGACGGTAAAAACAAAAAAAATTAGAAACATAAGAAAAAGAGACGTAATCATTACCAATGTTAGAAGTCGTCGAAGGAGTCGTCCGTCTGTGGGAGATTCAGGCATACGAATATATTTAATATTTTATATATCTTTAGGTCGTAAAAGCGAAGGAGAAATCACATTGATGTCGTTGCCATTCTTCGAGTTTTTTCGTTCTGTTTTTTTTTTTTTACCGCTGAGCTGGGAATACAGCACAGAGGCTTGCGGTAACGTCCGGGGGCCGAGTCATCCCGAATAGATTATAGGATGATTTTGCGAATCGTTGTAAATTTTTGCGTATTAGTAAGGTCACGTTTTTTTCCGGTTCATTCCACTCGGTTTCTGGCGCAGTGTGCGGTAAAATTGTGGGGCTGATCGTCCCGAGGTTAGATAGACACTTCCGGAAATCTACGATGCTCTCGAACGGAGCGCGATGCCCTCGGGCATCGACTATCTGCGGGCACAGATGTTTCCGAACCTTTGCTCGATGGGCCGTGACATTCAAAGTGAGATAAGAGACGACTGACTTATTTGATGCGCACCAGGGAATTCTATCTACTGAATTAGTGAAATACTTCTAAACTTCCACTTGTTGAGTTTTAATCTCTCGCCGTCCGGGTTCATTATCTGATCATTAATTCATTATTAATGTTAGTCCAAGGTAAATACGCATGGGAGGATGAAAATAAATGATAATTCACTTTCGATAAATCGCATCGCGGTGACCAACCTCCGAAAGTACTTGTTAGTCAAGTTCGCACTCGACGAACGTTTATTTTGTTACCTGCCGCAGGCAGTGCAGTCAGGTGGATCCGAGTAACGCCCATGGCCTTGAGGGATCGTTCTGGAATTCCTTTCCCCGCGATGCCCGACGGTGCACCGAGGACCGAGGATCACAGGAGGTGCGACACAAAGCCGAAAGGTAAGCGATATAATTCAATATTTACTCTTTCATTGTCTCGATTACCGTTTCAAGTAGGTCGCCTCGACGAGACACGACTCACGGTAAATGGAGGAGTGCTCCGTTCGACGATTCTGCCACCTAAGATAATATTTACTCGATTCGTTGGGCAACGACCGCCTTCCCTCTCAAATATATTTCGGACGCCTGTGCAAGTTCCCGATGCAGTTTCTCGGCGATTAACCGAATAGGGGCGGGTCTCTTACGCCGCTAATCATAAGGGCGGCTGTTCTTTCGACTCTTCTGCTTCGCGGACTGGTCTGTTTTTCCAAGATCGGCCGCACCGAGTCACGATAAGGCATGAACGAGTCCCCATGACTATTCCCAGGTTCTATTGTATTTATTCGTGAAAGCATTATAATTCGTGGAACCAAGGACGACGTGGACTTTACCGCACCAAAAAAAGTCATTCCTTTCTCATTTACTCGAGCTGCTTCGAGACCGCCACGAATCCCATCTCCGTGCGGTTCGCGCGGTTCTTCACTGACTGGATCATTAATGTTCACTTGGGAATCGGCTCGAGCGATGCGAAACGGATCGTTTTCGCCACTTTGCATATGGTATCATCAAACAATTAGACAATGTCATTCGGCATAGAATTCCGTTATTTAATAACCGTTGGATCAAGCAGCATTTCTCGATGGCAGCCTCTAAAAGCAGGCTAATGAAATTCTCCTGTCGGTAATCGAGTTCCACTGACACTAACATCACATACGACTACGAGTAGATACGCCTCGCAGAGGTACGGGAGAATCGTCGAGAAAGGAAGGATCGTATGAATTGCGGTACGACAAACTTTCCGGTTGGGATGAAACCGCTGTTATAATTGATTCGCTTATCTTTCATCCCTGGACAATTCCGTATATCATCGCGATTATTCTCCGATTAAAAGGGCAATGAAAAAAATAATAAATAATTGTGAACGAAGCGAAGAAGTCGAAGTAAAGTGAGAGACAAACGGGAATCTGGCGAGTTATATTATAGCTTCGATCGATATTTGATATCGTTATCGCTTGCGCGGTGGAACAATTTTGTGTCTCACTGAGGATGGGCGCGCAGCGGCTGGCTGCGACTGGGAAAATAAAAGTGAAAAAACCGATGAAGAAGAAGAAGAAAAGGGGAATCGGCGTTAAGAAAACGTCAAGAAAGTTGGAGAGCGTCAGGAAGCGTCGCAGCTGCGTGAGCCGTGTGTGTCGCGTAATTTATAGCATCAGGGTGAACATTAAGATACCGACACTCGCGCTGTGCTGTGCTCGGAATGACCAAGAGAGAGGGACAGATAGGTATACGCAGGGTTTGAAATGCAAGAGGAGAAAGAAGAGCAACGGCAGCGAGAACGGAGTGAACGCAAGACACAAGCATTCTTTATACCTCGCTTATCAGTCTTATCGTGACGGGTAGCTCGCGGTTATAGTGATGTGACCCGCAAGAACTACGTGAGCTCCGCTACACCCTGCTAGCTTTATTTACGAGCTTTACTCTGCCCCCTGGCACGGGGGTCTAAAGTAGAAAGCGAAGAAACAAAAGACAGCAAATAAAAAATACCAACACAAAACATCAGAAATACGAGTTTTCAGAATGTTAACGTCATACTGCATACGCAGCCATTTAATTCGAAACTATCAGACTATTAGTTATGCATGGGAAATACGGTAGATGGGGAAGATTTTTTTACGAGCTCTGAAAAAAATGTTGGGACCAATGTGAGTAGATAAGATATCGTTGACCCCTGAAATTGCCGGTCTACCGATTAGGCTTCTACCGATCGGAAGATAGGATTATCTATCTGTAAAAAATGTTATAATGCAAATAAATCCTTTACTGAAGACCCTGGAGTATGTAGGGACATTATTTCCATGTGAATTTAATCTACGGAAAGTTTCCCGGTAACAAAGCTGGGAAAAACAATTCATTCGATCGAAAAGTATTTTTGGAAAATTGTTTTGTCGAGGAATCGTTGGCAGAAAATTTTCCGCAAAGCTTATTCACCATGAGTCATATATTATAGCGGGTACAAAGGTGGAGCATGAAACTGCGGGAGAATTCGCACGTTTGCATGATAATGGCACGTTTCGACAGATTTGATGAGCTATCCCGCAGGTCAGCGACTCAACGGGGTGTCGCGACGGGGGAGTGCAGTATCCAACTATCATGTACACTCCATAATACGAACGAGAGAACTGACGCAGTCGGATGCTGGTCTCTGGACCATGCCTGGCGTCTGATTGATATACGGACTGTTAAGTGTTTGCAATGTCGACATTTATACTTACCTCTAATACTTTTAGTTATAAATAACCAGCCGATTGGAGTCTGCTACAAATTGCATACTCTCGCAGCTCTCAAGCGAACGACAATTAAAACTTCACGCGTTGTCAGCTACAATTTAGTCGATACTCCGTCGATCGGTTAATTGTATATGTGTTCCAGGTGTCTATTTTTCAGATTGTTTAGTACCGCCCTTGTCAGTATTATCTGACTCTCACGAGGTAAACAACTTTTTGAAAGGCGTAATTTTGTAAAAAACGGGAATCGCTCAGGTTCAAGTTCAAAATACAGCAGACGTTCCCCGTTAAAAATCTGGAAGTTTGACCGTTCAAGGACGAATCAGATCCTGAAAGATTTAATAAATCGTTCGGAGAGTCGTGAAGTGACGTGACAAAGTGGAATAATTTTTGTGGATAGGCTTCGAGAGGCCTTATTGGAACGAATAAATGATTCTTTCTAAAAGATCCGACCAGAAGCTTCCAGCCTGGTCGCCAATCGTTGCATATCTCGATGCTGAACACACACGTATATATTTATATATAACCCCGGAGAACGATGCGACGGGAGAGGAATGTCTTCTCGCCACAAATGGCCCAACGATTATTATTCTATCAACGTCCTGCTGAGTAATGAAACTGCGGAGTTTCGTCTGGGGCTCGAGAACCCCGAACACCTACGACCATTTGTCAGATCTTCTCACGGATGAGCATCTCACTGACCGTTTCTCTCTTTCTTCCACGATGATTTCTGCAGACGACTATAATTAAAACGTCGCATCTCGATGAATTTGAAATTTCATCGCGACTGCCAAATCGAAAGTTATATATTCTGATATTATTAAAAAATATAATGTTGTTTGTTGTCGAATATCGTTTAAATCGTCTGCGATCGTACATGTTGGTTGTGGCTGGTGAAGAATCATCTATGATCGATAGGTGAGCAGAAGAATGTCCAAGTGTGCTCATCCGACGGGAGAAGCCAGTTTTCCGACGAGATAAGAGCGGTTGTGACGATTCATTAATAATTGTATCTCAAACGATTCGACCAGAAGCTCGAGACCTGACAATCCCCTCGACTTTTATCACCGTTTCGAATCTGTCGCGACTCGGCGATCCGAAGGTCTCGAAGTGGCTTAACAAATGAACCATGTCGCGTAGCTGAAATAGTATAGGAACAGTTCTTGTAACCATTCTTCCTGCCTCCTCGCTGATGCGCGTCGTCGTCGTCTCTGACGTTTCACTTTTCCGCCGACTTAAACCAACGGAGGAGCCCGAGATGACTTTGCGGATGGAGAAAGTTTCGAGCTGAACTTTTTACTCCTCGCGTGTTTCTTTTTTATCTGATCGAAGAAAACTGTCTTGGAAGATATCGGTAAGCGTGTTCGCGAATCAGACAATGTGACGAAACTTGTGACTGGGGGTAAATATAAAAAAATTAGCTGAAAAATGAATCGCCGAACATGAAATTCGGCTCGTGCAAACTAGTTTAGAATACCAAATGATACCGAGTTATAAATATGCCATCGATATACATGGAACGCACTGGACTCGTTGACAGAACTCCGAGAGGCATCGCGAGACGCGTCAACGCACGACGATGTCAGTTATGCAGAAGGGAGCTTGGCAATGTCAATCATCGCCACACACGGTCCAAATGCCGATGACTCTGTAACTCGAGGCAAACCGATACCGTTGCTATCGCTCGGCATACATTCTTTTTTTTCGATCGTGCACACCCAAGGCAAGCTCTGATTTACTCGACAATTGCTGCACTTTATACTCAATTGAGAAGATCTATCTTAAATTTCGTGATATTCGAAAATCTCTACTTTGATTTTCACGATCGTGTTTTTTTTTCGTGATAAATTTACAGCTCACCAAAGTTTGCGAATGAAGATAGGTAATTTTGCGTAAGGTATACGATATGTGGCTCGTCGCACTTCAAGGGGGAACCCCGGGGTATACCGAGGATTTAATGGCATTGAAACGAAGCTTTGAGTGCGAGCACCGAGCGTACTCGCATTCGATGTCGATCGGGTTTCCAAGCGTGAATGATTCGACGGTGACGACGACGGTGACGACGACGGTGACGACGACGATGACGACGACGACGACGACGACGACAAGACCCGCGCGTGTCCCCGCGGTGGAGTACCGCACGTGGCAATCCACGCGCGCGACATCCAAAGTCCCCTTATAGCTTCGGCATAACCAGAGGAGTCTAATAAGTACCGCGGGGAGGGGCTCGATAAATCGCCGGCGAGAAGCTACCTCGAAATCGTCATCAGCCTTTTACGAGTAATTCGATTCTTTTTTTTCCGCTTCATCACAATCTCACCTTCTAACTGTAGTCGACCGGGTTTCGAGGTTCAGGCACTCTTTGTGGCGTCTCTTATGTTAGCTATGAAGTCATCCCGACTCGTGTGAACGCGAGCCTTTGTATTCCTTTGTAAATCATGAGATCACGATTTCATCCACACGAGTCTGCTCATTTCCAACCTCTTACACAATCATAGATATAATATCTTTTACATTTAACCCGTTCAGTTATTTTCATTTGGCAAGAATTTGTCGACGGCAACGAGAGCATCGGAATTATGCGGTTCTCCTCTCGTTTGACAATCGGGCCAATTTGTCGACCGCTTATTTCTCGACTCTCTTTCCCCCCGTTGGCTTTCACCGAACAAACGTTTTCACTCGCGAAAAAGCCCTTTCGCGCGATCCCGACGACCCCTTTTTCGATCATTGACCATCGAGCGATTTACGCCTGGCCAATTGTGACAAATAGCTAGCGATGTCCACTCCGCTGTTGTTACCGGATGCTTTCGAGTAAATACGCATTTAACGTCGGCCAGGCATCTCCCTCTCCCTTCGTCGGTATTGCCGACACAATGATGAAGAGCGAAAAGCATGTCCGTAGCGTAAGAGAGTACAACAACGGAGCAAGAGCTCGCCTACACTCTCGTTATTAGCTGGTAACGAGGATCGCGGTGCGTTGTACCAAGTGCAGGAGTAAAGAGAGGCACGCGAGAGGGGAAGGGAGAAGAGGGATCTGGAGGCAAAAGCGCTTTGGTTAATTTGTGTGAAATCGTCCGGTTACCCTTGGCACGCTCAGCGTGCCGTCACGCTCTTTTGTGCCAGACGGGGAGCTTTCAAGCTCTCACTCCCTTCTCCCCTCGTTTCTCACTCTTTTTCCGATGGTTCCTTCTATAAAAGAACGCAAAAGTCTCAGTTGGATCCCCAGGGAGGTCTTCCAAGCCTCTGCTGCTCCGCGAGCACACCTGCGTCGCACGGCACGATCCCAGAATCCAGGTGTCGATGAGTCGTGGCTGCTGTAGTTTTGCTGGACAGGACAAGCAACGCTTCCAATATGACGTTCATTCGTGCGCAAAAAGACACCAGATCAGCCAGTTCGACCTTTTCTTTACACATTCCGAGTATACTCCGGACGATTTTTCAGTTATGATCTTAGGTTTTTTTTTTTTTTTTACCGACCTTCAATTCACGTTTCGCTGAACGGTCATTCCTTTTTATGTTGGTACGTGTGTGTATGGGTCAGTAAACGTGATGCTCCGCGAGAGTTACACGAAGCTTATGTTCTCGGTAGTTCGCCACAAAAATCCGGCCAAGCTAATTTGACGTTTTATCAATCACACGTCGCGGTTAGCGCCGTAGCGCTGCGATTGCCTCGGGCGGGTGGACGTTCGGGCCTGTCTCTGCATACCGAGTGATGGATGAATCGCGTGCCGTAGCCGCAGTAACGTGACACGCGCACGTCGACCCTTAATGGGGGATAATCGCTATTGTTTATTGACTTTTTATTAAGATTTAATAACGAAAAAATTCGTCGGTCCCTCACACGAAAAAAAAACAACGTCGATACTAATAGTCAAACGCAAAAGCATGTACTTATACTCGGCGAAAAGAAATCTCGAATCCCATTTTCCCACAATAATAAAGGCACGTGGAAGTTCACTGGTAAGGATTTATCGGGTATATCGTAAGGGTCGAGAGATTTTTTTTTTACCAAGATCGTATCCCTCTACGGACGTCGAATCGTTTCTCGTCAGAGCCAAGTATCGCTTTACATGCCGGATTAAGCCGTCACTAAAGCGTGTACGTATTATTACCGAGGAGGGGCGGGCGGATACTTTTTTTTTACGTTGTCAACAGGGTATATAGCCTGTCGAGAAGCCCCTCGGACCCTCTTTGTAAGCTTAGACAAATTCACGAAACCACGTTTTACTAATTGATACAAGTCCACTGATTCTGACATTGCTCAAATCCAATCTAATCCCTATCTAATAAGGGGCCTTCAAAAATTCCCAAAAAATTATATTTAACATAAATATCGATGAAAAATGTGTCCAGCATGATCCGAAAATTCAGAAGCAAGTGGGTGAGCCTGAACGCATTTATTCCAAGCCAGCCGAGAAAAAAAAATTGTTGAAAGGATTAACTGCGGAGAATCAATAGTAGATCGGCACAAGTCAATTTCTTGAAAAAACTAGTCAGTAGCGAACTTCGACGAAAACACAACATTTGTCCAGCACCCTCTCATTGTTCATCCGCTCCGCAAAAAAAAAAAAAATAATCTATAGTGCCAGGGTGCACGTTTGAAAATCCGACGCGTCTCGAATCTCTCGCTTAATTAATAGCCTTATGGGATCGGAGTTTCTGCAGCCCTTCTACCGCCTTTCCATCGTTCCATCTCTTTCCGCTCAGCATCAGCGCGTCACTGCCTAACGGATTCATCTCCATGTGGGTGTAATGATGTTCCGCGTACAGTGACCATAGAGTATATACCGGCAGCTTGCCAACTTCAAATCTAGCTCTGTGTCGGAGGACTCTCGTAGCGGGGTAAAAGGCACGTGCGAGCCACGTGTCTGTAAGAGGATATCCGTCCGAGCCGGCGCGCCCGACCAAAGTTCTCCAGTCATAGGAGAGAAAAGGCAGGCAGGCAAGCATCACGGGTCCTGCACTCTTGCTCCGGCCGTCTGCCTCCAACCTCTCTTTCTCTCTCTGTTTCTCTGTACCGTTCGCAAAGCGAACAGAGAGAACCCGACGAGATCTCTGCAGGCTCAGGTGCCTGCCTCGTCTTTCTGCAGTCTCTCACATCAGCTTCGGGCTAACGGTCTCGCCTCCGGTTCGCGTAATCCTGAACAAAGAGGGTTCGAGTACCTTTCATTCGATCGCCTCACTCCTTCGCTCGATGAAACGAACAATAGCGTAGAGCAAAATCAAGCGAAATTCGGCTATGCCGTCACTCGAGACGAGGACGACGTTCTCCCTATATTTTTAACATTTGAGACATGCAGAAAGCAGCGGTCGCGCTCTCTATTCTGTAATCCCGCTGTTACGAGGCAGCGTCAATATTTTTTTTTTGTTGAAAAATAAGTTTCGAAGACACGACAAAAAGCGCCTTTACCGTGTGCCTGATGCGTAAAATTTTACTCTGATCTTGAATATACAAATATACCGGAGCTTCGATGCGAAACTTTGATGGCTCGATCCGCATGTAATATCGCCTTACGATCGAGCCGGTTACGAGCCACTGCGAATGGGAATACATTGGCCGTCGAGTTACTGTCGGGGAAACGTGTTTTGATTTTTGTAATCCACCAAACCCACCGGTGTAACGTCCAAACCGGAAGAATTCGGGAAATTTAGTAGGAAATACCTGCAGTATTATAATCCACGACCAAGTAATAATCAAGTTTATTACGATTAATGATGCGTTATGAACGTTGATACTCTGCGAGGGAAGGATTTAACATAACCGTCGCAAACTTCAAACATTCTGATCCTCCTGATACATTAGGCGCCATGCAGGATCAAGTAATTTTTTACATTTCTTTTTCTTTATTTAGCATTTAAAAAAATTTATCTTTTTTTCGTCGGCCTATAGGAAATTTCTTGTCGCAAAAGTGCGTCGTACAGTATAATGGCAAAGTGGTCAGCGCGTCGGACTCACGCAGCGAGTGCGGTAGTCAGTATTCACTCGGAGCTGAGGAAGAAACCCTTCGACCACGGGCGATGCGCCTCGACGATCCTGTACGCACTTTCCTCCGGCTTTATAGGACACTGAGCGTGCATAGGAATCGCGAAAATTATAAGATCCGCCAAAGGACCTCGACACTCGCTCTGTCGACCGAGGGAAGAGCGTCGGAAATCTTGTTCCAAGTGCAGCCGGATTGCGAAGGGGAAACAAAAAATCATCAGCCTAGCCAGTGGAATATTGCGTCTTTTTCTGTGTTGAGCTCGCCTGAACGTTCCCCGGATCGAGTTTAGTCACCCGCATTCGCAAACTCGCTGAGAGAGCAGAAACTCGGACGCACTCGTGTCTTCAATTTTGTGACTTCGAAAGCTGCTCAAATTCGACGTATCGTAGATTTTTTTGGAGCACGGAAATTGTACAGACTCCAGCCGTGCAATATCCCCTATTTTCACCCTAACAGAGTTGTTATGTAGAAAATCCACATGAGAGTCATTAGAAAAATTTTATTTGCTAAAAGGATTTGTGTAATGGATCCTGATAGCCGTCCGAACATCACGGTTCAGGTCGATAATTCAGCATCACGAATCGGAAAATCTTTCGAGTTGCAGTATAGATTTTTCGTGCTCACGAATCCACAGCACTTCTGATCTCCTGAAAAATCTCTCTCCCACTCTCGCGTACGATTCCTCTCGACGAGCACAAGCGTAAATGAAAATCTGTCGAATGGTCGACTTTGTGCAGTCCAGGTTTGGCACGAGTTGACGATTTCAACGACCAGCGGGCCTTAAATTCCGGTATTAATCCTCCTCAAGTCCATTGACCAGCACGCGTTCCCAATGTCCGGTTCTTTCCGGCTGCTCCGCGGGTAAAGAGGAAGCTGTTGGAAAAAAAAAGAAATGTGAAGAGAAACAGCAAAATGCGAATGAACTCTCTGGAACTTAACACGGTTTCCCTCGCTCCTTGCAGTTCGTTCGCGTTCATTCTTTATTTCTTCACAGGACACACACACACACACACTAACACACACACAATGGAAAACATTTTCTTGGCGTCGGGATTGAATGGGAGGCGGTCGTACCAAGTCCGCACCAATTGTGATATAGTTGTCGCGAGCGAGCTAACGCGAGGAGATCCCCTGTGTAACCGGTCCGTGTCCACTCTTTTGTTGTCCGATGGTCACCATAGCGCTGTTGGCGACTCAATGTGTTTTTCATCTTTTTCTCTTTCTCCGGCTGGCCGCATAGTCTCACTCCGTTGCTGCTGGTCCTTCGGTCTTTTGCGGGCGTGCCTCGTGCGGCTAGCCTCTACAATGACGACAATATCCACAGGGGAGGCTCGTTTAGCGGAGTTGAATTTCCACAAGGAATATTTACGGGCGCCTCGCTTTATTTTTTTTCTCTACCCTCTTTTCTTTTCCCTCTCTTATTCGCTCGAACCGAGAGCGAGGAGTCTCTTGCGTTTGATCCTTTGCCGGGAGACTGAATTTTTGAGAACCCAAAGGACCGGCACACTTCCCCTCTTTTCATCTTCTCGAGATCGGCTTTCTCGCTTTAACCTTCCCGCTTCCTTCCACTCTTTTCCCACTTTTCCGCCTATGACTCAAGCGTCGGAATCCTTTTCCGTCACTTCGGTACCGTCTTTCTCGTTTTCATTCATGCCTCCTCTTACCCACTTTTCAAAATACGCTTATAATAGTCGAGTTTCTCCGTCGTCTCTATAACATGTTTTTTTTTTTTTTTCATTTTAAGGATAGGAAGACTCGTACATGAAGAATTATTGGAAGAAGGAATTAGCGTTGACGCATCGGATACGAAAGAGGTACAAAAGTCTTCGGTTCTCTGCCTTTTTTTCCGGGCATACAGTTTCATCCTTTTGTCGCACAAAATTTAGGAGTTTCCTCGAAGATTTTACAGCCCCTGGGACTTTTTAAAATATCATCCCTCTCTCGTGATACTATAAAGGACGAGAAAACATTTGACGAATTTTATTCTATTTATTTACGGATGGTGTTATCGAACGTGAGTCTATTTTAACGGCGATTTTTTAGCAATAGGAGGACTTTAAATATTTTTTTCTTTTTCGCTTGCCGCACAGAGATATACAGTGGCCTTTCCGATCGCATTTTTGCAAGGCGGCAGTGAGTCCCACTCGTGGGGGTTCTTCGTTCTCACCGGGCGGGGTACCGTTCCCCGCGGGACGTCCGAGTTCATTGTACCGTTTTCTGGTTGTTTAGTATTCACGCGTCAAGTTAACAGCATCCCTCCCTTCCCGGGTCTCGCTTTTATACACGTACGGAACTACTACAGTCACGGGTTAAGGTCTCCCCTCGAATTTCGATCCGAATTTTCTCTCGTGCGCCACCGGGACCGTTTTCCTTTGGAAATATACTTCGCTACTGCCACACCCGGCGTGTATTTTACCTCCATTTATAAGTAATCTGTCCTTCATCCGATTCTCAAGAAGGTATACATTATACTTGGTACAAGCGCGTCAGGGGCTGTCGTGATCGATAGACTGGAGATATTTTATGCTTAGATCATTGAATGTCACGCTCGATCGGCAACGCCCGAAAGGACCCCGGGAGTCTATTAACTAAATTATTTTTCTTTACATTAACATTATGTCAAATGATCGGACGATTTATTTTTCATGCGTAAAGTAAACATAAAGGTGTGAACGCTTCGATACGATTCTCAAATAAATGTCCGACGTGCACCGGCTTCGTCACGTCCGCAGTTCTCATCCGTAAATTTACAGTTTCTCCGCCAATACAGTGGAAGCGCATCGTCTCAATGGTTTTTCGATAGAAAAGGGTTGGGAGGCAAGGCTGTACGCTCGTTCGGTCCCCTGACGATATACACAAGAGAGACGGAGTTTCTTGTCTTTTCAACGGTTTCCGTCTTTACCGCAGAACCGGTTTTTCGGTGAGCGGGTTCCTTCCGCGCTAACAGGGCGATCGGGAGTATCATCATCGAGCGGCGTCATCGCCGTCTTCTTCGTTCCGTGCGTCGATCGGTTGTCTCGAGACTCTGTCGCGAAGAAAATCCGAGGCGTGACGTCTGTCCGGACGGTTCCGCTAGCAAAAAACGGGGAAAAAACGTTTGCCTGCTTGCAGTCAGATTCGACTCGGGATTCTCAATCGATTTGCTCGATCAACAGTAGTTTCGGACTGCTCCACGACCGCTCATCGAAAGTTCCTCCCAGTCTGCTGAATAAGTTTGTTCTACGGACACCGGACGTTCCGATTTATATGACAAACTTTGGCGCACCACGACGACGAGGATCTCTGCGGTGAGAGCAAAAAGGTTCGGCCGAATCGGCTTTCCAACCGGCTCGGACCATAAGAAGGAGAAGAAGAAGAAACGGTGAAGGAAAAAAAACAGCATAAACATCTCGGATGAACCGCAGAAAGCGTGGCCGGATGTTACTGTTCGGTCGAGTGAGTTCCGATTTAAATGGATAGCCGAGGAGAAGTGCCGATCCGGTGAATCCTCGCTCGTCGGCAGGGATCGGCGCGTATCTTCAGTTCGGTACCTCGTCGTTTCCGATCAACGATCGAGCCGACCGTTCGCCCAACGATTGAACCTCTGTAAAACAGTACCGTGATTGTTTATTTTTCGTTCGTTTTGACGGTTCGTTCCTCGATTTTGGGTGAATAGAAGCGAATTTTATAAGGTGAAATTAATAAATTATATGGCTCGTCGCAAGTCTACTACGCTGCGAGGACACTCGGAAAGTCTCTCCGAAAATTTTTTGGAGATCGAATCTAATCATCGTTCCGAGCGTCGCATCGTTTTTCCAACGAAACGTACTCATTTTCCCTCCCAGTGGATACAGCCGTTCCGCCTTCACTGGTCGAACGATCGCGCAACGCGTTCCTACTACCGCGCGTTCGCGCTCGCCGCAGTGGATACAGCCAACACAGGCTCGCATCCGACGGAACCAACACACATCCTCGCGTCTCGAACGTCTCCCCTCCAACTTCCACCTCGCAACCATCCCCCTACCAACAGGCGCGGACATCCCCATTGTTGGAGGGGACGCGAGACGTTTCTCTCACGAGGGTGGCGTAGCGCTCGAGTCCGTCGGGTGACTCGTGGGCGGGGTTTATCAAGGGGAACTCTCCGAAGCGGGGGTTAAGGGGGCCGTCCGATTGGAACAGGCCGTCCTACTTGACGGATCTTTCCGTTCGCACCACCGGATGGCGCCGCGGTCTTGTACCCAACGTTCCACTGGACCGTCGCCCGTTATCCACCGGCAAACTTTCCCTCACTCCACATCGCGGCCCGAGCCGAGTCTGTTCGCAGTTGACGACGCAGCGCGAGGCAGCAGCCGCGCAGTCCCCGAGAGTCCCCCACGTCAGAGCACATGCGCTCTGCGCTTCGTTGTTGTCGCCGCTGCCGCTGCACTGTCCGCTGTTTTTCAACCCTTGCATATCGACGGTTCGCTCATTTACCAACGACAAAACGGCATTCGATCCTGACGCGCCTCAATGTTTTTATTTATTGGCGATCGTTCATTCCGCATTCTTTTACAGTGTGTTCTGTGACAGGATAGTTCAAAAAAAATAAAATAAATAACCGTGGAGCCGAATCGCCATCCAAGTGCGGGAAAACGAAATATTTGTTTTGTTTTGTTTTTTTTTTTGTCAATAAGTGTTCCGACGGTTCGGGTTAGACTGTACGAAATTAAGTGTTTTTGGAGCGATGAAAATTTCTTCTCAAAGTTTTCGTGACGGATAGTCGAGAGTTCGAAAAGTGACGTAAAATAGTGTCGTCTCCGAGGATCGGAGAACGCTCGTGGGAAGGAAATTGTGAGGAACCGGCGAGTGTGCGGCGGTCTCACAAAATCGTTCATTTACGGGACCAACTGACGATATGTTGAACTTTTTTTTTTTTAAACATTTGCGTCTTCGCCCGATTGACCGTCGAAATTTTCACGAATCACGAGGTCTTGAGTGAAGGACAGATAAAATTTCAAGACCGATGAGATAAAACGCAGTGGGGCGGAAAACAAAAAAAGTTTCCGAAAGTCCGAGGGAGGAAAATTGAACGGTGGCCGAGAGTCACCAACGTCTCGTTATCTCGACCCGTCGATCGAAAGAGTGTACGACGAGTTCTTCTCGCCGCCGCTACCCCTTCCCCGTCTTCCCCCCGCGAGACCCGTGCACAGAGCCCATGTCGCTGCGGATGACCGTGGGAAGATCCCTGGTGGACATCGAGGACCATCATCGCACCACCTCCGCTGCTTCTACCGAGAGATACCGTAGTGACCTTCGTCCTGGTCCCGACTCTCGGAACTACCTCGCCGGGCCCTGAATCTCTTTCGAGTGGATTTTTTTTGTTTTTTGTTGTTTTTTTTTTCGTTTTTTTTTGGATTTCTCGTGTCGCGAGGGCCAAGTTCGTCCAATTCCGCACCGAGACACCCTGCTCAAATTCGCAAAAGCTTCGTGTACTTATTATTATTATTATTTCTTATTTAAATTAAATTATTCGAATGAGTGGAAAAGTGTCGATATCCATTTGATCGATCGTACGATCGATATCGCGTGAGTGTGTCACTTGTGTCGAGAACAAACAGAGGCAGAAGAAACGCGAGAGGCGAAGGCGTTTTTGGTGGAGGAGAAGCCGTCGAGGATCGCGAGGGGAAGATTGCTGGATAGCGGCGGACGCCATCTCCGCGTTACCGGCAGAATCCAGGTCCCCCGGTCCCCCCCTAACCGCTTCGACGTCTCGCACCCTCAGGGGGAACCACCCCGCTAAAGCAGCCACCCTGATGGGAGTGTATGAGGAGCGCGCCCCTCCTACCACCGGCATGCACTGGGTGAGTGTCTCGTCGACCTTCTTTTCTCATTGTTGCAACGACCATTCGTAATTCCCGTTTTTTTTTTTTAGTACTCACTCCAACGCTATATACTGCTCACTCGATACATTTTTTATGCGCTCTTTCCGCGATTCCCAGGTGGTTCGGATACCATCTTCGAAACGGTACGTTCGATGAACATCTTTTTTGGATCGATCGCTCGTGCGAGATAGGATTGACCGTCCTCTTGCAAAACGTTAAAAAGAATTAAAAAAATAATCGGCCACGACGCTACGTTCGAGAAGGTTTGTATATTCAACAAAAGTTTCTTGTTCACGAAGCTCAACTATACTATATTTTCTCTTTAATAAATATATTGTTATTATATTACTCGCGTATCGAGCGATTCGAGTCGATAGAAAAACGTAACGAACTCTCGCACAGCTGACTCGATTCTCGAGAGCCGCGTAATTTTTCTCATTAGGCGAAGAGAGGAGGAACGAAGCGGCGAGGTCTGCACCGTTCCTCGAACGGCGCTGACCGCTCGCCGCCACTCGAAGATCCACCTGCCTCTCCGACTCCGTCAGCACTCTTTACTTTCTACCCGCGGATACCTGCTTCCCGCTTCGTGTTAACTCTTTGCCTTCGAGAGTTCTCCCTGTAACGAAGATAAGTGGGGGAAAAAAAAAAGAACCGAAGCACCTCCGCGAGAAGTTATCGAAAAACAACTTCGGGAAAATGATCTTGCGCGGTTTTTTGCAATAACGATTATACGGATGACGATTGAAATCGAAACGATCGTTCGAGCGAAGGACGACTGTCGGAGTGCAACTGCGTTTGGAAAATAGACCTCGAAAATTTGACCTTCCTCGATCGAACTTGTCGCGCGATTGACCAACTCCGTGTGCAGTGACACAGTCTCGTCGTTGCGAATCGCGTGTCATAGATATCGGGACGACATTCGCCGCCGGTGCTAGAGTTTCACGGGGACTCCTTGGGAAACGTCGTATCGCGGGCGAACTGTTGGTACTAAAAGCGCGCCGCTCGAGAGACTCCCCCTGGTCCCCTCGAGGAGTACAACCGAAGCTGTAGATGGTAGCGGCAGCACCGGAGATTCTCTCAGAATCTGGGACTCGAGTTGTGATCCGACCACACGAAGGCAAATTTCTCCTCCGTCCGGGTGTTAACGCCGAAGTGCCAATTACGTAAATAGACTCGGTACCCGCGAGTCGGTACTTGGATATCGTGCGATCGGTCTGCGTTCCGACGTACCGATGTACCCGACCATCGCGTACCATGTGTTACTATATATACGTAACGTCGCCGAGTATTCTCTACGCATTATCGCGAACGTCTATAAATGCGGTGACAAAATTAAACTCACGGATATCACGTGCTCTTTGACGACTATTCTTTACGCGGTGAATTATTTCTTTGAATTGACCTCACTCTTCAATTCCTATGATATTAAAAAATGAATATTGTATCAATTGTTTTCTCAAAAATAATAAGTTTCCCAATTCTGTAAACAGAAAACTTGACTGATCGAGGCGAGAGCTAGTCCGGGAACGGACGACGATAAAACCGGTATGCGCTGATCCCGTCGACCGTCGATACGTCACCACCGGTTTATTTCAATAATGTACAATGACAAGAGTGCATGCAATAAAGAATTCGATGATTAGTTGCGTCGTTTAAAGTCCATCGGCACTTATAATGCACAAGAGATAATCTTCACCGGAGAGAAAGAGTACGGGAAACAAATAATGAATTTAAAAATATAAATAACAAAAAAAATAATTCGATCGGGAAAGAGGTACACAACGATATATATATACGGCGATTGGTTTATCGTTTGGTAGCTCGGGGCACGACGACAACCGACAGGGTAAACAGAACCGGCTACAGAGGGAAGCCGCTGTAGCGCGATTACTCTTTGCATCGCAAACTAAAAGTGTATACGCGTGTACCGAGATTGCAACGTCCGCGGCGCACAGTTGCTTACCGATAGGATCAATTAGACATCTTATGTTTTTTTTTTTAATTTTATTTTCTTCATCGTGTGGTCAGGCGCTGAGTATCGAGCGTACACTACAGGCGCATGCATGCATTCGGTATGCTCCCGTGCTATCGACACCTCGGTAAGCGCTCCAACGGGTGTTTACTGTGGTACAACGCGAATATAGTACCTACCGATCGATGCATTCATTCGCAATTATGTAAGTAGCCGGCTATAACAACCGATAAATCTGATAAGCGCAATTATCGCCCAGTCGGCGGGGTTTCTGTCTTCGCTTTATTATTTTACCCGCAACATTTTATTTTATTACCGTCTCGTCCGCACGTCTATCGACAACTCGTCCACGGTCTGTGACGACGACGTGCGGAGATCGATTCTTCAGTCATAAATTTCGATTTTTAATATGTCGATTACGGTATCGTGGATGTACAATATTTTGCCGAGTTCAATGGTTGTGGAAACGAACGTCGCCGACGTGAGTAGCAGCTCAAAATATTCTCACAGTCAAACATGCAGAAATGCATTATTTTTTTCTCAACAGTTGTACATTCCTACGCGTTTAGGCACTCATTGTAATACATTTTAACTGCAGATTCATTGGCATTGTACAAAATCATCGATTGACCAATGATTGTTCTACGCTTTGTCATTTTGTCATTCGGTATAGGTATTTTTGACATTTTTTTCCTGAGGTGATGCTCGTGACCCTCGCATACGTGCCCTCTTCTCACAGCTAACGGCGTGTAAAGGCGTTACCGCGCGAGAGCGATAATTATATTCGTATATGCTCAAAGCGTAACCGTATATCCGTTCATTGTAAAACCGTATAGCACACACAGACTAGATGTACCCCTCACGCATTTATCCTTTTTATAATTTTACTTTAATTTACTGTACGAGGTGTAACATTGTGCCGAGCCTCGCGCTACGCGAGGAGCCACGCGAGAGTCCTATCCCAACGCTTTTTCTAGTGCGCTCAACGTAATACGAATAAATTATAATATTATGCTACACTATTCCCCTCTCCGTGCTCGAATGCCATAGACTGACGGAATCATGCATATTCATATAAAGTCTTTTCCATTGACATTTATTCCTCTTCGCTTCACGATGTACACAGTACTCGTTTCTTCACTCGATAACTGGATCAGACATTTGACATTACACATGTTTATTTCAGTGAGAAAAATTTTTTTTCTAAAAAAATGATGAAAAATCCATTTTTTATAACAAAAATATTCTCTGTCTGTGTAAATGGATTTTTTCACTGAATCATTACTCTTCTGCTAAAGAGCGTGACTATTAAATTGTCGAACTGTCATATCAAGTGGCTGACCGTCTCACCTATGATTTTTCCCGATAAAATTGTAGCCCCGAGCAATTCAATAGCAAGTGCCGCATACAACATATCGACAGGATCGAGGAGAGCCTCGATTTGGCGTCGATTAGTCTCGCAGAAGCGCGAGAGCCTCGTGCAAGTATCATACGATTTTTTTTCGCAAACACGAACACACTCAGCATAGCTTCACAGCCAAATATAGCGATACGCATGGAGTGGCGGAGCGATTATTATTTTAACTCTCCGGGAACGAGAGAGATATAAGATAAGCGCATCTTCGCTCGCCGTGTCTGGCCGCGATAATGGACCCTGGCGCGTCTCTTCCAACTCCACTCATAATTTATTAATGCAACAACGATTATATCCGCCTCTGCCTTACGTGATATATTATCTATATATACATATATAAACTGAAGATCGCGGACATACTCTCAATAAGCGAATGGGAGGAACAAAAATCATCTCAACCGAGAATTTCGTACGTATCCAAATAAGATTTTTTTATTCGTATATTCGTATATTTCGTCTGTGTGCCACATTTCAATTTGTCGGCTAAAATAAATATAGAATCAGCGAAATGATAGAATTTTCATTGATTCAGCAAGCTCGTTTAGTAATTGAGAGATTGTAAAAAGAAAACTAATTTGTTGACTTGACACAGTTAACGATTAGCAAATTTTATTTCTTGATAAAAAAAGTTAAACAGTTGGTGCCGATAGTTGAGTAAAAATGTTATCGTGAACGACGGATTCGTATAGCCGCGATCCGTCGGCGTCCACGTACAGCCTTTGAAGCTGCTTTTGTTGTAACGCCGGTCCAGTCGCCGGTCACTCGATGGGGTCGGGTCACGATACTTGCTTATGCGTGACTCATTTTTTTTGCCCTTTTATAGTTTCATTTTATTTGCACGAAATAATCGTTTCGTTTGTCGTGCTAAGTCTCAAATTCCCATCAATCCCGTTCACCATTCCAAATCGACAGTGACATTGACGATCCATATATACTCAAACATCTGGCTCGGCAATATATGTATATATTTTCAACTGTCTGCGATCCCTAGAATAATTTGAACTCCGTTCTTAGATAACCCCGAAATTATTTCATGTCTCGATCTGCAAAAATAAGAATGATTCGAAGCAAGCAGAGAATCACTCGATATCGCTGACGTTGATCATTTCCGGCGTCGGAACAGATCCGCGAAAAATTCTTTCTCCACCCGTCATATTTATATAGAATTTTTTGTCATATCCGAACATGGATAAAGAGATTTATTTAAATAATGGTGGACAATTTTCCTTTCCCATAAAGAGTGTCATTTCGCGGAATTTTATTTAAATAATATTTTTACCGTTTCATAAAACATTTACATATATCCATTCGGCGTACTTCCTGTATCGATTGAATCAGCAATCGTCGATTTGTAGACACAAGACTACACGCAGAAAACATTTGTAGATGATGAATCTGAAGGCGATCTTTGCATCAAAAGATTGGCCGACAAATTTCCAGTATAAAAACGAAGCGCGGGGTCGACACAATCTCGGAAACTCGTCCATAGTTCGATAACCCAGCTCGGCAACCTCGCGACTCGTGACTCATTCTCGCTTATCACTGAAATTCAATTATTTTTATTATTTTCGTTCCCTCGTCGCTGAACCAGTAGGAGAGACGAGGCCCGCACTTTCGAAAGTTTAATGATTATTGAATAGCCTATTATGCGATAAATAATTAGACACCATTACAAAGTTATTTGTCTTTCCCCGAGATTGTTTTATGAGCTCGTGACGAAGCACGTAATATCGCATGACGCCACCGTATTATATATATATATACACACACATGTGTCTGTAGTATTGACCTTTTGGGTAACAATTGCGCGGTCACGGTTCAACATCGTCGGTCTACGGTTTACTCTCGCGATTTTGCCAGGAAACAATCCGCGGCTATGCGGCAGATTAACCGAGAAGTTTAGCCAAACATGCAAACCGTAGATTTGCTTATGGATATGAATTTCCACCTTATTATGTACAAAAGGATCCTCGAAAATTAAATAACTTTCCATCCTAATTTCTTTTTGCGAATAAATACGTGGGTTTTATATGTGTGCAGATCACAAGCGCACACACAGTAGCTCTCCCGAGTTCCTTCCGAGTTATTAGAAACCCGTGAACAGCGCGTGCAGCTCGTATACGGTGGTTGACGCGTGGAAAAGCAGATAGCGCCGTGGTATCGCTTCTCGCGGTGTTAACCACCGCCCACGCCCTCACAGAAACCACCGTCGTGACCATCCATTTGCCTCTGCGGCCGGCAACGCGAACGCTCGCTGGGCCATTCGTTATCTCGCGTAATACTTTATACACACTGCCGGCGAGTTCTGTCGTTCGAAATTTTTTGCCAGGCCTGTCATTAGATTTTTCGAAAACTAACGTAAAATATCGCAAGCACATGAAAAAAACCTAGTTTGGACTGAAAATTAATTTCGTTCGTTACAAAATAGTTTAGAATAAAAATTAATTCGTCGCACATTGATCGAGCGTTATTGCTCCGTTTTTTTTTCGTTTCCCCGATTGACGTGTAATAATTCTCGCGGGAGGAGAAAAAATTGCCGAAGCCCCTTTATCGGGAACTGTTCACACCTTCGACACGCTATTATCGCGTTAATGAATTATCGATGTTACATTGGCGAGTACTGGGCGATTAACGGCCACGAAGACAACGAGCTGCTGCCACGCGCTACCAACTGGTTACCGCACCGGAGAACCTGCGGTCGATTCTCCTCGACCGCAAATAGTGCAGCCGAGGCATTTTTCAAACTGATACATGCTTCAGGGTTGCAGAATAAAAAAGACCATTTATTCATTTTCTTACTTATCGAACTTTTTAAATTTTTAATCGGGCAGCACCCACGTGTCGGGCGATGAGACACTATTATTTTGTAAGTGACGATAATGTAATTCCAACGACTAGATATTATTCGATATATAAATATATAAAGTATAAAACTCGAGTCATTGAAGTCGATTAAAGATTCATAGTCGATCGCGCGTCTCAGTCTTCGATACGAATGTATGCCGCGAAAGGCTCAAAAACGCGTACATCATACAACTGACATTGGCACCTGCTACATAAATCCTCCGTAATACCACCTTCTGTAATGCACCCTTGTTAACAACAGTGCAATAAAGTTATCCCTCGAAAAGCAGCGGGTAACGTCATTCCGCAGGAAGCAGCCGCTATCGCAATTTGAATGCCTGAATGTAAAAAAAAAAAGAAATAATAATGCTACAGAAGACGAATCATCAAGCTCGCGATCGAATTGAATGCACGCGTTCGATCGAAGAGGTCATTTGGCACGCACGGTCTGTATCGGGCAACGTATAATTTTCTTTCCGATCGGAGCAGTACGTGAGGGCTCTCATCCTCTCCTTTCGAGCCGGAGAGAAACTTCGCTGCCTCACCGACCGAAGGGGTTAAAGGAAGATTGAAAAATGCATCGAAAAAACTAAAGGGACAGTACAAGAATTAAAAAAAAGAAAAAATCGAGATATTCGACAAGTGCTAAAGCCAAGGGACTTTTCGTGCACGACCATGGCGTACGAGAAACCGTGCATGCCCCACTATGCAACAACGTAGCCTCGGAAAGATCGATGCTATCGAAACGAAACGATCCGCGACCTGGTTACGCAATTCACGTTTAACGTACCTGGTACATATACCTACTTAACGGCACAACGATATGAAAATAAATAATTCGACGACGGCTGCGTCTCGAGGGATTTTCTGTGCACCGTAGACCCGATCTGATCGCACGTACTACTCTCTCGTCGCCTGTCTGCAGGATCCATCACGTACGCATACTGTGTCATGCAACCTGTACCGTGCAAACAGGGCCTGTCAGCATTGCCGAGTTGGTCTTTTCTCCACAATATGGAGAAGTCCGACGTAAACATCGAAGTACGAGGAGAGTACGTTGCGGTGGAAAGTCATGATGATCCCTAAACTATACTTATATATTTACTCCTTTCGTGCTTTCTTGGCTGTTCCGTATCGGGGCACCGTCGCTACTTACGGTATATAACTCTGCACTGGACGAACGTCGATGATGACTTTTATGAGAAACTGAGCACGATCTACCGGGCTTCGCGGCCTCCTTCGGAAACAACTCTTTCCTTCCGCGAGCTCTGTATATCCTTCCCAGGATTACATTTTTGTTTTTGTATCCGGCTCAAGTTTGCTTTCCCTTGTTCCATCGTGCCGCGATGTCGGGTTTGATCATTCGATGCATCGACAGCATAAGCAGTTGTATTCTCGTAGCGAACTGGCAGCTCGGAACTTTGGTTTTTCTGCTCAAGAGAGAAATTCTAATGATTGACCAATCGTCCAATCTTTCGGTTAGCAGAAGAACGGAGCTTGTTCTACTTTCTTTATTTTAATCTTCAATTCCTTAAAGTAATTTCTTGACACGAATTACCGAGGTTTCATTTTTATAGTCAAAGTCTATAGCTCGGAGGATCGAGTGATAACGGCATTAAAAAAAAAAACTCGTTGATATCGCGGGCTAGCGGAATTTTTGGATCGGCGAAAGTACTATGCCGACTATTATGCCGACACACGTTCACTCTACGGATCGAAAAAAAATACATGTCACCGCGGGGGAAAAGGTAAGGAGGGGACGCGTGATACGCGATAAGGTTGTACATGTACTCGCGAAGTAGAACCGTGGAACAGAAAGAAATCGATCACGCTCGCGCATGTGAGGATTTTGAGACGCGGCTCTTTCGTGGGAAAACCTTCCGAGGTGAACATCGTAAATTCGTAGAAGTTTCGATTATCGGTTGCATCCAACGAAAAGTTTGAGAAGCTTCGCTCGATGCGCAGCTGAACCAGGAATAGTTTTTAGCCGAAGGGGTAGACTGCCCCATGCTAAACCTTAGCTGGTAAAAATATCTTTTAAAAAAATCAAGTCTCCACCCATGGTCTATCGCGCAACTGGTTCAACGTAGAATAATAGATTAGCTGTGCCTATCGAGAGAGAAGCACAATTCCCATGTTACGTTCTGTGCCTCCATTTTGGTACCGTCTTCTCTCCTGGTAGCGGCGATCCAGCATCGCAGCCTGCGGATCCGAAGGGTAAGGTCCAACGTCTGTACAGTATGCACTATAGAGAACCATTTCGAGTTGGCTCGTCGGTGGAAAACTGTTTATGACGACGAAGCAGCTATAACGTCTACCGACCGCGGTCGTAGCCAAACGTGCCGCGAGCTCACGCGCTCCTCCGTCTCTGTCTGGCCGAGCGCAGTAAATACCAGTATCTCCTGTCGTAAAGAGTGCAGCATTGGTTTTCTACCGGCAAACAAACACAGAAACTTTACTACCGCTCTCTCTCTCCCTCTCCCTCCAGGGGGCCGAAGCGAACGAGTCAGAGAATGAAAAGGCTGGAGCGCGGGGGGGGGGGGGGGGGGGGGGGGGGATGCGAGGCACTTGGGCGAGAGAGAAATCTTCTATGGTGAAGCAAAGAGGGGAAGGGAGAGAGAGAGAAAGAGAGCCGATAATTTATGTCGTCGCTGAGAGGGCACCGCGCGCTGACAGTTGAAACACGGCGGTGGCTACGATTGGCCGACGTAGGCGCCTTATAGGGTGAGCGCGCATGCGCTCGCGCTTGCGACATCCATCAGCGTCCACTGGCGTGCCGCGCTTCTGTCACACGGCGTAACCCGCCGTCACTTCGCCTTCCCTCGCCATTCTTCGTACGCTGTACGTATACTGTATCGTACGACTCTCCTGGGCTCTCTTTCTCGGGTTCGCCAGCACCACACTCCGCAGCCTCTCCAGATTCTCGCATCGTACGTATCCCATTCGCCTTGCCTCGTTCCTCCTCGGCATCCTTTCCGGCTCTGTACCAGTCTTCTCGTTCCTCATTTTTTCGAAATGTATCGCGACTGTGGGGCTTTTCATATTCGCCGCGTCCTTCGATCCTTCCTATGACCAAACAAATTTTTCAAAGTATTCATCGGTACACCGAGAAAGATGTATGAAATGAGGATTCTAAACGCTAAGAGATATTCCGTTTTACTGGATCGAAAAACCTTACTTTTGCCATGTAGAAATACCTGGAGATTTCGTTATATCGTGGGAAACCAAAGATTGTCCGGTAATCGAGTTAAAGTGAGTGAGGTAGAAAGATGGAGAATGTTTAAGTGACTAAGGTATAATTTGTTTCAGCAGCCGCCGAGCTCGCAGGAGCGTGGCAGCGGCTTGGCTTTGGGGTGTCAAGGTGGGCCAGGTAGCGCGGGGGGGCCCGGAGCAGTGGACCAGGCGAGAGACCTAAGCCCATGCCTCCCCGCGTCCATGGGAGACGCTGCACGACCGACTACCCTTCCATGCAGCCCTCCCGCGGCCCATCACCATCATCATCATCATCATCCGTCCCACAGGACAACGCTTCACCAAACTCATTGCGGAACAAACAACAATTGCTACGGCGGCACGACCACCCCCTACGACTGCAGGGATTACGGTTCGCCAGGAGGTATTATATACTCTACTACCTCTCTATACGACTCGAGTCTCTTTTATTGTTCCCTCCTCGAAATTTCGAATATAAAATAGGGGGCATTCGCGGTTCACGTATCTTTCATAATGAATAGCCTAAACGCTGAAGCGTTACATTTGTTCGATTGGATAACAAATCAATTGAATAATAAATACAATCAAGAATTGATACTTCATACGAACGATATTGTCTAGAGAAAAAAGTTTCGGATTGCTAAATTTAGAAGACTCGAAATACCCAAAAATACGTTATAGATATTCTAGAGCGGCTGTTGCATTTTCGACAGGTGGCCCGGAGTACCGAAATAGCGGGAGCTACGAGCATCCCAACGACCTGAGTATGCCACCGCAAACGACACCGCATCATCACCATCATCATCACCACCACAGTCACAGTCATCCCCAGCACAATCATCACTTGCAACATCAGACGCAGATTCAGCATCAGACCGATATACGAACGAATTCCGATGCAATTCATGCTATACCTAAACTCGAACCACCTCCGACGCCACCCTCTCAGTCGGACGATGTGCCGGGGGTTGTCTGCGCCGGATGCGGACTCAGGATATCCGACAGGTTTTATCTCCAAGCGGTCGACAGACGGTGGCACGCAGCCTGCCTCCAGTGCTCCCACTGTCGGCAAGGTCTCGATGGTGAAGTCACCTGCTTCAGCAGAGACGGCAATATTTATTGCAAAAAGGACTACTATCGGTGAGTTTATCAAAATTGTGTATCATCAATCGTGACTTTTTATCAACCACCGTCACAGGCGTGCCCCTCGGTTACGCTTGTCCCGCGATATTCCATGAAAGTTCTACCAACAGTCGGTGACCATATTGTCCGAGGAAAACCATTAAAAACGTTTCGTATGCTTTTACTCAAAATTATATTGACACACGGACTCGAAGTTCGTCACCGTTGTCAATATTTTCTCAAAATAATAATAATAAAATAGTCTAATGAGAAAGACGAGCTACTGTATACGCGTCAGTAGTCTTCATTCGATGTTTGGATCTCAATGCCCGTAACTGCGCACACGAATGCAAAGTTTAATACTGCTCGCTAGTTTCATTGGTCTTTCAGTGAACGGACAGATTTTCTTATCAAAGTATTTGATTGCTGTCCAAATCTCGCTTTCTTGTTTGTCCGAAAACATATGACCCGTAGCCATTCAATTTAGTGTTATATACTTGGGTCTAGACTGTTATACGTACATCAATGAAAATGAGGGAGAAGATCTTCCTGTGTATCGGAGCGCACTCGGTGAAGCGTACCCCCACGCAGAACATCGTTTCGAGTCGTAGACAATTTTTCAAAGTCAGCATCGCGTTTCTGTCATTCCTTCCAGACTTCGTGAACGACGTTCACGTGTTTCTCGCGGCTGCACGTCGCACAGCGAAGGAGCAGCGATCCGTGTTCGTCTGCGAAGTCGAAGAAGGAAAGAGAAACGGACGTGTTACGAGGAACACGTGCGCATACGTTTGCTTCGCTTTTAACAGCCATAAATTGTCTGAGATCAGTCACGAAATAGTTTACGGAACTTATTCCTACGGATATAAATGGCGCCATGATTTTTGTCCCTTTGTTTTATTATCAGCCGTTATCTACTCCAATGTAAGGTACACACAAATTTTACAATTTTCATTTATTTCGATTTTTTAGAAAAATAAGAGGTCAACTTTTCTTTGATGATACGAAATGCCGACGTAGCTTCGAATTTATTTGTGAAAGCAAACGGCAGTTTTGACTGCGCCAGTGCACCAAGAGCTTTCGTTGCTCACAATATTTTGTTTTGATAACCCACTTAAAGGATCGAGGCTGGAGATTAAAAGCTGGTCCGCGACTCAACGTAAAAGTGTTGCGAGGATTTTCGGAGATTTTCTTCGCCTGCCTCGTAATAAATCCATTCGCTTCTCCGAGCTGCGAGTTTAAATCAGCCGCGCTCGAGGAGGGTCTCCAATTCTAATTGCAATGAGATATTGGTAAATGTCAACGGACTTTACGATCTCATCATTCAATATATTTCATTTTGCTTTTGAATCGAATCGCAATCGAGTCCAGTATGATCAAACGATTGTGCTTCGAACGTTTCGATACAATAAACGTCAAATTTGCGATATGTTGCCGTCTGAAACTAGCACGCGGTTGTCGCACGTTGTTGCGCAAGATGTTTACCCTCGTTCGAACGTATCCATCATGGCGTAGCCAACACCGGTCACGAATGGGAATCGCATTCGCTTCGCCGGTCCCTTCACCGCAGGAATTGCATTTTTATAAGCGCATTTTATCACGTTTCGTGTACTCCTCATGCACTTTTTATCCAGCCTATCAGACGTTATTAATCGAAAGGAAATATAGACGAAAGTATCTGAGAGATTGAGCGAGATATTAGGAAGTTTTCTCTGTACGCAACATATATCGTATCACCATTATAAAATTCCTGAATCTTTCCGAATAACGAATGCACACCGGAGCAGCTCATTCGACTCCTTGTAAAATAAAAAAAAAAACGTCTGTCTCTCACTTTCGCTAGCGAGAGGCAGCAGTTAGTTCCCATTCCAGGAAACAATCGTATACTCCGACTAGTGCTGTCGGTTTGTAGAGCCAGTTGGAACTTGGAATACCCGGAATTCACCTGTCTGCTCGTAAACCAGTATACCTTTGGATACATATATGTATTCTTCAGGCTAAAAATGTTTACTCCAGCTGTTCAGATTATAAACGAAACCGCGTCCAATAGTTCCATCCGTGAAAAATTAAAACTTTATATAGTTAATTTTTGGTCAAGATTTATGGATTTTTTTGGTCAAATTGAAAAATGTTGCGTTGCCGTCAGGGCCCCACGCAGAGTACGGTCGGTACTCGCCACAGTCCGGTAACTTCTCGGCGAGTCTCTCACATCCTTCCGATCCTTCGTCTCTTTATACATTACGTGTAACCAGTGCCGCCGAGAGCCCCGCGTTCGCGGACTAATGGTCACGACTCGGCCATTTACCTCCGGCGAAGCGTCGATTCGCGATAAGTAAATCACCGTCGATCTACATTTCATCACACGGACGAATGATGCGACGAGAGAGCAGAGTCCGGCGTGTGCGCGCGCCTGGCCTCACGGAGGCTGCTTCCCGCTGTGTATATTCGTTCCTCACACGCGAGAATACGATAGCTTTCCCGGCTAGCGGGAATCGAGTTGCAGCATGGAAACAGGCATATCAAAATAGAAACGCATTTGACACTGCGAGGAATACGCAGTTTCCAATTTAACTGCTATTATTATTTTTGTTAAACTTATTCCAGCGTGTAGTAAAAAAAAAAAAAACACCTCTTGAAAATCGTGTGACTAGCGATTATGTTTCGTAGATTAATTTGCAAGAAAAAAAAAAAACGGTTGTTAATGGTGTAAAAATGTGGTACTGTGCGATTATCCAATTTCCACTGGAATTAAAATCGCCTACCGGTCCTTCTGCCTGTCCGTGACGAAAACTTTCGTAACAAATTTCGAATCCAGATGAAACTGGTCGATTGCGGATAAAATTTATTTCTAATATTGAATTATACAGTTTGCATTGTAATTCGTTTACTGTGAGGGTCTCGTTCTCGATCGATTATCGGGCCCGAAGGTCGTTGGCGACGATTTCGTGAATTCGATGGAGCGCGAAGAGCACTCGAAACGCGATAATCCTCGACGGTGCGACACTACGTAAATTCCTCGAGGTCTCGATTTTCCTTGTTCACTTTGCTCTTTGATTCACGTTGAGGTTACGCTTCACTGCCGGATCCCCGATTCGGTCAAGTGTCTCGCGTAAATCCATCCACCAAAGTTTCTCTTGCGTACAGACTGTTCGTACGATGCCTGTAATAAAGATCGTTCCTCAATTAAGTAGAATAATCGTTGTTGCAGCTATAAAGTTACATATTGCGGACTCTCGATGTTAAAAAAAATTACGCTTCCGCAAAAATAATAAGAAGCGCTCTTACAATGTTAATGCACTGTGCTCTCGGGTAAATTGAGATATCTGGATAGAGAAAACGTGGAAGTAAATTCGTTAACAGAATTTCACGGTTGGCTTCCCCCGCAGATCGGCTTTTTCTGGAAATAAGGATAGAGCCGTACTGCGAGTCTATAATCCTATTGCTCCCGTGTCACGGATCAATATACTTTCCCAAAGTTTTGAACGCTGCATTGACAATTATTTAATTCCGTGCACTCGGAGACGGCAAATGATACATTTTAGCTAGAATTCTGCGTCAGAAAAATTGTCGAGTAAGGGTCCTTAAAGGAAAGTTTGTCGGTAGCTAAATCAGGGACACGTGCGTGCGGACGGACAAGGAGAGAACTCACGCTTGACTTCGCGACTTCGAGTCGTTCGAGCATCAGCGTACGGACCATTACGCGCGACGACGATAAAAAAAGTAGAAGAAAAAAAGAGCCCCCCTCTGCCCTACGTGGAAGACAATCTACTCTATAATTTGTCGTTCCATAGTATGCGAACAAGTGCTCGATCGCAAAGATGAGCGGATAATAAAAAACAAATCGAAGAATCAAAAAGATTGCAGAATTGCAGTCCAAAAGTATGGGTTTACCGAAGCAAATAGTACAAGATATTCCCAATGATATCAGTAGAGTACGACTCGTATCCGCACGAAATTATCAGGCCAGATGACTGATGTGGATAGAGAGAGAGAGAGAGAGAGAGAGAGAGAGAGAGAGAGAGAGAGAGAGAGAGAGAGAGAGAGAGAGAGAGAGAGGGGGAGAGGGAAAAGTATCGCTCGCGGACACATCCCGTCACGACACCGGGTTTTGACCGAGAGACCATCTCAAATACACACACACGCAAACACACAAAGCAGCCTCTCGAGAACTCATTGCCGTGCGAGGAGAATCACAAGTTGGGACCGTCGTATACTTATCTGCAGGGTTCGCATGTGCGATCTCGTCGTGAGACAAGAGCCCGCGGAGCTCGCACGCCCGGCGTCCGTTATTAGGCGGGGACATCGCGTGCTCGCCTTCTGTATAGGATATCGTAGGTGTACAAACCACAGCGTTATGTATCCTACGTGTGTGCGATATACGGGAATATACAGCTCGGTGCTTCTTATATTCATTTACCATCGCGACACTATATCGTACCGACGACGCTCGTTGGATCTTCTCTCGCCGGGGCCTTCTATCTCAATTCGTTTCTACATCTATCCTCCTTATTTTCAACGTTTTTCCTACGTAGCGAATCTCTCAACGTCCCCAACTCCGTTATTATTGTTACATCTACCAGCGGCATCTACCGGAGTGCCATCGCGAAATGTATCTGTCCGGCGTTACGTCCTCGTCGAGCGCGACGGACCGAGTCTCGCACGCTCGCTTTTTTATTACCTCCTCCTGCTTCCTTCCTATTGTCTCTTTTTTTTAGGGAAATCGCAAGGCAGCCTTGTACGATTTCTGCGACTCATCGACGCGGCGCAGGGGGTATCGACTATCGCCGATGGACAGTCGAGAAATATGTCGCATGCGACTCAAATTTTGAGTAGCCTTTTCTAATGATATTTCAGGTCAAAATGACGAATTTACGCTTCCCGTGTTAGCATGAAAATGGATTATATAAGGACCATATTCACTACTTTGATCCGATACTCGATTCACCATGAAAGCGTAATATCTTTTCGTATGCTTATTTATGAGGCATCTTTTTTATTTCGCCGTGATAAAATTTGAATTTAATGCGATAGAGTTGTTAATGTATGTGCGCTATACGTTATACGTTGGCATATGCATTGCCGATAGACTTTTCCCTGGCGTCACTTCGCGTGCCGTCTCGGGCCGGCCGGTGAGCTTCGTCGTAAAAATTGCTTGCGCGTAAAGAGATCGTTACTCGGGCTACGACGTATACACCTATAAGAGCCAGAACTTCCTGGATTATTCTGCGAGCTCTTCTTCTCCTGTATGGCTCGTAGTCGGGCGGTGCAAAAAATAAATATATAAAAATTTGAAAAAAAAAAAAGAAAAGATAACTTGAGCAAGGTAATCGAAGCGTGGCCAGAAACCAGACGGAAGACTTTCGGATCTTCGATAAAGATACACCGGATCCCACGAAAGATCTGACCGTAAAAGCGAAATAACTATGCGGTTCAACGAGTATCCTACGAAACATAGAAGAAATTTTGGAGCGTCGCACCGAGTCTCGATCCGAACGGGTCTTGGTAAACAATGCCGCGATGTAACATTCAAAAATTTCTACCGGCAACAATGTTACAGTGCCTTGCACTGCGTCTGTCATAAACGAACACAACAGTCGCCTGTTCCATACGAAAAAGGTTGCATCCAGCAGTTTTGCACAAGATTTCACAAATTTCTAACGAACTTGTTTTCGCGTACGACGAACGATATTTATTCGTTATAAAATCGAACGAGGAAGCAGTCGGGCGCTCATTCGATTATTAACGACTGTCGAAGCCCGTATAACATGTGCAGGCGTTCGACTTTAAGTCATTCATTTGTGACGAAAAAACAAATCTCTATATTTCCCGTACCAGACTTTAACATGAGTTTGCGAACCGGTTTAAGGGAATCTCCGCGAAGCCGTTACATTCGCTTTTCATCGGCGATCATATCATGCATTTTATTGGGAATTCGTGCGTGAAACAAAAACTCGATGTATAAACGATTTATTTAGCTGAAATCGCGATCGACGTTTAGTCTAATGAGGGCAATAACTTATCGTCGAGAGATACTGTCGGGTCAGCAAATATATCAAGAGTAAACCACGTTCCTGACATTTCGCTGGAAAATAGACAAGTTTTGCGTATAAATGATCTCAGTTTTTAATCCGGAAAATTAAACGGTTTATGAGATAGATCTTCCCAGCGATTTGACACAACTGGGATAAATAATAATATGTCGACCACGAGGAATCATTTAAGCGGCATTCGTATATATTTTTCGTCTATAAATACCGGTACCTGTGTCTTACGCGTCGTTCGATCAATATCAGCCTCAATAAAACTTTCGAAGTAAGTCGTTCTCTCCTCTCAATCTCACCGAGGGATCGCACAGCGGTCATTAAGCTCGCGCGCATACCCGTAGATAAATTAAAATCGTTTGCGATCGCGAATGGTACGAGCGCACGCGTGCCTGCGTGTCTCTCGCCTGCCGATCCTATACACCGAGCCAGCTGTACGAAAAGATAAGTCGATCGACGTGTAAACAAACCCGCATACACACGCATATCGTTCAATAAACATTCCCACCTTAATTTCACATCGAATCATCGATGTTCCGAGTTTAAATATATATATTTTTTTTTAACGAGAGATAAAAAAAATATAAATAAAGAGGTACGCCACGATGGCAATGGTCACGCATGATGCACGAAGATAGCGTGTATGAGGTATCGTCATAAGAGAGAGGGCGACGGGGAAAGAGGAGCTGCCGAGGCACGATGTACATACACGTAGAGCGCATCTCCGCAGGCTGATGCACACCGGACCTGCATTGCACGTGACGAGCTCGTCACTCCGAGACCAGGCGGGCACAACTCCCGCGCTCTTATTAGCCGTACAATGTTGACTTCCGTAAGTTCGTTTCTCTCGTCGCCCGTATAGACACGGGAGCGTTTGAGGCGAGAACCTCTTCTCGTTCCTTTTCTTCTTCCTTCCAACCTCTGCGCCCTTATTATGTTCCCATTTTCCTCCTGGGCCGCGACGCTGTCCTTCTCCGTCTCGTCTTTGCCGGATAAGAGCAAAACTCACACAAACCCAGGCATAGTCTCGCGAAGATCGCGTGCTTCCACTGCACGATGGCTGAACTCAAATGCCGCTATATAGTACGATGCACCACCTCTTGCCAACGCAGATATTCTATGTATCTATCAACGCAATCTATGTACACATCTTGATAGACTCGTGAGCGCGCGTCCGTCAAAGTTTTCTCAGAGGAACGAAGAAAAAAATGAAGAGGTCTTACCTTATAAAACTCTCGCGAACCAACGCACGGCAACTCTTGCCTTTTATTATAAAATGTATGTACAGTTTTTTGTGATGGCGAGGAAGATTTGTACATGAGAATTATCGTACTCCCAGTACACTCGACGATCTATCAAGTAGACCTTAGCGTCACGATTAACTCTTGAATTTAGCGGAATGATCTCTTCGTTGGGGAACGTGCGAACGGTATCAACTTCACGGTTTAAATACTCAAAAGCGTTCGGGCGTTCTAGAGATTACGATTTCCAATGCTTTCTTCGTTTGAAGATCTTTCGCTGTTGTATACATTTATTCGCGTTTTTTTTTTCGATCTCCAGGCGACCTTATTTTGAGAGAGACAACAAAGTCATAAATTGCATTCGACTAACTCGATGTGGCGTTCGTGACCAGCCCGAAGTAACTTCTGAGCGCGCAGGAGGCCGCGCTTCTGTTTCTTCGGTACGTTCGCCAGCTTTAAATCAAACCTTTGCAGAGGAAACAGCGAGTAGTAATTGAGCCATAACCCTCGCTCGGCGAATGCACAAGTATTTCACCAACGGGCGCTACCTTATAATGCTAAAACTCGTAATTAAGATCCTGCGATCTTGACTCTTGCCGAACTGCGGGAACTCTATACCGTCGGTAATGTACGTTCGAACAATTAGTGCTCGGTAAAATCTATACATCTCTACTGAATTCTTTATCGCTCCTATCGAAAATAGTAAAAATCCGAACCGAAGAAGGACAAAATTCTTTCAATCTATCTTCAACTTCTCTATTATTAGAAAAAAAAGTAGATGTCCCTCTGTAAAAATTGGTGGAAGTTTTCCTGGATGGGTTCTCGACGCCTCGTCGAGCTTCTTCGCTAGGGGAAAACCGTCAGGGGCATAAATATGATAGAGTCACGACCCAGACCAGTCGGCAGGCTAACGCTGTGGTGCGCGGTGTGTCGGTAGTGCTAAGCGTAACATAATACGGAGAGACGGCGGAGGACCGTGACAGCGTGACACTCGGGGCATGCATCATCGGTAGCGAGCCCGATGTCGCAGTATATTTCTCTACCCCCCTATTCCGAGATTGCAACACGCTTGCACTGATGATTTTTTTTTGTTTTTTAATAGCGGGTACGATACGGGCAGGTTGTTGTGGCTCGGTTATTTTGCGCCCTCGCTATGAACAACGAAATTCAAATTTACCGACAATTCAAAACCAAAATGGTTCATCGCAGTGGAACAGCGATCAGTATCTCGAATAGAATCTCCTCGGGAGACTTATAAAATTATTAATTACTTAATTAGCATTTTCGAATGCACACATACATTTTGAATTAGCAGTAGCGAAATAGTCATCATTCTATGTAACTAAACTTAGCTTAGAGTATAAAGCGGGACAGTTGGTTCCCCGTGCATACCGGCGCGAGAGAGATTCGAGAAGTTATTACTCGCATATTCCCTCGAGGCTCTCTGGTACGGGACACTCCGGCTCGTGATTAATACGGGGTTACAGGAATATAGATAGATAGCGACGGGAGGTTAGTGGCCCGCTCGGGATATATACTGTGTGATAGCGATGTAGTAGATCTCGTGGAGATAGCCGATGAACGCATTTGTACCGCGACACCTGCGAACGAGCAGCCATGTATCATCGCGACGATGTGCCGCTGCTTCTGCTTTACCAGAAACTATAGTTCTCTTCTTCTCACTCTCTCGAAACCGACCTTACAACAAAACGCAATATGCAACGCACGTACGTGTAACATATATATATTATTATAGCAAACATTCGTATAGTGGCAACAGGGCTTTCAAATGAGACGACAGCAATTCAATTTGTCAACCGTTTATTTGTTATATCAACGCACACTCTTGAGCTATGCCAAAATAGCCGTCGAATTTATTTTCAGCGTTAAAAAATATACGGAAATATATTGAAGTTAGTTAATACGGGAAATCGCCACTTCCGAGATTGTCACGCGTCGTCTCGAGACCACATCGACGCATTTTTCCCACTCATCACGAATCTGTCACTTTTTTCAATTTGTGGCACGGTAATTGGCATCTAAATTCGCCCCGGAATCGAACAAAAAAACAAGTTGAAGTAGCAATTTTCCTGTACCTCGACTGTATTTAGTAAATCATCGCAGCCTGTTTTTCTTTGCTTCGATTCTCCAAGGTACTTGTTTCGATACTCTTAATGAATTCAACTTTGCAAAGTAGTTTTTTTACTGGAAATTATACGACCAGGTACACACGTACTCCGGCTATTGAGGATCTTTCGCAGGATCTTCTCGAACTGGCGCGTAAACCGGGTAACTTGTTCTATATAATGACGTGGGCGGGACGGAAACGAGAGCCGCAAGTGTACAAGACAGGGGCGAGAGGTTGTAATATAGAGTCTCACATATTACCGGTATAGGGAGGACATCGTTGCCTCTTTGTCCATCGTTGCGGTGGAGCCCAAAGACAAAGTACCCAAAGTATCACAGCGATATTAAACGCGTACAACCGTCGTCCGATGTGTATAATATATTAATGGAGTAAAAGCTTGGCAGCTAGAAAACGCGACTAACGATATAGAATTTGCCGGTATACGCTCGAGTGTGGAGGACTATTTCTGACATTATAAATCATCGTGACACGTATTAATTTTCTTATCTTGGAAATAACACTGTAAAGCTGCTTCCGCGAGCAAGGTCGTCAGCATCATCCGGTGTCTTTCAGCGATCCTTCGGCTAATACGCTTACGTATTAATAGTGCTGAATAAACAACGATTTCTTCTCTATGATTCTATAGGAGGTAGATACAGCGAATACTATTCGATAACATCAATGCTTGTTTGACATTACATAATTGCATTATTTCGAATAAAAAAATATCTTCGAGGCGTTTTCTCTTCAATCTTTTTTTTAAAACCAACCGGTAAATATAAAATGTTTTCGACACGCAAATTCATTCGGTCGGCAGAACCGCGTAGCTCGAAAATGTTTACGAGTAGCAGGCTCGTCGCTCATCTCGTTATAAAAGCCTCCCCCCGTCCACGGTGGTAAGAGGATTCGGCGTATCGCTGCAGGGGGTTTCCCGCAAGGGTCTAGCAAGGTCATCCTATATGCAATTCGCGAAAGAGCCGCGATGTCACTCTCTCTCTCTCTCTCTCTCTCTCTCTCTCTCTCCCTTTCCCCCTTTATTTCTCACAGCGGAGGTTCTTGTGTCCACCACGGAATCGCGAGTGTCACCACATAAACCATTCTTACAAAAGTATCGGGTTACCACGTGGCGGCGGGCGTGCGTCTTGCGGTGTTCTAAACCGTGTGCTCTCGGGCTCATCCCCTGTTTTTTCCTCTCACGCGTATAAATGCATGCTGTACACTTTAGGAAATAAAGACGATTTTACGAGAAATTCCAAAGTATTACGATTTAGTCGAAGACTCGTATTTTTTTTTATTCAATCAACAAAAAATTGGCATGGCCCTTCTAAAATTAAAAAATGGGCGGTTAAAACAGCCTGTGAGATTTCTCGCGGAGTCTCAAAATTCAATGATCCGTAGAGTCCAGCTCAGCCCCGATTATCATTGCCAAACGCAACGACAGAGAAAAACACGTCTCGCCATCGAGCGTGGTGGGTTTTGCGTCCGGCGTCGACCGCTGAGCGTTGTACACCTCTCATATTAATTTTATTTCGCCGACGAATGATGTAGCGAGCCCGTGCGCCGCGGACCCGTAGAGTCTCCCTGGCTACCGGTGCAGCGCGTTGTCGCGACGCGTTCTCCGATGCAGAAACCGTGTGTGCAGGAGGACACCGCTGCGCGTGGGACGCTACGTGACTGCTGCCAGGCTCGTTCGGCATTAATCTAGATCATAGCATTATATTACCAGAGGCGAACTCGCGCACGAGGATATCTTCTTATTGGCATACCGCACCCTCGAAGCATCGTACGCGCCCGCGAGAAAAAAATCTTCTCGATGCCCAACCAACTTCTTTTCTGCAGAAACTCGTGTATTGTAGAATCCGTACGTGTGTACCGCACGTCGTCGATCCGTGCAGCATTTTTTGCCATTTTTTTTCTTCTCATCGCTCCCAGGAAGCTGTATGCAAATTTCATTGACGAAAATTCTTCTATTTGTTGGATTCAACGTCCCCGTGCCAGACTCGAGGACATCCCAGAGCGGTCCCGTCGAGCAGCTCCGAACTCCTGCGGTCTTGTGCTACACCGCAGCGGAAACATTTGCCTGTATAACAGAAACGAGTCCTGTTTGCAGTTCTTTGTTTTGCGCACGACTTCTTATCGGGAAGCAACCGCTCAAGATATGTCCAGGACCAGGTCCGAGGGATTCGAATGGCGCGCGCGCGCGCGCGCGCGCGTTCTCCAACTACAGCAGCAGCAGCCCGACGTATTTTAATTACGGGATTCCCCCCTTTTCTCTCTGTCGACGCGGTTCTCTCTGTGTCCCCGTTGCTACTGCCTCCGGCACGTTTTATCGAAGAAATAATAATTTACAGCGTCGGATACGCGAAAGAGGGATAAATGCATCATCCCAAGGCGAAACGAGTGTAATGCTAGTGACTCGCTTTATACACGATGTGAGTGTGTATATGTATATTTCACCTATATATTTCACCTGTATATGCGAGTCCCGCCCGTCGCACGAAACCGTGTATATATACATATATGTACGCGAATAGCACCACCGGGTGTCCAACCGCTTCGGACATCGCCTGTCCCTGACTAATGCGACGGGAACACGACATCGTAAAGTGCGTTTGGGATCTCTGTATTCCTCTCCGTGTACTCTCTCTTCTTCCCTCTTATACACGAAAGCTAAGATATTACACGATGCCAAAACTCACTTTGCCACTGTTTACGCTATGATTTCTTACCCTCGGTAAATTTTCGATTCGATAAATCAGCCTTAAAAAAACAAAATTATCGTTATCTTCTAACTGTACTCTCTATATCATGACCGAATACTTGGTGGCTGCGCAGTGAAAGAGGTTTCCGCGTATGACAAATTTCAACTTCTCCACAGATGTCCGCAATGGCAACGGACGGTATTTATGAAAAAAAAAAAAATTCCGTTCGAGAAAAAAAATGGGGATTATCGAAAACACAGTTTGACACAAATCCCATCCAATATATTTCACGGACATTCGATCGGGCGCGAGAAATACATAATAGACACGTACGTACATGGGATTTTAATACGTATTATCCATTCAACGTTACGGGTAAGGCACAATGTGATGGAAAAAAAAAAAAAACCACGTGTACGAGGTTGAGGGATCGACGACGGTAGATTCACAGTTGCAGCGTGTACGTAACCCGCCGAGTGTGCGAACGCACGGCAAGTGGTCTATCCCTGCTCACGTCATAAAAGATTTCCGACTCTTTGTGGAGGATTTGTGTGTTTTCTGGCTAGCGCGTAGGGCAACAGCGGAGCGGAGAACGATGGAACGTTTCGTCGATGAATGAAGAAGAGAGAGGAAGGACTCTGCGGGGCCGCACGTTCGGCTTAGAAATACGCCTTGTATAATAATGTAACGCATATGGCGATACTTGTAAAACTCTGCGGGTTGTCCTCCGCGTCGGCCCGACGTAATCGTCGTCGTCGTCGTCGTCGTCGTAGCCGTCCTCTTCGAAGCGTATTCGTCTCGAGACCCACGGAGAACACACAACGCATCAGCGCGAAACCCTCAATGAGGTTATTCCCCGTTTGCGGGCTCATTCATCAGTCTTCTTTGCACGCTACTCCATTCGCGCAACCTTCCCCGTACACGCCTCTTGCGGTGTGTAGATCCGCGGCGAGACTAGGGGAACGAACCGTGCGCTGTTCAAGTTGCAATGTCCCACCGTTAAATCGGCAACTCTACGCCTGCGTGAAACGACTAAATGTACGAAAATAGAGAGGACGATAAAAGGTTACAGAGTCGCTCCGGTGCTTTGATATTTAGCCTGAAAGTTTGTCCAAAGACTCGTCGATGCCTCGCCGGACGATTAGACGATGTGACAAACGTCGGATCCGATTAGCAAAAAAAAAACTGAAAAATATGCACCCTCTTTGCGTCAGGCTCCGGTAAATAGCGAAGGGCTAGAGGGCAAACGAACGCACCCGCAAAGGCCAAAGGGATCGCCGCCGGGTGACAATGTGTCTCGAGTCAAGAGACCCTTCGACGAGACTTAACGCAACAGAGCGGCGTTCATTCGTTATGTCCTAATCCCTCTTGGATTAGGCTTGCGCTCGTCGACGACTCGACTCGTCGAGTCGTACAGCTGTATTTCCTCGCGACTCTGACTCGAAGGTCTGTGTACTATCCTATAAAGTTTTCTATACTCTTGTAAACTCGCTTATGTGGTACGTCCAACTGAATTCTAGGTACTGGTTGACGATCGGAGTAAGGCGACAGTGCCAACGAAATGCCATTTTGGGCGATACTCGTATCGCGTTGAATCTTCGAATATGGAGAAAAACTTGGACAGTCGCATTTCCACCTCGTGTGACGAATAAAGGAATGAGATAGAAAATATATATATATATATTTTTAATAGGATGTTTGTCAATATCTTGCCAAACATGGATTGTGCCAATAGTCAGTATTGCCCAATAAAACGATCGGACAGTAATAACGTGCGATAAACTAGAATCAACAATCTGTAACGAAGGACACGACAGAGCCCGGGCAAATTATTGCACCCGGTTATATAAACTGCGTGAGAATGATTTATAAGTCTCAATCGATTTTCAACGTTCGTTATGTTATATCGCATTATCTCAATGAAACTTTGATGAACGATCGAACTCACACATTTTTTGCCGATTCAAATTCGAGGTCCGTGCCTCGGTGATTCTTGAGAACTGAGAATAAGAACAACAAAAAAAAAAAAAAAAACCACTAAGAAGTGGCCGGTCGTGATGCCGGGACTGGAAACAGAGTAGAGAAGTCCGTTATAAGATTGGCTCTACGTCTCTATCTAGCTCCTTTTCACGTTTGCACCCGCGACCGCGCGCGCGGCGCGGCGAGCCCGAAGGACGCAATATATTTGGTGTTGCGGCGAGATACAGAGGCAGAGGAGGTTGGTAGCCGGGGACGATATCGCTCGAGAGATAGTCGATGCTGGACTCGGTAATGGAGACTGTAGGGTGCCGCTAATGCAGTAGCGATGTCCCGGAGTCTAACGTGTATCGGAATATCCTCCCTTTTCTTCTTACGCCACTCTTTGTACCAAGCCTCGGATGCCTGGGACCGCTATTGATATCAGCCGCGTATACGTATACCGAGATTTCATTTTTTTTTTTTTCCTCGTGTTTTATTTTTCACGAATCCGGGCGCGAGTAAAAGAGAGATCGAGCATGGACCGAGTGAAACACAACGAAGAGAAGCGAAGAAGAAGAAGAAGAAAGCTGTGAAATAACCGGGACAGTGAATCCTCGCGGTCCAGGACACTGTGGGAAATGCTCGCTCTCGGACGTGCCTTATCTAACGTGCCCTCGCGCTTATCGTACTACTCTTCGAGAGAGCCGGTAGTCCCCGCGCTGGTTACACCGTGACTTTTGCGCCGAGAGATCGAATCTTTCTATATGTTATTTTTTTCGTTTTTTTCCTTTTTTGCTTTTCATCTGGCAGCACCCGCAACGCCCAAACCATTAAGTACTATTATTTATTGAAACTCGCGAATTTATTGGACGAATTTACATATCGGGTACGTGAACCGACTGTTACTCGGAGAGCTTTGGAAGCAGATTGGTGGCGCGTATAGCGGATTCGGCGAGAGACAAACAACTACCAATTAGACCGTCTTTTAGCGATCGTATATTTCCGTACGAAATTTTATCGGCGCCACGTAGTTATATTTAGAAATAATGTATCGATACTATTGTCAATTTATTTTGTCTATTTATAGACAAGGGTTTACAAGTATACCGTAATAAAAAAAATTGTACAAAGTTCCAAGTAAGTGACAAACATAAAAAATTTTATGTTTGCTCGTACCAAACGAGTTCTTTTGCTTCCATTGATATTTAAAAAATTTTTTTTTTTTCTTTTTTACAGAATGTTCGGTAGTATGAAGAGATGCGCCAGGTGTCAGGCAGCGATTCTCGCCTCGGAGCTCGTCATGCGAGCCCGTGAACTCGTCTTTCACGTACGATGTTTCTCGTGTGCAGCGTGCGCTGTACCATTGACGAAGGGTGACCACTTCGGCATGAGAGACGGGGCGGTACTGTGTCGGCTCCATTACGAGATGGGCGCGGAACTTCATCCAGCCCAGAGTCCACCGGTGCCCGTCTATCCTCCTGGACCGCAGCATTATTCCGGTCAGCCTTTTCCATCGCCCGAATTCCTGCATCATCATCCCCACGGGCCTGGACAACATCCCGCTGTACCGCCTCATCCGCATCACACCATGCATCCCCAACACCCTCATCAACTGGCACACGCGAGTCCGGTGCCTCTTCAGCCGTCTACGCCCTCGGGACCGGATGGCGGTTCACCACCGAAAGTTCCGTACTTCAACGGCGGCGCGGCGTCGAACGCCGTACCACCGCCGAGACAGAAGGGAAGACCGCGGAAGAGGAAACCCAAGGATCTCGAAGCCATGACCGCCAGTCTTGGTAAGTTCGTCTTTAATCACGGTCATTAATACCGAAGAAAACTTAATAACGCTTGCCACCCTTCGACACATCGAATACCGACTGCATATGATTACAAAAAAAAAAGGGGGCTCGCAGAGGAGTTTATTTGCTGGTGGAGAAAACATTGTTTTTTAGAAGTGTCGTATCGTTGTCAGCGATGAAATGAGGCAGGACGGCGCAAAATATGAATTTGTAAGGTGCCGTAAGGTGCATTACTGCTCATATTATTCTGCTAATCGAGGAGGTTTCGCCGCCGCGATAAAAATACGAGAATTACGCGCCCCATTACCGAGGCGCAGACCGTGAATCTTCGCGTATAGTCAGAGACAAAGCGTAACAGACAGTGTGCTGAGGTTATGGTATGACACCGGAGGGCTAAAAAGTCCCGTCGGTCTTTTCCACACAGGCAATTCGAACCTCGAGCTCGTGACGGACCCGTAAAATTGCTCTGCACGGTGTATTTCGAGCAAAGTGCCCTTCTCCCGGCTCCGTGTCGTCTTCTTTCACCAACGAGAGTAGAAACTCGCGGCTACACAGTACGCAGTGAGTGGCTTCGAAGAAGGTCGATCCTGAGACTCCTACAGGGTCGAATTGCTACGAATTGTATAGTAAAAAATTCGGCTACTAGCTTTCTTCACCACCTCTGAACCTTCTCGTGTTCCTTACGATTTATTTTCCATTCTACGGTCCCGACAGATATACAGTTACTGTGTTGTGGGAGATCTTTGATTCTACAGAAATTACCATAATCTCTCGATATTTTCAAAGAAAAAAACAAATTTCTATAAATAATTTTGAAATTCATGCAACGTCTTTGACCTCTTCGATACCGTCTCGTCAGCGTTACTTCGCTCCTGCGAAAAAGATTCTTTTCCACGCTACATACGCGCATTGCCACAGCAACAGCAGCTACGATTTTCTTCTTTTTTTTTTGCTCTCAATAAAACGTCCGGCACGGTCCGAACGTGGATCCGATTTGTAAAGAGCATTTTTTTTTACACCGCTGCTATCGAGAGACTTCGAAGACGAAGAGGCAAGAAAGGCATGGAAGTCGAGGCAACGAAGAAACAAGAGATCCTTTGCCTTCTTCATCGTTTTCTCCGGGTCCTCGAACGAGATCCTTCGGTCGGCTCTCGAGACCCACCCGGCGCCCGGTCGAGAAGGCCTGTTCGGGAACTACATGCAAGAGAACTTGCATGGATTGCAGAGGCCCATAGAGAGAGGGATAGAGAGTGAAAGAGAGAAAGAGTTCCTCCGGTGGAGTCTTCTCACGGAACCTGGGATGGCGCGAGACAGCGACTCTCCCGTCTCGGTATACGCGCCCGTAGAGCCGAGGATCGAGTCGATCGCAATCGCGTTTGTGTACAAGACGCGAGACCACTTGGAGAGTGGACACTAAGTTTTACACGGTGCCAAGTTTTAACGTAGGTCCGTTAAGACGACGACCACGGCCGCGACGAGAAAGACGAAAATTGTTGACTGTGAACTGAGACGAGGAAACGCGACGAGACCCTCCCAATACAGCTTCGACCAACTCGGTTTGTTGTTTTAGGTTGGCAAAGGTAACGCGACTCGCGGTTCTGGAACATAGTTCCGAGACTTACTCGCGGTCCAGATTTCGAGTTCCGATCTCGTCGTCCTTTACTTCGCCCTCTCGCTCTCTTCATCTCCTCCCTCACCTTTAACTGTTAACTTTATCTCTTTCCTCGCTTATTCTCTTTCTCCATTGCTCTCGCACGCTTTTGACACGACCTGTGTGATTTATAGGAGGCGTGGGCGTGCGCCGTTTGCCACCGAACCCTGATAAAATTTGTCCGGTCGACATAAATTCACGAGTACGAATTCTCTCCAACAAAGCGTTCGCGTTCTGGCGAAAACGTGCGAGCGGAGCGAAAAAGAGAGAGAGAGAGAGAGAGAGAGAGAGAGAGAGAGAGAGAGAGAGAGAGCTGAGAAAAGGTTAAAAAAAGAAGAAATAAAGATAAGGAATACGCGTGGGCGAGAAGCTCCGGTACGAGGATTCTCGTACATTGCTAAAATCAGTTCTACGACAGTTTGAGGAATTTCGAATAAATTCGACAAATACGGTAATCTTTTACATCGAAGCTTTACGATTCAGCGACGAACCGTGGGAAAAAACAATGACGTTCTACGAATCATCGATACGGGATCAGTGAAGCCGTGCATTACGTCAAGAATGCGCGCGACCAGCATTGCCATTTTTTGTATTATTTTTTATTTATTTTTATTTATTTTTATTTATTTTTTCGTCCAAGTGCCGAGCGAATCGTACGCTTTCGATATATCGACGGGTAGGTGTAGGCACGGAATGTACGTGCGGTAGTTGCGAATGCGTTAGTCGCCTTTCCCCATTTGGAGTAGAGTAACTCGAACCGCGCTTTTGGATTCGACGTCGCTCGGCGTGCCGATGATGGCGATGATCGCGAACGAGAGATACACAGACCAGAGCGAGAAGACCCTCCGCAGGCATCAGATTCTTTACAAGTCGGTGAAAGAGCACTGCTCGCTTCTAACTCCAATTCTGCTGTGATGGTATTAACGAATCGGAATTATTCTCTGGGAAAAAGAGACGAAGTTTGCGAGGCGATAGTTTCGAAATTCGTTACGCCTTTGCCAACCAGACTCGACAAGAAGATCTCTCACCGTTGGGAAAAGTGCACCTAGAGCAATACATCTATTAATGGGGTTGGTCAATCTTTCGTTTTATTGTTTTTCGATCCCGAGTCTGTTCATTGCGTCAGAATTGAGATAAACGCTGGAAAAAAAAAAAAAAAAAAAAAAAAAAAAATGTTGCCCCAACTAGCCGCTGGTGCTAGAAAATTATTCTTGTTTCTCTCAGTGATTCATTCGTGAACTTTGCGAACTAACAGTTTATTTACGCAACCAATTAATGACGTTTTTGATATAAAAATTCGCGAAAGCTTTCCATCTATTCTTCGCCGTGAAATTTTTCGCACCAGTGACACGATAGATCTTATTCGATACGATCGTACTTGCTTGAAACAACAAAAAAAACGTAAAGTTTACGAAGGTTTTGTTCGAGCTGATATTTATTGAGCTTAATCTCCCGCACTGCCAGTTTGATATATTAACGTATTATCAGAGGGGGCTTTCGAGTTTCCGCGCACAGGATACTCCGCTCTGCTTTGCATAAACTCGCTATGAATTTCGTTATATATCCTTGGTGCTGGTATCCGTACACGCGGTCGTGTATCGCACACAGAGAGTACAGTGTATTACGAACTGGCGGGGTGGCTGCGGAGGTATCTGGTATTCGGTTCGATGGAGCTATCGCGCGACCAGGTAATTATGGCTTGAGCCGAAGCGAAGAACCGTCGGAAGCGCAGGCTCGCGCCCCCTCAAGCCTAGTCACTATACTCTAGCGCTGTTTGATGCGTATCACAGCTCATTAGCTTCGCGAGAGTGCAAACGACAGAACGAGAGAGAAGTACACACGAGGATGGATAGGGAAAGACGGAAACTGATAGAGAGAAAAAGAGAGAGAGAGAGAGAGAGAGAGGGAGTAACAGGGTGATAGCGTATTCCAGCAACGAACGACTCGAGTATGTACACGACCAATTACAACTCTATGCAACTGATAGTGTGTAAGCACGATACTCTACAGTGGCGAGGAGCTCCGGTGGTGATTCTATATACCATCGGCACGAGACGAACGTTTTCACTCGATCGACGCCGAATAATCGTTAATGCGGCAATCACGCTATTCATCTACCGTCTCTGTGACGAGCTTCTACAAATTTCAGGATCGGAGCGTTTGTTCGTTCGGGTTTTTCGATATCATTGTTATTTTTATAAGAACTTTTATCTCTCCGTGATCAAGTCTCTCGCCTGTCTATAATGCCGTTTGGCAAGAAACTAAGGTGTATAACTAAACGAGTTTTTTTTTTGTTCAATTTTCTCGTTGCAGACTTGAACTCGGATTACATCGACATGCCGTTCGGTCGGGGAGGTCCAGGAACTCCGGGCATGCCCGGTTCTAACAGTCGAACGAAACGGATGAGAACGAGTTTCAAACATCATCAGTTGAGAACGATGAAGAGTTACTTCGCTATCAATCACAATCCGGATGCGAAGGATCTGAAGCAGCTTTCACAGAAGACCGGCTTGCCAAAGAGGGTATTACAGGTGAGCGGTTTAACTTTGATACAAACTATTCCCCATCCGTGGTTCAACAATTTTTTCAACCTTCGATCCAACAAGCGTTTACTGTAAATCCGGGATAACTATTGTCAAATTCGAATTTGAAACAGGTTAAAAAAACATTCAGCTCGACTTCAATAGAGACGAGCCGTAACATTCGCGAAGACGGATCGACTCTCGCTGCTCTTTTTTTTTTCCTCTTTTCTTCCAGTCGCCTCTCGGCTCGACCCTATAAAAATATTCACGGGCGCGCGACCGACGTACACCGCGCCGGGTTCTGTGTATATAAGTTCTCCCAATTAGTGCGTCCACAGAGAGTGCGTCTACTATATACGAGAAAACGCGACGAGCTTGGGTGCCGCCGCGCTGCCCGGGTCTGAATAACTGAACGCCGTAGGCATAGAGAGACGCTCGCGCGATATTTCCGTCGTCGAGAGCCCGTGCGTACCGAAAAAATCCGTTGAGAGCTTCGAGCTTTCTCACTCCCTCTCTCTCCTTTTCGTTGTTGCCGCGCGTTACTCCGTCAACCTGGCCACAGCTGAAATCCTGTGGAATCGGACCTACGACGAAGAGCCGCGTGTATCGCTCGGTAGCTTATGACGAGACCTCGTTAAAACGCGACTCGGAAGAGACGAGACTCCGGCAGCTTCTCCTCGGGCTTTTATTCATCTATACTTTATATATATATATATATATATATATACGATATAGCCTCTCGCGGTTCACTGAAGTAACTGTTTCGAGGTTCTTCACAGTGACTTCGACCCAGAATCCGTTCAGTATTTAACGAAAAAATGTTCATTGCAGGAAGAGAAACGCGCTCTTTATTCGCTTGACATAGTTTTACGCCACTAAAAATTGGATGACCCTTGTCGGTTCGAGAGTCATCTTGAGAGTTAACTGCGAAGCTGGGCGGGAGAAAATGAAAGAAAAGGGAAGATTCGTGCTCGGGAATCGAAAGCTTTATTATTGTAGCGCCCGGCGTTCAGTTATCTGTGAAAGATAAGCGGTGTGCGAAACCGAGAGGAAAGACGCCATCTTCCCCACTTCCTTCCGTTTATGCCGAGAACCGCGATTTATACACCAGCGTTATTTTTATTTGTCGTTATCTGATGTCGCGTTAACACTAAACTTCCGAGTCGCGGTGGTCCATATCAATCTCTAGCATGTTACCGTCGACGATATACACATTGCTATGTTTCAATGTTTTGTGCGGCGAAACAATTTCGTTTTTTTTTTAATCTCTCAATCCGTCCGTACGATATTTCGCTCATCTCGGAGTACAATGGCGCGAGTCACGTACGCGAAATTCTCGTCGAAAGTATACAAGGCTGAGAAAATCCGGTAGGCGACGAGACATTTGTGTCTCGAGCGACGTTCTTTGGAACGTGAAGGAACGAGTATTTCATTATTCTCCGGTCGGAGGGCCCTTGGATATTTACTTCCAGGATTGCTTGGAGGGACGTAGCTCCACCGCGAACACAGTCAGACAGACGTACAGACATACAGGCAGACATAGTAGAACGGTACCGACAAAAAGTACGTATATCTATGGTACCTCGCCTATATACATCCAACTTCCCAACTGTACTTCGCCAAGGGGGCGGAAGGAAGGCTCGAAAGCGTCGCGGGGGATGGTGGATGTTGAAAGGGCGCTGGAGGGAGAGAGGTTAAAAAAAAAAGGGAGACAGCGAGAAGCGAAGAGCCTGAGGACTTGCGGAATAAGGGTAGGAGGATGGGAGTGTCTGTGTGGGCAGGGGGGAGGGGCGCGTGAGGGAGCGACGAGAACGAGGAAAGAGGGGAAAGAAAAGGAACGAGCGCAAAAAGAGGGTGGAGAGGAGAAAAGGGAAAACGAGAGACCAAAGAGCGAGAGAGGACAGCTATTGTATTCGGGCGCAGCCAAGGGGGTCTTGAGCTACCCGCCATCTTGGTTGATATTGATCGCGAGACGCGCGAATACTCGCTCACCTCCCTCACCTACCGCGAAGCGACTTCTCTCTCTCTCCCTCTTTTTCTCTCTCACGTCCTTCTCTATGTTTCTGTTTTCGCCTTCGCCGTTTCTTTCTTTATCTCATGCTTGCTCCGAACGACGACCGCCCCCGTTCGCTCGGCTCTCGCTCCCTCGTCCGTTTGTTTGTTCCCTCGTTTCTCCGCATCCATCTGCCGGTAACTCTCTTGGATATGTTACTCCACGTATATACATATATACCTATAAAAGAGATGAGAGATTTACCAAAATGGCGACTGTCGCAATCGAAGCTTCTTCATTTTTCGTTATTTCCCATGGTACCATCAAATATAATGATTTCTCACGGGACACCGTACTGAACAGAAGCTGTCCAATATTCGTACGTCTGCAGAAAAAATGGTCCCTCTTTTCCTGTCATTCGCATATGAGAATTTTATTAAATAAGACTGAACAGACTGTGTTGAATTACAACGGGAGGGAAACGGATGTCGATAGTATTTATCAACGAGTTGTGCTATCCGAGTTTGCCTTCACGCTCACGAAGGTCGTGACGAGACTTCATTGAAACTGTGGCACGTGCCACTCCATTATACTGTGACTCTTGTATCATCAATGAATTCTGTATCGTTTTATACCAAGGTGTGAATAAAATGCGGGTGCGCTAAGTCGACTAATTATATTGCTCGATGAATGCAATTTCTCAAGGGTACGCCGCGAAGGCTCAACGATTGACAACACATTTGTTCGATTGCGAAGAAGGCGGTCACTGTTTGATACGCATGTGCGTTAATCGTCTACCAATATGTCCTTCGTCTGTACAGAAACGTTTTGCTGTTATTCTGTTAAATTTATTCAACCTTCGCTCTTTACGGTGCTTCCAGGTGTGGTTCCAAAATGCCCGAGCAAAATGGCGACGAATGGTGCTGAAGCAGGAGGGCAAGTCGGACAAGTGCGGTGGAGTCGACGGTGGATCACTGGGTGACCTTGAATTGTATGGTAACAGTGCTGGTAGCGGAGGACCGCCGATGAGTCCACCGTTCATGCTCGGTGGACCTCACAGTCCGGCGTCTCTGGCATCCCTCGACTGTGCGTGATGGACGGGATATTCTTTTTCAATAGAACAAAATTAGAAGAATATTACCGAAATAAATTCCGCAATATAGACACATGTAACGCCAATAACCGGTGATTATTCTGAAAAAACAAAGACAATATTTGGTGTACGCTCGACAGCGCCTCGTAAAATCGTGAAAGTGCCGAGCGGCTAACAAGCCGGATTTGTCGGATAGAGGAGGAGGAGGAGGAGGCCCCGTCGTCGAGCCAGGAAGACGAAAGGTGAAAGTTAATTAGACGAACGACGAAAGAACTGTCCGCGCTGCGCCGCGCCTCGCGTATGTTTTCTCCCCTTTCGTACGTCCGCGAGTACGTCGTTTCCCGACGCTTTAGGATCGTTCCGGTGCTCTCTCGATGAAAGGTCTCGGCAACTTTGGAGACCACCGGCCGCGCACGACCGGAAGTAAATTGCGGGCAAGTATCGTGGCTAGTCTACCATTGCCGCGAGAGAAAATCGCTTATTATTTATACACGCGTCGTCGCGGTCGAAGGGGATGAAGGGAAAAATAATAATGTACGATTTATAAATTGCGGGAGCCGTTACGTGTTTCATAAGTCGATGTGAATATTTATTAGTGAAACCGGAAGCGGTAACGCTCTGTATAAAAAACAAATAAAATAAAATTAAATATAAAGATTCTACCGGATGATTGTCGAAAGACAATGTAATTCTGGTAGATATAACGAGTGAAAAAAAAAATGGATGGACATAAGAGAGAAAAAAATAGAATCATCCTGTACTATATTGAATAGCGAATGATAGACTCCGATATATTATATTTATTGTAGAAGATACGGCGACGTGTCGATTGTTCATCCCCAATTTCACTGGCCAGAGTCTTTTTTTTTCTTGTAATTTTCAATCGAGTTCTATTCCCCATCCCGATGTCCCCCTTCGCACGACGAGGACGAAAGGCTATGAGACCGTCTGCTGAAACAAACGTATGCGTGTGTGAACGATGAATATTTATTGTTTTCTTTCTTTTTAGATGCGATATTGGCACAGAGAAAAAAAAAATTGTTTCGAATAAATTTGACGTTGATCTTTCGCCGCAAAAAAATTAAGATGTTCAGCGTGAAGCTGCATTTCAGGAATGACGAAACTTTGAAGAATTCATTAGCGTATATCGATCGATGGGCCAATAGATATTTATTATTATATTTCAGAAAATATACGCAGGGAATCTCGAAACGCGTCCGTCACGCTGTAAACTGTAGTATAATATAAACGTAATCTGCGGAAATCAGTCACTGTCACTAAACAAAACGGACACGCCAGTGAATCTTCGTTGCGTATCGTGTATATATATATATATATAGATAAATACATGTATGTGTATATACATGCATATAAATATCTCTATATATATATTCAAAAAAATTAAACAATATCTGTACATAAAAGATACGTTCCTCGAATTTGTTAAGCACACACATGCAGACACTTACACAGATACATACACAAACACACACCGCTAGGTTGTAGGGATGATGTAACTTGCATTAGGTAGCGGTCGTTGTAGTTAATTGTAATAATGATTGAATGATAATTATTATTACTATTATGAAGAAAAAAAACTATTATGATGTAAACGCGGAATCGGAACGATTGTCTAATTTTACAAGATGACACTTTTTCATTGAATATATTTTGACAATATTCGCTCTGGACATCGTTCTTCTGTAACCCGATAATTTATCCTTTCCTCATAACGAAAAAAGATCGCCACATTAATTTGATATTGAACGCAGGAGGATTTTCGGTTGACGAAGCTCTTCGTTAATGCGAATCGACGAAACCACTAGGACATTAGCAGCCTCAAGTTTCTCGGTATAAAGTGGGATATTTTTGGTCTTGGGAGATCCGTCTCGGAGATTCGTCCGACCCGATAAGAGATGCTGGTTCACGATTTGACTGCAGCATAATCTTGGAGCTCGTATTTTAGAGTTATCAGTTTGAAAGCGAGGGTTATACGCTTCTCGCGAAGCTAGCAGAGTCGCTACCAATGCTGTATGAGCTACCAGTGTGCGCCAGTAGCGAGCGAGCAGCGAGCAGATGCGGCAGCTCGGATATGACGCTCGAGCCCGGTTATACACCGAGAGGAAGGCGCGCGAGCGATTTCCAGGTGAGATTATTCGTGTCCGTGGTTCTTCGAGGCTTTCGCAGCTCGCTGGTGGATTCTATCGGTCGAATGCCGACGTTCGGTTAAACTGTCTCTCGAGGAACTGCGCGCGAACGGTAGCCATAGCGGTTGCACAGTAGTCTCGGAGCACACACAGAAGCTCACCGCTACCCATCGCCGATGCTGAATCCGTCTCGGGGAGCCGAGAGGACTCGACCGGGGAATGCTTTACCGTGAATTCTCGGGTAATGTACCGAAGACGCATAGCTCAGGATTTCCACGTACGTGAAGTATACGCGTTTGTACACCGCTGTCCCTTTAAAGATACAACGTACCTATCGCACGTATCGTTCGCATGTACGATATTTATGTTGTACAATTTGCTTCGCTACCCGCTTTCAACCCAGACAGAGAGGAGCCTCTCGCAGGAGAAAATGTGTGTGTTTCCACGTAACGTGTTCCCACGAACGGACGTTGTTCAATTCCAACGATCTTAATTAGCCGCCGCCGCCGCCGCCGCCGCCGCCGCCACCGCCGCCGCCGCCGCCGTCACCGACGCCGCGTTGTGCCGCGCGACCGAACGGGGACTCGCTGTTAAGGGAAGAGAGCCTCCATGAATGGAGAGAGGATCTCTAGATTCTTCGCTGATTCGAGAACAGTGTATGCACATACAACGCAGGTAAGATCCCCGACTATTATCCCTCTCCCCGTGTACGTGACTAGTAAAGAGCTGCTATCGACATGGATCGCCACGATCCATACCACGCCCACTGCCGATCGTCGGCGATCGACGAACGAGCATCGTAATATAAACGTGTGCTGGGCCAACTATACTGTCGAGGATGATATTACGTGGCGCTTAGTTGCAATACTTGCGTAAGATACATGATTCAATAGGAGCTTATCGGATCCATCGATTACAATAGAATATTTCGAATTTTTCCTTCTACACACTTTATTTCGTAAGGAAACTATCTATACGTGCGATGGTAAACCGTTCGGTCACAAGCTCTCATTGAATGTCAAAGTTCATTCTTAGATCGCAGACAGATTAAACACAATGCGTTCGATTATAATTATTAACTGTGGGGAGAAATTCGTACAGAATAGAGACAGAGTTTTTTTTTTCCATATAACGCTGAAGAATTTGATCTTTATTATAACCTTATTTTTAATTTAAGTAAATTTTTCAAAACATTAAATGGTTCATCATGAACCTTGTATGGTCTTCGAATTGTCGAACTCGAAGTCGTTTTATTGAATGATGATACAGCGTGGGTGTGTGTGTAAATTATGATACACCGTAGCCGTGAAATCGAGGCTTGGATTGATAATGTCGTCCAGCAGAGTTCTCATGTACTTTGCTCTTGGAGCGTGTGTGTAACCGAGAGTGCGATCGCTTTCATCGGTGGACTGCTTTGTCGCGTCGTCACGAGCCCGGTGTCTATAGTTCCTTCGGATCTTCGAATATACACGGTTCCCGCAGTCGAGAGAGAAGCATCGATCATCTTCGTTATCGACAGGCCGATCCACCGAGAAGCACGCGATGAAAGGGGATGAGAGCCAACGGCACACGAGCACATCGACAGAAAGATCTTACTGACCCGGCGTTTCACTGTGGATATCGTTCGTCCCGACTCTTCTTCCACTCGTTTCATTCTGGCTCACGCATCATCGGTTTCGAGAATGAGCGGTCATCCTATACGAACGGAACGCGTTCTACCTTGCCTCCTTTCGTCGTCATCGCCGTCCAGAGGCGAGCAGCAACGTTGACACGTCGAGAAACCGATAGCTTCGTTTTTTATTTTTATTACGCGCTGAATCCATCCTGTCCGAGGATCTTACCACGAGATCACTATATCAGTATGGAGCGGGCAGGAAACGAGCGTGACAAACATCTCGCCCTCGTGAATACTTTAACATCGGCAAAAAAACAGTGCAGCTAAAATGTTCGAAAATGATCCCCGTGTAACTTACAAAAAAATTAATCGGTGTAGAGTCGCTCCACCGGGTCGTCTCGTTAATTAAAAAATAAGATTGCCGTTTTCAGATTCACGAGAGACAACCGGAAGGGCAGAATTCGTTGATAAAAAGACGAATTTAACTCATGATCCCTTCGACAGAAAATACCAAGGCGGCAGCTAGATAATCCACCCCTTCGAGGGTAAAAAAATCTCGTCACAGGGTGAGGCTGAAAACGAGGCTGAAAGGCAGGAAGTGAAACCGAGGAACGAAGTCGTTTTTCATGAGCCACTGGTGTAACGATCTATATAGCAAAGTCCTATAAATGTTGTGTCTTTCCCGGTAGGGAGTCTGAGAGAGTCCCGTGCGTAGAGACGCGTCCGCAAGAGAGCCGCACGCTCGGATGCCCCTCGACAATGCCGGCACGCAAGCAGGTTCCTCTCATCTGTCCCCTCGTCGCAATTCGCAGACTTCAAGGCGTCGGGTCTCTCTTCCTCCCTCCCTCCCTCCCTCTCGAGGCGAGTTCCGGGGATCTCTTCGACAAAATGGAAGAATTAAAAGATCTCTCAAAGAGGTCGGAATCGCTGTACCGGTGGCCGGCAGCGTGTATCGCACTTGGCTGCACCCGGCTGATGGCCCGAGGGGAGGAGCGGAACGCACATCCTCTCTTCGAGGGCAGTTCTTTCGCGCCTTCTTTTTCGCTTCTCCGTCTTCTTCTCCTTCTTCGTCTTCTTCCGCGGCGAGGCAACTCGCGCGGGTGACAAACAACCGTGGATTCCACGGATCCACTGGCCTTTCGCAAACTCCAAGCTAATTAGCGGTTCACGGCCTCTCGCGCGCGTTACGATGCCGTACCGCATCGGGGCGCGTGCGATGAGGAAGAGGAAAAAAACGAAGGAGGAGAAAAAAAAACTATTTTAAGACGTTGTACAACCGGGTGGCTTTAACCGCGGGTATGCAAGGGTTGCGCCCGAACCAACGGGCAAGAGAACGGTGGCAAGAGAACGAGGGAAACGGTGAAACTTCGGAGACGGCGAAAGGGAGATAGTGTTGTATTTGAATATATATGGGCGGAGGACAGTGAGCGATGTTCCACCTGCCACCGAGAGTCAGCGTAATAGCTGCGAGATGTCACGCCTCTGAGTACAAGCACGACTAAAATTGTCATTCGGAACTTTTTTCACCTACTGTGCGAAACTGCGTTGCAAAAATATTGTACCTACACATAATACGATGGATTGCTTAAAAACCCTTTGCTAAAAAAAAAACAACAAAAAATTGTAATGACGTTATTTTTCCTACGAAAATACCTTGTTTTGCACCAACAGCGTGTATCTCCGTAATTCACGGTGTACGCAAAATTGAGAGGAAAAATTAAAAAGCGTATAAAGTTTATGGTTCAGAAGTGGCAATACTATTTTGTAGGTTAGCTAATCCAGCTAATTCACGCGATAGAATAGTAGCGGTCTAACTGGTTGCCGAGTTTCGCGAGAAGACAGTGTAAACAGTGTCGACAGAACGACCCGCGCGACATCGATAAATCCCATCGGGAACGGAACATTATCGTAACTCGTAAGTAATTAGTGGCAATAGAGCCGCGGGGCCGGTGCCCCCGGCGCGTTCACGTTCTCGCACTCTTCGGTCTCCGACGAAGACCGGAGATTTTTGTCGGCTTGTGTACCCCGGTGTCGTATCTGCGAGCGATACGTGACCGCACGCACCACCGCATTCGCGCGAGTGGCTAACTCGGTAGGCGGAGTCGTCTTCTCGGCCGCGGAGACACGCATCGTTGTTATACTCACTTGCATATTTATCAAAGTGCGATCACCCACGTGGTTGGCTGAGCAATGGTGCAAGAAAATTTATGTTTGTCGGAAGGGAAAAAAAAAATAATAGCGAGAAATTCTTAGTTGTCGCCTCACTTTTGTCGGTGTATCGGTTCTTGCTTACAAATTCCTGCCGAGTCTGATAAATAAAACTCAATTCGATATAAATTAATGTTTCTCTTAATCGTTCAGCAAGTGTTTAATTATAGATCCAGTTACTTTTTCTCCGAATCACATAATTTCGCGTGTCTCAATCACTCTCCTCGATAGCGGCCCATGTACGGTTCGCATCGATATCGGTGTTAATCGATGTTTCGCGCCATCAGTTTCTTCTGTTTTACTGCGAGCGAACAAGGCAACATCGTCCTCTCGGCTATCGTCCCGTAGAAGGACGACCGAGCTGTTTTCACTCCTGTTTCTCACACAGTTCTCCACGATAGCCAATCAGCTTTGAAATATTATTTCTAGTATAAAGTTGAGTCGCGGAGCGTCTGTGTGAGTGACGCAATAATCATGCCGCGACGATGCCCACCAACGCTGCAAGTCTCCTCTGATCCACGTTTATCGCTGACGACCTGATGATCGGCTAATTAATTAAAATTAATTATTATAGGGAATCGTTTATCGGTGGGTAGCTCGCACGTTTGCGCGGATCGCCAACAACCGCTATAATAAACACTGATGTATCTGTACTACGCTATACATATGCGCAGCTTCGCGGCGGTGGAAGCACCGCTCCGGCGGCGACTCATGCGATAAGCTTTCACGAGATTCTTTATTGTCGGGCGGGAAGCTGCCGCTTCATTAAGATATCAATCAACCGAGGCGTCGGAATTTAACGGTCTCCCTGACGCCTTCGCTCGTGTCGACCGCAACCCTTATCGAATTCACTTAATTCCACAGTCACTGCTCAGGCGTTTAGCAATTTTCAGGCATTTCGAGAATAGATAACAATAGAGAGTTAGGATTTCATCTGATGGTAAAAGAATCAACGGAAGAGGTTCTTTGATAGTTACCGAGGAGCCGCTTTTCTGACAGAGACCCGAGAAGGAGATTCTTTGAGCAAAGTGGCGAGAAACTTTTTTCCTGGGCGCGACAGCGTACCGCGCAATGACCGCTTCGTTACAATCTTCCAGAAGGAAACTTCAAAGCTTTTGGAGACGCATGGCTCTGCTTGTGAAACGGTGGCAGAATATGTTGGAGGTAAAATGACCATTCTACGAAAGTACCAAAGGCAACGCATCTACGCTTCTTCCTCTTCTTCTTTCCTTTTTCGTAGTGGTTGAAAAACGAGAGTAATTTCGCAGCAATGCAATAGTTCATCGCTATACTGAACTAACGTGGTAGTACAGAGCTTTCGTAAGCGATAGTCACGTGCTCGGACGTCTCTTATTCTTGTCGCGGCTCGTATATCACTCAATGTAACCGAATAAGACATAAAAGTAGGTACGACCTTACAAACAAATCAATTGACTTTTAAGTTCACGAATGTAACCTTCTCCAGCCTTAAAAAAAAAGATAAACCAGGGGCAAGCGATGTGAGTGAAACTCGCCGATTTTAATCTAAATAAACAGCGTACATGCTATGTACGTCCATGAAACATCAAAGGACATCCCAACGATCAGTCGGACATACAAGAGCTCCGTGTATTCCATATACTACACCTACAGCTAAAGAGTGCGTCGTCAGGTGGATGAACGGTCGGATTTAGCCCACCTACGATACGACGAACTAGCTGGAGGTGATGATGATGGTGTGTGTGTGTGTGCAAGAGAGCAGAAAGCTTTCGGACCGAACGACGAATCCCTATCGCACCGTTGAAGCGAGGACCGAAACAGAGGGGGTTCGGGGGGAAGCAACGAATTTAAATTAATTGATGGCCGATCCGCGTATAAGACTCATAGCTAGTTAATTGGCAGCTTATAGACGATGGCTCCTCGTTAGTAAGCGAATCCCAATGTGCATCAAATGCAGCGCATATACAACGCACTACCGGTACATACCGTTTTTTATACGTGTTCGTTATGTATTCCAAAATGAAATATCCATGCGGGAGCTTGTCCAACGAGCAATTCGTACACGTGCTTTCCCGTGTATATTTGCACGTGTACGATTTGGCTGTTCGACGTTTTACTCGCCAGCACGTTCGACGCACCCATTAGCGGACAGGTGCAGCATCCAACGATGCTCCTCGTATGTACTGATGATGACGCGAGTGTCACCGCTGTCGCCGCTGCGCTCCAGCCGTTCGATTGTGCCGGAACGCTTCGTTGAGCCTTCGACGGATTAATCACATAACAAGCGAGAGCAGAATGCGAGCCGCGTGTTACATGTACAGAGGATCGGGTCCATCGTCCCGAAGCATCGATTAATGTGTAACTCCCTTCCAGTTCGAAAATGTTTTTTTTTACCGGAATTGGCGTCATACCACAGATACGTCATTTGTAGCTCGAAAATCTCATTTTTTGAACCCAAAGGTACTTCACGCCGGAATGGATCAGTGCCGAATTGAAAATCTCGCTTTTCGGTCGGAAATGATTTTATTTAAATGGCGTAACTTGTCTCTTTCGAACCGGAAGTGACGTATTTCCAATAAATTTTCGGAAGGCTAAATTTCTCAGTTTTGAAATTCCACGGTTCATAGCGAGTGTTGCACGAGTCCACGACCGTGATATATCAAGTGGAAGCCCGAGAATTTTTCAATTCGTTTCAGCAACGAGAATTCGATCTCTATATTCTTTGCGAACTCGCTCCTTCGACTCGTTTAGTTTCTGAATGTGCCGCGCTACAACTCGCACAAATGCGCTTCCACCTATGCGCGTTCCTGTGTCTTATGCCTGGGTGCCATACCCCTACAGATGAATGCCGGTAACGAGTCCCGCGATGATTTACGCTCTTGCCTCGTGGAACTAATCTGTATTTGTTTATTTATCCAGACACTATGCGGCCAGGCGGAGGATCCGCGTGACCGAGTGAGAGCCGCGAACGAGAGAAGAAAGACACGTGAGCGGGGGCGAGAACGTTGAATTTCTTCATTTCCTTCTCTCTCGTTCGCGCTTTCGCATCGGGAGAGCTCTCTACTCGGTTGCTGCTCTCATCGTGATTTAAGGGTTTCGGGGCTTCGATATACACTCGCCAGCTCGCGGTGTTTGCCGTATCGTTTGAATTTATTGCATCGCCGTGTGGCTGCCCCAGCTCTTCGGGGGGAGAGAGAAAAAAAAAAGATCGGGATCCGCGAGCGGCTCGTAAGTATATTCGTCGGGATCTTCTCTATCCGAGATTGAGTATTACCCTGAGGACGAGAGCTGGGGACTTTTCGAGAGCTTTGAAGTGTGGTCTCGTGAATAAATATATATTGAGACCTCGAGATCGGACCCGCGTTTGGTCTCTGGCAAACCTGTAGTGGATTTAAACCAAACCTCAAAAACATTGAACATTTTACCTGATTGAGTGGGTTCTTGTTCATAAAAATTCTGCAGTTCGTTGATTGTCCAGTGAGAAGTAAATAATTATTCAACAAATGAAATATCATTGACTCATAGACAGGCTGATTCACTTCGTGCATTGGCCGTGAAAACGCGTGAGAAAAATAACTAAATAGAGACAGACCGTAGAAAAGTTAAGAGCGATGAGACTGGAGAACCTCTTCGGCCCGTAGCTTCTCGTCGCAATTGGAGCGGAATGAGAGTCGGGACACGCACACCCTGTGTGACCATTAATTTTCAAAGTACATTAATTTCCTGTAACCGTATACATCCTATCCTCGTTTTTCTTTCATTCTCGCGAGAGTCTCACAAACTTGCGTCGGACGTTGTCCAAAAAGCTGGTGGCCACATGGCCACCCTATTACACATAGTTAAGCTAGCGCCGAAGATATTCAGTTTCTACAAACCGTGTTCTCTTCTCTTGCCAGTGCTGCGATCCTCGTTATGAATAAAGCCGCCGTGCGAATGGACCACCTAGTGCACTTTAACCCGACTGAACCGAAATCTCGCACGGTCAAGAGAATCGGCGAAAGAGGCAATCCCGTTCCGGTACCATTTTTTTTCCCCATCCAATGATCTTTACTCACGACGAGGAACGTCACGAACACGTGTATGTTGAAGAGGGAGCGAGATTGAACGAGTGAGCGAGAAATAGACGAGGAAGGCCCACCCACAGTGCATGGGGAAGCTGAACCCGGCACTAAGTATCTTCGACGAGCCCTCTTCGTGGCTCGGTAACTGTGAACTAACGCAATCGGAAGTGTGCTCCACTTTGCATCACAGCGATCATTATCATTATTATCTCACAATTGCCTTCGCGGTTAAATAGGCTCTAGGGATTTTATTTAGTTCCATCAAAAAATGTCGAAGTTATCGATGATTTTTTTTTTGTGTGCGGGTTAATGGGAGATAATTTTTTTGGAGCCTCAATAATATGGTAACCTTGAAGCCTCCGTGCATCTACGGGTACCGGAAGTAGCCTTCAAAATAGATGAGATTCGCAGACCCTCCTTAACTTCGTCGTCTCGTTACGGTCTCAGACTCGCACTCTCGTCGCGAGTCAAGCGAGCATCACTGTTCTTAATTAATTGGCCATAATTCAAGTAAATCGTAAATCTTCGATCTACCGAGCACAGAGTTGGATCTATATATAGCGTAGAGTTGTACGTGTACGCGCCCCATGGCAAAGAATGGTCAGCTCGTAGGTGGCGATTGTCCCGTGGCCCACGCTCTCCCCATCGTGGGAGTACGGGAGTATTATACCAAGGAAATATCAAGAAGCCCTTTTTCGATCCACGACTCGCTCCACGCTGTGGGCAAAAGCCGAAAGATTGAAGGCTCGATAAGAGAGTCTGTCGAGGATGCCCAGTGACTCAGAGTATCCGACTCGAATATTTCGAACAAATGCCATAAATGATCCGCCGACGATTCAGTAACGGCCTCAAGTTTCTAACAGCAGAATTTACGAATGTTGAAAGGAGTCGGAGGCACAAATCGTAGCAAAACGTCTTTTCGATGGATTTATTGACCTTCCGCCCCTCTGATGAATTGCGAGAAGACGCGATTTATAGCCTCGCCATATTTTCCCTCGCAAAGACGCTATCATCACTGACGAGATGCTAAAGTTTGCGGAAGAGGAAGTTCCCCACAGTTGAAACCTCCGTACGGTGTATCCTTTTCGGCCCGGAAATGTGGGAGATGCTCACGCGGCGTCGAGTACGCTGATCCACCGTATGCATCACTGTGCGTACACACATGGGTAAACGATCTCGAGTCTTTGCGAATAGAGTTACTATCTGACCTTGGTAACAATCGAAATTTACATAGAGTCCAGGCGTATGGTAGAGTCGCGGATACCGTTCGGTATAGTCTTTCACCGGCGAACGGAAGTAGATACGTCGCAAAGTCCCGTAAGCCGGAGTAAGCGAGTCTCTCTCGAATCTCTGAATCGTTCCCCACCGAGTACACCCGCTCTGTCTCACTGGATATGTAGGCGTGAGAGTATCAGATCTTTGCCGATCGGACGTCAAGATAAAACAGTAAACGAACCTGCTACACTTTCAGTTTAGCTGCTCCACTATTCACGTATGTTTAATCCGTCTCACCGTTCCCGTATATCTGCCCCGTTGCTCAAATTTAATGCCCAGAGGACGCAATCACGATCCTTGGCCGCGTCGAACCTTGGAAATTAACGTTCCTGAAAATTTGTATATCTCGCAACCATCCGAGGATTTATCTTGGGATTTAAACTTCGACGTGGCCATTGGATATCGCACTAATCATTCAATTTTTATCCACTCGAATTCTCTTATCCAAATTGTCAGGATTACGGTAACTTCGAAAGCTCTTAGACCGGGCAGAGTCTGCCTATTCTCCTTCGGCGACAATGCTAATACGCGTAATACAGCCGGAGCACCGTACACACTCGTTCGTAAGAAATCCACCGACGAGAGTGCGGCAGTATAACAAAAAGAAATCGGAACAATGAGAACTTTCACAAATCTTGCGGGTATCCACAGCGGGGTTCGGGGAGGATTTCCAATAATCGCACAAACGAGTCTCGCGGCAGAATGCGGACCCCCAACAATAAATCTATGGCGTGTTGTACGGCACCGAAGCACGGGTCCTTTAGGCGTGCACACATCGACAGCGTATCCGTATCCTTCGCCTCGCATGGGAGTGCGAACCTTATACAGAAACACGAAGGGAGTCCACCAAAATGAGAAATATTGGCGACGACGCGTATACATACGATACATAGCTAGGAGCTTACTCTCAGCTTACGAGAGTGGCTCGTTCTGAGTTCTTTCGCTCTCTCTCTCTCTCCGTCTTGGTAGCGGAGAAGATTCAGTAGCGAGGGGGCGGCACACGGCATGACATAAGCGCGCGCGGCGCCGTGTCGCGGTAATGGTACAATGGCACAAACTCCCCCCTTAAAATACATGCAGCAGCCACCGAGAGCAGAAGCAACGGGCACGGATTCCTGCGATTGCGTGTGGTCTCAATGGACGAGAGGACCTGCTGCAGTCGTCTTCTTCATCCTTCTTTTCCATCCTCGGCTCTCGCTTCCTCTCCGCTTCTCCTTATTCTTCTTCATCTATTTTCTTTGCTCCTTCGCTTGCTCAGCGTGGATGGCTCATGCTACTTTGGACTTATCCGTGTATGTTTATTAATTTATGCATTTATTTTCTTCGACTCGCCTACTTTTTGTCGCTCACCTGGATCCACTGATGTTGAATACTTTGGATTTTGTTATTTTAGAGCTGATTTTTTTTTCTTTACTTGTACCGTCCGATGGCTTTACACGTGAGATGGAATATATATGTGTGTGTGTATATATATAAAAGTGTGACTGCCGATTTAATATTAGCTTGTCAGTTTTGTGTGGGTGGAACGAGAGTTCGCTTTCTCGAGTTGCCGAGATGATCGATGATCCTTTTGGGTGCTACCACGACGACAAAACAGACGCGTCAGCGCGAGGAGCATTCACGTTCCAAGAGCGTTTCCGTCCTCTCTGAATCCTCGGCTTATCTCTCTGACTACTAACATCCACGGAGAAACTGTCTTGTACTTTGTGCCAGACAATTCCACTCTGCCGAAAGATCCCCGTGTCTCTGCATTGCGTAGGTGCAAAATTTCATTGCCAACATAACGAAGACACAATGTAAAGAACGTCGAATATTATTTAACAGTTGGCGACGCGAATAATATCGAGGAATCGGTACAGTTTTAGCAAAGTGTCGATGGCGAACAAAAGCCGGTACACAAAGATAGACCCGGCATTGTTGTCCCGACCGGTTCGACCTCGAGAATTATGATCGATCGTTCACTGTTTACCAGGTACATCTCGATTCCGTACGTTGGAGAGACGCATGAATGCATAAGAGATAATGCGTGTGTTCGAGGCGCGAATCGACGAAGCCACCGACTGTGCCGACATTCTAGTTCGGTCAGTTCAAAACACCCAGGGAGGGCCACGAAGACCTCAGCAGGGCGCTTGCTACCCGCCAACTTACAAACCTCCTTACCAGTCGTTACTTCTTCGTGGCTGCAGCTGGGCCACACATAAATCGACTCTAGGAAAATATCGCGCACGGTCAGCGTTGTCGACGATACGCTCAGTGTCCGTGATCGAACCGTCGATCCTTCGGACAGACTTCCTTGGTAACGGAGAAACTTATCACGAAACGCGGCGCGAAGGTCTTGGGTCACCGTAAATATGTGGGCGAACACCTGCTGAGAACGGCGAACGATGTTGCTACAGAGATCTATACTACCCCGAGAATGATTTCTCTCGTAAGGGACTCGTGTAGTGCAATAGCGATAGATTGCCGAACCCGGTAAACGTTCTTGAAGGGACAAGGCGTTTACCGCCTTCGACATTTGAGTACCGAAAGGCGTCAAAATGATTTGAGAGGGTCGAGTCTACCTCAAATTGAGTGAAAACAAACGAAAATCTCCGGGGTAGAAAGACAACAATTTAAACGATCCATGGTAGAAGTATCCATCGAAATTTTAGCAGAGAGATTTTTTTTCCGAGTTATTGAAGTCGTTTGCAGCGTACAGTGCTGTAGCAAAGTGTGGACATAGCGGTACAGAGAGCGCAAAGTATATTTTCGTCGAGTTCTTGCGCTATCGACTGTATAATTAAAATCGCGTGATCGAACGTAGTAAAGCGGCATTACGAACCCTCATATACAAACAAGTCGGGATACAAAGAGGGGGAGTCTTTCCATCTTGTTATACTTAAAAACCCGCGGTCACCCTCGGGCCACCATAATTCAGCGAGGAATTAATAAGTCGAATCAATAGAGCCCATTCATCCCCTTTGCGCTTCAACGCGTGTGTTTATACGTATATGGGAGGATGATGCTCCGGTAACGAATGGCCGGAAGAATATTTATCGCTTCGATTTGGTATACGAAAGATTTCTTTTTTCATGTAACGCGAGTCCACATCTCTTCTCGATTACACTCGATCTCTTGTACGATTTCGCTCTCGTGCCATCTGCAAATTGACTGTGAAATATCGACGGAAACAGCGAGTCGTCGATCATTACGTAAAATGCTTAAAATATGAATGGCAAAAATATTACGTCAATTATTGCATAATCGCATGTCATTAATGTAAATTAAGGATATTTTTTATTTGTTTTACAAGCTTCAGAGTCGAGTGTTCGTCGCTCACGATGAAGAGGAATGGGAGGACGAGGAGCTAGAAAACGGATGGTTTGCGGGCTTATTCTGTGGTGTGGTGTTACATTACTCAACGGAGCTCCCGCGCATGCAGCTTCTCGTCCTGTGAAATATGGGCGTTGCATGTCCCCGTCCTACGGATGAACTGAGGGGTGAACCGGTGCGACATTGTGGCACTCACTCTCTTTTCTGGCATACAGATGTCCACGGTTTTCCCTTCATTACTTCGAGAGCCTCTGCAAAATACAATTTTTTTAATAAGTAAAACATACATTTTTCCGTGTATGAAAAAGTTTTTCGCTTGTTTCTCCGTAAGTCTCATTTTATTCAAAATTGAGTTGCGAAATTTCGCAATTGTTCTGGCTGTGCTCCTTCGATCTGACGTGACGTTCAAAATTAATGATCGATTATCGATGTTTCATGAAAATATGATGAATTTTGTTTGTTCATTTGTTTTTCATTATTTAGCGATATTTGCATACAGGAAGCATGCGCGTTTGACGAGCGAGTCTATAAACTAGTTAACCCCGGCGGTCTCGGATCGTGGAACGTCGCGGCCGTGAGATAGCTGCCTTTGCACACCTCTCGGAAATATAAATCTACCGACGGGTGGTCGATCGGAAAGCCCTTTAGGAGAGAGTGACGTACGGCAACACCTTCTTCCGTAGGAATGAAGAATCCAAAGGAGCCGACCCCATCGTACGTAACATATATTTATTTGTGAATAATCATTATTACCATACCAATATATATTTACACACTGTAGGCGAGAGATTCTGCCATTTTTCCTGTTAATTTCAGAATATGTAAATCTCTTAGAACGGCCTTGTCTCACGAAAATGTCACGTTAGAATGGAATGTCAAAAGAAACATTTCTTTCTACCGAAAATAGTAATTAGCAAAAAAAATTCTGTGTCTACCACCAAATAATCTAATTAATAAATAATTTCATGATTCTTCATCTTGCAATAATTTTTCTCTACCTCACGAAGATCCAAAGTATTCTTCCAATCATAGGTTATAGTCGAGGATAATTTCTATAAACAGGTCGACCGGTTAACATTAAGCCAAAAGGGCAATAACTCTCGTAGAGAAAGTCCGAACTCCTTCGCAACTACAAGCGATGGTCTGTAGCGTTCACGGCCTGAAAAAACTGTAAGATGCAAAAATCGAAACATGCAAACCCATGTACGACAAGTGACTTTCAGTGATATCCGCCGCTCGGGGTGTGAAAAAAAAATTCGGTAAGCACATACGGAGTTGCGGCGTATTATACACCGCGGGAGTTCGGACTCGCAGGCAAGTAAAGCGAAAAGCGTCGGTCTCTCAGAACTCGGAGTATAGAATTGTGTGTGCGTTGGTGAGAGGGGAAGCCTGGCGGCGGCTCTCGAACCTTACAAAAAGACGGAAGAACACGATACAGTGGCGCCAGGCTGTTGGATGCTTGACACGCGATACGTCCGCGGGGGTGTCACCGAGAGCGAGCCTCGTCACCTCGGGATGCCGAATCTTTTCGGTACCATATACTTTCGCCTTTTCTTTCGGAAGGGCTGCGAAGGACTTGTTCGCTCACCGGCGCACACACATACGCGAGGAAAAAGGACTCGCATTTAGCAAGACTGGCCCTAAAATCTCAAACACACCAGCTTCGCCTAATGACGCGTGGAAGGAGGAAGCGTGGGCGTGTCACAGAATTCGAGCTATTTCCGAGCCGCCGCGTACAAAACATTCATCAAACGTGGACAGCCCACTGTCTCACTTGCACATTGGTGTATGGTGAATTTTTTTTTCGTACACGCACAGTTTCAGTAGCGAGGAAGACAGGCTTCGGTATCCGATGCATCCAGATACGCGTCAGGCCGTCGGCGGAACGTTGAATTACGGACAAACCGCATGCTCAACTTTCTTGGAAAGTTACTCCGATGCTTCTCTCGTTTCGGAGGTGAACTTCATCTGGGCCATGTTTACACGAGCTTTTCTCAACTTCGCGGCTTTTTATTTACAATTATTTTTTTGTTCATTTTTGGATTTTTCGTTGGCTATTTATTTCGTAGCAGAAAATCGGAAACAATTGAATCGTAATAACGTAATCAATCAATCAATGATAACTAGGATCTATGAAAATCGTAACTCTGCTCGATGTCTTTGATGCTTCTGCGCTCCCATCGAAAAAATATGTGCTACGATGTTCACCCCAAATTTACGCCGTGCGTACTTAAACGGGATAATAAAGCTATTCAATTTCAGCGAAACGATGAAGATTATCGGAACCCTATTGCTGGTTGCATCGCCCCTCCCCATAGGTCTAGGGCTCCGGCGTCGCGTAACAAATCTGCAATAGCAGTTTTGACAAGGTCTCCCCTCAAAGGACAATGGCTCTACGCATGGAGCTTTGCCGGCGGCCCTTCTCTCGCGAACTATCGCAAGTGCGATCGTGTATCAGAAAAAACTCCCTCTTCTTTCGCCATTTATTTTCTTCGACACTCAGTTAACGATCACTCGTTTACCGTCCCCGATGCTTCTCGAATTTGCAACAACTACCAATTTTCTTTATACACTTAGCTCAAAATCGATTGGCCTATGATGATTTCCTACTCGAAAGCTCTTGCCTTTGATACTTCCAATATTTTGATGAACATTTTCTAACGATAAATCAACAATTGTCGACACTAGCGTGAATTTATGAAGCTCAGAAGCGCACGTGTTTCCGAGATTTTCCTACTAAGGGCTGTCGCGTGCGGGGACCATAAAAATTGAATATTTTAGCCATTGTACCCCGAACATGGTTGCAGCTTGTTACAGAGACCAGAGCTGAAGTGACGTAACCGTTACATTGTATTTTTACCGGCAAACATTCCGTTCTCCAGAATAAACTAAATAAAATAGTGACAGACGATGCGTATACTCGATCCGTACAATCCTTTATTTTCCCTCGCATAAAAATAAAATCTGCGAATAGTAAGAAAAACTATCGGGATAAATATAGATGTGTGTATCAGAGAGACGGGGCGAACGTACAGCAGATACGAGCGTTCGTAAAAAAAAAAGAAAGAAAAACCGACAAGAAGTAGAAAGAGCGAAAGCGAGAGAGTGAGGAACTCGAATGTGCGGAGGTTCGGGAATAGGCACGTTTCGAGTAACGAAGGTAATTTCATTCTTCGCCGTGGCGGAAGGGTGGCTGGAGAGTATATATACGTTGAGTGGCAAGGGGGTCGGCGAGGCGAGAGACGAGAATTCAGCGAGCAAAGCCGAGCCATAGCCGCGATTCGAGAGGGGTAAAGCGCACGCGCGACAACGGGGTGAAGAGGAAACGGGAGTGGAAACGGTCGGTAGCAGAGCAGACGCGAGCCGGGGAAAAAGAGGGAGAGGGAGAGGAATCCCGCTAGCTCTTGCCTACTGGAAAAGCAAGCCAGGATGATGAGGAGAAAAGAGGCTATTCTAACAACGACCGTGTCGAGTTTCACAGGCGGAAAAGGAGATTTTGAAAATAACAAACTGCGAGCGCCCGCTCGGTCGATGAGAGCGAACGAGAAAATATAATGTTCCAGTATGCTGCCCGAAGATGGAAAGACAGAGAGAGAGAGAGAGAGAGAGAGAGAAACGAGGCACAAACATAGCGTAATAGGCGGGATTAACTGCACAATATTTGTTGAGGCTCCGGTAGAAAATATGTAATTCGACTTTAAATGCCCGTGAACAACCGAAGTGAACGAATTATAAATCGTAGTTTTCCGACATTGGACACTCAGCAGCGAGAGATTGAATGCACCTTATTTAATTGTGTAGGAAAGTGCGAAGCGGTTTACAAATTCGTGGTTTCATTCAATCGTTCGTGGACTAAATTTTCTGCATACTACGGTACACATAAGTGGCGGGTGCAATGGGTACACGACCGCGGATATTTTATACGCTGTACCGAGCGACCCTCCCAGCTCATTTCCCCGGTGTGTTTATAAACACACGTCACCCCACATTAACCGACGGTGTACCTTTTGTCACGTGAGGCAGAGCAAGAGGCTTATTATGCTGCTACAAATACAAACATTGTGCTACAGTGAATATATGTGTCTTTCACACACACACACACGGACATATACTCTACACATGTTTATTTTATCTGGATGCAAGACCGCTGAAACTTATTCAAAGGACACTCGAATTGCAGGGATTGTGGTAGACATTGCGTGACCCAACACGATTACACCCTCCGCCCCTCCATCTCTCCGGTTTATGCTAATCGTTTCGGCATACACAAGACTTCGTCCCATTCAATCTTTCAACAATTAAAAATTCATTTAACAAATTTTGGAATCTCTTCAATTCGCATACTTGCCGGATAGATATTTTGCGCGGTGTCGATACCAAAAACTTTCTGATGGGAAAAATGGAAAAAACAGTGCGTTTTCCCCGATGTACTTTCCCCATTTCCCTTGCCCCGTTGCAATCCGTATCAATTTTTCGTAGCGCACATTTTTTCGGATTTATATTTGCTGTGATAGACCATCGTAAATAAACTGTTTACGCATATTCTACTGTACGGCATGAACGGGTTATTTGCTTGATCGACCGATAAGGCTAGCTAACAAGCGTGGAAAAAAAAATTGCACAATATTGTGTATATGTGTGTGCGACGCGCCCGTTTGCACGCGATAATTGATTGATTACGTTCCGCCAAATGTTATCATACGCTCTTTTTTGCATGTACATACAGTGATACTCAATCGCCATGATTCCATGATGATGAAAATCCGATCGAGAGGGTTATTTTTTTATTGAAGTGTAAGCTCTGTTTTTTTTTTAATTTCTAAGGGAAAAATATAAATAATTGAGATTCCGTGAACTTGGAGGATGAATCGAGGCATAAAGAAGTGCCGACGCTGAGGTACTCGGCTGAAGATCCTGGTCTGCCGATTGAGTGAGAGCTTCGATTTTGCACCCTCGCAATACTCTGTCGTTCGGCTCCGTCGACGATGGAAGCATCGGCTCCACCCCAATTAGCGACAACTTCCAGCATCGAATCCGTAACTCACACTCCCATCACGCTATATACCTCGCGCTTCCCTCTTCTCCTACAGCGCCACCCTTCGTCCCTCTGTTTTCACCCCACGGGTGTTCTCCGGTCGTCCGCTTCTGCTCGCCCTCTCTCGCTTTCCACGACGTCAGTGCTCTCGATCTCTCGCTCGTCGCTCGGTGAACTAAAGCCGACGCTAACGAGCGCGCATGGAAGTCACGTGGAAGACACGACGGTGCTACAGACCGCGTTGGACCCGTAGCAAAGCGAAGCGCAGGCTAGAAACGTACAGTGGTGCTGCCGACGAGAGAGACCCAGCGAAAACGATGTCGAGGTCTGATGCACGAGCATATTGACTATATCGAGTCACGTGGACGTGACAGTTCGCAGATGAGTTTCATCGAGGACAGGAGGAGTCTCTCGTTTTCTTTTTTTCAAAATTTTTATTCGTTTTTCATGTGCCCGCTTCGACGGTGAAATTTCTATCGGGGCGACTCTTTGATTTGCAAAGTTAAGACCAATGTACAGAACGTTACAGAGTAGAGAACGTTTGCACATTTCGCAAACGTTTCCAGTTCCCAAGTAACCATTTTTTTTCCTTTTTCATTTTTAACAAAAAAAAAAAAAAAACATTCTAATTAATATTAAATTTTATCTACCATCTGCGGCCTTAAATTTCAATTGTGGAAACCCCTTGTGAGTTGAGCGATAAAAAATCATACAATGCCGGTAATCGGAACTGCAGAAAAACAACTTTTTGTTGAAACACAATAGTGCTCTAATGTCGCGATTAAGTATCACCCTCGAATTCACTTACTCTGTCACGATCAGTGGCTCAACGATAAAAAATAGACATGAAAAAGTCTACGGGAGCTGTTAATTGCGGAGGCAATAAATTCATTTTATGTCCCCATTTTTTTCGTGTCAGCGATATTCGTTGAAGGGTTAAATTAATAATAGACTCATGGGAAGAGTTAACTCCCAAACGAAGAAGATTACAATAGCAAAATAAAGCTCACGTACAGCAGTTGATAAGGATTACGCACTGATAACTCCCCACGAAACTTGCTGATCGTTCACCGGTGAAAACACATATAGCATACACTAAATACGCAATAGCGCAATCTCTCTATATACAATATTCGAATAGTTAAGATGTTAGGATAAATTTTTTCTTGTTAAAAATGAACTGACCATGAACGGAACGCGAATGAATATTTCACCCCTTGCTCCGAGACCACGAGAGTTATCTCAAGGGTATTCATCGATTGGGCATAGAAACACGACCTTTATTTATCTATTACACGCCAGGCCGAATCGAATCGTAGGGATTACGCGTAGCATATGTCGAAGATTCTCTCTCGCCCAGGCCCACTGGGGGTTGCGGGAAGAGTGGCCTACCCCCCAATTAGGAGCACCCCTCGACGTACCGTTTCTCTGTGGAGGGAGTCGGCGAGAGCCTCGCCAACCAGCACCAGCGTCGGGGCCGTAGCATTGGATCCTTCCGAAATTCAACCCCTGTACGTATCTACCCTCGGAAACTACTTCATTACGCAGACAGCCGTGTTGACTTGTATTGTGCGCCTGAGAGAGGGGAAAACTGAGCGCCTCTGGATGTACAGAGGATGGAAAAAAAAAAAGATAGAGATAAATTAGCGTCTGCGAAAAAGAGTGAGAGACGGGATGATACATGGACCGTTCTACCGACGCACAGGCTTTGGGGACCCTTCAAATAATATCTGTGACGAATCGCTTGCACTTCCACAATTCCCTTTTGCCGGTGCTGTTTCAATGGGGCTCCCGCTGGAGCGTACGATATACACGTGGGGTTGTTGGTACTTTCAGGCTTCCAACATACAAAATCATCGAGCGAAAAAGCATCTCGACCGAATTATCTCTCGTGTATTATCGTGCGATTCGTATAAGAATCATTTTCTTCGTGGGCCGTTTATTGGATGCACCTGCTCGGCATGAATCTCTTACACATGCTGTGCAAGGAGAACAGTATGTGGGTATCGATGTACTATACCAGTCGAGAGGGGTGACGATGATGAAGACAGGAGCGAAACCCCTGATGATACTTCGGCGTTGGTTCGAGGACACCAGAACCTTTGGCAAAGTGGCGATGATACCGTGCAGTTTGGAAGCAGGTATAGTGACGGATCGAGCGAGAGATATTTTGCTCGGTGAAATTGATAGATGAGGCTAGATAACCATCTTCCCCATAAATGGGGCGGATGTGAAGCGGGTCGAAAAGATGGGTTTTCACGTGAGTGATTCGACTAGAAGCGGTTGAACTTATCGGATGAGACCACCACTGATCATAATGGGTAGGCATAGACAAATGACAGCCCAAAAGAAGCAGGTGTTGCCGACCGGTTCCTGGAAAAATCTTGTTTGCTATGGAACACAATTGTTTACAACGACAAAGAAAATCATTCGTGTTAAAAAAATTGTCAAAATGTGTATTGAATGTCGCATCAATTTGACCCACAGTGACTACGAAGAATCGGGCCTGCGAAAATCGCCAGTAGAAAGTGCAAGCCGTGTACATAGAGATAAACATGAGTGTACCGATGATCGCGCAATCCCTGGTAAGCGATAAAGTAAATAAAGGGCTCCACTTAACCCAGAGGGTCTGATAAATGTGTTTCGCAGCCATAAAACATCTGACTTCCGAACGAGCAGTCCCGGTAGTCAGCTTGTAGAGTGCGACTAAGTTTTCGATCAAACACATTTTAATCTTTAGTGTGTATACAGGGGGGAGTCCGTGCTCGCTTGAAGTGCAGACCTCGTGACGAGCTGCATGTAAACGACCAAAGAAAACTATCGAGTGGAATTAGCCTTCGGAGCCTCAGATATACAAGATTTCACGGAGACAGCTAGTTGTAGGTGATAATTCAGACGTGCTAAAAAATTTCCTAGATACATATTCTTTTGAATATCGAAGCAACGAAAGTGGTCGGAGAACATTTTACACCACTTCCGATGACCTTTTTTTTAAAATCAACTTTTCACCGCTGCTTACTTCACATTTTGAGGCTTTCGGCAAGATCCGACCTAGATTGTTTGAGAATCGTGTGAAATAGGCTATTTCTCATGTTTGATGCTGTTCCGAAGTCAATGATGCAGGCGTTAATCGCACGGTGAACCATCAGTTACAGTTCAGTGGCCCTCGGATGATATTGTTATGACAACAAAGGATCTCGATTCGATGGATCCTCTCTCGACTCTTTGGTCCTTTGGTGGGATGCTGCGTGCCTGAGGTAGCGTGAAAGGGAAGCAGCAAATACGGTAACTGATTAATGATGAAAGGGAAAATCATAGTCGGTGGTACGACCGGCTCAAGAGTCGATCATAAAGGCACCGTTTACCGAAGAGGCGCATTGCCTAATCATTGCCTCACTATAAATCAGTCTACTCTGCCATACTCTGTGGCATATCGATATAGATATATATATATATATATATATGTATTTAGTTGTGATGGCTCGGGTGCTCGCTATAGACTATGAGATTTCCGGTTTTGAATTTCAATGCGTGTTCAAGTCAACCAGACGCAAGAAAAATATGACCAGAATAGTACAGTGTGGAAAAATAGTTATCAGCGCATGGGACGAGCTTGCCTTCGGAAGAAAATACGACACTATCGATCCGGAAAAAAACATTCCGACCTGACGTCACTTCAGGTCGAAAAAAAAAATTTCTGTACCGAAGAAATCATATTTTTGGTCGGGAAATAATTTTTTTCGCACAACGATGGTAATTCGCAGAACTATTGTGCAGCGCGTACTAAGCAGCACAGAGGAGAATCAGAATAATCTAATAGTTATTCCATAACGAATGAGATTTTATCGAATACTTTTTGAGCTGACGTTCTCGTCTTTCGATTTTACGAAGAATTTTTTTTTTTTATTCCTCCAACAAGAAGCGACTGTCATCATACCTCTCCTGCTTCCATTCGTCGAGCAAAATACATTTTTTTTCTACGCTCGGTACTTCTCATGTCGATGGTCGTACGCGTTTCAATATTGTAGAATCAGAGTCTGAATAAATATTAGACGAAAGGAAATAATAATAACGAAGGATTAAAAGGTTTAAAAAACGTGCATTGTTCGATACATGACAGAAATGTTTGAGTTTTTCTTCGCGCGAACGGTAAGCACAAGTCACGTGGTGACTCCGCGCGTAGGTCCAGCGTTTCATCCGGTTGATGTGCTTTGGAGGTCTCTTTCTCTCTTTCTCCGCGGAGTCGCCGAGTAGAGGACGGAATGCATAGCCAAAGGTATCCTAACAAGAGAAGCTAACGAAGAGACTAGGGTTATTTCGTTCTTTATCGGCGGGGCTACCGCGGGCCGAAGAAACGCTCCCGAGCGGTGTGTTTCACGTCATCGCCATTGGTTATCTCTTTCTCAGTTGACTCTCGAATACTGTATGACTCGCCGAGCGATTCTCGGCACAGGGAGAGAGTCGTTAGAGCGGCATTATTCCGCGGAATTAAGACGTAACTTGCACAAACGCTTTGGCCTCAGAGCAGCCGCAAAGGAGAGATATGAAGGGAGGAGAAGCAAAAGGGAAATAGAATGAAAAGAAGTCCGCGGAACGGAAGAGAGAAAGAGTGAGGCAAAGAAAAGACGAAAGAGACCGCAGGATCTTTCGTCTCTGAGCTTTACACGGCGATACATTAATCATTTGCGTTTGCTACTTCGATTGCCAGAAGGTATACACAAGGGCAAACGTGCCTGCAACGTCTCCCCTCGGCCGGTACCGCGTGCGTGGAATTGTCAGCAAAGATTCCGAAGACGAATATTTCAGGTTTGGAGCAGAAGCAATGACAGTACGAACGTTGCCCATTATGCGCGCGACTCGCGAACGCGATTCTCTTCGTCTCTCGGTGGGCCGTTGCTTTTTCCAATTCGAAGCAGAATCAACGATCGTTACGGCACCGCGCTCGATCACGATGCAACGACGAAGCCGACTACGATCTCTCGTGAACACGAGAGATGAGAGAAACCTTCGAGTTCAATCTCGCCATTATATCTCGAGAGACTCATCGAGTTGTCCGAGCAAACGCACAGCCCCGATTCGATGTCTTCCGCACGCACGCACCCACCGGGAACTTGCGGCGATTGCGGAAAAGTGGGTCAACTCGTTGACCAGCTACTGTCCGAGCGTTCCGATTATTTTTTTCATCTTTTTTTGCTTTTCTTCGATTCTTGGTATAGGTTGCACGAGTATAATAACAAGTATGGAGACACACGACGCTCTTGCGAAACAAAAAGTTGATTGTACGAGTGTAACCCAGAGATGACGTACGAGAGAGACGTCGATTGGTCGTCTGTGGAATGGGATGTGGGAAGAGCATCATAGTTCTCCTCTTGTCTTTTGTGAGAGGCGACGGTGTCAGGGAGTCGCGAGGGGTTCACCGAACCTTCTCACATAAATTCGAACATTTATTATATGAAGCCTGAAACTCGGGGAGTCGGCCGTGTGGAAGTTTAAGCTTGGTCCGTTCTCGTCGCCAGATCTCATGGAGATAATAATGAGCGTGGGGCACACTCGCTGTTCCTCTCTCTCTCTCTCCCTCTCGCTCGTCTCAATCTCCGGGATTTCTGATTTTCGAGACAAGATAACAGACTGCTCGCGCACACTTCGTCAGCGCATACATACACAACTGCCACTTGTTTGTATAGGCCAATGCGAGAGAAGGTACGTGTAGATCTCCGCGAAACCCGGAGAATTCCCATTTTGTAACGTGCCTCGGCTGCCGGTGACAGTGGAAAAGGGGTACGACTTTACATTCCACAGTGTAATGCCTTTCTTTCCACCATAAATAGTCTGTGTGGTCAAGCGAGAGTCCGGACTGGACCCTTGAATCCCTCTCGGACACACCGTGCCACAAGATGAAGCATCGAAAAGCACAAATTCTTCATCTTAATGTATCCACCGTCCTAAAAGACGCGGAGCGTCGTAAACTTTTTTTTTCCTCTTCAGCCATTTACTTTTCGTATATAATTGTACATTTTTCTTGAGTCGAGGTACCAGGAAATAGCTTCTCACGCTTGTAGATTTTTCTGCACGTTTATCAACAAAGTGTCGCTGAAAAATTGTGAAAAAATCCCTCGATGGTCCCCAAACTATAGTTTCAACGAAAAGATATATACCTCCTATTGACAAATTCGTTGTAAATAACTGCAGTGTTGATGTAAAGTGAAAAGGTTACGATTAGAGAGGTTCAAAATATTGAAGGGAACGATAAAATTGAGATGAAACTGAATGAACGGCTGATGATCCCGTTTCTGAACCGATAGTCCTCGATATAATATTTATATAAATCGTATCTATGATACATATTTTACTATAGTGTGTACACGAACAAAGGACAATGGCACAGTGGCCCGCTATGTTCCGGCAATCATCGCTCACGACTGGTGGTAGCGTGTCCAAGAATCGCCGCCCGGCGCCCGTTGAGACATCCCGCGGCGAGCTTCGACTTCGGAAGGAGATAAGGGCGGTCGGGGGCCTTGCGCCGGCGTCTTTGACTGGATACCCCCACCGGAGACCAATGCCCGATCATCGAAACTCTCATCTTCTTACCTTCTCTTTCGCTTCTTACTCTGCCATCCGAAACTCGATCGGATTTCATCGACGCCGCAATATCCTTCTACCCCGTATCGTCTCACAGCGAAAAGAAAGATCTCACGTCATTTTCCCGAGCCTGCTGTACTGTTAGTAATCGCGCGAGGTATTCGAGGATGAGAGTTCAACGAAGGAATCCACTCGCGTGCCAACGGGCTCGAGAGCTGCGAACCATTCGTCGTTCCTGGCATTGCTGTCGGCACTGGAAGGCCGCGATCGGCTCATTGAATTTTGTAACGGTATCGAGTCTATACCGAATCCACCGAGTATGGTACCTTAGAATAATAATACGTATGGGTTTCTTGAAACAAAAAAAAAATATGAACACGAAAATATCTGCATCTGCGGAAATTCAATTTGGCAACGTGTAACGCCTAATTTTATTCTGGGCTGGTTTTGATGAATTTTAAATCAATGAAAATAAGGCCAAAAAAATTAAATATTATCTGGGCTGATTTTCATGAATTTTAAGGAGATATTTTCATGGTCATCGTAAAAATAAATTCCCACCCGATCTTGAATCGTCTGAAAATGTTTGACCCACAGTTTTTGTAAGTATGCATGGTTGCCCTCGCTTTTTTATTCAAAGCCCCAACATGCGTGACGCATTTTAACCCGCATGTGTAATAAAAATTCCTCCGAATCGATCGTCATCCGTGGTGCGTGGAATGTACGAGTCGCGGTCGGTAGGAGTGACGTAGCAAAAATTGTCTGATGTCAACGTGTACTTTGTGTTTCATCAGGCTTGCCTGTGTCAGGAGCGCGCATCGAATTGTACAAAGTAGTAGGTTTTCTTTGGCCGGAGCCGGCTTAAAAAAATCAAAAGCCGAAACTTTACTGCGCGTTTCCGAATCACTGACCAGTCATCGTTCAAATTGCTTTTTAATATCACGCACATCCCGCATGCCATTGTACAGGTGGAGCAGGATAAGTAACAAGTCAGTCAGCAAACGTGAGCTGCGGGGTGGTGACAGAAGAGGGCAGGTCGTCGAGAGGACTACCTGTGTTATGCGCCAGAGATCTCTTCGTTCATACTCGAGGACTATACCGTATACAAGATACACGCTGGATCGGACTCTCAAACAGCAGCCCAGGAATCTCTCTCGACGGTCCTGTCCTCGGGAGAGCATTTAATAGCGCAGCGTACCTCTATTACTCGGCGAATTCTTCGATCCTCTCTCGACTTCGAACACGAGTCATCGGCATGCCCTACCGTTCGACTTCTGTAATCTCCCTGCTCGCATACCCTTTACATCTTCACTCCCGTACAATGCGAGACTCCCGTACGGGAGACTGACCGACCACCGGCCACCTGAATATTTGGGATGTTAAAGAGCAAATATAATCGTTTAACGCTACAGAATTATTGGCAGCTGACTGTGGGATTATTCTTACATGAAAAAGAGACAAAACCAATAAATACACCAATAACCTTTTTTTAGATCACTAAAACCGATGAAATTAGACCTAATTATTTTATTATATCTCAAAATAAGGCTGGCCGGCAATCGTTCATTCATTTTGAATATCGCAATCCGACACAGCCCAACAGGGAAAAAAATGTCTAAGAGTTTGTTTGGATCCGGTCTACAGTCCGAAGATTTATTTATTCCCGGAAACTGTGAGAGAGAGAAAAGATACTCAAAAGCGTGTGCCCTCGTGATTACGCAGTGATTACGCACTGGCAATACCGGTAGCCAAGGGTCGCCTGGGACATCTCGCCCCGTGGGAATTTAAGAGCTATCCGAACCCAAGCTCGGACCTCTCGGACCTCTCAGTCCGAGCTTCACGAGGAGAGTGAGAGAAATTATTTACTCCGCCAAATGTGGGCACGCTTATATACCTGAATGCACGCGTTCTTCCCGAAAGATCAATTATGCCTTGTAACCCTTCCGGCGAAAGAAAACACGTTGGAGGACAGTTTGAGAGAGAAAAAAAGGACATGAGCAGCAAGTGGGGGAATAATAAGATCGGCCTGCTTGATCTCCGTCGCGGCGCAGCGACCACAAGTGCGACACATTGTGATCGAGGACACGCAACGCGTATACACAGAAGCAGCAAAAGTGACCGAGAAAAAACATAATATAATAACATTTAAAATGGCCTCTGTCATTAGCGTAACGTTGGGCGATGATTCTCATACCCCTTGTTTTCTTGACTGCCGACCGGCCATCATTACAGAATGCGCATTCTTGGAAATTCTTAGGCCCTCCGAGGATCAGGGTATAGGGTTAGGGTAACCGATACAATAGTTGGCCCTCCGACAAACGTTGGCAGTCACATCGAATGAACAGGGACGCAAGTATGCCAACATCCGAATGAGTAAAGCCGACTGCCAACATTCGTTGGAGGGCCAACAATCGTATCGCTTATCCTACATGCTACCGGCAACGGGGGACCCGCACGAAATTTTCAGTGGAAACGACGTTTCTCCCGACCGTAAGAGCGTCGCTACCCGAAACACGCAACTACAATTTGGAGCTGTCGAATCGGTGCGTCCATCGACCGTACACGAGTACACTTCTTCGGACTCGGGGAACGGCACGGGGAACAACAGAAAAATTCGGTATTAAATAAAGAACAAAAAAATCACCAACTAATACTATTTATCTCCATAAATGTGATTTACATTAAGCTCCGTTCGTAGAAGTGTGGGTGCAGAGATATGCAACGTGAGGTAATTTAAGCTACAAACGGTGCAATGTACCTGTGAAACGTCTTAGATCAATCTCGACAAATTGGAATCTCCATTACACCGTGAATACATAAACAGGCTCGGAACACCAGGTTCTCTCCCCCCCCCCTAAGTTTTCTCTCGCGAATGCCAAAGTGGGCATAGCTGTTGTGTGTATAGGTACAAAGTGCGGAGAGTGTTGAAAAATAAAGGAGAAATAATATAGCTAATGCTGTATACACACTGCATCAGCATCGCACTGAGAACTACGAGTTGCCCCAGCGAGAGAGATGCACTTTCGATTTCTCGTTAACTCTCAAATAATGGAACGCCCGAGGGTAGATCGGGACGAGTACAGGATAGCATATACTACGAGCGTTTACGAACTTGCTCTCTCCTTGTCTCGGGTGTATATACATTGAATGGTCAGTTCCTTACCGGTGGTTCTCGGTATGGTTGCGCACAGGCACATCCTGCCATCAATATTGGCTGTTGACAACTCGCCGGTGCTAGACCGTACCTCTCAACCCTGTCAGCATCCTCGCGAGGAAGAATATTTAGTGATACTCGCCCGGAGCACCATCGAGAGAGGAAAAGAAGAACCGCGAACTGCTTCTCTCCCGACGCAGCATTATGCTTATGTATACTGGTTTATGTGTGTTGTAGCTAAAGCCAGCGATGAAATAGCGTGTAAGCAACCCGAATGTGTGTTGATTCTTTCTCGGATGTTAAAGAGTTAACCAACACAGGGTTAGAAGCATTCGACGCGGTGACGTATGGGCCTTGGCAAATAAACTATTAATATTATGGTAACGTCACGCATTCCTATCCATATTGGCTCTCGCTCACTTTTGCGGACTGGCTCGCGCACGATCACCTTTGGCGCCCCACACTAATACACCTATGTACGAACTGTGAGAGAGGTCTCAAATCTTCGCGTGTGCGAATGCGAACGATGAGTGAGAACGCAAGAAGATTTACAAGTCGTAGAACAAATACGTAAATTACGGTCGCGGGCTAATGGACCGGTGAGAGAAGGAGGTGGAGAAGGGAAGAAAAAAGTCTCTCGTCCGGATGGTCAAGATTACGCCCCCTGAAACACTCTCGAACTGTATATCTCTGCGCCGATATGACGAATACGAATTTGGATATTTTTTGTGCTTCGCGTAAAACGAGATTCGGCATTCACCGATGTAGTCATTGATTTTACGCCAAGACTGACGCGAGATTCCGGCTCAGCGTGAAAGAACCCACGGTCTTCGCATGCACGCCCAAACGTTGATTACCATCTTTGTTTCTGAGCCTTCTCAGTTGTGATATTTGAAAAAAAAATCTTGTTTTTTGATATCCGAAAATGTGAATGTGCATTCTCGGGCTACTCGATCTTCGAGAGTCAAGAATTTGGCTGTTTAACATGAACCTGGATGATTCCGTTGGTACGAGAGTGGCTAGAGAAACTTGAACGTGATGAGATGCGAGGCAATCAATGCGCCATCAACTCGCCTCGATTTACGACTACGTCGTCACGAGGCTATAGCCGCGTTTCGTTTCTGTATATGCCTTTTGCCTACCTTTCTGCCCATACCACTTTCGTGCTGCTGCTGTTCCTCGCTCGTCCGTCTCCGGCTTGCGTTTCGTTCTCTCTGGGTTCTCCCTGGCGCTGCCCACGGGCCGTTCTCCAAAAAGAATTATTTCAATTTACTATCCTACCCGAGACTTCTTCTTCGGCGTATACATTTACACGGATATCCCCGTCATATTCCTTATTCTCTGTGTCCATACCGTGGTATACGCTATAGAGTGTTATTTCCTTTGCTTCGGATGCGTTTACGCGTTTATTTCACGACCACGCGAGCCCGCGCGCGCTCATGATTTAAAATATATTCGAAAGGTGCAATGATTTATCTAGACGTGTCTATTAAAATATCGTCAGACACGGTCTATCGGAGACTTCGAAGATCGAAGCAACACCTGAGATTCTGAAAGGTAAGCCTCAAAGTGTCCGACCGACGTATCGCAGGCGTTTCTCGTCGAGCTCGTGGATCGTTTCGAGATCGATGAACCGTTGTAACAGTTTAAAGACATTTGCCGAATTTTAATACTCCGCTTGATTTATTCAAATTGCGGCAATATATATGATACATTATTATATCGCTATGAATATTCATTTTTTCGAATTTTATTACTTTATGATTTAAACTCTCGTCGTCTGTAATCGAGTGAGTCAAATTAGATGCACGATTCGTTCGATTTTTCGTTAAACCGAATCTATAAGAATATCCATAGGAAACGATATTGGAACGTAATTTTAAAAATCCGATTCTCATTCGCGACTGCTATACTGATGTATGATTTAGTCGACGAAAAAATAAAATAAACGATGATACCCGTTTTGTAAATCTTCACCTAGGAGAGGTCGGTTGCGACTGCATTATTCATGAGATATATCTCTTTCAGCGAAGCGAGATATTCGTCTGAACAGAAACGGCGGAGTTTTTATTATTTCGAAGCGATGCTCATGGCGCCTTGGATTTATTGACGATCAAGAGTTTATTGCACCAACGTGGCGGCGAAGTAATGATCGGTTCTGCAATAAGTCAATGCACTCTCGCGTATAGCGTGAGGACTCCGTTGAAGATTCAAGTGCTAAAGAAATTAAAAAATTGTAGATGCGTATAGATATTATGACTTTTAATTTCCTTTTTCGTGAATTATTAACGAGAACCGGTGATCGTAAGGCGGAACTTCTCGCCTCCTCGTCGGCTTTCTTCCCACGACCGAGACCGAAATGAGGCTGACTCGATTCTCGTTCGTCATTAAATAAAAAAGATATTTGCATAGTTGCCAAAAGCGTGACCGACACTGTATGATCGAACTTTGAAATGAAAATTATCGCATAGTTTAATCTTATCTCGGCTCTAGATAAAGGATTGCGTAGCTCAATTTGTACGAAAAAGCCTGACGGTCGTGGCCACGATTTCTTTTATTAACACTGCAGCTTCTTCATTTCACTCGACTCTGCCGATAACGAAAAAAATATATAAAAAATTTCGATATTTTAATAATCGACTTAAACGATACACAAAACAATAATTTATCTTTCTCTCATTCATAAATTAATTCTCTGCTCGGACCATATTTTACCACTCCTCGCTAACCCGCGATTAGCATGTTAATCGATCAGAACTCTTCCATACGAAAAAGAAAAAATAATGCAGAATTCGTGTGGTTAAACGTCATCGAACAGGAGTGTGGCCGGAGGAAGGGACCATCATATAGAAGGATAAGCGGGGTGAAGTTTCACGCGGTCTCGCTTAGAATTTCGTCGGTTCCGTATTAGATCCGCATGGTGTGTTTCGAATAACCATAGCTGGGCTGGCGGGTGTTCGGGTGACTCTCTGGCGAACGCACTGGCGCCTTGACGCGTGAATAACTAACCTTTGCCCCTGGTATAGAAGCCGAGGCGACGGCAATCGAGTCGGCAGCGTGGGTGGCTCTCTCTTTCCCTCTCTCTCTCTCTCTCTCTCTCTCACTCTGTGCAAGAGCATTTCTTGCATGACTGCCCGTCGGCATTAGGTCTGGAAACTGTGTATGAGCCACCGGTATTAATTATTTCTCCGTTTTTTCCCCCCGCTTGCGGGAGTGCTCGAGCGTTTCGTTAATTAAAATACGCTTTAGATATATATATATAGTGTACGGAAGTGATGGGTACTCGCGCGTACGGACTGACGCGTTCGAGATGTACTTTTCTCACCACGCAACCCTTTTTCAAAACTTTCAGTTTTTACAAAAATGGTAGGAAGAAACCTGCCAATGGAATCCATACCTCATAACCGAACCGATCGAATGTGGACATTTTTTTTGATATTTCGTATTTTGAGTTTTTACAAAAACAGGGCAAAAATCAGTCCATCATAATTGATTCTTCGTATCCGAACCAATCCAATCGTGGAGACACCGTCTATCGATGGCAGAAAAAAAAAATGAAAAATTATAAAATTTTTTCGATGAATGGTGAAAAAGGCGTTGACACCTTTGTCGAAGTTTCATTGGGTGGAATGACTCGTGACGGGATTAACGAGACGTCGACGAGAATTAGAGCTCAAAGGCTCACCTCTGGAAAAAAGAAACGATTGTTAATAAGGTTTATTGTTCATCGAGGCTCATCGAGTCTGCGACGAGGCGAATAAAAAGTGCGTCGCGAATTCTGCATAGGAATAAAATTGTGTAATGTGTGAAAGCGACGGGTAAGGGACGAATTCTCTCGGGGTGTACTCTCGTTGCGTCTCAATGGGGGGAAAAAATGTCGAATGGTAGTGAAAGCAACTCCTATAGTGGGTGTCGGTGGCGACACCCCTCGAAGCAAATTTCTGACGCCACCGGCACGTAACACTATAGTTGTAGGTGTGCATGCGGAGAGGCGAAAGCTCAGTTGTATGCTCCGCGTCGCGGTCGCGGGACCTTTGATCATAGTAGTCGACGATTCGCGACGCAGAGATTTTATTCGCTCGGACGGAGTTAACGCAACGTTGGCTTCTTTCCTATGTACTCTCTTGGTCGAGGGAGAGAGAGCAAGAGAGAGAGAGAGAAATGTTCGGAGAATGCAAACTATAACTTTTGTGTTTCACAGGGTCCTTGGGCTTAACGCGTGTCACGTGCGGTTTTCGCACCAAACATTACCGTCGAGTCGACGAACGGCAAAGCTTAAATTCCGTAAAACGTCCGATGCGTAGGGGTTGCTACCGGTCGGAAATAAGAATCTATTTAAAATGAAAATTTCGACGGATGAAATAATCGTTAAACGCACATAACGTATTTCATTGCAAACGATGGAAATTTTGATTTCCCGGCAGATCGAAAAATTCGGGGGTCTTGCCTGTGCGGATGAATGCGAGAAGAATCGGCGGCACATCGAGATAAATCAATGAGCCGAAGGTTAAATTAAATAAGCAGTGAATCGTATCGTAAACTCGGGGGTGAGCCCGCAAAAAAATTGGTTGTGGACATAAAATGAGCGTGGAAGAGGACGCGATAGGGGTAGAGGAAACGGCGATGGACACGGCAGAAACTCTTAAAACTTTACAACTCGGTTGAATGCATTTTAATTATCAGTCTGGACGACCCCGAGATCCAACAAAAACGATCCTTTTCCCCTCGTCTCTTTTTCACAAGCATATATACAACCCGAGTTTTAGTCCTATTCCCAGCAGCAGTTAACAACAAAAAAAAACGTAAGAGTGACCTCTTCCAAAAATTCACCGAAAACTTTACGAATCCGAGACAACGATAAAAAAACCACACGAGAACGAGAAAATACGTTGAAAATCTGCAAAAAAATTTAATAGCCAATAATGCGTAAGTTATGAGTGTACTAAATTATGAAATTCGAAGGTCAAAAGGGGATGAACCGGTGTCTGGTGTTGGGCGACGTGGATATGGGAGTTGGGTCCCTCGAATGAGAGCCCGACCGCGCGTCAAAACATAAATAACGTCTTGGAAACGTGCGACTTGGTTCTTTAACGATACGTATTAGATTGCAGGATATATGGGGCGCCCAGCTTCACCAACAGCGAAACTCCACCAACACGAACGTACTCGATACTCTTTCTCCGCACAGAAAGATCTCGAAGCTCGTGCACGTACAGAGACGATGGAGGATGTCTCGAAGAAGCACATGGGGCAAGAGAGGAGGTCCGCGATGGGCATGAATGGACCGGCGCTAGAGGTTTTTCTTCACCGGAAGAAGCGGGGCCCCTATTTATCAATGACCTCCGCCACCCCGGCGAGGGTGGCGCGACGCTGCAACGACGGACTTAATTTTTCCATCGGATGCGAGGATGCACAACACACACGCGTGCGCTCGCTCCGTCGGCACCAGAATGGGCGTAAAAAGAGTGGCGCCTCTCTAGCACATTAAACAAGCTACTCCGGGTCACAAATCGTAAAACACGCAACTGATAACTTCCGCCCGAGCTCCGGAGTGATTAATCGTTCGAAGGTAGCTGTTTTTGCAGCAATTTTTGTGTATATCCGTTCGAAATTAACGAAGCTTCCAGTGAGTAGAAAAATTAATTTTTGTTAGGAAGACCCAAGCATACGTGAGCGAGTCGTCGGTGAAAGACACGAGCGAGCACCTTCCGAGACGAAGATTTTATCGAGCCCGGGGGCGAGTTATGAACGCGGGTCGTGTGCCATAACGTCAGGTGAAGCCGCTGCTCTCAACGGGCTCTTCATTTGAAATATGGTATTGCGTAGGTCATAGTGTACGAGTACATCGACCCTTCTTCTCTTCAAAAAATTCTGCTTCAGCGAAAAAAATGTTTTTTTTTTTTCCGTTTCTCAAGTTTCTCAACTACAAACTCTTATTTATACTAATAAGGTCAATTCGTATGAAGCCCGCATCAAACTTCAACGTCGGGAGAAACAAATTTGGAAAGATGATGACTCTTTTGCATCGGAATAGTTGGGCTTTGCGTCAGCACTCGTCAGGGCAGACGATGTTTATGGGAATGATCCAGCTACGGAAATCTGTGCGAACGGTAAATGACGAACTTTCGATAATTAATTAACGCAAAGCCATCGAAGCAACTACTGTTGAGGCTTTAACGAATATTAGTTACCGGCAGCGGTATATCTCAACGATTTTGTGTAATATCGTCCCGAGGTTATCGAGGCGTGGACACGATACGTAATATATTCGCGAACTTTTAAACGAGAGTACGACAATTCCTATGCAAGATCCGTATACGACGAATTATATTATCTAGCCATCGACATGTCAGCACGTGTGCCATAAACATAGATTTTACTACCGTCAGGCGTCTCGTCAGCGTTCGCAAATGCTTTTTTTAATATATATATATATATATATATATATATATATATATATATATATATATATATATATACATTTTGCGTACGGCTCTGCCGATATTCGTCGATAAAACAGCCAGAGTCCGATAGAAGCCGAAAAAATCGTAGCAAAGGAGAGTTATGCGGGGGTCATAAGAAATTCACGTAAGAGAGTAGTTCCAGCTTCAATCTCTTCAAAGAGAGGTGAACACGCGTGAGACGACGAAAAATTTGAATTTGAGTCGAAGCGGCGAGGCGAGACGGCGGCAGAGAACTGACACCGACACGTTGTAAGTGCCGTCGAGGGAGGGGCATTACCATAAAGCCGTCGACTTTACGACAAGTGCGCGCCTCGAGCTCGCGCGCGCGACCGCGAGAGAGTTCGTGGCTCTCCGGTAAGAGACAAGTCGGAGTGAGAACGAATGGAAAGCAGAGGATAAGAAATACGAGGATCTCTGAAACGCGGGTAGTTCCCACCGAGGATACCCCGTCGAGATTCACGTCGTTATCAAAATTCCGTCACAAAGGTCACACGCATGATCGAGCGGACAGCTCTCGCGTGGATCTTACGAAGTTTCTCTGTACGTCCGTTTACGTCCTGTATCGCCCATCACTCCTATAACCCCTTGGTGTTTCTCGTGTGTTTCCTTCCTTTTTGTTCTCGAATGAAAAAATTTGCGTGAATTTTTAGTACGTCGAGTTCATTGACTCGAGTTATCGCGCGCTCTTAAGGATTTCACAAGAAGGAATCTCATATTATAAAAATGTCCGTTTGTCAGAATATTCCATGTATAATTTACTTATCGCCCGCGTTTCTTCATACGATTTTTTTTAATGATCCAAATTTTTTTTTACAACAAAACTTTACTTTATTTCTTCAATTTTTCACAGAGCGAAAGATAGGTCGATGCGTTCGTGCTTACGGTCAGCCGAGCTTTGAGAGTGGTATCAAGGCAAGACAAAACTGGCATTCACTCTGGCGGAGGATAAGGTTGGACCGTACGTCCGGCACGTCGCACCGGATCCATAAAGAAAGAAAGCAGGGGCAGTGTTATGGCACCAGCGGCAGCAACCGCAGCAGCGAATAAACCGCGAGATCTCGGCAGCATGAATGGGAAGTCGTGTAGGTGTAGTAGAGAGGCACAGGAAAGGGATAGAACGCTATAGAAGTGCACACACAGAGCGCAGTTAATTATCAGAGATAGAGTCATTAGGCAGCAGCCACTAACCAGTCTCTCTTACCCGCTAGCCTTTTTCTCCGCTACTCGATCTCTCGACTGGCTTCTCTCTTCGTCCACTCCTGCTCCGCTACATACGCTCCGTTTAAGTATATACATACATGTATACGCATACTGCGTATATACTAGACCACACAACTCTATACTCACCCACACGATTGTGTCGCTTGTTTCAGACGAGTCAACGATACGCAATGTTGCATTTTAATCGACCCCTTTGCCGCTCCTGAGGACACGCATCGTCTCTCGTCCCGCTGCCCCGCAGTAACTGTCCTCTCCTCATCGGATCATTGAAAATAAAAATTGACCGCGTTCGACTCATGTTTTAATCAATGTTTTAGAAAGAAGAAACATTCCCGTGGTGCGCAATGATAATCTGTATCGATTACCCGTGGCAAGTAACGACTCACGTTCCTCCCGACGAGGATTCTACTTAACAAACGAGTCAGCCGAAAAAGTAGCCGTTAAGTAAGAAACAAATACCTTCCTATAAAACGAATCATTGGCAAATTTGCGGAATCTTTCAGTCACGATGTTTCTTACGCGAAATTGAATTGACTCTTTTTACGAAGTTTGTTTTTGCGTCAGACATTGACGTACATTTTCCGACGACTGACAGATCAAACGACGGTGATAGTCCATTGAAGTTGAGGTAGATACGCCGGAAATGGAGAAATGCTTAAATTGGCGAACATACGGGCTTCCGCAATTATGTCTCTGCTGGAACGATGTGTTTCTCGAGTGCGTTAACACTCGTCTATTGCCTGGCTGTGTTATTGCTGTTTGGGCAAACAAGTTAACAAGTCCACGCGCGGCTGCTGACGGAAGCGTCGGCGTTAACAATGTATATCGAAGCGAGAGACGGCTTTCAGCCGCACAATTCTCCGACAACCTGCAGGCATCGTTGTGGCTGGTGTGTAGTCGGTATGTACATACAAAGCAAAGATACCACACCCTCCGGTCTGAGTAAACATCGAGAGCACCGGCGCTGTCTCGCTCTTGCCCGTTCATCTCGGCATATTCACCCCTCGCCACACAGTATATATGGCTCTGTGCACCCTGCGCGCACCGTTGAGTACCGGTAGCCATGCCACAAGAGGCGACTTCTCGGTGCTACCGATGCGATGCGATACTTGCGGTAGCTCTCTCTGCCCTTCGCCCTGTTGTACACCGCGGCGGCTTTCTCTGATCTCGACCGGCCGCCGCAATAAGTCGCGCGCGTTTTACATTTTACACCTTCGTAAACAAAAAGTTTATTTCCGGACGGCGCACAGACCGCGTACGCCGATCCTCCCTTCCGATCCCCTCGATACTCTTTCGGAGACCGGATAACATCTCGGCAGCACGATATCCTCGAAGCGGATAGAATTACAAAAAAACTACTGTGCTGTGTTTCGAGTTACCGCTGGAATCTCGGAGCTTACTCGGATTCGGGAAAAGAACAAACGATTCCTCGCCATGCCGCCATGATCGCCAAATTTTCACACCTTTTTCTCGATTATCTATCGTTCAATGTTTTTGGAGCAATGCAAATTGATGATGGCAGAAGTAACACTCGAAACGCAACACTGGTGCACAATTGATCCTTCATCGTTTTTCGAAAATACTAAAGTACAAAGTTAACACTTTCAGTGTATGAAGTCGTCGATCGATAGAATTTGTCTAGCAAGCTGGAACTATTGAGCGAATGTCCGTAAAGTATGTACAGTATGAAAGGACCGGAAGATCGGAAGCCGCGGAATATTCCAGTAGACAGTGTAAACTGGTTATGCTCTATACCCTCTTTCATTGCGATCCTGGTTACGATAGGGACGGAAGCTCAAATAAATCGCTCTCCCGCCGGATGCTCAACACGCAGCTAACTTACTCACGGGAATAATGAGGATTTCATTCCTCTTCAGTTACACGTTAACCGAGTGGATTATACAAGTTTCGCTCTATCATAAATATTATCGCGCGAGAGCCGAGAAAAAATATATATAGATCCTCCCTTCTGTCTCTCCCTTCCTCGCCCCTCCCCCGTCTCTAGTTATTTTCCAGATTTATTACATAATCTCTCCAGCTTGAATTATACACCTTGAAGATGTGTGCGTGTGTGTGTGTGTTTTTTTTTCATTCCATTCACCTCATAGTCAAACGCAGCGCGCGCTCCTGTATTAACCGTAGGGGGAAAAACGGTCCTGTTGAGACATTGAAAAAACAAGCGTCTCGTATTATCATGGTACATACGCAGTGTACACCAGTCGCTTTCACATGATTTCTCTCGGATTTATGTGTCACGGTTTAGTACCATTCTCTGAGCATCAACCGCTTCTACCACGTATCATGAATAGCGCAGGAATAACTCGTTTTATTTATTTTTTTCAATTGCAGCTCCCTTCGTCGACTTCCAACGAAATAAGATGATTTTTATCGATCGTCAGGCACCGATTGGAAACATATCAATTATTTAATCTCTGGAACTATATCATCGGTGGTCGGTCGATCGAATCGACGAAAGTATGCATCGACGGCGATTTTCTCATAGCAATCGAAGCTCGACGCAAAGGAAGCCGCACGAATGTCTTCGACATTGTCCGAAGTCAAAGAAGAAAAAACAAGAAGAGGCCGATAAAAAAGAATCGAAGTTGGATCGAACCCATGTGCGCGAGCGTAGAGAGTGAACGCAAGCTGATGAGCCAGAGATAAGATCTTTTGGCTCGAGGATTGAGTATACTGTAAGCGAGAGCATAGGAGGACGAAGAGGAGAAAAGAAGAGCCGGAGAGGGAACTTCGAGCAGGAGCACGTAGATACTATCGTGACGTTTCTCCCCCGAGCTCTGTTGCTGCATCGTGTGTCGCCGTCGCCGTCGACGTCGTCGTCGTCGTGGTCTTCGTCGTTCACGTCAAGGCTTCTCGTGTGCTCGAAAGGGGGACTCGCACGATGGACAACGTGCAATCTTCCGCAACGACTTCAGCCAGTATCCAATGCATTACCAATAGACATAAAACTACCTGCAACTGAAATGTACTATCGTGGCAAATAAATCAATTTAGGCAGTTGGATTTAATCATTTTTTTCGGAACGGCAAGCCAGACGGCTACGTATATACAATATTTTTCATGTATTCCGGTTTTCCAAAATACATTGTTTCAATATTGTGTTGTGGAATGGTTCGTTCGATCGCTTTATCTCGACGGTGACGTTTTTTCGACTATCCTGACACTTGACCGATGTGCTTCCGTGCTGTACAGAAGTGCGCAAAGTGTACAACGGTTGAAGTTTTCTATCCCAAAGGCACACACGGTGATAGGTTTTCCCTTGCGGCATTGTACCTTATTGACGGATCAGTTTACCGTGAGTTGAATCGGACGCGGTACCGCCGTTCTCCGGGTAGCGGGAGCAAAAGGGGTGCGTCAGCAACCCTCGAGAACAAACAAGGGCACGTGGAGAGAGAAGGACCAAGGGGGTGGGTTCGCGCTCACAAGGGAGTCTCGGGAGCTTTCAAATCGGCTTTCGTAAACCTGACGCTCAAACGCGAAATATCAATGTAAATGCTGTCGCTGCTAGTACCGCCTTGTGAAACTACGCCCTCACGAAGCAGTCAGAGCTTAGCAAAGCATCGTAATTAATCGCTTCGATAAGTCAACGTTGTGAGAGCTGGTTCAGTTTACTTTCGGTCTCGACGGTGGAGGGATGAAAAAACTTGCTGAGTGACCGATGAGGAAACGTTCCTTCGCTATCCATCAAGGATGTAAACGGTTAATACGGAAAATCGAAACGTTACTGGATTGGTAGTTAATTTTTTATTTGGTTAACATTTTTCCACTGGAAAGAATACCTAGAAAACGTTGAAAGTTCAATGACCCAAAAGAGTTTCGACAGTTCGAAGCTCTCCGGAATGACGAGTGCGATGTATATGAAATTGGTAGAACAGTGAATCTGATGGACGGAATAGTAGGGGAACAGAATGTTTCAATAAAAAATATTTGGCCACTATATCGAGAAAGAACGACAGGTCGAGCGTTAACAACGAGGGTGCAGATGACTATCGCTGCTCTGCGAAACGGCTTTCTCTCTTCGTCTCTTTCTCGTTTCCTACCTGTTTCTCACTAACTTCTTTTTGTTCGCTTCCGCCCTTCTCTCGCGTGGTCCACGGCAAGATCCCGTTTTCGTATTGCCGAGAGAAACTCGTCGTGAGACTCGTGTATTTCGTGTTTTTCCCAAACTGCTCGAGAGATGATCGAGCGATGACCGATCGACCACCAAAAGCTCTTGCGTGTACGACCTCGCGATGTATTGGTACGCGAACCGGCATGTCTCTTCGTCATTTCAGTGCTCGGGTTCGTCGTCACGAACGGGATCCGAGCCGGTCTCTTCGATTTTTCGATGGTCAATGAACTACTATATATCCTCCCATATATATATATATATATATATATATATTGAAAAGTTGGTTAGTTGTTTCCGAACGTACAAAAAAACCGGAAAACTCTCAAATTACCACGTACTCCAAATACAAAGAAATTTCCTTCTGAGAACAATGAATTATTCTTAGAGAACAGTGAAAACAGTATTTTTCATCCGTTCCCGCATTCGAAAGGGTTAAATTGGAGCTAACGGGGCCCCAAGACTACGCAAAGTCTCGGATCGCGGCAACTGTCGTTTCGCGTGCGAGAGTGAGTGCGGCAAAGCAGCGGTACCTCGAGGAGTCGGGTTACTCCGACTCCGGAAAGTTACTCGTTCTTCGGAGGAGAACGTCGCGATAACAGTCGCGATGGTACACATAGGTAGCCCTCGATTATGTGTATATAATAGTGTGTATGTTTCTATAACGACCGACGCGTGTGCAGCACGGCAGGCCAAACGGAGATTCACCGAGCGCGTACAAGACTTTGAAGAGTCCAACGAGCAGATCTACCCGCTTCCTGATCTTCCCTTGCGAGTATAAAGCATAGCGAAAGCCAGAAAGGTCGCAGAAGAAGAAGAAGAAGGAAGAGGTAAGAAAGATTGGGAACGCGTTGGCCGATCGAGAATAGCGTGTACGTATAGGTACGTACAAACTCTCGAGGTACCTATATCGCATTGTATATAGGATAGCGTCGGCACGGCCCGGAAGATCACCAGGCGTGCGCGTCTCCCGCGGTGAAACGTACCATTTATCCACGTCAACCTCGTTCTCCGACACCGCGAGGCGTCGTCGTACGTTCTCTCTGCGTTCAGCAGCCGCATTTCAGCACCACCATAGCTGTACACTCCATGGCAGTGCTATACCTTTACGTACTTGGCGTGAGGTGAGAAGAAGAAGAAGAAGAAGAAGAAGAAGAAGAAGAAGAAGAAGACGAAGAAGTTGGCAAAGAGAAAAGAGAGGGAGAGAGTCTGTCTGTGAGGTGCGTAAGACGAAAGACCTGGTATACGGGTGCCCAGACTTAGTACAGCGCTTTGCTCGCTTCTTTCACTTCAATGTTTCTCGATGTCTGTCGAATGCATCAAGTTGAAAGGTTAGCGAGGCCGCGTAATTCGCGTAACCGAGGGCATAGTTGCGCACCTTACGCGAGTCTGCAATGAACTTGCAAACGATGGTGACTTTGTTGCCGGTTTCAGCAGTTTTGCAGTCATTTTAAAGTGGAGTAAACGTAATTTTCTCGCTATACAATTTTTTTTTGTTATCTTTATTTAACAAGTTTAAGAATGTGGTTTTAAGGACGTTAGGCGAATACCACGGTGAAATGCTGAAGATCATTGTCAACATAATACATGAGATCGTACTCGTGAATAGCGTGCCGAAAGCGAGCCTCGTACAGATTCGAAGAAGACATCTGAAGATAGAGAAAGAGAATGGATTGGCGAAAAGATAGTGAGCAGGTACGGGCATCCTGCAGGCAGTCGGTGCCCAGACCGTTGAGTCCGGATAAACCTCACTGATAACATACGCCCGGTTAACACGGAAATTAACCGTTATATCATTGCACTTATTTAATCCAGTGGTGCAGGAAGGACGGAAAGAATGAACTGACGGGAGGAAAGGGGCCTCTAGCCCGAGAGATGGCTTATCCGTAGACGCGAGCCACCAATGTTTTACATAATCCAATGTACACCGAGAAAAATGGATCGTACAATATCTAGTGCGGTGAAGGAGGCGAGTATGAAAGTTTTTGACCGGTGTCGAAATGGAGACTCCGCACCTTCAACGTGTTCACTTTGTTAAAAGTATCCCCCGCCGTAACGACGAAGGAAAGAGAGACATACGAGCTCGCGATGGTCAGATAAGTCGCGTGTATATATAGTCGGTGGTTCCGAGAGGGACCTTTATAGAATTAAGTGACTCGCGAGATTTCTTTTTGTTTAAATGCTGATGCCTCCACACCCCGGAGTCGCGTGAATATTCATAGCCGCAGGGTGTTGCTCATTGAATTATCAACGGATTAAGATCTGTGAATAGTTGATATCACGAAGTGGAAGCCACGCTCTCAGGGGCTACTCGGAGGATAATTGATAACTCGTGTTGCGGTTATGATAATTTCGAAAAACGTCTTTCCCTCGCTCGACGGAGACGAAGAGAGATTCCACCTTTCTCATTCGTATCTTCCTCTCAGCCTCGTCTCGCAATCGTATCTTATTCCTGTACTAGCGTGCACTCGTCCGTGTAGATTTACGCAGCGTGGCACTAACGACCCGCGCGATCATCGAGAACCAACAAATCTTTGAACACTCGACGCTATCTGTTCTCAACGGGAATCGCTTCGCATTAATGAACATTGTAATCGAAGTACCGTACGTCCCCGAGTTCACACCAAGTTCCCAAACTATTATTATTTATCTTTTGCAAATATTTCTCATTATCAAACGAGAATCGCTCCGTTAATGTTTATTTATATATGTGTCGGCGCGGCATATTTAGCGGTAAGAATTCTCATTTTTCCAATGCGTTTCGTACGCGCGTATGAAAATTCATTCGAACTGATCCCGCGAGAGGTCTCCCATTGCCGGCATCTCTACCGCTCACGAGATTCTCGTGATGCCATATGAGAGAGCTCTCGTCTCTGTGAGCCCGGTGGTAAAGCCCGTTCATCTCTGTGTGTCTCTCCCCGATTCCGCGGTTCGAGATCCCCTTCGATGCCAAAGTCCGCGGCTTCTCGGGAGCGGCGGGGAATTCCCCGACGGCCAATCGGGCGGTGACTTTATCGCACCGGCGATGTTTCATTGGCCGAGAGCGTGAGTCCTATCGAGCGAGTGCCGGCGCAAGCCGCGCCTAGCTCGGAGGCTGCGCTCTTGTGTGTGACTCGTCGCGAACCAACACGAGACCAACACTGCATGTGTGAACGACGGGTCGGGGGTTACTGTACCTTCACCTGCACCAGCTTCTTCTTTCCCACTGGCAAGACGATCGTCGTCTTCTTCTTCTTCTTCTTCTTCTTCTTCTTCTCCTTCTTCTTCTTCTTCTCCTCAATATTCTCCGCACCATGCGCCGCTTCGACGTTACCCGCTTTCCTCCTCAGCTTCTTCGCACGCTTCGGCTCTCGGACGACTCTCCCTCGCTCTCTCGCAGATCGATGTAGCGAAACTCTCGAAGCGCAATCTCCGCTCCGCTCGCTCGAGCGTGGACTAACTTTGGAGATGTACCAGTACGAAATCTCGTTTCCTCCGAATTTTCGTATCGCGAGTCGAGACTCCGCAGCAATGGAGAATATCGCAAGATAGATCCTCTATGAATTCTCATGAAGACGCCAAACTAGATTACGAGTTTCGAGATTTTGCAGCTTCAAAGTTATAGGTGCAGTCGTCTTGTACAATTACGCACTTTGCCACCTTTTCATCGTCGAATTACTTTGATCCTCCTCTTTTTCGCGAATAAAATAAATGTCTGTACGTTTGAAACTGAAACGATCGAAACACAACAAGCTAGATTACTATTCTTCGATATCACACCTCGTCAATTTTCAGCCCTACTGAAACCACGATTTAGGAAAGCCACAAATCTGTTACGAATATGGAGCATCCCTGGAATTATTCAGATCGAAACTAGAGCATCGCCCAGACAGTTTGTCAAGGATGGTTCAATCCCCACGAACCTCCATTGATTCCCACATCCTTACCCTTCTGAAACATCCTTGGCAACTCCAGTTGCTACGTTGGTTACTATATTCACATTTTTTCTTAAAAAAATTTTAACGAGACTTCACATTCTACGGAGTGTTCAATCGGTCTATGGCGACCTCGTCTGCGTCGGACGTCGACGCCGCGGCGTTCGGCGGCTGGTTCGTATCACCGCGCAAACGCCGACGTCCCGACTGCTCCCCGTTCGTCTCACCCTCGACGCCACACACCCCTGAAACTCGACGAACGGTGGCACAAGCCAACGCGTGTAGTTGTGCCAGTCCCAGCGTCGATGTACATCAGTGGTAGGTAGCGACTATACACAGAGAGAAGCTTTAGCGTCGAAAACCCCTCCCCTTCGGCGTAGCTGCCATCGGTTGCCTGGCTCGCTAGCCTGCTGCTTCTACTGTGCGCACCCCTCTTCCTCTTTCGTTCTTCCTGACGTCTGCTCTGCCTCCGGCGGCGAGTTCTCCCGCTAGCTATAACGCGGCTTCGTGCGCGCGCGATCTTCCTCCTCCTCGTCGTCGTCGTCGTCATCGTTGTCGTCGGGCTTCGACGAGAGTGCTACCAAGATTTCACATTCGTACCGAACAATCGCGAAACATTTTTTTATCCGCCACGAAACGAATCCCGTCCACGAATTTTGCTGCACATTTTTTTTTCATTATCCATGAAAAAAAAAAAAAAAAGCGAAATAAAAATGGCAAGACTGGCTTCTCCCAACGAAAGCGTGTACTTCGAACTGTAGGATACAGTGTTGAATCGTGAATGTTTGTGACAAATTAATAACAGTTGTGAGAACGAAGACCCAGGACAAAAATTACAATTTTTTTTTTTTTTTTAATAAAGTCAGTGATTCCATTTTTTTTTACTCGATCCAGCATTGAATTATGAATTTTTATTGTGGAGTTTCGATGCTATGCGACGAAACGTAGACCAATGATCGACATCCGTGGCTCCGACGCAAGTGAATTAAAGCGATCACGTCCGACGGCAGAACCGGCGGAATCAACCGCATCGGGAGACAACGAGCCGGCTGAAGAGAACCGGACAGTGGCGAACGAGGCGAAGCGCCGCGTAAGACACAAGAAGAACGGAGTGCACGTTTCATCGGGGACGAAGTTCGCCATCCCTTCCTCGAGGTCGTTCTCTCGTTGTCTTGTCTCTGTCGCGTACAACCCGCGTACGTATACACACACACACACACACACACACATGCACGTATATATGTATACATATATATACGTTGAACAGTGGTCAACGAACTCGTCGATCCGTCGCTCTACCACTCGTCGAGAATACGCGAGAAAATGTCGTCCTCTTTACGATTCCGGTCCCACTGTCCGAACTTTGTGACGTGTGCCTCTTCGACATCTCCTCCCATCATCCCCCACCTGCCTTATACAACCTCTAATAAAATCTCGTGCATCCCTTCACGTTTTCTATAACCGTTCGATACATTCTTAGAACTATAATACTTTGCCAACACGATCGTTAACTTTCCACTGCACTTTTGCAAGTGATCACTGTTGAGAAAAATCATTTATCGTTGGCGGATTTACGAGCTGGAAGCCACGATCTTCCCAGAGCAATTTTTCTTTTGCTATTTTTTTTTTTTTTCACAACGACTGATTAACCTCTGTACGAGGGTTGATTCGGCTTGCAATTCTCGTGTTTGCTATTTCTCAGATTCGATTATGGGTGTACGTGACGAGCGCCGCGAGGGTAAAACGTTTATCGTTCCATCGGGCACGAACGATTCGTACTTCTGCCGGATGTTGTACCATTGATCCGATCTTCCATTATTATCCGTATACCGATGACGGTTATGGAGTTCCTGCTCCGTGAGAGAAGAAGAAGTTGAATCGTTGAAAAATTTTTCGTTCTTCGAGATCTCTGAGACGTGGACGAAGAGGAATGGAGTTTCATTGATGATTACGCACGCGATACTGTGAGTTGCCAATTTCTTTCGAAACAAAAAAATTTTGCTGCAATGGAATTTTTTGATTTTTCATTTTCTTCATTACGAAATGGTGCATTATTGATTTTTTTTTTTTGTGTCATAAGGCAATCGATTTTTCTGAGAAATAAAAAAAACAAGACACATCTACAACTCTGTGCGCAGGTCGACTCAAATTATTTTTCCACGGTTATGATAAATTTTAATTCCGGCGAGTTATTGTGTAGCTGAAGGTGAGTCGTAATGAGAACGAACGCGCATAAAAGCCGCAGCCTTGCCTCGGTTATAAAACTTATCATTGCAATCGCGGGATGCGGAATAAGTGATAAAATTATACGCTTACATAATTTTATAGCGCCTTGGTTGGAGTGGTTACACCGAGAGAGCTACTGTATCGTGAGAATCACATCTCTTCGTATATACGATCCGGTAGACCTATGATGTCTAGACGCCAAGACGGCAATTTCGCTCGGTGTATCGTGAGGATCATTCGGATTTCTTTGACGAGACTGTCAAAATGGAAGCTACCGTTTCCGTTCACCATACAAAAATTGCTAATAAAATAATTAACATTTTCAATATGAATTTATAATAATAAAGATAGGAAACTATTTTTTGTCGCACTAGCGCGTTTGATTTTCGAGAAACGTAAAGCCGCGGAGGGTGGTCGTGCCCGATCGATGCGAGAAGTGGCGAAGCTGTTGTCTCGCGTCGTCTTCGTGCGTACCTGACGGACCCCGAGCTGTAGAAAACGCAGGAAAGAATGAGACAGAAAAGCCTCTGTAACGTAAGAGATCAAAAGAGACGGAGGGAAAAGAGAGACCCCGCGTGTGCTGTAAGCGTCGGGACCGGCGGAATTCGCCGCTACTATTCCAGCTGGTTAACCGAGCTCAGGTAGGTAAGAACAGACAAGAGTCACGAGAAGGTGATCATTAAAATTTCTCGGACGCGCGCAGGGTCTGCCTCTGTGTAACGGGGAGAGAAAGAGAGAGAGAGAGAGAGAGAGAGAGAGAGAGAGATGAATCGGTCGGTCCGTAGGGTTGCGAGGAGCAGGGTGGTGTAGGATAGAGGTGAGGATAGTTGTAGCCTCAATGACAAGCGACCGTAAGGACCTGGGAGACTCCTCCGTCCTACTTTCCTTTACTCGTATCCCTCTGCATTCTGCAATTCCCAACCTCACCGGTCTTATACAACCTTCTCTACTTTTCTACCGTGTACTCGTTCCTTCTGCATGGTCCTCTTCGATCCTCCCTTCACGACATATTCCACCTTCCTGGTTTCTCAATTCCCGCATATTTTGACCAAAATACACTGTCATCGGCAGTGACAACCCGTCGCATTTATAGTTCGGACTCATCCCTGTAACGGGGAAGACTTTCTTTACTCCACGCCGACTGGTGGCAATGTTGACCTTGGTACAGACTTGCGATTAAGACAAGGTTACACTCAGGTTAACACTTATCCGTGTAGGAGGTAGAATCCCGTCACGCGGGCATCGCTCGTTCACCCGCGACGTTGAGTTATCGTGTTGCTGCTGCTGCTGTTGCTGCTGCTGCAGCTGTGGCTGCTGCTACTTGGGTGAACGGCGCGCGCCTTCGCCACCGCGCGCTCGCGCTCTACCAATTAGTTTTCTGTCTCGCTTTCGCTCATGGCCAATACGAAACTGAGCTACTACTCCGGAATCCATTCATTAACGGGACGCCGGTCACGAATTGTTTTCATTCATGGATTTCTCGTGCGTAACAATCTCAGGCACTTTGGGCTCGGAGCTCTCCCAGTCACTTGGCTTGCCCACCCCTGACGACGACGAGGAGCGTGTCCTGAATTCTGAATGAACGCAAAGACTCCGACCTACCTCTGCCATCATTAGACTACTATGCCTACGGCCATGGTGACGTAAAAGCTGATTGCGTCAATCATTCCCGATTTCGCCGATAGGCCGAGGACTTCCAACAGAGGAAAAACGTATTTGACACGATGATGGAGCTTGTGTCCACTACCTCGTTCGATGGACCGAATCTTATGATAAAGACTCGATAAAGTATTGAGAAATTTGCAAAACCCTCGCATAAAATTTACGTGTCCTTTTGATGTTTTTCATCTTGACGGACTCTCCCCTACTCATGTCACAGTTTGTGCAACATTTTTAATGAGTTTTAATACGGTGTTTTTTTTTTTTTTTTATGAATTACAGAATGTGGAAGTGGTATTGGCGAAGTAGGAGGACAGAATGCTGAAGGAAGTAGGCTGCGGCAGCAGTACACCCCCGCCGGGGGATGGTGCGGTCAGCGGGCGTCAAGTCGGCACTGTTGAAGGTACCAATCCCGATGGTGGACTCGGTTGCGGAGGATGCGGCAGAGAGATAGCGGAACGATGGTACCTGAAAGCCGCCGATCGTGCATGGCACAGCGGTTGCTTGCAGTGCTGCCATTGTCGGGTACCCCTAGCCGCCGAGTTGACTTGTTTCGCACGGGATGGCAATATTTATTGCAAGGAGGATTACTATCGGTTCGTACAACCTCCTTCCTTACTATAGATATATTATCCGATGATTTACGACCGTCTCGCACAGTATGTACGGACTCTGTGCTCAATTCTTTATACCCTCAAAGAAATGCACCTGACTTCTGCCATTATATCAGTTATCACACGAGAGAAAGCTCAGTCCGATCTTTCCATATCGCAAAAGAGAGGATCGGGAATGAAATTTTTATCAGAGAACGGTAAACGCAAAGATCGAGGTGGTGCGTGGAGAGAATTGAAAAATATTTCGTATCTTCAACGGAATTAATGCAAAATCCATGCTCCTGTTTCGCGACCGTCGTCTCCCTTTTTTTTTTTTCGAATATAGCTCTATACCTCTTTCTACTTGGCGATGTCGCGCCAGACCTCGCGCTACATCTCCACGATTTCGGTATTTATTGGGGTAGTGGCGAATTTGCATAGGAGCGTCACTTATACGTTTCGAGGACCACACAAAATGCCTACTAATGGGCGCGACGATACCCCCGTTGGGGACTATCCGCGAATCTATCTTTCTCTCGCACTGCGGACCAAACGAATATTCTAGCCGTTCATTGCCGTTATTTTATTTCTTCTATCAACAACCAACGCTCTTGCACGTTGCCTGCAAATGTTGTATTGTCAAATGAGAAAACACTTGTACACATCGATGCGGCTTAAAATTTGTATCGAGCGAAAACCGCAACGAATTATGTCCGGATCGTCGCGATATATCTCGTGCGTCATCGCCCTATCATCGACCATTAAACGCTGTCTCGTCGCGTCTCTCGGTAAGAAGCCGAGGAGATCGAGGTCTCGCGCGCGCGAGCGGTAGCCCATGAAAGTGTTATACTCTTATTGGAGTTGAGTCGCCGTGGACCCCGGGGGTGAAGAGTTAGAGAGAGATAAAACGAAGCGTGAAGAGCAGACGGGGGGCTGTGTTGCTCGCGGGTCCAGGGAGCGATCGGAAGACCGGTTATCAGTCTCCGGGAACGAGACTCGAGTCGCCTGCTGGGAATATATGTTAATTTCGAACATACGAAAACATCACAGGGATGCGCCGCTGCGCTACGGTCCCGTCAGGCACGCGCTCTCCGCTCCTTCTCAACCACGAATCAAACATTATATTGCGTTCTGCATCTCGAAGCAAAAAAAAGCTCCGGATGGAAAGTTTGCAAGGGGCATTCTTGCGACACACGTTCCCAAGCGGGGAAATGGGAATTTTTTTTTTTTTAGTTTCACGTTATTATGCTCTTCCGTGGCAACGCGTGGAAATTGCAATCTCGACTTTTTCACTGGACGTTGATTTATTACGACGACGGCGTACAATCGCGTTATACGCGTTGCCTGCTGCGGTACGCAGAAGACGATCCTTCGGACGGCTGGTTGGTTCGAGAGGGGAAATGACGTCTTATCGCAACTCACCACTGTTGCCAACAGAATCGAGCTGTAACTGCTAGTCGTCGCGAACACACGCACGGGCGAGCATTTTTTTTCTGTATCGTCGAAGAGAGTGAAAGTACCGGTTGACTATCGTTTCGAGCTACGTACGTGTTTCTACTTCTGTGTGAGATTTTTCGATTGTACCATTGTCTCGGCGCGATGTGCACCAGTCAATCTTCTTTGGGACGGCGCCAAGACGAGAACTCTTTGTGAATAAGCGTGCCGACCGTGGAAATCGCTGAATTCGATCGTTCGTTTTTTTTTTATGCAGGAGACAAGATGGGAAACTCTTTTTGAGACTTGATTGATTGTCCCGAGATGCTCGGTCTAGTCAACGCGAAACGTTTCATCGTGGGAAGGAAGATTTTTTTACAATTAAAAAAATATTTAATTCAAAAGCTAGTTGATCTAGGAAATGCGTGGCATTATTTACATGATTTTTTAATATACGAAAATCAGCAAATTAGTATGGTACTTTGCAGTAGGGCGAGCACAGCAAAACTAACAGCCGAACGCGGACAAAATGGATTCACGATGGAAAGGAAGCGACGACCGGTATCTTTGCGGTTCTGGTTCGTTAGGGTAGAAAACAACGACACTCCATGCAATATGCAACAATGCGATACGACGATAGATTCACAGGGACCCTGGAAAGAGTACGGTGGAGGGACGAAGGAGACGAAAGAAGGCAGAAGGAAATAAAATGAAACACATAGCACAGAAAAATCCGAGAACTTTTTGGCTCTATCGTACTTCTCTCGAGATATATTTTTTTCATGAAAAACCTATGTAAATTGAAAACATAGAAGCAACGATGTCAAAAATTCCTTAAATATCTTCTATATACTGATTAAAAAATAGATATTAATTCATAACATCGGCAGGCGCAAAAGACACGAGTAATATATTTTTTATAATTCAGGTGTGTTCTTGGCGTTGCAATATTTGTTGTGCCGGTTGCGAGAAAAAAGTTTGTAGCAACGAGAATCGAGACAGCTTCGTCGTTCTGCTGCAATGGCCTTTCTCTGTGTCTCCCTCACTATCGCTACGCATATATGCATGTATTATCGTCTATATAAAAATGTGTACTCTATCTCGGGAGAATGAAAAGAGAAGTGCCGTTCCAAGAGAAAGCCTGCATTGTCTGCCATTTCTGGAGTATACGCGAGTGCGCATAGCTGAAATGAAATGTGGGAGGGCTTTCGAGCTTTCGGCGAGTTAGCGCGAGGGCGAAAACAATATGTGTGTGGTCTCACGAGCATGAAAATATCTGCATGTGCAAAAATTCACTTTGGCAACGTGCCTAAATTATCGGTTTAAGACAAAAGGTGTGAGGACTTTTTTGTTTATTTTTTAGTTCTTTATCGACGCATTTTTACGGATTTCTCATTTTTCAGTTTTTTAGCTAGTTTCCACGAATTTAATATTTCGGCACGCTACCACGGGTTAAATAATAAACGAAGAGAAAAAATCTCTGGAACTTTTATTTTCTACTCTTAATTCTACCCGAATTTCCGTGAATTTAATGTTTTCATAAATTTGATATTTATTAAATTCATGGAAAATAGCGAAAAAAATTTGGAAAATTTTTTTTTGGGCTAGTTTTAATGAATTTTTTATTCATTTTTTTTTTTTTATATATTTTTTTTTAATACGACGAAACCCTAGAAGTGTTGCATTTTTTGGAAATATTAATTCATAAACTCTATGCTACAGACTATTCGCAGTTCCGAGATGTTCCCGATGTCGAGCTGGTATATCCGCGTCGGAGCTCGTCATGCGAGCGCGAGATCTCGTTTACCATGTGGCCTGTTTCACCTGCGCCTCGTGCGGCATTCCTCTCAACAAGGGTGACCACTTCGGCCAGAGGGACGGCCTCGTTTACTGTAGGTGAGATATCAACGTTCTTTCAACTATTTCGATTAATTATTTTTGTAACCTCGAATTCGTCTCGTGAAAATTGACAACAGCGAGTAATAAACTTTTCTTCGATCGTTTTCCGATACGGCAAAGACCTCATTACGAGCTGATATGCTGTACCGCTGATTACGGCAACACTTCGGGCAGCGTCGACGACATCGGTTCACCAGGGGTCTCACCACTTCCGGTGTACTATGGCGCCGCCGAACACAGTCCAGTGGCTTCGGGGGGAACCGTACAAAAGGGCCGTCCAAGAAAGAGGAAACTGTCGGAAGTCACCGGTTCGGAGCTTCCCGTCACGATGAGACTCGCTGCCGGAGCTTTGGGTGAGTTCGACGATGTTTTTCTTTCTAATCCGACAATGGGCGGCTTTGTGAAACACTCGAAACTATTGACACTACACTCGAGACGATCGAGAACTCGGCAGAATATAAATACACGTTCGATGACACGCGTAAGGTAGTCACGACATCTGGGAGATGCAGTAAAAAAAGAGCAGGTTATTTGCGATATATATTTAACAAACGACCCAGGTAATTTATTCCTCTCAACGATTGTACAAAGGCATATCGGATTCGTTGTTCTCGAGACGATTTGTTGTGTGCGAGAGGTCTATTACACTCCGGTGCACTTGTCAAAAGCTTCATGGGCTCCGGGAACGCACTTCTCGACAATTTTGTTCGATGCTAGAGAAGCAAAAGCGCCGGCAAACTACGTTTACTTTGTAGGGAAGAGAGAACGACAGGGCTTTATGGGGCTGTTATAGTTCGTTGCTACAGATGTGTGGACCAGTGAGCGGTACAGCATTTCTCACTTTGCATTGCGAAGTGAGAAAGCGAGTAAGAGAAAAAGGGAGCATGGGCCGAAGTACATCGCAGAGGTACTACGATATGCACGAGTTTATAATGCTTGGCAAATACTGTACGTTCAACATCGCCCCCCAACGTTTCGAGTGAAAACAAATTCCGTCTCAAGCTCGGAACCCTTCCAGTGCAACCGGCAAATCCTCGCAGCTCTCCCTCGAGCCGTTCATCCGTCGCAATTGCGGAAGCTGCGCGGCTCCTTCAGCTAAGAACGTACGTTAAAAATGTGACCAGCTTACCAGCCATGCAATTACAGATACGCGCATCTCATCTATGCGGCGAAGAAACAACTAATCCAACGCTTTTCGATAGAATTTCATCCTCAGTATTTCGCTAGGATTCGCGACAGCCAATTACGCGTATTTGCACAGTGTTCGATAATAATAAAACGAAAGAGAAGCTGTTTCCTCGCTGATACTGTGAAGACCGTTTTCCGTTCTCGGTATGAACGAACAGGTCGCCAATAGAAAAATTGAAAAATTTTGAGTCTGGCGAGTCACCATGCTTCGTGCATCGGAAGAGCTTCTCACGAAGGACCAGTCATGTGGGACAGAACCGAATCGGTGATTCTCGGAACTATATCATTCTATCGGACCCGCGTTCCCCGAACTTATAAAAGTCGCAGACATCTAACCCCCCGGAATCGTCTTCCCAGATCCTTCGTCCCCGATCCTCCGACGTCTGCTGCCATTCGGTCTCGTATCCGTTTAGCGATATACCTCCTCACATGCGGTTCCCGATCACGTCGTTTCAAGTTATTTTATAATCGTCGCACAATTAGAGAATTGAGCACCGAGAGCCGGCGTGGAGGAATTTACGAGCGCGGAGGCTATAAAAATCTTGGATGCGCGAACGTATCTCGAAGACCCGTGCGCGACGCCGCGCGACCCAACATCGGCCATCCCCCGATCTTGCCCGGTCTTCCTCTTCTTCTTCTTTTTTTCTTCTTCTTCTTCTTCTTCTTCTTCGTTGCCGATCTCGTCTCGCCGTTTCTCCGTATGGGAAGAAGACTGGCGGTGCCGGCCGACCATGAAGCACACGGCTTCAACTATCCCTGGCGCTTTTATTGTTTCGACACATGTGTGTTGTTCTTCGTCTTCCCTTATCGCGCTGGCTCTTCGTTCGTCTTCTTTCGCTCCGTTCCTTTCCCAACTTTACCCTTTTTTTTTTCTCCCCTACCCTTTGCCTGGTTCTCCGCCGCGAGGGCCCTCGCCCTCGATCGCATACACGTGTACGTGTATACCCATATAATTGCGCTACTTTTTTGCCCGGGCACGCGGTCACCGGCAAAGGTCCGGAGGGACATTTCGCGTTCTCCAAACTAGCCGCTGCGAGAATGGACGTATCGGTGTTGCGGCGACGTCCACGCCATTCCCCACTACTCGCGACTCGAAGAGACCACAACTTCTTTCTACATGTGCGCGCGCGCGCGCGCGCGCGCGATTCTCCGTCTCGATGACTTTCATGGCCGAAAATATAACAGTTCTCCCGGCATACGGACGAAACTATGCGCAAAAAGCGTCGAAATGCGGATAAAAAAAATATGAGAAAAGAAGCTCTCGTTCGTAGAAGAAATTCTGTAACAAATTGCCTACTACATTTCGCGATTGAACGATCGGAGAAAAAAGGCGATAAGTTTTTTCATTGCTTCAGAATTGTCTCAAATGTATTCCTGTTACAATTCATAAAGTTCAAAGCTGTAGGAGTAAGAATGCATATGATCTATTTGCTTCGAGTCTTATGATTGCGAGGCAGAGCCTCGATGACGAAGAGCCTTAAAGGGTCGGCGATAAAAATAAATTTCCAATGGGGAAGCGGTCTCGGAGCTAAGACGATTGAGCAATCAGCCTATTGAGGGCTATCAGTAAGATACGCAACGGACATCTACAACAGCCGTGCTCGATCCTCATAGCAACTGGTCCATGAAGATTACAACACACGCTTCGCCTCTTGTATAAAGAGAAAGAAAGACAAAGTAAACGAGAATCGGAGAAGAAGACGAGGATCGGGCTTTCTCTTTATCCCGGGTGGAAGAATAAGAAGAATAAGAAAACATTGAAAAATAAGAAGAAGCAGAGGGATGTGAACGACGAGAGGAGCGGTCCGCGCGGTCCGCGGGCCCGCGGGGACAGTGACAGATGGGTATCGACGCTGAGATGCATCGATTGGCCGCTCCCTCCCGGAAAAGAATGTTGCCGCGACCAATACCTGGTCTTCCAGTCCACAATGGCCGCGAACACTAATACCTACATCCCTGTGTCCTCTCTTTCTCTCCCATCCCTCCATCCCCGAGCTTCGCGTATCCTCCAACTTTTATATACCTTCGAGATAGAAATAAGAAAATAAAAAGGGGAAAAAAACTAATCGGAAAGCGAGAAAGAGTTAGAGTTCCCTCTACGCGTCTCTCCCCTCTGCTGTGCTCGTTTCTCTCTCTCTCTCTCTCTCTCTCTCTCTCTCTCTCTCTCTCTCTCTCTCGCTCTCTCTTTGTGGCATCCTTCCCAATTTTTGTCTTTGGCGTGACAAATTGTGACCTCATTCTTAAGGCTCGATCCTCACCTAACCGCGCGCAACTGTCCCGCTATACAGTCACCCGAAGAGACGCTCTGACCGAAGATCACGCATCGGTTCGCTGTCGCTCAACTCATCGTGCAAAAATCGCTCGATCGTTCGTCGCTTAATTAGGTATCGTCGATATATACGAGGGCTTTTTTTGTCCGTTAGCCAGGATAATGGGAGCGACGGCGAGTTTACTGCTTCCTAGCAGGAGGGAGGCGAACTCTTGCCAGAGAATCGAACGAGACGAGAGGGCAAAGCGTCAATCGGAAGAGACTCCGGAGAAACCGGTGTCGAGGAGGATGTCCCGGTGCCAAGTTTTTTCACAGACCGGAAATCGTATTCCGCTTGTGCCAAAACGATTCTCAGATCTGATGTTCGTTACGGTCGATGAAACTTTTGCCATCTTAGTCCGAGACTCATTAAAATTTACACGAGTTCCGCAATTGTTTGGTCTTTCGCACAATTACTTTTGCGAGCAAACTTTCGAGTCTAAATCTAATCGTTTAATAGGTTCTCGGTTTCGTACGGACGCGTCGATTAAACGACTCGCTAGCTCCGATGGTTATTAATGACACTTTGATGACTATGACTCGTGTCTGGCTCTGTTTAACAATTAGCGTCGAGTACCCACTTCTTTTGCTCCGTCCTCGTGTACTCCGTTCTATACCTACCATGGTTATAAATTGCAACGAGCAGGTGTGGAAAGACTGATTTAGCGTTTCCGCGTTCCCGAGGGAACATCCGACAGATCGATCGCTCGGACCGCGCGCATTTCGTACAATTCCTGTCTCGGACGCGGTCAAATAATAAATCGACGAAATTAGTACGACCCTTAATATTCCTCGGCCCGTGTGACGTTTTCCAAAAATGTGTGAAAGGCCGTTTATATTTATCGAGCGATAATTCATCTCATTTTACATGTTTATATCGCGTGTATCTTCGTAAAAATCGCCGATTTGTTACTCTACGACATCACGGTAGAGCGTATCGTTTCAGCGGCAAAATTATTTGCTCATCCGAACCCTGCGTTTAGCGGGGTTTTTTTTTTTTTCACGTTCTCTTTTTTCGCAATATATTCCGTTATAAAATGATTGCTATGTGTACTATGCGACCGTCTACCTTATACATTCGTTCATCGTCCATTCGTTTTTTCTCGTAGCAAGCGTATAAAATTCTCTCCGACCATCAACGCAGCTCAACGCAGCTGCCGAACTGCCCCAGTTTTTTGGTTAAAACAATTTTCTTCTTCACCTTTGCCATATATATAAAACACGTTTGTCTGCATTTAGGCGCACGTGCTCTCGATATTTCGAGGCGATACGAATAAACGATCTCGGGAGTTGCACGTCCGATCGAATTATCAATAAATTCGAGACAATTTATACACTTGAAACACTGTACAGAGTTTCGTGTGATCTATTTTCTTCAGAATTGCTTCATCCAAATGAACTATCGTCGTCTATGGAGTCCCTTGCCGCTTACGACGCGTCCGTTGGCTCGCCGGGACCAGTACACCAGAGTCAAAGAACAAAGCGTATGCGAACGAGTTTCAAGCATCACCAGCTCCGAACCATGAAGAGTTACTTCGCCATCAATCAAAACCCTGATGCAAAGGATCTCAAACAGTTGGCTCAAAAGACCGGGCTGTCGAAGAGGGTGCTTCAGGTATCGATAATCTACTTCCTCGTAACTCATAATCCCAACAAAAAACTATTCTTCTTTTCTGCTATGAAAAATGTTGTTTATTCGGAAGTTTGTCCCGATAATAACACCAAAAACTGAGAGATAAAGGAGCTTATCGTTGACACGGTGGTTTTAGAATTTTTGTGATTTTTCTTTCGGAAATTAGGTATGGTTTCAAAACGCCCGAGCAAAGTGGCGTCGAAATATGATGAGACAGGAGGGAAACAGCGGGGCAAACAGCATAGGTTGTCCAGGAACACCGGTACCTTCCAGTACCGGAGGATCGCCCAGTATCGGTTCAAATTCGGCGATGCTCGGTGACAGCAACAGCATGCCCACGACATCCATGGAGGAACTCCACGCGCTTCATCATCTACACTCTGGTGTGTCGTCCCAAGTATCATTCTCGGATCTCTACTGACGACGGCGCGAGATGGAGGAGGAACATTTCTCCTCTCTCTCGAATCATCGCGCTTGAAGGACGGACATCAACGAAAGATTATTCGTTACTTTTGTACAGTGCGCGTTTTATTGTTACCGCAACGGGATCCGATTCAGTGAAATCGACAATAGTTATCTCGAAACGAGAAAAGTTCACGTTTTCAGATCGTACGATTTTTCCTCCGTCGAATTTAACGCGAGCTCGCGTAGAACATTTCCTCGAAGTGTAAAACACTTTTAAAGTGATTAATCGCCGGCGAATAAAAGAAAAATTAACTCCGTCGTAATAATGAAGAGAAAGAGTAATATATTTGTGGAGTTTTTCGACTGACCCGGAACTAGTCATTGGAGACAAGTAGGACATTAAAAAACAAAAAAAAAACGTATGAAAAGAAAAACGTAAACGCGGCGTTCGAAAAGTCGATGGCGATACTTCGCAGCCCTGACGATTCGTTAGGATTAAGTGTAATCAGTGATAATAACCATAGTTCCATGCACATCCGAATTACCAAAGGTATTATATAGACAAATAGTTTCTATATTATGGGTATGCATGAGATTCCGTGAATGTTCGTGACGAGTTGTAGAAACTGATTGACGTAAGAAATTCGTGTATCGAATTTTAGTTTAACTTTCAACGAGGAAAAAAAAAAAAATGTCTCTTCGGTGCCAATCGTCGTACACAGTTCCGAGAAGTAACATGGACCGAGATAAATTCGATGAAATCATTTATTTTCGAGTGTAATTGCAAGAAAGAGAATCGAGAATAAGTGTAAACGGGTCGTAGGCAATGATGTAAAATCTCTGTGTATAGATACAAATAATTGTGCTAAAATCGGAATGAAATTATATTATTGTCTATCGAATATATGTATATATTAAAAAAAAGTACTCTTTCCATAAATATTCACCTCACATCCTCAATATCATAATCCCAATACCTTTTTGGACGATTTCAGATGGGAATCTACTGTACGGAAAATACGTCACTTCCGGTATGACGTTACGTTGATCAAGCGCCAAAACCCATTAGTTTTTCGGACTCGAAATAAAATTGATTCGATAAATCGTGCGTCTTTTATCCGCGGTACTCGGTAATAGTTTCTATTCTCGAAGTGAAGATAGCCCGAGAGGAAAGAGGTACGAGCGAAGAGAGTATCCTAATTAGCATCAAATTAGGTATTTAAAGATTTCACGATTCTCGGTCGAGAAGTGCACATCGGTACGAGGTGGTGCGACGTACGAGTCGGAGGTCCGGCACGAAGGTTCGGCCTTAGGGGCAGCGGAGCCTACTTAGCTTATGCCAACATAGAGTTGGGGTTCCCTCGTGTAAATTGTAGGCCGAGAGGCGAATCGCGTCGTATAAGTGCATGGGCGCGCGAGAAGGTAAGCACTCCTCTCTTGGCTCTCGGACTCAGCGCGCAGGGCCGTAAGCCGTATATTTTGTCGGCGCTCATATAAGTTAATTTTCAATCTATATGCGGGTTCTCGGATGGCGCTCCGGCGACTCATCAACGAAATGAAGAAATTGAGACTCTCGTTAATATTTAATGAACTCGAGATACAATGGCGGCGCCGGGGCTCTTGGACTATCGTGGCATTTATTTCACCGGCGGAATATCACCTCTCTTTGCATAAGACGCGTGAGAGATCTTACGGTCACCGGTGCTCTCCGACACTGGCCGGTTGATTCTATCAACCGCGGTTCTAACGAAACCACTACACCCCCTCGCGATAAAATCCTGATTTTATTTTTCGTTACTTATTGTTCGCGAAATTTGTGTTATTCTATGTCGACCCGGATACCCAATTTTTTGTAACAATATATTTTCGTTTTTTTTTTTTTTTCAAGTGGATGCAGGATAAAGCGAGTGCGGAGGGAATCCTCCTCGATGCAATGCCACTGTAAACGCGCCAAGAAATCTCGCCCATAAACGATTGAATTTTACGTTAATTAGCCAAGGGTCGTTGAGCGGCACGCGAAGGCGTCCGAGAGCTGTCTTAGAGAGCTATAATGAGAGGGGATCTCTCTCGGTGTAATGGGAAATGCATATGGAACGAAATCTACTGCGACTCGGGCTCTACTCGGAACTCCATGTTTCAAGGACACTTTAAGCTTCGCATAAATACGCTATGCAGGGCCAACGATTCTGCTTAGTTGACCAGGAGTAACAAAAAAAAAAAAATGATCCACATAGTATTATCCAGAATTCTCGACGATCAGCATATTCTTCTCGACGAAATGGTACGTATCATGGGAAAAACTTAACACTCTTTGATGTCCGAAAACTCCATCGAACACAGCGCCATAAACGCTTTCTCGGAGTTTCCCACGGGGGGGGGGGGAGGGGGGGCCGAAATTCTCAAGGATCCTGACCGCGGTCCATGTCCGACAATGGAAGGAATTGCGCCGCCGGAGCACCTATCTCGCGGAATCATAAATCCCAACCCCGTGCAGGAGCGATCCCGGCCCGCGTGCGAACAAGTCGCGACGGTCCAGAAACGACGAATCCGAAGCTCGCCTCACGTTTCTGAACTGGAGAGTCCGCCGAGTGGATCGATCCGTCAGTTGCACTTTGATGTACCGGCAAGAAAGAGCCCATCGGTATTTCCTCTCCGCTATACCGCGCCATATATACACAACTTCTATATATAGTATATAGTATACGCGATGCGCCATACGAAGACAAGTCCAGGGCGGATGGTGACGAAGGGATCGACGAGTGAAAGGCATATAGCATTCACAGCCTCTCTCGACCCGACTCGAAGAGGAACGAAAAAAGTTGACCAATTTTCAGTAATTTGTACGCTAGGGGTAAACGCGCGAGCGTAAAAGCACGCATCGGCAGTTTAACGGGGTGGACGCGAATGTATCATTGGCTCCTCGAGGAGCATCCGCGGTATGAGAGTCGCTGCGATATAATCCAGTGACTGGCATACACATTGATCTCTTTCCGTTCCTTCTGTATCGTGTCATTCACTGCAGGGTGCCAATTACTGCGACGATGTCAATGACTGTATCCTGCTGCATCATTGTCTTGCGAGATCACGATGCCGTAGACCTTTCCGGATCAAGTTTGCTGCCCTCGGCGCAAATACGATCGGTCCACCGGAGCTCATACAGCGAGTGCGGTTTACACGAACGACACAGACCAGCATCCCCGTGCGTTCATACGCTGGGTGACTCTCTCGGCATCCAGCAAAGCAGAGAAACTCGTGACGCCCATAAACAACCGTGAGCTCGCGTCACACGGACGTTCAATCGTGTGACGCACATAAAGAACCCGGTGCGCACTTCACAGAGGCGCGGTACGAGCTACTGTGTGCCTCCATTGCATAGGGAAAGAGTGCTCGACGCTGTACGTACATACACAAGCCAAAGCTCGGAGAAACACGAACGGCCAGTGGTCCACCGAAGCGGCAATCCAGTGGACGGAAGAGTGCGTACGTATAAGGTATATCGAACCTGCAAATTGTAACCGTGAGTGCGTCGAATATCGGGTGCAGTTGGACCTGGGAAATTGCACGATTCGAGATCTAGACTCGAATCATCCGGCTCGATGTATGATTTTAACGAAGAAAAGAGAGCAAGGGTGTTTAAATTTTCGGGTTTGGGGTCTGCCAGGCTCGGAAAAAAATTGAACTGTACATGGAAGGTCGATTCGAAATGGTGGTCGGAAGGCTATGTGAAGGAATGGAGGAACTCGAGAGGGACGCACTGCCGTCAGACTGCTATTTCGGAGGCGGGAAGCGAGGAAGCAGTTTCTCTCCTGTGGCCGGTCGATAGTCTTTTGTTCTGTCAAACGTTGGAACGTGGACCGCGCCTCCGCGGTTTCCCCTCGCGCGTTCGCATTCGGGTTCCATCGCAGAGCTCGATGTTCCTCTTTCTCCGTCGCTCTTCTTTTCCTATATCCTGCTTCTTGTTCTTCTTGTTTCCGTTCGCTTTCATCCTCTTTCGTCCACTGTCGTCCTTTGCGATTCCCCCCCGGCCGTTTCGCTATCTTCCTTTTACCCTTGCGCACGCTTCCACCTCGAGAGATCGCGCTCGTGGAAACGTTGAGCTCGGTAGCTCTCGAGCACGCTGAGATGGAGACGGGAGCCCGTGAGTTTTTATTGGGGCGGCTGCGCTCCTGCTGCTGGCTCTTCTTCTTCTGCTTCTTCTTCTTCTTCTTTTATCTCAAACTCTGGCCGATCGCCCGGCTCATCGTTGTCGACTTAGTTCGTTCTCTTGCTTATTCCTTGCAGCCCTGCAAGACTCTCTTGCAACGGTTATAGTATTCTTCCTCGAGACGATGTATAATCGAGAGCTCTCTGAGTTCATACAGAACGCGTGCACGGTGTCCGCGTGACGGTGGTGCGTCCTCGCAAGAAGGGTTGCCCGCCCGCCTTTCGCTGACCAGCTGCTCCACGAATCTATCTATTCCCACCTCTCGAGCAAATACTCACCGCCATTGCGATTACCAAAAAAAAGTATAACTCGCGTGTCAGGTACAAATATTTTTTTTTGATAATTTTATCGTAATTCATTTTTGTCTCTATTCTTATTTATCTGTCTTCGTTTCCGTGGTCAGTCGTGCGGCTCCTCCTATTTCTCTTCTAGCGCGTCACATCCTTCAATGTAAGGAAATTTAATGATAACGAAGTCGAAACATTTCTCCCTCTCGCGTTTCCGCTTGGACGTTTTCTCGGTGTGTTTCTATCTCCGTATATCAGACCGGGTAACAGCGGTGGCTCACCTGTTTCATGCTGGATAACACATACGTTGACCATCGTATTCTACAGTTTGCTCTCTCCCGCTCTCGCACCACCCTTATCCGGAATATATACCAAATGCCGCCGCTGCACGACCATCGCGCATGTCCTCCTCGTGGGACGTTTGCAAATAAATTCTCATCCTGCTCCCTTGCCTTGGCTCCCATCGCAGGTTTTTTATTCGAATAAAACTGCACTTGAATACTGCGGATCGCCTTTACACGCTCGCCACAGTTATGTGTGCGTGTGTGTATGTATGTTATGAATGAAATTTACAGGCACCTGGTGAGATTCTATCGTTGAAAACTCCACACCGAGACTTTGCGAAGGTTCAAGCCCGATCACCTCTCTTGCAATTTAAGGTCAGGAGTGTATTATATCATTAAGAATGCGCGATCGTTAAATTCTCCATTCTCGCCTAAAATAAGGACCCAGTGCACGATTATCCGCGAATTAAAAATCATAAAATATTAATAAAAATGTACAAAAGTTTCTTCGAGTCAGCATCTTCGAAAGAAGTGATGGGGAATAAAAGTACCGTCATATATCGTAAAATAACGTGTTGCGACCTCTTTCTCAAAATGTGTTCCTCGGGTCAAAGAGTCGAGCAGTCCTGAGAACCATTACGCGTAAAATGTTTCTCCACCCTTTTGCGAGCAACATCGCTCCAAAAAAATACTCGTGAAATTTCCCCATGAGGGTGCGATTCCGCTGGATGCGTTTGCGGGCTTTGCTCGCGCTCAGGTAAGAATGTGGCGTGGAATGTTCCAAAGAGGGATACTCTCGGCGAATCTTCGCGAGGGGGCGGGCGCACACAGGTCGCACAACACCAGAAAGAGGGAAGAAGCTCTCGTCGTCGTCGTTGTCGAACGCTGTATCGACCGCACGTGCAGCAGAATGCAATGCTCGGGCTTGTACAAAGGGCGGTGAGAGTGCGAGCACATGCCGATAAGCGATCCGGCGAGCGAAAGACTGCAGGATAGCGGACGAGAATAAGAAATAAGGGGAGAAATACAAGGTGGAAAAATAAGCGAATACAACGAGCGCGGCGCGCATCGGTGGAAGCCTAATTCCGTGTTCGCCGGGAGTTTATGATAACGATAGCGAGCAAGCCACTTTCCCCGTGGTTGCATACTTCGCAAGTTGTTGCGGTTCGCTCGCGGATAGATAGCTTCGCTTCGAGCTTTCCGATCCTGCTTTTGCTTTTGTGTGTGTGTGTGTGTGTGTGTGTGTGTGTGTGTGTGTGTGTGTGTGTGTATGTGTGGTACTTCTGCGGTTCCTTCGGTTACCGTTTGTATACACTCTTGTAGCTTTCTGCATGCAGCCAAGCGAAGAGAATCGCGCGGCTTCTCGCTCGCCGTTCGGTTGGCCAGCGGCAGATGCTGTTGCATATGGAGAACAGAAAAGGAACGAAAGATGGCCGCTGCTGCTCCTGGTCGCTTTTGCTTCTGGTCCCCGGCATTGTCTACCACGTACTCCGTTGTAAATAATGTCTCCTCTTCTGCTCTCAGCAGCTACTCTGTCGTGCGCGCGGTTCGCCAACAGCCTGTGGTACGGTTGCCGGAGAGTTAGCGCGCAGGAAACCACCTCGCCGAGGCCCTCTGAATCCTTCCCTTTGCCTCCGCACTCTTCCTCCTCTTCCTCCTCTTCTTTACCTCAGCGTGCGTTTCCTTCTCTTTCTGTGGTTCGACGTTTCTTTCTCAGTGCGACGGCGAGACTCGACTGCTACCTGGTTGGCCCCCGCAGGACCAACGCTGCCGTCCCATCGCGGCGGGAACCTGTCGCGCATAAACTGATTCGCGAGTGAATGTCCCTTTCTTGGATCTGCTCGATTCCTCGCGAGACGATTTCTCTCCTGGTTTTGCCAAAGAGTTCTCAGTTCCATCGGTGAATCCTTCGAACGTGATTCAACCTGGATTTTTATGGCGAGGTCAGATGACCGGTATTAGATAGGATGAGATTGTTTTTCCACTGATGAGGATTACATTTTCCTGCTGGGATATCTGCTTTTGTACTTTTGATAAAGTGCGCAAACTCGAATAACGCCGACAGGCTGTTGATGCACATGTTTCTTCGTGAAAATGGAGAGACAGAATCTTCAATTCTCGCCTCGTTAAATCGGCGATGTTTTGAATGAGAACACGGACCGGCCAGTCGCGGATGAGAAGAGATCCCGGTGGATTTATGGGTGCGTAAGTTTTATGCGATCGTTAAAGTCGAGAGCTTTAATCGCGCGGTTGGGGTATGTGTTTCGGTCGAACCACCCTGTACGGGTTACGTGTCGAGTGGAGAACGTACCTGCGGACTGCCGGAGAGAATCCGCTGTATCGTAGCGGGAGGCGATACTGCGGGGAACACGGCGCGGAGAAGGCGAACGTCGCCCGGCAAAGGGAAGGCTTCTTCGGGTTCCCGAAGGCTCGGATTATCCAACCGGCACATCGCTTATTCGTGTATCAACGTTTTTTACCCTTTTCGAACCGTTTTCTTCGACGGGGGCGCGCGCGCGCCTCCTCGCAACGAAGATTCTTTGTTTGCGATGGTTTCTCTCCAGGAAGAAGAAGAAGAAGAAGAAGAAGAAGAACAAGAGTATAGAAGGAGGTGGAGAAGGCGGACCGCGTGGTCCCCGGGAGCGAACGCGTCCCCCTGGTGTTCCCGGCAGAGATAGTGGCCATTGTAGCACGATCTGGACAAAGGTCGCCATAGCGACGGAATTCAAAGGGGACACGAAAATGGCGATTTATGCAAATTCAACTCGGTTACGTGTTCTCCCTCGCACCGCTCTTACCAACCGAAAGATTAACGGATAGTACGGAAGGGGAGCGAAGGAGAAAAGAATATCCGTCCGCGGCTCGGCGAAAAAGAATCCACGATTCGCGTACTTTGCATCAACCTTGGGGGGGGGGGCGAGTGCATTGAAATTCGTTTTTCTCGGTGTTCCCGCAAGCTGCATCTGTATTAAAGCTTGCCCCATTCCGAAAGAGAGGTGCACGTTGTTTTGTACCATTCAAAGCCGACTTCGTATAAACGATCGGTGGAAACGACCGAAATATTTATTTGTCTTTGTCGAAGAGAACAAGAGCCCTCGGGCGTTATTTTTTCCAGTTAATTTGGCATCGGGACTGTCGCATAAGCGCTGGTCCCAGGGTGGAGCCGGCACCAGGTGGAGACAGCATTTAAAAGGCATATGGAGCTTTTTTTTAACCGTTTTCTTTTTCTTCGATCGGGCCGATAAACGCTCCGCGGCCATGTTTTCACCGTCTAGATCTCTCGCCCATATTGGGCAATTCATCGTGTACTCCGCGGGGCTGTGCGTAAGAAATTTAATTGATAAAAAATATCGATAACGAGGCAGTGTGTCGAAAGAATTTTTTTTCTTGAAAAAAAAAAAGATGCCATTCATTTTGTTACCGTCACATAGCGAAACGAATTGTCTCGGTATCCTCGAAAACTATGAAATACTGCTATTTATATTACCTCGGTCGTGAATCGGCGAAGGTAGTGATTTTGAAAACGCTTTAGCGAACTTCTTACGGACGATAAAGCTCGGAGGGATCGATGGTACGGCTATCTATCAATTTTCTCATTCGCCCCGTTCTATCCATGGAGTAGCGAGAACTAATACAGGCCCGGATGCATAATACCCTGCACGAACTGCTGTTTAGCTTGCTCCAAGTAGTGGACTTAGCTGCGGTTTTTAGTTTAAAGCGCTATAACTCAATCGGACGATGAGATACGAGACCCGCCTACTCCACGCCTTTTCCTATAACTTTCAAGGGTCACGAGGAGAGAACGAGAGAGAGAGAGAGAGAGAGAGAGACAGATGGAGCGAGCGGCATAGGATGAACGGAAGAGAAGGCCTTCACCCAGATCACTGACCGAATAACGTAAATAGTGACCCGAGGGTATCGACGCATTCACCGCAAGAGCACCTCGCCGTCGTCAAATTTATCCCAAACTTTACATAGAATTTTAATAATTACGTCCGCTGACGTGTCGTGATATTCGCGTTATCACGACTAATAAATACCATTTTATCTACAAGCACATTTTGTTTCACGAAACATCGTGAAGATACGCCGGCTGTAAATAATTTAACTTACCGGCCTTAATAATAGAATTATTTATAGTGTAATATTTAAGTAGTAACGGCAGTCCTCGGGTTTAAATGTTTGCGAAACTCGTAAGTGAGCACTAGCTCCGTGTTCTGTGTAACATTGAATTTTATGCTGTCGAGTGAAGTGCTCGAGGTCGATGATAACTCGGAGAAACTATTCTGCAGAGCTCACAGAGCTTCGGGTTCATTTGTAAAAGATTATGTGCTGCAAGCAGCGAGAGGGAGAAGTCACGGGGCACGCAGCCGGACGCACTTTAGTTTCTCCCTTTTCTTCGTCATCCTCGTCTTCGTGGATGTGAGTATCGAGTGACCGCGCATGGTCATCGTGCATTGGAGGTTGAAAAAAAAAAAAAAAAAAGAAACAACGTTTCACCCCCGGCACGAGCGTAGGTTTGTTTTAACAAGGCATTTAAAGCGTACTCGGTAAACATTCGGAGAGAAATATCGGTTGTTTATGGCACGATGATTTATCTCCCCGCGCGAAAGCCGTCCTGTGGACCGAAGTAAATGGGACGCTGGATGAGAGGGGCGAGAAGATGAGCAACTAAATAGGATAACCGGAATAAGCTTAGGGGCGCGCTAGTCGTTTATCGTTCTGACTTAAATTTTTTTTTTTTTTTTTTCCAATCGCATCCTTAATTTTTTTAAAAAATATTTACGTCAATAACTGTGAAATTCGACTGCAAATCTCAAAATATGAATCAATTCATCGTCGCTCCAATGATTTTTCAATGATTAGCGCAAACGACCGACGTACGAATCGATCGCGCTCCGATAGACAAATTTAATTGATTCCTTCCAGCCGCATCATCCAGGTACGCGCCTCTCCCGGGAGGGAGCGGGAAGGAGAGAGTCTCGTCGCGTGGTTCGTTATACCATTTTGACGTGATATACATAGTCGGCTTCGAATTTTTACCTGTGTCACCCCGTCAGCAGCTAGATCGCGGTGGCGGCTTGGCCCGGTGTGCAAGCTAGATGCCTAGCTGCGAAGCCCGCAATGATTTGTGGGGACGTGCGCTATTTTTAAGTGGCGCGCGTCGCTTCGTTTCACCGGACATTCCGGACAAAGAAATATATATATATTCCATTCTTTGCCGTAGTCGTTCTCGGTGCTGGCTCGCTGTGCCGATCAGCCAGGTAAGAATTCGAGGTGCCAGTGAGCAGAAGCGCGATACATTCGTTACTCCCCACCCCTTCCCAATCCGAAAAAGGCGGAGCACGGCGGTCACGTTATACGGAAAGGCCGCGCGGCGTGTGTGTGTCTCATACGAACCGGGCGGCAAAACGGTAGAAATTTCTCATAGCTTTCATCATCATCGCTCGCTCAGTTCGTAGCTACCGTTGAAACGAGCGGGTTGTGGTTGTCCATCTGTGATCCCACAGCCTCCGATCCGATGAGATATATATATATATATATATATGTATACTATATATAAGCTACCGTGTGCGCGCCACGGTACCTTTTTACGCTTTACCCCGTCTTCATCTTCGACTCGAAGAGGCTTAATTCCTCCACGAGAATAAATTGACCTCGCATAGTGAATGAAATTCTCCGTTGGAGGTCCAGCGGGAAAGGCAGAAGCCACAGGGACACACCGATGCTTGTGTGCGAAGAGCTCGCATGCTTCCCGACACTCGACCATACCATTGAAACAATACCGTCCGTTTGCGCTTAGGTGGACGAGACTCCGGTCGGGTCCCAAGCAGCGACAACGAGAAAATCCCCGGAGAAGCGAGGCTGGATATTTTTCAGGAATTCTCGGCATCGGGACTCGTTAGGAACGATGTTTTAGAAATGAGGCGAGCATCTCGCTCTCTTTCATCGCCTCTTCTTCTTCGTTCCACGGACATCACCACCACCACACCCCCCCCCCCCCCCGTTGCCTCCCATTTTTTTCTTTTATTCCGGAGGATTCTTAATCTTCATTAGTTCCATCGAGATTTGCATACCAGAGGCCACACAGTCGTTTTATCTGATCGTATCGCGGGAGCGCGGGAGCGACAACAGGTGAAAAAGAATACGCTTTGTCGTTGTTTGCCCTATTCCAATAAGGTTGCAGCATTAAACAGTCTCGTGTGGTGTGCGTCATTCTATTACGATAATATCCACCGCTATGGATATATATTTTTCGCGGCTACCTGCTACTGATCAAACGTTTCGAGACGCCGCAGTCGAGAAATATATTTGCATGGGGGACAAAGACGCGACACTATGATGTCTTGACTATCGCACTAATTTATACCTGTCGACGCGTTTATAATTATTTTGTATTGCTCCGAAAATACCCGTGGGAAAGAAATGGGAACCCTTTCTCGTTCGACCGGACAAATCTATTGGCTACCGCGTACCTTTGCAGGGGTTGCATCGACTTGTTTTCTTTTCTTTTTTTTTTTTTTTTTCAATCGTACACGTTTTCGGGTAAACAATTATTGTCTGAAGTACAAATCTACGTTACTGTGTACAATCGGCCGAAGATTGTTATGGGAGTAAAAGAGGGTAGAGAACTACGATGCACGTGCAGGAAGCGGCATATCTCGAATCGGTATGTTCCTACTATAACGCTGTTAGAGTTTGTGCATAAGGCTATCCCGGTTATTAGGGCCCGGCGGGGGCTTCGTCGATCTCCTTGGCTCGGTCCTTGAGCGTGACCTCAGCAGCACCGTCGTCGAGCGCTCTTCCTCCCTCTCTCTTTCTCTCAATGCACCGTGTCTACCATCGTAGCTCAGAATATACTTTGGGAAGTATAGCAGAAGAAACTTGTGGGAGGTCATGAGGTCAAGCTTAGCCCGTCGAGTCGCCGGGGTCCACGGGGAGAGAACTCACCTTATCGCGCCCGCTAGCGCGTCTCTCTTTCTCGTCCGGGTGGCCTACTCGGCCTTAATTGCGGGCCCATATCACGATTCAATATGGCCGCCCACCGAGACTGTACAGTATATCGAGAGGAGCGAGAACTGGCCCCGCAGCCGAAGAAGAAGACGAAGAAACGTCGTACCTCTACGTATACCACACGTACACGGCACAGCGTGCGCGCTCTTTGTGTAAGAATAATTTCATCTTCCTCTCTCCCACTTTTACTTCCTTTATTGTCATGTCCATCTCACTCTCTCGTACTCTCGAGAAGTTCTCCGTCGAACGATGGAAAATATAAAGGAACAAAAAAATTTTTCGCTTATACGAAGCTGCGCGATTAAAATCCTTCGGTATTTACATATACTGTGTGCACCGCGTGTTATCACGATTCCACTGGCTTCTCACGATCACAATGGCCCGAGAATAAAATCCTGGAAACGGTTCGACCGTGTTTTAATTAAATGCGATTTTTTTCATCTATATACTCTTTTTTTTTTTAATTTTCCGTAGCACATTTGTGTAGATAGTCTTGAGAGGAGTTTGCTCAGGGAGGACAAAAAAATGATGAACGATGATCCGCAGTTGTCCTGAGCATCGAGTCGTCGCTCGACGACAGAGTCGTTCGGGGGCGTTGACAGTCCGTGTCGAAAAAAAAAAAGATACTTATCTTTCCGCTGTACGTTACAGAGGGATGAAACTCTCGTCTGACAGCAGTGATTATATTCTTATGAATTATGTCCTTATCGATGTTTCTACGACGCTCAAACGTGAATTTCAGGTAGCTCGAGGTGGAAAAGCTCGGAGAGACGAATGACTGTCACTTTTTTCCCAAGATCGGTAGCACCGATTGTACCGGCTGCCTTCGCTCGTATCCGCGTCACTGTCAACCCTGTTAATTTTCTCATGGATCTGTAATTTTCATCGATCTACTCGGGCACTCTGTCGGGTCACTTCGGCAGTTTATCAACACAGCGAATCTACACAGTGATTTTCACTCGTCAGTGATTTAACTTTTCCATCGACTTATCGATGTGAAAGCGATTGTTTCACTGCGTTAAATTGACACCCGGCCGAGATACTTTGTTACTTTAAATTAGCACTGACGGACAGAAATTAGAAACTCTATCCGAAGGAACCCCCAACTTTTGACGCGGGTGAAAGTCGCGAACCGAACACGCGACGTATCCCAAATCCGGGAGAGACGAATGTACGACAGATCCGTCTACGGCTTTGAATCAGCTGTTACGTACGAAATAGTATAAATTTAATGGAGAGCGATAAGGCGAACCGATCACGAAACGCACCCTGGAGGACTGGGCGACGGGAACAAACTAGCCTCAGCTTGAGCATTGGTTTCTCATTCGTTCGTTCTCGTTCCTTCTTTCATCTCCCTCGCCGCACTCTCGCTCTATCTCTCTCGTTCGGTGCGGTGTAGAGTTGCCCGGTTATGGCTACGCTCGACGGCGCTACGCCGTGCCGGTTAACGAGTCTAATTAGCGACGAAAACGAAAACGAGTTTAACCTTTTTCAAGGCGGCAACGGGAGCGAGCTGCCGCTGGTGGTGGTGGTGGTGGCGGTGCTGCTCGCTGAGGAGGCCGGACGAGAGAAGAGCCCGGCGAGCGGTTGATGCCGCTCCAACTTCTCAGCCTCTCCGAGCCTTCGTTTCCCTCCTGGTTTCGCTGTCGTTCGAGGACGACGTCGAGTCCGAATGCCTACGGGATAAATGTCCCTCCGAAGTATACAGTAGATTCCGTGACTGGGAGAGCTTGTGGGGGATGCTGGAGACCCGAGAAATCGGGTCAGCGGGACGAGCCTCTGATGTCCAGCGCGCGCGCCCCCTCGAGTTAATTGGAATACTTTTGTTCCCGACTCTTTCCGAGGAGAAACGGATGAAGGAACTCCGTATGAACTTTGAGATCCCAGTCGTTGACTGTGAATCGGCTCTTGAAAGGATAACGAAAGAAATTCCTTCGAGAAGTCTTTCCTTGTTACGTGCAGAAGCTGCGGTCGGTATTGAAGTTACGAATGGTCGGAATTTTCGCCGATGATTATTTTCAAATTTTTACGATACGACGTATATTGAGGAAGAAATTTTTTTGATTCTCCAAAATTACGCAACGGTACATTAGGATTTTGGACGGAAACGTGCGAGTCTCTCGAATCGATCGTGGTGACGTTTATCCCAAGGTCACGCAAACGGGAATAAATTTAACGACGTTGGGTGTAACTGTGCCAGGGAGGAGCGCGGTCAATCGACACCTGTTACGGTAACAACTCGAATTGGGATTAGTAGCGGCTCTCTTACGCGCTCTCGCCCGACGAGGATAGGATAGTACCGCTAACGAGGAACCTTGCCTCGACGAGGTCGGGAAGGCATCGCTCCTTCCTTCTTCATCCTGCCGAGTTATTTTCGTTTCCTCTCTTTCTCCCCTTCGCTAATTAACGAAGCGAACGAATACTCTCATTTTCTTCTCATTCTGTTGAGGCTGCTGCCACGAAGTCGACCTTCCTTCTCGAGTCTTCCTCCGCCTTTCTATACTTTCGTCTCTCGGGCTCCGTCTCTCTTCCTTCTTATCTGACGTATTAAAAATGTTCACAAGTGTTAATGCGCCAGGAGAGCGGAGCCAAACGGGACCCGGAGGGCAAAACGGAACCGTTTTCTCCATTTGAGCCGAGAATTTTTTGTGTTCCACGATAAAGGTCATTCGTTTTGCCAGACTCTGCCCTATCCCTTGAGATATCGGAGACCAAAGAAGTGAGCGCACGAAGTTTCACTTGCTGTAATCGTATTAATCCCGGCTATTGACCCGAGCCTACGAGCCAGAGACAACAGTCGGCAAGTGAACAGCATCTTCGCGACGAGAGCCTTCTCTCGTGTCGCGCTTGATTGATTTACAACGTTCATTATCAACGATCGCGCGTGCCTAGGAGTGAGACGGGCAGAGAGACCTTTTTAATGCCCGCACATGCGATAGAATGATCTCTTCACCCTTCCGCACTGGCGCTCGTTGCGGATGTACTTCATGGGTGGTTGAGGGTATTACGGAGTAAACATCCTCCGAATAGCGGAGCATTATCCTATCTCTCTTACAGCGGTGAAGGTGCAGCGGCGAGGAGAGACTCGCGTGCTAGAGTGAGTGAGAACAGCTCCGTGTACGTTCGCCGGTCATTTGGCACGGTCAGTCTTTGGCATGCGAGAGACATTGGAGAGAACGAGACAGCGTTCTGCCAATTACTGGAACGTTTACTCCAATTCCCGTGGTCTTTTCTCCCTTCGTTCAATCTCGGCCGACGCTCTCGCGCGCTCTTCCGTTCTGGTGTCGTGTCCAGGTCGAAGGAGAGCGGAGCGCGGATGATGGGATGACGGACCGCGGGCGTGTCCGAGTAGCCGATACGCCGGGGGACCCGCGATCGGGAGACCTCCCGGGGACGACCACCCTCGAGGGGCCACGAGGTCGACTTGTTAGGCAGACATCGAGGGGCCAAGAAAGTAACCGGGGCCCCCATAGCTCCATCAGTTTCAACGATACTCGCATATACGTATATAGTTGTACATCGAATCGCGAGGCTGTTACATCGCCGGGACAGCTCTAACAATGTTTCTCGCGTCGCGTCGTTCGCCACTTCCCCTCGGAACGTTTTACATTTTTTAATCTGCATTCATGAATCGTCGATTTTGATTCGACGCTTTTTCGATTAACGATGCATTTTTTGTATTGAACTTCCACCAGTGGCTAACGTATTGAAGTTTCATAATGGAAGTACGAAAATATTCCGCCGACGAGAACGGGGAAGTGTAATGATCGAATTTGAAACATGATCTCAAAGTAGCAATTAGACAGTGAGTGCAAGAGAGTTGTCACGGCTATTGATTGAACGGAGAAAGTGAATGTCGTGATCAATGAGCCGATAATGCCGGCACTTAGCCAAGATTTTGCACACGGTAGGGATATACCGGCGGCGATTGGGATTTTGTCATTCGTCCGGTTGATAGATGATAATACAAATTGAGTGTTGGCTCTACCTCGCGGTAAGACACTGACACTGATTACCGTATACGCTAGACGTTACGCAGCGGTTGCTGGAAGTACGACACAAAGATGAATCGTATCTGCTAGCCTAGATCCATCCGATCGTTGGTAAAAAGCCTTGCTCCGAGCGTACAATTTGCATAGACGGGCGAGAGTGTCTTGCTAGAATAACAAAAAAAAATACATGGCAAGCTGAAACTATTCACGATATTAATTTACGACGAGCGAGAGACAGTAAATAGAAAGACAATTCATTACGGAGTACCGGGAAGTTAGCCGTGGGTTACGGTATCGAGAGTCGTCCATAAGTGATCGTCAATCTTCGTACTACTATTCAGTAACATACTACTATGTAGTAGAGAGGCAATCAATTATCGCTCGGTGTAATTGATCGGAATTCAATAGGCAACTCTATTAACATTGATCTTTGCTGGCTGCGACCGATTAAACAGACGATTGTGAGATGTAGTGGCACTGATGTCTGTATAAACTCTGATTGTACACGTGTATCCCCCACTGCTATTAATAGGACATCACGGTCGAGGGTGATTCAATCGTATTACGCGCGGAGAGCACCATCATCTCTCTTCAACTTCCAACATGTAAATACGCTAACGAAACGGGAGATACGTAATCTATTGCACTATTTTTCTCCATAAAAAAAATGTAGAGGTTTGTGAACGAGAAACGTTCAGCAAAAGACCTGACCGTTTGTCACCACCGTAAAGGGTGCGATATTGCCATCCTTGTACTTTATTGCCTTATCGCAGTCACTTTCCTACTCGAGCTCTCGAACAGTCTGAAGAGAGCGAATCCGAAAAATCAATTTCATGCACACCGACACGATACAGTTACATATGCTTCGAATCAATTGAAGAGGCCTCACGATCGTTCGCATGTTCTTCCCATTCAGGATTCGTCGCTTTAAGTGTATCGCGCTACCGGGCATGTGCCACTCCTACATGTGACTCCTCGGATAATGCTATTACACCCTATTATATTATACGAGCCACTGTAATGTACTTCAGTGATACAATATGTGCTGCTGATGCTGAAGGATCGGGACCCATCGTTTTGAACGTGGGTCGTTGACGAGTGCCCGTCAACACTGTCGTTTTCTATATATACTTATATACACCCATAGCGCGCTTCGGCGTATGTACTTCTATGCCGTATAATACGCCTCCGGTGAATCCAGTGAATCGCGTTCGCCAGGACCATCATATACCCCACTCGACGTGATTTTATGGTGACGGTTACAAAGGTTCGCAAAGCGGCAGCGCGGCTTTCTGACTCAGCACGGGGCACGCACACTCGTCGTCGTGCTGCCACCAGAAGCATGCAGTTTCTCATTTTGCTCCTATGATGTTTCTATACGTACGTAAGCGCTGATGTGTTAGTAGAAGCAGCAGTCCTGCTGCTACCATGACGTGCACACTGGCTCGAGCAGCAAATAACGAAAGGAGTCAGCGGTGGACGCAGAAGAGACGAAACCACTAAGTGGAATAAGCGAGGACCCATTGGGGACCACCGCACATACGACGCGGAGAGAGTTCCCACGCAAGATTCCTCCCACGATTTCACTGAGGTGGGGGGGGGGCGTGCACCATGATGGAAGATTCTCCCATCGGCGCAAAACCTACGTTTCCGATCGTCCATGGACCTGCCAGCACTTTTTTGTTATTTTCCCTTTCCATTCTTCGAACCCTTTGTCTTTAGGTTTGTTCGAGTATTCGCTGCATATTGGTACTCGGCTCTGCTCCAACTTGGAGCTCGTGCCGAGTCCGACTCAGGCAGACGATAAATAAAAAGTTTGTACGCTTTAAGAATGTTTATTGTTCAAAATGGGGGTGTAGAATTTTATTCTTGATAATTTCATCATTTTTGTTTAGTTGAAAATGCCGTTGATACAAAGTTTACGCGAGACGCAGCTACGGAATAGAATGGGGTATCGAATTCAAGCGAGTACAATAACGAAAACAAATCATTGACGAAATTGGGGCGATCATGAGCGAAATGCGATCAGTGCGAATAGCAGGATACACTTCGTGGGGCCCGGAGTGAATTGAATCGTCGAAAGAAGAAGAGAAGAAGCAACAAAAAAGAAAAGCCCGCGTTCCACGTCGTATTAGTGGTGGGTTCGCGAGTTAACCCCGCTAACTGTTGAGGGCTGCACAGCGGACGGAGAGGGTGTGCGCACGCCCCGGGGGCTCACGCCGTCGGGGGTGTTCGTTATATTCCGAGTGAGTCCTTTCAATGGGTCACGTGCCTGTCGCCCCCTCCCTTCCTCCCCCCTTTCCGCGCCATTCCCTTGCCCATCCCTCAAGCCGATATCGTATTTGTACAACACGCACTCCTTACCGAACCATCCATTATTGCAATCCGTTGTTTGTGTGTTTTGCGCACTCGTTATACAACAGTCTGTCTCACTCGGTCGGGTTTCACACACTTGTCCTAATACCAGAGTATAGCGAATACAACGAGGTACGAGGTGTATTATGCATCGAAACAATACGCGCACCCGCGAAACGTGTACGGATCACGAGCCAGCCCGCAACCCCAAGAGTATATTTTTCACGTACGTCTCGTTTCAACGGATTACGTGGGAAAAAAATATTTCCGCCCATTTTTTACGCGACAGTTCGGGAACATCATTTTTTTTTTTTATCCGCGGTATGGTTAATTCCATTTTTCATGAAGGTATGCTTTTAATATTACAGAGAACAAACGTGTTGTTATTTATTTTGGATTTATGGTTTGTAGTAACGAAGCCGATATGCATATTTAATGATTTTTTTTTTATTTTGCCAAGTTTCCGACAAGAGGATTTTTTTTTTTCTAATCTCTGCGGGTAACTCACCAGCTGGCATGTAAAGCAAATACGAGGATTACACGCCGCAAAACTTCACGGTCGAAGCTTTTCTGCTGGAGTCGAGCCAACCTCTTTTTCACCGTGCCCACCAAATGATGGCAATTTACCACTTGTAAGGGCACGTGACCAAAGGAGAACCGCGTGCCTATAATAGTTTCTGGATCGTGCACCACCCTCCCGCTATTCTGCTCATTCTGTCGTGGCAGCTTCTCTCTCTGTCCGATGCTCTGTGGCCACCCCGTCCACGCTCGTGTCCCTGCGCGAAACCCCCCATAGAGTACTAAACTTGGGGTGCGTTGACACGGTATTAATGACGCCCGTTCACGGACCTTCTTTCATACCTACGCGGAAAATCGTAAAACATCGAAAAACCGAATCGTATACGAATGACAAAAAAAAGTGTGAACCGCATCCATCCGTCCCCGCATTCTCATTTTTTCCCCCTATCAGGAAAGTCACTATCAACGAAAATTTATCGCCCTTCTCAGGACTGCAAAAAATATGAGATCGTAACATTATGAGGCAAAAATAAATTACGTTCACACATTCAATATTTCCCACATCGACATGTCGATCGTTAATCTACTGATTTCCATAGTCGATATCTCAAGAAATCTCGTAACTAACGAACGCGTCTTTTCCTGAACGAAATTAATAAAATTCAACTAACTGTTATTAGTTCGATTATCGAAATAATCTTTGTGCCGATCATAACCCTTAACGCAGTCGACTCGAACAATTTTTTTTCTCAGTATAGAAAAAGGATTCTCATGAATAAAAATTTACGATAGATGAAACTATAATCGTCTCTGCGTGCAAAAGAAAAGAATTACATAATGAAGTAGTCCATAAAAGCCGCCTCGTCGCGACTAACTTTGATCCATCAGCATAGTTGATATCAGAAAGAAAAGTGACGTATCGTCGCCGTCTCTTGTAAGTATTCTTTCTAGGCGCGATCTCGTGTCTAAAAGAACCAGAACTTTGTGGAAATAAAGCATCTTGCCTCGGCGGGTACCGATGTTGCATTAGTTGGAGCATTGCAGTAGGTAGGCTCGCGTATATACGTTGAGCGCGATGTTCGACCGACGGGACTATCAATCTATGGAGGAAGGAACGATGGTATAAGCTATGCCGTGAAAGAGAGTAGAATAGCCGCGGAGAGGCTCTGTCGCGCGCGCGCGCGCGCGCGCGCCCGCGACGGGCGTAACTTATGCCGCGGGTCTCGGCCGCGCGGCGTTTGCCTCTTGAGAAGTGGCCGAGCTCGACGCGGTATACCTACTACTTCGTAAATTCTTTAATGCGCCGATTTATTTAAACTGCAGTGGTCTCTCGGCGAAGGAGCGAATGCACGGCGGCGTCGGCTACCGACCTTATATTGCGACGACATTCCGCCGCGGAGTTCTCAAACTCCAAGCAAGGATCCGAACTCCTGTGTGTCATACACACGCGCAGAAGCTCCACTCGCCGAGATGCACTGCGAAATGCGCGAGACGCAGAAAATTGCATACTCGACGATGATAGAACGACCGATAACGAATCTCTTTCGGCAGTCTTACATCCTCTTGCCCCGTGACGACGCTTTGCTCTCTCACCGGGAAACGACCGCAGGAAGACAAAGATACGCGGCATTGCTGCTGTATCAGTTTTGTTTCATTCCGGCGAAACCGAACCACCGAGAGGCTGCGTTACCGAAGGCGTTAAAAAGGGAGTCCTTCATTAAAATAAAACGTCTTTTAGTTTCAAGTCCGCTTTAAAAAATCGTACGAAATATCTCGCGCGACAGATTATTTGGCAGAGTGGTTATGTAGAAAAAATCATGAGGCTCGAATGTGGTACAAATTGAAATCGGCGGAACCTCTCGATGCTTATGCGAAAAACGACAAAGATTATCGTCGTTGCAAGCGCACAGGGAGTCGACGATAAGAATTATACAGGGACCAAGAGTTCCCAGAAAAAGCACATTGTACTCATGCAAATTTTCCTACGGGATAATTTTATAATCTACAGGCATAATGTAGATTAAATTGTTGCATAGAATTAAGTGGGAATTGTTCGAAATAATAACCATCACAATGGGCGCAAACGAGCTGAGAACGATATTTTTTTATAAGGAAGTTTGATGATCCATTTTAATCGGTTAATTGCAGGTGCTTGTTGAGGAGAGTCAATAGGATGATTTATTCGCGAGGCAGGTGTGTGGGTGCCGGATATGGATACGGCTTCAAACTTGCAATAACGAGACGATATTGTGATAAAGATTTAACAAATATTCGTTCGACAGAAAAGTCTGTCGGTATATACGCTTTCCGTGAAGCAGTGACAAAGCAGTTTTTTCGTTCGCTCAATGTTCACGCCGTTTCCTTTCTCAGCTCTGTATATACTCGTTGATAAAAACGATTGACATGAGAAAGTGACACTTGTGTCTGTCAGCTCCGTTCCTCACTTCATTGACTGACATAATATAGTTAGGAACTTCGCTGACACATGCTTTACCAGTGTTGTTGAAACACCTATGGGTTCCGAGCTATCGTGTACTCGTGGATATGTTCCAAGCAACCCCTGCGGTTCTGTGCCAGGTAAAATATTATGATTCGACGAAAAACACCTCACCCTATAATCCAAATATCACGAGAAGTCGACATTGTTTGTGTCTAGTTTTATCGCCGGCGCGAAACACACGATAAAGCTGCAAGGGACAAATAATCACCGACACTTGGAATATCCTTTATTTACCTTGTCGAGTCGGTTCCAATGATAAATGATTTACTGCATTCCGCCTACATTGTCGACATTGAATATCTAGTCATTGTCGAATTATGTAATTACTGAAATAAAATATTTTTTAGAAATGTTCATTTAAAAATTTATTAGCAACCGTATTTGATCTCTCAAGTGGAAAGAGATGTATTGGAAAAATTATTTGTTATTACCCAATAATGTACACCCCGCTACGGCATGGCGTTTTAATCTGGACCCGAAAAACGTCAAATTGGTATACAACACACGCACCCACACACATATCATGTATCCATCCTGATGACATGAAAAATAAAACAACTTACGAGCTGTTCGGACGCGAGGGGCGAGAGAAACTTGATACCCAATGAAGGGCGAAGAAGGGGGAGATCTTGTAAACGGGCCAACGTATCATATTTCACTAATTGGCATGCTAAAGTTGATGTGATAATTGTTTCACACCGATTAAGATAATACATTATTGATACCCGCTAATCGAAAGTGATTACCAGCCGAGAGGGGTCCTCGTCACGTCGGTTGAACCAGTTTTTTTTTCAACCAGAATCCGTGAACCGAAGAAGGGATTTACAGTCAGAACTGTGTACGGAAAAAATTGAACCTGAAGCGCACGTGTTAAAAAACAAATATAAACATTTTCAATGGTGGTTTGCATCGATTGGGGTGGCATGATGTACCGATAGGTTGAATTTACATTGCCTTATACGGTCGTAGTCCGAGTGAGTCTTCTCGTTTCCTCGGGTACCAATGAATCCGTATAACTCAGGAAGGTTTGAGATTCATCGGTGATTCGGGGATTGCGGCTCTTGGTGCGAAATTGGGAAACGTCTGCCTTATTAAAATAGTTTGTCGTCTGGAGATTGGCTCGGCATGGGCCCTTTTCTGAACAAAGAGATGGTTCCTCTTTAACTGGTGGCGAAGCGAAATTCTGGGGTTCCTCGGAGGATCTAGATGCAGTGGCAAACACCACTGGTTCGCTTTGCCTCCATGATGCTGCGTGAAAGAGAGGACCAATTTAGACATACCATCGAAATCGATCCGCACAAGTTAAATCGCGCCACGGAGAACGAGGGGATTCGAGCTCGCACCTGCGGCTGTCCCAACAAATTGGTGAAATAAATCCAATGTGGGCGCGATTCTGCGCTCCTCCGTAGCTGCTGCTGCTTCTGATGCTGCGACACACGATGTGCGTTTCTTTCGGAGGTTCGAGCAGGAGGACCTCGATACCGTCGATCAATATATTAACTACTTTTTTTTTTACATCTACCAAGCAAACGGTGCGCACGGTGACCGCGCGCTGGAGATAAGTGCGAGAGAAGCTTTGGACATCCGTTGGAATTCACCTGGGTTTCGAGACTACACTTATAAAAAAGTACCTCAGAGTTACTCATAAAATGTTAGAAGCTTATGTTAAAAACAAAAGGATATTTTTTGTGAATAAAAGCGAGAGTCTGACATACTTTGAATGCCATCGTAATTAATCTCGAAAGCAAGTGGCAACAGAAGTGGATGAATTACGGAACACTCGGGTTGTTAACTTATCGAAATAACGTGGAAACAAGAAATGGAAACAAGTGACTTCTATCGGCAAAGATGACATTGTCGCTCCATTGAGAGAGAGAGAGGTTGAAGTAATGGTTTATCGTGGAGGAAAGTATTCTTCAAAATATGGTTCTTATCAAGTCAGCATAACGATTATCGAAGCGAAACACCTGGCTCAAAATGGAAATCCGATGATCGTCGTAAAAGTGGGAAACCATAAGAAAAAAACGAGTGTTCGTGAAAGAACGGACTGTCCCTATTACAATGAGGTAAACCTCTCTCCGAACGGCTTCAAAAAACCATTCGTAACTGAACCCAATGTGATTGTTGATGCTCTCAGTATTTCGTCTTCAATTTTACGTGCCACTTTGAGGAGCTGCTAACCATGAGGATATCGATTTCGGCCTATTTGCGCAACAGACTGAGACAGCTCAAGTTTTACGGAGGAATGTTCTTCGAAATCGGTACAGTGTGGGATCAGCCAAGTAAGATATTATTCTCATCCCCTATCTCGCGGTTGTAACATTGAGATATGAGACAACAGACTGCGAGATCTGGTAGCAAAGCGTCGCAGCTGAATTCAGCCATACGTGCGAACTTATAGTCGGTTAGGTAGGAAACGCGAATTTCCGACGATGGACAAATACCGGCGAGCGGTAATTCTCATCCGTCGGCAGAGTAGATTTCAGACAGTCTTACCTGTGAAGAATTAATTAATTTTTTGTTGTTGTTGAAGAATTAAATCCAATAAAGTCTTGTAAGACTTTATTTGTATTTTCAAATAACATTAATGACAGTACAAATTTATGTATGGACAGATCACGAATATTACCACAAGTGGGCAATGCTAACGAATCCCAAGGATCCGTCTGCAGGACCAAAAGGATACGTAAAGTGCAACATAACGGTGACGACAAAGGGAGAAAAGTTAAAAGCTCATCCTGAGACGGATGGCGATGAAGATATAGAAGGGTTAGTTACACTCGTAAATCACACGAAAATTGAGGCTATCGAGTGAGAGAGTACGAATTTGTTATAAAATAAGCTGATGCTGACTAGCTCTGTAAAAGCTCGACAAATCCGTCTGGTACATAATGGCCCACTCGTTATTAATGATTACCGTATAATGTAGTTTCGAAAAATTGCTTTTTCTCTCTTTTTAGAGTAACACAAATCAATTTCAGTATTTTTCGTTGTGAGCCAAACAGAGACAACAAAAAAGTTTGGACGTTAAATGCACCATGCTATTTATTATACCTTCGTTATATCTCGAATCCGTAGCTATGTTCACACAATCTAAAAGAGGCATTCGCGACTGTACTTTCAGAAATTTATTGCTTCCCATCGTGGACACGAGCGTCTCAACGAGGCTCCGAGCACGATACGTGTTCACGGTTTATCGCGCCGACGGTTTGCCAACGGTTGAGAAAAGTGTTTCGTGCACAAGCGACCTACGTACCGTAAATCCATTCGTCGAGATATCGTTCGCCGGTATGAAGGTAAATCTCCAACGTTCTCCTTCGCTTCTTTCGATTTTGATAATTGATTTTATCAGTCACGGATGTTCGAAACTAATGTCTACGACCCCGGGATAGCCTTTGAGCCAGTCTATCGCGTTTATTATAACTTCGGTTGTAAAAAGGTCGTACGGCGTATCAACATTAGAGTAGATAACAAAATTACATCCGCCATTCACATATAACACGACATTCGTGGTTGCGAACGAATCTCCAGAGTCTTTATATCCACTCGATATTACGACAATGAGGCGTTTCCGAAAGTGGTTTGTTCCATCGTGCTCGGTTCGTCCTCCGCTTTTTCGTCACTGCGTTAAAGCTCTATAAATATAGCCGCGGAGGAGGTAATTACCTCTAATGATCGATATTTCATTGCCCGCTATAATATACAAGGAATACGTTATTCTGACCCTTTGGGCTCTGGAGCGTCTCCTTCTCTTACCGGTCGATGCGCCAAACGCTAGAGCTTGTTACACGGCGAGATCGATCACTTCTAAATGTAGTTGAACGTTCCGCTTCACCGTACAACGTAGCTCGAAGTCCCGTCGATGGAAGAAATAAACTCTCCTGTTATCCATCGTAGATCTTGCGCTCAGCGCTCGGACGAGCTCAGAATCTTTCGGATTTTTTTACCGAACAGCATCAAATACATACACATTTATTGTGAATAAAAATCTAAAATTATCGAAACGGATTTCGGATTCACGATTGAGGTCCTCGTATTTTTATTTTTGTTATTTATAGCCCGACATTATAATTTAACCCATTTCTTAACTCTACCCCATCCAAGGCCTCTACAAAGGCGAATTTGCACTCCACTTTTGCCGCGTACTTCAACGAGAGAATTTTATTCAAAGAAATGTTTCCACCATTGTCGCCTCGCGTCAGAATCGCTATCAAGTCCAAAGTTCACGGTTCCTTTTGCTGCTGTGAATCTTGTCGCAGTCCTTTATTGGCCACCTACACATTGAACTTGACGAAACTTTCGAATTCCGGGGAATACGGTGAGTTCAGCACTTTTCTCATTATCAGTTCTCATGGTCGGTATCATGCATGTTTTTGATAAACAACCTGGTTGTATTATATAGTAAATAATAAATAAAGTTTAAATTATCTGATGGACAAAAATGTAGTGTCTGTGAAATTTTAATTTTTTGCGTCCAAAAGCGACTTTTCGGGATGCTTTACTCATTGCTCGTTGCCGCAATTCGTCTTACCTATCTCAAGCTGTCGACATGATTCCCGTTAACCTTGCTGTAGGATTTCTTCCGACTTACGGGCCATCCTTCATTCACCTTTACGGCAAAACTACTGATGAAAAATACTGCAGTTGCACTGGAAAGTGTTCGGAGATGCGTCCTATTTATCGTGGTAGAGTGCTTCTTTCCCTGAAGACGGAAATTGATGATCCGGATAGTTCCTCCGGGACGGGCGTAGAAACAGAACCGACCGCGCCTATTATAGAGGTATTTAATATAACTAACGATGGGCAGCCCCATTATTCGAACATCGTCCGTTATAGGAAGGTCTGCGATTTCTATCCAATCGTATAGATATTTTATTAATGAACGACCGACCAAAACAATTGTTTTCATTCTCGTCCATAAATCATGTGCTACTTCACGCGATAATATTTTTTTTATCGATTCTTCCGAACTTTGATCAATAATACATTGTACCTGTTACCTCTGTAGAGGAGCTTGTGGGACACCGAGGAGTATATTCTCGTGGGAATTATTTACGACGCTTGCATGATAGATCGTTGCCGATTCAGGACCAAATCGATCATCTTTGAGACCAGTTTGGGTAACAGCGGAAATCGGTTGTATCCTCACAATCGGTGTATCGAGAACGGCGATGGTCTCGTCGGTGAGTAATAGTTAAGGGTGGTGACGTCAGTAAATTTTGCAACGAAATCCTAATAGAAATACGAAAACTAACTGCGCCTTTATATTTTACCTCTGTGTAGCTAATATCTTAGTAGAGTAGATGAATGGTGTAACTCCTTGAACCCAATATCTGCGACAGAACGTTGCACAAGTTTTTCAATGAATTTTCATGAAAAATGTTGTGTGCCCGCAATGTGGAAAACTAGTTAATTAAGTTTCAGAGTAATTTATCATTCGCGTGGTCGTACATAAAACGGTAGCATGAACTACGGTGATATGGAGTAGAGACTGAGGCGTGCCGAGTGTGCGATCTCGGGAGAGAACTTTCGGTGAAATGCACTGACGTATATTATTTCATCCTGTGCGACATATCGTTTGAGAGAATTGAGGTACATACGTGTGAATGTCATGGGTGGGTGTATACGAGAGAAAGAGAAAGAGAGAGAGAGAGAGAGAGAGAGAGAGAGAGAGAGAGAGAGAGAGAGAGAGAGAGAGAGAGAGAGAGAATGTGCCTTTATGCCGTTCGGACCTACGGGCTAAATTTCCGTCAATAACGGGCTTAGGAGCAGCTCCACGCGTTGTACATACTGTACTGAGAGAATAAAGTGCAACGCAAGGTGCATTTATTTTGCATTCCTGACAGGCAAGATACTCGGCACGACGTAATCCAGAGATTTCCTACGGTAAACCGCTCAAATGAAAGTATATTACGACGCGATGAGTTATGGATAAGTTCAATTCTGTGGCAAGTGCCCCTTTAAAACTCGCTTTAAGCAGCTTTAATAATAAATTTTATTTATTAATTACCGCAGATGCAATGGTGCCCGAAAAACGTCCAGAATTCGAGAGCCAAACTTTGCCAAGATTAACCGGTAGCATGGACGGCAAGTACAATTACATACCCCTCGGGTCGAGCAAGCCTTGCATGTACGTTAAATCTTGGTGGCCGAATCTCGAGTGGAGAGTATCGAACGCCAACAGTCTTCGTTTTATAGCGAATTTCTTGGTGAGCACGATCATATATTAAGAATTCACACGGACGATAGGAAAAATTCTCAAAGTCACTGTCTAAAATGTCACTCACAAAAGTCCCCAAAATATTCGCCCAAATACAGAAAATATTTATCACTTTAGAATCCTTCAACGGCGTTTCTTTGCCTACTTTTCCCTTTCAGCCTCAAAGACAAAATCGTCGAAGGAAAATTATTTTTGGAAAAGTCTAGTGAATCCGAGACAAAGCCGAACGTTTGTTAAGGAACTCTACTATTTGATATATTCTCTTTCACGCTCGTGAAAACTTTATCACCCGACCACTCTTGTACTATATTTTTCGGCGAACTTGGATTCCTTTTATGAATAAAAAAATACGGCGGTACAATTGACTCTCGAAAAAAAAAAAAATGTCTTCACCCCCGCGGTATCTTCCTTTTTTCGTCGACGATTTAAGCCGTCGTTACAGACCATCCTTTCGTTCTTGCTTCTTCGATAAAGCCTCGTTCAGTTTATCGGGGGGAAAATTTTAAATTTTTTACGTGTCAGAAAACCCAAGTCTGGTCTCATTTGCCGATAATACGGTAGAACGAATCTGACCCAAATATTTTCACCGATTTAACGTTGCCGGAGTTTCCCCAGGCAAATACAACCCGCCACTACTGCAAGTTCACCTTATTATCTTGTCAGAGTGCTTCTTGATGAGCGAACTGAGCACCGGCTTAGCTTGGCAATCGACTGCATCCTACACCCTCTTCCCACTCCTCGTCCCCTCATCGTTTCCTACTTATTCTCATATTTGCCTCTTTCGCAAAATCAAGAGCCGCAATCTTTCTTCGTGTGTTTCATTGTTGAATCAAATATAGACGGTAGTGACGCAATACACAACGATAAGACCCTATAATCGGTAAAATGAAACGGATCTTCCACCCTAGAATACGATGGTCTAACTATGACTGTATTATTCTCCTCAATATAAAAACCCATATTATTCTCGATGCTGAAGGAAGAAAAATAAATCCCACACCTATTTTTTTTAATTTAATGTTTACGAATTTTCGCAAGTGTTTAACAAACGTTTCGATTTTAGGAGAACGAACTCGGCAAATTGGAAGCCTTTATCGCGGTCGAGAGTCGCACAGCTCACGAAACTTACAACGAAATAATATCTTCGTTGAAACTTTACTGCACCAATTACCTGCACATATTGGACACGGGACGGTACGATGAGGAGGGAGGTACCACGAAGCTCGATAGACACCGAGTTAATCTATGCCGCGAAAAAGTTGAGGCTATACTCAAGATGATCAAAGTAAACGGCTATCTGCCCAACAATCATTATATCAAGATTGCTATGATTCACGCTTACAAGTATCTTCACAATATCCGAGAAATTTGCGAAGATGTGAGTTCTGTCGATTTTTTCAAAAACTAACGTTAGGAAAGCAACCTCGAGAAATTCAAAATACGGAGCAAACTGTCTGCAGATGCTCCATTTCGATCTAAATTTTTTTATTGGTGTCTTGTCAAGCTTACTCCTTAGTGTGATTGTGCCTCTCAGTTTTTATTTTCCTATTAATGTCAAAAAAATATTCCTCGAGTCACGATCCCACCGATCATAATTACCTATTGGACAGCCTCAGCATGATTTTCCGGATGTATTCGTATGGATGATCGCCGGATCGAAACACGTGGCTTACGCTCGTCTCCCTGCCAGACAAATAATTTACTCGGAGGAGGACACGTCCCGTGGATCTAATTGTGGCGAGAGGATCAACTTGTTTTTGAAAAATTTTGATGACGATTCTCCGAGCGATGCGCAAGATTATAGCGCTTGCAAACTCGAGATATTTTTGTGGTTGGGCAATGCAAAATTTGTTAATGCATGCTGGAGCGCCATTCCATCGGGATACGACGTCAACCATGATTCGAGTCTTGACGATTTTCCGCGTTTTTTCAAATACATCGAAACGTCGGTAAATAATATTCTGGCAAAAAAAAATACAGACACTATTCATCCATGTGAGAAAATTATAAAAATCGTGATCGAAACGAATACGAACGATCAAATAATCACGGACGATGGTTTATAGAAATTCCAATTGCGAGCTCATATATTTCAAGGACGTTTCGATCCTGGAATGGACGCCTCTGGCTTGATGGATCCTTTTGTGAGGGTGATATTTCATGGCTACACTTCGACGACAACAGTAAGTGGATTAAATTCTAACTCTCATCTACCGAATCGATATGAACCGCGCAAATAAAAATCCGCATGAAGAATCGATGTCTCGGAAAGCTCGAATGAAGATCGTAGACACATGGAAATCGCTCCCGCCCTATACACGGTAATTGTTCCCAGTGAAAAATGACAAGGATTCCAGCGTTTTAAAAAAATGTTCAATAAAGGCTGCAAGATTAATGTACTCATCTTCCAAGGAATTCGCATTATTGAATCAATTTTTCATATCTCTTCACTTTCGTCCGTCGTCCCTGTTACATCAGGAAAGCACTTTTTCATTCCGGTTTGCAAAAAAAATGCATGATTTATTTGTAGATTGTCAAGCAGAGCCTCGATCCCTTCTGGGACCAAACTCTGATATTTCCACCGATCGATTTGTACGGGACGCGAGAACATATAAAAGAACTGCCGCCTAAAGTCGTGATCGAAGCTTTCGATTCGGACATGTGTGTAAGTTTGGACCTTGCCAAAAATAAATGCAACTATCGAATACGATTGACCTTTGAGCATGCATAAAATATTACCGATAAATTGTCCCTACCTACTTCGTCCCAAATACTTATATATAAATATCTTTCACCCGAATCGTTCGACCGCCGATTGCAGGGTACGAAAGAATTCTGTGGTCGATGCATCGCAACCCCAGTGGTAAAACTCGCAACGGAGACATACACGCCTCCCGAGTTTCCTCCTAGACTGGTGTGGCATAAATTCAAGTCACAGAAGGATTACAGTGGCAGTGTCCTAGCGGCTTTCGAGCTTATAGAGGTGGGTTTAACTCTGCATAACGTACACAAACCATTTTAAGCTTTAAAATGCGACCTCAATGGAAAACTATGGATCGTCTTGTGTAATTATGGTTGAACCTACGTTTTGTCCACGGATAGAACGAAGAGGTCCGAAAATCGGACAGTCATAGTCGCGAATACATGTACATTTCGGTCAGCATTCTGTTCAGTATGAGTTCAAGCTCCTGCTTCGAAAATTCAAGCATTCGCCAAGCATGAACAGAGTTCAAGGACTTTTCGGTGTGATTTTATAGTAGGAAGAACACCGACGATTCATGGATTCACGAATCGTGTATGAAATTTGTCAACGTTACGACGACAGTCGGTCCGTTCGTGTAAATCGATCAACAGCTTTGAAGACCTACCACTTTGGCAACGGCTCCGACAATGTCCGTACGATCACCAGGATATATTCTGGCATTTTTTTTTGGCAGACAGGCGAGAACGACTCGGTAGATTTGCCATTGAATCCGTCAGCGGATAGGGCAATCTACAACCTACCCGACGACATTAGACCGGCGGTCGCCAGTCACCGCATGGAGGTGATCTTTTGGGGTGTCAGAGACATGAAGAAGATTAACTACATTCCCGTCTATAAGCCGAGAATCGTTATCGAGTGCGCCGGCGTTCACCTCAAGTCCGAGGTCATGGAGAATGCCAAAAAGTTTTCCAATTTCGAGGAGATTCACGTTATCGTCGATTTGGTAAAATCATGAATAGTCGGGAAGAAGTTTGTAACTATAATACGTGACCGAAATACTAATGAGACGCAATTATCGTTTTAGGACATGCCGGTACTCGATATTTACTTTCCATCGGTTATCGTGAAGGTTTACGACTCGCGAGGATTCGGCTGCTTTAAATACGCCGGAGTCTGTATTATTCCCACCGCCTATGTATTTTTGAAACAACTGATAACCGAAGAGGAATACGAGAGGAAAATATATGGACAAAATTGTTCATCAAAGTCTCTTTGCGAGAAACAAAATTCCGCCACTGTTTGTAAGAAATAAATAATCGCGACATTTTATTTTCTTTTTAGGTCATTTTTTTTTTTTAACGTGAAATTCGAAATTTACAGTCCCTCTGCCGAATGAATATGACCCCGAGAAGGAGGAGAGTAAAGGCTTGATAGCGTACAAGAAACTGGCGGGAGTCGACGCGCGAACGAAAATAAAAAATACAATCGATGGCTTGAAACGATTTTTGAAAAATCTCCGATTCTTTAAGAAAACTGAGGAAGCGAGTTATGGAAATGATGAGGATGAGAGCCATGATTGGTGGAGCAAATATTTCGCGTCTCTTGAGGTACGTTTATTATGCAAAAAAAAAAAAAGGAAAAAGGAGTGATGCACTGTGGCCCCGAGGCTAAGTGGTAGAATCGATTCTCCACTCTTACTATTTTCTCAACTTCTGAGCCACAAGCTTGATTGATGCCGCAATACAAAAAAAAAGTACCAAAAACGAAGTGGACGTTAAAACTATTTCTCGGTTCTCTTGTGGCTTCGAGCGAAAGTAGTGTACGCGGATCAACTTTTAAACAAACCACCAAAGCTTTTGTATCGAAAAGTTTCGTACTATCGTGAACTCTTCGGCAACTACGAATTCATCTACGATCTGTGAAACATTACTTTTCACGAAAGGAGGAAAGAAATCTCGAGCTCGGAATAGTGAAAACGCTTTTGCCGCGACAGAAACCAATAGCCACGTTTAAGGTACTCGTGATATTACTCCACAAATTTGTCTTGCGATAACTCATGAAAATCAGATTTATCCTATGGAACTAGAGATGCAATCGGAATTTGGTGGATTCAATGATCGACTGTCGACCTTCGAATTATGGAAGGGAAAGAAAACTGGGGATCCAAACGACGACGAAAAAAATTTTTCCGGAAAATTTAAGGTTCACATTTCATCGATAATATTTTACATTTGAGATATTTAAAAATCTTGTATACATGTTGGAAAGTATTTTGTCACCATTCAGTGCATCTCGGTGACGCATCCACGGAATGCGCGATTAAAATTATTTAAATTTCATTTTTCGACGAAAATTCGTCTATTCCCCGTGGGATGTCGCTTCTGGTCACTTCTGGTCATATAAATTGAAAACAATCTAAACCTTCTGTTTCTAAATCCCGAACTCGACTAGTTCTCAATAAAATAGTAACCAATACATACACAAAAGAGCAATTTTGACGGAATTTATTCTTCATGCTCTTTTATCCTCCGTTATGACCCTTAATGGTATACGTGAATCGCGGCATATTCATTATTTAATTAATCCTCGTGCATCGCCGTTTGGACGACAGCCAACGAAATGTTAAGCCTCGTTCGACTAAATCGCGTATAAAATTTTGCCGCATAAAATCTCGTTATTCCTCACACATCACTGAAATAATTGGTATAATACGTACCCATCGTAAAATTCCGGCCATTAACTGTCTTCGTGTTTTCCACTCTGGCGCGAAACGTATTTATGCTCTGCAAACAGAATAATTTGTCTATAAAAATTGAGTCACGATTTTTGATTGCCTCGATTAACATCGCGATTTTTATTGGTCCCGATGAAACGGATGGGAATAAAATGGAATAATTTTCGTGCAGGGTCACATAGCGATATACCGTTGGCCTCATCCGGAGCACTCGCGATGCAAAACGAAAAGCGGCAGAGACGCAGCCGATGGACTGTGCGACGATTATCCTCCACAGGAGCCCCTCAAAGTACTCGTACGTCTTTACGTTGTAAAAGGTACCAAATATATTCGACTATGAATATCTGTGGGGGGAGGAAAAATGTCAACGACAGAATAGAAAAAAACCTCTGTCCAACTGTGAAGTCGTTGCATTTTCCTGTCATGACATTTCCGTTTCCATGCTCTGTGTAATTGTGATTGAGTCGACACTGCGTCGAATCGCGTTACGACGTGGGTTTGACGGGAGAGTGACGCCTTCCGTAAGTGCACTAGTTTAAAGTCATGGAGCATCTCCCCGTCGAACCACGAATCGCAAGTCTACTAAAGCCACCAGAGATTAATATTTCGTACGACGTGCATGTGAGAATAATATTTACGTTATCGGAATCTGGGTTAATGGAATTGTCGGTATTGTAAGCACGTTGACGCGACTTTATTTCATTTCAGCAATAAACTTGCATCCCAGTGATCCGTTGAGTGGTAAATCGGATCCGTATCTGCGCGTCAAACTCGGTAAAAATGATATAAACGACAAGAGGCATTACATTCCGAATCAAGTGAACCCTATATTTGGGAAGTGAGTCGATAAGAGCTTTCCATCGACGAAAGAATTTTTGTCTCTGAAAAAAAGTCATTGGTCAGCCTCAATTCACATTTGGTTAATATCGCGATTCAGATTTTTCGAGATCGACGCCCAGTTCCCGAAAGACTACATGTTGACGATCCAAGTGTGGGACTATGACGCAACGTCCGCCGACGATCTGATCGGTGAAACAAAGATCGACATTGAAAACCGTTTTTACAGCACTCACAGGGCTCACTGTGGAATATCCAAGACTTACAACACGTCGGGCTACAACGGGTGGCGCGACCGGGAAAAGCCCACTCAGATACTCGAGTATCTTTGTAAAAAAAATAATCTACCGTCGCCGGAGTATCTTGAAAGTTGTGTAAAAATAGGACAGCAAAGATTTACCTTTACCCCTGTAATGGGGTCGTGCTCGGACGAAGAAGGTTTGTTTGATTTTTTTTTTTTGTGTGTGACAGGATATTGCAACCAATTCGCTATCTTCTGCAGCACGAACTTTATCGGCCTACCAGGTTTATTGGAAAAATTAGTAGCGAACGGTATCGATCGGCCGGGGCGTTTTTTTTTTTTTTTTTTTTTTTTGCGTTTTCGCCTCCATCGCAGCACGGATGAATAGTCGAGCGTTCGTTATAACGGAACACTGATTGAATTATTTTCCAGAAAAAGACGAGTGCATGGCGCTGAATGTGCTTCATCAATGGGATGGATTTCCGGTTTGTGGTACCAGTCTAGTGCCCGAACACGTTGAACGTCGACCTCTATTCAACGCTAGCAGGCCCGGGCTCGAGCAGGTGTCACGCAAATACCATCACGATTATTGCAGTCATATTTTATTTATTATCTTTTTTTTTGTCTCGTCGTCGCTTCGTGTAGCATTCACTTCCGCACCAGACGACGAAAGACAGGAGGCGGAATGTGACGAGAAGTCGTGCAAATATTCCTAACGATTCGGGCCTCGATCGCGGCGAAAACTAAACACGCATATCCCTCGTATCATATACTAACATCGTACATAACTGTACATATTGTCGTAGGGTAAACTGGAGCTTTGGCTCGATATGTTCAGCATCGACGACCTACCGCCGAAACTTCCAATCGACATTACTCCCCAAGTTCCCGAAGAGTACGAACTTCGGGTTACAATCTGGAACGTTGAGGACGTGCCACTTGTTGATAATCAGTTTCTCACTGGGGAGAAATGTTCCGATATATACATCAAAGGGTAATCGATTACAGTTATTATTTTCTTCGACCACGGAGGTTTTAAACTTAGATTCCACTGACGATTGTATAAGATTTGTTTTCATAGTAATGGGTTCTGTGTCTCGATAAAAAAATGATAAGCTCAGCAAATAGGATTTCGTGAAACTCATTTGTACAATCTAATTATATTTTATTCAGTCGCCATCGATTTTTCAAAGTAATCGAATGAGTCAAGAAAATTGGCACCCAACTTGATTATAAAGTTCCTTCGCTCGGCGGTTGGCCGTTGCGGCATAAATTGCTTCATTTCCGTTGCACAAACATAGATCTTCTTGTTTTAATACTGCAACTTATTTTATATCGTATTTTCGGACACTTTAAATCAGATGGATTCTTTACGAGGATCATCAGAAGACAGATGTTCACTATAACTCACTGAACGGCGAGGGGAACTTCAATTGGCGGTTCGTCTTTCGCGTGACATATTCTCGTGGGGAACATCTGATGATAGTGAGAAAGAAACTGTCGCTTCTCGCTAAGGACGAGACGGAACAGAAATTTCCTTGTTACTTGAACCTCCAGGTGTGGGACAGCGATCATTTTTCACCGGACGACTTTTTAGGTAACCAATTAATTTTTTTCGTCTGTTCTTCTTACAATTCTATACGCTCTTTCGTTGTTCCTTCTCGACTTCAATGAGACAGAAGCTTAGTTACATACTGGTCCCGATATGCCAGTAAAGTGAGGGAAATAAAACAAGAATTTTACCGTCAGAATCTTTACAGCTTTCGTCGATTTTTTTTATCCAATAAGCTACTTTATCTTCCCCTTTCTCGAGCTTTCCTCTCCTGCCTCACGTTTTGCTTTACCCGCTTTCTACGTGGTGTCTCGTTTTTCTTATCAGACCACGAGCCCGCTGTTAAGGGGATCTCCCGCACGTTGTGTGATTTCACGTGCTGACAAAGCTCCGTTTCCCCTCTACGGAAACTACCCTTATATATCTCTCTCTCTCTCTCTCTCTCTCTCTCTCTCTCGCTTTCTCTGTTACGAAGTTACAGAGATGGAAATCTTTCTCACTGTGTGTACCTTTGTGATGCTCTATCTCTTCTCATCATTTATCAAGCCGCGAAACAAATGTTCAACTGTTGAGGGGCCACGTCGAGGCGTTGGAGAAAATGTAAATTGGGATAATCCGAAATAACCGTTCCCATAATAGGCGGTTTCTCATGGTGAATGCCGGGTTTTATCTTATCGCGACAGGTTAACGGTATTTTCGAAACCGTTTCAATAAGGAATCTAACGTATCGTTTTCCGCCACTTTCTCCGCAATAAATTACCTTCGCAGTGGAATTTTTTTCATCCGCTTTTCCGGAATGAAAATAAAAACATGTATGGGGAAGTCCGTTGGAAAATGTAATCGATACAAATTAGAGGGCGTCTCACCTCTTTACCTGACAAATTCCGCGATTCGTACTCACTGATGTAACCACGATGCGAAGTGATGGTTGGCTTCTATACGCGATTTGCTGAGATATTGCAGCGAACCTCCCGTCGCCGGTGACGTCTGACGCGAGAAGTGTAATTTTCATTCGAGATCTCGAGCTACGTGGCGACACTGTGTCAAGCGGCGACGTTGACGATGACATCCGCTTAATTAAACTATACGCGTGGTTTAATATAACGGTGTCTTTGATCATCCGCTTTGCAGGCTCATTAACCCTGGACCTCTCGAGGATGCCAAAGGGAAGTGCCAACTCGAAAAATTGCACTCTTAAGGTCGTGCACCCGAAGTCACCGACGGTCAATCTATTTAAAGTGATGCGCACGAGAGCGTGGTGGCCGTTCGCATGCAGCACGAGCACGGGAAAATACGTTCAAGCGGTGAGGAAACATTTTGATCAAGATCCACCATTAGCTTCTCGAGTGACTCTCTTAAAACCCTGCGACACGCACAGCGTACCAAATCGTATGAAACGTGTAACGATTCTTCCGTTATGCGTGTGAGAAGGTTCAAACGTGCTTTTTGACCAGCAATATTCTCGTAGAACATTTTTAATCAGTCGAATAATAGTTCACAGCTCTGATACAAATGAGCAAACACGTCCGGATCGGTCCTAACTACATTTCGAGTATTCCAAATCGCTTTATGGTTCGCTACCGTTTGTGTATTCGTCGAGCGATAGACCGAACCGATTGCTGGACCGCCGTCACCAATTCGCCTACCTTCGTCGATGACGCCGTACGCATTCGGAATGACGAGTTTGCATTACAATCGCGGTACAGGACCGAACTCGGTCCTAGATTGTTCGAGTCAAACAGTAAGCAATCGTAACACGACAATACGAAATATTCGGATTCGCACGTGTTTCGCGAAATTAATTGCACGCTTTACTACAACGGCGTTGTCCGTTCGAAAGATCGGAATAGCGATGGTTATGCTGAAGTTATAAGACGCATAATGCACGGACACGAAGTCAGAGCTTGCCCGAGGGGTAATAGTAGTCGATGGTTATCGCGTCGAAATCTATTCACGTACACACTAAGACCACGGTGGAAGCTCCAATTTCATCGCTAACGTGGTTTATCCCTTGGAGACCGGAATGTAAGCTCACGTTCACTCTGTGCTAAGGTACAGCCCTCCGAGGCTACGCCGTTAAATTATGCTTTCCAATGCAAAGGGTGTGCATGTGATTGCACAGAACGAGGACGCGAAGCGTTCGTGACGCTCGGTAATTGATTATTTAGGGCGAACGTGGTGCGCCATCGCGGTAAGATGGAACACAATCGGTAAAAATTCTTTCGCTTGCTCATTGATTGACAGTGTCGTCATTGAATTTCCGGCTTAAACTCCGCTACCACACAGTTGCCGGGATAGTCGACTAACTATGTTATAGGGATCGGATCGCGTTAGATAGATCTCGCCAGGGAGCTTTGCCTCGTTATGAAGCTTAATCCCATGGTAACGTTAATGACGTTTGGCCAATATGAACTTGGTCCCTTGGGCGGCGCAAAACACGCATTGTCTCTCTTCGATTTTCCCTCGGCGCGTCGTTATACTCAGCGCATACTTGCATCGTAGACTATAAAGCCGATATACCAGCACTGGAACCCGATGGATCTTCCGCGTACATTGGCTTACGGATAAACCAGGAAATCCAACCCGATTAGCGGAACGGTCGTTCATGTGCGTCCGTCGGTGTGGGGGAGGCAAGCTTGAGCGAATCCGATCCTTACGAGCAACGGCGACGATGACGACGGAAACAACGAGCCATGAGTGAGCTTCAGTCAACCGAGAGGAAATCTAACGATAGGTCGGTAACGGCTCAGTCATTGACACAACAGTGGTCATCGGTAGGCCGACGAGAAGACGTTGCGCCTACGTAGATATTGGCGCCTCGTTCGAACTGCCGATCACTGTACCGTTTGGACGAAAGCTGTTCATGCTCATCGAGTATACGTCGTTTCCAATCGATTCCTATGACTTCACGTCGATCCTGCGATAGCTTACGAACGCGATAAGCTCTCGTTGTCCTCGCACGTGCAGCTACAGTGCTTATCGACCGACCCTTGTACCTCCAACGCTCGCAGACTGCCACGCGATCAATTATCGCCTCGCGTTCCGTCGCATGGAGAAAAATAATTTGTTAACCAACCAGAGTGTATGGATCATTACGATCGACTTATTCGATTAATGGTTGTTACGGCTAATTGGTTAAACCAACGAACCAATCCTAATTATCAGAAGAGTTTTTTTTTATCGAACCAAGATAATCGCCCGTATCATTATTTTCCGTATACGAAGATATAACAAAATTTGACGATATTTTATTCTCAGTGACCTTCCCACTGGTACGAGGGTCATGTCATAGTTTCCGCTGACTCTCGGTTCTCCGTAGCTTTTTGTCATAAGGTAGAGGAGCATGGGCGCGCAGTGTAAAAAATTCACGCCCAACGGGATATTGAACATAGCGCGGGATGACCTGGTGCCTCGGAGCCTTTACTTAGTCTTTTACTTATACCTCCCGAGGCACCGACGCGTATATTCTCAGGATCCCTTCAGACTGTATTGCGCTGCAGATAGACGTTTCACCTTTTTCAGGGCAAAGTGGAAATGGAAATGATCGTCGTGCCAGCTGTAGAAGCGAACGAGCAGCCGGTTGGAAAAGGCCGTGATTCTCCTGATCCTCTTCCACCCCCCAAGTAAGCCATTACCATAACTTTGTTTAAGATAAATCAGAATTCGCGAATATAAAAAAGGCCGAACAATCAGAGATCTAAGAATTCATAAATTCCGTAAATTTATGCGTAAAGAAATTTACGATATTCATACATTTCCTTGTTCTCCAGTGTACATTTTTCATCCGTCATGTGAAAAACGCCGGGAGACGTGAGAAATATTCTCGCGCAGAAAAAAAAAAAAAGTAAAGACACGGATAAACGCGATAGACAATGGTTTCATAGCGATAAGAACCGTACGACATCGATTTTTTTGATAACTCGCGCTGTATCTAATAGTAAAAAATAATTTGTGTGATGCATAACGGAAGTTCGTGTGATCGAATCGTTTTTTACCTCGCGAAAGCGCGTGTTCGATGTCGGCGGTAAGTTTTATAAATTACGGACTCGGGAAACTTTCACCCTCTCCTGAGTAAAACGAGCCTCAAGGTAGACGCAAATGTAATCTGCGGGTTTGACAAATTTCAACCGCCCTCGCGGTTAGATCATTACGCAGGTGCGTGTTCCACGCCAGTTTTAAGGGTTTCGAGTCTCTGGACGGAAGGGTAGTCTTCATTTTACGACTGTGACTGCGACGCCGTTACCATTACTACACATTCGCAGGGTTTGTTAACCTCTACAGCCATGTGCACGAGTTTAAACGCCGCGCGATCGTTATAAAACAATCCGAGAGAGGAAAGCAAGAGTGAACGGAGGGAAGCACGGAAAAGTTTACCGAGGCGAGCCACAGATGCGTGAACCGTTTCTTTAAAAGCTCAACCTTATGTCCGAGCGAACATTACACCTGATGCGGTCTTCCAATCCACGCCCGGTTCCTTTATTCCTGTTAAATTTCACGTTTCTCCTCTGAGGGCTCAATGCTGATCAAAGGACTGAATTTCTACACGCTTTCGGAGCTATGATTATTTATTGACTTCGCACGCAAGTCCAGCAAAATAAAATAATTCGAAATTTAATTACGAAGTATAATCTAATTTTCTGCCCCCAGACGTCCGGACACATCGTTCTCGTGGTTCCGTAATCCCTGGAAGGCCTGTTGCTTCGTCGTGTGCCGTTATTACCGGTGGAGAATGATATGTTGCTGTTCATCGTTATTGTTCATCATGCTTCTCGGTTGTGCGATCTACGCATTCCCTGGATACCTGGTCAAGCGTTTGCTCGGGGCGTAATTATCTCTATAGTGTTATAATTAATTAAGTAAACTTTTGTGCACTTGGGAATAGATGAGGCTGAATAAAAAAAATACCGATAACGACGAAGATAAATACACTAATTAATTGAATGGTACTGGGGTGATTACAAAAAGAAGCGTTTTATTTTTTTTATTACGAAAGAACACCTTAGGGGGATGAAAGTTTAGTCGGTAATGTGGAAAACAGAATTATCGTAATTCGAAATCAGCAATAATGAATATCATTCGAAAAAGTAACAGAGAAAAAAAATAAGAATTGTCGCAGAGTATTCTAACGTATATAATATCCTGATGCGATAGACACTGTTACATTTCGGAACGGTTTTCTCTGGATGGAAAAGGGTTTTCTGACCCTTTCGGCTGGGAAGAGTGGAGGACGATATCCAATACCCGCATCTACCGTCACCGTATATTTGGGTGAGCATTTTCGAGTTAAGTACACAGTGATTCGCCGACGAAACGTTACTCCAGATCCAGTTATCGGCATAGTAGGGTCTCTTTCGATCTAATAAGTTTCGAGAGCGAGACCTCAGATCGGTCGTAGACGGTCAAACAATGTTTACTCTCTCCTTCGAGCACACAAAAGTTTCTCAAAAGATGACGGTTCCCTTCGTGACAAAGTGGTCCTTTCAATCTTGCATCAACTATTCAGGAGCAACTTTGTCCGACGTGCTTTATTACCTCGTTAGTCGACAAACTTTTTTTGTCCACGATGAAATAAATTGGAAATATATATTGAATCTACTGTTTCTATTGATGTTCGTTTGAAAATATAAATTACCGTACATTTCGGAAAATGCATATGTTTGCAGAATTTTCAAATATAGTCCGTACACATCTATGTGCGTATACATATTGACAAACCCAAGATTACACGTTTTTCATGCACATTCAGTCGGGTCATTTACCCGTCTTTTTACGCATCCGTTATATTTTATTGCATGCAACCGCGCAACTTTGAAAAATAAAATTGTTTATAAAGTAGATGTTATAATAATTTAACAAGCCTGCTATAAAATTTAAATGCACCATAAACCTCTTCCTCCCCCCCCCCCTCCCCCCTCTCCCCCCTCTCCCTCTCTAGTAACGGAAATTCTCATCCCGGAACTTTGGATATAAAGCCCTTGGCGAGGACGCAGGCTCCGGAATTTTCGCAGAGGGTATCGCGGAATCAACATTTTTTAATAACTTTAACATTTGAACGTGCAATAAATTTAGATAGTTAATCGCTCTATCGTCCGCCCGAGCATTTACTTTGCATTAAAGTTCACACTTTAATTCCCGTCGAAGTTTCACTTCTTATAGTCATAGAGAATGACAGAAATTGCCATCGATGGATTTCCGATTTCTTTAGTTTGAAATCTCCATTGAGAGTGAGTCGTTCGGTTTAAATCGTGGAGAGGGTGCATTGTTCGCGACGCTCTGGTGTCGCGGAAAATCCAAACACAGGAGTAGAAACAGACGCAGCAGCACTGGCAGCCAGCAGGTTTGCAGGTCGTGCAGCGCAGAGTCGCGAGAGAGTGCGGGCAGGAGTGGTAACGTGACCCAACCGAGAAATCAATAACCCAACGTTTTACACCTGAGGAGGGCACAATAATCTAACTCCGTGAGCGCACTATTCCTTTCAACTGCTCCCTCTCTCTCTCTCTCTCACACCGCTCGCCTCTATTGACTGCCCATATACATTGCGACGATATGTCGTTTTGCGTCACGATCCGACAAATAAGTAACACGAACATGTGTAACGCTGGTAGTTTCCGCTGAAAAAAATAGCATTGCTCTGTCAAGTATCCCCGTTTCCGTACCGAGCACATACAAACGAGTATACTTAACTTTCGTGCACATAATTATAGACGTCATTATAGTCACAGCAACATCGTGTAGCATAAAAACATGGAACACATGCAGCTAAAAAGAAATGAATAAATGAAAGAAACGATACGCACGGAAATATTGTTAACTTACCATTTCTATCGCTATTCAACTAGGGGCATCTAAAAAATGGAAGCGTATGTAAAACCGACCCAGCTACAGGTTCGCTGTACGAAAAATACACGATATCGGTCCCGATGTTGACATCGCCTTAGCACTGAAAAGCACCGGATGATACTCATCAACCACTGTTTGGTATAGACATTTTTTTTAAACCTCTCTGTGAGGTCACTTCCGGTATGAAGATCTCACTTTACGATCGGTAATTAAATAAGTGGTTACGAATACTTTTGGTCGAAAAGTGAGATTTTTATACGGCATGTGACTTTTCCCCATATTCCTTTCCGTAATACGATCCCAAGCCCGATAAAAAAAATATTGCGACCCAATTATTCGGGAAACTTTGATACAGTTTTCGAGCATGCGAAGAGAAATAGCTATACTAAGGCTAGTTTGATTAACGAAACCCAGCGGCTCTGCTTGACTTTGTATCCCATAAAACTTTTATTTCGCGAGTTTCTTCGACACATATTCTTCGGCGCCCGTTGTACCAGGTACTGCGACGGCGACGGAGACGAGTTTCCGCTCCTCTCCCAAAAGGTTTACCAAAAGTTTCGTCTCTCGCTCGTGTTCGGAGCGAACAAGAGTTCCTTCGACGGTTCGCTGTCGAACGAGGGAGTCCAAAGTATGACTTATCCGAATTCACGACGGCTTTTCAAACTCATCAGCGAATAATGTACAATGTTGTAAATAATAAAAATCTGACTGTATCGGAGGACAGTGTGGAGCGTCAAGTAATGGAAAGGCAAAGATTTCGACGTCGAAAATCCTGGCTCTCCATTTTCCGGACCCCCTTCGACGTATTATTTTCGCGACGATAAAACGACCTGACATAACCAGAGCTTGCACTGCTTTGGCCCCGTGAGTCTCCTTTCGCGAAGACGTGACTACTCCGCTACTAAATCAACAAGCCGATCGTTCTTCCCGTCTTACGCCTCCACTGTTACTTTGCACTTACCGAGCCGCCTCTCGGGGAACAACACAGCGACTCGCACGTATACATTAGGGAATTCGAAACCCATGAACCCCCTGCGTGCGATCTCTATGCTTACGATCGTACCGTAGTACACCCTATTTCTTGTATACCATATATGTATATCGTTACTACGCGCAAGTACGAGACCGGTGCCTCGTTGTACATACGGGAAAGAGATGCGGATAGCCTGGCACGATTCCAATTACGGTGTGCCACGACAGTACCAGTCTGGAATCCGGGCCAACGTTATTTTTTTTCAACCCCGACCTCCCATCTGCCCTGGCCTCCCATGCAGAATACCGAGAAACACACAGAGTCACCGTCTGCTGATGGCATACAGAGCGAAAAATCAGCGTAAAACTTGAAAAAAAAAAAAAATGAAAAAAAAAAGACAATCCTCAAGTTACAGAGACCTCGAACGAACTGAATTTTTTTGAATCTGCAAAAAAAAGTCCTACATTGGACGCTTCTCATGTTCGTGCTACCATTGCCAATATCGTATCACGTGCCTCGTCGACCGACGAACAATGATTCGGATCATGTCTCACAGCAATGAATTTCATTTTAAATAAAGCTGTTTCAGATTTTTTTGTTTTGTATATTTCCTTTGAAAAACCGCATACGACACCCTTGGCGCCAGGAAACACAGTAGCGTATATAGATATGCACGATCAATGGTCGAACAACATACTGTGAAGGCAGGAAAGAATCCTCTTTGTCGGGGAGGCGCCTTACAACATTGGAATCAATTTCGAGAGGTAGATCGTTGTGGCCATCATCGATCTTCCGGTTCGTCGAGCGCAAGAATACTCTCGGAGAGGATGGTTCGGAGTGGCCGGAGATAGGGAGATAAAGGATGCATAGAGTGGGCAGGGTCGGCCTTGTTTTACGACCGTCGCGGCTGCCGCTCCGGGGGTTACCGAAAACCTCGACATCCCTCGACCTCGCCTCTCGTACCTTCCTCTTTCTTACATATACATAAAGTGTATCCTCCGGCCGGCTCATCAAAGTTATATCCTTCGCACGTTTATGGAAAGACAGTGCGTATTTCTCTCGACGTGCGCGTATGATGCGTATATAGCGACGGAGCCCCCACGAGACAATGAGCCAGCGGGGGGGCCGCCAGATCCACGGGACACGTCGGTATTGTGCGAACGGCAGCGAGGTCGAAGGAGGCCTTTTGATTGAACTGGACGCGGACTACATGCAAATGTGCGAAGGACGAAGGAGCGAGAGACTCCGACACCCCCGGGTATGGGATGAGCGACTGCGAATTCTGAGGACGGGAGGACACTGGGCCTGCGGACGACAAGCTCTGAAAAGCCCTGTTTTGTTTCAAGTGAGACACAGGACCGGTATCACAGAATGCTTGTCACGGCCTGGGCTTTTGGCCAAGGATTTGATGCATGGAATCTCTGAAAGCTTCGATTAATCTCGTCTCCATATGCTCCTCTATAACCATTTTACAACGTAGGGTAAACGGAGACACGTTTTTATAGTAAGGCTACGATATCCCTTGCGGAAAAATACTGTGGTCGGTGTAAAAAAGGTTTGTGCTTTCAACATTTCTTATCCGCGATAAGGTCGGTCATTTTCTTCTCGTTAATTTCGTAATCATTTCGCTCCATCGTCCTACTTCGATAAACACGGGGAATAGGATTATTCTACTCTAACCCATTTTAACTGAATCTTTTTTTTCTGATTGCCAATTTTTCCGTTACAGTTCATTTGATTCAATTATCGTCTTTCAGAGGAAAGTATGCACCGTTTCACCGTGAAGCTTTGCTCATGTTGCGTTTGGATTTCGGAACCCGCGATTGCGATTCACATTCACTGAGCTGGAGGGATCTGTGAAGAGAGATGCGGGTTTCCATGAAAAATGGATGTCTTCGGAGATTACATACACGAAAGGATTCTACGGTCGGATAAAACCGTTCCCAACCTAACATTTTTTTTTATCGCTCATATCTCACCCCAACGACGAGTAAGATTTATTTTTATTCCGCACAGTGCCGTTCAACTCTCGTACATCTTAATTAGTTGCGCCTTTTTTCCCGTCTTATCTACATGCGATGGAACTCGGATAGAAATTCTTCGCAAATGCTTTTAACGATCCTTCGCGGAGTTAAACTTTGCTCGGTAATGGAAGCGCCGTGGTTTGAATCACGTCCTTAGCGATCTCTTTCGTTGATAACAAATGAAAAACGAAGTTTCCTGTTTATTTTTGTCTCGACAAAAAAATATACACGATAATGAAGAGGCTCGGAAGACTCCATTATGGAAACTACTTTTACTGAGCGAGTTTCATGACGCTGTGGCTCTGTACATCCAATTTCCTCCCGCTGAGACAGTCTCATTTCTCCGAGTGCTCGCACGAAGCGATGATATTAAGGTATTCAAGTAGATGACTCGTAAAACGATTTTATCAGCCAATGCCAGAGAAACGACTCTGCTTCCGATACGAAGGTTAGTAACCCCGAGCAACGAAATTCTACCGCGGAGCCTGGCTGTCCTCTCAACCCTTTACTCAGTCCAACGACTCGCCAATTACTCGATTCAATTATTTGCCACCCAATATAATCATCCTAGTGTGCGATCGCCACTCCAGGGTCTACAGACGTGATTTCGACCCGTCCCTAGCTACGAATGCATTTAGTTTCAATTTTCTCCGTTCGCCAAATCTCTTGGAGGCTCAACGAAGGGTTTATATTTCAACCGAGGCTGAACCCGCTGGCGAGAGACCATTACGGTAATTCAGTCGGACTAGCACACGTTCGGCATTCGTTTTATGAACGTCATTACCATTAGCATCCGGAATCGGCTCTACAGAAGTCCCTCTGGTCGCTCCATGGAATAGGAATGAAAGAGAGTTTTTTCGTTTAGTTGGGTGGATGAATCGCTACAATCAAAGACATGACCAGTCTTCGCCGCAAGCGCCATCCGATGCGGAAGAGAACGAAATAATTTTTTCGATCTGCCCACTGTCGGACATCCGCTTTGACGTTCCGTCTGATGCTTCCTGGCCATCAGGATTCTTTGTACGTTTCATTGGCCACCGAAGCGAAAATTGGACCGCAAGGCAAAGGCGCGAGTTCCGAAACTATAGTGGGTGATGGAGGTGAAACGGATCTTCGGGAACAATAGGGACTATCAGGAGCAATTTTTCACGGGACAAGAAGAAAATGAAAATAGAAAGTCCGATCACAAATGGATCATACCGGGTCGTTTTATCCCGGATTCCGTTTTGTCCCGTCTTCCCGCTTCATCGCTAGCCTCGATCTCTTTGCTTTCCTGTATTCGACTTCGCGGGAATGCGAGCAAAATGGGACTTGAATTAAACTCACTCCGTTTCGCTCGGCTTCCCTCTTACAAAGCTTGGCACTACTTTTCCATTGGCTTGATGCACACCGAAGTCGTTCGCTGCCACTTCAACCACCACCGGATTCGAAACGAAACGACTCTTATCTCTTCTCTTTCACGCGAACCCTCGCCCGACCCCGACCTCCCCTACTGCCGGGTCAATTGATTTCGGACGTGCCTCTCTCTCTCTCTCTCTCTCTCTCTCTCTCTCTCTCTCTCTCTCTCTCTCTCTCTCTCTCTCTCTCTCTCTCTCTCTCTCTCTCTCTCTCTCTCTCTCTTCTCTCTCTCTCTCTCTCTCTCTTTCGCCAACAATTGTAACACCGCCGAAACGAATCTACGATTTTCATTATCTAACTGCGTTTGGTCCTTTTTTTTCTAGAAGGAGTTGCGACCCGGCATCCAATTAAGACTATCACTTCATTCGACTTCATTTACACTCTAAATACTGTAGACGCTTTTTGTCCCTACACGTTTACGCAGGTAGTATTAAATTTTTGTAATCGTGGAAAAACATTTGATGCATACACAGAGCATAACTTTTTCATCCCCGGTGAATCCGAGTTTGAAAATAAACATCGAGTTTACTCGTACATTCATTTCGTCGTCGGCTCGTCGGTATTATTTTTCAACCATGCAGAGAAAGTTTGCTATCCATTCGTGCGGGAATTCAGCCTTTTTATTTACCGTTAGGAGGTGAAAAATAATGTCTGCCACGCAGACGCGAATCTCGCTCGAGATGTGTGTATATATATATATATATATATATATATATGAAAATTTATTTGTAAAAAAGAAAAGGAACATGAAAGGCTTGAGGCAGAGTGTGACATGAATGGTCCGTCGGAGGAATGGAATCCGATGAAAAAAGTGTCGAGTATAGTTGGCCTGGTAGCGGAGAGTCGAGACTCTTTGATTTCTGGTGGAATGACCTGGATATACATGCGGAGTATGCGAGCTACGTGTACGAGGACCGAGCACGCGAAGCGCAACGCCCGATTCCTTCGTACTGGTCGTAAATACACCGAGTGTAGTTATACCTGACATCGTAACGACCATTCCCCTCTTCTCCTCTTTTTGACAAACTGCCAGGAAACTGTAAGCAAAAAAGGATTTTCATTTTCTCATCCGTGTTCGATTCACCGCGAGCCGATTATCTTCGAACGTTCGATCGATCCACCGCATTATATTATCGCGGTTTTACGCAAACTTATTCCGTTTTACCATTTACTTCGTACACGAACGCGGTCCGAGCCGTCATTCGTCGCTGGAAGACTTCGTGATTGGACCCGAAAATCGTTTGTCCCGATATCGCTTCCTTTATAAAATAATTCCGGACGTTCCGTCTGTTATCGATGTAAACGTTGGAGCTGCGAGGATATTTATTTCTCGCTCTCGCCCACAGGTAAGCAATGATTTTCTTTATACGCGAGCAAATCGATGTTCGCCCGGCGGCGCGCCACCGCATAAACCGAGCGCCAGAGGTAACCCACCGCCACTATTCTGCCGACTGAATTCGCCAAGTTATTCAATACGTTGAATATTTAACTTTGAATCAGCCCGGTGAAATTCACGTACCGGTGTCGGTGCAACGAACGTGTATGTACTGCGGTAAATTCGAGGAGAGTTTCTTCGGCGCAGCAGGTACGTAGTACAATCGTATACCGGTCACGAGCAACCGGACCGAGAGGCCATGGGCGCAACGACGTTGTCCGTTCGACGGCGGACTTGACGAATTTTTCGTAGTTGGAGCAATTTTCCAATCGATCGTGAATCGCAAGCTAAGTATCAAACATAGAGCAGGGGTGAAACGAAGATCCGGGAGGGTCGAACGAGACGGGAGGGTTTGAGCCGGTGGGCGGAAGGGGAAAAACAGTGCGCAGGTGGAGAGGGACAGGAACGAAACGAAGGGGGAGTGTGCACACCCAGGTTCATCGACCCTTTGACAGTCGGTTGCTGGTGAACTAGAGAGTGCAGAAACGAGGAAAATGCAGGCCTGCAGCGGCTTCGCGTGTACAGTTTCTGCCTCCCACTTCGTCACGTACCGGAGAAAGAATTTCTCAAGAATTAAAGGAATATCGAGAATAACCCACAATTTCGATGTTAGCTTACGATTTTTAATGGTGCGTCGAACAGGAAAAGTCGCGCTCACAATTCGCCCGCGTTGAGTCTCCCTTTTGCGAGCGATCGGAGTCCGAAGCCGGGGCAATGTACGATCTCGGTGTTCCGCCGCTGCAGTGGCGTTCGCTATAGCAGCGATACATCGCGAAACACGAGTACACACATACACGAGGGTGTATGCGACGCGCAGCAAAGTGCATAGGCCTCGAAGCAAACGCATCGCCCCCCGTGACTCTCCTCTCCGTGAATATCCGTACGGTATATACCCGAAGCTTTAAAGCTTTAAAGTGCGGCATGCCAGCGATAATCTATTCCGCGCAGCGACGTCGTCTGCGCCGACGGTACGTCGGCGGCGGGCCGGGTATATTTTTGAGTTTACGTCGTCATGACGACGACGTGGCGCGGCGGCGTCGCGCCAATGGATGTTTCACCGTCTACCGTACAACCGATATACATGTATATATTTAAAACCGTATAGAAGCGATACGCCGGTGTCTATACAGGCATGTCGGTATCCTCCGTATGTCTGCGTATGGAAGTACGATGGATAGACGGATGGATATTGGTATGGAACACGAGGGAAAGTAGATGCGGCAGTGGCCGTTAGAGACACGAGAGTGCCAGGGAGGGTGAACGCTTGAAGCGAGAGAGCGCGAGGATGAACGAGTGAGGAGTGCGAGCGGGAACGCCGATAACAGAGGAGAGAACTTTAGTCCGAACGGCTGCCGTGGAGGCGTTATGACGTACACGTATAGATAATAGTACACACGTTTGTGCATAGTGTATATATATATATATATATATATACGTATATATTTGTAAAGGTACGTGTATATGAATATACATAGACAGAGAGACAGATAGTTTAAAGAGTGTAGGTCATATAGTTGTAGAACACACCTTGACGAGGAGGAAGCCGAAGGTGGTCGAACGATGCCGAAGCACGGCGATTGCGTCGCGAGGGCAACCACGTTTCTCGCGGCTGCCTACTACTACCCTCAGTGTGTCGTGCGGGCGCGGGTTGAATTGCGAACGCGCCGCCGTTCTCGACGCGCTCGTCCTCACTTCGAGGTAATCGCGTTCAATAAGGAAATACAACAATTAAATATAAATCTGTGTGCATAGACGTGTGTAAAAATGAAAGGTGAAAACTGAGAGGCCGAAAGCGAACGAGGAGGGAACTTGAGGTGTGTGCATGTGTGTGGTGCGCGTATTTTTTTTTTTTATTCCGGTATGTTGAATTGAGGTGGAGAAAGTCAAAGGATAAGATTGATATTCGACGAGTGGAGTTGGAATGATGAGAATCAAGGAACATCGAAGACAGACATAGGCGAGGAGAATTTTGGATAGCAGTCACGCGATGCGCGTCTCCAGTGCGTCCGGGCACCGACAGCCACGAGGATAATTGTGATTTACCAACTATGCGAATCGTCGCGGACGATGCACGAGGCAATTCCAAGCAGAACTGCTGAGAGGTGGGTCTCAACAGTTTCTTCAATTTATTATACGATTACAATGAAAATTAATTTCCCTTTGATTTTGCACGTTATTCTTGCTGAATAGTAGTGAAATTAAAAGTATCGTGACGCTGGACAAGCGCCGGCTTTCAAGAACGAAAATGCAATCAGGCTCGCCCACGTGACGTCGTCGATGCTAGTGGTGACGGCAGTACCAGTAGTTACGGTCCTCGTTGTGTCGGACCGGCGAATGCCAACGGAAGACAGGCGTCACGCGAGATTCTTAAGTAATAAGCCGCGAACGAGATGTTACGAAATTTCCATTAGCAACGAGATGGAGGGAGGAGAAAAATAAGACGCTGGATGTTGCCTGTTTTTCGTCATTTTTATCGATAATTCTTTGTCAATTTAATTTTTATGATTTACAATTACCGGAATGAAATTTTATATTGAGTTAGAATAACGTTCGTTCACCGTCTCATCGAACGTTTCGCTCGATTTGGCTCGGCAACAACCGAAGCCACTGACGGACGTTCTATTCTCGGAACTCTTTCGTAGCGTTTGAGTGTCCTTCTTTTTCGTTTTTTACGACATCTATTCAACCGTACATATTACTTAGCGTCAGATAATTTGGAGCTTAAAGCTTCGTCGTCGTATCGGTGCACTTCGCAAATGTACCGTGGTTCGCATCCCTGCGGCTGCTGTGGCCGGTTTGCCCACGTTCGTTCTCTGATAAACACGGAATTATTGTCTCGCTCTCGTAAATGAGAATAGCCGCCCGGGGTTCGTCGACAAAGCCGGCCAAATCTCTCGCTGACAAACTCTGAATTAATTCGTATCGTGCGGGAAAATAATTTGCCGAAACTTTTCGCGGCACACTGTGTTCCTCGTAGCAACGGGTGAGTGTGCGGGACGGATTAAATTTACATCTGGATTCACTTTAATATCGCAGTGATAAGCGTACCTCGTGTCGGTGCACTTTTGAACTTTGATTGGAGATTTCTCATCGGTAAGCTGAACGTTATTTCTCATTACGAGAGATCGCGGATTGAAACGCGCTGATGCACCCTCTTTTTCTATGTACAATTACTTCATTCGAAGATGAATAAAAGATTCAAAAAATTATTTAAGCGGGAGTGCACTTCCGATAGCAAAACAAAAATCATCCATAAATCCCATTGAGTAGACCTGTGTATTACGAGAAAACCAAACCCTTCACTCTCTAGATTGGAGAATCTCCTTATAAACGTCAAGTTTCACAGTCGATACATGTCAATCGAACTCTCGGCGATCTTTCACAGAACTGTCGGACGGAATTCTATTTCAATGAAATCTCTCTTTTTTTTGTATTTCACCCCTTTTTTCATCATCTCGACGTCACCTCCCACCTGCGAAGCATTCATAAGAATATCGAATGTTCTCCTCGTTAATAAGGCAAAGTTTCGCGCGGATGAGCATGTTTAATGAATTGGCCTGCTGCTAGGCCTTTCCAGCCTGTTCAATTGTGAATTTAGAACGAAGGCATTGGGTTATATACGCTGTACCGTATATAAACGTAGGTACAGATATGTACCGAGTCCCGTCGACTCCCGGCATGGAAACACGCGCGCACGCGAGAATCCAGCCTTTCCATCTCTCTGCAAAACGTATGTGGAAGCGGGCTAACGTTGGCCGCTCGCCGATGCTTTGTCTCGAAGCTCTTTCATCGATCGTTCTTCGCGGGTGATGATGATTGAAAGAAAATCGCATCCACGTTGACTCTCGCTCTCTCATTCTTTCTCTTCCTTTCCGTTTTATCTCTCTCTCTCTCTCCATATACATATACATATATATATATATATATGTATCCTATCCACCTCCTACTCCTATCTATATCCTTCGCTTTTCTCATTGATTCGAGCGTAGAACCGCAACCACCGACCACGTTCGATCGAGCGTCTGGATCTTCCATTGTTAATAGTTTACAATGCGCCGACTCGGCCGCTTGCACGAACCTTACAGCATAAGCTCGTCGTGGCACCCGATGTTTCTTTTTGCACGATATTAAGTAGAGAATCCGTACAGTTTCTATATTAATCCGATGCCGTTTAGAAAAATAGCTAATCCTGATTGAAAGCTCAAATTCAAATGGAACTTTGAAAGCATTCTCGTCGCTTTTACTTTTGTTTCTCAAAATATAGAATTGCGGGCGCTTTCCTTCAGCAATTTTTGTTCACAAATTGCGGACAATTTTTTGTCGAGTGTCACAAATTTTTCCCGTCGTATGTACAAGGCGAACATGCGTTATTACGATTGCGAAATTAATGTAACGCTCCGAGGAGAGTGGAATTAAACTCGAAATTCATGAGACACGATCGTGCACGGATGAAGCTCGAGTTTCTTTCTTGCATGACGCGAGAGGAAAATACCACCCGCACGCAACTGCGAACAAAGCTAATGAACCTCTGGCGCAGCAACGTTAATGTTGCTCCGTCGATACTTACCGGCTCTGTAATTTAGCGAGATTTTAATCGTCTCGCCCATAAGCAAGAAAATAACGTTACGTACATCCTCCGGCTGTACAAAGCGCGCGCCATCGCTCGAGAATGGAAGGTTTTTTGTTTGAAAAAATTAAGAACAAAAAAAAAAACGAAAAATTGCACCGTGTACTTCGAGCTTGGGTGGATTATAGAGCGGAGACAGAGTAAATTGTAGAAAAAGATACGAGAGTGAGTTCGAGAAACTTTTTCCATTAAAAAAGGTGCGCTCATAGTCGGTGGGAATTCGTTAATTAAATAATTGAGAGAATCGAAGGAACGTAATAAAAAAAAAAATGACTTCGGAAGTCTCTTAACGAATCGATTGGATGGATAATGGAAGAGAGGATTCTCTGTTCAATCGCTTCCCCGTTGTTCACCGGAACGTTTTTTTTTTTTTTTTTTTTTTTCTGATCGAAACGAGCGGAATTCGAGGAAAAAATGAAATTGAGTTTTTCAGAGGGTCGCTCTGAAGATTGTGCAAATACTGTTGAATGAAAGTGTGATGGGAACGGACAAGGGCCAACAGGAACTAGAGAAGCGTCAAACGCGACGGCACATTGTCGTCATAGAGTAGGAGAGGGCTGCATGTAGAGGAGAGCCGTCGGGAGGACAGACAGAGAGCAAGGTAGAGAGTTGAAGAGGATAGTACGGCGAAAGACTGTCGGTCAGAAACGAACACCCCTCTTAGGACTCTCTCGTAATGGACACTTCGATCAGCGGTTCTTCCCCTAAGAGTTATATTGTAGGTCAAGATCGAGGGACCCACTGAATGAAAAAAAAAAAAAAAAAAACAAAAAACAAAAAAATTCGTTCCTACTTCGAGTGACAATGAAAAATGTGCTTCTCGCTGAATTACAGCCTCGCCTTTGCCAGCCCTAAACAAAAGGGCGAATGGAAAAAATATGTGAAAGGTACAAGTACATGCTGCGTGCATTATTCGCAACGTCCTACAAAGTCGAAGGTGGGTGCATATTTTTTAGGGAACAACAAGAATGAGTCGCTGAAGTTTTTTGCAAACGAAATAGCCACTCGAGAGTGAAGGACGTGATATTTGTTTCAACATCAATTTGTTACTGTTCGAAGGGATCGATCGAGTTTCCGGGTCCACTCCAAATGTATTTGAGATAACCGGGCACGTTCCATCAACTTTTCCGTGTTCCTCGATTCACGCGTTTCTGGCACGGACTGCATTCGAAGAACATTCCAGAAAAAATAAAAACGCTGTGACACATCACTCCCCTTTTAGAAATCTTCGTTCTAAAGTCTAAGTCATGTCAAATCGGAAATATTTCTCGATTTGAAATTTTTTTTTTCCACTAGAATCCTACTACGTATTAACGGATGATCGTTATTCGTTGTGAAAAAATGTTCTTGCACTTGAAAAAAAAAAATTTGATGCACAACAATTTACAGATGTGATTCTCCGTGGCAAATATCATAACAGATTTATACTTTCCCATTTGCCGCGAATAATTTCTCAGCTCGAACTCGGGTTACCCAAAGCAAATATCATATTGTCGCGAATGCAACCGGAAGCGGCTCTCGGTTTCTGACAAATGCCCTAGATAAATGGGTTCTCCATCGGGTCCGAGTGGATGTCGTAAGAAAGATTCGATGTTCAATCGGCTACGAAGAATCACCATTTAAATCGGAAAATCATATTCTCGAACGAGCAAAGGTTTCACAAAAACGAAAGAGTCTTTAACCGAGAAGGAACAGATGTTTCGGAGCGCGTGGTGTACAGCGGAAACTGTTCCAGCTGGAAACTTTTAACAATCGCACCAGAATTAACTCACCGCCAATGACTCAATTCGTCTCTCACTCGCTGCCGTTCACTGTTGATTAACTGCACGACTTTATTTTTGTCCACGAAACGTCGATAATCGTCTTCGTGTAAATCCAATAACAGTGTTGATACAATAAATCGAGTAGCCGTGCAATTATGTGCCGTTAACGCATGGCAGTCCGCCAAACCAATAAAACACGTCTCGCGTTAGCAGAGACCAGGATTGTACTTTGAAATATGTTCTCGCTGAGTTGCTTCGAGTATTTGCAGAAATATGAACAAAGGAGGAATTAAAAAAAAAAAAAAAAGAAGTAAAAAAAAATAATTTTTTGAGCTCGAATTTGACACGTGCCGTTCCTGTCAATACTCAAATTTTACTGGGTTTATAACACATTCAACGTTTATCACACGTGTGCATAGGAGAACAAAGTTAACATACGGTAATTTCAATATAGCGCTCTGAAGTACCAGCGGCGAACTAAGTATATATTTCACAATGATTTATTTCGACGCTGACTTCACGTGCAGAAACTCTAATGGCCTCTCGCTATTTCGCATTAGTCCGCCAACTTGAGCTTTACGAATGAAGTTTAAATGCGGATTCGGACGTTTTGGAATTAACTGTACCATGGGAACTTGAATTTTCAAGAATACCGACAGAGAAAGTGTTCTTCAGAAACAAAAACCGCGAGATTGCAGACTCATTGTGGATTGCAGTTTTATTAGTTATAGGAAGTGAAGCTGCGAAACGCGGTCTGGAAGGGTAGTTGGAATAATGAGATTATGCAAGGGATCGAGCCTGAACGCGATTGGCGGACATGAAGAGATAAAAGATTAATTGGTGAGTGCGAATTCGAAACTTCTTTTTCCCGTCGAAAACTTATAACAGGCCCGTTTATCACAGGAGCGAAGCGAGAACAAAAATAATAAATCTGCATTTTTAATTTATCATAGGCTTGTTATAAACTTTTTTTTATCTAAATGTTCAAAGTACCGGATGTATAGAACGCGATGTATTATTCCGATGTACCAGGAAACGAAGCGCCTTCAGGCAATACGGCTACGGATGAAAACCTGATTCAGAAAACCATTTAAAACTTTACGTGAACGCGCCCCCTTCAAGAGACGAGCCTCTTTCTCTCACTTCCAACACTGCCTCAAAGTGATATATCCACCACCCTATTCTCACACCTTTTATGAAAATTCCCAAGCCTGGTTTGATTAAACATTTTTTTTTTTTGTTTTTTTATAATTATCTAGCCGCTCCATGCTAGTGTAAATAAGTAATATATTTGTCAGGGGACAGTCGAACAGTCGTAACCATTCCTTCACGAACTTTTATCGAAGCGAAATAATGAACTCCTAAAAAAAATCCTTTACAGTAAAAAAAATCGTCCGGCTCGGCGATAAATTATTTTTCACTGAATATTTCGACTGATCGAGATAAGGATACGAAAACGAATACTCGGTTATCTGAAAATTTATCGAGGCGCGCGTGAGATTATAAAAGTTATTTTTAGTGTAAACGAATTCGAAAGATAAGTCTGGGACATTGACGAGACCGATCGCTCGTCTGCAGCGAGAAGTCGGTGCGAGAACTCATCGGTCAATATATCATTGCGAAACAATAAAAAAAAAAAAAAAAGCAAAAACCAATGGATTTGCATTCGTCACAAAAGAGTCACAGGTCGAATGTGGAGGAATCTGTATCGTATCGTATATATATATATATATATATATATATATGTATATATCCATCGAATCCCGATACACAGCAGGACAGGTCGATTAACGAACCCAGCTCGCGCTGGCGTGGTTACCCGCTTGGCCGATATAGCTCTATTCGCTCGCGAGGGTTGCAAACCCCGAGTCTACGCTATTTATAGTTACCACAGGTAATGAGCTTTTTCGCACCTATAAAGTAGACGTCTCGATGGGAACTCGGCAGCTCTTGTCCGACGATACGGAGACTAGAGATTCTCTGCCATCAGACAAAAGCGCCAGACTTTTTAAATTATCACCTTCCTTGTACGCTGTGAAAGATGAGATATTTTTTCATTGTCTCACGGGACAGAAACCGCGTGTACTTTTATCCTCGAGGGAGAGCGTGGCAGGGGGAAGGCTGCATGTCGATTGCCAATTATTAGATCGAGTCGGCGAGTCGATGGTACGCGAGAGCGTCTATCGAAGGGTGACTGTGGCGTACTCGATGGCGAAACTGTCGGGGACGTAACTAACCTTCTACGTGTACTATCTACGATAAGACCTTTTGATAGAGGTTTCCGCTCGAGTGACTCCCAATTCTTGAAATTCCGTCATTGGATTCTCAGAATCGTCGTCCCCAACTAACTCCACATCGATACGGAACGATAAGCCCAAGTCGGTCAAGTGCGAACTATGAATATACGCTCGGCCTCGGTCCGAACGTAAACCGAGACCACGGACTGCACCGGAATGTACGGTTATTTTTTTATTTATATATATGTTTTTTCGATTATCTCATCGATCATACATTTTTCGTGGTCAACGAAGCGCGAGTACTTTTGGGCCATTGATTTTTGAAATCTTTTGTCCCGCGAATTCAATGGATCGGAGAGTCCGAACTTTCGGTGACCTCGCATCGTCGAACGAGCTTTCTTTTGTACGTGTGCCCGAGACACCGAAAAAGTAGCGTCAACCCCGAATAGAATTCACGATACGTGCAAATTTAATTGCGTGCTAAAAATGGCGAAGACGATTGATGAGATTATTGAGGATATCCGATGAGGGGCTCGAGTTCGAGCTATCAATAGATCTTTTGGGAGTTGGAATCCCTGGCGTGGGGCCAAACAATGCCGAATTTATTTTTAAAACCTGGCCATCTTCGCATTCGTGATCTTATGATCTATGACTCGGTCAACATATTTAAGACTAATGCCGGCCCGTTAGCGATACCCGGCAAAAATTCGACCTTACCTGTCAGAATGACGAACGCGAAACACAAGGTAGTATATAAACAATAATTCGTAACCAACGGGAGGGCAATTCCCTCGTATTCAACGAAAATTTCAAAATATCGAATAAATCACGAATATTCAATGTGGCATTCTGTTATAACGCTAAAAAAAAGATTCTTCGAGCTTGCTCGCGGTCATTGTATCAATGTGATCATTTTTAAATACCAACATACTCGTAAAAAATGATCTTGGAAAAGCGGCGCGGTCCCTCATTAACGGGAGCGAGTTTTTCGCGCGTACGTTAGCAACGCTACATAAATCAAAAAGTCCTCATCGAAAAATTTCTTTGAAATGATTTTGATGTTTGCAGTTCGTTGTGCGCAGCGTTGTGAAAATGTTGTGAATTCCTCGTCGCTCGATTGTAAAAAAATTGTGTCATCTGTCCATTTTCCGTGCTCGTGTATCTCGGCAGCAAACATATTAGAATCTTAATGAGAAAAGCGGCTCGCTCGTTACTCAATGTCGACGAAAAAGTTACGTGCATATAGCGTGGATCCTACATGGAATATATTCTCCTTTTCCCGTCATCTCTTGCCCTTTCCACTTGTTAAAGCTTCGAGCACGGAACTTCTCTGTGCATCAAACATGGAATAAATTGTATATACGTACCGGATCGCGTTGGAAATATATCTGCCTCTGACAGAAATACGAAAAGGGAAGTTTTATCCATCGAAGGTTCCGCAGTCACGGTTAGATTGTACAGTTACGGTGTCACCGCGTTACCCAACTTATCAAAAACGTTAAGCAAGTTTTCTCGATTCCTGTGTATCTGTCTATCGTCCGAAATTCACGGGTTGCTTTTCCATCTGCAGCACCCTTAAACTCCGGCTTTCTCGCAATATAAGGTGTCGTAAGACTGCCTCAGTCTGTCGGAAATGTGATAAGGGTCGATGATATAACGTAGCTTTTTTATTCGCGCCTATAATTTTATCTACCAACTGTTGACGTCTCATAATATTTTTTTTCTTTTTAGTTTTTTTCTTCTTCGGTCTTTCACACTTCGATATCGTCTCGTCGAAAGAGCCAGCGTAATGTGAAATTTTTTAATGGTTTTCATATCTCGCTCAAGCTAGGTGAGCGCTTGAAATTTTAAGGCGAAACATCTCGTCCTATATCACATCATTAAAACCCATATCCACGAGATGTTGCACAGCCCTGGACTATTGGAAATGTCAAAGAAGACCTGAGATATATCCGAAGAACGTGGCATCGGGTCCACGGAGGTGTCGCAATAAGGACCAAAGTACCGAAACGTCGTACGACCGGGAGTTCCCGCCAGAGGCATCAAACAAGAATATCACGTACCGGGAAAATTGGGAATTCTAACGGAAGCGCTGAATTCTAGCGAACTTCGATATCGTTCGCTCGAAGCGTATTTCACAACCGTTTTTTTTACGGCTTCGGAAACATAAAAATCGCCCCCTCTTCGCTTACGTGTCGTTCGGTGCTCGCGGATTCCCGATAGTCGAACGTTGGTGATCAGCGAATAAAACAAAAAAAATGTTCAAGTCAAAATTCATCGCGACTGAAATATCTCATTGCTACCGATCAATTATCGAGTCCAAGGAAAATTAATGGCTGTCGCATGAACGGCTTCCGCAACGAAGATGGACCGTGTAGAAGGTCGTTTGGGCAACAAGGACGTGCGTCAGTGGTGAAGCCGCGGGTGTCGAGTACTCGAGATGTACGGTTTACTTTTTACCTTCATCGTCTTCTCATTCTCTCGCACGAGAAGAATGTTGCACAGTATAGAGCTTCTTCTGCTTTGAACAGCGAGCTTTCACCTTTAGCGAGAGTAGAAACACACGGGGCGTGTTCGCGTTAACAGCCTGAGAGGCGAGTACGGCGTAATTGTGTATATACGTATATACGTTGATACACAATTTTTCTTATATAAGCATCGCACTCGGAAACTCGTCCGTATAGATACACGAACACGTTGCCCAACGAATTCAAGCGCCGGTTGTAGTCGAAAGCCCGCGTTGCCTCTTCCACGTGCTGTCTTATACCACATATATGTATACATATTGCACAGGGCACGGGCTGTGTGAATAAAGCAAGGAGCATAGACTAATGAGTATGAGCGCGGGTTAAGAGCATCCGGTTGGGAATCCCCGACTGTCCGAGCCGTGGTTGTATAATCTCTCAGGGGCCGGAAGTTGCCCTAAGGTCTCCCAACAGTTTCTTTTTTTTTCTCCCTGCCGCAACAAATCGAATTAAAAAATGCCCGAACATAACGTAATCGAGAAATTTTGCAAAATTTACGGACTTTGATTGAAGAATCCGTATAAAAAAAATTTTTACGCCAATTTGATAGCGTATAAAAGGCTTGTTCTATGGGCAAAAGGCAAATTGCACACAACAACGGTATTGTTCGCCTCTTCATTACAGCGAATGACTAATAACGTTTCCGGCTGGAGCAATGGTGAACGGAATACGTCAATTTACGAACGTCGTGTAATTGAAGTCGTGACGAACCTCCGGGCAAAACGCGAGCTATACGTTTCATTGCGAAGACCCACTCTGACATTTTTTCGAAGGCGACAGTGTTCAGCAAAACGACAAACTGTTACTCAACCCTTCGAGGCATATCAATTCTTTGCGCAATGATTTATGTTTGTGAGCAAACAATGTAAATTAAGGTGTGAGCGCACATAAATAAACCATATTCCTATTGACAAATCAATGGTTCGCTGTAGCATGTTGATTAACCGATGAGAACCAAGAATCCCTTTTTTCATCCGCTTTTATATTTTTCTCAGTGTGTCGAATAAAAAAATATTCAAGTAGCTTATACACTTACCGTTGAATCGATGGTATCGCCGATGCTGTGTTCGAAGACAGATTATTATCGTTGCATCGAGCTCGCTGTTGTCAGGACGATTTTTCTTTCGTCAAAATAAGGACGTTCAACAGAGAGCGTAATTAATATCGGTAATGGGGATGGTTCGGCAGCATCGATACGGTATAGAAAGCATTACGATAATGAGCGACCCGCACGGTTGCGTGCACGCAATTTTGTCTGACGAATCGGTGATTGATTCATTGCTCCGGTAGACCGACGTTGATACCAGAGGACGTTGTGCACGGGGCATGGATCATATGATCACATTTTGCAGCAAACTATGCGAGGGAGTAAGTGGGAAACTCCGGCAGCAGTGAAAGAGCGACAAATCAATGAGCTACGAGCAAGCAATGCCGCGCCAAGTGCGTGTCAAGTGAGTCGTTATGTAGATCGACGTTGCTTTGACTGCGGTAAATCAAAGCACACGCCACAATATACCGACGCGGATGAAAACTTTTGAGTTTCTTCGAGAAGGATTTATCGACACAAAGCCAAGAACGATACGGGTAACATTGGTCGCGGTGAATGCTCCTTTGGCACAATAGCTTCGTCGACCATTGTCGACGAAGGAAATTCATTGACAGCAAAACACACTACAGGGGAGAGTGGAGAAAATTGGACTGGTTCGGAAATATAATTTTTTTTAACATTCGGGAATCTCAATTACGTGGCTCGATTTTTTGCGATCCTCAGAGAAGGACTCGAGGAAACAGAAACTCCTTTAAAAAACTGCGGATTTTTATGTATTTTGTGCGGGCGATGGACGATAAATTCTCATTTCGAATCGGGCAGGTAAACCGGTCCATTTCGCCCCGGAGCTCCGCTTCGCCTCGCTCTCCCGTGCCTGTGTGTTTAACCACTGGGATAACTCCGAGCAACGAGCTGGGAAACGTTTGGCATACGTGCTAAATAAACGGCGCGGATCAAAGCTTGCGCTGGAAGTGCTCGGAAAAAAAAGAAGAGTTAAAGCCATTGATTTGAAATACAGAGGTGAAATCCATCGGCCAACTATAGAATTAACTGCGTTAGCTCGATACGCGATTTTCTCATGGGACATTGGATTTTTCGATTTTACTTATTATTATCGATAGACCGTCGGATATAATTTCATTTCGGGAATGCGCAACGTGCTTTTCCGATCCATCGAAATTTCGGGCTACCAATAAAACTCATTGAACCGTTAAAAGGATTTATCGCGAATAATTGGAATCTATATTCCGCAAGAAATATTACCATTGCACAGTGTTCAACGGAGAACGAATACGCATCGTTCATTTCAATATCTCGTCCTGTTCATCGTAGCACAAAATACACTCAAGTCGGAAGACACGATGTGTCGAATCCTCAATTATGACGTATTTACCTTTATCAAGAGTAAGTGCGAGTCCATTGTATAAGACATCAGCTCTACCCCCTTGGCTTTGACTGCTCTCTGTTATCGTTTACCTGTGTAACTATGTTCACCCTTCACCTCTCGTCATTATTACAACGTTGGAAGCAGGACGCGTATACGTATACGGAGAGTGACGATGCACCTGAAACTCGTACTGCAAAGGTTTGTGCTGTGTGCCGACCCGAGTAATTATTCGAGCGCTCAAGTGCTGCCAGTCAAAGACCCTACCGTTGGTATCGAAACTTTACCTAAATGTGTATTCAGTCCAAAATAAACAAGCAAGTTGGATAGTGTGCAAGCCGAGAGTTCGATACAGGAAGGGCAGAGCCAAAACGGGGTAGATACGAAACCTAATTGCATCGATTGTTCACTCACGATGAAATGACAATAAAAATTATGTCGATCACCCGAGAAACCGGATTATAAAAATTTTGAAAACGACACAGCTGCTCCATTTTGCCCCAGTCTACCTTACCGTGCAAAGTTCACCGAAGACGATTATTGAATCAATTGGTTCTGCCTTGAACGTTCTACCATCGCCTTCCGGTCTTTTTTTCGCACTTTGCGACGATTCAATCACTCGTCCCGCAGGAAAATCGTGTCAACTTCTTTTGGGAGCCCACGGAATTTTCAATTTTCACTGCGAGTAATGATAATCCCTTGGAATTAGGTGGAAAATTTAATGAAATAACCGCATCACCGTGCTATAGAAAAAATGCGACTAAAGTTAACGCGCAACTGCGACATCCCGGTGCACGCGATAAGTACGTCAATTGCCTCGAGGTAGGCAATGATGACATAGGAAGCGACGAAAAAAAAAAAAAAAAAAAAAAAAAAATTACTCACTCGAGTTTGCGAGCGTAATGAGATCTACGGTGTGTTGTGCAGAGTTATGACTGTTGCACTGCGCGAAATACCTGCCGTTTTCTCACCCTCGTAAATGCCACACTACAGTTTCAAACCCGCGCACTGACGAAGTAGGGCGTAACTTGTTATGAGAACATATAACATAACACCTGACGTTAACGAATGCCACTTGCTGTAATTGGAAATTTCCGTGATGGACAATATAAAACACGTTGCTTTGCGTGATGAGGCCCTGTCCTTACAGTTTGAATCCAATTACGGACCACAATTTTTTCACGTTGCTAATAACAATAGCAACTATCGGGCTTTCTATTTCATGCATTTCGTGGAGGGTGAAAAGATATTTAGGGTCCAGGACCGGGGCAACACGAACTGTCTGTAAAGATTCTTCGTTGGATACGAACAGGTCACACTTTCGGTACACGACACGGGGCCATTTTGCTCCGCTCCGCCGTCAACGAGACGGACAAGGCGATGACACTACCATTTGCAATAACTCGGATATCGTTCTACCGCCCGCTATTTTCGCAATCGTATTTCGCGCGGAGAGTTCCCGGTCGATGAACACGCGTCCAATTACTCTAATGGCTAGGAAATACGAAGAAATTCTTCACAGAACCGTGGCAGCCCGTTCGCAGCTGTTGCCGTTACGCGTCGATTAATGAATCGCAACACGGTCTATTTTCGTTACACAAAGCGGTTAGACCGACCTCGACACTCGATATTGGTGTATCGTGCTGATAAGGATAAGACACTAACGAATGACACCCTTTTAACGAAAGATACTAGCGGTGAGACTCTGGTATTAAAATTGTGAAAAAAAAACAAACTGAGGGAAAAATTTCGTCAACTGCCAAGACCTATGTTGTTCATCGATTTCTCGAATGGCTCAATAAAAATGTGTTTGCAGCAACGAAAACTTATGTTGTATCGAATAATTCGTTATAAAGTCCGTGTTCACGGGCACTGGACATTCGACGCTATTAATTCCTCGGTACTATTGCAGTAATGCAATCGATGCAAAGCAGATATTCTCAGGTGGCGCGATCCGGCTGGCTGCTAACAGATTCGCCGAACGATCCCACCTGGGTTTCCGCTAATGACGGTAATAAACTACGCATAGAACGACGCCGTAAGGGGATTTATGGATGAATAAATGAGCTCAATTCGAGGGAAATTCATCGATACAGAAAACGCAAAATACATCACACACGCGAGTTGTGATATTCTGCAGGAAACTAATGCGAGGTATTCGACAATATTACCTTGTTGTTTTGCCACAAATGAGTACGGTGACATCGGCCATCGGAGAGAGAGAGAGAGATTGAAAGAGACGAAAAGAACAGCGAACACGACCGTCATATAATGAGAAAGTTACGAATTCATAGCTTTGTCCGGGAACGAATTGCGCCGTAGATTTCGTAGACGTCGTCCAGTTAATGGAGACCGATGAACATAATAAAAAATTAAAAAAGCTTCTTCTATGTATACCGTAGTTGGTATATAAGCGATATATTCGCTGAACTCGACCTATTCAAATTCTGATACGGCAAAACAATGCGAAATAACAATGGTGATGCCGGCAATAATAATAGTAAAAAAAATAATGATAATGCTCATGACAATAGTAGAGGTACTCGTCGTAATAACAATAGTTATGCGACAGGCGCGAGAGAAATATATTAATGAGATTATTTTCGAATTGCAATATTATCGAACAGGACTAGCCGAGGAGACCGATGTATGGCGAAATGTCACAGTCACGTACCCGAAGGTCGACCTTCATTACCGGAACCCTAAATTCCTCGGACATTTCCTCGATTATTAGTATCGAGAGTTTTTTTTTTTTTTTATCGCAAGGTGGAAGAATTTTTGAAGAGAAAATCTTTACTAATGTTTACCGAAAATCGGTTCGATACCGATAACAATTATTCAGCAACCGTGGGCATCGCTCGAAGTTTGACTTTTATTGTGCTCGGGAGTCCGTTGGCATTTGCGTCGCCCGTTTGCGCGACGATCGAAGCTAACCGAACCAAGGAGACCACCACTGCCACCCGGAAGAGCTCCAACGGGAATTGCGCATAGTCGTTGCATCGGAAACTTTCACATCGATGTCTGCGATACCCTATCTCTCCCGCTACACCCCGTGCAGTCGTTGCCTTCTTCGACTCCACCCTCACCGGAACGCGGATCGCACAACCTCAAATGTAAATTTTCCCCACCTAATTCGTAGATTTATCTGTGAATTTCACGGACGTGATTCCAACGTTTTTTTTTACATAACACAACGAAACTGGAATAATCAACGAAATGTCAGCAACGCATTTTTCAACGAATAAATCTGGCCGATTCGTGAACTTTCATTCGCAGACGAAAATTACTCGTACGATTAATGAAAATATCCTTTGCCGATGTAGCTTGAGGGCAAGTGCGCGTGTGCCGGGATTAACGCGATAAGCCTTGCGCATTCAGTAATGAGTTCAGCACAAGGACATGTACGGTTCCAGTGAGAGCGGAGTCGCGCGTGGAGGGTACACACAGCCCCTTGGGTTTAGGCGAGGCAGGTCAAGTGTTCGGAGGAGTCACCACCGACGTTACCGTGACATATATTATTTCGGAGCAAATTAGCTCGATGAATAAAACAATACCAAAAAAGAAGTTACAGCGAAACGTGCACAGGGTCAAAAGAAACGGATAATCGTGGATACGAAAGATACAAATATAATTTTCTTATTCGTATCGTACACAACATCGGATTCCTGAGGACGTATAAAAAAAAAAAAAAAAAAAAAAAAAAAAATTTAACAACTCGAGGGAAAATAAACGAATTTAACGCCTCGATACCCGGCGGTGGGCGACCTTATTGGAAATTGAACGTCAGCAAAGCTCCGACAAATTGTATATTCGCTTAAAATTTCCAATGCTCGCCGGAAGGCTTTGCATAAAATAACTCGATAAAATGAAAAATTCCATCTCCAGGATCGTGCTCGCGCGCGTCGAGTCCATCGGCACGTACAGTATTCTACGAGGAGTGTCTGGTTGCGGTGGAGCGTTTGCACGATATGTTGAAACGTCAAAGGGCACGTGTACTCCACTGTGGTCGCGCATGCGATCATATTGCACTGTACACACATCGAGTGTTATGATACCTGTGTAACAAGCGTACAGTAAGGCGACACGAAAAAGTGCAACCGTTCCGCAGCTACTGTACGAGAGTAGCCACGGGGAGATTTAATATACTGCATACATTGTCACGGATTAAAATTTCGTACGGCCGACTATCGCCATCGAGACGATATTCAATTCGCGCTATCTCTCCCAAACTGCGTAGCAACAATCCTGCGATAATCGTATCGTCTCGCGATCGTTAATGGAAATGAAAATGAAATTCAAAGTTCAGTGATCATCGCGCCAACTAAATGCTTATTAATAATGTCACACGCTCTCTTCTCTCACACACTCTCTCTCTCTCTCTCTCTCTGCCGGAAAACCGTGGCAGTGTTATGAATATTGTAGGTTAAAAAAGGAAAATCCACTTTCTACGAATTCATTTTTGCCAATTATTCTTCCGTGAGCTTTTTTCCCCGTATGAATACAATAATCCTCGGGTCCGTTAAAACATTGTAAAATATTCCTTCTGCGATTGGACGGGGTTCTGTATGCATGGAAAAGTGCGAAACCACAGTAACTATATTTTTCTCTCTCGCGACCGTGTTAGATCCTAAAAAAAAAAAAAAAAAAACCCGATGCCAGTTGAAGTTGGATTAGCTAAAAAAAAGGGTGACACTGGGTTGGTTTATCCACCCGTCGCAGCAAGGCTATGTTTCACGTAGCTACGCGGCCCGGGTAGGTTGCCAATGCACAACGTCACGATACTTTAGGGTTGCGGAGGATTTTCAAAAGGGCGAGAAGAAGGACCATCTACTCTTCGTGTCATGAGACGATAAAGCCGTTCCGTGAATAAAGACATTTCTGAATCATTGAACGCCGCTTTCCCTTTTCCTCTTCCTCGTCCCTCCTGCTGTTTCTCCATAATTTTCTCATCCCGCCCCGATCCTTTATATTCTTCGGACAGTCGATTATCACCTTACACCGGGCAGGAAGATTATTTCTGCGATCGTTCAAATCCTTCACAGGGATACTTATCGTTCTTCGAGAATATAGTTGAGAAAATGCGGAAAATAAAATTCGCATATCGACTCGACTCTCAGCTGCTGCAACGAAAAAAATTGGCGAAATCGAAGAAGCCTGCGGTATTTATTAATCCAGGAACGACGATAATTGTTTGAAGAATCCATTGGTTACCGATACGTCTTCTCTAAAAGAGAATTTCAGTGGATTGCATCATCGGTTACGTGATTCGAAAATAAAAACTCCCATTCGATGATAATGAATCAACCGGAGCGCTGCTGAGGTTTATTTTACCCGAGATGCCGAGGAAACAGTAATTACTTTCTCGCCCACTCGATGAAGGGTGACAAAACTGTTTTTGTTAACGTTCGGAGGAGTTCACGTGGAAACGTTAACGCTGGATTAGAGACGCATCGACTAATTACCATGTCGAGCGGATGTATTTAGTATCGTCCGAGTTTACTTCGCTTACAAGTTTTCCGGGCGCAAATTCTACCGGTCGCTTACATACGAAATTCATCCTTCGAGACGGACTAATTATTAGTTAAGGTAACTTAGTCAAATGCATTTCTTTCAGCGACCGACGAAGACCGCCAAAGAACGTTTTGCATTAAAAATAAGTACATCAATATAAATTCGACAGATTCGATTTGTCTTTTTTTTAACGTTCATTCGACGACGCTAATAGGATTGAAATCGCTTTGAAGGAACTGCCCAATGTCGGTGTAGAATTATGCCGGTCGGGCAACTCCTCCTTTTTCTACCACGACTCTTCGAGCGCATTCTTTAATTTTTCAAAAGAGTTTTAACACGATACAGTGAAACACGACCGAGACACATATTTCAGTGAAAGATAAGAATTTACGATTAACGATTCAATAAAACGCTATTGCGCTTAATGCACGGAAACACGTAAAGAAAATAAACTTTTTTTTTCTCATCTCGTCATCATTAACTGTATTCATGCTCGTGACGGCAAGAGATAAAATGTGTCACGAGAAAAGCCACCGCACCTGGGTTGAATAACGAGTTCTTTATCATACTTTCGTATCGCCTGCAGCCACGTTCATACTAGAATGTCGTTGAAATGTAAACGAGAAAATGAGAAAAAAAAAAAAATTAAAAAAAAAAAAAAAGAACTACAAAAATCTACCGTGGAAGAACGAACAAAGAAAGTCAAACACGGATGTAGGTGTTGTCCCAACTGAATTGATGGATCGTACGCCAATTTACGTTGCAAATTTCATCCTCGTCCAAACACCCGATACACTCACACGTGTGCATGTAACCGGACTCCGTGTGTACTGTTACGCGGTGTGGGTACGCAAAGTTTTGTCATTGGTGATGATACAGATCCACTCCACACACACAGATGTAACGACCTGGTAATCTGGAAATTCGATACACACGTGTCCAGGCATACGCATATCGAATGAAATAACAGATTTGATGCCATTTTTTTTTTAATTTTCGTTTCGACGTTGCTTCTGGGTGACGACTCGAATTCTCTCGTTTAATCGTCGCACATTGCTCATTGGGCATAGAGGTAACGTCATTCGTCGCGAGATACGATAGGAACGCCCAAAGACGTATAACGTAAACCGTGCATGAATCGTCGAGTATTTCTGGAGGGTGAAAAGTGGGTCGAAAGCCGGAAGGGAACCCTACAGAGTGCTAAAAACAGATGCTATGAAAAAATATATTGGGGAAAGATTGTCTCTCGTGGGTTTCGCGAAAAAAAATATACTTCAGCAACGTGTAAGTCGAGGGCGGCCTAAGTGATATCCAGAAACGAAAAAAAAAACACACAATTTTTCCCAGAAAGATCGCATCGGAAAATCTCTGGATCGAAATAGATATTAATTTTTTTACAGCATTTTTGTCACATCCTTTTTCACATCAACACTCGAAATAAATTATTTTCGATCTTTTCGTCCGTTTCACGACGGCAGTACCATTTCTGACGACAAGTTTGAGCAAAAGCTGGTAACATTTAATCGCTGCGTACTCGGAGGTAGCCGAAATATAGTAAAAGTTTTTTGTTCTTCCGAAAGTGTATAAATTAAATTACTCTGAAGTAATTAGTTTCGTCTCCAGCAACAAACACACGAAAAGTATGAAAGTCCAGGAAGATTCCGGTATCCTCCAAACCTGCATACATAAATGTCAGCCAAGACGTTCTTGCCCGGAACATCTTGGGAATTGGAGAACCGAATGCATTTGTACAGAGACGGAAACGCCGTGGCCTCCGCGCAGAAGAAATTACTCACGAGTAATTCTTTCCGTCCGAGGAAAGGTTCGCTTGCGACCGTCTCGCGATAAATAACGAACGGAGAGATAGGAGAGATGTTCTTGGATAAATAAATAAATAAGAAAAGGAAGGGTATAAAAGTAGGACCAGCCATTTCGGAGAGTAAGGATAGATAAAGCGAAAGAGACGAGGCCTTCGTGAAGCCTCACCTATAGCAACGTGCCATAAATTCCTAGCTACATACATCCACTCCTAGCCGGCTACCTTAATATTGAATTCCTCTCTTGTTTCGTTTTTCTTCCAATTTGAGGTTTCGAGCCTTTTCCAGTCGGCGCTGTTCGTGTTCCCACACTAATCCGGGGATCGCATCCGTTAACGGCGGAAGACGTTTAACGAGAGCAGCAAGGTGAATGATGAGCCTGGTCGCGTCGAACTCCCTCTACTTTGCAACCCTGTTGGATTTCCGCATTATAGCGTCGTTGTACTCGCATTCCGGGTTTTAATCCGCTTTTCCAGACAAAATTATTTCATTACGACCCCGACAGTTGCACGACTGCATAAAGAATTGTACACGGTGAAGACTACTCGGACGTTTAACGTGTTCACCGAGATTACCAATGGGAAACGAAAAGAAATAACAAAAAAAATAAACGTCCATGGATCCGATGAAATCGATTCGGTCGTGATCGTCGATTCGGCTATTCGTCAGTTGCTTTCAATTTCGAAAATAGCCACAGGTTCGTACCGTCTCTCTGGCTTGCTAACGAACAACCCTCGAGATGTAACGTACAGTTGATAAACGGGTCGATCATAATCGAGTTAACTCGACGTTTCCGTTCGGCTCTAACGCTCACCGCAGTCGGAGAGGACATTCGTATCCATTGGTTAGCGGAGAGAACTCGCGCGTTAACCCCGGTCGCTATATACAGCACAACCGTATTCTACTTTATAGCCTGTAGTGCGCTCCAGTGATAAATTTATATACGTACGTATATACCGCATAGATGTGTGCTGGTTTTATCGCTGTAAAACAAAGCAACAGCACCGAGCAGCCGCAAATTAGCGCGGACCAACTCATCCCCCGCCCCTCCGGCACGTTCGCTTCCTCACTCTCTTTCCTCCGACACGTTACCCGTGTCCGGGTTAGCTAATTTGTTAATCAAACCAATTGGGAGTGAGGATGGAACCACTTTGTCTCTTAGGGCGATGCTTCGGCCATGAAAATCCCGTCACCAAATGAATACCGCGCGAAACATTTTCCGACTTGACGGCATTTCATACCGTTAAATGAAGGCAAAGACAAATGGACAGAGACATTTTGCATTTCGATATTTCTTTGAGAAAGGAACTTGAGTGAGCTGCACGATTTTGCTTGAAATCCATGAGGAGACAAATTTCCATATGTGAAAAAAAAAAACCGGTGGATCTGACGAGTCGTTCAGACGGAAAGAACAATATTTATGCTATAAAATCAGTAAAAAAAAAAAAAAAAACGAGGTGATATAAATGTATTTATTTTGGGAGAAGACCGTTTGAAATTTGAGTAGAAGTGCCGGTGTTGTACGGCCCAGCATAGTTTGGCAGATGCCGGAGTGAAAGAGCCTCGGCTGTTTATTTATCAAACTCGTGAAAGCACAGCTTCGTCGCGGCAATTCGTCGGAAACATCGCGCGTATAGTGAAAGCAGTTTCACGTATGTTTATGTACATCTAAATACAGTACGCTAACATTCTACCAGACGGCAAACACGAGGGTCAAGGCATGGAAAATACATGTACGTAGACGTTTGCTTTGGCAGGCGTCACGCTCGTTCTGTCGCGTTGTTCGTCAAACGTATCTCGTTACCCGTGCAAACTCAATGACTACTGTAAGACTGATGGATATTTGAAAAAAAAACGTATTTTCTCTGTGTCATTTCCAACTGAAAAATTTCATTTTTTTTTTAAATTCGGTACCATCGGAGCCCTCAGAATCTCGTGAAAAACAGAATGGAATAGTAATTTGCGGCCTTTGTCATAATCCAGTCGTTCCTTTTCCTCATCCTCTCTTGAATATTCGTTGCTCACGCAAGTCCATCGAGAGATTCCTCAAAGATTTACCCTCGTTCAGTGATTTAAAATCACATGCATATATATATGTATATGTATATGTATGTGTGTCTATGAGAGCGAAACCGCTAGTCGTATCAAGTAATGAGTATTTCTCATTAGGTCGAGGTTTCGCAGTGACGGTAGTCGAGGGGTCGAGTGGAATCGTCTTCGGTCTTCCGGAAGATAGACAGTCACAACCTCCTCTTTCTCTTCCTCACCGTCGACTAACGGAATCGATAACAAACCTGCTGCGGCGTTGTGGTCCGCCCCGGTCGTCAACGTCTCGCCTTTAATGGCGTTACGGCAAATCCCCCCCCCCCCGCTCATTTTCCAATGGGTGACCGCGTTAAATCGTCAAATATATACTGCTCGATATTGCATCAGCTGTAAAGCTAATCTTTACTGTATCACTATAGATGAGCCCCGCTAGGATGCGGAATAGGGAAATGGCAGGATACGATAAACTGCTACTGTATCTCTTACCGCACTAACAAATCCTGACCCGACCTCTCGTTTATTACCATTAACCGCGAAGTTTACTGCCCTAACATTGTACGGAGCCGCTCAACCGTTGGATCAAGAGCTCCAAGTTTTTCGCCGGCAGAAGGAATTACGATTTAAGCGAAGGAAAATTCGATTTCGCAGACATCAAGTGAATATATCGGTCGGCACATTCAATCACGAATTTTCGAAATCGTATAAGTTACAAGTGATTCGACAATTCTTCAATACGCTATGCACGAGTCGAGAGCAGAAGTAAATCGGTTCGAGCATCGACAGTCCGGAGAATGCGAGCCAGGTTAATCTCCGTGTAAGTTTGTTCCTCATTTTGCGCTCCGTCTCGCCTCGTATCTCTGTTTTCCGTGTAGAACGATGATAACACGTTGACGGATTGCGTACGGGAGAAGGCTAGGTGTGTATCGAGACGAAAGGATAGACAGAAGATTTATGGGGGTAACACAGGAGGGCTTAGAATGTTGCAGGGTGGACTGGCAAGGACTCTGTCATAACTGTCGAGCGGATTGTACAGAGTGTGTACAGTAGATTATATGTCCTCATACATAGATGTACGATGATAGTGGTTTTAGTGATGATAGTGGAGCCTTGATGAAGAGACTGAACTGCGTCCGAAGGGAGCACTCGCCTCTCCTGATCCTTCCGGTCCTCCGGTCCCGCGTTGATGAAGTAATTACAGCACGAAGAGCCACCATTTGGTCCTCCAATCTGCGTGGTCTGTTCGCGTCGTCGTTCCGGCCTACGCACAATAGTGACACCTACATTACATTTTCAATCTATAGGCTGTGAGGGTGATGAAAGGTACGAAGGGACGATTTACTGAACATTGAAGGATGAAGCCAAAGTGACACTCAACGACTCTATACGCGGTGACAAACTTCAGTCCTCCGACGCACAGAACCACGCAACGTCGTTCGATTAATCGACGGTTAATCCTGCGAATGCCATGAAAATCCTGTGGGAATACAAATGATCGATATCGAAATATTTCTAGAGTAACGGAGGTCGCGTAAAATTTGTCTCCGCGCAACGGGAAATTGTATATTGGATCTTATTTTACGATCTTGACCGAGTATCTCCCCTGGAATGTAGCCTCCTTTCACCGTTGTTATGGACGGAACAGCATCCGGGAATGGACGAAATGCCACAGAGTTCGCAGCCAATGTAACCGTGTCTTCAAACTGCGTCGAGTCTCCGTCGTAGTAACCGATACACCGCACGAACTTTGGACACAGCATGGCAGCATCAAAATCCTCCGTTTTGTTGCTGAGACGAAGGCCGGTATATCGCCGAGCGTGAAACGATTACGTGCAGCGGCGTTTAGAGTGTACCTGGGAGAGCACCGGAGGCACCCGAAGCTCTCGGCTGTACTCCGGCAAAGTTTGTAATGCAGTCGAGGCTTCCGTGCCACATGGCTGTGTTTCCGAGGCTGTACGACCGATGTGCGAGAAGTGCCAGAAGAAAGAGAAACGACAATCCCAGTGAAACAGTGAGCTTTCGAGTACCACCGTTCCGTGTTCAAGTTCCACGCGATCTCTCCGATGTCACCTCCGGGCTGCGGGTACAGCTCTTCTCTAGCGAGGCAGTCACGATGTTTTATCGGTGCCTCGTGTGCACCTCGTAAGCTCATAAAGTGCATTCAACTGTAGTGTCCGGCTAAATCCCGCCGTAAATAGTATATATGTATAGGGCGGAGGAGGAGGAAGCAGAGGGGAGATCGACGCGGAGCCGGGAGAAGCTTCGAGGGAAGATGAAGAGACGGTGTCCGGAAAAGTGGGTGATAAAACGCACCGCGCTTTAAAACACCCGGCGGTTCAACTATAATATTTCACTTCACCGAACTCATTGCGTTCTCCGTCTCGCCGCTGTCTCTCTACCGACGACTCAACTTATTGCTCCTTTTTTTTTAATTTTCTTATTCTTAACGAAACTTCGGAGAATCGTAGATAGTTATGGGCGTGGAGGATGCTCCTGCAGGGAATACGGACAAGCTGTGTAACGAAACTTTCGCCGGAGACTTTGCGAGAACTCGTTTTTTTTTTTTTTCTTTTTTCTAAACTTTACAACATTCGCTAATGTAGTTGTAGACTTCGGTGATGTGCTGTCGGTAAATTTCTGAAAATCTAAATTTTCTGAATTCATTAATCGAGCGATCGAGAGTACTCGACGTTTCTCTAGTCAAGACACAAAGCTGAATTCGTTATACGGAATAACGAGTGCCTCATAAATCTCAATGTTTGTCCCTTATTTGCACTTCTTTATCTTCCATTTCCATTTTACCCGCATTTACGACTATTCGAAGTTCTCTACCCGAACTTTCGTCAAAAGTTCTTTTCAACAACCGTCGCATTGGGCACTGTGTACTTTCGTTCGTAATTTGCCAAACTGCGACACGAAGCATCGGGTGCGCTATGCATTATTTAGATTCTCCCCCCGGCTGTTTCCGTATCTTGCAGCTTCCGTCCAGCCCTATTTTTCCCCGATCCTAAAATGCACAAGAAAAACGGAGCCTCCTCTCTCACGCGCTCTTACACACACGCCTGCGCTTTCCACGAGATTTGAATAGAAAATTATTCACTGGCGCTCGCTCGGAATCCACAGCTCGGGGCTCACGGTCGGATGAGACCCGCGGCGCAGCTTTTACAGGACACCTACCATGATCCCTTCGTTGAATTCAGCTTGCGCGGATTAATCCGGTGAAAAACGACGAGGGCCAACGTTGATCCACCGTCCTGTTGTGTCGCGAACGCGTTCAAGAATTTTCCACGCACCATTTTTTTCGTTTGTCACCATCTCTTTCTCTCATTCAACCCTTTCCAGCACGCCTCGTTCCACGTACCCGCTTCTCAACGGCGCATCACGCAAATCTAATTTTATCGCGCTCGAGAGACGCACTCCGGCTCTCGAGCGCCGAGTACACCCGAACTCGCGGCGTTTCGTGTTTGTCGTGCTAACGAGGATTTACATATATTATATACGTGCATGTATAAATATATTTACGGTGCGGTTATGTATATTGGTCGTTGTGCTATGCACGAATGATATATCCACGTTTTAGCTGGCTTCGCGTGGATTCCTCGTCTCTTTTATTGTTTGGTCGATTTTTCATTGGTGTTCTTCTTCTTCTCCGCCGCGTGTCGTTCCTCGCCTGCATTGTCACGCTTTTTACGCGTCCTCTTAACCTTTTTCACGTCAAATAGCTGAGAGGTCTTTTTCACTGGAGTGAAAACGTACAGCGCACACGCTTCTACGGTGTAATACTACGCTCTCGGCTACTCGCTGCTTCCGCCGTCGTTCCCGAAAGTGCACGAAGCCTTTTCGAATTGCGGTAGAATGTAGGCTATACTGAGTGTGCAATTTGAGACGAAGATATCGTAGGAGGCTTGTCACCTGTATTCTGAAATATTTACAAAAAATAGTCTCCCTTGTTTTCCATGACGAGGCATAAATTTACCACTCCGAAAGACGTGGCGGTCTTCCGAGTGGTCAAAATAATTTGATCCCATTTATTTTGGTAGACCTGGTATAATTGAATACCGAAAGGCGAAGTTGGTGGCAATTACACATCATTCCCCTAGAGGCCGTGTCCCGGTTGTGGGGGTTCGAGGAGGCGATACTTTAGTGCGTTAGAAACTGGAACGTCGAGCTCGAAGTTTGTCACGGAAGCGCCGTGCCTTTCGTTAACCTCCGGTGTCCGGTGGTCGGGACTCGACCACCGTCAAACATCGACGCCAATATGATAAGCCCGCAAAGTCCGGTGCTTGTCGAACATTGAGACTGGTATCGACTAGCTCGAGAGCTGTCGTGTATGTTGCACCGGTCTACAGTCAGCAGTTTTTTTAAGTTACTTCGAATTTACGTAATATTTTTCTTATCGTCAGTAACTTAAATAAAATATTGAATATTGTAATATCAATGCCAAACGTATATATAAAAAATAAAGAGTTGGATCGTTGCATGTATATCGAATGCAGGGATGAGTTGGTGGTACTTTTTTTTTTTTTTCAAAAGTTAGAGGTTTGCCAACTCTCGTGATATTTTGGCTTTTTGCATGAAGCACGCAGAGAAAAGCGGAGCGTCCGTGACCTGATTTTGAAAAATATATATATTTTTTTGTTTTTGATAGAAAGATCAAAGATCTCGCAATAGTGGGAATTCCCATCGGGTGATATTAATGTTTGGAATGTCGTATCTGATTATAGGAAATGGGAACGTGACGGGACAGATTAGGGAGAGAATCGGTGCTGGCCGTGAGAGTCTCGAATCAAGGATATGATGAACTCGAACGGCAATGTCGGATCCGAGGACGTTGGTAACGGTGGTGAATACGGGAGTACCGAGGAAACAGCACTGCTGACCAGAGGACCACCACCTCCGGTGGTGGTTGCCGCTGCGGTTTCTGCCTCCCAAGGAAAGCCGGTGCTCACGCGTCAGGATCGGGCGACATTTCTCGTCGCCTCGCCTCAGCTATCGGTCTCGGGACTCGGCGGATCGGAGGAAAGTGCGACGAACGAGGAAACGTCGACGAGATCGGTACCGGACATCGAGTTGCATTGCCGTATCGATGGTAACGCCGAGCCCCAACAGGTGCTCGCCCAACAGCATTCGCTTGGTCCGACCGGTGGTACGTCGACGCTCGGATCGGTTTACGGACCTCCGCGAACGAGACAACTATCATCCGCCGGTGTACCGCACCATCACAACCGATGCCGTTGCGATCGAAGGGAATCCTTGGCACCCTCGTCGGCGCTACACTTGGCTCGCAGCATATCAAGGTAAACACCCTCGCCTGTCCACCTCACTTTGCCACTGAAACAACCACGCGACTCTAAACCCACGGTGAACATATTTTTACCGAGCCCTCGGCTCGTCCTTTTAATGCGCGCGTGGGCAACAAGAACCGAACCAGTTATCATACTCGTAAACCTTGTACCTTCCAATTTCCTGTGGGAGATCGAATTTCTATAATAGGCTGTGGCGTTCGGCTGAATCACGCTCCTGGGTTTCCGTGAATCGCACAGGCGAAAGCATCGTGGACAGGCGCATACCAAACACCCGGGCGACATAATGTAGACCGACGTTTTACGGTCTTCTCCCGACTGTAACTTTCGGGTACCTTACGACGATCCCAAACCGTCCAGCGCGAACTGCCCACTTGAGACCTCGCGAACTCGTAGGAAAACTCGCTGACTTTTTGATTACTTGTCCGAGGACAGTTTACGATTGGTAACTTCGCCGTGGACATTGAACTTTCGAATTGTACGTGTCACGATTTCTTTTGTTTTGTTCGAACCACTCTATGTTTTCGGACTGTCTCGAGCAGATTTTATGTTTCACGGTAAATGTAAGTTGGGATCGCGTTAAAGTAAAGGTGACGGTGCAAAAATATCGTTGGGTAAATCTCAGCAGTGTCCATTTTTAAGTTCTTTTAATCAGCCTCCTTGTTTCGTTCTACACTTTCATCGCCCTAGTTCCGTTTGCTCCTAAACCGAAGTGCTGCGTTGTTGAAATTCATACGAAGCAGGCTCAACCACCGCGACGATATTTCACTCTGCAATTAATAGCGAGTCATTGTTCAGAGTGAGTTTGAAACGTGGAATGGCTTTTCTCGCGCTCGAGATAGCAAATGATAGCGCCCAACATCCGACTAAACGTGTCGACGGGTGAACACCGACCGAACTTGCTAATACACGAGCCGGTATGATATCGCAGTAATGTTGGAATTCCAAATACGCTCGGATCCTTGAGCGGCTCTCCAGTAGTCCCTAGGTGCATCGTCACACCAGTAGCCGGAGTCAGAGCTCTTGTAATTTAGCTGCCCGAGAAGGAAATTGGGACGCTGCCTGAGCCTCGAGGGTTTACTTGCGACACTCACTTTAACGTCTTGCAAGGTCAGGTTCTCGCGTACTTTACATCCGACACAACACATCTAGTTATCCGGGTGCTCGTTCAGAAAATTGGATGAGAAACAAATACAATTCCTCCGCCATGTGACCCTGGACCAAATTTGCGTTTACCTCTTCAAGGTATAAAATTAACTTCAATAGAGTAGGAAAAAAAGAAACAGAAAAAAGAGATTGGATTTGGGACAAAAATATCTTTCTTCACAAAAAATTTTTGAAGGTAAAAGGGCTTCCAAATTCATTGACTGTTATGTTCATTTACGGTACGTGTCCTTTTCGTCGCTTCCGGTTCGATTTGAACGTACGATCGGAATTCGTTCAGGAGAAGAACCGAGCAACGGTTTGGCTCGCTCTCCGTACGTGGTAATCGTAGGCACCGTCGAGATCTCCGCCGGGAAATCAATTTCATTTCTTCCAACAGTGCGAAAGAAAACATGTACCTCAAGCTGTAAGAGCTGCCTGTAGATATCCCGATCGTTCGAAATGATATTGCATAAAAATGGGAATAAGAAGAGTCGCGCTTCCGTAAGAGCCATTCACCGTTTTACGAGATACAAGGAATATCAGCTTGTTTTATCGCCCTTTCGTAAAGTCCGCAGTGTCCGATCGGATTCGATTGCCGAGCCGTGTTTTATCGCTCCAAGTTTTAACCACGAAGATGAATAACCAACTTCTCAAAGAAATATCGTGTTGGAACAACAGTGCCAATGCCTGACTCGTAACGCAGTCCAATAAAACATGTTGTACCGATGATACGTGGCTACGAAATGAAAGCCGCAGTAAAGATCGGGCTAAAAGATCGACCGAAACTTTCATCTATCTCCCGTTTTCCCTCCATTTTCACGAACAATTGCACTAGAACAAACTCCACCCGATCTCTCGCGTAATTCACGTGGAACCCCAGACTTTAGAATCTACCCACGTAGAATTCCGTGCTGGAAACCGTGTCATACCCGAATGGAATTCCAAATGAAGTGACGATAAATAAATAGGAAAAACATCGAAGACCGAAAAATAAAAAATAACTCGTTATCGGGATAACGCGGTTGGTGAATTGTGAAGAAGCGAGCGACTGTACGTGAAACTATCCATCCACCGAACCTTAAAACAATTTCGAACGACCCTGCGAGCCACTTTCTCACGTACAGTGTGTCATTGTCTATCTCTCATTCTTCTGCATTTCAAAAGGGAAAGCGTTAAGAGCGGCGGCCACCACTGCTGTCCGTGTCAAGCACCACCACCGCCCGTCCTCGTCACAACTTCGCCCAGCGCACGGATCATTCGACAAAGTTCTCAGCCCGAGGCCTCGGCTTGCTGTTGTTCGGGATGCTGTTGTCCACTTCACTCGGGTGTTGCACCGAGTGCGGCATCGCTGAGGCAACTGCGCGAACCCGGCGATGGAATAGCCGGCATTGCCGCCGATTCTCTCCGAATCAATGGAGGAATTCGGCAGTTTCGACAGGTAAAGAATATGAGACCCACCCCTCTGAAAACACACACACACACACACACACACACCCAACAAAACCGGCCAATCTGTATCCCGCTACGTTATCCCTGATAAGAGTGTCCGTTCTCCCGTCAACCTTCCTTTAGATTTTTCGTGCACTATGTGATTGTACATAACACTATTTGCCAACGATGAAATACCTAAAATGGCTTTTTTCGAGCGCCCTGATACTATCACGCTGAGGAAAGGAGTTTTCTGAGGGCCCCCTTGAATACGTGCCACAGGTGCGGTACGAATACCGACCACGTATCATTTATCATAATTTCTATCCCCGGCTGGTTTTAACCCTTCGCTGTTTTTTTCTACTTCGAAGGTAGTACAACAGTTTTTCGAGGGTAGCGAAAAATAAATGGATTAGGATGTTTATCAGCGTTTTATCGAAAATCCCATTTGGAAGATTAGCTGCATCGAGAAGATCAATGGTTCAAAAGTAGAATCTATTCCAAGATTCAGCGTGCTTGAGGGACGAACACCAGGTGGCCGAGGTATTGTTCCAAGCACACCATTCAGCGGGGTTTCATATAAAAACCGTCTGAAAGGCTCGGAAAAAAAGGAACTCACTGCCGGCATGCTCTTCCGTGAAAAGACCTGCTTAGCTGCTTATTACCTGAGAGCGTTGGTCGTCTACCGTAAACTCGTCTCTGCCACTGCGACGAAAGCTGCTAAATGACGGCGTCATATAATCGAATGAGTTTGACCAAAGTGGAGCCTCAAAAGGGTGAGCCAACCATTGAAAACGAGCTTTCCGAGGCTAAACGAGATTCACTTCTGTACACTTAACATTTCTTTGCGTTCCCGCCATACAGCTTTTTTCGTTGACGAAAAAAAACGAGACAAAATTCTTTTCCGATCCTTTATATTCGTTTCAACGAGATATGGAATCAACGGTCCAACAAATGAACTTAAAAAAAAAATTCAATTCTTGATTTGAAAAAAAAAAAAAACGCAAAGTTTCCATAAGAACGAAAGTCAGGAAACGAGACGGCATAAGACGGTTCCTATAATCCTGGAAGCGAAATGTACCCGAAAATGAGGTTTCTTTTCTTCAAACAAAAGTGCCACTGTCGATAATAGTGGCGTGAATGAGGTCGGCTAATCGGTCGTACCCTAAGAAATCTATCCGGAACCGAAGAAATATCTCTCCTAATTTCTTCACCTTTTTTGTTTTCCCTTCATGCCCGAGCGCTGAATAGACTAGAGAAGAGATCTCCGCGCTTGCCGTATAAAACCGACGGGGAAGGAAAAGAAAGGATCCACTGAACCGACGGCTCAGTGACTCACTTACGGAAATTAAGTTTTCTTCGTCTTCGAATACTCGTTTTCTGGTGTACCGTATATCCCGTTCCCTTACTTACTCTATGCACCATGGAGCCTCAGTGTATTCTCACTTAACGTTCAAGTGCACTCGGCTTTACCTCTCCTTGTAAATTTACGCGAAAATATAAAGTTAATATTACGTTGGTCTCCTGCCGCGTAGCGCAGTGAAGGCTTTTGCCGTAAAACGCTGATGAAAGATCGACAAGAAAAATTTTACATTTTTACTTTCTCATTTTTAGATTATTATTTTTTTTATTTATGATAGAAGCCTGTATAGTGTGTGTGTGTGTGTGTTTATCTTAGTTTTCGTATCCAGTGAAATATGTGTGTACGGCTGTGTATGAGTCACCAAGATTATTCCGTTGATTCGGGCTGGAAATTGCATGTCACGATCGTCGTCGATTACTCGTGCGGACTTATGGCATCGTTTTGTCTGACCTGGAATTGGCGCACAAACCTATCCGTGAAAGAAACGCTTTTAGATATCTGTCACGTTAATAAAGTCACCGTTAGAGCAATGTAAAAACAAAACAAGAACGTTTATAACTGATAAGATATTGACACGTTGGGATAAACTGGTGTCGAGCGAATACCTTTCTCATTCTAACGTGCATAAGAGGCTTCGGATGATTCAATTACAGAGTAGAGAAGCAGCGCAACACGGCTGTACACTGCTAATGGGTTTTACGAAAATTGAGGGAAAAAAAAATTAAATAAACTCAAGTAAACGTTTCTTCGGTTAATAACGACGGGTATGAGCAAAGATAATTAAGTCCACAAGTTTGTGAGGTAGAATTTAAGATCAAGCAGGGAAAACTTGCTCGAGCGAGAGGAAAAATTTCAATTCACCGGATTACAGGCGCCACGGTTTCGATTTTAAATATAATGGACGGAGAATATGAGTTTTTCCACGTGAACCGAAGAGCAGCAGGTGGGGGAAGAGCCCGGATCGGTGTTAGGGTCTCGACCAATGAGATTTTGCATTTAATGACGCTGTCGCTCTTCGTTATGTCAAGCGAACTCATTGACTGAACAATATATGCATATAGCATTATAATGGAGCCCTACGTAGACACTGCCCGGTTGACTATACGGGGAAAACTACATATACAAGCCGAGATCGGGCCCGAGAGCTTCCATAATTTGCGCAGCCTATTATTATATCTATAGTGCATGAACGTACTGGCAGAGAGGGTTTGTGCTGGACCTCTCGACGGACTATGTGCACAGCAGCGTGTAATCGAATTCGCTTTGGTACAGCCTGTGCGATGCGGTAGGCGAGGGAATCGGGCACATATTCAATCTGGAAATCGACACTTGTAAGGATGACATTTTTCCACATATTTCGAAAGGGGCGATATATTTTTTCCGCCTCTCTCCACTCACTCAAGGGATGAAGAAACCTGCGTTTTCAGTCGGTACGTCCGTAGAGCGATGCCTTACCGACATCCCGGCGGTCGGCAAAAGCACCCCTAGGCCTCGAGACACCAACAGCTGTAAAAACGCCGAACGCCCGCGCCGAGATGTCGAGGGTTGGTTGATTTTTTTGCTGCACAGAGGACGCGGCCGGAACTTCGTCAGCCTCTGCGTAATTTTCGCGATTACGCTAGTCGGTATATTTTGTCACTGTGCATTTTTTTTTAATAACAAATACGATAATTTTTAACAACTAACAACGACAGTGATATTATACAAGTATAAAAAAGTTACGGTAATACGCGAACCTCTATTTTTTCGGTGAGGATGAAAGATTAAATTTGCTTGAAGTTTAATGCTTGAAATTTTGTCTTCAATTCGTGCTTCAATTTTTTTAACAAATTCGAACATACAGAGAGACCGAAAGTTTATGAATATAATCAAGCTAGGAGTTTCGTTGAAGAATCTACGTAATTTCCCAGAGTCAATAGTTCAGCATAAAAACGATTCAACAGGCTGTTTTCGCCGCGATGTCGCGCATTCGTTATCCCTGTTTCGTTTCATTAACGCTGCCGCGAAAAAAAACTCTGCCGCGAATAAAAGCCTGTGTTAATCGCCAAGGATGAAACGAACAATTATACTGCAGGCGACGATTGAGCGATTAATATTTTTTTAAGTTTTTGGGCTTCGTTGATCGTTGATAAAGAACAAAAATGGGAGTTCATTTTCGGCGTAGAGAGGCGTACGAATACCGAATAGCCTACTGTTGTTCGTAGATTTCTATTCCTATTTTTTTTTCCGAAGGAAACGCGGCAATATATCGAGAACGTCTACAGCGCGAACCCCTCAATGCTCACCCTCGGGCGTTTTGATGCTCTCACTGAGTATACTCATATATATGTGCTCACGACGTGCCCTCTGCTACCCCCGAAACCCAATTCGATCGTCGCTCTCGGAAGTACTTCCGCCGCGAAGTAGAGATTTCCTTTATTTGGAAAGAAAACATTGGCAATGACCAACTACCGAGAGTAAGAATGTCAGTCTATCGAAAAGGACCGATGCAAAAACTTTTCTGTTTCAAGCATTTACAATCTTTAAAGAGTTCACTTTACAGTTATAGTATTGAGTTCATTTTTTTCAAAATTAAAGGATAACCTAAGAATTACAAAATTGTTTATCTATTCAGTTTCTTACTTGGGCCGAACGGAGTCGACGAGGTTTTTGCATTCAACGATATACTGTATAGCAGCATCAACCATCTCGATGCGAACTGACTGTCATCGCCGTCGCTTTCTTATTCAGGGTAAAATACAATAAAAATTTTTCCCTCGATTTCCGTAACGTACTGACGGTGGTTCGTTGACTGGAGTATATCCGATCGCGCGTAAACTACATTTCAACGTTGAACCACGTATATAAATCTGGCTTTAATTATACAGTTGATGCTCCGTTTCGAGCTTGATACACTCATTGAATTCCTGCAGCAGAATGTATTCTCGTTTGCCATATATGAACCGGCTGAAACAGTAGTTCATACCTTTCCCGGATATTCCGATTGTAAAAATGTTGATACTGCAAAACTCTTTACGATTCCTATTTTTCACGATAAAAATCGGACTTAACAAAAAAAAAAAATGGGTATTCCATCACTTACGCGTTGATGTCATATGTCGGTGTGAAGAAGGGCAGTGCATCGAAGCATTTCTGCGATCTCCACAGGCGCCCAGATGACTCGATGATATATCCGAGCACTTTCGTCACTCGACAGCTTTATTACACGATGTATATCTCCGCGAACGAAAGAGCAACGTAACCTCGTCGGGAAGGAAAAACCTCGTGCTGAAAAAAAAAATAAATGGTTGTCAAGCTTTCGTCGAAACTCGAGTACATTTATGTGATGAAAGGACAAAAAACAAGATTTCGACGGATCGTCGGAAAGACTAGCAGATGCGAAACCAGAAAATACGTCTGGCATGCTTTCGGCAATAAAATCGTACGCCGAGGGCCGTAAATCAATACAATAGCGTAATTTACCACAACGATTCTCGATCGTGTGCGATTCGCGAAGGACGCGGTTCACCGGGTCGCATCCCCCATTTCCCTTCCCCGCTTCCGTGACCGTACGAAAGCAACCCGCTCCTCTCTCAAAAGTCCCGATTTGTAATATCCTCGCGACAGTCCGGATTTCCGATGGTTTATCGGACAACTGAACGAACGCCTATTACACAGTCGTGATTTTCGAATATTTCGCGTGAAATATCCATCCCGATGTGTAGTCACGGTCACGCCCGATAAGCTTTCGACGATCAATAAACTAGCTGGTTTGTCCGGCGAGACGAAAAAAAAAAAAAAAACAAAAAAAATGTCAATCGAGAGAATAAAAGTATATTGCCGTTTTTTTTTTTTTTTTTTTTTTGCAAACGGTCTACGAAAGAAGAAATTTAAGTCGTCCAGGTGCAATTTACGATTGAGCAGAGTCTGTCTCGTTCGATAGAGTGGTTTACTCTACCAGGGTTATCCCCGAAAGTACTATTGATGTTGCTATGACCAGGAGAAGTATGAAAGGCCGGAACCCACCGGCTGCTGTTAGTTCGGTTATCTTTTCCTCGATGAATGTAGCGACATGACGACGTCTGAGGGCAGCACGGTTCTAGGAAGGGGGGAGTCATTAGTGCGCCAGGGTTGAAAACGACAATACACAGACACGTAAACACAGATACATAGACGGACACCCAACACTAGAACTTCCTTGCGTCGCTCCTATGCTCCTCGAAAGATAGGAAAAGTCTTCCTGTCAGCTTTTGGCCGAGTGCCAACGGGCTACAATCATGACTGCGGTTCTCGCTGCAAAGTAAGACACCCCCGTTAACTAGCGTTCGTTCTTCCTACACCCCACACCCACATCCCATTTTTTCCCCGTACGTTCAACGATATTATTCCGAACTGGCACATTCGCGTGGCCCTTTTATTTTTACGGCTGTCAGTGTTTCGCGAATGTGTACACGTGGTGGAGTTTTTCGAGCCGTAAATATCCCAACATGTCGCGTGAGCCAAATTTTTTTGTAATCAATTCGTTTTTTTTTTTTTTTTTCTTTTTTTTTTTTGTAAAAAAGTTTTTTCCGTGAAAATTGACTTCGATATTGTCCGTTATGCTGGAGCGATGAAAAATCGCGGATACTTTACATTTGTTCAACCGCCATTGACTGCAATCAAATTTCGTCCATTCCGTTCGATTTTATTCTGATTCTGATTCAGCGTTTTTCTATTTATTTTTCGTGCAATATTTCAACGATCTTTGTGTCGGGCGTACATGAACGTGAGCATATGAATTTTCGTTATTCTAACCAATTATAATGCGAGCCAGATCGAATGGAATCATCGGCATGGCTACAGGAGTCCACTTGTCGGGTCTTATACTCGAAATACTACAAAAAAAAAGGATGTCGTAAAAAAAAAGTCATCTTGTAATTTCTTTTGAAAGTGACGTTTTTTTTTTAAATCCGTGAATGCACCCAGAAGAATTTCACGAACGGAATCCTCTCACGTAACTCACTCGAATCCCCAAAGTGCGGCCCAGTTCAAAGTCGGATGTGCAATCTCAGAAGAATAAATTCCCAACTCGAATAGAAGGTTTAGTGAAGCGCGCGGATCTCCGCGGTGAAGTAGGATTGCCCGATAATTAATGCCAATTGGATGTCCCGCAGAAGCCGGAAACCGTAGCCAATGGAAATAGCTCCCAGCGGCAGCCACAACAGACTAGAATTAGATCAAAGTAGAGGTAGTCGAATGTACCCTGCCGAGCCTCAACTCCCGTTTGGATCAAGTTTAAACTATCTGTAGTAATTTCCCTGTGTACTGTGTATCACTGACTCCCTAACCCCGTCCGAACACCATAATTATTATTATTATAACAATAATCCGCAAAATAGACTAGACCCGACGCCCGAAAAATTCCCAATGTTCAACCGCCTTATAATATAATTTACAAGATAATTTTCACTGAAAATAACTAACAATGTAATTTCAAGGGAGTACGAAGATTTCGGGGCGAGGACGATTTTTATCGTTTTTTATCAGAAAAAAAATCAAACAAAACTCCCGGTACGATCGATTCCTTGTAACGAAATTCTCAATGTGTGAAAAATTCTTGTTGGCCAGTATAACAAATTGTAGTAGTTTCATCCTTTGAATATAATTTTTCTTAAATATATATATACTTTCCAAGTTTCAAGAAATAGTACGAATCTTAACGTTTCGAATATTCGGCCATAAGGATTCATTTTTTTTTTTCACGATTACAACACCCTAACGAATAATCAATCTTACGGGATTTCGTTGGGCAGACAATTTTTTTTTATCGATAAAAGAAAACAGATGAATCGTCGTCTTTCGCCTGAAATCTTCGAAACCCTTAACGATTTTTTGCTAATCGTTTTTGTTTCTTCTTTGATAAATTAATCCCTGATAAAAAACGCACTCAGTTTCCGTGGTGGTGCAAATCGTCGCCAACGACGACGGCAACGACGCCTCCGCCGCCGGTTGCAAGTTCCGGCTCAGCTTCAGGCTCTGGTTCCGGTTGCGGTACGCAGGGCGTCGTTCTATGTCCACGTACGCTGTCGCAGGTTCGACGTTCGAGATTGCGACGAGCGCTCACCGAAGCTACCGCCGAGACCGTCACATACGTCAAAGCGGTGGGGATTAAAAAAAAACAACAACAACAACATTTATCACATTGATGAACAATGTTCTGTTATTGTGCATACGAAAATCACCGTGTAGTGTCGTTCACCCGTATTCACATTCACGCTGTTGTTGGTCGAATACATAGTAAAAAAAAAATATATATATATATACATGATGTATTAGGCACATAAAATAGAGAGAACGAACCACCACAGTAACAGCCACGAGTCACCCTCAACACTTCAACCTTCGAACCTGCACAATATTACCAACCCTCCACCTCAGTACAGACACGATTTCATAGTCTGGAGCATTTCCAATAGCCGCAATAGAAGTCGTCCAATCGTTTGCCAGCATTTTACATTTTATTACTTTAATTACCATTTTTTTTTTTTGACGCTCAAACTTTTATCGTTTATTGCACGCTATGTACAATTATACAGCGGTAGAGCACTCTGTCTATCACTCTCTCTCTCTCTCTCTCTCTCTCTCTCTGTCTGTCTGAAAGTCTTTCGCTCGTTCGCGCCCGCCGTTCGAGCGGAAACTTTTATAAATCGCGAAAACACGTTTTTCGCATCTCTTTTTGCCGTTACAGCTGTCGCCTGCTATTAGGGATGCTACAACACGTCACGTCGGATGCTCGTGTACCGCGAGAGTATCTTTTAGACATCGCCGAACAGAGATACGATCGCCCGCGTGATCATCGATTCGACGTAAAGAAGGAATCCTTTCTTTCTCGTCCTCGGATTCTCGTTAGATTTTATCACTTTTATCATTCCCGGATAGCAGTATCATTCGCCGATGGTGGGTTCGGAGCCGCAGCGTTTGTTCGCGCGCTGTTCAATTTTCCGGAAGGGTTGTACGAGTCTCGATGCCCGTTGAAATGTCGCGGACAGATACGAGAACGATAAGTTACGAGGGATGATCGAGTGGTTATGGCCTGTATCGGGTCAGACGAAAATATTAAACCTGTACTTTCTTATCGTATCCGTTCTTATTTCCTTATTTATCGTCGAGTCCTCGTTTCGATGTCGGAGATTGCTTATTTTTCCTTTTTTATTTTTTTCAAATTTCATGTGACTTTTTTTTATCGGAGGCGTAAAAGGCGTGTTCGGCCAATACGAATTACGTAGCTTGACGCGCTCGGTTACTGCACGGCCGGGGGCGCGAGGATGAGGGAAAGTAAAATACCTGCCAATAATAGGGATCAGGGTCGAGACACAGCGAGAAGCGAGGAGTGAGATGGCTGATGGTTCGTTTCCGGTTAATCGCTCATTCTTCGTTTATGCGCCCGGGAGCATCGGTGAACTGCTCCGCGGCCAAGTGACCTCGGCAACGGATGATAATCGATTGACACACGAGGAAGCCTCGCCACTAACTTATGTATAAAGTACTGGGTTCTAAATAACCAGCGGGCAACGTAAAGAGTACGGACTAACACAGCGACTCGTTTTATTTTCAATGTTTTACGGTATACCCGCATACCGACACATCGATATACGAAGAATGCGAAAATAAAGATAGAAAGGCAGACAAGAGAGTATACAGTTGTGCTTAAAAGGCACGACCCCGTTCGAATAATTAATCGATACGTGCAAAAAAAAATGATGAAAAATAAAAATGAACAAACCGGACGAGCGACAGTCGTCACGACGGTCTCTCGTACGACACTTTACGAGTATCACCAATCAAACGTCAACCGTCCGGTAATGTTGTTAATGTACCGGTAAATAATATCGGTACGTTGGGAAGTCGCGTCGTCGAGCGTCTGGTAGAGATCGATCGCGCGAAGCGACGAATAAAATATACGGCGATGGCTCCGAAGGTCTCGATAAAAACACATCGTGGCGTTCTCTTCATACACGAGGACAACCTCGAACGTCCGTGTCTCGCGTTTGCGCAACAATAGTATTGCTCACCTTTGCGGTACGATACCCACGTAGAACCTAAACGAGTTTCGCACATTTTTATAGTCGCCGAAACAGCAAAGTGCACCCATAGAAATTGCTCATTTAATTCGCATGAATTTACTCGGACTTCGTGTAAAATACATTTTCCGTAGGTCAAATAAATCATTATTTTTCCAGAGGCGTTCGATCAGGTTTTTTTTTTTTTTTTTTTTTTTTTTTTTTTTTTTTTTTTTTTTTTTTGAACGATCGCCGAACTGTGGTCAGAATTTCGGGATATTCAACAGAAACGAGAGGTCTTTGATGAACGTTCGTTAGCACGCCGCAGTAGATTACCCTAACTTTCCACGACAGAGTCGATAATCCATAAATGAATGATCAGCGAACTTGGCAATTGTCTTTCAACCCGATCAGCTGCGAGAACTCTCTCTCTCTCTCTCTCTCTCTCGAGGATCCGATAAAAAAAGGAGAAAACAGAAAAGTGCGCGACCTTCTCACATGTGTTTTGCGGGAGGGGTTTGTTTCAGAAAAGTTTGTCGACAACGAGGTCTTCTCAGCCGAGTACAGTCGACGGTATAGTCTCTCTATTAGGGGCGAGTGTGGGGAGGTGGAAGGGATGAGAGGCGGGATGAGAAACTATCCGCAGATCGAGCTTCTCCGTATAGACTCAGGGCTTCCCTGAGGTCTCTCCATTCCGAACCACTTTATCCTCCTGTCCATCGTCCAGTCAACTTCCACCGAGCGTCTCGTCGAAGTCCTCTTCGGGCGCCTAGAGCTCGTCGGGCACACTACAACCTAGCAACGCTCGACTCTTCCTCCAGCAGCAGCAGCATCGTCGATGGCTTCGCTTACCTCTATTCGCCCATTTTTCTTTCACGCTTCTATGTTGTTCCCAATAAAAGCATCGACCGGCGCGCACAAAAGGAGATGACGCATGATATAAAAAAAAAAGCTGCGTCTTTACTCCAACAGGACGCGCCGGATCGTATAGTCCCAAAGATAAGTAAACGGATAGACGAACAGACTTTGGATAGCGGTTTTCGACAGGAATTACATCAATTTTTGTTCGATTCGCGCGTCAATTTTTTTTTAGCAATTTTTTCCTCCGATAAACCCTAAATCAACTCGATTCTATGTCTTTGCAACCTTCATTCTATAAACAATTCGTGCATCGATGGATACGGATAGAGTTTTACCGGATTACAAGTCTCTCTCTCTCTCTCGATCGAAAACTTTTTTTTCTGTTTTCGTCGAACGCTTTTTGTAGTTGACCCAACGCTACCACGATAGATAAATCGAGCCGGGAGAGGTCAAGCACCTCCGACGATTTTCCGGACAATCGGCTCGTTCGAGCTCGAGGATCTCGCGATTGAGAAACGTGTCAACGTATGTGTATATATATATATATATATATATACCAGGCGCAATTCCATACCGCCAGCTGCGAATCGGTAGAGCCAGCGCGATTCTCGCACAACTCTCTCTGGGAGCAACGAGAGTTTAATTTAATGAAAATCGAAGTACCGAGCTATCCGGTAGTACAACTCGCGATACGATGAAATATCGCGGCTGCCAGCCAACCGATTTCCTTCTAATGGGAACGAGGACACCTTTATAACATCGTGTATTACGGTCTATAGCTCGTCCCGAGCGGTGGGCTTTACACCGCGTTCAGCATGAAAATAAATTTTGCTATCCACAGTTATATCCCTGGCGACAAAATGCATCGGCGATTCGTTAATTCCAGTCACGCGTTCTCCGTTCTTGGTAAACTTGTCGAGGTATCAATCGCTCTTGCTCAAAAGGAGGCCCGGAGAATATCGAAGATCGGAGTACATCGAAAGTTCGAAAGATACATCCTTCCGTGCGCGGGTCGCCAAGTTGACACAAGTGTGGCGATAACGAAACCGGTTACTTATATATGTGCATCATACATACACGGAGAATATACATGAGGTATATAACGGAGCTTGTACGAGCGAGAACGATCGAACGTGAGAATTGGCTGGGATAAGCCGAGTTTCTAAACCTGTAACGGATGGCGGGATTAGTTGATTGATGCGAGGGAAGGAGCCTCGCGGAACAGATCAAAGATTCGCTACCGTGGATTTACTTCCAAAATTTTACCTTCTTTTATTGCGTACAAAAATAGGAACGTGACCGAACAGTATTGCCTTTGGAGGCTTCTTTTTTCCCTGATTTTCTTTATCGCCGACGTTAACGGCACCGAGACAAGAGAGAGTCGAATAATGATATTCAAAGGTTTGGAAATTTGCGAGTTCGCCAAAAAGCGAGAAGTTATTGAACGAATCGGTTTACGTAGATCCATTTGGAGGAGCTTACTTTGGAAAGTCGCAATGGGATTGGGGTTTTTGTAGTGGACGGGAGGAAAAATATTAATTTCCGTCCCGCTCGATCTCCGTTAACAACTTGTGGTAGCCACGAAGAAATTCGTATAGTTCTTCGCAGTGTTTTTCTGTTATCGCGATGACGATACAAAAGAGAACAGGGAGCGCCGATAAGTCGCCGAAGGTGTTCGTTATTGGGAAAAGTAGGAAAATTTTGCTCACTCACGTGCTTCGATAATATAGGAGCTTTGAAGTGATGCGTCGATACAATTAGTTGATACTTTTCCGATCGAGCTAAAGCGCTAAAATTAGAGTAAATTGTTTTATTTTGAAGTAAGTAAGTAAGAAAATTAAACCTTTCAATTATTCGTCACCGTTCAATTGTTTAAAATCAGTCTGGGAGCTTTCACTCTCTGACCGTTATTCGCGAACCGTTGCTCCTTCACCCCCCAGAAGAAATGACCACGGCTTAAGTTGGATTTAATATAATTATACGAGTCAGCCCCACGAAAGCCCGGAGCTCTCGGAAACCCCTTTGTATCCCGACACGGTATCCTTAACGAGCCCTTCTATATTTCATATGTTTGATCAGACCGCCTGGTCCGTTAAATCCACGTTATTTTTTAGTTTAATACCTAGGGACCTTGAGAGACGTTAAGAGTGGATCAAGTCCATCGCTCTTTAGCGCCCAAAGCCTCACTCTAACCCTTTATTCGTGTCGAAATCCGAGATAGGCGAAGAACAAAAAATCTTCGTATAGAACTCTGGGACAATCGTCCTGACAAACTTTTTCTAATCAATCCTCACTAATCCATTTAGAGTACTTCGAACAAGAAAGAAAGAGATTACGGTACATCCGTTGATATCGACGTGGGTTCAAGACGTCTCGGTAATTTCTTATTTTTGTCACGCCCCCCAGGGCGTGAGACGCGCCGAGACCCGAAGGTTGAAAAAAAAAAGTTGAAAAAAGTGGTTGGTGGTGAAGGTCGTCACGTATATCTGAGAATCGTGTTATTCGAGGACCAAAGGGAGATATCTGTAAGCAAGATGTGTACCGGTGCTCCGAGGTCCAACGGGTCACGTAACTTTTTGCCAGTCCGCGAGCAGCGAGTCTCCTCACTCAATATCGTTCTTTCTCCTCTCCAGTCGTATGTACTACATAGACCCGATGCTATGCCGGATGGCTGTCGATATGCTTCGAGAACAGAGTAGAGCGAGGGCTGTGCCTGGCAAATATATTTGCACGTACCATGTATTTTTCGCGGAAATGTGGGGAATTGGGGTAGAACGAGCCTGCGTCGTTCATTTAGGATGAAAGTACTTTTTGTCGTTCATGTTCCGCGTAATATTTTATTTAAACCATTGCTTTTATCCAGCTTTACGCATTTCTCTGGAGCAGGAATTTTCTCCTTTCCTCATAGTAAAGCCGCCAAGCCCTTTTGGTGTATAAGTGCAAATATACAAGGATATATTTTCCTGTATAGATTACAATATCATTTTCGATACCCCAACGGCCAGAGACCATCGAATGTAGGACCTATCCTTCCTTCCGGCAGTCTGCCATCACCGAGAACAAATATCGCTTATTCGATAGTGTCTTCCACCTCTTTCGTTACACGATTGAGCGGGAAGATTTTCACTCGAGAGAACGCGACGACGAAACAAAAGAAGAGAGAAAACATCTATAACTTCTCCTCGCTCGTTTTATGTCCTCGTAAAAAATAGTCGCGGATTGTATTTCACACTCTCGTCAAACTCTACACTTATCTACGAAAGATTTTCATTCGGGGACAAATGTTGCTGTTGGAAATCGCCAATTGATCCGCGGAAGCTAAACAATTGTTTGCGCCGCCCAAAGCTCTCTCTCTCCTCCTTTCGCTTACACTCCGATTACAGTAAAATTGCTTATGGTTAGAGACTCGATTTGTTTAATGGAAAATAATATCGGGGAAACAAACACTTTGCAAAAGCTGTGAGAGACCAAGGTTTACATCGCGGTTCGCAACAGCGACGAGCCTCCACTAGTGGAAGTCGCAGTTTATTGGGGTGTAAACGGTTGGCGAACGTGCAAACGAGCTCTAACGATAATGGGCAGTGTCGAGCTTAATTTCACAGCTACAAACGTTCGAGCGAGCCTCGTATATATAGGCTCGTACTGCGGGTATAATATAGTGTAGTCGAGCAGGAGGGGCTGCACTGTGAAGGGACTATGGGTGTGGAGTATTCGTACAATCTGGCGTCCGGTCAACGGACCACGAGGACTCTGGGGCTCTCTTGCTCGCTCACGTGCTGATTCAATTAGGGTGACGCAAAAAAAAAAAAACGAGTGCTAATCGGGGGACTCGATCGCTGGCGCGAGACCGTGCTATAACTTTCAATTTTATTCCGTGAAACCTGCTATTCCATATCTGGGTGTTGCTCGAGTGTCGAGGACGACGAGCGAGTGACCGCTTTAGCGTAATCTTCACAAGAGCTTTCGTGAAAGCGCATTAATCCTCGTGAAACCCGGATAGCGAGAAATAGAAAAAAACAGCCTGGTGAGAGTGTCTGGGTCTCGTCGCCGGCTAGACTCTCGCGCGGAACATCGCTACAAGCGGCAACTCTCGACTGTACCGAGGATTCAAAAAAAAACCCTATGAATCTCTCCGGTTTTTACGATGTTTTTTTAACAAAAGTAACTTATTACTCAACTTCATCGAAGCGTAAATTACCCGCGGTCTCACGAGACTCGTTTAGTTGCGCGAGTAACGTGCGCGAGGGGAGGAGGAGGGAGGGAGAGAGAGAGAGAGCAGGGCAAAATGGCCGTTTTTTACCAATTTTTCCTGGATTTTTTTTAACGTCCAGTTGAAATTTTTATTGGAAGAATTGATATGGAAAAAGTCGATGAAAAATTATACAGAGGATACCGCGCTCGATCGGTTAGTCGACAACGAATATTTATGGTATTCCGGTGCATTCGTGGCTCGAGTGCGCGACTCGTGAATGATATCGGTGCAACGCTTCCGCAGGTATCCGGTATTGAGAATGGATGGAACAAGTGTGGTTAAAAAATGAACGAAGGAAAAGAAGTGCGACGCGCGATAGAGCATGAAGCGGGGTGATTCACGGATGATTTATGCCGATGGAACTTGTGGTATATCGAAGGCTTGGTGTCCCATGAAAATATTTTATATCTCGTGTCTCGCGTCTCGTGGTTACAGAGGAACGAGAAAATTGTTATTCTTTCCAACGCCATGAGCCACCGCACGCATCGAATTGCATAGCTCACTGTACTTGGTACAGTGGAGCTTGGTTACCTCCAAAGGGAAAACTTGTCACGCATTAACAGGCGTTATTTTTGCACTGTAGAAAAACAATACGGCGACTAGAATTTATTGGTCGGTAAGGTGAAATCAGAGTTTGACGGCGGACAAACCAGGAGAAAATCATAGCACAATCGACTACTTTTATCAATTTTTCAAGAGCCATAAAAAGATCATCTCAAATTGAGGCCATTATTTTTTGCGACCAATGCACGAACAAATAAGAAGAAATTATATTCAGCAAAGTCGAAACAAATATTTTATCATGGTAGTTTGATAAGTTTCCAAACGACTAATCTCACGAAAGAAAACAATCGATTATTCTCACCGACTGCAAAGATGGTGCGTTATCTTGGCAGAACGAGAAGCCATCGTATAATTTCACCGAGTTGAAAAACGTACGTTCCGTGCTTCGCTTACCCAAAAAACCGGGACACGGTGTCGTCAAGATTCTCCGGCTAATTTCACGTGCGGAAAACTCGGGAATTAGCAAGGAAACCGTAGCGACACACTGTTCTGAATTTTACGGCGAATTAAGCCAAAGCTCTTTCTACGTTCGTACCGGGGGAAGGACTAATTCCGAGTGCTTCTGCGTTCCGCAAGGGATACGCTTTCTGTTTTTTTTTGTTTTTTTTTTGTTTTTTTAATCAGTACTGCTCGTCGTTTGTGCAAGCGAGTCTCGAACCACGAAGAAGAAAATTGCATGCGGCTAATCGTCAGTGAGTTTGTCTCTTCTATATGTCTTTAGCATGTAAGAGAGAGAGCGAAACGAAACTGAACTTCGGGGCAAAACGGAGCACGCTCCTCCATCTGAGGTAAGTCTTTGTGCTCGAATGACCGACGAAAAATAGGTAAAAATGCTCCGTTTTATCCCGCTGTTCCGTTTTACCCCGCTTTCCAGTGTGGACACACGTGCGGTATAGCGGGTAGACGAGCATATACACACGCAGTGGGAATCGTTCTATCTAATAGCAGGGACTTTTGCATGCCCGTAGTTGGTATTCCCGTGTGCGCGATATGCAGTAAAATGTTCTCACTCCGCTGGCGCGTTTGCTCGACACGTTTTTTACGAGTTTTTCCAACTATGGCTAATGAAACAGTGGACACGAGAATGCGAGAATGCGTGTAATTCACGTAACCCCGGCAACGAATGTACCAGCATGTCGACATCCATTCGCCATGAGAGAAGCAGTCTGGTCTCTCTCTCGGCACTCGAGCTTTACAACAAGTCCATCGTTACGCTATAATCGAGCTTACTCCTCTTCGTACGCATAACGGTTATACGGCATGAAACAGTGTTGTCGCGTTTCTGTCAAAAGCTATTTTAAACTCAACTAAGCTCCCATCGCGCACTCGAATACAATTACCACTCGATTATCGATCTATCTTGTTAACATCGGAAACTTCGGCGAGTGTATTTACGAGTTCATTGTTGGGTCAGGCATGTCCGTTGCTTCGATTCATCATCGGACTTTAACTTGATCGTGTTGAAGGACGAATTGCTAATTCCAAGCGCGGTGGAATTTAGACGTGCGGGCCATTGTTGACAATTATTTGCGATACAAAAAAAAAAACTTTCATCAGAAAAATCGCACACACCGGTCGTAATAGGAAAATACTAGAGAGTCCGCTTCAGTGAACTTGGTCCGCGTTTAGTCAGACGGTACTCGTCCCACCAGTCGTCATTCGGAAGCTTCATCTACGAAATTGGGAGAGGAGCCGGTCGCGCCTCGCGTGGGTGTTTCTTCGATCTAATAAATTTACCCCGAAACGCCCGTGTAGTGTAGTTATACAGGCAGTTTGAATCTTCGTAGCTCTACCCGTACATTCCCTCTCTCGCGAGGCTCGTTTCAACTCCGCAGTGATTCGTCTGGGTCGCCTATGGCTCCTCAGTGGTTATAGCCGTCACGGCCAGACACACAACCCTCCGGTAGAATTCGCTCGATAAGTTACTTACTTCGCGACGATATAAAACGCACCGGAAACGTTTTGTGCTCGTACGACATCGGTTACTGACAGTTCCATACACAAAGTCAGAGAAATTCGTCCAAGTTGCAGCATAGTTTCGACGTATCGCATGCATGATCGGACGAAAATAATTTTTTTCCTCAAACGAATGGATTTGCCAAACGTCCATACCACACGTTTGGCAACTGAAATTATCGGTGCGCAGAGCGTAGTCGAATAACATTCGACATTATTTCGATCGAACATATCTGTTTTGGAGTGTAACGGCTTTCACAGAGTGACCGAGTGGTTACGCCCATCAGTTGTCAGACGTGGGAAAATAATCCTCGATTATTCAACGACGTCCTCTCGTATCGATTCGTCTACGCTGTAACGTGTTCCGCGCGATTACAAAACCGCAACGGATAATTTATCAAGGCTCAGACCGGAAGATTCGTCGGATCGAATCGAATGAATCACGCCTATGACACAGGTTTAGTATCGATTTGTACCGATTATGTGTGTACCGATTGGTATGCCTGTGTGGATAACGGACCCCGTGGAGTGCTTCGCAACCCCAGTGGTCGGGTAGCATAGCATGCTAAATTAGGCGGACAGCGAAGCGAACACAAATCTACCTTCTACACGTTGGTGCTATCAGCCAGAGACAGATCATGTTTACCCTGTGTCGATCGTTCCCCGAAGGCAGGAAAAGATTTCATTGTTTCGTGAAATCGTATTTGCCGATACGTTTATTAACACGCGGTAACGTCACATATTCGGACAAACAGCATCGATATAAAGGGCCTTATGTAGGCGCCGTTTTCTGGCATCGGGCGCGAGTGTTGAGTCGGCGGAATGAGAAAAATCGTAAATTTGAAGCGTCCGAGCGTGATTGGTTCGGGGGCAAATCCCCAACGAGAGAATTCCGTTCCGATTGAGGGTACCTACAAAATTGAACTGGATCCAAAAGAACAATCAGGCGGTATTTGGAGCCCGCTCAATCTCCGACTCCATCGCAATCTCTTGTTTAACCGAAGTATTTCCTTTGGCGTTGCAGCGCACGTGCCCGTGATAAAATTGCAACGTGCAAAATCCACGATCGTAGCTTATATTACGCCGGATTCTGCGCCATCGCTGGGTTGCCCAACCTCTCGCGTGGCTGGGAGGGAAACGATTGCAGACGAGTAATCGTTCGAGCCCTGCGAGCCCTGCTACGCGCTGGATTGTGAAGTGTCGGATTATACTTGGGTAGCTCGTCGATGCACCGACTAATGTGATATAATGGCGAATTATATAATAGGTGAGCAAAGTGAGAAGGGAAAGAGTCGCTGACGGTTTTGCAATCTCGAGTAGTCGGTCGCGTTCCGTAGCTTCGACGAACTTCTACGAACAGTTGATTCGAGGAATATCTTACGGGGAATTCGACCGTAAACATTGCAAGACGTGCATTTCTCGACGCGGTAGTACGAAATCATACGAAATGCAAGCCAACGCGATTACAGATACAGATTGTAATTGAGAAAAAACAAAATCTACGAAAAAGATTATTGTCAAACCGTACGGACAATTATTTTCTTTAGTTTAAAAAAGAAGTCTCATTAGTAACTGCACTCCCGTCAGCTCATATATATCCCGATCCGCAGTACCGAAGAAACCCGATTAAGGAAAAGACAACAACGTCGGAAAGCTTGCGATCGTCGATAAGGAAAGTCCTCTGAATCGGTTAGCGCGACGAATAAAAAGATGCATAAAACGTGCCCTTTCCGAAGGTACATCTTGAGAACGCTTCGAGTGATCGATAAAATACGAGGCAAATAAAACGAAAACTTCACCAATTGTCCTACCCTCGATAACACGAGATACAATAATGATCGAGAAAAGAAGCGGCCAAGTCCTTCATCAGGGAATCCGAGAGTATCGAAGAATTTCATCTTTCTTGCCTCGTGGCCTTGCAACGAAACGAGTCGACGAAGCTTCGTCATTCGATTCCCCGATGTCGGAAGTCCCCGGTATCGCGGGCCGCCCGAGGACAATTTTCCACTTCGGTGTCTGAACCGCTTCGCTTACTAGGTTGCACCGAAGACCTCTCCAACCTCGGTGGAAAGTCGAGCTCGGGCTATCGCCCTGAGAGGATCGCGTAGGACTTTCTCTGGCAACAAGCTCCGGAACGTGATTGCGTGCGGCGTGCAGCGGCAGAGACGCTAGCGGTGGTACGTGCGCCTCTGATGTTGCGTCTACCGGTATCGATGGTGGTGCTTGCCGTTGGTGCACACAACCAAAGGGAGCCGGAGAGGACGCGATGAATTTGGTCGGTGCTATCCAAGGGGTAAAACGGTGGTGGGAGGACGACGCCGGTAGAGGAAAACCATAGCTGACGAGATGGACGAGAAATCGGGCGGGTGCAGGGCGAGGGGGAGGGGGCGGGGGGCGGGGGAGGGACGGGGGGAGGGACGGGTGGGGGGGGGGGGTAGAGGCAGAAGAGGAAGAGAACGTGGCGACGGTGAGAGTAGCGGAGGGTTAAACCCTCGAGGGTCGGCGCGGAGGTGGTTCGAAGCGCGCCGCGCCGTCGGTAGTGGCGGTCGCGCTCCCTCTTGTATTCCCGCCTTTACACTATATACATATATATCCATCTCGGTTAGTGTGCGCCCCCGCTTTGGATCCAAACGCCACCGCCGCCGAGCGAGCCAGTCGCGAAGGGTGAAAGGAGGAAGAAGTGACAGCAGCGCAGTCCTGTCGGGAGCGTCGCAACTTGCGGACGCTCGCCACGGCTCTCCGTCTCCCTCTCTCTCTTTCTATCTCGGATTACTCACGTTCACGTTAAAATTCAAAATAATAAAACATCCATGTACACACGTTACAATAACGAAAGCCAAAGGGTACATCGTTGCAACGATAGTTATCGAAGTAAAAAACAAGGAAAGAAAAATTTTCGGCGATAGAATCGAAGACGGATACATCGTTCGATGGAGGATGCGGAGAAGCGTCGATGTGTACGGAAACACGTACCGGAGTGTTGAAAAATAAGCGATGATAAATTATTTGTCATCGGTGAAAAAAAAAAACAAAAATGAGAATCTGTGCTCTACCGTAATTCCGATCACGTAGCACAAAGAGAAGACGAGGGTGCGGACACGCGCGCGTGACCGGATCAATTCGTTATCGTGGGGCGAATACAATACCGGGACTTTCTGTCACGCGAAAGTCCCGTGGAAATACTCCATCGGATAAGAAAAATAACGATCTGGGCGTACGGTTTACCGGGTTCCCTGCACCGCATCCGGACGAATTTATATCACTTCCGCATACGCGCGCACACGCAGGAACTTTGGAATTCTACCGTGCTGTGTTACGCGAACTGCTTCACGGGGGGTTGGGCTGATGTTTGCAGTGCATCGCCGATGTGTTTTATCCAATTTCGGAGTGTCTCTCTGTCAGGATTTTTGGTTGGTCGAAGGGAGCGGTTGATGACCTGGTCTCACGACCGCGCGCCGCAGTTTTCACGATCATAATAAACGATAATCGACGAAAAGTTTATTGATTCGTGTCGACGAGAGTCTCAGCGAAATCGTGTGAGCACGATCGTAGATGAGACTGAACGTGGAAAATTGCGTGCGACTCGGTCGCAGGCTGTTCGTGATCCAACCTCGTAGCATGTGACTCAATCGGGGATTGAAATCGATCGCCCGTCGATCAAGCGAAGATCGTCGAAAAGATGTGCCGGCGTAACGAGGTACGATCGGAGGAACGTACCTCGCCGGGCGGGAATCGCGCCGGGTCCGGCGGTAGGAAAATCGTACGTTCTGGACGATTGTCGAGGCAATCAACGCGATCGGTGGCGTTCGGAACGGCTGCGACGTTGTTCGGACACGCCAAGGACATCGTCGATAACGAACGAACGATAGCAGTGACGAATGGCGAGGCACTCGTCGAGCAGCATCAACGAATCGTTCCAGATTCGTCAACTGCTGGAAAAAATCTCACGAGCGTCAATAGCGTGGAGAAAACGCGTCAACGAGACGACGGAGAGGTCGATGAAGATGATGGCGACGAGAGTGATTTCCTCGTGTTTTCATTCCCATCAATTTTCCTATCCGTCGGTGAATACGACGACGAACATCTGCCCGTACGGTGGTCATCTTCTTCGCATCATTACAACTCCACGTGAAGTGAAAGCGACACGAAATATGAACGTGATCGTCACGCGTCCGCAGATGAGACATAATAATATCTTACTATCTTGCGACTCGGTGTTTTCGATACGGTTTTGAGTCGAAGATATATATCATATATATCACATATATAAAAACACATAGCTGATACTTCGAATGGTAGGTTACTCTTTCTTCGGTGCAGAAACGACTCTCAAGATGTTCCGAGTGCTTTTATTCCAGAGCACTTTGAGAGCCGTTCCAGTTCAAGATTTCATGACAATCTGACCAGTGTCCTCGTATTTCGTCGGCCAGTAATCTATAGATTATTCATTGATCTTCAGGGTTTTCGAACGTGGAACAAAAATGATTCACTCATTTTCGATAGGGTTTTGATCGTGTGATGGAAATCCCCGTTAGTTCACCATATCGGTGATTGAAACTCGTCTCGTTAAATCAATAAAAATTAGACGAAAAAAATCGTATCGCAAATAATCATGGTAGATGCATTTAACGGATATCACGGGGAGAAAAGTTCGGCTCGTTGCTTCTCTACGAAGCTTTTGAAATGTTTATACTCTTCACGGACAGGGATTGAAAGTTCCAGCAATAACGTACCGGAGTACCTATTCGTTCCATAGTTCACGGTTCCCAAGGAGCTTGCTAATCGACAGTAAAAAACACGATTGACCCACACGCTTCGCGGACTCGATAATGCTCTACGTAAAAGGTTTTCTTGTTGTTTCATCGGCATAGATCATCCAACCGGATAATACCAGGTTAACTTTGCTTCGCTAATATATGTGCTCCGTAACGGTTTTTCGTTACTGAACCGCGAGTTCGTGATTATACGAGAAACGCGATTGGTTCAGCCTCCGGTACGGACCTCGTTTATGGTAAAGCGGAGTACGGCCGAGTAATTTTTTTTTTTTTTTTCGTTTTTTTTTTTTTTGCAACGATAGTCCAACGAATGTTGGTACGAGTAATCGCGAGAACTTCAGGGATTTCCGCGCACCAACGGTCCATCTCTTTCCGACTGTCTCGTTGGGCGAGGGAGAAGCATTCGTCGGGGAAAGGGGTTGATGCAATACGCTTGTACAACGAACGAGAGTCAGGTGGTGAACGTTTGACGTGATTTCCATGCAAATCCGATTGCCTCTTGTGCAAAATTATATTCATGGACACCGGGCGCGCGAAGGGTCCGAATCACTTGGTAAATTGCTTTTCCGTATGCGAACCCACTAAAATTACCGTCGCGACCACGACCACAGAGAGGCAGCTATAAATCTCAAATATTATTGACTCGTCTTCCTCTACGACGTGATCACGAACGTCAAAATTTTCGACAACGAAATAATATACAAAGATCAAATAAATCTTTCTTCCAATCGTTTCCCTAATTTTTTCGATAAAAAAGACATAATTGATTGAAGTAAATACTTTTTCGAATAAAACGTTATTCGATTTAATAAAATAATTAAATTCATTTCGGGTAATTCTGTCGATTAAGGAAAAAATGTTCAATTGATTTTTGGAATTTTTTTTGTCCGACTTGACAATTTTTTTCTACGCGTACTCTCCGTTATTAAATTGAACCCATTTTACCCTGAGGGGATATGAAATTTGGGTTGAGCGCCAGCTGGAGGTAGAATTGTCGCGTTAAATTCCCACCGTCAATCTCTTACCCGACACGTTATTAAGGTATCCGAAACACGCGGCTACAGAATGTTTATTAGGGATGGTAGAAAGCAAGACGTGGGTGGAAAAGCCGGAGAACTGTGTTTAACGTGGCTACGTGTCGGAGGAATTTTCTTTACGGTCATAAATTCAGCACATAATTTTGTTTCCACCGCAAGACAGATGTTCAAGGGACAGACAAAGAATTCTTATTTACCCTTCCGTTGATAAGTATTCACGATTTTTATCACTCTCACCCCGTCGGCCCGACTGCTAAGTACGAAACTAGGTTGAAATTTCTAATTTCACTTTAGAAGAGCCTCCGGGAGTTTATTACGTTTATATATATATTAGAATCTGTCGCGCACACATGCGCACACCCTGACACACGAAACTGCAAGCACGAGGAGCTTTCTCGCGACATAATTTTCACGAAAATTCCTGGGTCCAAAAATCGTGCGACGAAAAAAAAATTCTCGTTTCGCGTCGCGAATATCTTTACGATTCTTCGTGTGAGTGGAGTCGGTTTCGGAATTTGTCCGATGGAAGATGCACCGTCACGAGGCACACGGCTAATTTGAGATTGTTTAGCTCATAATTGTATGCAAATATGCGTGGACTCTGGCCTATCCGACAATGTTGACCTAGTCCTCTTGCGGAATGCATAAAGAGCAACCATTTCTCTTGCACAAAATACTGCGCTAATATGGAATACAAGTGACAGGGATAAGAATGAAAATTTCTAGGGTGTCATTGAAAAATGAATATCGAAAGAAGACGGCGAGAAAACGGGACAGAAATCGTGTATCGGGATCTTGATTCAATTACTCGGCCCAAGAACTAAGGCTTCGCGCCCGGAGACCCTCATCAGTCAAGCTATGACTTATCGTTAGTTCGAAAATAAAAGGCTCCTGTATATACTCTACGGAATATACTCTATATATATATATATATATATATAAATATACATGAATAAAGATAAAAACAATGTACAGCTGAATTTTCATAATCTTCTTACCCTTCAATGAAAAGAGGTTCTTCATTAAAAAGCATCAATTAACGAACAAACTGTTGCGATGAAAATTATCTTGATTTCAATCACGTCAGACGTCTAATATCCGACAATAATCTGCACTATAAAGAGATTAATTAATTTCGAATCGTTTTTATTTTCCACGGCTATATTTTTTTCATCGTTAAAACGAATTACTGCAAAAGAAATACCGTCGAAAAAGAGGCGACGGGCAAAAGGAATTCTAAGCATAAAACCGACTTCCGTTGACCCACTTTATGGCCAAGAAAAATCTATTCCACTCGATATGTATAACCGGTCGAATGTATTCATAATGAAATGTCGGAATATGAAATCAGCGACGGTGGGGAATTCGGAAAAATCGCGTATATATCGTACCTCGAAATTGAGCCTTCTCCGACAAGATTTATACACTCGAGTAGGTATCGAATACCTCGTGAGATTATGGAAAACCGGACGGTAGAGTCACATCGAAAATCCGTTAAGCGGATTATAGAAATGTGTACGATGTTAGGAGGAACCGGGGTGAGAAAAATGCGACACAATCGAACACGCTGGTCGTTCGATTACCTCTTGTTTCGAAGCTCAAACGCGAATTAAGAAAGCACGACTATCGAGTACGGATCATAATTGTCACTCGAGCCAGTGATTTACTGCCTGCAGTTTGAACTTGGCCCGATACTCGTACTTGCATAACATTAAATTTTAATTGTTGCTCGGATGAGAATCGTGGACGTAACGGCGATGATATAATCGCAGAGGTTCGACTCGAACCTCATCGATGTTTCTTCCATTTGTTATACAGTGTTTGCCGATATAATATTAAATCCAAGGGAGGGATGAGAATCTCGTCGAGCATAGACAGCGAGGGATGCATTGCGTAACGCGACGTTGTATAACGGAAAAATAAAGGGCTGAGCGGTAGGAGAAAGCAGTGTCCTTAATGAACGCTTCGTGAATGTGCGGAAATCTCCGTCTCTCTTTCTCCCTCGATGTAACGCAAGCCACTTCGAGAATTCATAATGCATAAGTGACTGGATTAAAGTATCGTAATATCGTCGGAGATTACGTGGCAAAACTTCGTTCCAAGCTGCTCTACGCGCAAAAGTTCCTTGTACCACTATAATTTTGAAAAAGACATAGACGCGAGACTCGTGAACGACGACGTACGATCGACTATCGACTCACACATCAACAACAAAATGTACAATATTTTTAGGGAAATCGGGTAGATGTACATTCGGATAATAAAATATCCATATAATTCGATGATACACGAAAAATAAATATGATAGTTTTCCTCACGATCAAATGCCAAGTGTCTAATAACATTTAAAAAAAAACCGCGAAATTGTGATTCCTAATTGTATAATAAAGAACGTTTGTGTACGGTAAAAAAGAAAAAAAAAAAAAAACGAACGCGTGATTATAAAACCGCGTGACAGTGCTCGGGTAAAAGTATCGTATGTATCGTTATCAGTGCGCTGTCCCGATAACGTACAGCTTTATATGCTCTGCATAACGACAATAAAAATAAAATAACAAGCGAAAGAAACAAGCCACACGAAAATACAAAGTGATTCATAACGATCAATAAAAATGGATAAAACAACGTATTCCACCGTCGAACAATGCATTCCGATAAAGCTAAACAACAGTGTTTCGTTTCGTGAAATTTATTGTCGTTCGAGTAATGAACAATTAATAATATTATCGAGCAATGGCAACGGTTCGCCTACTTCCGCCGATTACACCTGAAAAAAGTCCGATAGACCTAGATGTTACGCATAAGGTAATGATCATTACAGTCAAACTATATTGGTTAACTCTATTTTAAGATGTAAATAATATTTCTTTGTTGTGGGTCTTTTTTTTTTTTTTTTTTTTTTTTTTTTTTTTTTTTTTTTTTTTTCATTGCAGTAAACGAATATAATGGCTGTTTGTTAAATGGCTTTCTCCATTTTACAACGGTAATAGTTATGTATGGTCTCACGCACTATTCGAATCATGCTTACTCCAAATACGTATTCTTTCATTGCCCTCGCATCTCCGGGGATCGGATGCATTTCCACTCTTCTCCCATTATCAACTTCCTCAAATGACATAAAAGGCAGCTTGGGTCGACACTCTCCGTGAAAAAGAGTTCGTGAATATCCGGCCGTTCTGGCTTTATCTTTGCCCTTACGTCGCGACGACTTTCGTTTTCAATCTACTTCAATCTCCGTGCGTGTCGAATGAAAAAATGTTTTTCAACATCCGCCGCTCCGTTGACGAAATACGCATCCAAAGAAAAACCAAAAAAAAAATGACGCATTCTCATCAACATTCGACGTTTCCACAAAACCTTCGTTGGGTGTTTCAGCGTTAGTTTCGCGTTCATTCCACGCGCCTTCACGAACGTTTCGCCTCCGTAAAATTCGACCCGTATTGAATGACTAAAGTGGTGTTTCACCATTCGGAATGTCAACTGACGAGATCACCGGTCGTTTTTCACACGGAGGTTGAGAATGGTCGAGCTCCGGAGTTCGAGTCCGTATCGAGTTCCGAATTTATTACCGATTCACTGATAGCAGTTTATTTGCATCGGTCCGACTTATCGGTCGCGCATGCGCGTTCGATCGCGGGACTTTCGTGCCACTCGATTATTCGTAAACCACCCCGCAAACGGAAAAACCGTTTAAACACCTTTATATTCCTCGAACGACGAGGGTTTTACACGTGCTCGGCATTCCGTTAAACGTTAAACGTAACATTCCAATTTCATGGCTCTCCGGCCGGTTCGACGACTCGCGGCTACAAATTAATCGCGGAGCTGAACGGAAATTATTCGAAAGGACAAATTGCGCAAAGTCTCGGTACAACGAGCCGGGACGAGTGTTGCGAACAGTTCGCTTCCACCCAAACGTAAAATCCCGCATATAAAAATATATATATATGCATACACGTACGTTGAAAACTTCGACTCTCGAAACGCCACTGTCGTGTCACACGACAACGTCAGGTCGGCAAATATATATTTTCCATTTTTCCATTCATACGGAACACCTGTATATTCCGAACGTTTCTGCCCTACGTCACGAGTTGTTATTATAATTAATGATAACGAATGTCCGGTGCGTGCCAATGACGTTAACGGAGCTTACGAATGCGGGTTAAACGGCTCGGAGAATCATCGAACAGCCATTGAGACACAATAACGACGTTATTTATTCCGTTACGTAACTGCTTTAACCTACGTCAGACGTAACACTGTCTTCCAAGCGGGGCTTACAGAAACGTCTCGTGATCTTTTTTCTTCTCCTCTTTTCTACCTTTCTCCGCTTTTTATTTTTTATTTTTCTCGAGTCCTCCGTTATGTTATTTATCGTGCTCGGCAACACGCCCCGACGACGAGGATTTGCCGACTCGGGATCGAGTGTTCCGATATGTACGGGAAGAGATCTCCGAGCTGGGAAAGCGTCTCGAAGGAAGTAAAACGTGAGCTCCGAACTTGCGAATACACTGACACACGTGCGTGAGATAAGAGGGATTCCAGTTTTCTCCATTGGAACGATAGCGAGTGCATCGTCGATGCACCGTACGTGCGCGCGAACCTCGCGAATAGTTGTGTTATTCGTCGTCCTCGGCAGCGATGGAAAATTCGAAAGTTGCCCGCTTGCTTCGGAGCACGTGGACAACTATAGAGAGAGAGAGAGAGAGCGAGCTTTTCCAATGTTCCACTCTCGTTCACAACTGCCACAGCGTTTTTCACGACCCTCGTTTTCTCTATTTTCTCTTTCCCTTCCTCGCTCATATCCGTCGCAGCTACTTTCGCGATACTCTGCTTCCTCCGCGGCATTGCCGTTTTGCGACTCGTCGAACCATTCGTACGTTTCTCTCTCGCGGTGGATACCGAAATTTGTACTGCCAGCCGCGTATTTTGTCATGTGTCGTCGATACCGTGGCGGAAGTAATCGAATCCGCTGACGGAAATGGAAGAGCATCGATGAACAAAAAAAATAAAAATAAAACAAAGCACACGGTTGTCAGCGTACTGCGAGCTGGATTCCACTCGAGTAACCACGAGATAGAAACGAGAACGGGGGTTCGCAGAGCGTGGCTCTCGAACGAAAACCGTTGCAACAATTGTCCTCACGTTGCGCCGGGAAATGTTTTTCGTGCCGATGAAAGAGTTCTCCGTTCCGCGCACACTTACGAGCCATCGCTAAATCCATTTCTTTGGATCTCCGTTTCGAGTAGTCGCCTTGTCCGATCGAGCGTTGCCCTGGCTATGAAAATAAGGAGCCAGGCCGAAACTCGGCCAAAGAGTTCGAAAGATGGAGATGAACAGCGTGTCACGTGATAAGAGCGAGACGAGCTGGCGATTTTATTTTCCGTAACGATACAGTGTAATCCGGGTCAAGAGCGCGACATAGTCCCGTTGCCAAATCGCAATGTTGAAATTTCCGTCCACCGATGATAACAAACGAATCCAACTGAATTCGCTATCCGTCAAGCGGCAGCAAAGAGCGTAATAAAGGACGGGGGGGGGGGGGGGGGGGCAGGAATAAAGAGAACGGGGGGTCGGAGAAAAAGGCTATAAACACTACGGAGCCCTGATGTGAGACGCGTCGAGAAACACATGGAGAAAGTGGGAGAAAGAGAGGAGTATGTGGCGTGTACGTGTGTGTCGAGGGGGTGCGCCGCTGGATGATTGCATCCCGAGCTCACTACTGATTCGCGATATTCACGCTCGCGCAATATCCGACGACTCGCATTGACCCAAATCCTACGCGAAGACACAACGCGAACGGTACGTACGTATTATGGGAATGGTAGCTCGCACGGTGAGCAACCAGAGATAACGGTGAATCGCTCGGTAGAAACTGGTGACGATTGTTGGAGAAAGAAAAGATAAGAGGGCGGCGAGGCGACGGGAAGTGAACTTTGCGAACGGCGGAGAACAGGTGAGAGAAATGTCCCTGCAGGTGGAATACGAGGTCGTATCTTCGACGCGTTGTACGATCGTCGGGTATCGTTGTTTTTTTTTTTTTTTTTTTTTTTTTTCGCCGGTCAACTTCATGCACAAAGGACCGGTGGAGATTGCCGTAGCGGGAACGACACACGGGACTGGCGAACGCTTTGCCAATACCGGCATCCTGTGAAGCGCCCCACCAGGGTATTGTCCATTTCCGTGAAGATCAAACGGTTCGCGATTCCAACGTTAACGTCGCACGATCGTAACTTTGAACGACCTATCGCACATTTTTAACGATTCGATTCAATGATAGCGCGAACGATCGTCACTCGGATGGAGCCGCGGAAATTTTGAATTTCGTACAGACTCCATTGCGAAAATGATCGGGGATTTATGGAAGCGATAGCTTACTCGCGGTGTCTCATTAACGGGTATTCCACGTGTACGATGTTACGCGTGGTCGTAAATAACGGAAACCGACGACTGTCGATCGAATTGCGAATGGGTTGAAAACAAGATCTGAGCGTTGCGAACAGGTGGGACGAAGCTTTGCGGCTTTTGCCGAAACGTGGGTCGACTGCGCCCCCGAATCCTATTACGTACGGTGTAATAAGCAGGTGTCGATCGTTGCAAGAGCCATTGGTACTCCGCGTAGAGTTCGGTAGAATTCGGAATTCCTCGTCGGGAAATTTTCGAACCGTACCCGCGTTTCTGGGTTTCCGCAGTTACATCGCCCACTGGTCGATCCTCGCTATTTATCTAGCAGCGCAAACGTCCGGGAATATCCCTTCGAATGTCCCATTATCCGTTTTCCGCGATTCGCAAACGCGCCAACCGGAATACATGAAAAAAGAATTCCCCATGTAACTTCCCTTCGGACTCTTCGCTCTCGAAGCCTGACCTGATCGATCTGTTTACTCGAAACCCCACCATCGGCGAGCAGCAAAGCCCCGTTACATAGCATTCTCGTGGCCGAGCGTAAAGGAAAACAGGGATTTTCACTCTCACAGTTACCTCGAAATATTGACTGATGAATCATTGAAAACAAAATTTTTGTAAAATAAAAAATTTCAATCAGAGACCTTTCTTTAATGAATTTTTTAAATTCACTCTTTTCGTTGCCGTCAAAGCCGTTTCCGTTAAAGACAGCTTTTCTCGACGTGGCGGTGACGCGACTGGAGTGCCTCAGAGTTCATTTCACTTCCGTGTCTCTCACACAGAGATAATGGAATTGTTTCGCCAAGCATTAGCACGACATTCATCCCCCTTTCTCGATGTCATCCACGTAACAGTCGAGTGAGAACGAAGCTTTTTTTTACATAAAGTACCATTCTCGCACGGTACACCGAGTCGTCCTTCGTTAACGAACGCAGTCGACGCGGTTCCGCCGACTGAGAGAGATCATGTTTTATGGAACCTCGTCATACAATTGTCCGCTATGGCATCGTACAAACTCTCCTCTTCCTTTTTCGCGTATACGTGTCTCGATCGCTGAGGCTTTCGCATAGCGCATTTCGCATTATGTACGTTTGAGCGCGATCCTGAGAGCCCACGGTTAAAACGATAACCTTCACCGACCTGAAAGTAAGTAACCTAGACTTCACGCTGAAATAATAATCTAATCAAAAACGTAATGAAAAAAGTAAACACTCAAACGGATGAATGGTGAAGCAAGCAGCAGTTAAAATATTCTTCGTTTTTTCGGCTCGTCCACCGCCAAGTTCCGCGGTTGTTAATATGAAATTCTCTCTGTACCGGGATGTAATCACCCAAGAATTCACACCGGCAGAAATTTTCTCTCCTTTATACCCGGAATATGTCATATTTTTTTTTTTTCTAATTAACGACTTATTTTCGTTTTGCAACGCAGTCGGAGGATTTCCAACCCCTCCGGTTTACGATAAGACAAGAATCGAGGCAACAATAATTAAAATAACGTTTCTCAGTTACCCCGTCGTCCTCGAAGGCGTAAGATCAACCTTACCGACAGAGTTACGGGAAAAAAATGCTATTTCATATTCGGAAACACGGTTTTTTTCGTGATCACGCACGAGTTTCGTTTCTAGAGTCCATCACAGATTTAATTTTTATTATTTGCGAATCGTAGGTCAGAGCGAGGCAAATGAAACGATTTTTTGTTCTTTTTCACGAAACGCAAAATGAAATAATTTTTATCTCAAACGGCGGAAACGCGTCCGTCTTGCCTCGCTCCACCGTAAGTCCAGCGCGCGGAATACAATAGTCATGTGGAATGTATACGGCACGTAACGAGCTACACTGCCGGAATACCCGTGAAAGTTTCGCGAACGTATTCGTCAACGAGAACAAAAGTAGAAACTCGCTGTTACGATTCGAATAAAACAAAGAAGAAACTTCAATCTGCCGGTGAGTTTGGCGTAGGTCAGGGGTGGGATATGCGGAGGAGCGCGAATTATTGCATGAATGTTTCATTGGAAATTCGCGAGGGTATCTCGTCCACGCTAGCGAGAGTTTTACCAACGTCGGACTTTTCCCTTCGGATATTCATTCGACCGAGCGTGTGATGACTCTTCACTCCGTGTCTTCATGTATTTTTCCCATCCTCCCCATCCGTCCACCATCCTCATTGTTTCTATCTTTTTTTCGCAATCTTTTTCTCCTTTGAAACTCGAGAAGAAAGAAGAGTGGAGGAAGCGAAAAAAAAAAAAAACGATAGCACCTGAGAAGAAATGTCCGCATGATTTCCGAGCTACCCTGAGGGACCCTGTCTTGTACCGAACTCGAGATTCACTTTTTTTTTTTTTTCGTTATTTATATACTCATCCCGGAAGATCCCAAAGTACAACTTCTGAGATAGTTCTTTCATCTCCGTTTTTATATTCTTCTTCTTCTTCAATCGGAGTCTGCGTGACTGCCGGAATTATCGATCATTCCGTCTTCTTACCTCTTGTTTTTACGCCCCGAGGCAGTAACCGGAAAGTGTCATGGCGGTAGATGCCCCACAAGATTTATTCACGATTTTACGGAATCTCGTCCCACTTTACTCCCTCTTTTCGACTGCCATGTTACAGGAGCAGTCAAAAATTAAATCCATTTTTTTTCGTCACAAGTTTCGAACCCTTCCATGTACGATTTGGGAAAACGCAAAAGCTCACTCCATTAGAACGCGACGAATAGGTACCATTCAATGCTCGAATTATTTCATTTGTTAATCGAACGAGAAAACGAGGAAAAAGGGACAGGAAAGAAAATGTGAAACTCGTCGGGAAGTGAGCAGCTGAATTTCCCGTCACGTTTGAATTTTAAGTCTCCGGGCGACCGATCGTGCTCTCCAATCCAGGGGATTGTCGAGTACCCTGTGTGCGAGCTCAACCGACCGAGTTCCAACGCCGCACCGTTTCTCTCTCAAATCTATCCGCAATTTTTTTTTTTTTTTTTTCCCACAGATTAACCATCGAGATTTTCCGGAAAATATTTCCATAAATGTAATATTATTCCAACGCCGACCGGCTCCATCAAATTTTCGCTCGTTTAGCTCGACACCCGACGTCTCACCTTTCCGGACGATTGTCGATCTTAAAGCGACGAGACGATCTCAACGCGATCGTGTTTCGGACAGTATAAATTTTGAGACCTGTGAAACGGGCCGGGTCTCACTTTTCTTCGTTTGACACGAGATTATTTTTTCGTTCGGAGAAAAAAAAAAATTATTAAAACAGTTGATTTTGCCCCTGGCGAGGGGACAAACATTTCCCTCACCGTGTCGACTAATAAGTTAAGAGTTCTCGGCCTGTCGGTCGATGAGGGTTTGGATTAAGGAAGGGACTATCCGGCATCTATCTACTCCTGGAGCGAAGACGTTTCCATGACTACAGTTTTCCTCCTCTTCCTGTCTTTATCTCGCTCTCGTACAATTTTCCTCGTTATTCACTTCATCTTCAACCGAAAAACTTCCCATCTCATTTCCTCACCCTCGCGCTTGTTTCCAGAGACTCAACCTACCCGTCGATTCCTCTCACCCACTTTCCCTCTCATTCCATACCCGTTCATTCCGACTTTCTTAATCTTTTCTCCCTCCGAAAAGGACACCGGGTCAGCGGCGCGTCCCGGAATTTCTCGGCATGCTGGTGCGAACCTACGGGGATCGACAGCCCATTACGACGTTTACATCGGCTCGATCATTCACGAAATTACTAGCTGGAACGTCACGGGCTGTGAAAAATTTATTTGCTTCCAGAATTTCCGAATGCACGTCGTGTACGGCGGTATGACATTAATTTTTTTTTTTTTTTTTTTTTTTTTTTTTTTGAGCTCATCCTTTCAGCAAGAATCACGTTTCATAAAGACGCCTCAGGCATCTTATCCGAATCTCAGAAACCATTATTTCGCTACTGTTCTTTTCGTGGATGAAACGCGAGGCTAGTATTTTTATTTTTACTTTTCGGAACGGCGTAGTCGGCTTTATCTTCCACTGAAGCTTTTTTCCGGCCGATTGCACTTCGGATGACGAGCACTCTTTCTTTCCCAAAGTCTTCTCCGGCCGTCGTGTGGAGGAACGATAACTGTCTTCCCAGCAGCATGGAACTTTTTAGCCGAGTTGCTGAAATAATTTGTGCACCTCGTACTTCGTACGCTGACCGGTGCATTTTTTAAAGTCCGCCCTTTGTGGAACGACCGGAATATTTTTTCGACCTAACAATGCTTGGAAAAAAAAAAAAATATCAACCCCTTTTTTACAGCCGTAAATTCCCAGCTGACCAGAACCGTCCGAGACTCGGGCTAAGCACTTTTTTCCATCTCGGTTTATCGTTCTCCGCGAAATTACCTGCTGCACCTGTTACAGAGAGCTCACACTCGGCGTTCTCTATCTCGCGGTCACATCCTCGTTTCGCATGCTTAAAACTCCCGGACCTTTTTAACCGCATTTTTTTCCGCATTATTTTTGTCCTCGTTGGCAATTGTTCCTTGCAAAGCCTTGCCTTTTTTCATAAACGCTGCTCGCGTTTACCGCCAATTTTCACGGTCCATACGGATATTAAATCGAAACAATTTCTGTAATCCTCGCACTGTACGGTAATTCATTATAATTCTCATCGGTTTCCTCTCAATGAGTATCGATTCGTTTCTACTGAAATCCCCGAATGTCGCCATTGTCGATTGAATTATTCAATTAGTACCGGGAGTAACCGGACATTAATTAATTATCGATACATCCGAAAATAAATTCGATTTTAGCCCACGTGCGGTCGACAGATGGCGAAACGCCGATTTAATTGTTTTACCGTCAAAGCCCTACGGTGTGTTACAACGGCTTCGCGAACAATAAAAGTTTCCGGAAACGAGTGTGTGAACATTTTTTTCGACACATCAGCCGTATCAGGACGACGGCTATGTTTCAGCGGGTTCCGCATATTAACGCTGGGCGTTCAACGTGTCGACACGTTCGCATCGCCACCAAGCTCGGCAGAAGCTTTTTTTTAATTGAATTATTATGTCGCGCGGTTAAAAGCGTACGGCGCTTTATTCAAAAAGCGAAACTGTAAATGCACGGAAAATCTTGAGTGCGAATTTCACGAGCGATGAGAAACAAGGCATTTTTCCGTATCACCAGTAATATTATCATAAAAAAAAACGTATAATATTTGAGTCAGCTCTAACTTTCTTTTTACGACTCGATCGTTTCCCGCCGTTGGACGCGCAGTGCCCGACGAAAAACGTTCTCCCCTCGCGGCTCAGCCTCGAAGACGACTCGGAAGAATATATTCGGCGCGGCAGCTCGGGCGTTTCTCGGACGACCACGAGGAACGGGCATTATCACTGCGAACTGCCGAGCGAGCTATAAAAGTTGATCGAGTGAGAGAAGTGAAAATGTGTCGGGAGGAGCCAGATAGAAAACAAGACGCATCCAGCTAGCGTGGCTCGACACCGGTGCCGGCGAAATTATCAATCGAACGGTGTCGGGTTTGTCGGGAGAACGAGATCAGAAACATTTTGTATCGGCGAAAAGCCGCGTTTCTCCTTCACAAAATGTTCGTCCAGCTTGTCCCTGTCGAGCAGGCGTACGAACTCGATACGATGCAGTACGATACATGGATATTAATTTCGAATTTTCACACGCCACGCCTTCTTATATGCACACGTACGAGGCTGCACATGCACACATTAAATGTTGCGTTTCCCCACGTAAAGCGATCTTCGCTTCCCCTTTGCAGGATCTTAGCTCGCATCGTCGACTTCCTTCCGTACTCGGCTTTCATTCTCGATCCCACGAAACGTTTAATATGCATGCTAATGCAGGTTCGTGAATCCACATCTTTCGATCCAATCTCCCCCAGGAACCTCATATATAATACACATTTTCCGTGGATATAGATATACGGGTCACGGAAAAACTATTCGGGAACAATCGTGGAAAAATTTCGGAAACTTCGGTACGTGTTTGTGTCCTCGATGCATAACGACCTAATTCTTTCGTCCCCCTCAACCCCCCCCCCCCCTCCCCCCCTCTCGGCTGCTCCACATACCCATACAAACTCATTCCCACAAACCACAAATAGTTTCGAATTTATCATAACGAACGCTCGTTATCGAAGTTTATCGACTCCAATCCCACGGCCACGAGCAAAGGTGCGAGGCAGCACCAGTGATCGCTTCTCTGCCGCTGCAAACTATTCTCTCGGTTATCGTACAGGAAATTTCCAGGTGGAATTCGAAGAAATCAATGATGTAATAAGCCGGTATTTGATATATCGCCGGTGCATGTAATTTTAAGGTGGCCAAGTCACTACGACAAGTCGTAAGTTCCCCGTGTGCAGCGAATCTTTCCACAGTCGTCGAATTTTCTCTGGCTTCCGGATTGGTACCAATGTCGTCGAAAGTTGGCCGCGAATGGTTGAACTTTGGTTTATCGTTCGCACGATGAATTCCGAGCCGGCAGTGCCGTCGGTTGGAGCCGGCCGAGCCGTATCGATCAAGGATCGGGCTCTAACTGGATCGAAGGCTGCTCGTAAATCGACGGGAGTTATGCAACGACGCGTGTCTCCCAGTATTTCCCGACGGGTTGAGTTGCCTCGCGGAGGAAACCGGAAACCGAACGAACGTTTTGGCGAAATCTGGCGTAACCGCGTGTCTCACATATCAATCAGAACCTTACGATGCGCCGCGTACCTGTGCTCTCGGTATCGGACGGCTCAGAATTAAAAGGGAGTAACTCCGATAACGGTGTTCGCGCTGGCTGTTGCTCAACGTGTAGTGCACGCGGAAAGTTGTCTCGCTCCCGCGAATTACCCAAGTTTTGAGATACAGCTCACCTCGAGACAATGGATAATTGCTGCACATCGATCATCCCTCTCGACACGATCATTGCAGTTGCTTCGTCTCGTTGCGTTTCGACGTCAAACTCCGGAAACGGATGAATCGGATAATCGAAGAGCTGGCGAATGGCTGCGCCGTCGACGAGGCTTGAATTCAAAAGTAAAAATACGGATGATTCAATGACGAAATTTTAGTTCAACCAAATAAGATGTAATCGACGCGAAAAATAATGACGAACCATTTGAACATGTTAAAAAAAATGTCTGATCCAAGTGACGATCTTTAAAAATAAATGGCTATGCATTTCATCGCGTCATGGATTTTTGTTGGAAAGATTCGATTGAAACGCGTGACTGATCGAGGGACACCGGCATTGTCTTTTGCGATGGTTTTTTCGTTTTCTTTTGCTTCTATCTCCATGGATTTTCCTCAAGATCTGTTATACACGATGAGCAAACGTGCCGGGAGAGAAAGCAGTCCCATCGATCGCGACGTAATATCGGAAAAAAACGTCACGGTTCGCTACTACGATAGGGAGTGAGCTACCGGTAGATGAATTATAGCGAAGCTCATTCCGCTGAGAGTACGAGCTGGTGGAAATGAAACGTTGATTTTCTCACGACTGAGTCGTCGAGGTCCCGGGAGATCGGTATTTACGATTGTCAACGACTCGACGATAACGTCCGACTTGTACGTGTGGAGATTTTTTTTCTTCCTTCTTATTCAACGTGCGTCCTTCGTACTTTTCACTTCGGAGCTCTGGGCTTTCTTCTGTTTCTTTGCTCTTTCAACTTTCGCGACGAACGCGACGCGGACTTACCGTGCAAACACTGCATATATTTTGAGAACACGTCGACGGATCCAACTGCATGAAAAATAAAGTGCATTCTGACGAATGAACACCGAGTTGCGCTCGATTCGCGGAGAGTTCGCTGGAACAGCGTACAATCCTTCCCGAGTACGCCATGAAAACTGTTATGACACAGAGGAGCGCGGGGAGGAACGGAACACAGGGGCGAAACGGACCAGGGCCTTTTTATTTCAGACGAGACTTTGCTCGCCTATTCGCCGTCAACGAATTGATGAAAACGCTCCGTTTCGAACGTGCTTCCGTTTTACCTCGCTCTCCCCTATATTCATATACATACAACTTCGATGAGGCGCTCGTCAGAGTTCGGGGTAAACATTTTCCACCGACGACGGATTGAAATTTTTCGTGCACACCGGCGAGTATTTTTTTTTTTTTTTCCAACTTTTATGTTATCGCATTATTTTGTTTTTGAGGTAAAATCGTGGCACAATCGAGTGAATCGATGCGACGTATTTTTATTCAAAACATTTTTGCCTCACTCGCTATCCACCTTTTTCTTTTCCTTGCTCAAAAGTATAATATTTTTCTTATTTTTTTTTTTTTTTCTTTCGACCCGCAAGAATCCTGCAGAAGACGCTGGATTCTTTTACCGTTGTGTCCACGAAGGGCGGAAAAGCACGTGTGTCGGGCGCGCCTTTGTACTCGGAGCTATCGGCCTTCGGCTGCATATTCAAAGGGAAAATCAATTTTTCATCGCCTAAGAGAAGTTGAAGGACGCGATAGAAAAAAAAAAAAAAAGAAAAAAAAAAAAAAAAAAAAAAAAAGAGAGGGATCGGTGTGCGAGAGAAAGCCCGGAGGACGAGCAGGATTGTGAGAGCAGAGACGAACTACTCTTCGTGAGACCTGCCCCGCACGTTCCACGTATTATCCTCTTGATAAACCAGACGCCTTAGCAATTTACCCTTTTCCTTTTCAGCTGCATTATTCAACTCTCCGGCATGCCTGTCACTTCGGCAGAGTCGTTTGCTCGATGAAACTTGGGAGATCCCGAGCGAGAATATCTTCGACGAAAATATACCTTTGACACGGTCGGCTCCGAGTTTCTTACTCGTCTCGGCTGTACATCGTGAATGAATACGACCCGCTCCGTTTCACACGGTATCGCGAATAATTCAGACCCAAACTACAGAATCCCCAAAGTTCAACATTGAAACTTCAAACTAAATGACAATTTATGGAACTGTAAAATTAATTCGGAGACTCGTTCGACGCCAAATATTTCGTTTCTTTGTTTTCTTATACGTCGAATTTTTTAACGTTCCAACGCTTGACCGAGGCAAAATATCACGCCGGTCATGGATCGAAGCGTTAAATCTTTCGACGCAATTGCTTCCAGTTACGAAAACTTCCGGTGTCAAATTTTATCTAACTTTAACGAAGACTTGTTAATGCTGTGCCAGCGGTGGAAACTACACTAAGGGAGTATCGACGAGACATTGCACTTGTACTGTATATGCAATAAAAAAAAAAAAAAAAATATATTAGCCTCTCATTCTGAAAAGCTTGCTGAAAAAAAAAAAAAAAAAAATGAAATCAACTCATTTCGAAACTTTTACCTAGTCTTCTCGTTAAATTCCCCATCAACCGCCATCGATCGTTGTACAATACCAAGCTCATCGTGTGTCCGTAATACGATTTTGAGAAATTATTTATTTACTTTCAACCGCACGCTTGATAGAATACATAATATAACAAAATGAAAACGATCCATCAACCCTGTCGTAAAATCATTCCCCTAATTAATAAAGTACATTACACCGATGAAAAAGAAAATTCACCAGTTAGAATAATACGGAAGCTCCCTCATCTACTTCACGAACATGCGAAAGCCTTGTTATCATTATTATTATTATTATTATTTAATTATCAACGTGTACATATGGCGCATATATTATTCACCGATTTGCATGTCCGCTTGTCGATATGCGCAAGATATATACATTTAAAAAGTGTACATATCACGTTCATAGATTAGTGTACAACAATTATAATCCTGGCACTGATCACCCATGGTATATATATATGGTATATATATATATATATATGTATATATGTATCGTTTATAATACATAAAACCATTGCATTGCATCGGTAGAGTGGAAGCTTTTCCAGCAGAGTACGAGTTTCATCTCCGTCGAATGTGCCAAACAGGAATGAGCAAAGAGCGTCAATGGCTCAGCGCCTATTACCATAATCTCGTTCACCTTCTCGCGTGAGATAATAATTGTGCGACGACGATTCGCGCAACGACGATTCGGCCGATGAGATTTTGGTCATTTCTGCTGGCAACCATATGCACGCAAAACGTATTCGCTGCTACTCGAATGCCCGATTGATCGAAGAAAGTGGAACGACAAAATTTGAATGAAATTTTTTTTTTTTTTTTTTTTTTTTTTTTTTTCAAACATCGTATATTCGAATGAAAGGGATGAATCGCGCGAGTTGTCGCGAAGGCGAACGGTCGGTGAGTCGTGTTTAATTGTCTGCTTAATTTATCATAGCGATAGTTCGATACTCGAAGTCCACGTGGAAGAACGTGTATCGATGGTAATGTTCCAGCTGCGGAAGCCAGTGTCGACTCTCTCGATTCCTGGGGCGATGAAGAGCAGCGGCGGTGGCGGCGTCGGAGGCCCGGGAACCGGAACCGGCGGCGGCTGCGGGAGCGGTGTCGGAGGTATCATCGGTGGCGGCGGTGCCGTCGGCGACGACGCCGGTATCGCCCTCGTCGGCGTGCACTCGGAATATCCGAGGTACATGGACGAGCGCGGCCTGGGCGGCGGTCCGATGAAGGGTCCGTCCGGCAGCATCGGTGCGGCATCGAAGCACAAGCCTAACGTCGGCTATCGGCTCGGGCGACGAAAGGCGCTCTTCGAGAAACGCAAACGCATAAGCGACTATGCGCTCGTTATGGGAATGTTCGGGATCATCGTTATGGTAATCGAGAACGAGCTATCCAGTGCCGGAGTTTACACCAAGGTACGTCGATTTTCATTATTAAACTACTCGTTGCTATCGAAGGAACAAGAAAATGTGACACGCGAATCGACGATTCTCGTAGACTTTTGATGGAGAGAATTTTTTTTTTTTTTTTTTTTTTTTTTTTTTTTTTTTTTTTTTTTTTTTTTTTTTTTTTTCGGGAAACGCGCGATACTGCAAATTTCTTCGGTGAAGTTTGTCGGATGGTTTGGCGAGAGAAGCGAGGACTGGTTGGAAGCGGAGGACACTTTGCGGCGGAGCGATAATTTCTGAGAGTAAGAGGAGAGCGATACGATGCGGTGAACCGCGCGCGACTGCTTTATATATTGCTACAACGAAGGGACAAACATTGCATGACGCGAGCTAATTACCCGGTCGGCTGACTCTGCAGCTCTAAGGTACCGAACAACACGAGCGACGCGAACGTAAACACACGTGTGTTGGCCCGCGCGATCGTGTGTGTGTGTGTGTGTGTGTGTGTGTGTGTGTGTGTGTGTGTGTGTGTGTTTGTCTATGCGCGAACTAGAAGATGAGACGAGGGTCTTGGCGACGTGGCGTAATCATCTCTCGGGTCGCTGATACTGTTTATACTTCGACGTTTGTATCGGGCGCGTTGATTAGTTCGTTGTATCAATGATCAACGAACCGACTAATTTACACGCAGTCGGGAATTCAAAGTCCTAGGAACCGATTCCGCGTCGCTTCACGATCGAGAATGAATCGGACAGAAAATAGCTCCGAGACGAGTCGACGATGAGAATAAAAATGTTCTCGTATGAAATATTGGAAGAGAAAAAAAGATTGAGGGAATCAAATGAACAGACGATATTCGAAGTTTCCACTCGGAGCTAAAGAGCTCGTTGTATTCGATAGAAACGAGCAATTGCTGATTCAGCTGTTGTCATTGAATTAATTAACGTACCGGTACGGGGACGAATGTGACAACGCTAGAATATACACGCAGTACGCGTACATCGAACATCCGAGTGTTGTACACAATGTCACGTTCCGGGCACTCTCGATGAAACTCGAGACCCTTGTTAAAGCGGTCAAGAAGCCGCTAACCCCGCACAGTCGATGCACCGTACTTGCATAATGCACTGTACAAGCGTCGAGTGCCGCCTCACAGCCCTTGACCAAGCTGAATACCTAGCCGTGAACTCGGGGCTCTTGCACCACAATTATATTGAATATCCAACCGTTAAAATGATTAATCGAAACCCCTCCATGCCCCAAGTTCGAAAAAAATATGACTCTCTTACGTTATCGAATGAACGAACGAAACGATACCGAGTGATCGAAACTTTCGTAATGATCCATCGGAACCGATGCTCACGCGATGTTTACGAAATGTTATTCGATAAATTGCCGTGGATGGAACTGTGTCGGGTACGAATCGCAGATTTATACGTTACAAAATACATATAATGGGAGAATGACCCGCTCGAGAACCCTCGCAACCCATTTTCCGAGCGTCGAGTGATATTACGTCACGTGAATCTCGTCGGGATTCCGTGAAGCACGAATTCTTTATTCGCGAACGTTTCACTGTGCCACGAATAAAAACAAATAAATTAGACGGATACGGAGGATATTTTATTTCGATAAAAACGTTTTATTTTTCTGCGATTTATTTTATAGCGATCGTTGGATTGTAAAGAGAAAAGGGAATCGTTAGGTTCGCGCGAGAAGGTCGGGGGAGCGAAGCGATATACGCTCACGTGGGCCGTGCTTTGCCCGAAGGGTGAAAACGAGAGGATGCCACGACCAGCCGGTTTGACTCTCGAACCCGTGGATGAGAACCCGGGGCAAACGCCGGTTTTGCTACTGGCGGCCTGTCACGGACAACTTTTATCGATGACGGATTTATAATCCTTGGCTACGCTCGCCGGAACGACGCGAGAGAAGTTTTAGGCAGGAAAAACCAAGCCCTCCGTCTCGAAAATGAACCGACTCACTTCCTGGAAGATTGTCGGCGATATCTTGGCTTCTCGGCTATCGCACAGTCCCTCTTTGCCCTTTTATCAGAAGTAATGTATATTCCGAATCTCCGGTTTTTCACGGAGGAGAGCAGAGACGGAGAGAGAAAGCGATAAAAACTTTTACCTTTGACCGCGTTATATCTATCTCTTTTAACCTCGGAGGCGAACTATTCGGCGAACAAAATATTAACGCTCGAGCTTCGTCTTTCCGAATATTGGTGCAAGAAAGTAGCCCCTTACTCGAGGAACTTCTTCTTCATCTGCCGACTCTATTTTTATATATATATACTTTTGCCCGAAAATAGAACGATAAAAAGCCACAAACTGGAAAGTAACGTACAGAATCGTCGATACTTTTCCTCGGAAAACTTTCTTTTTCGATGGAGCTTATTAAATTTCGTATCTGCACGACGAGAAATGGCTTTTTTTTTCTTACTAATGAATCGTCCGCAGCGGCGTACCTCGATCGGTTTTTCGTACACGGAAAACTTACTTTTCTATCGCAAAGGAGTTAAACTTCTGTGCAACGTGTGTCGAAATATTCGGGGTTAATGGCGGAAACGCCACGGGGAGAACAATAAAGTTTCGTCTCGGTAAGTGGCCCTTTCGTTGTCGTCGTCATCGCAGCACCGTGTTTCGTTCTTCCTCGTAAATTCACACCGAGGAGTAATTGAGGCCTTTGCGACGGGTCGCGATACGCTGGATCTGTCGAGAAACTCGCGTCAAGCCCAACGGCAAATTGCTATAATTGTCGTTACATATTAATTCTTCGCTTTTAATTCAACGATATAACAGAGCCGAGAGCTTTTTTTCTCCACTGTTCGAGACTCTGAAGAGCGAGCGCGAATTAACCGCAGGAACGAACAAATGGAGTCGAATAATCGTTCGCGCTATGGAACTCGTGATGCTCTCGTCATTTGTTCCACGACACAAAACCTTGCTCGGTTGAGCGACGCTTTTTCCGTCTTTGTTCGATTTTCCTTTCTCTTTTTTTTTTTTTCAATGACTTCTATTGTCATAAATTCCTTTTACCTCGCCCGGCAAAGAGCGATAAATAATTTGGCTTCAAAAAGGTGTGAATTTATTTCCCCCTCTTCCGCTCTGAAAAATTACTACGGTCAAGAGATCGCGTTTTTCATTTATTTTTCTGGATCATTAGTTTTTTTTTTAATATTCCTCGGATACAGTAATACAGTTTAAACTTCATAAATTAATACGTTTTTTTTTTTTTTTTTTTTTTTGTAAAGTGCTTTATTCACGAAATAAATTGGCCTTTCCGTCATTAAACTATAATTAATTTGGAGGTTTTACGAGGCCGTCGTTCGATAGTTGGGCAACTTACTTTGCCAAAGAATGTTCGCTCCATCCGGCAGATTGTGTGCTCCGGTGTTTGCAACCAACGTCCACATCCCGCGCACGAAAGTGAGTCTCCGTCTCCGTAGTCGGCCAAAGTTCGTTTATATCGACGAAAATTTTAAACGCTCCTTAGGCGATTCCGGCGATGCGGCTGAGAGTTTCATAAACTAATGTCAAAGTACTAACACGAAACTATCCGAAGCGCTTAGGCTATGGCTCAAAGTTCGGGTACGGAGAAGATGCACGCGCCACACTCATCCATCCGCTCTTCCCCGATTAATTTCCCTCAGCGAGCTCGCGCGTGTGCGCGATCCCAATGAATCGACCAAAGAGAATCCCAAACGTCGCTCTACACACACACACACACACACGGGATCAAGAGTGGCGAATATGGTCCAACCAGATTATCATGTAAATCAATGATCCGCGGACCGGACGATATTCTCCGACCTCGCGTACACCAATTTGCAAACATGTTTGTGGCGAACGCTCGCTCCGTCCGATATATCGTTCTTTTTAATTTCCGAAACTCGCTTTATTGGAGTTCCGAAGTTCACAGTGCGCGCGTATGTCCATTGACGAGTCCCGCTGAGCTCAATTAATCTTTAATTTCGCGAGCATCGATGAATCCCAGTGGTGGAGTAAAAAACGGTGGAAAAAAAGAATTAAAAAAAAAAATAAAAAAAAAACGATCGGTTCATTACCGAAGGGATTGAAACGTGTGATTGAGGTTTTGAACGAAAAGTCCGGACGGCCGTAATCGATTTTCACGGTAAGTTTCATCGTAACAATAATTTTTGAATAATTTTCACCGGAAGAGGGTGACCGACACGCGAGGTTGCTAATGCGATGCGGCGTTAATGATGACAAAGATGACGAACCGGCTCGTTACGCACGCGAAGGCAGGGTCACTCGATTAATCATTTTAATTTTGTGTCAAAAACGATCCACCCTGTAGGGCGAGGGAAGGTACGATGATAGAGACGGAATGCGAGAGGGGGGCCGGGTGGGGGCGAGAGCTCTTCGCCAGTTTAATTACCTCTGGCGTCGTGGCAATTGATCGCTCAGGAACATGTTCTCCGGTGCTTTATCAACGTGCATACGATGCACGAGCGCGCTCGGCTCGAGTTACGCGAAAAATTGATCGTTCCTCGCATACGGATAGTTGGGGTCAAAGACTAACCCTCGACGTGAGTACGCCGGATCCGCAAACACCGAACGATTGGCTCTCATTATCGAGCACGGTGGAGTCTCGATTCCCGGATATCCGAAACAAAATGAACCGCGTAAGGATCGACTGAAATAGATCTCAAAGACGGTAGATCAAAGATCCGTGACGAAATAATAATAGAATTTTTGACGAAACACCGGTCAACAATTAAAATGAATCTCTGAAAATGTGGATCGAGGACCATATTTTTTTCATATCTCCGACCGGTGTACGAAATTTAAAAATGAATCCAGTGTAAACTCGACGACGAAACGTATTAATATTTTTTTCTTTCGATTGCGCGAAGAGTTCACGTGCAATTTATTTTTTTATCGTCTCGTGTCTCGCAACGTCATGAACACCGTCGCTTGTTCGAGTGTTCATTGACGAAGCGTCGAACACGTTGAGCAAACGGTGAATATGGAAGTGTTATGTAGGAGGGTGCGAGAGTAACTGTGCGGCAAACACAAGAGGTACGCTCGATACTCGATAACCGTCCTCGATAAACCGTTGATGAGAAAACAAAGATCAGCTATGGATGAGCGATCGAGAGTCCAAGGGCATCAATTTCGAGCCCCGTGGGTTAGCTCAACCAGTTCGCCTCGGCGATTTCCCGAGCGAACGGAGGGAAACTGTGTGCGAGGGAAAAGGGACACGAAGGCGCTCTGCCGGTGAGACGAAACGTATTTATGTCGAATGGCGGAGAAAAGTGTGCGGACAAGATTTGGGGAGAGCAACCGTGGAGGATCTCGAGAGTTGTGCATTCGAGATAATTAATTTTAACGAGTTTTAATATCGTGTACGACGAAGGCTCCAAGATTCCTCCTGGCACCGATGAGGTGAACGTCTCGGTCCCGTGAACAATCTCACCGCTATTCGTCACGAATACGAGCGACGAATCATCCTACAATTTATGACGGTAAATTGTCGTACTCGTAAAAAAAAGGCGTTATACGCGAGAGAATCTTCTATTGAGATCAACGAGAGGAAGATTCATCTTGAAAAATTACGAGATATCGGACCAACGTGACTTTTCGTCGGTGTCTCGATTTTAATTTGACGGAATTAAGGAATTTCGTGATTGAACATTTTTTCGTTTGCGATGTGAAATTTTTATTACGATAATAAAAATGATTATCCTTCGGAGAAATAATTACGTTGAATTTGAAATTGTATGGCTGATGATTGTAGAATTGAGTTACAATGAAAATTAATGCTTCAAATGACAATAATAATATGATTATTAGAAAAATGTCTACGAAGGGCGTGACCGAGTACACCGTGTGCACTCCGCGGCTATGTGTACACGGGTCGAGCGCTCCTGGTCGAATCGGGACATGCGCAGATTCAATCGTCCTGGCAACTCGACGAGTTTTCTTGTCGACCTTTTGTTTGCATAGTTGTCAATTTCGACGATATTGCCGGCAATTATGTTAGCGCGGAACCCGTAATTCGCCGCTCTGAAACGATCGTCAACGACTGCCGTGAAAACGCGTTATTGGACGAATTCGTTTGCATTACAGAATTGGATCCGTGAATTAAATCAGTTGAAAAGTAATTCTCATTCAAAGCGGGGCAGTTAAAAACCAAATCTCGTGACAAAATTTATGTTCGAAAAATTGACGAGTTTCACCACAATCTATCCTGTTTCGCGCATAAATAAACAACAAAATTTAACTATTTGTTTGTACTCCATTTGCAAACGATCCTCCGACGGTACTAATTGATTCATGCATAGTTTATGCATCGGAAATTCGAGGCAAATTCTCGCCGATGTTCATCGGCTCGTTCATTACCCATTCTCCCATATTTGTTTCCTGAACAATGAAAATTTTAGGACCGACTGCATCCACACCATTGCCGTACACCTGGCTAATATTCGCAACCTACTACGTTCGAACCACATCGTATTTCGCATCGGAATATCAAATAGAACGGGTTGAAAAAAAAAAAAACAAGATTTTTTTTTTTGCCGTCTGGAGAACGGAAAGAAGTCGGGAAACTTCCGCCTAATATATTATGCACCCTCGACTCTGTCGCACGAAAAAAAAATCTCTCTGTAAGGTCTGCAGCACCCGAGGATCATAAATATAATAATGTAATACCGTTGAAAGGAATAAAACCGCGCGAGACGTTCTATGAAAAAAAAAAAAAAACAAAAAAAAAACAAAACAAAAAAAAGTTTTCCTCTTCGATGAGTACACCGGCGTCCATGCGAAACTCGCTCCACGTTCTATAATTCATAAGATCTCTCGATTTTAATTAACATTAATTTACGATTTCACTGATTTTAATATGCAATTAATGGGATATCAAGAATAAATCGTTTCGTTTCTCATGGTATGTTTCAGGCCTCGTTTTACTCGACCGCACTGAAAACCCTGATCTCCGTGTCTACTGTGATACTGCTTGGCCTCATATTTGCTTACCATGCCTTAGAAGTTCAGGTGCGTATTAAAAAAAAAAACAAAAAAAAAACAAAAAAAAATACACATACAAATATATATTTTTTAAATTCCATAATAGTGTCGAAGCTCGACATAAAAAGCCTCCGGTCAGAAAGATTTTCGGCAGGGTGGAAAAAAAAATTAAGCTGCCCAAATGCATAAAATGTCGAGGGTTTCGAGGCGTCGCACAGCGGGAATTACGTTCTCCAAGTTTAAAACGATAGGGTGCTGGAAAACTGTGGCTCCGTCCCGCTACCCCGCGTTGGGAAATCTTAACTTCCTTTGTTTTTCTTTATTGCCCACACCCCATTCGCCATTGCGACATCCAGCACAAGCTCGTAAAGTGAGAGTTCTCGGCATTCGTCCCCGGCGGCTACGCGGCTCACGCCAATAAATGTTCCTACCTTTTATGCTTGCTGCTCGTTCGTAGAATTTGAGTGCATCCACCGAGAAAGTAAAAACCCTCCTACACGATATAGTACGTACCGTGATGTGTTTCGCGGTACGTAGAAACTAAAAAATCCCGTTGTATTACCTTGGCGCACAGAGTAGTCAATATTTAAATATATATATATATACATATACATATATATATATATATACACGTATGTTTAGCGAGTAATTCCGTGGCAAGGTGTCTGACAGTGGCTCAAGAGACAGACGCGACACGAGCGTGGGGATGAAATTTTTCAACACTGAAGCAGAGTAGTAAACGCAAGCTTGAGAAAAAAAAAATGCATCAGCATAAAAAATAAACTGATTTGTAAATATAATCCAACATCTGTATACAACGTGAACGACACTGTCTACCCGAAGACGTTCGGAATATACTGCTGTGTAGTTCGTGAGCTTGAATAGAAATAGGCTAAACTACCGCGCGGCTCGTGCGAAGACGAGCGAGCTGAGGCGCTGTCTTGATGAATAACAAAAAAAATGAAAAAAAAATAAAAAAAAAATGGAAAGTTCTGTAAATGATTTTAATAAGATACGCGCTCTTATCCGAATAAATATTTATCAGAGATAACGGATTCATATTTTTTTTTTTTTACTTTCCAACGCGTCCGGTATTTCGTGACGGAAAAATAAACTCATCCGGTAAAAATAGTCTATGCACTGGACTATTTTTATCGTCCAGCTCCGAAAGAGTTATCGGAGAGTCGAGTAAAACTATAAAGATCGTGTTGTAGATCGCACGACAGCCTGTTTCATCCCAATGCGTTACCGTAACCCGACGAATAAAGCCACGAGCCATTTCTGCGCAAACGAGCTTCGCGTGTGCTCATAAATGTCGATAAGTTCCTTAGCTTCTCCGTTCGAGGATCTCCCCGAAGCGCGTACGCGTATTATGTCGCCCTGGCGAAGATACGCGGACGCGATATTTCGCATAATTCCGGAAACGCCGAGTGCCCCACGGCGCCGAGTCAGTTTGCACAGAGGAAACAAATTTCATTGAGACTCTTATCGCCGAACGTGCACAGTTGAGGTCGCGAATTGCCAACGTTACTCGTGTGTTTCACGTAACGATACGCGAATGTGTGACTCAATGATATTAACGCCGTTCCACGCGCATGCTTTGCCGATACTTTCCACATTGAAACCAACACGCAGTGGCGCGGATAAGTTGGGGAGATTACCGGACGATCTGCAGAACCATAACAATAGCGCTGGAAACATTGTGCAATGCTCTCGAGAGCCCAACCGAGCTCGATCATACTGATTATCATCGTTCTCCGAGGCTGCATTGATGCGGTGAATTTGGCCGAAGACCACTAAGCTCCTCCGTGCTGTGGAACAGCGTAGTTTATGTCGGCGCACGTACCGGCGCGTACTTCAATGTTTCAGCTGCACACTGGTTAATCCCCAATTGACGGATCATATTTGTCCGCGTTGTTCATTCACCAATTTTCGTGGTTTTGCGACGGAGCGAAGCGGCTTACCAAACTAGCGAATATCCGAGCCAAATTTTCGCGCGCGTCATTCGCGTGGAGAGCGAATATGAATTTTCCAAAAAAAAAACCATCTCCAAACTATTTCTCCGTGGCAATTGTTTTCCCTCTTTTAATTAACATCAGTCTCTCACGCGAATACCAGTGAATTTAAGGATACGAGCGTATATGAAATTGTATCGCGTCGGGAATTTTTGAACTCGAGTAAAAAAGCGCCATTACCGAGGTCGCGAGGAGAGCGAAAAATACGGTGAGCCGCGTGTCCGCGTATATCTTGTGTGGAATGTATGTAGCACGCTATCACGCATTTCCACCGAGCATTACGCTATTTATGGTATGCGCATTTTTAGCATAACCCGAGCTCGCCGCGAGCAATAATACTGCACCGGCGGATTCCCGTTTCCTCCCTCCGCAGTTTTCCGCCTTCGTTCTCCGGGAGGGCGTCCGGTTATCTTTCAGTGCGGAATATAAAGCCACCGCGCCTCTGAATGTCGAATCCCACAGCCGCCCTTTTGTTCGCGACCGTGGGTTTACTCGAACGGCGAAAATTTTCCTCGTACCATTCGACGTGGACGAATGTATATGAAAGGACACTCGAAGTGCTTTCTTATCCTCCCGAGAGCTTCATCCCTTTTCTCGTGTGACTACCTACGTGGAGTGGTTGGATGTTGAGGGACACTCGAGGGTCGTTCGCAGCATCCTCGATACGCTAATCGGAAAGGAACGTAGTCGAGGTTTCTGTCGTTTCCGTTACGTTTCCTCGGCGACGATGTTGCTCCAGCTCGTGTGCGATGTAGCCGAGACGTAATGCGTACTCTAATCGGCACTCACACTCGGCTCTCACCCGAAGCTTCACCTCTCACCGTACGAAAGTAACTACTTTGGTACTTGGTAACAGGAGTACACGATATACCTTTCCAATCTACTCCTCAAAAAACGATTCCAATGCACACTGAAGTTTGTGGACTTCGATAGGGCGGGACTCGCGAAGGATTTTTGCCCTCCGGAAAGAAGCATCGTCTCTCAGAAGTGAGATTCATGAAAACGTATGCGAGAGGTGTGGACTGAATTCTGGTGTATGAGAACTCGCCGCGGTCGCGCCGAGGTTTCGAAGGAACTTTGGTTTTTACCGTCGCGAAAACGTTCCGCCAAGTAGAAACTGGACGGGTATTGGAAATTCTGGATTAACACGAGCCAGATGCACTTGGAGGAATTGGGGATGCGGCAATTGTATGAAACAGGAAGATGGACAGACCGAGGGAAAAATCCGTTTCATGAACCGTAAATGATCATTTTATTTTAACGTTCAAACTCGCGTGTGCATTTTTACAACTCGATTAACCATCTTCCTTGTATATGGAAAGTTGCGGGGAAAAAGTAACGGCAGCTCGAAAACAATTTTCCACAGTTAAGAGTTTCCAACAGACGCGGAATTGTCTCCTCTCGTTGGATACCACGTTAAATTTCTTTTCTTTTTTTTTTAACTGTAATACCGTGGTACCGACAAACTTGGCAAATGAGCGCGTTTGCATCAACAAAAAAAAACCGTAAAAACGTTTTATTCTCTCAACCAACTTGTATCCAATTGAGTCAAATGAAAATGAAGGAAGGAAAAAAAAAACTGGCAAACTAGAAAAAAAAAAATCGTAATTCGTTGTCCCCCCCCCCCCCCCGCAATAATTTTCTGCACCGGGTGTTCTCCCTTTGATCTCTATCACGACGGATATAAAGCTACTTCTCGACCTCCTCTCATCGCCCCTCGCCCATTGTCCCTCGCGACACACGTTCGACACGCGAGTTTTTTTTTTTTTTTTTTTTCATCACGAAACCACCCACGAAATGATCTCTCTCGCTCCCTCGCCGAGCCCGGTGGGAATGCTCGAGGGGTGGTCGCACGCTCGATCCTCGCAGTTTAACTATTCCGGTGGTCCTTCGTACACTCCACCCGGCAAACAACCGAGGCGAAGAGAGATTGACCGAGCCGAGGGAACCCCCGAAGATACGAAAAACTCAACTACATCTTAACAGTTCTTTTTGTGCGTTCGAAAAGAAGAATGGAGTCAGAAAAACCAAAAAAAAAACACCGGAAAATGTTTTATGGTCGTGTTGACGAGCATTGTCAGCGAGTATTCGAATACGTCGATATATGTGGTTTGGCGATGATAATTCACGCGTGTTTCCACGACTTTCCTGATCGACCTCGCTCCCCCGTATCTCACACAGCGAAGTCAGCTCGAGCCTCTTCCTTGCTCGCTCTTTCGTCTCTGGAGCGGAATTCGTTCGACTTGTCCGTGAATAACCGGAATGATATTTTTCACACGAACTCGGACTATTTCCAGATGGAGGTGAAGAGATGTCCGCGAGAAGGACGGAATCGACCACTGGATAGGTTTCGTACGCCCCGGAAGTCCAAGGTCTCTCTTTATCCGTGCGCGGAAGCTCCTCGGACACGGCGTGAGTCCGGCGATCGAATATAACTCGGTTATTCCCGCTCAGCCAAGCTTTTCCTTATACATGTATATTCCCAGTTATATAGAGAGTGGAACGGTGGATTTTGCGCGTCGTCCAACATTTCTCGCGATCCCGATAAATGGCTCGTTCGCAAAGACATTATTCCAGATCGAGTCCGAGCGACTCGGGACAGACAACGATCGGTGTGTCCAATCCGGTCAAGCGCGAGACGTGATATCGGTCACGGCAGACCTTTTGTCGGAAGGTCGGACATTTTGGTTGACCGGATTCGTTTATCTGTGCAAAATAATACGCGAAGATTCATCGCCATTTATAATGTAATAATATACAATTCTATTTATCGCATGCAACAAAGTATAAAAAAAAAGGGTAAAAATTGACACGACTCTTTGAGATCGAACTATTTTAGTGTCCCCTGAAACATGATGGAATTGTCTCGGACTAATGATAATCCGTTGCCCGGCCATTGCCATGGCTAACATAGAATCCAAAGTCCGCTCCGTCCGCCCAATCGAGAGAGGGTTTCATTAAGAAAGACATATCGCGCGTCCGTGGACATACTTATTTAGTGTAACGGTTAACGGAGGGGGAGAAAGTGATACGCGTGAGCGAAGTTGCGCCGGGTTAATATGGTACACACGTACGGAAACCCGAATAGCCGAACTCACATCAATCGTACAACCGAGTTGAAGGAATAGTTCGCGAAGTGAGTCGTTCGGAAAACCGTGAGTAGTCAGTGATTATTCCCTCGATCGTCGTTCGGCCACGGAGTGCCGACAGAAATTAAGAAGAATTTCAAATGGAAAGAGCGAAGAGATAGTCGCGACCCATCGAAATCGAAGAGTTCGAGTCGAGGGCTCCGCAAAGTGGAAACGGCTGAGCGAGAGCCCTCATCCACTTGCTGCCCTTTCGCAGCTCGTTGCTCTCTCTATTTTAACCCGGTTGAACGAAACACACACACACACACACACGTACACAACTTCCGTCCCTCGTGCCCTTGCCACGGGCTCGCCCTTTTTTCACTCCCACCAGTTTTACTTTCTCGGCGTGAAGCGGAACCACATGAAAGCCTATATATATATACTATATATATATATATATATATATATATATATATATATACACATCCTCCTTTCCTGCTTTTCCCTGTAGCACCAGAAACCTTGGCGCTCCACATTAAAGCCTCCAGGGAACTCGAAATTCACTGCTGACGAAGTTTCCGTCCTTGCAACGAAATTTTCTTTTATTCCTTTTTCCCTCGGGACCGTGCGAGACGAGCGAGAAAACAGGAGGACGAGCCGGAAGCCGTGGCAGATACACGGTGAGGAGTATAATCGGGACACCGAAATGGGCGAACATCGAGCTTTTGGGCTCGCAGAGTTATTTTTTTTTTTTTTTTTACTGATTTTTTCCCTGTCAAAAACTGCAAAATTTCAAGTATTTTCTGGCGTGGTAGATAAGGCATTTTGCTATCAAAACGAAGAAAATTGTAAAACAATGTATTACATGGAAAATGGTTGACTTTTATGTCAACCGTCGCGTCCGAGTAATATATTTTTTATATTCCCGTCCATTCAATGATTCCGCAAAGTTACTCCTCAATTTGATTTATATTTCGCGAGAGGCGAGACGAGAACTTTCGCCAATAGGCTCACAACTTTGACGAAGGAGAGACTTCGACAAATTCGGGCGAGTCTACCTTCCGCTGATCCGTTTAAAGACTATCGACTAATCGAATTACTCGACGAAACTCGAGGACTGGAAGTTCGCTCCTGACTGTTCTCGGAAAACGACGAGTGAATTTCTCGTCCCGAAACGACCCCCCGAGAAAAAACGTCTTCGCTCAGTAAAAGTTACCAGCCGCAACAATCGCATTTGTTCGAGGATCGAACCTTTTTTTTCATACCTCGGCTGCGCGGTCATCGTCTTCACCGACACGTTCCAGTGTCCTTTCTAAACATTTGTCCCATCGGTCTTCGGGAGGCGATCCTCGTTTCGTTTCTCTATCGGGGACGGAACAAGTTTCATCCGATCACCAAGGAAAAGAACTCTATCGCGGTCATCGTCGGAGGCTTTTTCTCTCCTCCATACCTTCCTCGGTTCTCCCCGGGGAGAACCGAGAAGCAAAAGGGTGTACGGCACTATTTCGTATCAGACACCGGTATAAATCCGAGGGTTACGAAGCGATGACTCGGTTTTTTTATCTCGTCAAACATTTCCTCCACTCGCCTCGCGACTCGTCTATCTCGCAGACTTTTCCATACTCATAGCCGAGGCCACATCTCTTTTTCCCATCGATCCTCGTACTTCGCTAACATCTATTTCACCCCTCGACCTCCGCATTTCATTCTTTCTCGCCCGTCAGGACCATTGAATCACATCGGGCGAAACTCCGTTCGCGAACGCACGTCGGAGTGAAACGTGAGTCAAAGTGTCAGCGAAGACCTTCGCTTCGTCGGGAGATGGATCGGGAAAAGTTGGAAAGGCGGAAAGGTGGTGGACTTCTCCGTTCAGTCCCCGGCGTTTCAGCTTCGCACCCAGTAGGAGCCGAGTACGAAAGCAGCCGATGGTCATGACCCTTTCGTATCCTACAGCATCCCCGAGCGACCCTGCCGTCCCGAAGCTCGAGCTTTACCTTAAGCTTCGACGCTGTGAGCCTCGGGACGGTTCGTCCGACGGCTCGGTAGGATTGACCAACTTCATAAATTCCGGACCTTCGACACGGCACTAACGGCCCACGATATACCTGGCGTAACTCGCGGCTCTATACACGTTGTTATCGTCGTGAGATCGTCGAGTTGTTGGCGTGCGAGTTTGGCTGGTAATTTAGAGTCACTCCAATGACTTTTGGATCCTGACACAGCTGTAAGGAGCTTTCAAGCACGGATCGCAACAAGCCGAAGCAAAGCTCTCGACAGATTTTCCCTCCAGAAAACTACGACTCGCGATTCTGCTAATAATTTGTTCACTTCATTTGACCAAAGCTCGAAGGAAAATTAACAGAACGTTCGATAACTCATTGACTAGAGTTGTGAGGGTTGGAAATTTCATTATTTTTTTTCATAATAAATTGAGACATTTTTTTTTACTTTCTTACAGAAAAATAGGTTGGAACTCTTTCCTCCGAATGTGACCCAGGCCCGATGTCAGCCTTCACGGTTTCGTGGCTGCGAGAGAGGTCCAGTGGGCAGAGTGGTCGATGCTCGCTGCACTCCACTCTCGTTTTATACCCTCTCTCTCTCTCTCTCTCTCTCTCTCTCTCTCTCTCTCTCTCGACATCGACTGGCCTACACGTATATACCAAATCGGTTCGTCTCGGTGAATCCTAGACCGTCCGATAGAGATTATCTCTCCGATGGCCCGGCGGTGGCAACCACCGTGCCATGCCCGCACTTTGGTGTTTCGTGACTACCGAAATCTCCCAACTCGGACAGTCGGTCGGTGTGTAGGTGTGGGTAAGGGCTCGCGAATTCCGAGCTCCTTCGAAGCTTCAAAGCTCTGGAGCTCCTCCGGCGCTTCGGCTAATTCGTCGGAACCGTAACAGCTGCCACTTTTCCAAGTCCACACATCTATACACGTATTTCTACACACAATCTCGCGGCTCGTTGTGATTTTAGGACAATGTCGATGTACACAGCTATCGATTCCAAAATTTTCTTTCGAGAGCATCTCGTCGATCCGCGGATCAATCATTTTTCACTTCCCCATTGTTCAAATTCTTGGGCAGCAAAATAAAATTTCATAGTCGATGCGGTGCACATTATCGATGCAAATTAATGTCGTTTGATTCGTCCGACGTGAAAAAGTTGCACCATCGATCAAATTATCGACAAAACGAAATTTTGTTCGCTCGCTCGCCCGTTCTCGTAACTTTGAGATAATCAGGTCAACGCGACGAAAGTCGCTGAACTCCCGCATCAACGCGGAATATATTCTACCTCGGTATATATTCGAGTATTATTCGCTCGACGAATAAGTCTTGGTCAAATTGTCCACTATTCTTCATCCCGATTGCAGCGGCTTCCGTAAGATCCGGTTTGTCCGCGATATTTTCGCCTTCGCGACGAGCTTAATAAGATCTATGTGTACCCGTGTTCGTGCCCTGTTCGTGACCGTCCAACTTGCGAGATTAAATTTTTCGATTTTACTCGCGATCCTTTACAACCCGAGCAGCTCTCTGTAACCACAAGAGAATCCCACGAGACGATCCACTATCTTCAAGATGGTACGTCTTCGTTTATCTCTTATCCGTATTGAAATTGAACTGTCCGACAAAATTTCTTATCTCTCACCATTCGCCCACAATAAATACAGTTAAAATATCCAATAACGTTAGGACGTCGTAGCAAAAGGACAGAAGACTGCGAAATTTGCTTTGGCAGTCGACTCATCGTCATGTAAATCAAGATTGCGAGGACCACGCGCTGTGTACTGAATATTCCGCGCACAAGAGTGACCGGGGCGAAATGAGATACCTCAAGATTTTCGGTAAAGCTCATTTAGGACATTTGAGATGGAGGATCAAATTCACCCTCGACATACAAACATCAAAGGCACATTAAAAAAAAACACACACACACACACCGCTCTCGTAGTGTCGGTGTGGTTGTGAGTTGCGCCACGTTGCCTCCAGCACGGAATAATTGTTACGTATTTCTTTTTCTTCGGCAAACAGTCGATTCACCCTTTGTTTCTCGGCTATCCCGTATTGCCCCTTCGAAGCTCGGGTCTCTTTTGGCTCGAAGATAAATTTGTTCTTCAAAGATACGCCGACTCGTCGAGCGGCCAAAGAGTCTCTTCTCTCTAGTTACGTCTCGCGTCTCCGTGCCGATTCGGCATTTCCTGTCGGAACCGTCTTCCCAGCCGTGCAGGCTCGCTTTCCGGATCTCATCCTCTTTCCTATTGTGTCGAGGGACGCGCAATGTTCGGCCGCGGCAATTAAATTCTCGTTTGTTGTATTTTTTTCTTCTTTTACCGACAATGCTCGGCACTGTATCGGGAATACATCGTGCCGATGCACTCGATAAAATTTCGTGGTCCCAAAGCATCTCGCATGTTTGTTTTTGTTTCCTCTTGTAACCGTTTACATTCGGTGGGTATCGCGAATTTCACTGTCGCAACGCCGAGACACTCGGGGCCAGATCGTTACTCCTCTATCGGAAATGTGCCAGCCAGTGCTGACTGAAGCTCGTTTACAGTCCCGGATATCTGACTGGACGATGGAAACACGGGTAGTTGACCAACAATGCATTGCCTTTTTATTTCTACCCCCGACAGTCGCAGCGTTTCCTTTATTTCGTCCTGAATGTGATTCGTCGCTCCGATTCATATAAACTCTATTGTCCTATGGAAACACGTGCCGTAATTGGAGTGGAAGAAACAATGGGGTAATAGTATAAACTGCTTCACAACCGTCTGCAGTTCATAATGCCCCCGAACATATCACTTTTTAATTATTCGAAACACTCGACCGGTATGAATGCGCTCAATTTTCCAAGTTCCATCGTCAAAAATCCGTTCGCGCGAAGGTGCGTCGGTTCGGATTTATCGACTGGTCACGCGGCCAGTTGCCTCCGAGGAAGATATTGGCGATTAATCCGATTAGAGACGAATACCCGAGAGTATAAACGGAACAGCTAGGATATAGAAAACGGGAGTAGCAGTGAAATGTGTTACTCCTCGAGTAAAGTTTCGTGTTGGCAGACGAGCGGAAGTGGCGGAACAATGAATCGACCGCTCGAAAATTTTTGGTGTCGAAGCTTCGTTATGGACGACCGACGATTTGTTGCAACGTTACTCGAACGTCCGACAGTTTAATGCACGCGAAATAATGGAAAGACAGGAAACGCTAATCGTACACGAACTCGGTAACATCGAGAACGAGAGCAACCCACCGGAGTTCATTGCTGCACGGACCTTACCAGTTCTCGTAAATCCCGCTGGAACGGGAACGCGAGTTCGGCTAGCCACGAAAATTTATGTCCTCGTACACATTGCTTTTGTCTTTGCGAGTCCTGCAGCAGCTTTTGTCACTGCCGTCGCGTTCAGGCCATCCTGTCCGCAGCTCCTACCCTGAAATCGTTAACGGAACCGGACAATCGGAAACGCGTCAGTTTCCGCTCACTCCGAGACTCGTTTGCGGTGATTCCGTCCTTCGCTTTCGTGCACCTCCGTGTGTGTCTTTTCCACGGTCGCAACTTCTCCTCTCGTCTCTTCGAACGAACGGCCCTGATGCCTTTGGCGTTGGTATAGCCTCGAGTCTGCTGTTACCACTCGCCCGCAGACGGAACCAGCCCCACGGTATAACTTAATTCTATATCTTGGCCTCCGGCTTGTATACGTTCCATTACAGCCGGCAAGCCGAGATGCCTACGGACACTCCTCAATGGACGCTGCACCATCTTCTTGGAGTCTCGCATCTCACCCATCCACTCCACCTTTCCGTACTCTATAACCTACTCTTGTCTCCCCGGCCAGTTTACCATTCGCTTTATCGTACAACTGCATCGACCCCTCGGTGGTCCTCGCAGTTTCCACTCGCCAAGTTTCCAGCTCAGTGAAGCCATTTAATAAACCTGCCGGGTAGGAGAAGAGCTTGCGGCGGAGAACGGAGAAACTCCTGTTCGGCATATTCAATTTCCATATTCACCTTGAATGCCGTTTCAAGGGGGGGGGAATTCTCGTTGAATTCAAGCTAGACCGCGCGACTCGCTTGATAATCACGTGTATGCATAACCGGATGGGGCAGAAATTTAAATTGTTTGTTCTAAAAACACCGCTCCGGCGACATGTCTACGCTTCAATTTTAAGGTGACACTGTCCGGATATTCCGTCCGATGTAGCAGACCAAGGGAATATTACAGCCCCTTCGATTTCCCGTCCGATCCACACTCGGTTAACAAACAAGAACTCCATTATTTTTCATTGACCAGCACATTCCAATCGTTTCGGTCGACTGAAATTCTTTCGCCTCGCCTGAATCTTCATTATGAAAAAAATGTCCATTATCGTATTAACGTGAAATTGCCACCGAATAAATGGAACCTTTTGACGGACGCGGTACGCCGACGAAGTGATCGAAGTACACGGCTGCACTCGTTGCTTTACAAATACCTGGACTCACCACCATCCCTATCGGTGATACTCTGTGCCGAAACTCTCCCAATTGAGTTGAGGAATGTCTCAGACCCGATGCCACCCTGCAGCGTCTTTATCAACAATTATCGTTGGTTCCGCGAGTTTGCGGCTGGTTGTATAAAGCACCGAGGGTTAGTCGGAGTTTTGCTCAACAATTGACCATCGTCAGCTTTGTCGCATCTCCGCGTGCAATATGCAAAACTGATTAGCGCGCGGGTCGCATTGTGTGTGTGTTTATGTACGTTGGTACATCGGTTACCGAACAAAATAGCTCATATGCATATATATACATATGTATATGAGCTATACAAGATTTCCTGTTTGTAGCGTAGCCGCGCTCAAGGGACTCCTCGTCCTTATATCGTTACCGCTTCCGGGGTTCAAGTTTCAGGAGAAGCGAAAGAACCGAGAAAGCAGAGAGTAAGCTTACGCGACGTCTGTCCCGATACTTTTCTTATTCCCGTGTTGCCTTTGGACGAGGGAGAGAGAAAGGGATGGGAAAGTACCCAAGAAAGCATTCACAATTTTTTTTTTTTTTTTTTTTTTTTTTTTTTTTTTTTTTTTTTCGTTCCTTCATTTTTCCCCGGGCTCTCTTCGGTCTTCTTTGGCTTTCCTCATTTCCCCCTTGCGCATTACTTTCAAACCGCAGTTGCGGGAATGCTGCTGCTCTATCGAGCGACCTTTTCTCAATGTTCCGCGCACGCCTTTGATAGTCTCCTGTGGGTTATTGTTGCGTTACGATACCGGCTCTTTCCTTCACAACCACCGACCCAACCGACCCACCCTTTCGCCCTTCTTCCTCGTACCCCGGTCGAGATAGCGAAAAATCCTCGTGAGCGAGACGCCGCTTCGGGCTTTTTTTTTACTCCGACGCAACGGAAATAAAAAATAAATCGACGTGCGCGCGATCGTCAAGACGACACGGGGACTGATGAATGGGTGAAGCGCAGCGGTAGCGAATTGCGAATACGATGTTCGCGAAACCCTATCTCACGTCGCAAATAAAAACATCGTTTGACGTTTGCAAAAAATGATAAGATTGAACGACTCAATTTTTTCGTAGAGTTACGAGAAATTATTATTTTCAACTCCGAGATGAAAAATAACTACGGGCGAAAAGTTCAAGAGTCCGATTGATCTATCGAGATTTCTCCAACCTTCGGACGAAGATTCCGTGCGAAGGTTGAACGGGACGGCCGGGATAAGGCAAGGAATAACGTTAAACGATAAATCGATCGAATTATTCGCTAAAGTTTTGTCGGTTACGATTCGCCCTCCATCGAAGCTGATGGTTACGCTCGTAATTCACCGCACGAAATTATTTCAAACGAGCCGAAAAAATTTCATGATTTTTTTGGATAAATTGCGTTTTTTTTTTTTTTAACTTTTCCTTCAATAAATCATACGGCGAAATATTCCGATCGAGTTTTCGTGATCGGAATCTCGTCGTTGTCGGATCGTTTCCAGTCCACGTAAGCGACGCGTTTCATTATAGCGTAATACATCGACTGGCAACATTCGTGCATACTAAATCGCAAGAAAAATTGTGCAGCCTCGAGACGAATCGGTAGACTATATCTATGCAGATTTTTCTGCATAATGCGATGACGCAACTGTGTGCGACTTATGTACAATGGAATTTTATGTGTGCAAGCCGCGTTTCGTATTTTTTTGGCTGACCCCGATAGAAAGATTGTCAGTTACGATGCCGAGCCACTGATGCGTTCAACGATTTTGGTTGTGTCGGAAAAACTATCCAAAGGGGATCGGGAGGGACGCCGATGCGGCGGAGTTTGTCCTTCGTACCGATCATTTACTGGTACTTCTCTCCCACGTGTCACATCGATTTTTCACGTTTTACTACTTCCGCAGCCGTAGCCTGACTGCGTCGTCATTGGACATCCGTCGCCAAAGTTACGTCGGCGTTCAGCGCCAGTTGGTTCGCTCACCGAGTGCATCGCACGGTCTACTCGGCGTTGCTACCGTAACGTCGGCTACGGCCGAAGCTACGGCCGCTACCGTCGAGACTCCGAGAGTGCTCGTGAAATTTAATACGTCATCTTGAAGCCCTTGTCAAAAAATCCCTGCTTGCATTACCGCGAAAAGAGTGACGGTCAAAAATTTTTCAACGTTCCATGACACTGTATATAAAAAATGTGCGCATCTACCTCGATACAGGTCAAGTAATAATGAGCATTGCGGCTTTGGCGTTGCTTCTGTTTTTCTCGTTTTTCCGTTAAAAAATCCGTCTCGTCCAAAGCGCGACAACAAACCACATCATGCTTCATCACGAAAAATCCTCGTGGGCTTTGAAAATGACGGTCCGGTCACCTTCGATTACGGCCACGTCGATGGTGCTCCAAAAGAAACGCGTTCTACCGACATCACCTGGAAAAGGGTTTTCTGATTTATCTCAAAAAAAAAAAAAAAAAAAAAAAAAAGATCCGATGTTTCGTTCTACCGATGCGTTGTAAACGGAGGTAGTGGAGCACGGTTGGTGCGCCTCACTGGATTTTGTTGTCCTTTGCTAACGCGTCATCGGCGTTAAATCACGCGACTACTTTCATGAGCCTTTGTGAACCTCCTCTCGTCTCGTGTTCTGGTGCTGCCCGTGCTTTTCTGCTCGGTTGTGCCATCGGGAATATGGAACACGAGAGACGCGCACACAAACCCGCGAGCTTCGTATTGGGTCGCCAGGGCCTTCGCCGTATTTACGAGGCTATTAGCGTAAATTTAGGGCTGTAAGTACGTTTATTCACTGGCTATTACTTCTTGCCACTCGCTACACGACGCTACGCTGCCGGAATCTCTTGGGCTCGGGATTGCGGCTGGTGTTTTGCTTCGGCACTTTAGTTACAGTTGTCGCGATAAGTATGCATTACATGAAGTTATTATATATTGTAACTGTACAATACGAGTACGGCGTTTGGCCGGAATTCATTTGGTTCATTGAGAACGATTGCGGAACTCATTTACGAGGACCAACGGGGATTGCTCCAGCTTCGGCTCCTCCGACTATTCACGACACTTTTTGTATCCGCGTCGTTGTCGTTCACGTTCCGTGCACCGAGTCAGCAACATTTTCCACCTCGAATGGAGTATCAGGCTTCTCTTTTTTATGACTCCAGGAACAATACCGCAAGACCCGAACACCCGGAACTTCGGGCGACGCGAGAACGCTAATCGCTGCGGATTACGCGAAGAATGGAAGGAACCGCGACGCAGGCGGACAATGTACGACGGATGAAAGAACAGCCATGGCTTCGATGAACATACACGTGTACGTCTGCGCGAGACTTTCCGGGATATTTCGTACCGAGGATTATACGCGTCATTGTGTCCTTTGAGAGAGGAGCGGGTTGACGGAAACTTTATTACTTTTCGCAGCGATCGTCTCGCGCGATTCCGCAGCCATGACAGAGTCGTAGAAATTTTTTTGTTTTCATTCAATTTTTCGAAAGTTTCGTCAGGTTCAGGAGTAAAAATAAAATTGGCGGGATTATCCGGAGTAGCCCTGAGCAGACAAATAGTCGGGCTCCTAACTCGTAGAAATCCTCCTCGGTGCGATGTGAAATAACTCTCGATTATGCGGAGGGTTCACGGTGGATTCCAACACAACCGAGGATAATTTTATTCTGTCTGAAACGAAGTTGAAATTTCACGGAGGTTAAGCCACGTTGTACGGTGGTCGCTGCTTATCTACCGCTAAACTCCCAGACTCCCTAATTGATGAGAAGTATCCCGAGTCGCGCTATCTCGACGTATTCATAAAGTTTCGGGCAACGCGGCGAGATACAAGAATAAAAGATTCCAGATACAAGTTACAGAGACAGTCATAATTGCGAAAGTGACATTATCACCTCGGAAGACGATATTTCGTTCCGAGATTGCGATATGAATCATGTGCACTTCCGGTTGGCTGGAGGATAAGGATGAAACAAAACGGACCATCCGCCCCGGGTATTTTATCAACGGAACGGAGTCGAGTAAGAGGGTCTTTTAATGAAATCCTCGGCAATTTTTATCGGAGACTCTGCGGGAGCTAAAAGCAATCTCGCTCTATACCACCGATATATAATGAAAAATAAAAAAAAATTATGCGGATACTCTGGGATTGATGGCAGCCCTTTCCTTTAATCTTTGAAAATATTCCAATCAAAGTTCCCTTCGAGAAAAAAAATATTATACATAAAATACTTTGAGAGTCCTTCGCGACAGCCTTGCCGGTTCCTCGGTAATATCCAGAGGCAAGAGCTTTCATATTATTCAGAAGCTTACGTCAAATATTTTCTCAACATTCTCCGCATTTTTTTTTTCGTCGCGATGTGAGAACTCATTAAACTTTGGAAAAACTTTTGCTTCACCGCGAGATATTCACTTTCACTGCGAAAAGAAGCTTCGAATTAGCTCTTCGGCAATCGCCGGGCGAAGTCGACGACAAAATCGGCGATCAAGTATCGTTCCGGGGAAGGAATATGACGAGTTGAAAAAACGCCAATCCGGTTGCCGGACTACGTTCTTGCGCTTGTTATGCCGGAGAGGAATATCGAGCTCGTGGTCGCCACGATGCAACATCCGATTAGACAACTGATCGGTTGTACTTGTGAGTGGAAAACTTTTTGTCGTATCGCGGACAAACTTTTCCAATGTGCAGCCATACGCCGGATTTCAGACACTCTGCCGCGGATCGAGATGTTTATTCGACCTCGAAACATCCTGGAGCGTAGGTGTCCGAACGAGTCGAATTTCCCGTTGAAAAATCGTGCGAATTCCGCACGCAAGTTGCAATCGGAAATGTACAATTTCGTTCGACGAAGCGAGTCGGAAAGAGGCATAAACGTTATTTACGACACTGCGCTCTCTCCTTTATTACCACTGGGCGAAGAAAGGGAATAAAATTTACGATCTTCTCTCGCGAACCGCGGAAGTTGAAGGGCCTCGATCATAGCCATTTATCCCGATAAGCGAGAATCCCACGGGATAATTAAAATCACAAATTGCACAATCAAGACAGCCGCGAAAGCACTCGAGGGTCGACAAAGACGGAATGGAACGGCGAGATCGCGCAAAAAGTTTATCTCGCTGCCGCGATTTGGAAACAGAAATGAGAAAAACATCTGAATATACGCATCTCTTCGAGATCAGGGGTGATCTCGGTTCGGCCCTCCACGCCGTCCCTTGGGAGATTTTATGGCTGCAAACGTTAGTAAATATTAGTCCGAAGCCGAAAAGCCGTTACCGAGACACGGAACGACTTTTTTTTACAGTTCGGCAAGAATTACGGAGATTCGCAAAAAGTTATCTCACAAGTCATATTTTTTCGGCTCAGTGAGAAGCGGGAAAAAACGCAGCCGGGTTCTTTATTCCAGCGGGAACTTTTTTTCAAAGTTGCGGTATAAATTGAACAAAGAAAATCCATTTTTCCCCGCTCTCTCGTCTATCGTATTCATATAAATGACTGGAGACACTCGGACCGTGATTCCGTACGCGACAATGTTAATTTCGTGTCTTCTTTCTGTTTCATGCGGTGATTAAAAAAAAAAAAAAAAAAAAACAGTTATTCATGATCGATAACTGCGCGGATGACTGGCGGATAGCGATGACCTGGCAACGAATATCTCAGATATCGTTGGAACTTGCGATCTGCGCCGTGCATCCGATACCGGGGGAATATTATTTCCTGTGGACGACCAAACTGGCGAACAAGGGTGGCGACATCGGCTCACAATGGGTACCTTACGACGTGACGTTATCGCTTCCGATGTTTCTCAGGCTGTATCTCATCTGTCGAGTTATGCTCTTGCACTCGAAATTGTTCACCGACGCCTCGTCGAGGAGTATAGGGGCCTTGAATCGAATTAATTTCAACACGAGATTCGTACTGAAGACTCTGATGACCATTTGCCCCGGTACCGTACTTTTGGTATTTATGGTATCACTGTGGATCATCGCCTCGTGGACGTTGCGACAGTGCGAAAGGTAAGATCGATTAACTTTGTTTCCAAAAATTTCATCAAATTTAAATCTCCTTTGAAATAACCTTACCATCAAATTATTTTTTCTCTACAAATAAGCACCGAAAACAGAAATAATGTTTTTGAGGAACAAATTGTTGTGGATCCCACGAACCACTTAAGCCGCGTATGTTTGTACTTGATTTCAACAACCGTCGTGCAAAAACACATCTAGACTCTTGAGCTCGAAAAACATGAAGTTTCATCGCGCGTTTTCATTTTGTTTCTTCAATAAAATTTTTCATACCGGTGCAACGACATTCGTGTTTCTCGATCGCGATGATCGCTCGACCCAATCGAATTTTTCGCTGGATAAATAATCATTGTTCGCCTATCTGTAACAGCTACATCCGCGCAGAACTATCCACACGAGCAGCAGCGGAACGCGAATCGGAAATGCATTTAGTTTTACTATTACTTCTTCTCGTTTCGCAGTCTCGTACCTTCTACCCAATAAAGTGGTCCGCGTGCCCGTGGATGCACACGGGTGGTTGCTGCTTGATATCATAGACGACCGAGAGACAGGAAGGTGTAACTCGAATCCCTTATTGACGCGAGATGCGCCGTAACGATTCCCGGCGGTCGAGAAGATCATATTATAGATATATGCGCGTGCTTGTTCCGAATGAACAGTCTGATCGGGATTCCGGTCGTTCAACGACGACCATTGGGTCAAAGCGTTGGGAGGTCGTAGGGCACTGTCTGGAATTTGAGAATTCAAAATTGATGCTTCACCTAAACGACATTTGGCTCGCGAACACTCTCGCGCCGTTTGCTCGCTTGAGTTTCCACCTCGACGTTACAATCTCCGGTTCCGAAACTACGGATGCATAAAACTTATTGGGATGGTCCAACCGCAAGCCCGATCGTACTTTATTCCCATTCTCGTGCCAAACTAATGATCGCCGGACCAATCGAAATCATTGTGCCGAAACGATACGATGATCTTTCGCTTCTGGCTCTGTTGCGCCGGTCAAGAATCTGGAACTGTGATACGAGCATTCGAAGTGTGAAGTGATGTTCGACGATCCGCGAGCCCCAACATGGCCTTCCACCAATCAGCAGTGATCGAGTGATAATTTGATTCAATGAAATGATTTTACGTTTCAGGTTTCACGACGAAGAACATGCGAACCTTCTGAACGCAATGTGGCTGATCGCGATAACGTTCCTGAGCGTTGGATTCGGCGATATCGTGCCGAACACGTACTGCGGTCGGGGCATCGCCGTTTCCACCGGAATGATGGTAAAATAATTAGTAGAGGAAAAATTAACGATACCTTATACAGAATTCACGTCATTAATATTTCCGTTATCCGACATCGAAATTTCATTACAATGTCGGGAGAGCGAGGCGAATCGCTGTTGCGATTTTGCCTCGAGCTCTATTGTAGATACAATTTGCGTAACAACAGCGTTCTCGAGTATATTGAGAAAAATCGATCGACGGATAAACGCGTAGGATTTATTACGGATCGTGAGAAAATTGGTTCATTCGATAAATGTTGATTTTCAGGGAGCAGGCTGCACGGCTCTGCTCGTCGCGGTCGTTTCCAGAAAGCTCGAGTTGACGAGAGCTGAGAAACACGTTCATAATTTTATGATGGATACGCAGTTAACCAAAAGGGTAAGAAAATCCAATGATAGGATAATATAGAGCGATTGTTATCGTGGGAACCTTTAACGTGTGTTCCAGCTGAAAAATGCAGCGGCAAACGTGTTGCGGGAAACATGGTTGATCTACAAACATACGCGACTAGTCAAGCGGGTCAATCCGGGTCGCGTACGAACGCATCAACGAAAATTCCTCCTGGCCATTTATGCGTGAGTCGATTGAGTTCGCGTTCTCTTTCAACCGGGTGAAACCCTCCCTAACCCTAACGTCCCTCCATCCTAAATACCGTCACGACAAGAGATGGTTCATTTATCACGCTCCAGAGAACTTTATCCAATAACGAATCGTACAATGTTTTTAAGTTAGCATATGGAAAAAGAAAATCCTAATTCTGAATTCAACTGACGCAAGTCTCTTATATGTCTTATGTTCGTCTAGGTTGAGAAAAGTTAAAATGGACCAAAGAAAATTAATGGACAACGCCAACACAATAACGGACATGGCGAAGGTAACAAAAAAATTGCTCTAGCCCCTTAAATCAAAAAGAATGCTAACTCCTAGCTCGCGAAGAAACGAATGAAGAAACGGTGGCGAAGTGTGTCAGAAAAATCTAATTATACGAAGCGCGCATAGGAACAACCGGATAACCGTGACTTCGGACGAACTAATTCCTCACTGACACGCTCACCCTTTACCGTGAAAATTACATAGCTGTCGACTCGTATTCAATTAAAGCGGAGTGTAAGTTCTCGACGAGGCTTCTTAAGCCGAATCCATAAAGTTCAAAGAAAGTGTAATGGGCGACAAAGACGTGTTCTTTTGCTATACATGCACCAGGCACACCTGTCAGCACAGAGCTTGTAACGCGTCTTGACCAGAGAGGGTTGAAAGGAACGATTTTTTAGGGATTTCACACGATACGAGAAGACAAACGTTGAATCTCAAAGAACGAACATGGTTCGCCCGCACTCCCATATACGTGTTAAATCATAACAAAGGTGATTGTTCCGTAGTTCCATACATTTTCGCGAAACGATCGTACGACCCACATCCCTTTGAGTCGTTAACGAAGACACAAAGGTAGACGCGAGACAAACGCGCACACGAGGTATAACGGGGTCGTTCCGGTCAACGACGTGCTGGTAGTTCGTATCTAATCCGGAAGCACAACCTCTTCGTCTGGAAACGACGAAAAGGGTTGGAGGGGAAAGATTCACCAGTCCGCCTGGAAAAGTTGCTATGCGAAAATGTGATTGAAAAAAACGATGCCGAAACAACGAAAATGTGATAATCCCTGGTAAAAGGGCGAATCGCCGGAACGACCTCTCGATACGATTATAAATCTCGGATAATAAAAATTTGTTTGATATCCTCCCACCGACCGTTAAACGATGAAATCCGATAGTCCCATGGAAACGGTGCCTAAATCTAATATCTGGTAAATGAATTTCCCCATCCATCCAGAATAGCTTGATGAATGAATCTACGTTTAAGATGTCAATGTCGATGCCCTATAATGAAAAGTCATTGTGACCGGTATGTTGATACAGACGCAAAACACAGTGTACGAGATAGTATCGGACATGAGCACGCGACAGGACGCATTGGAGGAGCGTCTGGTGGGTTTGGAGGAGAAGCTTACGTCGTTGCAGGAGCAATTGGAGATGCTCCCGGAAGCTTTAACCAGGTGCCTGGCTCAACACGCCGAGCGTCTGGAGCAAAGACGTAATTTCTTGCATCCCGACACAGCGGTAGCCCTGGCAACTCCGGGCGGTCTCGGCGGCGGGGCTGGCGGAGTACTGGGAGGAGGTGGAGGAGGAGGAGGAGCGGGTAGCGGAATATCCAGCAGCGGTATTGGCGCCGGGGTTGTCGGTAATAGCCTTGGCTATGGAATTACAGGAAGCATCATCTCTCCGCTTCATCCCCTGGCGAGCCTATCCAATTCGCCTCTACTGCCTCATTCTCGCAGCGTGCCGAACGCACCGAGCACAATGTCCCTGCATCCGTGGCCGGCGAGTCCCGTTCTCCCACCGGTGTCCAGCAGAACGCCCCATCTCGTTCCCGAAACCGGTAGACAACAGCAACAGCAACAGCAACAGCAGCCACATCACGGTATCATGCAACACTCCACAACGGTACCAACAACGTCCCAATCCGCGACAAGATTGACCTCTCAGGCAGGCATGGGAGGGCTGGGTAACAGCCAAGGCTCCGATACTTCGGCGCACAGCTGAGTCACGTCCCTGCAGCCGCAGCACTCGTACTAAGATCATTGGGCAAATCGAAATTATCGACTATGAACCGTCGCTACTACGATCGATCACCGGATCGTCACTGCGAATCGAAGACTCTTCGGATGCTTCATTCACCAGTAAGATACTTTGTTTTGCTTTCACGTCGAATCGGTATCGTTTTGGGCATGAAACTTAGGAGCCATACGAGTATGCGTGAGTATGCAACGAGTGCCATACCTATGTGGCAGCCATTTTTGTGCCGTTGAGTATCCGAAGATTTTACGATCGCGTTGATTACGTAGGAGTGAAATGAAATGGATCGATTTTTTGTGAAAAAAAAAAAAAAAAAAAAAAAAAACTAAATATCGCTGCGGACTGCCCTTGCCCTACTTGCGTGCCTGAAACAATTTCTTAATAATATTAAACACTATATCCGAGACCCCTCCTATCGTTAACTATCTATCTCTTTCTCTCTCCATCTCTCTCTTTCTTCCTCTCTCTCTCTCTCTCACACGCTCTCTATCTTCTATGCTCCGTTATTAGCGATAGACATTCTCTACCAACTAACCTACTGTTGAATGGAGAGCTTTGAGGTAGTGCGATATATGAATAATACTTCTCTGAACGAATTATCCCAGATAATATTATTGAGAACGAGTAAAGAAAAAAATAACAGAACTGTGAGAAAACACGCGATGCGTTAAACGATACGGATTTAATTTCGAGGCTAAAAACTTAAAAATTTTCTACGAATTAATCGCGGCGAGTTAGGTTCTTTATGAGAACTCTGGTTCACGCGACAAAAATAAAAATGAATTACACACCGAGTCAAACGATTATTGTTTCAACGACGCCAAACGCAAAGTTAATCGTGATAAACTCAACTTCTTCGTCGGATATACTTGACCTTCTGTCCACTAATTTTTCAAACTCTTCGACTATATATATCCCGTTCTGTGTACAACTCATTCCCTGAGACGTGACACGCGATTCACCCTTTCCGAAAAAAAGCAAACATACAATTTAGTGAAGGGAGTAGTGATTTGTAATCCCAATTACCGCGAATGAATTACTACGCAGTGACTTAAAAAGATGTTGGCCTTAAGAGTGTTTTTGGTGGATGTTTTGATTACTCGCCACAAATATCGCGTTTTCGTACAAACGAAATGTAAAAGCCTCACGAGATTCCCGATGGTATCGGTCGACGCGACCTTAAAGGTTTCGATATTCCACGGTATTTCTTCGTCACAAGGGGATACAGTACGATTTTTATCAACTCGTCATGCCCGATTCACTCCGGTGAGGCAGCTATTAAAACGATGCTACGTAAAAAGTCGTCTATTCGACGAAAAGCCATCTAAACAATACTTTTTTTTTTACAAGATAATTTTATGTGACAATTTTCTTATTGATGTTTATAAATGGGAAAAGTTAACATTATTTGTCTTCCGTATGGCTTTATCAATCACATTTTTCTTATTATTATTTTTAATTTTTCTGGAATCTCATGATTTCTTATCAATCACTCTGATTGAGACAAAACAGAATAATTCGTATACTAATATTGACAAATGTCTTTAATCGTTCAAACAACGATTATTGATCAATTTAAGTTTCCATTCGTCTGTATACATTATCTACATTCGTGTGGAAGAATTCCGACCAAAATTAAGTACAATTATTTATCTAGACTCAAAGCTGTCGCACGTTAATAATTTGTTCGCGGGGCCGATCTGATCGTACTGCATCCTCTCCTATCGCAGTTTTATCTGCGCATTTCAGCCGTTCGTTACCGTTTCAATGAATCTAATAACTTGGCACATCAGTCTTTATCCGCAAAGAAAAAAGCAACAACAAAAACTAAACGAGCCTTAAAACAAAGGGAATAAGATTTTTCGAGATGAGAAGAAAGAACGCAAAGTGATCTTATCCGCTTTAACGTCCGTAAATTATAGGATATCACGTTAGTGTGTATGTATACATGAATCCGGTGTGTACAGCGGGGAGATCTACGTTTCCACGGAAGATACATTTTTTATTGAGCAAAAGAAGAAAAAAAGGTCGGATAACCAGCGTGTATTTAGAGTGCGAGCGTATAGATTAAGTATTAAAAGTGTATTATTTAAAGTACGATGATAATGATGAAGATGATGATGATAATGATGATGATGATGATGAAGATGGAGAAAAAACAAAATGATGTGAGTTCGAGCATTTTTTCACAACTTGTATGACAATTATCATTTGACCGTAAACGTATGTTTGACGATAATTTTCGCGACTACTGCGTGACAAAGTTAACGAACGTGGAGTACAGTGTCTCGAGACGAGGAAGATACATTAAAAAAAACAATTACGTAATGATTTAATAAAATCGAAGAAACGATCGTCTCTATGGACAAATTTGGGACCCAATTTGTCTTGCACGCGAAGGAGATACAAGGATTAACAAAAACAAAAAAAAAACGAAAAAAAAAAGAAGAGAAACTCATTTTTTTGTCGCAAAACAATAGTTTCGCCTCTGTCTGACATCGTGCGAAATGGGACCAAAAAGACACAATCGTCAGAAATTTCTCTCTCAAGTCTCAACGCACTGGACACAACAACTACACAATATTTTTATATAGAATTCTTGAAAGTGCATTATAGTGCCAGAAAGACCACGCCAGCTGAACAAAAATAAAGAAAACATGAAATGACAATGAAAAAAGAGAATGAGGCAGATGAAGATTAAACCGTTGGATGACGAGTCTCAATTTTGGAATGTTAGGGCGATTACTTTAGATAATGTATAGGTAAGGTGTAAGCGTAGAAAATTGCTTTTTTTTTTTTCAAATTGAATTCTGCATTAATGAGAAAAGACAGAAAATGAAGGCGACTTCTCGACAGTTCCGCGTGCTTATCGAATGCAACGAAAATACTTGACTCACTTTGGGTTGTAAAATCGTTGTGGAAACGGTGAATATTATAAATACCAATTATCGAAAGTGAGTGTATGAATATCACGAGCCCGTAATCACAGTTCTAATTTTTTTTAGAACATCGGGCCTCAAAAAAACGTTGAGAAAAGAAAACACATTTTTCACGTGTTCTTTGCGCCGACGGCAGAGAAAAGTGTTTTTCGTTTCGAACCAACAATAAGATAATATCGACGCCTATAGTTTCCCGTGTGAATTTAAGTGCTACTTGTCCCGAGTACTATTAATTTTAAGATGACAATTCAATGACGAAGGGTTCCTTTCTGCGTTCATTAATCTCTTCCTCCCAACGCTCGTCGTCGAAACCCCAAAACAGACTCAACAATCGTTGCGAGACTCAAACACGGCGATATTGTCTCTCAAGAAGATACACGTTCGAGCTACAAATAATGATGCAACAAGAAAAAAAAAAGAGAAACTTTGGAAATAGAACGGTGTAAAAAAAAGCACAGGATAATAGAGTCTAGGGAAATTACGCAGCCTACTTAAAAATAAGGTAACAAATAGTGGTTACTCGTCTCCTCAATCTCGATACATTTTCTTCTCCCTAATTAACTTGTAATCTCACGGAGTTGCGCAATATTCCCAACAAAATTTTTTAAAAAATTAAAAAATCCACGATGGCTCTTAACCGAATACTAATGCTATCATATGATTTACGTACGAAAGATTATTGAAAAAAAAAAACAACAACAATATACTGTACAAAGATTGGGATTACCGACTATTTTGAACGGTGAGGCGAAGATACAATTACATCACTATATAAGAAAACATAAAACAAGTTTTACGAACGGCATTTCAAAAACGGTTTATACAAGCTTGAACGATTATTACTACTGTATAAACGATTTATTATTATTGTTACTATTATGAAAGATAGATAACTTAGAGTTTTACAGTTTTAACTTCTAAAAACCACTTTAATAAGAAACTTTACCGATATTATCCCGTGCGATTATCGCCGTCTTATTATTACGTAAAATGACCAAGAAATTACCAATTGATATACCGATTTAGATACTTTAAAGGCAAAAGAAAAAGAGATTAAAGAAAATTAGCGAAACAGTTTTAAAATGACTTTTTCTCAGCCGAAAGTGTACACAAGAGAGATTGAAGATGAGATTGATTCTGGTCGCATGGAAAATTTAAACAATTGAAATAGTAACGGTGCCGAGAGTTTCTTGTGTGTATACTATAGTCTACACAGTTGGTAATCAACAACTATTCGAGACCTCAAACGTATCTCCGAGTCACTGTGGACGAACACTGAACGGCTGTCGGATGAAGCTTACGAAAATGTGTGCTTGTAAAAAGACGGCTTAAAAGATCAAATAGGCTCGAAGAGGTTATTCATAAAAGTGAAAAAAATAGGATTGCAAATTCTTAAAAGTGAAGCGTAACGGATAATAGCGCAGCGTTTAGTGATAGCAGAGCTGATCATTCTGAGAAAGCGTTCGAGACGATTAAAAAAAAAACTAAATAAAACCTACGAATTAAGTCTATCTTGGGCCATATCGTTGTGCCAATTGTAATGAGTATTATATAGAACCGTATAAACTATCTTATTACGAATTATCAAAACAAAATAATGAAAAACAATGCGAAGCACAGTAACTAAAAACGTCTTGACGAACGAGAGCAAACAAAAAAAAAAAAAACGAACGCTATCGCTTGCTATTATCTATAAAGAACAATTTCCCACGCAACGAATCTTGAAAGTAGTCAATATCTAATCGATTTTTCATTCGAATGAAAAGAAAGATATACCTAATCTATCGTAAATCATAATTGAAGCCAATAGTATCGATTTCGTAAGTGAAAATCGTTTCGAATTACGTAATACCTTTGACGAGTGATGAACCGATTCATTGCTGCTTATGGAGAAAAAAAAACGGACTTCACGTATAAAAACAAAAAAAAATTAACATTTCGACATTAGTCCCGTGTTCATTGGTTAATATCAAATTGGCCGTGTTCGAGTTCTATCTACCTTGAAAATGTTACCTAAAGTTTTACCGTTTAACGAAAATATATTTCTAATTTACGATCATTCACGATTATCAATGAGAAAACGATAAAGAATATTCGAATTTTGCTATAATCGTCCCTCACCGTTCACGGAATTACATCGCGTTCTAAAATCATTTTTGCGAATTCAACGTGAAAGCTCTCGCTAAAAAAAAAAAGAACGGTAGGCGCTCCACGTAGTAAATTTTCCAAAAATACTATTTTATACTTCCCGTATAGTGGTATATAATTCGATCCACTATGATTCTATTCGCGCTATTTTTCGTATTTTCGCGGGATGTATAACATACGCATTTCCGACAAAAAATACTCTATCTTGAAACCTACAATAAAAAAAAAAAAACCCCCTCATAGTTTAATTATCTCGCAATGCTAATCGGACAAGGACGAATAAGTGGTAACTGTTTAGCTACGGATCCCATTCAATCGAATTTCGAGAAGTCTTGTTGTACTGGGACCAGATACGTAACGAATATTTCAATTTATTATTTCCGCTTGACATTCAAGGCCACGAATGACTCGTCGACTATAATATTTCCGTTCAACGATCGGTTTGTTGTAACTTAATCTACAACGTACCAATTACTATAAGTACTGTATTTGCACAAAACAAAAACTCATCCAAAGTCCCACACGAATGGAAGGAACCAAAACATAAAGTACCGTTAAAAGTTTTTGATTCATTCGAAAAAGCCTAAAAGTGGCCTAAAATTGCGAATTTCATAACATCCTGTATAATCATTTGCAAAGCTTGCCCGAAGCTGAATCACCGTTGATAATTGAAAAAAAACTCAATGTCATCGAATATCAGCAACTGCGTGCAATAATTCGTAGTGCCATCAACATAATACGTCCAAATATCTCTCACATCAATCTGCCGTGACTCGAAATTATTTGATTCGAATAATCGCATAATAATACGATTATCTTACCGGGCAGCTTGTACGCATACGCAAAGGTATGAATGCAAGAAATATATAGTGTTCGTGCAATATAATGAAACTTATCGGATTATCATCTTCGAGCTTACAGCTGGTCAAATATGTGAAACTAGGAATGGTCGATACTGCCACACACACACACCCGGTTCAGCACGCACTCTTTGATACGCGGTGTTTTCCCTAGCACCGCAATCTAGAGTCGAGCGAAGCTCTGCAAACGATTCGCAATCGCTTTCCTCGATGAGAATTTAACAAACGCACACGACGGAACAGGTGCCACACAAAATTTTTCGTCGACGAATTATCGACTAATTATCATCCACGGAATGTCCGTCGAGACCACACTGACTCGCAGGGAATTTCGTATTATTGGATTCCGGTGTGTGCGCGACGAATTATTCGACGAATTTGTAACGAGCTCTAAAACCACGCTCGTACAAGCGATACCGCAAAAGCGACGTGAGCAGTAGTCACTGCCGTCTTGAAAGATTCTTGCATGTCAGTTATCAGGCGAAAAATTACCTCGTAAGCAAACAATGAGAATTGGCTTTTAATAGTCGTAACGATATAACACTCGCTTTTAATTCACTCTCGATACCGTAAACGATCGCGTGAAGGAAATTAACGAATTTTACGGAATAATTTTACCCAAGTCCTGTGACCGAGTGGACGATTGGGTGAGCGAAGCGTTCAGATCAATGCGTGGCTCAATTGCCGGCCATGCTGCTCGACGAAACATCGATCACATGATGGCGGTTAGGGAAACGCGTTTCTACACACCATCTTTCTCGACGAACTGTCGTTCGATTATCACACATTCATCGACGCATCTACGGCACTGTCATTATTGCACATTGGGACGGATTCGCAAAGAATTTGACATCATTGGATTCTGCAATGTACGGGGCGAAGTAGACCGCGAATTTCCAACGAGCTCGTAAACACCGCGCGTCGCTCGTAACCATCGAAGCGAACCGGCGTAAACAGTGCCGGAATAATGAAGCGCCGCGAACAGACACCGGCCTCGTAGGCGGCGCAGTGTTACCAAAGCATCAACTTGTACTGTGAGAATGCGTTTTTGATAAATACAGAGAGCTGAAAATTTCTTTCAAATGATTTCCAAGCGAGTACCGAACAGAAATACGAACCGACTGGCGTAACTGCCGTTGAAATAAGCGCAACGTGATTGTTGCTGGACCGGATAGTCGGGAACAACTATTAAAAAAACGTGCGCTAAAAAACGCTCTTTACATCGTGGCATTGGAATATTTGTATTTAAAATGTACTCTGACCAGGGATCGAAATTGACGTCCAAAAAAAAAAAAAAAAACTCGTCGATTCCGACAGGCTCGGCGCAGCATTCACAAGTCCATAGATATTATATACATACCGTACGTATATTCGTTAACCTTATAATATTCACAATCGATTACACTCACGAGAACAATCGATACGTACTTGTTGATGGTTCATTGCGAAAACACGCCTCGACACGTCTTCTCATTTTATACAGCTTCATATCTGTTCCGCTAAACCAATTACACTGCGTTATTTAATAGTTCGATGAGCTGCGGTAAATTAATGAGTACACGAAACTACCGTGTGAAGCGTATTTTCCTATATGATTTTCAGTTTAAATCTCGAAAGAAATGAAGGAAAAACGATTCAAACGAGTTTGGCGCGAAAACTTTTTTCTCGTCGATATTACACTAATTGTATAAACCTAGTGACATTTCTCGCGCTGATGCACTCATTCGCACAAACATTACAAATCGCATAAAATCTGACGATTGAACAACACGAAATTGGGCACCCATCGAGGAATGAGATATAAAAACTACGAAACACAAAAAATTAGTTGTGCAAGTACGGTACGAAAAACTACTTAAATAAATGAAAAAAAAAAAAACAAAAATAACGGAAATAATGTTGTATAGAGGGTGAGACGAAGTATAATGTTATTGCGGTATAATAATTTAATGATAGGAGATGCGAGCGAATGAGGTTAGTAAAGAATGTCTCGAATACGAAGAGGAATTGTATTAACGAATTGCGTGGTAGTTAACGTCGTAATAGTGCGAAACCCAACGATGTATAAAAAAAAAAAATTAACAAAACCAGTATCTCTACTCGCAAAAGTATGCCTAACATGGTCTACTGTAGTATAATAATTATTAGGTTTTAATTTAATTCTCACTTGATCTCACGAATCAGGACACACACACAGACACAGACACACACACACACACACACACGAATATAAATACAAAACGTCTCGAGATCATAAACCGTTGCGATCCTTAACATTACACCTGATGTTTGTAAGCTATTAAACAAACAAAAATGAGGGGAAAATTAAACCAATCACACGATAAATAAAACGCAGAGTTTAGCGCTAGACGCGAGATACCTAAATGAATTAAATAAAATAAAAAGTCTAGTCTGTTATTTAATAAATTATATAACCTCTTCTAGTCTATGCCTTCTCAAAGAAGTATCTGTAAATAAGTGTTGATGTAAACATATTATGTTTGTATATATTGTTAAGTAGTTTTAAGTAACGCATTAAAAAATAAAAATGTAATAAAAGATAAATTAACACGATAAACAAAAAGATTTAATACTTGACATACTGATTTCCTGATAGTTTGAATTAATAAACTTATTATTGAACCTCCTTAAATACATTTAAAAGAAGAAACACTAATATAGATTTTAAGAGATTGAAACTGAGATTAATATTTGAAACGCGTTTTTTCATAGTTTTAATCGATACGATAATTTTATGTGGATTTGTTCCGTTCTGAACGGTAAGCATTGCTAATTTGTTCGACAGAATTACCGAAAAGACACTTTAATAACATTTTCCTTAGAAGCGTATAAGGCCTAGGGCCACTCGAAAACGTGCAATTCACACGTCAGTCATATAGTTCTTAAGATGAACTGGAAAAAAAAAAAAAAAAAAAAAAAAAAAAACACACAATGTTATGCGGAGATCGATTTCATGGTTCCCATTCTAATTTATCGTGCCGATAATGTTCGTAAATGGAATGTAAACGCGATAATTTTTATTGCGTAATCAGTGTCGACGAAAAAACGAAGAAGCAGCGATTATATAAATCTCATAGAATCGACTGTTAGACAAATAATAACGACGATGAAAATGAGACGATAGAACGGTCAGCGTGTCGTTATCGTTGCGATCGAATGATTTTCAAACTGAGCTGTGCCTTCCTATTGTGTTATAGAAACAATAGCTTGACAATTTTTTCGAGCCGGCTACTCGAATCGTAAGAGCTCCGATATGAAATATTAATAACGTCTTCGAATATGGCTTCCTAGATCGACAATTTTTCTGACAAAAAAATATCTACCGATTAGCACACCGAAAAAAAAATAATAGAAAAATATTCATGCGAATGAACGAATAGGGGACCAATGAGTTTCGAAGGTCTGGCTTTAAGACTTTTTCTTACATCGCAGCGACGAAAAAATATTGATCAACATGTAAAAATGGTGAATAATCATAATCATTTCATTCTGGCGATGTAAAAGTAAAACGTTTCGAGGGTTCAACGAGAAGTACGTAAATAAAACGTTGGAAATTTCCGAAATTTATACAAACGCCTGTTTTACGTGTAACATATTCACATATACGCTCACACGCATACATATATATTTTAGCATTTCGTTTGTTTCTTCATACTGCACCATTTAAAAGCATCGCGGCACTGTCAATTGCAGAGATGAAAAATAAAGGTAGGTTATTCGCAAAGAATTTATGCGTATCGATGAAAATGAAAGATATATTTTTTCTCAAAGTATCTGAACACAATTACATTTGAATATGTATGTAGGAAGTATATTGTTCTGAAGTAAAGATTTGTCAAATTATTTACAATATTTCATTATTTTCACCATTGGAAACAAGAAAAAAATTCTTTATTAAATCTCTTGAGCGTCAATAGAAGTCGAATAAAGACGACAAAACATAATTTATATTGTTAAGACAATTGTGACGTTTCTTCCGTCAATTCGACGTGGATGCTCTTTTCGTTGCTTGACTCAGTAACTGCGTGATCCGACTTTCCCCAACAGAATGTTCTAACGCATTCAATTTAATCCGGAGTTATAACTTCAGTCTGAGCGGACGGTGCCACATCTTTAGCTGTGCTTACTGTTTCTTTTGGCTTCTCGGCGTTCGTAGTTTTTTCCTTATCAATGTTATTCTTCGATTCATCCACAGTTTTCGACCATGAGCAGCTCCTTTGCCTCGGCGATTTCGGCAGCGACCAAGAGCTACTGTGCGACCGACGTTTCGTCGATACCGAGCGAGAACGAGCTCGGGTTATTTTGACTTTAGACCTGCTTCGTTTCCTTCGATTGTTCCTCGAGTTCGATGGATTGCGAGGTGGCGATCTTGATCGCGATCGCGTCCTCGACTGTTTGTTGGAACGCGAGCGTCGGGAGCGCGACCTCGATCGGGATATGCTACGCGAACTCGAGCTCGATCGTCCGCGTCTTCTCGATCTCGATCGGCTTCGACTTTTGCTTCTTCCACTCTTGCTCCTGCTTCGACTGTGTCTTCGTCGCCGTGAACGTCGGGCTGATCTCGATCTCGACCTCGATCGACCACGGCTGTGCGAACGCGACTTTGATCTTCCTCTGCTACGTGATCGCGACTTCGAACTTCTGTCGTAATCACTCTCGAAATCGGGATACTCCTGTCCAGTAAGATTGGCAAAGTATTTATAGTATTGCTCATTGTAAGCGTGAGGATTGAAACCTCTCATCGATCGTGGGTTCATCCCACGGCGACCGCCGAAACCCCTACCGCGACCACGCGTGAATCGATTCATTGGACCTCCCCGTGGGCCACCACCACCTCTTCCCGCCGAGGGATACAGCATCGGCATAGCGGCTGCTTCGTAATACCAAGCTTGGGGAAAACGAGGATACATTGGTGGAAAATTTATATTTGGATCTATTGAAGCGGAGCCTGAAAAAAATAGAATCTATAAATTTCGCTGCCTAAAAATGAGAAATATTTTTTGTCTTATATAAAGGCGTACTAATCACCTGCGGAAGAAGATGGCTGCACATTATTGATAGTTAACACACTTTTTATTTTCTTCTTCCCTGTTTCAGTATCCGAATCTTCCGTGGAAGTTTCCGATCCAGAGACTTTGCCCTTTTTGTGTTTCTTCTGCGAATCGATAAAATTGTGTCAGAAATATTTTAATCAAATTGATAACAATACCCATGTGAAAATTACTATAAGCAAACCTTTTTCTTTTTTTCCTTCTTAGACTTCTTCTTCTTTAACTTCTTATTCTTTTTCTCGGCCTTCTTATCGCCATCCTTATCAATCAATCTGTGCGTTTCTTGTTCATTAGACTTATCCACCTTTTTATCACCGATCTTCGAAGCCGTATCAACTTTTTGACCTATTACAATCTCATTTTTCTCCACTTTGATCTGGTAATAGAGGATTCATTAAGTTTCATACCAACTTGCTAATACCTATAAATCACAGCTACAGTTGGTAATATAGAACGTAACAATGTTCGCTACCTTTATTCTATCGAAGAGCTCGTCAAGCAATCTGATGCTCTCCAATTGCCGCTGTGCCTTGATCAACTTCTGTTCCTCTCGAGCGATTTTCATTGAGACCTTGTCCTCCTCTTGTTTCCGATATACTCTCAGCGCTTTTCGCTTTCGTTTCTCTTCTCTCTGCTGCCGTCTAATATTTTTTGCCATTGTGTCAGCAGCTTCTTTCTTTCTGCGAGCACAATTGACAATCAGGGAAGCATTCGCACACAAATGTTTACGTTTTCCGAAAGGACTCGACTATCTCGGGAGTACGTACTTCGTCTCTTCCTTCCGTTGAGCCTCAGCCTCTTCCTTCCTCCGCAATTTCTCCGCTGCCAAACTATCTTGAGCTATGAGTCTCTTTCTCTCAAACTCCCGATGCGACACAGTGCTGTCGCTCATGTGTTTGCTCTTGTCAAAGTCAACCTAGTGTTAATGAAACAAACCGTTAGTCGAAATTTTATTCTGATAAAAATAATCGAAAAATTTTTATCTCAGAAATTGATGTACCTTTATGGTAGCTGTGAGGCAATTATTGGACTCTTTCTTCAGCAGCTTCATGCCCCTCAAAGCGTCCATAGCTTTCACAAAGTCCATATACTCTATATACTGTATATAAGCTTCGAAAAATATACCATCACCGAAACTGAATTTTTGTATATTGTTTCCCAATCGCATCCTCGATCTGTAGACATCGGCAGCGGGAACATCGACTCTTCTAAGGGAACCCCATTTTTTGAAGACTTTTGTAACGGCTGATTCGCTGGGAGTATTACCACCATCATCGCTGAACCATTTAACAGGAAGACCCGTTACGTGTATAGTGTCAGGACGCTCGCCAGGTTTCAGTTCGTTCATGTGCTTTGCATCCCTGAAGTAAGAGTCCCACGAATGCCTATTTGGAAAATCATCCTTTGCCTCGGCCGCACGTACTTTCAGCACGTTTGGAAATCCAGCAAGATTCAAGCGTTGAGCTTCGAGCCGAGCGAGTACACGCTGCAGTCTGCATCTGTCGCTCAGGTCGCCTTCGAGTCTGATGAATTCCAATGTATTCTTGGATACCTTCAGCGATGCAAATTCGTCCGGCTGGATGAGCGTACGTATCTTCTCCATAACTTCCCATGTTGATATAGTTTTTCCTGTTTATATTGTAGCAATGTGCTGTAAAACCTGCTACGACTGTTGAGATTATCAGATGATACATAGGATAAAAGGCCACTATCTTAAATTCGCTTTTGCACCGTCCAAAAATCTTCCACAAAAGTTCATTCCTCACTGGTACAGAAAATCGTATATAACACAAAAAAATGAATACACATTTTTATGTGTTTATTTCTTGTTGCTGTTTTTTGTACACGTTTACAAGACTTGCGAAAGAAACATAAGCGAAGAAGACGAAGTAAAAAGACAGCATTATAGATCAGATATTTAAGTGATCTTCCAGAAAGTTGATTTGCTCCGTTATCGCACATGTCATCAAGTCGTCATAAAATCCTCTAACGTTTCATACATAGATATCGAATGTATACCACAAACTAAATAAAAATTTTAATAGAGGAGTAGATTTAGTAGATTTTTTTTCTCTAGTAGTACTTGTTTCCTTAATATACATTGATGAATCCATTTCTTGATGAATTTTACCTGGTATCTTCAGTTGTGGAAGATTAACTGACACATTAATTTTCGCGATTGGTTTTAAATAAAGCCCCTTCGGCGTGTAAAGCGGGACGACATCGGTGAGATCCCTACAGCTCCAAAGCCCGTTAGCAACCTCTCCACTGGAAGTTTCACCTACTTTTTTAACGTCACTCATTTGCAAATTGTTGCTGTTTTTTTATATATTTTTTTGCAATCAAAGAAGTAAAATCTTTACTCTACAGGATGGAATTCGTGATAACTGGGCCACTGTCGCTGGAGCGTCGAAAGGAATGAAAACAACTAAACTCTCAAAGATAAATTTTACATGAAGTATTACTATAGTCAATAAACAATTGAAAGCATTTCAGTAGAGAGGTTGTAACGTCGGAACGAATCAGTCTGGCTTCGTGGAAGATATATAGATATTTTTGGTTTTTTTTTTTTAATCGTCGCCTGCGATCGTCGAGATTGATATAAAAGGATTGATGAAATTCACCAAATGCTTCGTTCGCCTTCGTTGATACTTTCGCACAAATATCAAACTCTTCACCGTTTGTTATACGAGAACACTTTCCTACCGCAAATGCGTTCGAATTCTCAGATAATTATACGGCCCTCTGATAATTGAATTCTACTATGTTATTATGTATTGTTAAAATTTTTTAAATTGTACAAAGTATACAATTCAATCGTACACAGTATTCGCAATAACGCGTAACGCGTCTCTTCGTTCTTTCTCGCGTTTCCGAGCTTCGCTACACCAGGCGTTGGTTATAAAATTATTAGACCACACGAAAAGCGAACGGAGCGCCATTTCAAGGGACAGCTAACGACCTCATGCGTCGCTGACCGCGAATATAAGATCCGTGTTTCATTCTGCACTGGAGAAGATTCTCGAGAAAAAGTGGACGTCCCTCGATCTATCGCTCGATTTTTATTCTGTCGATTAGTCAGGGATTATATGTATCCCTCTGGAATGGCGAAGAGCACTAGGTTAGTCGTGAGAATGTATTGCTAACAGGGGGTATGTAACAGGGCGTCGGTTGCAGTAGAATAGACAATCCACGTGAAATTATATTTCAAAAAATCGACGTATGCTCGGGTAAACGTTAAAACGACGAACGGACAACAATAAAACTAAATAATGGCAACAACCGTACAGTTGCAAGGAGCGAGACAGGACGACGTCCTTGAGTGCTTTTTATATCCGAAATTTTGTTTCACGACGAACCCGGAACAAGTTACGGAAACTTTGCTTGCCAACGAAATCAGCAAGTACACTGAGGTTATCGACAAGTACACAAACGATTATATTTGGCACAGAGATTCTCTCGCGTTCCGTGCTAGGACCAAGCAAGCGTTGTTGCTGGAAAAGGTATTGGAAGGTTCAGGCGTCACCGATGGTTCGTAATTTTTTGTTCATTTTCAATACATTGTTTTTTTTTAATATCATTTTTTTTTAATTAATTTTTGCGATTTTCAGGTCGCTCTGTATTGCCACACATACACGCAACTCTCCGCTTTGACGAGGATATAGGAGACGAGTGGTTCACTGTCTTTCTGATATTCAAGCTGACGGAAACCTTCGAAGGTCTCATAGCCAGACTCGTGGATGGTGATGGAGAATTTCTTCTCATAGAAGCAGCAGATTTCTTGCCCACATGGGCTACGACCGAGGCCTGTCAGGATCGCGTGTTCATTCGCAATGGCGAGATACACGCAGTGCACGACAGGGTCACAAGGGGTAAAACATTGTTGGACTTGTTGAAGAGTGTACATGACCAGCCGCATATATCAGTGATGTCGGACAAAGTCCAGGCTGCACTGAAAAAGCGTATCGGTATTTATCCAGAAGAGACACAGAAAAGGAGACACAAGGCCAGGGCTTTTCTTCCAGAAAAAGCTGCTTCCATTCTAGCTCAAGAGCCAGGCTTGATTGCTTTTGCTATTAGGAGCATCGTTCATTCAGATCCATTAGAACGAAAGGTAAAAATATCTATTTACTTTAAAAGCTTGCATAACACTGCAAACAACAGTCAATTTATTTCTGTTAATAATTCTCCTAATTCTAAGAACAGTAATGCGAAAAACCATGGGCCTTTTTCTATTGACCATTGCATCTATTCCAAAAACAATAATGCACTAAAAAAATATTCGGATTTTTCTGTTTAATGCATGGTTTTTTTTGTTTTTCTTTTTTTTTCAGGTTTGCCGAGCGATGCGATATTTTCCGCCTGAGCAGCGGACAATGGTGAACGTTAATATGACACGTTGCTTGTATGCAATGGGTACACATTGTCGTTACACGGGAGATCCGAGAACGGGATGGAATTTTCCACCCACGAATAGTCCGAAGTACAATGCCCACTTGCTTGGCATAAAAATAGCGTGCGGGTTGGAGATGCTCGTGGCTAGGGCGAACGAGGAGCGAAGACGCAAAGGAGGTGAGGCGAACGGGGAAGAGAAACCGCTGGTTAACGAACAGGCTTGGACCACATTTCTACGACGTCTCGAGTTGAGCGGCTACTTCAGAAGTCTACTTGACGGTAGTCAAGAGCGGGAGAAACTATTGTCCGTTGCTAAGGAATATTTCGAGTCCCAGTTGACCGTTTCAAGATATGCAACGGATACTGACGACAGCGAAGCCGAACGTATTCTGAAAGCGTGGCAAAACGTTCAGACTAATGATTTTGAAATGCACGGTAATGCCGTGCCTCCGTTGAACAATTTAAGAACTAGACAGTACTTCATGAGTACATAAGTACTTATTTAGTACTTTGAGTGTGTACGTAAAATATCAAAGTACTTTTCGATTCTTCAGGTACTGTTACAGAGTACTGAGACCACAGTACTTACTCAATTTTGAGCATATCTTGCTCTTTGGGAAAAATATAGTTTGTAGCGCGTAACAGTACCTTAAGTATGGAAATTATTTTGTACTCGAAGTACTGGTGGTACTTTGTCTAGGTCTGATCGATTTTATAAAAATTCAGTATAATTAACGAATTTGGCCTGTGGTTCATATTTGTTGCAGCTCAAGATGAAGCTTCGTTGAGTCCTCCGGACAGCGACGGGTGGCTTAACGTTGATGCCGGTCAACTCGAAGCTTTACTGGGACAGCATTGGAACATAAGTGACAAAAAATCTGAGCCCAATCAGTCGGTCAGTCTCAGGGAAAAGGTTCAAGCGTTCTTGAATCAATCAAGCGACGTGGGCGGTGTTGAATTTCTAGGGTAATTTACAAAAAAAAAAAAAAGAATCAAACTATAATTAATAACTTTTTTTTTTTAATATTTTATTTATTGGGATTTTTTTTCTTTCTTTGTGCAGTGAGCAATCGTGTGACGACGATGCGAAGCACGATCATGACGACGGAGGTCGTATAGACTTTGACACCGATGTGTTCGACAGTACATTGCGTGATATACTCGACCTCGTAGTGCCAGGAAGCGACGGCGAGTTCGACGGAAGCTCGGAAGGTTCACTAGGCGGCGACGATGACGACAGAGGTGGCGAAATGGACAAATACATGCGCCTCCTCGGTTCCGAGATAAAGATGGAAATGGTCAAAGACGAGACTGTCAAACCAAGCAATTGCGAAGATGCGGAAGATTCGAATTTAAAGCAGAGTATCGAAGAGGAAGCCGGTGGTGCCGGACCAGCGGGAAACATGTTAGGCGGTCCTGTACGAAAACTCATGCATCTTCAGCTTCAATCGCCGACAAACTGCGTACCGCCCGATTTGCAAAGCTAATATCTCCGTAATTGTCGCTTTTCTCTACAATTAACGCTGTCATAGAGCGATTATTTAAACAGCGTTGATACGCAAAGACGATCAGTCTACTATCTCTCTACGTTGCACAACCGTAACGCTAAAAAAAAAAGAAAGTCGTGCACCCGCGAAGCATGGTGGCGAACATTCCACGAAAAATAAAAACACGCCATTAGCATATAAAATCATAACGAAACGAATCATATCATAAGTATGGAACGGTTCATGCATCTAGTACTTAACAGTTGATCTTCCGCACTTGAAATATTTCGACGTGACCCGCGCGCGGCACGTAGTGAACGAAAAACAAAACCAGGCTTGCATTTGCTCACTCACTCGATGGTAACGATCCTTAAGGAATGCGTGCTATTAATATTAATAAGTCTCCAATCAAAATAAGACCCGTTGTACTTTATTGTTCGGTTATGTTCTTTTTTTACATGATTTTTTATGTTTTATTACTTTTTGTAAATAACGAAGTTATATTATATAAATGAAAATAATTCATCAATGATTTATGGGAGCTGCGGCGAGTGGCTAAAACTCCCATCTTAAACGTATCTATCAATTTTTGCAATTAAATGCACAAAAAACGTTATAGAAATTTAACAGCTTCTTCATTTCGTTTGGATCGCAGAAGAAAAGGTTCGTTAAAGAGAGATAAATAGAATTTTCAGTGTATCCATGTAACTAGACGCGCAAAGACGTTATTTCAGAAATCGCTTGAACCATTTCGGTGCTTGAATCGATGAGTCATTTTGAGTCGACAATCCACTTCTACTTGGACCTGATACGGGATCGCTGTTATACTTTCGCTCATCGTGGACGGTCATCGCACCAGCAGACTGCACAGCCTCGATTGAATCGTCGGTTAGTGAATCCTGGTCGACATCGCGCGTCATAGCGATTCTGCAAAAACAAAAACAATTAGCAGTTCAATACAGGCCTTCAAATATTTAGATCAAAGAAACTGGACGTACCTAGACTTTATCGCTTGAACACCAGCGGCCCGAGGATCGGTCAACTTCGATTTCAACTCTGGCTTCAGGTCGGACCGTCCGGAATAGTAAATAATCGCTGTGGGTACGAGATTTTCATCGACCAGACGCTTTTCACATGCCAGATCCTTCCTCGGGGGTGTTGTATCTACGGGCGAACGTGGATATCAAATTCTTTAGACGAACGTTTGGTAACCCTGCAGACAGAACTTACATAGAACGAATTCGCAGTCGGGATTGGCAAGATACTCTTTCACGAACTCTTTGACGGTATTCACAGTCTCAAGGGGTCCGAACAAGCCTTGCAGAACCATCTGATTCGGAAATTGAATTCGAAGAACAGTTCGACGATATTTGTGCAATTTGTTCAAGGTCGTTTTGTTGTTATCCAGCTCACGCTGAGCTCCAGTCGCCAAGGGTGTGTCTTCCAGCTCCTCTCTCTGTCTCCGGGCATCACGCAAAAGTGCTTTTGCGTCATCGACCGTCACCTCGAAGAAATTATCCGGCAAATCTTCGCGCGGAAGAGCCTTCGCCCCTGCCTGATTAAATAACAAGGCATTCCGCTCGCCTAACTGTAGGAAGGGAATAGTTGTAAGAAACATGTATATATCATTTTGTTCTCGACTCCGAATATTTTTAACAACGAAACTTACGAATTCAATTTTCTCATCAACCGAAATATTCTGATAGCTCGATCCAGAGTTTTCTTTTTTTTGGATCTCCTCATTCTTTGGAGTGGGAACGTCGCTCTCGGGGGTTGATTGTCTAACGGTATTCTCTTGACTCGTCGCTTCGTCGGGCTTTCTTCCGACGACGTGCCCGGGTCCGACATTTTTAAACTTTGACTTGTCGTTTTTCAGCAACGAGAGCGGATCGGAAATGGCTTTGCTGAGATAATTTTGCACGGTAGAGGATCCTCTTTTCGACGTCGAATCATTTTTACCCGATCGTTTGTCCTCCTTCGGCAGCGGCTTCGCAGCTGCTGGACGATAAACGTGAGCCTGCGATTTCAGAGCCTCCGGATTCCGATGCATCAGTCTCAACATCGCTCGACCGCTTGTCAGACCCAGGGTCTTCAAAGTCGTGGCTTCCAGAGTTTCCTTTCCATACACCTGCAAAAACAAATCTGCGTTTAATCTGTCTTTGGTAATTCATATCTCATTAAAAAAATATGTTCATATGTAACAATGTTTTGGAACCACATAAATCTATCAAAAACTGACTTCAAACTAGCCACGCATACATGCATATAGGAAATTATTCCACGCGTGCAGTCTCCGAGACAGTTTTCAATGTGTTCGCTGAGATCATACCTCCTGGTGCATGTAGATCAATATGGCATCATCAGTTTTGTGCTCTGGACATAAACTCTCGAGAACTTCGATCAAAGAAGTAGTGGGAAGAAAATCACCCATCAGCCTTTTTCCATTTTCCAATTGTATACCAATTGTAACGTTGGTGAGTTCTCGGACCTTACAGCAAGGGACCATCTCCAGAGTAGCATTGTTGGACAATGCGGTGAAGCGAAGTATAGCATTGGCATCGAGAACTTGGTTAAGGTGCCTGTGCAACACAAAAATAAGAAGAGAAATATGTTTTTGCCTGGCTATGCAAAATATACGAGAATAGGTACTTTCGCGTTGATATACTGACTTGACATCGTAATTCTGTGGATTGTACCCTTGCTTACGACAAACTTCCTCCAATACCTGGAAAGTATTGGTGTAAGAGAGTGTGTGACGCAGAGAAATGTAACGGCGAAATAGAATGAAAATCGATCCTACTTTTGGGAGGTTTTTTTTTCTTCCATTTACATTCTACAATGCCTTTTGAACACAAATGTGATTGTTTTATACGGCGAGGTTACAGATTTGTTTACCTGAGAAATTGTGTGATTCGGGGTGACTTTGACATTTTGACGACGCCCGTTGGGAGCAAGTACGGTGACACTCCTATTTGCCGCCATAGTATACTGAAGTCTGCTCCGGTCTTTTTTTTCGTGAATGTCTTGCCGTCGACGTTTAGTGCGATATCATTCACGCGAAATTATTTTTCACCAAAAAGTAACTAGTTTGGTGGAACCTGATGTGTCTATATCTTACATAATTTTACACTGTAGATGGCGTTATAAGGCTCGTTCAGACCGAATCTAGCTTTAATTGAATGAACATAAACATTTTTTTTTATTTTAAATTACAAATTTATCGTTGAGCCTACTAGAGCTTGTTACATAGAATTTATGGCGCTTTAATTCTTCGTTTAATACAATGGTACTTGATCAGCTATGCATCGTTCATTTTAAGCGTAGTAATAATACTCTCAGTTTTGTATCATATTGGTTAAATATTATAAGAAGCCCTGAGTATGACTAAAGTTCATCATATAGTATAAAATATGGCAGAAAAATATCGTAAAAAATGAAAGTCCATGTTATCGCTCGCAATGTAATCGCGCTCTTAAACGAGACTATTGGGTTATTCGGTTATCGGAAATTCGAACCACTCGGGAATTGGGCTGTCTGAATGTTTAAACAGACCCCCACTGTATTCAACATTGATCGCGCTTTCAAAGAAACACTGTTAGATTCGGTTGATGCGGATAAGAAGTTGCCCGCCACTTAGCTAACGATTATATAAACTATCATTATTTGGGAGATAACTCCATTTTAATACTAGAAACGTAGCTAATTAAAACATGATTTTATAATGCCTTTTGCAGACCATTACTGCGCAATATCTGATTAGAAAACACACACACACACACGCACACACAACCATGTAAAGAACGAGTTATAAAGCACTCATTTGTGAAAGTTTGTTCGGAAGAAACTCATTTACGATAAGCGCTCTGTAGTACGTTGACGCTTTTGGAGCAGCAACTTCGGAAACGGTATAGGACTAATTTGCTCACTGTTTTAGTGATATTATGCCGAAGATCCAAAGGATCTTGAATGCACATAGGAGAATTGACACGCAAGGGTTCCGAATCGGCCAATTTCTTCGTGTGATGTACGTACGAACACATTTCTTTAGGTAGATTTCGATGATTGGCAAAGTCTCGTTTCTTCACTGCATCGCCAAGCAGGGGACAGACGACGTTGTAACGGAAATCGAAATCGGCATAGAACATAAAAAATCTGATGAGCATTTCCTCTGTGCTGAGGTTACTCTCAGCTTCATTGTAGCTGTATTCCCGGGTAACACCGACCTCCCAACCTGCGAACGAAGAAGATTACTTCAGCATGTCATTAATTTACTTTTGATTGTTTTAAATACGGCATTTCTTATGTTCTAAGTCAAAAAGTGATAGATTCTTGACTTACCAGCTATCTTATACGATTTGCTATTCATCTTGATCAACGTGGCAATACTTGGAAGAATTGTTTCCTTTTGCAAGTAAAAAATGACTAGCCAATACAGTGCATAATTAGAGATGCAATCAGGTCCCATTAATTTGCAGTGTACTAACCATTTTTTTAATAAAAGGATCATATTTCGACACGGAGGAAACACATCATTGAAAGATCTGTAATATGTATTGCTCGTCAACATAATTTGATTTGTTCAAAAATTTTTGTTTCAATCAACGTACATGATTAACTTGGTGTTTTCAACCGACAGCCCATTCTCAAAGGATATATTGCACGAGAGTCCAGTTGCTCTGTGATGTGCTCTGATGATTGGAATTCCGTAGCTCGTCTGAAGTGCGTCCAAGTCCCAAGTCGTTGGGTCACAGCTCAAACATTGGTGCACACTAGTTGTCAATGACAAGACATGCTTCTTTGATTTTGTATTGCCATTGTACATGCCCCCTGAAGAAATGTAATATTTTATTCATTTTGAAGATGCTTGTACTTTAATAAAAATTGTGCAACACGATTCTATAATATATTTTAAAAATCAATCAATGCAGAGCGTTAATTTTTAACTCACCGCAGTCAAGAAAAACATCAAGATCGTTGTCAGGTTCACCCGATCCGACAACTCTTGATCCGTAAGGGTAAACTTTCGCATTACAAAATCTTTGTGTTACAGCATTCTTTAAGTCTTGTAATAAAATTTGTTCTTTCTCCTGTTCCGTCATAGCTATGCTCTCAAGATATTGGATTGTAACTTTTATGTATTGTGTCGGAGTAGCCAAAAGATCTTTGGCCAATTCCGGCAATTCATGTAACACATAATGTCCTTCCTGCACAAGCCATTTGTGCGATGTAACAGTGCAGTGATATGCATGCGTACATTTATATCCGTACCACAGCACAGAGCATGGTGCACAAAAGTCGTAGATCAATGCTTTTCCCATATAATCCGATTGTTCAACAACATTGTTGTGCTTTGTGCTCGCCAAATGTTTTGTGAAGCTTATTTCGCATTGAAAAATCTTTGAACACACAACGCACCAATAATTCTGAACGGTATACCAGTTACACTGCATTCTTGATTTCACGTCTTCAAAACGTTGCTGCGCATTTATATGCATTTTATCGCAGATTTGTTTGTGATCGTTGTCGTCAATGTGATTCCGTATCTTATCATCGACATTGGCTACTTCTTTGTGGCAAACGAGGCAACGTATCACTTCGTCTGAGGTCTCTTCCATGTACTCGTAAGCCAGAGCGAGCTCACTAAATTGCTCGGGAAACCGGGCGAACAATCCGTCGTCTTGCGCCATTTTCTCGAGATAATCACAATGATCCAAGCTACGCAAGTGTTCAATGTAATTTTGCAGTGTATTTTCGACGATTTTGCGACACACGAGGCAGTAAATACTACCCGAATCGATGACAAAACATAGCTTCATTCCAAGCTCTGTATCTTTCAGTATATCCTTCATGTCATAGATGTGGTCTTCGTTGAAATTTGAAAGTTGGACGACTCTTCGCATAATCGTTTTTACCAGCGTACGATGCTCTATCTGAGACTCCGTATCGCTGTCGGCTTCGCTGTCACGAATGCCTGTTTCTTTGATAGAACCAAATAACATGCCATTAGTTAACGTGGATTCGCAAGGTGTTGCATTAGTATCGCTATATTCACAATTTTCCACATTTTTTTCTGAAAATTGTGCAGTTTCCTTACTAATTTGTGTTGACTCAAGTGCGTTTAACAATTCCATTGTGAATTTCGCAGCCGCATCATGGTTCGGGTCATTAGGATTTTTATTTGCTCCGGAACGAACGAAATCTTTGCTGAAATGACTCGCAGAATGGCTGTGAAGTTTGCCACTGCTGTTGAAAATAACATTGCAAATAGGGCATTGATGTTGGTCCCGAAGTATAAACTTATGTGGATTCGGAAATCCGACACGACTGCGATGAGGGCTCGAAGCAAAGGCTGCTTTTCTGGACTTGACTCCTTTTACCATTTTTGTAATTTCGTTGGTTAATATCGAAGACAATGCAACTTTCGTCGGCACCGATCGTGTCGATGGTTCTTCTAGTTTCTTCTTGCGAATCTGTGCCATGCGACCAATGTCATGTTGTCGTCCTTTCACATGAAGGTAAACGTTATCGTGACCGAAAATCCGGCAATTGCAAGATCGGCAGTAATACAATTTATCTGAAACAAGTGTGATCTGATCACACATGAATCTGTTCATGGCAATGGTATGGTCAGAAGCAACGACGTGATCTTGTATTTCTGCAGCAGTAGTTAATGTAACGTTACATATAATGCAATGAGAATCAGTAAAATTTCCTTTCTTGATGTAATTAGAGGGTATGGTTTGACAGACGATGTTGGGGTAGAGTGGCTCGAGAGGCTTCCGAGCTCGAGGTCTTCTGTTGTAACAACGAGGCTTAGGTTGGTAAGCATGCCTGAAAACAAATGGCTTTGACTGCTTCGGAACGTTGACTTTAATTGGATCGTTGTCGCCAAGCGGCGATTGTTGCTTATTCGAGATGGCTAAGGCATTGATATGGTTTTCTTTCTTTAACAGCGTACAAACTCTCTTGGGCCTCATATTGTAGCGGTTGCAGCATTGGCGATAAAATGTGTTATCAGTTTTCCTTGAGGTTTAATCGTAACAATATTTCTCCGGATGCAGCTTCCAGTCTTTGAAACTTTTCTGGTTGCTACATAAGCAGCAGAGAAACTCATGAATTCTCTTACGTTGTGATGAAATAATCCCATTCGCATTCAGCGAAATTTCATTCTTCACACCCACTTCTGTAAGAAATTTTCATTTTCATTGACGCAAGTAGAATTCCATGAAAACAGTGTTGGCTAAAGGGACATTTTCTCACCTTCCACTGTTATCCTTAGTATACAGGTCATATGAATGAGATGGAAAATCTAAAAGATCAAGGCATGCAAGAATTTATATATTATAACCAATTGAGAGAAAACTATGATAACAATGACTGCCTAGAACACGCCAAGGCCATTCACGATATGGGCGATGTAAATATATATAATGTAAATATAATATATATGTAATAAATATATAAAAAATATAGATAATAAATCCTCACATTATACTTACGATGTGAATAAAGTAACGATCTCGTAAACATGAACAGCAGAGAACCAGCTCTGACCGGCTTCCCCGACACTCGGCGATCAAATGTTTCCGAAATGGGCTCGCGAGCAGATTGTAGAAATGAGCATTTTCAATACAAATTTTTCTGGCTAGTCTTTGTACCTGAACGCCTAATTCTAAGAATGCCGTTTGACGGACGATTCATTATAGCACACTTTCGAGAGAGGTAACTAAATATTGTCTACGATGAAAAAAATGTAAACTTGGATGTCGTGTTGTTATTAGCTCTGAGAAGAGCGTGCTCGATCGTCGATAGTATACTTGTCGATAATAGCATTATCGTACGCCAAACGAATCATCAGATATGTATTGGGTTTCTGCGACCATGAAAAATTACGTTGCGAATGAACCTTTGTTTCTTTAACTGGAAGGGTTCCTTTATTCACGCGGTTATGCCTCTTTGTTGCATTTCAGATAGCTTCCAAAACAAAAATAAGAAATTTCTCAGCATCACGTTCGGTATGAAAATCTCACCTCTAAACTCCAAGTAACGTCTCGTGAAGAATTGAAAAATTTTCATTGTTTTTAACATCTCAGCTTCCCACCGCAATGTCAAACAGAACAACGTCACTGTATGAAAAAGTCATCTCAAACGGAATTGAGATGTAATTTTTTTACCTAAAAGTGACATGTTTCCGATACAACTTATAAATAACAATATATACACTGATATGCAATAAATTGTTATTTATTTATCGTCTACATTGTTTATCATATAAAAGAATTAGTTGTCAAATAAAAAAAATGAACGGTTTTTGTAACGATGGCAAACATCGTTCGGGTCTTCGAAAGAAAGATTTTCGACGGAAATAGGTTCGTGTCATCTGAATACTGATTCTAGAACTAATCAAAGAGAGCGCGGATGTTTCAAATCGGAGTGAACCATAGATTCAAGTGTATCCTTCGTCTTTGGTTGTTCTATTGCACGACCATTGGTCTACTAAAATTATAATACTGGCTTCAAAGGAAAATATAATAATGTGGTCAGAAGGTATAAGTGTAATAATGTTTGTGACGTCAATGAATGATTCGATGACCGAAATTCAACGCACGTACATTATCGCAAAACAAAAAGTCACTTGTGCGTTATAGGATTCAATGATATTATAGTTGCCAGCCGCGCGTGGAGTACTCTAAATGCTTCGATGAACTTACAGGAAGTAGAGCACGGTCTCGAGATGATTGCTCGGAGACGCGTGTATAGATTGTGACACAAGAAAAGCGAGCTTGTGCGCGAACTGGCATGGCGCTGGAACTCTCACAGTTCCGCTCCAATTGAAGTACATGTGCGTCAGTTTGTACGTCAGTCTCTGCAGTTTTCCGGCGTCTAGATGTACGTTGTCGGAGATTATGTTGTATCCAACCGGCGATACGGTTCCCTGTGTTACCGACTGCGATACGATGAAGAAATCATACTTGGTTGGACACGTTATAACGTCATCGACAACAGTTCCGGGAGGCGGATTCATGTTGTTGTAGAAGAGTTTCGTATTTAAACGCTTCGTCACAATGATGTAAGCCATCTTCAAGTGGCTCGGATCTTGATAGAGCGCGAGAAGTTTTGACTTGAGGTTTTCAACTTCGTGCTCGTACACGAAAGGTATTTGCCCCTCGCCAACTCCATCGCGATAAATAATGATCCGGCTTGGCAGTGCTTTGTTGAGCTCTTTATACTTGTGTAGAGCTTTGACCATGTTCGTAGCCAGATCATTCGACAACTCTTCACCGGTCGTGTGAGCGCTGACCGCCGAAAAATAACGACCGAAAGCTGGATCGAGTGAAGCAACTAGAGCTCCTGTAGATATAAAAAGAATTCATATACGATTTAGTCCATTTTTATCAAACAAGATGAAAAAAAAATTATGAAAGCGTTATGTAAGTTACGATAGTCGTATTTTTTAACCGATATTGTTTAATAATAGAATAAGAGAGAATATTAGCGATAGTCGGAGGTGAAACAAAATGTTAATTGGATCAAACTCACCAAAGTCTCGATCCTTCACGTTGGTATCGTGGCAGACATCGAAGCCCGCAACCATAAGCCCAGTGACCGGTATTAATGTCGTCCAAGGAATACCACCGAGTTTGCAGTTCAATTGAACTGCCACTTTTGTCACGATCGACGACAGTCCTCTGCCGTTTAGATTTTTCGCCAAGATACACTGAGTCGGGACAGGGCGGTCGATGCAACTTTTTTTCTTTATTGCAGAGTAACGATCGGCTCGATTGTTCGGTACAACACACATTATCAACTGAGGATTGGCACGGCTCATTATTTCCTCGATAGCGGAAGTATAAGTGTTGGCCCGATCGTCGTTGATCGTATAAGTCCTTGGCTCCGATATCTGGAATTGCATGCGACTCACGGCCGATCTCATCGCACCGAGGAATTCCTAAAAGATTCATTGCATTGTTGTGTACTCTGCTGAACATTCAACTTAATTGTTGAAATGTCAACCCAATTATATATCTATATCATTATAATCACTCATATAATCGTCTCTTCGCCCACAAATCTACAATTATTCTATAATTTTTTTTAAGAATCAGCAAGTGGTAACTTTGAAGTGACGAATTTTTTTTATGCATTTAATTCAAGGGTTGATTTATTCCAACAGTATGAATAAAAAAAATACTCACTTGTGCCTCACGGACGGTACGATTCGGGACAACGATGACCCAATCGGTCAACGACACCGTTTGTAACATTTGTTTGTTTCTTAATTCCCGCGACCACTCAGCGTTGTCGCCAGCCATGGCGAAACCGTTGCGTCCGAATATAATTTTTTCTTGGTCAAGCAGTCTTCCTGGTAGTGTCACAAGCTTTTCATCCAATTTCATGTTCCAATTTGTTAGTTCCTGTACAGCTTCAGACTGACGCTGAATGCGTTGATTAAAGCTTATCAGGCGTTGAATGCGACCCTGGGGATTGACTCGAGTGTGATTAGCAAGTTCTCGCATCATCGTGCGGTCAGAACGCATGTCATCGGTTACACCTGCAAGATAAAATGCAAGTAGTTTTTATTATCATTTGCCCTTTTTAGCGACTAGTGTTTCAACTCAATCTGATTAAAAAATGTTAAACTATTCGTAGGCAGTGAAGGAATTCAACGACAACTGTGATGTGATCTTCAAGAAAAATTGTTTATAAGTATTTTGTCGTCGTTTTTCATAACAGAACCATTTTAATAAAGGAATAAAATTAATCAGCATTAAGTTTTCGATAATCGGGAAAAATTGAAGTTTACAAGTTCCCTACATTATGATACTAGTGCGGATAATTTTTTTCTGACGAGTGATAGTTGGCAGCCTGTGTCAAACCCGCGAGTGTTGCGATCAGACAAGAAAGCTCTTTTCGCGAAATGAAATGCTTTTTTTCGATAAGATTGCACCGGTATTCCGGAATTCCAGTAACGTAAAAATCCTCGGGTTTCATTACATTAAGATATTTACTACCTCACCTGTTGCTCGACACAGTTCCGGTATCAGACATACAATTTCAGAGACACCAGCCCTACGATCGCGCGGCTTGCTCTTCGACAACAGCAGAGGCTGTCTATGGTCCCTTATGTTTATTTGATATTTTGTGCGATAATATTCCTCGTAACTAATTTCTACGCCTTTTCGCAAGAACGTCGAGGCAGGACTGGACGAAAAATCAACATCGTCAATTCTGTACGTGTTGTTGTTATAATCTGTGAGCACGGTGAGTCCGATCACGGCAGCCTTGAAGCGGTCCTGGGAAATAAAAAAGATTTAAGAAAAACCAATAAAAGTGAGTTCGTATTTGTCATCAGGACTACTCGTGTGGCAAATCTGACGCAGTCCGGCAGTGTAACTCTTCAGAGGCCCTCGTACCTGGTAGTCTCTGCCATACCGATTGTATATATCGGTCAAAATATCCATGACAGTCTGCTGGCGCATAACTTTGTGTGTAATCTCTGCACACATAAGAATATCCTGTTCGTGTTGGCGTATGGTCGTCTCATACCCGGGCCACAATTCCAATCTATATTGTCGTACTTCAACCTTAAATAAAAAAAAACAAAAAACCTTTCATTCATATTCACCTTAAACTTGTTTGAACAGTCTGCGAAAATAGAGAAGAAATCAACAAATAACCTTGTTTCTTGCGTCAAAAAAGTTTCTTCCAACCAATTGCAGCTGCAAATACTCGAGACACTTCCGCATTATTATGTTGAAGAATTGCAGATAGTGCTCATCACCTTTTACCATGTCGCCGACGAGGCGAATGACTATTCGAATCTGTGCGTCGTCACCTTTCCTTTGGGAGAAAAGCTCCAGTGGCTACGCGAAACAGTGCATAGTTATTATTGCATTGTTGATTTAATTTGACTATTATAATTCGACCAGTCGATTAAACAGTTGGAAAAATATTTGTTTAAAACATTTTATTCGTACTTTTTTTGTTTTGCTTATTTTACGTACATGAGTATATAAATAACTTTGATTGAATCATTGGATAAAAATTTTAATATTTGAAGATGTTTCAGGCGTCTTATACCCATAGACATAAGTTTTTTTAAAGGTAAGTCATTAACAATGGTGGAATTGAACCGATTACTAACCTGAGGCAAGGGATTGCTCGTGTACAAAACTGTACCATCAAAGATATAAGCTCCCAATGTTGCTTGGTGAAGACGCAGCATTCCTTTTCGAACGACGGTTCGATCTTCCTCAGGGGCAAAATCTACTGCATATTTGTACAGACACCAATCGGTGGATGTGATCAGCTTGAAGTAATTTGTTTGTAGAGCAACCTGTTGGCCATCCTTTGCTACAATAATTTGTTGGTTGTTGGATCAGTATGAGATCTTACAATGGGTCATCGTTAGCTCAGCTATCATCAATCCTTAAAACAAACCCTGTTTGGTGACCAAATTCTTTGGGCGTGTTTCAAGAAGTTCTGGATTGATGACACGACGTCCTCGTAGAGAGCCGCGTCCCAAAACACCTGCGTCGCCACCTCCGCCAGCTACAAAATTGCCTTTTTAGAATTAAGCAAAATTGATTCCATAATCGTTTAACGTTTTGTACCGGCCACATTGCGTGAGACGACTTTTTGATGCTGCAGTACAGAACGTCCTGTACTTTCCGGATGTGATTCCGTTAATGACAGATGTGCCATTGCTGCAGACGGCGTTGTCATTACACGGCCGATGCTCTGTATGAAAATATAAGAGAAGTAATGCTCGGAACCTCAAATGCAGAAACATATATATGATGTTTTGCATGTACCGGTCCAGATGGAAGTTCAGGTTGGACTACACCAGGACGACGAGCCCAAGCACCTTGCGGCTTCGTGGTAACCTGTCGCAGGACCCCCTGCAGTTGTTCATCTGGCTTTGGGACTGGCGTGGATCTTGCACGCCCACGACCCATCATCTTGGGTCTCCTTGGGTCACTCATGTTTGTTCTTTTACAATCAAAATATTTTATAATCAATTGCAGTGTTCTTTTGATAGACGTGGGTCCATTTTTTTTATTTGTATAGAACTAACTTCTCAAAGGTATTTGCAACAATAAACGAAATATTGCAATAAACCAAATAAATGAATAAATAGTCCCTTTTTTCAATCACTAAACCTGTGTGAAGTTTTTCTTTTTTATATTGCACAACTCAGTTTTAATAATTACCTGTTTTTACTATCCTAATGAAGATATTTATTAACCAGAGCAGCGAAGAAATCGGACCCTTGATTTGCCGAAAAAGTAGAGTTGTAGAATTTAATGGAACAACAAGACAAAGGAAAATGCCGACATGCGGGCCTAGCTCGCGTGTAAACACAAAGCAAGCAAACGAGCGCACGCGGATACACACACTCTAGTATTACGCGATAACGAAAAACAACACATAATACTATGAGACCGCCATCCAGAGAAAAAAAGGGGGTGAGGCTGCCGAACCTCAAGGTTTTCTTTGTCAGCGAAGAAGCAAGCTACACAGACAATGTAAATTCCAAGAGAGTCAAATGCGTTCAAAAACACTGGGAGAAATACACTAAAAGACCTATTCAACATTAAATTTTTGCAAAAAAAAATACGACCGCTGTTTCAATTCTGAACGACGATTTATAAAAAATAAACAATAGTAGAAAAACAGTGATTAGGTCGCTAACAATGAATTTACTGGATTTACACAACACGAATTCTATTACAACGTAGTTACGACTGCCGAACATGCACCAGGATCAACAGATTTCCGCTGACGAGAAAATGCGAAGTAACAACGCGATCTTAAATGTGTAATGTGTAATGTAGAAATTATTTGACAATTGATCATGAAAATAATTTATTGGGCATAGCGAGGTGGCCGGGTTTTCTTTGATCGGGTCGGAAAGTACGAATGCGACAGATAACCGGTGTTCTTCCTAGAGGGAAATCAACTTTTTCATTTCTTTGTACTAATTGACGGGTAAAGAATTAGGACTTCTGGGAGTCTCAAACTACAGACTAAATGAGAACCGAAATCATACCTTCAAATCACAATATTTGCAGTACCGATCCAACAGTCTTCTCGAGGCACTCTGCAGTAGACCGTAAAGTAGCACGTAAACGAGAAGAATGAGACAGCACACGCTCGAGCTTCGAAGTTGCCACCGGTGCACATCGTTTTTTGCTAAAACGTTCGTAGCGCCACCGGAAACTTATAGAAAGGCTCGTGGCCATACCATATGAAATACCATACTCGTCTATAAGATTAATCACATTTGGCTATGAATAATTTTTATTACAAAAAGCGCTGTTATTTGTTACATGGTTCATTTATTAGTAACTGCTTGAATTATCAGTAGCTTTTTCAGTTTGCACATCGACACGCACGTTCGGTTTATTAACGTGCCGAACGAGAGAAAGAGAGAATCAAATTTTATTGTTGTAACGTGTGATTCTAATTGTAATATTTCACGGCACTCATTTTGTCAGGGAATTCTTTATCAATGAAAGAAGTAAAAACCAGCTACGATTCCTCAAGTAAAAGGATTCAAATATGAGAGGGATTTAGGGACACGTCTCTCGGCTGACTATAGTGATCTGATTTCTTACTGAAACCTTTTGAATAAAGAGAGGTTCCAGTACGGTCCCTTAAACCGTAGATTAGTACTTGTTTTAGTTGTATGCCAGTACAATCGGCAAAGCCTGCTCGGATGGACCGTGGCGATCGCTTTGATGCCGCAAGTTGAACGAGTTTGCAACTGCCTTGCGGCACCGTATACGCATGCGTGTGGATGCCGCAAAGGCAAATCAAAGTGTAGCTTTACGCGACGTATTGGACGGTAATAGCGGCTGCATCGTATTCAACGTTAAACGGCTCACAATACCAGTCGAGATACACAAGCGCCATGGAATGGACCGAATGTGACGCAATTTTAAAGACATGCGCGGCACAAGTCCTAAATATTGCGCCAAATGGTTCATTTTTTGTCTCGCAATTGTTATTATACAATATGTTATTATACAAAATAGACTTCGTAAATCCTAAAAGTGTTTCGCACATCACTTTGCTATCAGTAATGCTCTGTCTCTTTTTACAGATATAGAGATGTGCTATAAGGTCATTTTGCCTCCTGCGTGATTTTCGACGAAAGCCATGATTGATATAACCGGTACACATCAGAGGTTTAAAAATGCATGCAACAACTTGTCAAGTGGTATGGCAGGATCAAAGGTCTTTTTTACTTCCTTATGGAGGAAAGTCTGTTTTTCATCGACACTCAATTATTTACGCAATACAGCTTACGACTGGAAATATTGACCTACGCCCCGTTTGATATTAGCCTTCTCTATCGACAGATATAAAACGTTAAAAAGGAAGAAACGCACGTCACATTGTGATTTCTTTGCTGCGAAAAACATACAAGTCAAAGGTCTTGTATTTTTATCAATACTCGGTCATTTACGTACATACAGCTTCTGATTGAAAATGGTAACATCGTATCTACTGCTGTAGAACGTTTAGAAGCAGAATATATGTCTTCTGCGCCGCATGAAACATTCGTCGTCCAGATTACAAGTTGAATTAAAGTGAATTCGTCGTTCCGTGTTAATCAGTGATCAACGTCTCGTTGAGTATGACTAAAATTAATATCGGTCATTGAGAAATTCTTTCACAGTCTTTACAATAATAAATTGATAGTAATTATTATAAACAATAAGGTACGTTTAAACATTAGAAAAAAACATTTGAAATCGTACGAAACAGCTGGATATTGCGTTATTTCGAGTCTAACGGTAACAACTATACGCCGAATTAAACAAGTGTATAAATTAATAATTTCTTAGATAATTCCGAACAGGTTTTGGTCGAACCACGTCGGTCGTAGAATGACGAAACTGTCGAGTTCGATTCCCGGATTTGCGTATTTTCCCGGTCGCGAACAAAAAATACCTTTTTCTCAAGGTTTTCTGGAGGCAAGAAAACATGTCGACGGTGCTGAAGATCTTTGGCGTATTGGCAATGGTTTGTACGACCTTGCTAACTGGGCGCATTCACATCCAGGTGGGAGTGAATGGATTCTTCTAACCAAAGGAACCGACATTACAGAGGCTTTTGAGGTAAAATTGATTAACCCATTAAAAAAAAAAAAAAAACGATGTTAAAGTAATCTAATAAGGAGAAGTCGACCAGGCTCGTGTTACATCATGCACATTGTTTCCATGGCGGTGGGTCGGAGAAGAAAGGGGGGAGATGTTTATTCGAATATTCATTCGATAGTTGAAAATTATATGATCGTTGTTTTGTATAATACTATATCAATAGAAACGTATATTCACCAGAGACAAATTTAAGGGTAGTCGATAGAGTGGTTCTTTTGTAGATAACATTTTTGTTTTCAGACTCATCACATTTCGAGCAAAGCAAAACAAATGTTACCAAAATTCTTTGTGCGGGAGGCAACAACGGAAAAGAGCACGCCATTCACATTCGAGACGGGCAACTTTTACAAAAAATTCAAAGAGCGCGCAGAGTGTGCCTTAAGAGATGTGAACTATCATAAACCCTCGGTGAAGTCGAACATGATTGCTGACACGTTAGCAATTGCAACGCTTATCGCGTGTCTCTCGGCCGCAATGACGCAAGCATGGACCGCAATAATTATCGCCGGTATGCGAACCCGATTTATAGCACACAAAAATATTGAATAATATGAAAATGATTTACGAACAATAGCTTAAGATATTTACGATTCGAGTTCAAGCGATGTTCATTAGATTGTATATACATTACAGTATTTTAACTGTGCATTATACTCCATTTCAGCTGTATTCCATTGTTGGACGACGATATCAGGACACAATTATTTACACATGCGAGACAATTTTCGAATGTATTATTTCGATATTAGTATCATGTCGTCGAAAGAGTGGCGTATAACTCATGTGATGAGTCATCACATGTACACGAACACTCTTTGGGATTTTGAAATGTACGTCTTCGAACCGTTGCTACAGTGGTTGCCCCGAAGAGATAAACCATTTGTTCCACGTGTCTTTGGAGTTTTGTATAGCCCGTTGCTTTGGATTATGATGTTTTATACTCAGGGCTTGAAAAGGTAAATTACACCTGTGAACAACAAGTACGTGATTACTTTCAAATCGTTTGTATTTCAGATACTATAGTGTCATATTCATATGGAAGAAAATTGAGCTGAGAGATTTCGTACCGTTCGTTCTTCCATCCATGATGTACCTCACAGCACCAACAGGATTACAAGCTATTGGAGTGTGGCTAAACATCCTTGCTATCAGCAGCCTACTATTCGGTTTTATTGGTTTGACAGCAGCACACCACCATCCAGACATCTTTCACGATGGTGATATCTACCGGTAATATAATTATTCCTAAAGGTCTGGATTATTTTATAACATATCAGTGGACCACATCACTTTCATCTAATGTATTATTTATCTAAATGTATGTTAATGACATTTGAATCCATCCAAGTTGTAATTTTTAACGTAAATTTCTCGAGTCAGTCTTTTTTCAAGTTTTGAATGATTTTCTATGGCAAGGTATAATTTATGATTACAAAGACTTACTATTTTTTTTTTTTGGCGCAGTACTGATATAATAATTTTGGTATTAGTGACGGTCTTGACTGGGGACTTCTTGAATTGGATACCGTGCGTGACAGAAGAATCGTCGATGACAATCTTTTTTTGGTTTTGACGAACTTCGGGTCGCACCTTTTGCATCATCTCCTACCCACAGTTGACCATGGATATTTGCCACTTTGCCAAGCAGCATTGGAGGATACATGTGCGGAGTTTCATATCAGTATCAATAAAATGACTCCGTGGGAATTGGTCAAGGGTCAGTTCAACCAGCTTTCTCGCAACGAACCAAGAAAGAATTCTCTATGAAGCCAACATTTTCTCCCCTTCAAGTATGGGAATCTCGCGTCAAGCTTGTCCGAGTGAAAAGCTCATATTGAAACGCATAATTTAACTTTTACATCTAGATGTGTATTTTTGTTTTATTTTAATCTAGAACAGTTTGTTATCGTACTGTAAATTAAAATAATAAATAAATGTTTGTCACTCGAATCGCAATGTTTAATTTGTATAATCTTAATATAAATGGTTTGAATCATACTTCGTCGTATATAACGATTTGTCGCCCTCTTGTTTGGACAATTAATTAAGATGCCGATGTTCATAGAGAGTCTCGTTCAGACACTCACAGATACCACGCCTCAAGGTACCCGAAACATAAGTATACATTCGGATCATTGATGAAATATGGATTCGATTGTAGAGTGCTTTCTTTATTGACAGCCATATACAAGTTTGCTTCTGTGATTACTGATTTGAAATAGCCTAGGAATGCATCGTGTTACTTCTGAATGAGTCAAATCTGATGGACACGCTGTGGCATTATGAAAAAGTCTTAAAAACATACTCGAACAAACCGTCAATGATGATGGGGTGGGGTTCTTTACAAAAAATAATCGGCTTGCGGCTTTTTACTCGGAATTCCTCTGCTCTCCTGTGGCGCAGCTTCGAATATTGTGAAGTCCCTTTGCAGATGTTCGTTCAGTTCTAGAATCGCAGCAACGTTGCCGCATCTGAAATGAAAATCGTAAAAAATACGATGATTACCAAAGGGTGATATAGAATTAAAAAAAAATTTCGGCAGCCGGAGAAAAATATGTCTGGAATCCTCCAAGCTAAATAAAATACACGTGTACGAATTGATAAACGTACCTGTAGCAGTAGTTAGGTGCCGACCAAACAGTCAAAACGGTCTCGTTGAAATGCCATTTGTATCCTTCCATCACCAATTGATGAGCTCGGCATATCATATCTATGTCATTGGCAGAATTGAATTGGGCAACGACATCGTTGCCGAATAAATACCCAGCGCCTCTAGGCGAAACTCCCCATCCCTGGGTGTCCTCGGGGTCTGACCACAACAGGTCACACATGGGACCATCATGGGGGACCTTAAAATCAGCATCATTTCAATCGAGTCTTTAAGGGCGAACTCAAGTCCACATAAAAATGCCAGACATTTTATTTAGATCAAAAGTTATTTTGATAACTTTTAGCATATCATCTATCTGGACTGGCTAACTAAAGCCCCGTTAGAGGAGCAAGCTGCATAGATATTTATTTTTATACTTACTTCTTGTTTTCTGTCTATCGTCCGAATTTGATCGAGTGTTTGAATACTCGGCGACAGGCCCCCGTGCACACAGAAGATCTTGCCGTCGATAATAGCGGAAAGAGACAAGTAATCGAAAATTTCGGTGCAGTATCGCCAAACTGTAATACTCCCATACTTTCGGAGACATTCATCGTAGAATCCGTAAACTTGGGTAATTTGTCTTGATTCGTGATTGCCGCGTATTAACGTGATACGATCGGGATAACGAACCTTGAGCAGAATAAAGTGCATATTCATTTTTACATACTCTCCTGCAATGACTTGTGAGATGTAAAATTATTTCCTGTATTTACCTTCAATGCTAAAAGTAAAAGAAAAGTTTCGACACTGTAGAATCCTCTGTCAACGAAATCTCCCATAAAAAGGTAATTCGTCTCGGGAACATCACCACCGACTTTAAATAATTCTTTCAGATCATAAAATTGACCGTGAATATCCCCGCAAACCTAAAAAATTTCATGTATTTTTATGAAACATAAAATTTAAAAAAAATGAATGATATTGGGCAATTTTCAGTGTGTGGATTTCTAAAATCCCTGTCTCTTTATACGTTAATCTTACAGTGATTCTTATTCTCGAAATTTTTTTTTTTTAAATGCTAATTAATTTTGCACATGAAAATTTATTTACGTCTGAAAAATTGACTTACCGTGACAGGAGAGTCTATACGCTGAACATTACTTTCTTCGATGAGGATTTCCCTAGCTTTGGCACACAGTGCTTTGACCTCAGCTTCTTTGATGATTTCACATTTTTTAAGTTGCTCAATTTGCCGATCCAAGTCGCTGGAATCCGTCATCGTCTCCGATTCTCCTAAATACAATACCTAACAATATTTCACCTCTAAAGTATTTGCATTAAATAGGCTATTTAGTTTATAAAGAGGCCAGGATTTACAAACTTTCTATGTGGCTGTGGCTAACAATGTAATCGTTGTGGTCCATTAACAGAGAGAGTGAGTACATTTGACGACAGTGAAATACTGAAGAGTTATGATGGATAAAATCAATCAAATACAACATTAATTGGTTTAAATTATCTTGATCTAATGTGTCAACATTTTTATTCTCCTGTGGCCTAACTATTCATTTTTTCTGTGAAAATGTTTTGTTAATCAAAATCCTTGAGACCATTTCTGTAAGCTTGTAGGTTAGGTTCTTCGTGCGTAAGTTAAAACCACATAAGACATAGAAATTAGCGAAACTAATGAAAAACTTGATTTAGATACCCGGATGAATTTTAAATTTGTTTATTATTGCGTGGTTTAGTATATATGAGTTAAAAAGATAACTTATCGAACAGTAAGAATAAAGGCGGTATTAAGTTCTCGCAGGATAAGTCCTTCGAAGGAAGTTTGAGAGAACATACCTCTGATCGGAACGTCGCTTGAAATTTATTTAATTAAACAATAGTTTCACTCTGATCGGTCCGGCCACTCTTATTTCGTAGTAAAAGTTGTTGCTTGACATATACATACAGATCGAAACACGGATCACACAATCAGAAGGGCCTAACGAAGCAAACTTCCAACATGAACGCTTTCATCTAGAGGATATTTTATGCGAATCGTAAACGAGAGCAGCCAATGACGCATCAGTTAAAAGTACGGAATGCAATCGTAGATCTGTGATTGGCCGCGTCAGTTACCTTCCACGAGAAGCAGCCTGAATATAACGGCCCAACGACCATTCAGGCTGATTTCACATGAAACGTTACTTGAATACCACCCAATTTGGATATAGCCAATCACCAATCTACGATACTGCTCTAATATGTGTGAACAAACAAAAAACCAACCCAAGTTACCGGCGTTACCGGAATTTCGAAACTCGTGACGAAAAAATGTAGTGACGAAATACTCATCCCTTCCGCTTCCTCGTAGATGGGTTCGATGCGGCACTCGATCATGTGCCTTGAGCTGTCGACAAGACAAATCACTCTGTGCCCGCCTTCAACCAACGTAACACTGCAAATTATCTCTTTCTTTTTCGGGCTGCACTGAGTCGTGGTCTATAAATTCGTCAACGCTGACGGTCTCACTTTCATACCTTTAAAAACTTGGTTGCTGCATTAAGCTGTGAGTAAAAAAAACAAACACATTTATTTCAGTATTTGCTTCACAATTATATCAAATGTGTTGTCCTACTGACGAAATTCGGCGGATCTGTCCAATGGAACACATTCATTAATACAATCCATATTTATTATGCTGCATATTTTCATGTTCAAATACACTTGCAAAACTTTCAGTGGTAACGATAATGGGAGAGACAATGACTTTATTTTGAAGAAAGAACGTTATCGTCTTCTTTAATTTTTTTTTGCCAGAATATAATTTTTTCACCAAAAATGATATTTAATAAACATAGCACGGTAACACCTGCGTATCGTGTTGATTATACATAAGATGACGCAAGCAGGAGTACATCTCTCAATGAGTTCTATGGTCAGATTGCATCACTATTATCATCTTTCATTAACGGGGTTTTCTACAATACCCATATAGCATGGAACTATTTTTAAGGTTTCAATAATATATGTTTTTTATTATTACAAATATTCTATCAATTATAAAATATAATTGTCAAATGTTAATAAATATTTTTTGGAGTATTTTAGAAAAGTGCTAGAGATTGTATCATCAATTGGAATTTCATGTAATCACTGAAACGAATACGGAACTTTAGTAGAAATATTCAAAAGAATATATTTAAAAAAAAATTAAATCACTATGTTTTTGACATATTTAGAAAGATTAGGACAATTTGTAAGATTCGAAAGATTGAAAATGTTCCTCAAATGATTAAAGAAATATTTCATACCCTACAGGTACTATAGCCATTTAAAACCAACTCAATGGTTGTCGGAAAAATTCTTATCAGTGCGTGACAAGTTATCAACATTTTTATACTTTGAAACACAGTAGTATGTATTTACTACAGCGGTAAAGTTCAGTACCCCTTGAAATCACTGTTTATTGTTATTATTGTGAGGATAAGAAGCTGATAAAAGCTGCAATGGTAATTGTTTTTTGCATGTCATCTAAAACCAGATAGCTGCAATACTTGTTTATGAGTATGATAACTATTATTGCTCATCGCTAATCATGATTGTGCACATTAGCCAAGAAGATAAAAATACGGAAAGACTATCTAGATTCTTAAGGACATAAATTATTCGACAGAAGATCCATTGTTTCTGGTTAAAAAAAATGAGATTTCCAGCCCAAAAGTATTTCTGTCAAATCAACAAAAATTCAAATTGCTGGTTTCTAAATCCATAGTCCACACTGGGAACTTGAGACGCTCAGTTCATAATCTCCTCTTTGATTTTCTCTACATAGATAATCATGCCAACAAATACAGCGAGAGGTTTTGCAACGAAAGCTATACACAGCGGACAAGACCCCCGGCAATGGAGTTACTCTCCAGTTGTTTCTCCACTGGTCATGTCAACAACTTTTCGTCAGGATGCACCAGGCGAACACAAAGTAAAGGCTGATTTTTGTAATGAATTATTATTGTATACACTGTCACGTTTCAACTTGTCGTTACATTATTTACCGTTGATTTTGTAAGGCTACTAATATCTATGACACTTGATCTCCTTGGAAAATAATCACAATATAAGTCGTTTTTTTTTATTTATCATATCGGTATATCATGATTCCTTTTTATTCACAGTCTGATATAAAAGTTTGTCTCGCTAAGTACAGATCGAAAGATAGACACCACCGTTGTTAATTGGACGTTTCCTGCTCCCGCGAATTGACATCAATCATGACCAATTAAATGATCTCTATTGGCTGATGGATTCATGTGTTAGGTTTATTTCTATGACAATGTAATAATTCAATAAAGGTTCAAGTGCCTATCTACGTATGACGCTGGTTTGTTCAGGGATTCGATTATGGTAGAAGCGGGAATCCGTCAAGAATGGTTCTGGAATCCTGTTTAACGGCTTTGGAAAACGGCACCCATGGCTTTGTTTTCGCATCTGGATTGGGAGCAACCACCTCTTTGATTTCGTTACTCACCGCGGGTGATCATGTAGTTTGCGGGGATGATGTCTATGGCGGGACAAATCGTTTCTTTCGACACTGTGCCTCCAAATACGGTATTACCGTTACATTCGTAGATGCGACAAATGTGAACAATATCGTCGAAGGCATGCAGGAGAATACGAAGGTGCGTCTATATTTCAATATTAGCACATGTGGAAATAAACATGTCTCCTTAAATTAACGACTTCACTAAACTCTATATATATGAAACATTAACATCTTGGAATTGTCATATCATTCTCTCTATTTAAAGATGCCTCATACGATAATATCCGAATGAACGATGGTTTTAGATGATATGGTTGGAGACTCCGACGAATCCTTTGCTGAAACTTGTCGACATTAAAGCAGCGTCGACGGCGATCAAAGCCAAACGTTCTGATATCATTTTGATCGTGGACAATACTTTCTTGTCCTGCTACTTCCAGGTATGTCACCAAAATCGCCGAAGCCTCGTTATTTTCATTTTGCTGCGTATTATCTAATAGTGAAAAAAAATTTGGCTCTGATCGATAACAATTCAACATAAATTCATTATTCGAATGCATATTAGTCCTCATGTCGAAGTGGGTACTTCAGTGATGTTTTTGTACTTTCTTTAATAGATTATCCGAATTTCAATTTCAAACTCAACTAGAATTATTCTTATCTCGCGACATCAATAAATGAATAAAAATTTGCTGAGTTTGCGAATACTACTTGTTGATATTATTCCCGATAGCGACCGTTGGATCTCGGGGCCGATATCGTCATGTATTCTTTGACAAAGTACATGAATGGACATTCCGACATTATAATGGGCGCTGCAATAATGCGAGACGATGATTTGGCGAAAAGATTAAGTTTTATTCAAAATGGTGAATTCACATTTCTACTTTTCATGCACGGTTTTTTGTTCCTTGTCGCTCAGTAAACCATTCCTTGTCTATGTTTCAGCCTTGGGTATCGTGCCATCTCCGTTTGATTGTGCCCAAGTCAATCGTAGTTTAAAAACTTTGGAAGTCCGGATGAAGCAGCATATGAAAAATGGTCTTGCTGTAGCCGAATTTTTAGAAGCTCATCCCCTGGTCGACAGAGTTATTCACCCTCGTAAGAGACAATAATTAATGATTAAAAAAAAAGGGTACCTCCCAATTCCTACGTAGTTCAGACATGAAGTTCGTGTGACTTTAGCATGAGATTCGAGTTCCATCTGGATATAAATACGTATTGCAAGTATTCACGGCTGTAATCGGTTGATATTCAAAAAATATGTTACGTTTTTTCTAGTTCTTAAATCACATCCTCAACATAACATAGCCGTCAAACAAATGGAGGGGCACAGCGGTATGGTGACGTTCTATCACAAGGGAGACTCGTTCAAGTTCTTGAAGTCCCTCAAGGTGTTTACCCTTGCGGAATCACTCGGAGGATACGAGTCGCTTGCAGAATTGCCGTACGTTTAGAGGATTCAATTAACGATATAGTTATTTAGGCAGAATTAAAAGAAAAGTCTGTAATTTCGTACTGTTGCAGATCCGTTATGACGCATGCATCAGTGCCCCCAGAAGTGAGGGCTGAGCTCGGAATTACTGATCAACTTATACGGTTGTCGGTTGGATTGGAGTCCGAACAAGATTTGCTGGCAGATCTTGACCAGGCTCTTAAAGCGTCTCATATATGAGAAGTGCAATAACAATTTATCAGCTTGTTCAATCGTGTTCTAGTAACCGCTGGGCTGCTGTTATATTTCTTACATTGAAACACATTGTTCGCTGATAGTACACTTCTCGATTCGATGAACGTTTAATCAACTTTTACCAGTCGGCCAATTGATCTTGGATTCGTTTCATATTATATCTTCAACTCCATATATGAAGAATGCATGTTATTGCACATACTTTTTTTCATATCTAAAGTTCGTGCATCAAAAGAAATTGTAATAGTGTTTTTAAGGTAAATTGGCCAACGAATTAAAAGTTTGACAGAAGAAGAAATCTATGCTTTAACACTGCGAAATGGATTTTTTTTTACGAGACATGGTATTTATTGAAATCAGGCATCCTCTGTTTCGATTATTGGTGTTTTATTGGAATGTAAACCATGTAACGAATATATTGCAATTGCGTTGTCACTGACAGGAATGTTTATCGGCAGGTGTTCTATTTATTCATTATTTTCAAAATAATAATGATGAACAATACGGTTTTCTTTGAATTCGTATGCAATTTATCACGCTCGTAAGAATCTTAACTTGTACAAGAATATAAAAATACATTTTGAAAGAAAGTGCCTAAAAACAGTGTAATTTTGTTTTACTGCGCCCAACTATTAACCTTCCTAAGATTTTTTTTTCTACATACTATGAAAATCTATACAGATATCTCTCTACATATGTCATGTCTCTATCGAATTTGTGTGATAATCGCTGTGAATGTTGACGGAATTGAAATTCTGCTACTCGCAGAATTAAAAAATCTTATGAGAAATGTTATTTGTTATACGGCTTGATTTCATAGAATATACATGGGACGATGGTTGCATGTGAGTTGAAAAATGCCACCTCGAACCTTTCATACTATAAACAGGGTATTGTCAAAATGCATTAAAACTTTGTACAACAAAATAGTTGATGCAACACCTATAAAAATAATCAGTGAATGCCGCTGGGACATAATTATTAAAAAAAAAATTTTATACATGAAAATAATTCATGCTTGTAATTTTATTAGTATGCGAAAATCATCGATATGTCGATTACGATGGGTACTCTAGGACAACTGAGAAATTCTCCAATATTATCAGCTCCAGTTGTATTTGAAAAGAGTACATGGCTCATTGAAGATTTACTTTTGAGTTGCACTTCGTTCTTAAAATGTTGGCTTTGTCGTACTCCTGAGCCCGATTGTATAGCAGCACACCAGCAATTACGAAGCATGTGCCAAGGGCCGATAATCCGGTGACTTGATTATCAAATAATAGAACTGAGAGCCATATTAAAAATGCTCTTTTCGCTGTATTTGCGACACTGAAAACGAGTCCATGTTAACAACAAAATTATCACTATCTACTGTTAAAAAAATTGTATTTATAACAGGTTACAAGAGTAAACCTCGCAAACATAAAGCTTTGAAATCTTATTCGTCAGAACCTCGCTGGACGTATACTTATGCGAATATTAAAGCGAGCGTTTCACTATGAGTAGACAACTACTATTGTAATTATTAAAAGGTATACATTCACATACCTATGAGTGACCGGACTGATGTAATCCATAAGTACATAAGCTGTAATGCTCTGGAAGTGGAAGAACACTCCGTTCAGAAGAAATACCGAAAGAAGATTGAAAGTAAAGGATTCCTGCAGAGTCGACAGATCAACTAATAATATCGACACTGGGATCTGTACCACCACCGATGCAAGACTCGTATAAAATTGAAGCTCGGCCGGCCTGAAAACGTACAACCAATTATACATTAGTCTAATCACTCACTCCTCTCCGCGGATTATTTGTGGTTTGATTTGTTTGTTTTCAATTTTCTCGGCTCTGTTAGATTCGTTGTGAAGATACGAAAATGATAGTTACGTGTATTTAAAATTGTCGCCGCTGATCAACATTTTTGAGTACACATTCTGCATACACTCTGTAACATTGGTGGCCATTGCTGCGACAAATCCTCTGAAGTCAAAACTGAGTTCATTGGCGGAACATAAAGCCAGCCCACCCATCACAGGGATGAGAGATAAATTTACATACAAACCAGTGTGTTCGCCTGAAAAACATCGTTCAAATTTTTACACCAATGAAGTAAAAAAAATCCCTGAAATTATTTAATTTACACAGTGTGTGCTCATACTTTTCTTCTATTTGCAATGCTTCATTCATGAGCACATTGTCAGTAAATCTGTACAATATTTAATCAAAAAACAGTATAAAATTTCGTTTCCAAATCAGATTACACGGATCTGACCTGTTTTCTTAATATATATATTCGTATCTTCTACTGTTTGGAGAATTTTGAGCAATTAACTCGATATAAAAAATCAATTCATAAATATATATATATATTCATCAAGAAAACAAAGTTTTGTGTACAAAACTGCGAAATATATACCCTTTGTGACATAAAACAAAAATGTCTCACCTAATAAATATCTGCTAATAAGCACGGTGAACAGAGGTGCGCTGCTCTTAATAGTCTCTGTGAAGCTAACAGCGACATAATTTAATGCTACTAGACCCAGTACTACAGTCGCAAATCTGGTGCAACCAACGAGCATCATGTGCTTATAGAACCCTGGTGGTCTTATCAATCTTGTGCTAGCTTTGTACATCCCGCATGGAAAGTACATTTGGATAAAACCACATATTGCCGTCATTAGCATTTGACATGCACCTAGAAGAACAAATATATTTAATTATTAACACTGATCTTTGAACATCGCAATACCAATTGTTGCTATGAATATCAAACAGGGAATTTTTACCGAGTATAGTGGGATCTCCTTCCATGTACGAAAGGATGTACTTGTTGAGAAACAAGGTACAACCGCTGAAGAAGTACCATAGCGTTAAAAACAACAGCGCTCTTGGATTAAGCAATCCATCCTTTTTGTCAGATGCTAAAAGAACTACCTCTTCTCGTATCCGAGGTGGGTGGTGCTTAATCCGATGTTCATACGAAAATGGAGCAGCTATGTCAGGTGGTTCCGCATAGCCAGAGCCCGTGGGATTAGTATTATCCATGGCCCATAAAATCTCGATTGTTCAAAACTATTCGACCGTCAGGGTGATTTTTTTAACCGTAGTCACATATCATTACAGACGCGATCTTACATTCACGTGTTGAGATTTTTTTTTTTGTTTTCATAAAATATACCAAATTATTATCCACGAATAGTTCGATAAACCATTTAGTTTGATTCACCAAGCGCGTCGTACAACGTGTCGTGAAGCTTTTGGTTTATACAGTTTCTGGGTTGGATGATATTGTCAAGTCGAATGAACTTGGTACATACTGTAACCTTTGAACTGACACGGCTACAGTTACTACGAACCTACACGTCAACCCGGAAGCTCGCCAATTTTTACTTTATCGAGAATTACACATTTACGAGAATTTCGTGCCATTGACAAGTCTGGTATTGACGGAGAATTGTGTGCGACGACTAGATCACTTCAGGGAAATATCAAAACCACGCTATAAAATCTGACGCTCGACTCTGTTGCCTTTCACCGACTTGTTTTGTCAGTATCTGATGCGGGAATTCTATGTGGATTCGCCGACTTTGACTTGGTCGGTATTGCAGAAACAGAAATTCAGTGAAAGAGCGCTTGCATGTGAAATCTTATGGAGAGCGGGAGAGATATTATCTGTGACGCTCATAGTCGAGCGACAGAAATACATTCGGAAAGGGATTTCACGTGCGCGTAAAGCATATGCAGTAACCGTGTTCCGCAGTAGAAACTAATAAACTATTTCACGTATTCTGGAAGTTTACTCAAAAGACGTCTTATTCGAGGCCAAGTTGATATCCGTTGTCGATTACATTTTTCCTTTCAGCGTGTATACGACACCTATGAGAAATGTTGATTAGCTTTTTTATCCGACATTAGTTTTACTTGAATGAAATCGACGATGATATGAAATGTGCACTTTAACCACAATATTGAGTCAAGCACGATTCATCCGATATTTGATAACTACATTTTGTTTCGGGAGTTTTCCGATAGGACTTTGAGTACATTGAGTACAAGAAATAAATCTCTGGATTCCATTTCAGACATTCTGTTGCACTAGGGCACATAATTTCGCACCCTACCACTAATTTCACTGAATTTCTTAAGGATACAAAAGTTGATATGAAATAAAAACACACGGAATTAAATATAAAAGTTTTTAACGTAATTTTATTAGATTTATTTTGGTCCTTTGGTTTGAACAAATTTTGCAAATTTAAAATCAAGCGATACCGTCAGTAATTTTCGCTTACAAAAAAGTTAGTGCCAGCTGACGGAAACATTTAAAAATCATTCGTATCACAATCTGAATTATCAAATAATTTACGATTAATCAAATTTATTATTTTGTCTTACTGACTGAATGACTAATGAGGTAATGACAATAGGTTAGTGTGATCGCACCACTGTTATATTTGAATAAAAAATTAAAGAGTAAAGGTACAGATGATACCTTCTTAGTCGAACGACGAAAGCATTTTACTTTCGTGAATACAGTAATCAAATAGACCCGAATATTTTTAGCAAGTTAAACTTTGCATTCCTCGAACTCTATCTGTTTGGTGGGATGAAAAACGATTTTTTTTTGGTAAACAAAATCCTTTCTGCATTTGTTTTGAATCAAGTATCACGATTTCAGGAAATGTTGTGGTTGTAAGTGAACTTGGACTTTCATCATATCAAACAGTTTCAAGCACTCGTTATGGAACTTTACATGAATCTCAAGGTCAAAAGATTAAAAACGATGGTGATTAGGTGAGCTCCCAAAATCGTAGCTGAGCCAGTAACTCTGCCGACGGATTGATCAGCACGAGCAGACAATAGATTCTCGCAAGGCGTCACTTTCTTTATGTAGTTGAACAATGAGTCCGCGATGTTTCCAGGTGTCGGATCGGTACAAGTCTCCAACACCCGAACGACGCACTGCTGCAATTTTTCTATATCCCTGGTAGAAGAGATTACAATTATTATTGTTTTCTAAACTATCAGAAGATTTGTTTGCAAGTGTAATATAAATTTTTACTTACGTGCATTGTTGTGTATTGATTAAAAGCAACGGAATATTATCGATGCCACTCGCGGCTGAGACGTTCAAATTTTCGGGAGGAACATAGCCGCTAAAGGTACTGTTTACACAGTCTTGAATGGCCGATTGCTTTGATGTGTAACATTCCGGTCCACCAGCGGCAATGAATACTGAAAAAATGTGCAGTGAATAAAATATAACAACTCGTGAAATTCTCGTGGAACAAACTCCATTTGCGTAAAAAGTTAAAAAATCACTTCAGTGATTATTATTATTTCAATTTATCGAATGTCTGTAATGCAAGAGGGTATTCAGAAAGTACTTTGGCTTGGTACTTGAAATTCTAAAAAATGCTTATGTACCTTGGGTACGTACTTGGAAAACCAAGCAAGTACCCGATACATCGAGTACTGACCAGCTCCGAGTTGAGCTAAAAATGCGGTTGTGGATATTATTTAACCCTGCAGGAAAGCTGCATATCTGGTGTAATTATGTTGACGAGAATAGTTACTAACATGCAATACGATCGCCTTCCTTGAAGCAAATGAAACTCAGAAGTGAATCGGTGATATTCTGTAAGAGTCTGATGTTTTCGCGTTCCCTCGGCTCGAAACAGGCTTCCACGGTGGTAGTATAGTTCCGTACACACGCCTTCAGTATCGGACTTTTGTTGCAGTATTTTCGAAATACAGTATCGACATCCCCAATCGGTTTGGCCACTTCTATTTCATCCTGAAGTACGGTTACGTTGACCAAGCCACGCACACAACTTTCTATATCTCTAGTCGCATTTTCCGCTTTGCTGTACGCCAGTGCGCCACCGTTCGCCTCGCATTTATTTTTGAATGCGGTCTTGGCCTCTTCGATCGGTAACGCGGATGCGTTTAGAGCCGGAATGTTTGCCGTTTCCGAAGCTCTCTGTAGAATTTCATCCGCCGAGGGAAGATTTTGCCCGAGCAACCCGCGCAGAAACACTGAAAACAATTCAAATATATCATCAAACTCCTCACAATGAAGTTCACTAGTGCTAAACGAATTTCCATATGAACTGTCGGTTTACAAAAATCGATAATTGAAACGCTTGGACGGTACGGGGCTCGGCGAGTATGCGTCTACTTTGTAAAAAAACAACAATGAAGGCCATTTGGAAATCGCAGAGATGCGAGAAGAGGCAAATTGTCGTTGTACATGGAATAAGTAAACGCGTGCGATGATGATTCACTTTTCCTGAAATGAAACGTGCACGGCCTCCGAATAGGATTCATTACAGATTTCATTGGCAACCGTAGAATTTTACGTGCTCTTAAGGCCAGATATAATCGATGTGAGTGCGCGGGAGATAACCCCACATTTTTTCTACAAACGCTTTTTCAACAAAGCTAATGTTTTTTGGGAAAACTCTTTGTAAAATTACAATTAAATTCCTTTATCGTAAGCTCGATCCGGTGCGATGGGAAAATATTAGTCATATAACATTACTCATTGTATGCCAGGGGAGGATATACATACATACATACATACATACATACATACATACATATATATAGTTTAATAAATCGCTAGTGCCAAGCCACTTCAGCGTACTCGACATAAAAGACGCGTTGTCATGACACAAGTATGATAATCAGGGACATTAGTGGTACTTGGGGCAAAGGCTCGCTACGGAACGAAAGAGACGAATGTATACCGAACATCGGACAGTAAAACAATGTGACGGGTAAGTAATTGAAAAGAAAGAGACAAACAGCGAACGTTGAAATTTTTGTGATAAATCTGAAGGGAAGCGAAGCCGTTGAATGGTTGGGACTGAAGATAGCGGCAGGTCGGACGACTGTCTCAAAGTCCAGCGAAACTTGGAAACCGAAACCGTCTCTGCGATGACGTTACGGTGACGGGATCAGTCGAGCGGCACCGAAGCGACGAAGCGACATCCGACATTTTTTTTGTGTACGTTGCGAAACATTCCGGTTTGGAGATGGATTGATAGTCGTGAGATTCAGTAGCGCCTCCATGTCTCCATTCTCGAAAACAACTTCCAGTAGATTAGATACGAATTTTGATAATTCGTATTTCACCCTCGGAGATAGTCCAACGCTAAATTGAAATCAATACCCGACTAATTCGTCGAGCATTCATCTTCGGACAAAGAATAATTCCATTTTTTTCGTTGCATTTTCACATTTGTTCAATAAAATTTTGCATAATATTTTGACTCGTACAGGCGAAATCCTCGCCTTCGGCTCGTGCTGCAAACTCACGCTCCACGGAGAAAGTTTTTTGACGCGGCTATCTTAATGTACTATTTTAAGAATAAGAAGTGTCTATCTCGTACGATAATACTTTTTCTAGAAGACTATCTGCTATGTCGCCCGTCGATAAGGGAGCTGGGTTTGTACGGGGAAAAAACATAGTGATTATATTATGTCGGATTGCTGAAAATCATATTCGGAAAAAATAACTTGGCGGATGCGTGTACGAAAACATCGTAACAGCATGAAAACCTCGTTGGGGGATTGTAAACACTAGTCCGGCTTCGCGATATACACGATGCATTGTTCTATTAAATTCCCACTTTTACCCGTGGTTGAGAACCGCTGATCACTATTCTCTCCGAATTTTCAATGTACTTTGATGACGATACTTACGTTGAAAGAAAAAAAAAAAAATAGGTCAGTACAGTTAGTTGCTAAGTTCAGTCGATGTTCTTTTCGGTACGATTTGCATGTTTTCATAATTGGCAATTAAGACATTTATGAATTTGTCGCCAAATGGTTACCAACGGTCGACCCTCGGGAAGCGCGTCTGCTCTGCAGCTTCCGATTTCAATCGTAACAGACGCGTAACTATGTCCTATAGCATCGTCCAAATATTTAGTAGTACATCATCATCATGGACAACAACGACTGCTGGACACAAAAAAGACCGGATCATCTTGATGCACTTTGTAAAATCCAAAAAATTTCATCGTCCGACGCAAATTTACATAATTACGTGTCATACGTTTTAGTATTATTTAATGTTTTATTTATGAAAAAGAAAACGAATAAATTATCGTCGAGACTCGAGAACTTTGAGCAACTGTTGCGCCTCGGCAGTTCTCTCAGATTGTGTACCGTCGAGCTATCACAATAAACTTTGGACTTACCGAGATTGACGACGATGAAAATGGCGGTTGAGAACATCATTTTTCCGTGTCGATGGATACGGAGCTGAAAAATTTTCGAATTCCAGCCTCTTCCCTCTTAACCTATATAACTGGAATGTAAAAGCGATCCGGTACGTTAGTTGTCGATGTGGAGTCCGTAAAACACCGATTATTTTGTCGTGTTTCAGTCGTATATTTGTCAATCAAACATGTCACGGAAGTCACGGAAAATTGATTGAATGCAATAACTCCTTCGTGCGTGGAGTATTTATGAAAGACTGTCGCCCTCAGTCGCCTTGGCAGTCGACCCTGGCCACCTGTGCCGGCCACTAATGCACAACTGCTTCGCTACACACAGCTAGCGCATGGCTCACACCACCAAAGTATTGTCGTAGGCTTCTGTGTTGAAGTAAGTGAGAGACGAACCGTCGTCCGTGCGTTGAGCCAACCACGTGAAGACTGGCTTCGGCGCGTCTGTGTACCGTTTATATGTCGTATCCCCTCTATTTTATGTCGTCACGCGTGTTTCATATTCATATATTTCAGAAGATCTGAAATTTAGAGATTATCGACTCGAGCTTTCAGCTGTTTGCTACATAGCTAGCGGTGAGGTTTTACTTACGCCAAATTAATTTCAGCCGAAACTCATTCGCCACTAAAAAGTAACTATGTTGGACAAAAATCATTCTACGTATCTACTTAGGGGGAAACATTACTTCCGATTTGGAAATCTCAGTTTTTTTTACGGGAGGTGGTGTCATACCGAAAATATGTAATTTGCGGTTTGACAATTTAATTATTCGACCGGAAGTGGCGTCATGTCGGAAATACAGAGATTTCGGTTGGAGTCTGTCTATCGAGTGTAATTAATTCCGCTAATTATGTGAACGCTGGACGATTATGCGGGGAAAAAAATTTCGGATTTTTTTAGAGCAAATATATGGCTTATTACAAAAATTACTTTCACGGTCTCAACACATTGGTTTATAAGTTAACACATTAAACAAACATTTATTCGCATCGGTGGTTCAGTGGTAGAATGCTCGCCTGCCACGCGGGCGGCCCGGGTTCGATTCCCGGCCGATGCAAAAAATTTTTGCGGTGGATATAAATTTGATTACTGTTCGACACGCTTTTTAAAATTATTTAAACAAAAAGTCATGCAAACAAAATCATGGAATCGGATGATCGAATATAAAAACATGGAAACGAGAAACGTTGTATCTGGGCTTGACTAGCGAGTAGAAACGAAGTAGATTTTTATTGTATCAACAACATATTATACAATTTCATTGAACATTTGTAAAATATTGAGATCGCTAGAAATTCGTCAAACAGTCAAGAATCTATCAAAGATTGGATACGAAGAAACAAAAGGTCGTGTAACATTCGGAAGAGTAATCGTGAGTGATAGACAGCGAGAGACTCCAGTGATACGGACATCTTAGTTCCTTAATGGATTAGTCATGCGAATACCTTGACACGAATAGAATGGTTTTAAATGTAGTCGACGTTGCAATATTTGTTGGCGTTCAATTTTCCTTGACAATTGAATATGAATTTGCAAACCTTGAATCACAGATTTTGGAAACGACAAAAATATTTTTTTTGCACAATCGACAACATATCAATAATCGAGTAACAATGCCGATCAGCGTCCAATTAATCCTAAATTAAATTTTTTTCTCATTTTATACCACACAATGATTTATGTATCGCTTTAATTTTCGATCCTCAAAGCTCTGCAATTCCTCGCCAAAAATAGTAAGGAGTGACATTGGCGATGGCAAGCTCAACTGTTCCCTTCACCTTAAAGAAGCCAGCTGTGTCGAAAAATGAAAATAATTTTCGCTCGGAATAAATGTCTAAAATACGTATGTGCGTGTAAAATACTTAATTGTAATCGTTTAAGGGTCACACGCGTGCGTTGGACATAACCGATTTTAGTTCGTACGAATGACACGAATTTGACAATGCCTCGCGTCTGATGGTTCGCAATAAAAACTCGGATGTCTTAGGCGCGACGGTAAAGAAAATTTTAGAGCTTGTAAGCGTTTCGAATGACAAGATCGAAGTATGCATCGTGATCGATACTCGCACTAATTGCGCTGTAGTAGTTCATGAACTCCTCCTCCGTCACCTGAAAAATCGAACGAAAAATAAAATTCGACTCCCACGAACATTTACAGATTGATACTCACAATTCCATCCTTGGTACTTTGTTGTTCGAAGTTACTGAGAAATTTTTTCATTATTTCTTCCTCGGTCTCCTCGCCGCTGATATAACGGGGATGACATTTGACGTTGTAAACACCTTTGAGGTCGTCTATGGTGATTTCTCCATCGCCGGTTTTGTCCAATTTTTCAAACGCTTGATGAACGAGTTTTCTTCGACCCTCCGACATAGGAGGCTTCAAATCGAATTCGATACGCAGTAAAATTACACTGTCCAAAGCCATACGACGCAAGGCAAAATGTTAAATAAATACTTACGCGAATAGCAGCTATGAATTCGGTGAGATTAATTCCGCCGCTACCGTCCGCATCTAGTCTCACGAAAAGTTCGGCGATCTCATCATCCGTCAAATCAAAGTTGGATTCGCGCAGTCCATCGAGGAGTTCCTGTTGGCTCAATTGCTTGTTTCCATCGTCATCCATCCGACGGAAAACTCTGCCGAAACGATACATGAGAATAAGTGATTAACCATTTGAAAATGAATCGTGAATATTGTATATATGCTGACCTCGCTAGACCGAGAATACCGTTGGCACCGCGGGCTAAGCAGAGCAAACGAAGCTTGTCGATTACGTCCGTGGTCCCGTGTATCGCTCGCTGGGCCTTGTTTACCATCTCCGCTTCTTGCCTGGTTGTCGCACTCTGCGGTCGGTTGTACATTGTCTGCGATCAAGATTATTCCGATCTTATATAAGCGATCACAGCCTTTGTGACTCATAACTTTTTCTCCTCCTACACTATATCCTTAATACTATATACTGTTTACCCTGTACTATGTACTATATACCATGTACCATGTACTATGTACTATATACTATATACTATGTACTATATACTATATACTATGTACTATGTACTATGTACTATGTACTATATACTATGTACTATGTATCATGTACCATGTACTATGTACTATGTACTATGTACTATGTACTATGTACTATGTACTATGTACTATGTACCATGTACTATGTACTATGTACCATGTACTATGTACTATGTACTATGTACTATGTACCATGTACTATGTACTATGTACTATGTACTATGTACCATGTACCATGTACTATGTACTATGTACTATGTACTATGTACTATGTACTATGTACTATGTACTATGTACCATGTACTATGTACTATGTACTATGTACTATTTACTATGTACTATGTGCCATGTACTATGTACTATGTGCCATGTACTATGTACTATGTGCCATGTACTATGTACTATGTACTATGTACTATGTACTATGTACCATGTACTATGTACTATGTACTATGTACTATGTACTATGTACCATGTACTATGTACTATGTACTATGTACTATGTACCATGTACTATGTACCATGTACTATGTACTATGTACCATGTACTATGTGCTATGTACTATGTACTATGTACCGTGTACTATGTACTATATATTGTATATCATATATTATATATCGAATGATCCGCGTCCAACGCCCGTTTACCGGCAAAGTGCAACGTTAAATTTTAATGCCTCGTTATTTGAAACGAACGATTGCTTGGCAAATTATTGAATCGGTAATAGCACCGACGGTGTACCAAATAATAGTCCGATATCGAATACCAGTTGATCCGATAACAATAGTCTGTACTTTTGGAGGAAAAGGGGTTTAGCCTGTGTACCGAAGTCTATATATCTTCTCTATAAATGATTAAGTGCCGATCATCGATCCAGCCAAAGGCCTCGACGTCACAAGCCTCGCTACCGTTACACTTTCCTTGTCCACTGGTCGAATATCATAAATTGAAGAACACACGTTCGGAATTATTCGTCATTATTTCCTTAAGTTTCTCGATGAAAAAAAAAACTTTGTCAAAGCTGCGCAGTTATGTTTACGCTCGTGCATAGGTGCGGCTGAATCGTATAGGACGTCGGCGAACCCAATGACATAGTTGTAACACGAATAAATACGTACGAAATAAATTTAATACGCGGCTAGTGTACGGAGGGATTTTTCGAACGAATTAAAATAATACGATACACTGCTCACGACACAGCGACACGGATTTAAATATTCCAAAGACCCGTTATGGTTTTCTGTGCAAAATAAAAAATAAAGATAAATGTAGATTATTTGTATACGGTCGAAATAACCACCGCACATAGTCACCGTGTATCTCGTTCGTTCGTTCGGACGAAGTACTCACCGAATTTGTTGGGAATTATCGCGTTAACCGAGGTACAGTCGCACTGCAATTTACTTTGGAACTGTTCGCCAAGAGTGTAATACATTTAATATATAATGATAATGGTACGGAGCCGCAGAGGACCTGGCGGCAAGTGACAATGTGGGTGGGTTCTTTGGAACGGTTAAATAATGTACTATAGCAAATCGGCGTACTGTACCACGATTGCTTTATGTGGACATGTGTGTGTAACACGTGCGGAAGAGTGGCTCCAATAATTTCTGCTAGCGCACGACCGTACAGCCCGTACGTTCAAACAACGTCATCACACCTGCGTGCTCGACTCAATTCGCTATCTGCTTTCATAGTGAACAAAAAAAAAAACCATATGGGCAGGGCACACATCAACCGACTCGGGGATTGTACAACACGTATCCATAACGACCCCAGTGTCACAACATCAAACGCTTCATATGTGCAAATGTGACCATGCAATTACTTTATCTATAATTAATTTTTTATTTTTTACATATCCAACTAACCGACGGTATATTTGAACTTGATTGCGATGACAGGGTTGTTTCGATGACTGAAGTCCTCGAGACACGTTTCTCAGCATACGATATTTAATGTATGCACGAGTTATCATGAATTTTTAATAAAGAATTTCGATCTTAGGTGACTAATTACACGAAGATCGCTGAGCTTTTTTTTATTGTGATTTTAACAGTGTTATTAATATCGTTTTAACGTTAATAACGTGTTTGCCGCTCGGTGCCGGTCCAGTGGGAAATATTCTACATTATTAAAGTCGAATCATGCCACTCATTAGCCTATTCGATAGATCCGATAGACGATGAGAGGTCGTAACATCGTATTTAATGTAGAAATATTTTGTTTTGTAGGAATTATCGCAGCAGACCGTGATATATATTGACCACGTAACAGCGCATGCGCGGGTTATTTTCTTCCCGCCACTTGCGTCTCTTCAAACAACGGCAGAAAGTAAGCGTTCGAGATTGGATACTGCGATTAGGAAAAGTCGCCGACGATCAGCGCGCTTGAGCGCGCGAACAAAGCAATGTCTCGAGCGCCCCCAGCGGCATGCGAAAGCCTGAAAATTTTGGCGCAACATCTCATGGAAGGAGCATTAGTTGTCCAAGATATCGTTTTCGAAACGAACTTTGCGGAGCTTGTACTTTCATTCGGTCTTACAGTTTAGCCTTAAAGTTGAATGTGATGCGTTTGTGCTGGCGGTTCGCCCGCAGAATAATTCTTCTAGTCATACATCGACCTTGTATGCTTTCAGTGTTAAGATGCTTTTCGAACCATGCGGGCACAGTACGCGGCGCCCCCGCAGGTCGGTAATGCAGATGCCGATTATGTTCGTTCATGCTTGACAAATGCCTTGCTGGGTCGTCAATTGAGAGGTGTACTATATTCACAATGATACAATTTGTATTCAACTGATCATTGTCGATGAATGCGTCTCTACCATGTCCACCCACGACTAAAACCAACGAGTACTCGGTAGTTGGATAACAGAATGACGCCGACGTCCGGGTGGCAAAAGACAGAGAGATTCTCGGCGAGCCAATCGATCATCGGGACGATTCAGAATAACGCCGATGATTGGTCGTGATTCAAGCAGTGGAGATCGATTGGTGCTGCGAGTATACGAACAACGAGCAAACAAAATAGTGTCGCGTTAAAAAAGACAATCTTCCACGAAATTTTTTTTTATTACAGTTACATTCTCGCACAGCACGCGGTGACAAACGTAAGTAATCAGGTTATACTCATGTCGATAGAAAAAGAAAGTAATGCAAACGGTTCATACTGTTACAAAGGTTGTGGATTCTGATGTTGATAAGCATATTATACTTTAGAAAATATATCGTACGTTACTCGTGTGCTACAATATTTTTCTGCGTAAATAGTGACAAATATTGAGAACGTAAATGAAATAAATTAACGAAGCTCACGGTACGAAAGGGGGTGAGAGGAAAGTCGAATGGATCGAAGGCCGTTTCGAAAGGAGTTCTCAGTGTCGAACGATCGTACGGAAGGTGCGCTAGTGTTCCTCTATTGGTGCTACCCCCCAGACTCACTACCCCCCACCCTTCCGTACCAGCTCCCCTAGCTAGTGCAAATCTCGACTGATGCATGTTTTCTTGAGGAATCCTTTCCGAAAACGACGCGACAATCAACGGATTTATTATCGAGTGAACACTGGCTCGTGAGTGAAATAGTTCATTGTAACAATAGTTTCATCGAAATATCAACTTGTCGCATGCTCGTGGTTAGTGTAAAACGTTATTTCAAATCAAGAAGATACGTGAAAGTTTGCGGCCAAGGCGGTCCCCGGGGAGGGTGATGGCCCCCTCATGCCGACAGCGTCTCTCACAAAGATCGGAGCATTTTTTGGCCTAGGCGAGGCTTCCCTCTTGTTCACGCGCGTCCATCCAAAATTGTTTGTCTAACCTGTCTGTCTCAACGATTCTTTGAACACGTGATTTATAACGATAGACGCCGTTCTTTATCATACATACATCGCAACATCGTACATTAAATTTCCGATCATTCTGCCGTGTTGACTCCGTTCGGCTGTTATTTGTTTTGTTGCATGCTCCTTACCCACGTTCTCGTCAATTCTTACATAGATTTTTTTTTGTATTATAAGTTAATAAAACCGGGAAGCGAGGACTCTTTGACCATGCGTCCTGTGCATGTACGAGCATTTTTAACTCCATTACAAGCATTTCGAACTCGGTGACACGATTAATGAGCCCGGAACGCGGCACGACTCATCGTTTTCGGACTATTTATTGTTAAACGCTGCTTTTCGGGGCCTCCGACAGCCATATTGTAAATTTTCTCCGGCCCCACTGTACGTTGTACGATCATTAAAATTTCTTCCCGCTTTCGTCAAACGCACGCGATTTTCATAGCTTTTTTTTTTTATCGGAAGTAAACGTTTTTTTATTTTATATTTTTTTCATTGGTGTCGTTTTTTTTGTTAATTTTTTTATCGTTTAATTCTCGTCGCAGGTGAAATATCGCGGGCATACACAAAGTATCAACGATTTCAGCACAGGAAAATCTTGCTCTTGGACATAAAGTTTTGTAAGTTAAATAACAAAAAATGCTGGATTATGTCTCGAAATTTCAACTTTACAAATTCTTGTTTGTCATTACGGGTCAAATAAAAAAAAAAGTCTTCCACGTGACAAATGCCAAACAATTCATTTATCAGCTTATTGGTGGAAACTTTCAAACATATTTTAGTACGAATAATACTGAATTCATGGATTCTTGTGTCGACTCAACGACTGTTTACACGATACATTACCGTTTGATTTTACAGTCAAGTAACGCTGTGTCTCTTTGCAGATTAATTGACAAGCGTTGAAAGAAGAGACATAAAGAGAAGATGGACCCGGCCAGTAATTTGCCCACAGCGGGCAGCTACCCCGGCGGAGTCAGACAGCAGTTCTGCGTGTCTTGGAATTCTCATCAATCGAACATGCACAGCGCTTTTCCAAAGTTGCTGAGTTCGGAACAATTTGTCGATGTGACGTTGGCCTGCGACGGCGGATCCATAAAGTGTCACAAAGTCGTTCTGTCAGCTTGCAGCGATTATCTGGAACGTCTGTTGCTCGAAATCCCTTGCACGCATCCAATTATATTTTTGAGAGATATGCGGATGTGGGAACTTCAGGCATTGGTGGAATTTATGTATCGTGGCGAGGTATACGTTGAACAGCAACAACTTGCCAAGCTGATGCAGGCCGCCGAAGCTTTGCAGGTAAAGAACACTGACTCACCGACACTTACTACATTCACCTCGACATTTTTATTCTATAGAGGTTTCGCAGCTTACACAATTAGATTTTCAGATTTATTTAACATAGGTTGCAAAAGTTTGGATCACTGTATTAGATGGTCATAAGTTAAATAAATTCAGATACGCCAAATACTCTCGGAGGCTTTGAAAGTGAAAGTTTCATTGATTCATAGATTGACATTTTTTAAATCATAGGTGTAGTTAAAGTAATGAAAATATGTAAACTGGGTACTCTTGGTAAAACGTAGTATTTGTTAGCACGGAGAACGTGTTTCCACATAATCATAAACAAAAAGGTAGTTAATCAATGGAACGATTATTCAATGACTATAAAAATCGATAGGATCTTCATTCGGATACGTGATCCCGAGCCGAGCAGCATATTTAACAGTACCTTTTCGTAACGTGTACGCATTTTCATCTGTAGCTATCACCTTCTATGTTTTTTTATTGTTGTACACATAGGTTCGCGGATTATCGAGCCAGGGTCGAGACAATAACCAAAGCGAAACTTCCCCGCAACAAAATACTCCAAGTGCACCGACAACACCGACTCCGCCGCCTAAGCAAGGCCCATCAAATTTCAAGCAAGAAGACACACCGAACATCGACACGAGCAATTCCAGTTTTGTAGAGAATACTTCCATCGTATCGCCGGACGCACTAAATCCTTCCAATCAGTCCACACCGTCAGCCGATTCGCAATCCGGCAACTCGTCGAACTTCATGAACATCGAACACACGGAAGCGTTGCAACATTTGGAAAAAGCATTGAATGCGTGTGAAGCCACATTAACAGAGACCCAAGGCTTGGTGAAGGTTGAACCCGATGAGCAATTCACGCAGCAGGCGGATCCCAAACCTTACTCTATCAGCATGGTACAGCCCAACAGTAATTGCAGTCCTAGCAGTCCCTTTCCAGCGATTGAAGGTAAATATATTCCTATTAAATATTATTACTTTCCGAATTTAAAGCCTATGGGAATTTTGAAAATCTAGAGGCATCGTGACTTTGAAATATACAAAGCAGACATCAAAAGAATCGATTTGCATTTTTTAAATTTCATTGAGTCTTTCTTTGAATTATATTAAAAAAGATAATAATCATTTCTTCAATTTCTTACAGGATATCAAAGGCGTCAGCGACGTTCGGAACACGAGTTGAAACAGGCCTCGGACTTGGTCGCGCGCGGCATGACGTTCCAGGTTGCCTCGGAAAAATACAAGATACCGATCAGCACGATCCGATTCTACATGGCCCGGAAGGGTATACTGCAAAGGCGAAAACGAGGTCGTGGCTCCAGTAATCTCGGTGTTAACAGTCAACCCGGCAGCCCTGCAAGCCCACCGTATCACATGATGAATTATCGCCTGCCTGAGAGCCTCAACTCGAGCCTACAGTAGTGTACGCGGGTTGATCAACACTCAGCCCTCCCTCCTGCCCCTCCGAGGTATATAGTTCGTGTCGAAACAGTACAGTCGACACTACGTATAGAACCGTTCGGTCCGACTACTTCCCTCATCGATCGACTTCTCCAGAGTCGATGATCTTATGCCTGATCGTTTAATAGCGTACACGAGTGTACTTGTTAGGCCGTTACATGGCGACGCGTCGGGTCGCCCGAATACCTAGTATGGGAGCAATCGGTCGACGATACACGCTTGCGAATTAACTGAGTGCGTTAGAGTCGCAGTATTAGTACGAGACAGTTTCACCTCGAAAATATAAATAGTGTATAAAATTATTTCAACGCAAGCCGGTTATTGACATAGGTCGACAGATTCCTAAAATGCACTTATTCCTTTCCCTCGCAAGGTCGCTGCGAATATTTAGAAGAAAAAGGTGACCCAGATAATCGTCGATACCATGAGTTTTTAGTTGATCCGGATCAAACCGTTAACCTGAAACTTGGAATTCTTGATAACAAAACGTTTTACGACTCGAGAAAACGCACCAATTCCGCGAATATTTTAATTTTCAAAGAGTCGACGCTTGACAAGCACTTGGGTCATAAAACGTACGAATATTTTTGTAGACACTTGAATCGAGCCTAATGAAGATGTCGGTTGCCCTACGAAATATTAATGGAATTTCTGGAGCCGTGGTAACACAATAAGACGTCCGGTTTAAATTCTCTCGAAGCTAAACGGCTTTAAATTTGTTAGGCACAGCGAACGATAAATAGCAATCATGACGTAGCTTGTGTTATGCTTTTTCATGTTAGTATGTATAAAAGAAAACAATGGAACGCTTAGGTGACGAGATGGATATATCTGCTTTGCATAAAGAAACAAAACAAAACAAAAACGCCTTGATACAAAGAAATAAAATGAACGTTGCAACGTTTTGTGGAAATCACGGTAAATACCGGTGACACGAATCATTGAAACATTCGGTGTACAGCCTTTGTTAAATAGTGCTCAGATGAAGTCATATTTTTCCACGCAACGCAATAATTGTATCATAATTTACAGTGAATCGTATACTGAAGAAGGCAGACGAATGTTCGTGCATACAGGATACACAATAATGTTCATTCACAAAGAACAAACGAATCAAAGACGAATATTGCATTGATTTCGTCAAGCCTGGCTATCACGTTCTAATCTCTCTTGTATCGATCACTGTCGTCATACGCGCAATAATGTCAATCTTGTTCTACCGAGTGTTCTAATTGACAAGCGTTCTAACCAGATTTATCAAGCTAGTATTTCTGAACCAATGAAAAGAAAAATAAATAAATAAAAATAATAATAATTAGGTTTCTAGCGGTCCGTGAAGAAGTTTCGCGTAAACTTAATGGACGATCGGGGCGGGGCGACACGGCTCGCCGTTACTTCGAAATATATTTTTTAGGGAAAACCGCATAATTGCGTGGGTCTTCCACAAACGTGCGATAGAACAACAACTGAAATGCAGTGCTAGCGAAGACTCTACGAGTAACTGAGCGTCCAAAGCTGCTCATTCATAATAGTTCGCCACTCCGAGGCAAATCATATTTAGTTTCATAATTGCCAAGGAATCACCGCTCGACTGAAGTCGTTATTTGTAGATAGATTTGGCAAATGGAGAAATCAGTGCGGTGATTTTATCGGACCTCCAAATAAACATTAAAGAATTCAATTCGGCGATCATGAGCTACGATAAATTAATTGAAAAGGGGTTCCTGTGAAACCAATAATCGCCGACACTGTTCCAGTTTCACGCGTAGCTGTTTGTTTGAATAGCCCCATAATTTTCGGTGAATCGGGATCTCCAATATTACTATCGATACCAGTACCGTAAAACCCTTTCGGTACTCTGACAACGTGATGTTTTTTTTTTTTTTTCTTCATATTCTCGCAATAAATCGAAACGATTAAAATTTTGCTAACGAGTGACTCGTTGACTCGCTCTGATCAATGAATCGGGTCATTTGTGTATCGAGAATATTATCGTTCCTTAAGCGCGAAATTTACAAAGTTTCTCGGTATTTTTTTTTTCCCCTTCGCAACGAATCCAGATGCACGTAAATTTGATGCGTTACACGCGGATAATGCATTTTTTTCCTTTTAACGATTCTAGCGTGTATTTCGCGTAGAAAGACAATTCTGGAGAATTCCGTGAAAATTTGCGTTTAAGACGTAATGACCTTCCGTGGGCGGTGGCCGAACAAAGAGATTTTATGCCATAGTTCGATATTACAAAGATCCACGTTACCCCAAATGCAGTGAGAAGAGAGCAAAAAAATTCGCACCTTGAGATTTTGTATTAAAACTTGTATTTTCCAACTCTAATGTTTTAATACGTCGGGTAAAACATAGCGACTCGATGTCGGGCCGTTGCGATTAAAAACCCAAAAACAACAGCATTTTTTTTTTTTTTTTGCGAAAAAAAAAAAATCACGGACACTCCGGTCGGTTAATTCATTGCTAATTATCCGGTGCACTCTGGTGAAGGCTGACAAATTTGATACAACAATTCCAGTTCTATTTTAATGTGTCTTTGGTAAGCGTGGTGGCCGTGAGAAAATTTCGAATACTTTTCGCAAACGATCGCTATTGGAAATGAATTGACCCGGAGCCCGGAGCCGTTAATAATTTGTACGATCAAAAAGTTAATTAAGCCTCCGTAGAGATCCAAGTATTTTCGTTCGATCGTAACAAAAGTACATCGTGTTTTAAGGATATATTACTTTTAATTTTAAGGGCATGTAAAATGTGTTGACAAACATGCTTATGATTAGTGATTTAGGACAGCGCTATAACAATAATTATCATAACTACAATTAATGATCATAAGGCATTTACTAAGTGCAGAGTATTTCTTAATAAAAGTAATTCTGAAACCAATCGCTTCGATAGGCTGTGATTAGTACACCCGACCAATAGAAACGTAAGATAGTCGTTAATCAATTGAGCTGTTAAAACGGAAGTCTTCGAAGGTGTCGGAGGAAGATGGATAAAATGAGAGTGAATGTTCCGAGCCCTGCGCGGCGCCGTCGGCGAGAGATTCGGACGTCGATTATATTCGGCGTGACTTTATTCTCGGTCCGGTACATCGGGCACGCGGTGAAAGACCTTGTGCCGGCAGACCGAGAACTTTCTCGACGGGGATGAGACGCAGTACAACGGTCGTCTGGACGCGTAGCAGGGATTTCCCTCGTCGTCGAGCCAATTTTCGGACGGACTCTCGTGAATATCTCATATCAGAGCTTCTCGTGATCTTCACCCCTTCCCCTTGTTGTCATCGTTTTTTTTTTTTTTTTTCTTTGTCCGGATTCTCCTCGACGCGTTGCTGCCAGTTTACCCGTGAGATCATCGTAGTGCGCAGCGGTGAAGGACCCTGCGCGGGTTCGCTCGACGTTTGACACTTTTTCCATCGCGACGAATAGTCTCGCGACGCGACGCTTCTCTAAACTCGACTCCCTCCGTTAGCATGTGCGCTCACGCTGACGCGTGCGTTCCTTTCGGAAGTTGAGTTGCGTAGTTGGTGTAGAGACGATCGGACGATGCGCAAGCTCCCGCGCTCGAGCCTCTTCCCTCTCCCTCGCGCGCGATCCCTTTGTGTTATTTTTGGCCGAAACTCCGCCCAATGGTTTAAATAGGACCGGGCTCCCGACTAACGAGTCAGTCCATAAGAACTTCCCTACATGTTGGAGCATCGAACGATCTTCGACGTAAGTAAACAAAATGCGCGGAGAGCCTCGCGAACGGTTTATACGCGGCTCTGGAGCTTGCGTTTCATTAATTCCGAGCCTTGACAATGACCGCGCTTTATTTCGGTCTCTCTTGCACCCGCGACTCTTGGTCTGCTGTATTTTCTTTTGGTTAGAGAAAGGTTCATTGTCGGAGGAAATTCTCAACAGCGAGCCAGGCGAGAACTCATAATGATAATATTATTTTCGAAAAATGACACGGAATCGCTCTCGTCTGTAGGTTATTTTATTATGAACGATGTTGCAGGGGACAATCGGTAGTCGGTCTCTTTGTTTTGACGTCTTATAGCGCGGCGATTTTGGGGAGTCTGCGTGTTCGCTACACGAGCGATTTAAGAACTGCGCCGTAACTCCGGCCGTTGGCAAAAGTTCCGAACCGTGAATCGCGATTATTTTTAAAACCGGACTTTCGCGATTCAACGAATCGAAAGCTCACGGGACTAAAATTTGTAGTGACAACTCGTAGTTGTAGAATAACTAATCGACACAATAAAAAAAAAAAAAAAAAGAACGCACAAAAGCAGATTTTTGTTTATTTATTTATATACATTATCCTCGCGACCAACCCTTTATACAAAATATACAGACACACGAGTGTGTGAACGTAACTAGCAAAATTAATTTGTCGTGGTGATAAAAATTATACCGTCCGAATGCATCGCGCTGACAATTTACTTTCGACGGTCGTAATTTCATCTTTTACATCTTTTCATCGTTTGTCGCCAGAGACGCTTCACAGCTGTGCTGTGTCGATTTTTTCAAACGTTTAATCTACGTTCAAAAATTCGTTTTTTTTTTTCATCGTCGTTTTAACTTCTTTAAAATATATCATATTTAATTATTTTCTTTGTGTGATTCTTTCGGCTATTGTGTCGGCCATTGTGCCTCATGGAAGACGGTAAGAAAGCTCGTCCCATTGCCCGAACAAAGGACGCTACGTATGCGTCGAACATAGCCTATAACGCGAAGGGACTACTCTAGTAATATCGGAATCCTATTGGTCCGATAGATTTTTGCAGTCACTTCGAACAACGACTGCCAATGCGAGCGACGAAATTATGCAACTGTTTAACTGTTTCGCAATACGCATTCTCTAGATGCCGGCAGAGTGCATCGCTAATCCGTTGCAGCGGGAGCTTGCCGATTCGATAATTCGTATGCAACCTCTGGACGAGATACGAATTTTGCTTGCGTGCGGCGCTAAGCCGAACGATTCGGTGACACAAGGCCTAAGGCCGTTACACTACGCGGTCTGGCAGAAGTACACGGACGCGGCACAACTTCTTCTGGTCCGTGGCGCGGACATCGACGCCACCGACGAATGCGGATATTCCGCATTGCACTTGGCGGCCGAACACGGCTATGTGGATCTCGTTAAGCTTCTCCTAAAACATGGAGCCAAAGTCGATCATCGCCTGGACACCGCCGAGCTCTTTCCCAGGCAGGTTCAAATCAACTAATCGATATACCAAAGTATCATAATGAACTTTGTGATAAGGTGATTTTTTTTTTTTTTTTTTTTTTTTTTTTTTTTTTTTTTTTTTTTTTCGAGGTGGCTATGATTATCGGCTATAGTTGTGTATTTTTCATGTAGAACGATGTTGTGCGACGAGCCACTGAGACTCGCCCTGCGAAATCGTCACATAGAAGTGGCGAAGATACTGCTGGAAGCTGGCGCTAATCCAAATAAAAGGTACTTCTTTGGATCCGAGATTAACCTGGTCTCGCCGTTGGATCTCGATTGCATGGAACTGCTCTTGGCTTTCGGGGCACAGCCGAATACGAGGGACCGAGCCGGCCTGACGCCGCTCATGAAGGCCGCCAGGTTGCCGCAAGTGAGAAATTAATCACTCGACTGTATAAATTATGAATAATTATTTTTATGAAAGATTAAATCGGTCAAGTAAAAGCGGAAATGGTTTAATATATTGCAGGGTATATCATCGGTGCTGCTACTGTTGAGCTATGGCGCAGACGTTAATGCGATGGCCGACGCCAGACACGACTATCGGACCGTGCTTCATTACGCACTTCTCGGAGGTGACCCAACGGTCATCAATCTCTTGTTGAAGCAAGGAGCCAGATTGGACCTTGGCCCCGATTATCAGAAACCGACGGCCTTGGATTTGGCGATATTAAAGGGTGACCCGTCGATCATCGAAATGCTTTTGCAAGCAGGTAACGTCATTTGGCTTCGATCGATTTTACCTATATTCCATATTATATATATATATATATATGTATACGTAAACTGTTACGTACTACCCGTCTATTCTTTTAGTTTCATTATTTATAGATAGAATGTAACGTATAGTCAATCAATTTCAATTCTCAATGGGTATTTAAAATCTCAGGTGCTGACGTAAACGCGACGTCGCCGATAATTGGCTCGCCTCTTCACGTCGCCTGCGCCGACAATATCCCCAATAGGCTGGAGATACTCTGCATGTTATTGGAACGCGGAGCAGATCCCAATCTTGTAATCCGTAGCGACGAGGGACCAGCGCTTCGTCCGGTTCTGGCAGAGTATGTTGCCTCGAACGTAAACCCATCGGTCGAGATAGTGTCACTGTTGCTCAAATACGGTGCGAGAGTTGTGATTAAAACGCAATTCAGAGATCCACACGGTATCCTAAATTCACTTCAAAATACCGCCGACAAACCGAGACTCCTGAGGGCCTTGCTCGAAGCCGCCGAGAGCTTCGATCCCTGCATGATCAGGCGATCCAGCAGTCTTACTGACGCACAGAGAGTGTTGGTAATGGAAGCGGCGAGAACACCCTTGCCATTGACGCATCAAGCGAGGCTAACTGTTAGAAAAATGTGCGGCACCAAGTTACCCAAAGTCGTCAGAAAGCTTCAGCTGCCCCAATCTTTACATCGATATCTCTTATACGACTTGTATTAGATCGGTGTACTCGAAGTCGACGTTCAAAATCAACGATACTCCCTCATTCGATAACAGACGCCGAAGCTCCAAGCCGGGAAAGCATAAGAAGATGCCGTTCTCGTGCAACTTACAAACGATCTGAACTAGTGTAAAATTTCATTGAGGATGGCTTCTTTGTATTGAATTGTGATATTTACGGCTGGCGCAACACCAGCACCAGCAACGACACACACACAGTCGTTGCTATGCTATTTTTCTTGCGCAGATATCACCACGGCGCAAAAGTTGGTGGTTCTTGTTGCTATTTATTGTAATGTATAATGTCGCTACTACTCGTGTAATACGCTATAGTTCGGTAACTCGTGCGGATCTTGGAGAAGTGTCGTTAAAAAATGGTTTTTATGTTCAATGTTTTAAATGTTTCCGGCAATTCTTTTGATATTGTATGGACGGTTAAATCGTTGTGGTACGCTCGAAAAAGTCTGATTAATATTCAGTTCGCCTGCATTACGTGACCAGTAGGTATGCTCGACTGGATATATTGATAGTATTAAACACTCCAGCGAATGGTTAATCGTGATCGGTGGATGTCAAACGCAAATCGGATATCTTTAATATAGCAATTGACACATCCGATTTACTGTTCTATGTGAAAATATCGAATTTTTTACCTTTGCATACGAATGTGATAAACAATTTAACATAATGAATCACAAATACATTTAGTTTGTATCATCATGTTGAATTCCACGAATAAAATAAAATGTTAAAATTCACGATATTTTCTATCGGATATTCACATCGGCAGTCAAACGGTGGTATGAATACTCGCTAATGATAGTACCAGTATGGATTATATCGAATGACTTAAGTTTGCCAAAGCAAGATACTCGAATGAACGGCGACAACTCTTACAAACTTGGCTGTCGATGCAAGAAACTGTCCATCCCTTCCTATTCTCGAAATAGCAGCCTCAATACCGTAGCTTGCGTCAATCTTGGCAGACCACTCAACCAGTGAAGAAACGACAACATTAATCGTCGGGTTGTGAATGCACCGCATCATATCCGTACCGATGAAATTAGAAAAATATTTACAATACGCCAGAGAACATTTCGTAGTGTTACGATCGTTATATTCCAAATAACTCACGCCATACAATTATTTTTTACAGATGTTAAAAATTCCATTTTCGCAACGATATTTTGTGACGACAGCAAGTCATTCGACTTGCCGCTGACGTTATATCGAAACAATACTACTTCCGGTTCTGAAATTCTTGTTCTTCAACCGGAAGTGACGTTACACCGGAACGCGTCACCTCTATTTTGACTCACATTTCTACCGGAAATGACGCCCCACCAAAAATACATAACTTTCGCTTCGGAAATTTTATTATTCGACCGGAAGTGACGTGACATTAATAATCCGTCACTTGACTTCCGGTTGAAAAATACGATTTTCCGGATCGCAATTGACTGCAGAAAAAAAAATCTTTTCCGATACTTATCGCACACACAGGCGATGCGAGAAAGAGAAATAAGAAACGCAGAAAAATGGGCAAAATAGATAATAAATATATACACAGGCGACATCCGCGGAGCCAGCCTCAAGCACAAGGGAAAGCAAGCACACACGCAGACGTACGGCGAACAGACCTCTCTGTGGTCTCGGTGTGGCGGAACATGGCGTCCGGTGTGTTGAGAACCGTATTACGAAGATCCACAGGATTTTCAAGTGATGGAAAGATTTTGCTACAAAATGGAGGTCCTTTGCATCTCACCAAGTACATTTCAATGTTTATATTATGTCGCAATAAATTGAAACATCGAATACGTTATGTAATATCGTTCTAACCTTTAATCGATTTTCTATTGTATACGATGTATTGTAATTGGACCATGAACTCGTCATTGTTAATTTATTATATTTACAGCCGAGCCAAATAATTGACATGTCTTATGGATCGTTGCAGCCAGAAGAGAACCGCCGCTTGGTATCCTGATGCGGAATACCTCAAGTGGTTCAACGGCCCGGTCCTATATCCTGTAGATGGTGTCAAATGGACGATACCAATGGTAGCGGATTCACAAGTCCATGTGCAAAATGTAAAAAATGTGAAAATTAACTTCGGGCCCCAGCATCCCGCTGCCCACGGAGTCTTACGTTTGGTGTTGGAACTGGACGGAGAATACGTTAAGACTGCCGATCCTCACATCGGTCTTTTGCATCGTGGCACCGAGAAGCTCATAGAGTATAAGACGTACATGCAGGCATTGCCATATTTCGATCGACTCGATTATGTGTCCATGATGTGTAACGAACAATGCTTTTCATTGGCCATTGAAAAGCTATTGAACATCCAAGTACCCATTCGAGCAAAGTATATTCGCAGTTAGTATACCCCTTTTTTGTTCTATATCGTTAAGAAATTTTTTACATTTCTTTTAATCCAATTGCATTGATCATATATGTCTATGGGAATTTTGAATATCTAGAGTGCGAGCGATAAATGTTGCATTACATTATTACAAGCTTTAAACACAATTTTATTTGTTACACAGCACTTTTCGCCGAGATTACCCGGATTCTGAATCATATAATGGGAATTGGAACTCACGCTCTGGATGTCGGTGCAATGACTCCGTTTTTCTGGCTGTTCGAGGAACGCGAAAAGTTGATGGAATTTTACGAGCGCGTAAGCGGCGCTCGCATGCACGCCGCATACATTCGTCCAGGAGGCGTTGCCCTCGATATTCCACTCGGTCTGATGGATGACATTCACGAGTGGGCATCCAAGTACGCTGAGAGACTGGACGAAGTCGAGGATGTTCTCTCGGAGAATCGTATTTGGAAACATCGTACGATCGATGTCGGAGTGGTCAAGTCCGAGGATGCATTGAATTGGGGCTTTAGTGGCGTTATGCTCCGTGGTTCAGGTATCAAGTGGGACCTAAGAAAAACCGCCCCTTACGATGCCTACGATCTCGTCGACTTCGATGTGCCGATTGGAATTAACGGGGATTGTTACGACAGGTAAAAACGAGTGCCTCGAGTACACAACGATTCATTTTGACTCACTCTCACTCACTTTTTACCTGCATTATACAGATATCTATGCCGCGTCGAGGAGATGCGACAGTCTCTGCGCATCATAATGCAGTGTCTAAATCAAATGCCACCCGGTGAAGTAAAGACCGACGATATGAAGGTCGTGCCGCCGAGTCGTAAAGAGATGAAGACGAGCATGGAGGCGCTCATCCATCACTTTAAGCTCTTCAGTCAGGGTTTCCAAGTTCCACCTGGTGCAACGTACACCGCAATCGAAGCGCCGAAAGGCGAATTCGGAGTATATCTCGTCAGCGACGGCAGCAGCAAACCTTACCGATGCAAGATCAAGGCGCCTGGCTTTCCTCATCTTGCTGCACTTCAAATTATGGGCCCCGGATGTATGCTTGCTGACATAGTAGCTATCATTGGTACCCTTGATGTCGTGTTCGGTGAGATCGATCGATAGAAAGATCGTTCGTCCATAGTACCGTTTATCAAGCTGTCCCGAGCCTTCGCGAATCTTGTACATTAATGGCTTCGGGATCAGTCGTAGATAAGTAATCGTCTCGTAACAACAAAAAAAAACATAAAGTACACGATGAAATATATCAAGTGAAGCAATTCCATTTATTTAATAGAGTTGATGTTGATGCAAGCGAAACCTTTCTGATAAAGAATTATTCGTTCCGTGCTTTGCGGATAACAGCGTTCTACATTTCGTTGCATCCATTCCTTTTATATTTTAACATAAAAACACAAATTGCGTCGGGAACAAGGAATCGATACAATCTTAAAAGTTGCTTACAATAACGATCTTCGTATAACACTATTTTTTCTGCATAGAATCTGTGAATCAATCTAGTAGACATTCATAAAGTGCAACGAAGAGAACGACATCGACAGGTGAATTCTACGCGGTCAGCATCTTAATTCCAGTAATATTCCTCAATGCTTGCGCAATGACCATTACATTATTGAGGCGACATGCATGCCCGTAATACCGCACGCTGCGTCCATCCAAGAATATATCGTTAGGTATACGTGTGCCGTAACTCCGAGTTAAAAAAAAAGCCACAGTTTATTCGTCTCCGTCGCTACTTCGTCATTTATCGAATTCAGTGTTTACGTCCTTGGTGTTAATTCCAATCGTTGAGAAGGCGAAACATAATCCGCAATGTTTTCTGCACAAAGCGCCATTACACCCTTTATCTTTAACCCGTACGACACGGTCTTACGGTAATATGAAATATCGACCGAACGCGTATCGTGCCCGATAGCGAGCCGGCCGGAAGAGTCGCATCGCGGCGAAGAAAAGTACCGTCCAACGATAGTTCCTACGATGGTCTTTCAGTATTTTCCGTTGCTGACATTTTTTATTAAGGATGCCTCGAATAACAGATTCTCAATGAACAATGCGATTTAATGTTCGACGAAGCTTACCCTGGCAATGGAACGCGATAATATTATGCAATCGGTCACAGGAAACCGAGTCAACAGTTACACGTGTCTCGTTTCGCTTCGTAATACAAATCCCCGAGACGACGGGTAAGACAATTAATTTATCACGTGCTTTCATTTAATCCACTTCCCAATGTGGATTATAACTTTACTTTAAGGTACAGCTTTATCTCGAGTGTCGAGAACTACGAGTTCGCAGAGTATCGGGTTGCAAAGTAATAATGATTTTATTATTCACAAAATGTACCCAAAGATTTATCTTGAAATTCGGTGGATCCACGCTTCTGCCGAGTATAATTTTTCCAGTAACTATGCAGCCGGAAATATGTCGTACTATATGGGCAGTGAGGAATTTATCTTCGTCGAGATTGACATGCAAATTTGGTTGCATAATGCGAGTAACAAGGAGCAGCTGTTAGATATAATGGAAGGAATGAGCATGATCAAGTATGATCAGAAAATATATAGCATAGGCACGCATAGAAGAAACGTCGTCGGGTTGCAAATACACGCTCCGGTAGCTGGCATCGACGGCGAATGAAAGTGAAGCTTTCAAAGAGTAATTACATCAATCCATCTATATAATAAAAGGAAGACTTCGATGGACTCAATGACTGTTCTTGATGAGTAAAACTTTAATGGAAGGTCTTGAAAAATAATGTTCCTTGCATGCATATGAAGCAGAATTTTTTATTGGATATTTTCTATGGCCGGTGAAGGGGACATAAACACCCGGGAAGAAAAATAATTCGGCCTATCATCGCTCACTCATCCGCATTGTTTCCGTCGATTTTTCCGAATAATATATTCATTCGAATGTCGAGTACTGTCATTGGAGCTTGCTTCGACCGGTTCGTGACTCAGGCTTTCAATTTATTTGCTTGACATATTTTAAAATCATGAATGAGTATCCATTGGATAAATTTTTTATTTATTTTTTTTTATTTTTTTTCGTTGACCAGTCTCAGCATCTCAGCGACACTCTGATTTTGTACATCGTATAAATGACTTTGGTCTTAGGACTTTTCCAGGAAACAACGTGAGAATTAGCTTTTGAGCAAGAAACAGCGCAATGCATTATTCATCATCGTCACTTATGATCGTCGTCGTAAACGTTGATACGTGTAATAACTCTTTGATATTTTTCTCTCGCTTCATCTCGGACTTGTCCTGAAATTATACGAGGTTCCTAATACAGACTGTGGACGGGGAATTGGTTAGGGAAGGCAATTACGGCGATAGGCATTTCCTGATTGGATTCACGGTAATATATGATACGATGGAAATAAAATCGTGGAGAAAAATACCGACGGTGTAAACTGCGCGTAGTGAAGAAAGTGCATGCGAAAACATCCTCGGTCGATACAAAATATTACTGCCCTCTATAAATTCGCCGCGGTCCTTTCGTCTCACGCGATTGGACGTTTTCCGCTTCATCGACGATCGCGTGATAAATTCTCGGGCGGACGGCGAGCGACGCCTCGACCATTGCAATTAACGCCAACGTTCTAATAACAGAAGTCGCATTGTGGCCCCGTGTCAGACTGTAATGAGGCCCTGTAATGGCCTTAAAACGTCATGTTCATGGCACATATTATCGGCGACAGTTTTCCATCGTCACGAAAAAAATCTAGCCATCGTTTCGACCGTAGCTTCGATTCTTCCTCGCGTTCACGCGCGACGCTACAATTATTACAAAACCTTACACTTTGCTCCCAGCGAATTCGTACCGGATAATAACGAGCGATAGTTCGCTATTGCGTAATTTCATTAGCATTGCATCGCCACGTACGATATATAGTGCATGTACGGACCATTCACTTTCACAATAATTTTCACGTACTCTCTCCGAAGAGTCGTTCTCAAGACGGGGCGCTTACATAGTATAATCATCGAGGCAGTTGCGTAACGTAGAGATTGATCACCGAACATCTCGCTCGCCCTCCGTTCTGCCGTGCTTACGCCCTCTAGTGGACAGCGACGGAACCCCTTCGAAATCGCCACGATAGTTTTGCGTAGAAAGTTTACGAAACATTTTGTCGAAACCACGGAGAAAAGCACCACGATATGCGTATCGAATGGTCGTTTCGATAGCGGAAAAGACAGAACTTACCGTCGATCATATCATTTTTTTTTCTTACGGTTGGCGCGCATCGAAAACAGGGTTGGTAATATTAGAAAATATTCGTGCGTTATCATCGGGAATTTTACCAATGTAGGCAATTCACGATGATACTTCAAACTAATATTTTCCCAACATTATAAAATCGTTCTTTCGGCCTATCCGTGCTAACCAACGTGAGATGAAACGTGTACAATCCATAGGTTATTTTATCGTCGCCAGCGCCGACAACGCCACACGTGAAAAAAACGAATGTACTAAAATACTTCGTGAACCTTTAGCAAAAAAAAAAAACTACCGTGGCGAGATCCACCGTGAAAACACACCAATGTTCGCATCGTTCGTATCGGCAAGGCGATATAATTTAAAAAACGCTTTACCGGACGAGAGAAAACCGTATTTTCGGCGAAAGCAGTGGAAACATTGGGAATAGGCCGGGTCGTTGAAGTCAGACGGCGATGAGGTTAATTTTTGGCAACGACGATGTCAGGAATTAATATCGGAGGTGGGAAAATAATTGAGGCACGTCGTGACGCGCTTGCAAGGAGGGCGAGGAGCATGGGAGGATCGAGTGGAAGGAGCTCGGTGACTCGAGCGAAGGAGGGGCTGGCAACTTTTCCCCACCGCCACGAGCAGGAGAGAAAAGGTCGACTGGACCGGTGGGGGCAATAATAAATCGTTCACCTGAGTTGAGAGCTCGCGCCTGTGAGCAGGCCAAAGCGGGCACCTTAGTGCCGGCCCCGACATCGTACCGATCGTTTCCTCGCGCACGGCTGCACCAATTCACCACCGAAAAATTTTTCGTCGCGACATCCGCGGCAAAGAATTCTACCAACACAAAAAAAAAAAAAAAAAAAGAAATTAAAAAAAAAATAAAACAAACTGTAAAGGTCATCGCAAACGGAAAAACGATCGGCGAATGTTTTGCCGAGGCGGACGAGTTACCGACGTGAAACAACACAAACGTCAGATCGTAAAACGTGAAACCGACGGAGTATCTCGTCCATCGAGCCGGAATAACTATAATCGAACGATCGCCGAATCGTCGGAATGGAATTGTGACATACCGAAATAAACCCCGTCGACTAGGGAATTCCAAGTCGGGCCTCGTTGAAATTTCGAAAATCCCCGATCGAAACTGTACTTCGCTGCGAAAATCCATCGCAGCGGCGAAAAAAAATATATATATATATATCTCTCTACGAGCCGACTCCTCTCGCAGGTACCTTGCGTAGTTCGTGCGTTCGTTTCTCCGTTCGTTCGTCACCGCGGCGGCATACTTGGCGTCGACTTTCTCCTGCCCAACAGAGTCGATGTAGTCGCTAACGTTTAACCGCGAACCGCGCGACTTGTACGATACTCGTCCTCCTCGGGAAATCCAGTTCGGCGCGCGACGGATCGTTCCATCTCCGGAAAGTAAACACATCGATTAATCTCGAGCAGGGACGTAAATGTACACGAGAATCGTCGGAACCCCGTACTGAGAGAAATCGATCAGCGAATCGATCGAGGGAGTTTCCGACGGAAGAGTCATCGCGGAAGATAATCGACGCGGAAGATGAGGGTTAATCGTGGAATTTGTGCGAAGCTGCAGGGTGGATTTTTGCGACGATGGTGTAAGTCCGAAGATACACGATTACCGTAATAATATTCTATGCGACGCTTCCGCTTCCATTTCTTATCATGCTTTACCGCTGCGTTGGAATTTTCATTGTTTATTTTTTCCCGTCCTCGACACATCCTTATCATCGTGTTACATTGCTCGAGCATAACCGTAAGTAGTTTACTGGGTTATAATAAATAATAATAATAATAATAATAATAATAAAAACCAACTCCCGTGCCACCCGGAAGCCTCGAATTTTCGCTACGATTCGACCGAACGTGCGGAAAGAAAAATGTCGTTCCAATGGCGCGACGGCTTTTCGGTATGATGAATCGCTGATTGGTCAATCTAGGCCAATTATTAACCGGCTCATCCGACGGATGTCGAAGCATCTGTGCGATGTGATTTTTTTTTTCTCTCAAAGTTCAATCGCGTTTGTTGATCTGAAAAAAGTCATCCGTGAAATACCACGAGTATCGGTTCAACCGCGCAAAATTATAACCTCCGCGTCAACGTACCGGGATTGTACGAATAACGTTCTCACAAATTGATCACCATCAATGCTTCCCGTGTCGGAAACACACGAGTCCGAATACACCGTCTCGCTCATAGCGGGACATATATTTCCGAGCTCTCCGAGAACCGTTTATCCATCGACGTTTTTTTTTTTTATCGAATTTTATTTCTCCATTTATTAGCGCATCGTTTGTGAAATCTTTCGGTGCGTAGAATTTATGGGTGAGCGATTTTTGTGGGATTGTACGTTTGTTCGACGGATCTTCCGTTCGCGAATGAACGGCTCAGCTGTACTTTCGGGCAACGACTCGAAAGTGGATATTCGTGCGAGGCAGTAACGTTCGAGTCTTATGTCATGATATCATTCGTTTTATACGAGTTATCTCATGTCAGTGAAAGTCGGTACGTCATTGGAATAACCTGATCGAGCTGCGGGAAGGAAATCAATGTCTGAAAAGAATCGTGTAGGCAACTCCTGATCGAAAGAAAAAAAAAAAATTAACTTCTTCAAATAAATATATATATATACAGTGACTGACAAAAAAAAGAGACCACTAAATTTGTTGAGTTAAATTTTCCAATATTATGAAAACAGTTGGCAAAACCGTATCGTTTTTTCGTTTACATACATGTACTTATACTTCAAACTAATATGTGAATAATATTTGTACGTTTTTTCATTTCGATACTATATTCACAATGAGTTTTCCAAAAATACTTGATTTTAGCCAGGGACAAAATAAAGAGACCGATGTCAACACGTATGGTATAACTTGCTGTTTTGTACGTTTTACCTGTTTACTATTTTTGTGCTTTGTTCTTGGTCGTCGTATGATGCTTTCTATGAACTGGTATTATTCTTTGACTCAGTTGAAAACCGTTTCTCGACGACAGTACATGTGCTACGATGACCAAGAAACAAACTTCCATCGATTTACGAAAATTAATTATAAATAATATTCAGGTTGGTTTATCACAAAGAAAAATTGCTAGGAAATTTAATGTGAGCAAGACTCAAGTGCAAAAACTGTGGAAAAAATTTTCTCAGACTGGTTGTGTAGAGGACATCGAAGAAAGAGGAAGGAAACGCGCGACTTCGTACCGGGACGATTCTCGCATTATACGAGAAATAAAAAAAAATCCGCGTACAACAATACGAGTGATTCAAGAAAATCTTCAGCTAGACGTGTCTCACAAAACGATTCGTCGTCGACTCCGGGAAGCTGGCCTGCATAGCCGATTTTCAGCAAAACGGCCCTTTATCAGCAAACGAAATGAAATAAAACGTTTGCAGTTCGCAAAAAAATTTGTCGAACAGCCAATTGCTTTTTGGAAAAAGATCCTTTGGTCGGACGAAAGCAAATTCGAATTGTTCAACCGGAAAAGAAGGGCCAGAGTGTGGAGAAAAGCCGGGGAACAGTTGGAAGAACGTCACCTAGAGCAAACTGTAAAGCACGGTGGAGGCAGCATCATGGTTTGGGGCTGCTTTGCTTGGTTCGGAGTGGAAAATTTGCTGCCAATCACTGACATATTGACTGCCGATAGATATATGGACATTTTCAGTGAGAATTTGGAAGTGTCGTTGGTTCGGGTCGGATTGGAAGAAAATTTCACCTTTCAACAAGACAATGATCCGAAGCATACAGCGAAGAGAACACAGCTGTTCGTGACATCGAACAAGATAAAAGTGCTTGATTGGCCAGCGCAATCACCCGATCTCAACCCAATTGAGAATTTATGGTCGATTTTGGACGCAAAAATCAACAAAACTGGTGTAACAAACAAGGACAATTATTTCACGGCGCTTAATAAAACTTGGGAGGAATTAGATGACCACTATCTCCAAAATCTCGTCGAAAGTATGCGTAGACGACTCCAAGCCGTCATCAAGGCTAAAGGTGGCCATACCAAATATTAGGCATCGTCAAAAAAAAAAATATTCTATGTTATATTGACAAATTGAAAAGCGGTCTCTTTTTTTTGTCCATGCGTTGAAAGATATAAATTATCATTATAAATTATAATCATTGTTATAAGCAAAAGAAAGTAATTATTTCGACGATTACCATGTTACCTCTTTATAAGGATTATAAAATTTGCCTATTGAAGATGATACAAATACAAAAATATTACATTTTTCGATTTTTTTTAAATTTATTGAGGTGGTCTCTTTTTTTTGTCAGTCACTGTATATCCACGTTCAGGGAACTTTATTTTTTGATCTACAAAATTGATGAAAATAATATTGCAGTCGGTATTCTCGTTGCCCACGGAACAATGATCTTTTCGTAGACGCTGCTAAATGCAAACTTTTCTTTCTAATCTTCCTTTTCCATCTCCGACGTGTAGAAAAGTCAGTGGGATGAAAGTAATTTGTGCTCGGGACGCGGAAACGTATGCGGCAGCGATTCGATTGGGTAACGTTCGTTGCACCGCAGCGCCACCTAGTTGTGTCGACGTAGATGTAGCTCGACGAAACGGACATCGAAACGAAATTCGCCTAACGGTAACAGAGGTCAGCATCGCACGTGGACTCGGGACCACGAGGTTTCATCGACCGAGACGATCTCGCCTCGTGGTCTCTCTCTCTCTCTCTCTCTCTCTCTTCTCGCAGGAATTACGTCGCCGCCACATACACTGCCGTTTAGGTTAGTCACTGGCTGATCGACGCCGCGACCGACTCTGACGTTCGAGTCCCACTGACGCTCGATTCCAGCGTAGAGCGGACACTCTTGTGCTCCGCGGCTGTGCGAGTTAAACATGCGCTGAAAGGATAAAGATCCGAGGATTGTGGAACGGACGGATATTATCCGACGGGTATCTCGAATACTCGGACACGTAACGCGACCGTGGAACGAGCGTACCAACCTTACGTATGCGCCTCGATGTGGCTCGCAAATTCCAGTAGCGTATCAATGTAATAAGATACGTGGTTCTATTTAAGAAAAGAAAAACTCACGCGCGCCAACATAACCGTACGACACGGATGTCATTTTGGGTCAATTGACGATTTCTTCATTCTTACTTTTGACACACTTCGTAGCCGGTGTATCGACGAATTTAGAGCAAACTAACGGACAGAATAAAATGCAATGTCGGTAAAATTACGTCGATGGGAAGAAACGAAATCCGTGCAGTTTTTCGTTTACCGCGGTAATGTCGTCGAGCGAAACGACGACGCTTCAAAATGTTGGTCAACAAGCGCTTGCGAAACGACGAAAGCATTTCGTACCCACGTATGTTAAAAAAACGTTTACATAACTTTTGCCGATAGTCTCCTCTTCCGAGTACGATGAACCGGTGTCGCGCAATATCGACGGTAATGAAATAAATCAACCGGCCATTATCCGACGACGAGGTTACCAAAGAAAACGTGTCATAATATTTGAATATATCTCGCTTCGTTTAACGTGTCCTCCCGTCGAGTCGCTCAAATATTTTCCATTTCAAATTTGTTCACGGTGCCCAGACAGTCGAACACATAAAAAAGAAAAAACAAAAAGTTTCATTGAAAAAAATATTTATCGAATTAAATGTCAGGAAGGATTGTTGGTTATTCGATCTTCGTTTCCCTACTTTCAATGTGGAATTCGAGCATAAAACCTGGAGCGTCTCACAAGCCAATCGTACGCCAGGCACATAAAAGTTAAACGTTGGACGTTGCGCCGGTAATACTGGTGCAGGAACGGCGCACGTTGCCACGGGCTTCGGTTGCTAAACCATTACCACTAACCCGCGCAACGCGGCAACTTTCTATCTATAAGCAATTCCTTGACGCTCGACCGAATATCGCTCGCTTCGGTGTTGACCGGTTGCAGAGCCACGACGGTTGCCACCAATTTTTTCAAGTACGCGCACATGAGATTCTCTCTCTCCATTCTCACTCGGCTAAGAGTCTCGTTAAAATTTCATCATTTTTATCGTCAACCCCGGCAGATTTAATTTTTATATTTTCCTAGAGGATTTGCAAAGATTCATCGAAAATAAATCATACCGGACTCCATACCGGAAATAAAATCAAGTTATTTCCAGTTGAAAAATGATTTTTTTTTGTTTAAATAGTTAAATAGTAGGGAAGCTGGATTCTTGAAGATAGGGACAAATAAACATGCAGACGAAGAAAGAACTTTCGAGAAAAAAAAAAATAGATAACATGTCCGCGAACTATGTTGATTGCGCGGCCGAGATGCGCGTCAACGCGGAGAGCCGTTCAACCGTGGCTGGTCAACCGTTGTGACGATGCCAGCCATTCCGCCCGGCGAGGGTACGATCGCACGCTGCATTCCATCATCGGCCATTCCCGCGCGCACCACTCGCCGAACCCGTCGCTACACTCTACTCGCTCTTCTAGTTTTCTTTGCCTAATCCCAATTGAGAGTCACTGTCGCGAGCTGCCTCATTCACAACGATCGCTGCGCTTATTTTCTCGCACACCCATCCGGGTTTCTTATTTTCATTCGTAACCCACTGACAGCCTCGTGAAATTGCATTTATTTCCTTCGCGACGACGAAGCTATCCTCGAGCCCCGTAGCTTTTCGCACGTGTGTACATCGTGTCGGTCAACGTATTTTATTGAGGGTTTCGCCCGAACCAACGGATCTCAGTTTTTTCCGGCAGGTAAAACTGTGTAACGAGCCGGTGTACTTTAGCACTGGTTTCTCAAGGTACGCGCTACCGCCGTTTACAACTTTCCTCGCAGCTTGCTCTTGCAAAAGTTTCTGTCGTAACAACGACCGTCCCGCGTACCTCGCGTCTAATCCTCTCGGCATCGCCATCCAGTTTCTAGGTTATTGCAGTTAATAGTATGTACTCTCGTCTCGAAACGTGTCATTACGTCGAAAATGAAAAGATCGTTTACGAAATTCTATCCCGTTCGGGATTCGTCGGTGGGACCGTTCCGTGCGAGTCGTACTCGATACGTCGGTGCGTCGATAGTTCTCGAAAGATGCGTCATATCGATTATCACGTGTCCGAGAGTCGAGATACTTTGGATCAAAGACAGCGCGAATATGAAAATCGAGAACAACGCCCACCTATCGGTCGAGTTAAACGCGCCTGACCGGCTTAACCTGTTTCTCGTATCGGAAAATCTGACAACAAAAATGCGGACAAACAATTTCGTCTCGGTGCTCGACCATTGTCGCTTGTTCAGAGATATGTAAACTTGATCGGCGCGTCGCACGTGTCTCGTTGACCCTTTGAAAGTCACTCGTCCATCCCCACTCTTGCACGCCACCGTAGCGACACGCGGCCCTCGCTTCGCGTCCGTTAGTCCCGTAACCGTACGGTTTCTGACGGTGTGATTTTCGAACGATTAACGTCCTAATGCGATAAAGTAAAAGACTCTTCCCCCCCCCCCGAAGCTCGAAATTCTTCGTTGCATTCCCGAGGCAACTTCGGTTACATTTCCGTGCAATGTTAATTTTCTGGTCAAGTTTCGAGACGAAAGGCGAGTGCAGGATTATTCCGCGTGCCTTTGTCCGGACTTCGAGAGAGACCGGCTGATTCGTCGATGCACAGCTATACAAGTAGCTATTCGTTGAAAAGCCACGTCCGCTTATTGGCCCACGGCGTAAAGTCCGATTGGCTGCGAAAGGGCGTGACGTCACGTAACTTGGCGAAACGACGCTCGTCGCTCCTCCGACAAATAATTTGTCATTTTTTTTCCCACTTTCACACGGAGATTAAAAGGTTTTCGGTAATTCCATGTTAGTCATCGTGGTCGCGTTGGTTCATCCCACGACGCGAATCCGAACTCTCGCTTGGAAGAGGAACGATATTACGACCAAAGTTTTTCGACGCTCGGTCAGTTTTTCACTCGCTGTGTACTATACTTTATTTTAGAAAGCGTTTGTTTCATCGCCGCGCCGACGGATCTCTCGCTTGCTCTCTCACGAGAGTGTTGACGCATTGTCAAAACGTACAATATTATCGCGGTACGCCCGTGGGAATGGATTGCCGTACGGGCTGAGAATTGGAACGCCGAAAGTGACGTTTCCTATGGAGATGGCGCTGTCTCGAGTACGTAACGGTCGCGTTACCAGTAACTTTCCACCGTCGTTACGAATAATTAGTAATATCAAATTGTTTTTTTTTTTTTTTTTATTCACTTCGTAACACGCATCGTACATATTAGTCGGTATTATTCTGGTGGAAATATTTCTTCGAACGTAGATAAATAGGTGACGCTTGGATGGAAAAATAAAATCTAAGAGAATCGTTTGTCTGGCAATAATGCTGAAAAGTCGCCGAGCCGCACAATCGAACGCGACAGTCGAGCCGCGCATGACGTAGGTCGAGCCTGTTCAGGAATGTGGATATACGTGTTCTGCGTTCATTAACCGTTTCCCCAAGACGAGGGGACAAAAAAAAAACGCTCCAAATAATATGATTTTTGTCTCTCGTGCGAAATGTCGCGCGGAGAAAAAAAATGCAAAGGGGAGAAAGTCCTCTCGCTCGAATTAGCTGGAAAGAAAGAAGAGAAGCAAATTGGTGTGGTTTCTCAGCCGTTTGAATTGAGTCGGCGTCGCTCACAGCCTCATGCAAACAACACAAAAGACACAAAAGTTTATGTTAATGACGGAAATGTCAAGACGTCACGGGATTTTTTTTCTTTATATCGCTCGTTAAGTAAAACTCACTGTGAGTTTTCTCACAATCGGCCGCCTCATCTCTACCAACCGTACAAAGTACGGAAGAACCGTGAAAATCACTGTCTTCATCTACATTGGACAATATTTTGTTCACAAGATCATTTTTTCGCAATCTTTTTTTATTTGACTTTGTCTCTTTATTTTTATTCGTGGTTCGTGTATATAAAAAAATCACGGTTCTGGAACGATCGAGCGTTAGTCGATCGACGAACGAAAGAAGTAAAACACGATGCGCTGTGGAAACAGCGGCTCGTGCGCCTCGTTAAAAATTTCCTTCTTCATACGACAAAACAACAATTTATGACCTGTCGATAGAAATGAATTTCATCGGGTTGCAACGTCGGGTGAAAATAAAATTGATCAGTCTCGTCTATCAAAAAATCAACAAAAAATTTTGACAAAAATCAAGCGTTACAGCGTCACGGTCATTGACGAAATAGTCTGCGGGTCTTCGAGTCAGTTCTTCAAAGAGTAAACGAGTATTCGGATGGGAAATTGACCCACGAAATTTTACACGGAATCACACGATTGAGCAACTTTTTGTAGAAGCTCCGCAGGAGCCACGATGAAAATTCGATAATTCGTGTAACGCCTGCAGGAGTCTCGAAATCGAATGATCGTTTCGCGGTCAGGAATTCATGAGACGGGTGTGCGTGTCGCCGGTACTGTGCCCGGCATAATTGATTCGAAATTACGCCACACGATCGTTGGCCAATCGCCACTGGGCAATGAGCCGGGCGACGCTGCAAATTTCGTTATTGAGAAATATGTTGGTGATCCACGCTTGTCGTCATATTGCCGATGGGCCCGCGCTGTGTGTCCGATCTGAGACCGCTTCTCGGCTCGTGTCTGTCTCTTGACGTATGCAAGCCGAATTCCATGCCGGTTACGCCATCGAAACAACCCGTGCATCCGGTCGTCCGATACGAATGAACCGTCCACGCGGTCGTATTATGCGATCGGTATATTCGATCGGCAACGACTGACCTGCCGTTTCGTCCGTTTTCCATCTCATCGAGGGTTCGGACTGCACCAAATAAATTTCCTATTATTCGTTCCAGCACGATTTCTCGTATATTCCGTATGGATTTGCTGGATCTCTAATTTATTTTTTTTGCGCATCGACTCTTTACTAGCGACAGTAAAGAGTCGATGCAAAAAAAAATTAGTGTGAACGATGTCGTCGCTGACCAACATCATTCGGACTAATTGCGAATGTCGAGATTACAACGAGTAAACGCCGTGTCTTGTCCATGAATCGTTTATCGGCGTGAGATACATCGACGATGGGGAAAAAAAAAAAAACACACACAAAAAACTCGCTCTACGACGATGCTATTGGCCAGATTAGAATCAAACAGGATGGGTGATTAACTTCTTCTTTTTTTTTTGTTTGTTTGTCGGACTTCCATCGATCTCAGCCTTGATCTTTACCCGCGCGTGCGTGTCGATCCTTCCTCGTTGTTGAAGTACTTTTCCGCTTGACTCCTGCTCGACCATTAACGCCACACAAGTCTCAATGATATCGGCGATATTCTCAAGTGTCCCGTCTTCATTTCCATAGTCCATCCTTCGGCATACGAAACAACAGGAATTTTCCTGCGCGGCAGCGTGTCATTAAATTTTCTTCACTCATCAGATATTTATCCATCTTTAATAACTTAAAAAAAATAAATAAATAAAAAAATAAAAAAAAATAAAATACGTCGTTATCGTTCGCTGGCCATAGGCAGGAGCGTCGAAGCCGTCGGCGGGTGAGAAACACCGTGGATACAAAATGAGTGCCGATTCGAGCGGCAAAGTGAAAGCGCGCGTTCGCAAAGTGAAAACTAATTCGGGTACGCATCCGTGGTCGCTTCGAACTGCAAAGTCGATTGTTCCGCGAGAGATCAATGACACTCGGGGTCCGCCGTTCGATCGTGGGATCAAAATCGTCTCGATCTCGTAGCTTCCATCTTGCGGCCGTTGAAGAACGGACGCTTCGCCGGTATCGACCTTTCCAGCAACTTCAAGGACCCGTCCGTTAGCGGGAGATCTCGGACGGCTCTATTGCGATAACGATTCCATCGGACCCGAGGTCGTCGAGTTTCATAGATCGGCCATGAAACCGTCTGCACGGTCTCGGTTGAGAGTCACGATTTTCGTGTAACTTCGGGCGGAATCGTTTTTGTGACGGAGCGGAGAGCCACGGAATTTCGATAATCGCGTCTGCACACAATTTTCCGTCTCGAATTTTCCTCGATCGACTTTCACTCGTCGAGGTCGCGTTACGCGCCGGAGACAAGACGCGGATCGGACGACCTCGTACCGACGGCAAACTCCCGTCTCTCCGACGACGTTCCACGCGATCACGTGTGTTCTTTGGCAATCGTCGATCACACTTTTGTCGTCACAGACATCGTTCGATGGTAAATCGCGGTGATTCGGTCTCGCTGTGACAGAAACGTTCCACGACGCACCAAACCATTCGCGCTTCTGCTTCCTCGTGGACAAAGCTGCGTTCCAATTTGGTAGTTGGATCGCGATGGCGAATATAAAATCTTACGTTGTTCGTGGAATTTTATAGTCGGTTACGATTCGTAGTATCGAGTCGAGAAGGCGACGCGAGGCGCCTCGACCGTTGGCGCTTCCGATTGGTTCGTTGGTTCCGTGCTCTGGACAAAGGGTGTCGCGGCTCAGCGATGTAAACACAGCCGTCGGCTGGCTACGAGCCGAGTCGCCGAGCAAACAATCTTCCGACGGACGCCTTCTCTTCGCGGAATTATTTTTTCACGTCGTTCCGCGAATCGCCAACACCGAATTGTCGAATTTTTGTGTGTTCACAGTGGACTTTCCATGGGAAACGGTCTCGATGCATTGTGGAATTGGCCTCGGATATCGCACAAAACTGGAACGGACGATATCGCAATTAATCGCGAGACGCGAGCGTGAAGAGTTACAAAGCGGAAAAATGGGAAAAAGCGATGCGGAGCACCGCTCTTATACGGACTTCCGGAAAAAGAAAAACTCGTGGCGTTCCAATGCTCCTCGCGTTGTAGAAAGCGACGCCACTAACACGGACCTGTGAACCGTCCGACCACCTATTCGCGATACACTGGAATGGCCAATCGTTTTTTTTTTTTTTTTTTTTTTTTTTTTTTTTTTTTTTTTTTTTCACAACATTTTTCCCCGCGCGTTCGGATCAATCGATCGTGCAAACAAAATCAATTTTTCGCTGATGTTTGATTATTCTTTTTTTTTTTTTTCTTTTTTTTCTTTCACATACTCACGTGCACCAGCGTGCAAGTTGTGAACCCTGTAACGCAATCTCATGCCTAAGTTGCGCTGACTTTATCCGCCGGAGAAAAAGAAAACCGAGTTATCGTCGGAGGCGAAGGTCAAAAGATTTTTTTTAAATTTTTGTACGCGTTCTAATAGGCGATTTAGAGCGTTTTCTCCAACCTATCTGATGGACAATCCCGCCGTATCGTTTTGCTCTAATGTGAATCTTTTTTTTTTAATTTTTTTCTTTTTTTTATTAATCTCATTAGAAAGCTCGAGTCGCCGACGAATCCGTGGACTCGACGTGGAACGCCCTGCGAATATTTACGAAGCATGACCGCGGTGCGAACTTGGTAAGGTCGTTGCGGAATCGAAGTAGGAGACGCGCGACGTAAATACACTCGCGTTGAGAAAATATACGGCACGTTGTCTTCGACGAAATGATAGCGGCAAACGGGCCAACGAGTTTCTCGAAATACACGACGGTTCTCGGATCTCCATAGCCGAAGGTGATTCGCTGTTCTGGCCGTCCTTGTACCCTGCACTCTGCCATATTGGCGTGTGGCTGTCGAGGGGAAGACTCTCTCGGAGTCGCACACGAACGCTTCGTTCTCTGTGACTGAGACGACGCGCAACGTCGAAAACAATTTGTTGCCGAATTTAAAAAAAAAATTATTCAACCGAGCGAGAAAACGATTCTTCACATAAAATCAATGTCAATGAAAAAAAATCCAACGAGACGAAAGAAAAAAAAACTGACAAATAAAAACAAGTAATCTTGTACTTATATTCGAGGAACGTTTGACCGACAGTTTTTTTTTTTTTTTTTTTTTTTTTTTTAATTCTGCCGCTATTCAGAAATCGTCGTGAAATATTCATTTTCATTCGATTTAATTGTTAACAATCGACGAGGCGGGATAATGCGCGACTATTATTATTGCCCGTGATTTCTCACGTTCGAGGATGCTCTCGCGACTGGGACGCGCGAGTCACCGGTAAATCACAAGCTGCCAAAGTGAGAAGTGTTCGAGTTGACACTCGCACCGCCTATTATATCACGTTTATGCCGTGCGACAAAAACTTAAGGAGAAACCCGCCACCGGTCTCGTTACATGTAAATTGCTGGCGCGTTCATCATCGCTATAAAATCATTGCTTCGTTGTACCATTAATTATCTCGGTCAGTTTTTACAACGCGTGTTTCCCCAAGGAAATTCTCATTGGACGTATCGAACGAGAGAAAAACAAAAATGATGGCGCTTAATCAGACGTTGTCGTCGAATGTTCCCATCGTCAACATCGAAACTCGATTACACGAGTCTATTATTTATTTCTCATTTAAGTAAGGACGCTTTTTTTTTTTTTTTTTTTTTTTTTTTTTTTTTTTTTTTTTTTTTTAAGTAACCCGTCGACATTGACCGGATTATCGACTCTGACGTAATTTATTAATCGGAATTAATCGTTGGAATTTCAGGGGCAGCGGTCGGAATCGGAGCCGCGTTAATCATCATTGCTGCGGTGCTCGCGGTGATTTTTCCCCAACTGATTCTTCTGGTGGTGAACAGCGAGATCGCCCTGAAAGACGGCGGTAGAACGTTCGGATGGTGGAGGGCTCCGCCGGTAACGCCTCGCTTCAGCGTCTACATCTACAATGTTACAAACGCCGACGAGTTTCTCAATAACGGTGAGAAGCCAATTCTTCAAGAACTCGGACCTTACACGTATCTTCAGCGATGGGAAAAAGTCGATGTGAAATTCAACGGCAACGACACTGTCACCTACAAGCAACACAAGGAATTTTACTTCTCCTCCGTAAGATCCCGCGTCGCTCTTGTTTCTTCTTTCTAACATTATGCCGATACGCAAGAAAATTGACGAGTCTCGGTGGCGTTGCGGTTCAACATAATTTTCGTGAGCGAATGAGAGAAGCGAGACGGGAAGCCGTGTTGCGTACGTTCTTAGAATCGGTTGCGGTGAACATCAACGATTCACCGCACGCGCTCCGTCGCGGAGACTTTTCTTCTTTTTTTTTTTTTTAATTTATTTCTTCTTTTTTTTTTTTTATGTATCGTATTCGATAGATGCGCCATGGTAGGTTCAACGCGATCGTGAGTCAATGCGCGACACCATTTTGTCGTTGGATTTTCCAGTGAGGCGCCAATGTTCTTTTTTTTTTTTTTTTCATTCAGCAAATGTGAGGAACGTTCTTCCTCGAGATGGAAACACGACGAAAATTTTCTATGTTCGCTTCATTCGGGAACATGGAATGCAGAATAAAATAATGGTCGGGCGCGATAAAGGTCGAAGAAATTAATGACAAAGGCCCTCGCGACCAACCGGGTCGTTCCTTGTTAGCTTCGAGATTTCAGAGCCGTGTCTTCTCGTTGGCAAAAAAAAAATCGGTAGTCGCCAACGAACGGTTTTAGAGCCACGACGTTCGAAGATCCTCTTTACGACTGTTTCACGGAGAAATAAAATCGATACGTAGCGCCGATCGTTGCTTCCGTCTTATCCGTCTTCCGACGATCAATGCTCCGGCCATCCGGGTTATTCGCAAATCACTCGCAGCAACGCTCCGTCGACTCGGCCAAGTCGACGATGACCGAGTTCGAATGACCGACTCAACGTTGTCACTCGCGCCTGCAGCTTTCTCGTTCCATCCTTCCGAAACGCCCACGTGGAAATTCCCTTCCTGAAACAGACTCGCTGTTTAACGAATATATATATTCAGTCGTGTAACCGACGATCGACTAAACGCGGAACCTCGCTCATACCGTTTCCCGTCGAGCTTCCTCAATCTAGTCTTCGAACGATGATTTTTTAATTGAATTATTGATATATGATTTTTGTAGGAATTATCGGGTGGTTCCGAAGATGATCTCGTCGTCGTGCCGAATATACCGATGCTGTCCGCAACGAGTCAGTCCCGACACGCCGCACGGTTCTTGAGGCTCGCCATGGCCTCGATAATGGACATACTGAAGATCAAGCCGTTCGTCGAGGTATCGGTTGGTCAGTTGCTCTGGGGTTACGACGACCCACTTTTAAAACTCGCCAAGGATGTCGTGCCGAAGGAACAGATGTTACCGTACGATCAGTTTGGTCTGCTCTACGGAAAGAACGGTACAACCGCTGACGCTTACACTATATTCGCCGGTCAGTCGGACGTCACCAAGTACGGAATGCTGGACAAGTGGAATGGCAAGAGCGGACTCGGTCACTGGACGACCCCCAGCTGCGACAGCGTCTACGGCGGCGATGGAAGTATCTTTCCACCCCACATTACCAAAGACACGGTCCTCAGGGTCTTCGACAAAGACCTGTGCAGAGCTCTGCCTCTTGTTTTCAAGGTTCGTTCGTTCGATACAACAAATTGTTGACGTTGACTCAACCGCCTTTGCCTCTTTCATTTTCAGGAGGAGGTCACAACCGCCGATAACGTTCCCGGATACAGATTCACTCCACCAAAGGATGTTTTCGCTACTCCCGATCAAATAGCGGCACAACAGTGCTTCTGTCCCGAAGGGCCACCTTGCGCACCGCAGGGAACCTTCAACGCCTCCAAGTGTCAATACGACTCGCCAATTTTGCTCAGCTTCCCTCACTTTTTGCACGGTGAGACGAGATCCGGAAAAACTAGGTTGTCCTATTTTTTTTTGTCAAGTCGTAACAGTCTTGTGGGATTATTGTCATAAAATTCCTTTAATCGGAATCGATCCGGGACTGCGTCAATGTTATTTTCTCGAGTGGTAGCGTGCGGCGATAGCGATCGGAGCGCAAAGTCGTGTCACAGTCTGATTACCATCGTAATCGTCGTGAGGTATGACGATCAGATGTGTCCGTCATTCGAGCCACCTCGATATTCCAGAAATAAAAAAAGTAACGCGATAAGAGTTCCGTTATGAGATAGTTTGCATTCGCGGTAAGCGGAAGATACGCTCGTTCTTCCTTCGGTTGTTTGATGCAGCACCGAAGAATCATTGTTGTTCTTTCTATTGATGTACAGCGGATCCCGCGTTACGAGAGGCTGTGATCGGTGTTTCACCGCCCGACGAGGAGAAGCATCAATTGTTCGTTGACGTACAGCCGACGATGGGGACCACCCTGCGAGGGCGAGCACGCGTCCAAATAAATCTCGCCGTCAGCCAAGTCCGAGACATCAAGCAGGTCGCTTCCTTTCCCGACATAATCTTCCCAATAATGTGGTTCGAAGACGTAAGTTTGTTTCTCCCTTTGCCGCACTTTTCCTCAGAAATAAAAAAACTTTTTCAAATTCTCATCAAGAACAAAGGACACGACGTCCGTTTGATCCGTGCAACATTGAATCGAATGGTCTTTATTTTTTCAGGGCATCGACCAACTACCTACGGAAGTGACCTCGTTGCTCAAGATGGCGGTGGAGCTTCCTCCGATAGCGCGTGCCGCTGTCTCGGGGGCATTGGGTGCTATCGGTATAATCGTCCTCATCGGTGCACTCATGTGCCTGGCGCGAGCAGCTAAGCGTCAAGAAAAACTTCACTTGAGCAATCCCTTACCTTCCAATGCGAACAAGGGCAATATTAATCCTGGCTTCCAAGGTTCTACAAAGTAGAGCGTCCCCGAGCAGGAAACTATCGAACGACTCTATTTAGATCAACAACTTTTTTTAACATCGTCGAAGCGACAGACAGATGAAATATTATTTATTAATTATTTCGTTCTTTGTTAAAAAAAAAAAGTCGAAACGCACTACTCCTCGGTTTAGAGTAGATAAGCATATGATGATATTGGTGGCTGACAAAAGTTCCATTACTTGGTGGTAAGTTTGAACGGATTTCTATTGTATTCGACAAACCCGTGAACGCACATTTGGTGGAGGGTATTATGAAAAAGCAGAAATCTCGCAGTGATTCGACAAGTCAGCATGAAATGTTATTGATCGTTGTCATATTGTTCGCCCTCGAGTTTTTTATGACAGTGAGAAATCGATACGCTCGTCGGTTTGGATCGTCTATTTAGACAAAATAGACACGACGGAGCCAACGAAAGTTAAGGGTGAAGAGACGCGACGTCTCGTATGTTCGAAAAAAAAAACTCAAGTCATCGAGTAACTTTGAATGGCTCTCCCGGGATGACTTTTGTTTATGTAAAGCGATGGTAACTACGATATCCGTTCGGCGACGCGTGACGACAAATTTTGGTGATTATAAAAGACGACCTGATTCTGTGAGAAATGGTTGTTGCGATCAATGTTTTTCAAATCATCGAATCACAATCGTCATTGTGTATTTTCGAAATCGAAATAACGCTCAATACGTACAATGACCATACGTGTTTTAAAGTGTGGGGAAATGAGAAGCTATTTTCAAAGGAATTTATAAGTAGCCGGTTAGAAATAGTTTTTTTTAAGAAACATCTGAAAGATTCGGCACCCGTTTATCCATCCAATTTTTGATCGTTTGTTACGATAGTTTGTTATACCCCATGAACGATAAGCTGTGGTTGGTTTCGTGTATCTTTTTTGGCTGTAATATCTCTTCCTCGTGGATAAGGCATCTGTAATAATAATTGTAATCCGTCCAGCTAGGGAATCACCTGGACCAGGCCCTAATCTCTAGTTGACATCTTATTCGATTAATAATTCCGTAATTTGTTTTATTTTTATTTTTTTTATTAAATCGGAAATAAATATACTTGCACATCGTACATGACAAATGCAAAATTGCGGTTAGATCTTGGCCCGGTTAGCTCCCGATCGAATGTAATTATATCGAATTTATCGTTTTACATTATTTTTCTGTGTATAAGTTTTATTATAGATATTGTTAGCAAAGATCCCCCCCCCCCGCCCCTAGGACTATTACAACCTACACGTTAGGTAAAAATACTTTTGTACAATAATAAAAATCAAAAGATGCCAAATAGTTTGTGTAAACGTCCGTTGATTCCTTTCAATGATTTAATTGTGGCATGCGAATTTTTATTCTATTCTGACAATAAATATACGATAGAAGAAAATTTCAGGGACACAACTGAATATTTCACTCGACTTGTGTCTAATCCCGCGAATTCATATTAGTTAATTGACAGACGCAGAGATCCGTAAAATTAGGAGAAAAATAAGTGGTTCCACGTATCTTCAGTAATATCCCGTCGAAAGACTTTTAATCGTGCGTCCCCGAAGTCTGTGGAGTGTTCGCTGGACCGCATTGTCTCACTCTTTCTGAAATTTGCACCAGTGTCGCTTTCTCTCTCGTTTTATGTTATCTAAAGTGCGTTACCGAACGAGACCCTGAGTGTGTTCGTTCGGGGTAAAAGGTTATCTGTCTCGTACGAGGATCAAATGAAAAAGTTCAAGACGCGCGCTAACGATAAGAACCACCGCTGGCATCAATGAATAATTCTGAAATCGATTGATTCCGCTCTTTAATGCTGACTGCCCCGAGTACGACGGATAAATTGCCGAGTGACGGTTTAATTTAAAATAAAATTTCAATTTTATTTGGTCCTTCGCCATTGACAAGCGCAAACGATCAAATGTCTCTCGCGTCGTCAATCTGTACAAGCATCTTAATGTCAAAGATATCGACACCGTAAATAAAAAATACTACAACGAGCATAGATCGTAGAACGTGAAACGGACGCTATCATCAAGTTCAATGTTACAAAAACATTTTTATGTTCCAGGCTGAGTTTGTAAAATCTTTAAATTTTTAATTTTCCGTTTTGCTCCGCCCTTTCTGAACTGTTAACAAGTGATTATTCTAATAATTTATTCAACAATGATTCAACGGTAACAGTTAAGTGATGCATGTATAATTCTCAAACTTTACATTAGTTTGAGTTTGGTCATTTTTCGTACAATCATTTTAAAAATCCAACCGGTCGATAGACGTGTCGACCCAACTCTCATTCGAAACTTCCAGAGATACATTTATTATTTTCTTTAATCAGTCGTTCTGATGCAGTCGAGTGACAGAAATCTTTGGAACCTACCGGTTGGTTTTCTGTTGATTGGAACCCGAAGGATAACCGTGTGGACAAATACAAGCACCACTGTCGGATAACAACAATGCGGCTCGATATAAAATACTAATCAATCATGACGAGCCAGCATTCACAAACTTAACTTCCTAAGCGACATAAATTAATAATGAAAAATGTTTTAACATTAGCAGTCTTAAAACCGAAAACTCGGTGCTTTCCATGCTCGAGTATGGACGTGTAGATGGATCGATCAATAATTTGTATCGAACCAGAGGCCTGCTCCGGTTCGATGCGGCTCCCGTTTGGCGAATAATTGAAATCTCCTAATTGCACGGATTTTTTTTTTCTCCGTGTATCGATACTATCCATCTCATATGCAAATAAATGCTCAATAAAAAATAAATGTGATCCACAGAGCGGTTTCCGGATCAATTAAATTCGGAAAATTAATTTTCCAGAACGGTCTGTGGGCAAATCAATCCGATAGATTGAGAATGCTTTTGTCGGTGACAACAAATAAATGGCACATTTTAAAAAGTGTGTAAACGCGAAGCGTCACTCGATAAGCGGATTTTCACCGGACACATTTCTTCTGAGGCCTCCGTGTCGCTCGCGGCGACTTTTCTTCAGCATGCTGATGACACTGCAGATGCAGAAGACTATGCCGACTAAACTGGCCCACTGCATACCTGCTTCGACAGCTCCGACGGTAAAGTACGCGTGATGAAATATATCCACGATGGATTGAGGCACACTGTCGATAGAGACTTCGATCCAGGCGAGGGGAATTATCGTACCGTCCTTCAGTTTCCCGAGAAATGGTACGCCAACCGCTGTTCTCACCTCCATGTTCATTTGCATTCGAGAGTGTCCGCCGATCGGAAGGCCCAGACGCTAAAAATTCGACAAACAAGTTAATCAACGCTGCTGACCTTTCACAAGAAAAAAAAACGTACTTTACGAAAACTCACCGGATGAATCTCAAGGGCAGATTCGTGAAGATGAGCCCGAGGATTTAATCCGTCAATGGTATCGAGGAGCTTCTCGTCGGCGGCATAAAAATGTGGAAAAGATGTCATGATCGGCAAGTTGAAAGAGCACAGAGAACTGTTGAAGATACCAGCGGGGGGGCAGGTTCTCTTGGAATTCCGTGAGGACGGATCAGTCTTGGGACAGTAACAATTATCTTTGGTTGCTGATGTCGTCATAATGTCGATGGGTGGCTTGTAACTGCGGAAACAAGGAAGAAATTTTTTTTTTTTCATTAATTTTCTTGTTACTCGATTGATCGGAACGTGCAGAAAAATAAGACTGATGGGACTCAAAAATATTGAGGAAAATAAGAAGCGATTACTCACGTCAAAGTCGGCATTCCATGGGCTGTTCCGTGTCCGTGATATTTCAAAGTCAACGTCCTGCACATGTCTTGAGAATAGACTTTGAGAGTCGAATTCAAGTCTTGGAGGAGATTAGGCGGAAACATAGTACCGTCAGTGCCCTCGATCTTATCGCACTTCTCATCGCCCCAAACATTACGACTCTTTCTTCCGTTCAATTTTTCAAAAAGTCCCAAAGTGTTGATATCGTCCTGACCGGTCTTCATAGTTATCCGATTCTTGGACAATCCATTCTTCTGCAAATAACGGTGTGAACTTTGTTACACTTTTATCGGTGGAAAATAAAAAAAAGAAGAAAAAAAATTCGACAGAATTTATACTCACAATGGCGAGTAAGCCGAATTTTTCGAAAGGTATGTCCTCCTGCCAAGATATAATGGGTTTCGCCAATTCGAATACTTGATTGTCGTATCCCCAGAGAAAACCACCCGCGGGTATGTCGACGAAGGGTTTCGCCTGTATAGTTCCAAGGATCGCGGTGAGTCCTACCCGTGCAACGAAACTCATGTCTCGAACGAACGCGACAGCGGCGAGAAGCGGTATATTCGGCACGGTGACGATTTCGTCGTCGGGGCTTCCACCTTCCCACTGAAACGATCTCTTCTCCTGATAGCTCACCGTTCCATCGTCGTTCATCGTCGGATTCACACGCGTCATTGTTTCCCTGTAAACGTATGGCCCAACTTCCTCGACTCTCAGCTTCCGCGCTTTGCCGCTCTCGAAATCGTTTACGTTCGTGTAGTTGAAAATTCGGACACGGTAAGCCGGCCGTACCGGCGGGCGCAGCCACCAGTCGAACATCGACGTACCGTTTCGTATCTCGAGGGTCGACAGTATCGAATCACGGAAGATATTCGTACACCAGAATATTACGAACATGGCCAAGCTGCTGAGCGCCACGCAGGTCACCGAGCCGGCCATGCAGTTTCGCGAACAGAAACCGCGTCGGCCGTCGGCCGTCGTTTTTTCGCTCTCGATCGTGTCTCGCGACATTTCCAATCGTCGATGTCCCAAGCAAAAATTCTTCTATCAATCGGGTTTTCCCCCCCGAATTTTTGTATTCTCCCTTGGACGTTTCGAAACTTATCGCAGTTTCGAGAGAATCGTTCAAAATATATTGCGGTCTATCCGAGGATTCGCTATGGAATTGTTCACGGTGTCGAACGTGGTGTGACGAGATTTCCTCGAAAAATTCTGTGACGCGTGGAACGATCGTACGACCGACGTGGTCAAGTGGTTTCCGGCCGACTGACTGCTCAGAGTAAACCGTCGTCGAATAAAAATATCAGCGTCCCTGCTTTTTTTTTGTTTTGTTTTGTTTTTTTTTTCTTCGAGTAAAGCCCGATAACCTTGTTGCGAGAATGACCTCTGCAGTATCCGACACCTCTCCGATACGATGGAGTTAGGACACGGCTTGTCGGTGTATCACGATCCGAGAGTGCTCCCCCTAGCCTCTATCTATGTTTACACGACAAACCATACAGATTCGGTCCCAATCGGAATACGAACGGCTCACCGGAGCCGCGAAAACTTCCAAAACAAAATTTTTCTCTCGCGTCAAAGTAAATCGTTCGATGCAGCTTCTTCTATAATCGCTCGCCGCTCATTCATTGTTAATTCTATAAACGCACACACACACACACACACACACGTATAAATTTATCCAACGATTCATGCCCATTAATTTTGTTCTATCGTCGGATTATCGAATAATCAAACTTGAACGTTGCCACTGAAGCAATGAAAAATAATATCTAAATCGTGGAAAAAATTCTTCATTCATGACTGGATGAGATTGTCGGCGCTCGGGAGATCTTTGGGACTGGCAATACACAACTTCCATTTCACGAAAGATAATAATTTTTCTTTCTTTTTCCGGTGACGCAAAGTGGATGTATCGGTCTGGCCCCGATCGTCGATACGCTTTATGGGGCTGTCTGTCTCGTCGGATTTTTTGCTGACGACTCGAGACAAGGAAAAATCATGACACGAGATAGCTTCGAGCGTCGGGACATTGGTCATTGGAAAGTTCAGACCGTCGAGACATGCAAACTGTCTCGCATGGAGAAAAAAAAAAAAAAAAAAAAAAACACGTGTACCTGACAATCGGCCATTGAACAAAAAAAAAAAAATCGAGACCTTTGTATTTTTATTGGGCAGATTGAACTGCCGGTTTAGTAGAGAGAGAATCAAAGGGACGAGAGTGCGCGTCTCTTCGGTAATCGGAGATTCGAATGGCAACGGGCAACGATCGGAAAAGTGTCGTCGGAACGAATGTCAATAAATAAATAAATAAATGATTTGATAAAAAGCAGACGAAACACGAAAAAAAAAACGCTGTCCCCTCCAGATTAGTTTAATCAGTCGAAAGTTATGCCTTCGAGAGGGGCGGCACTTGCGCAAGAAAATAATTCAATGGAAATATCGTCGCATCCGAGGCGAGTTAGTAATTGTTTCCCCGACACGAATTAACATTGTCGCATTGCTATATTAGTTCAGCAAATTATCGAGCAAACAATCTATAATGTCGAGAGAATGAAAACACCAGCGGTATTTTGACCTATTGGAATTTTATGGTGCAACTTGTATACTCGTGTGCTTTAATAGCGTTCATCCATGATCTTTTATCGCGTGCAAGCTTATCCTCCTTGTAAAACACTTTATCGAATTCCATTCGTGTAGTTGATTATAGTCAAAAACTTGTTTGTCCGATGGCGACGAATTCCTCGTGTCGCCAGTTGCAAGGAAGATTCGATCGTTCGATTATCGTTCCACGGGAGATTGGAATTATTTAAACAATAATGCGAACGATAATGGAAGCGTTAAAAATGAAAATTGAAGCAAAGTCACTGCAATAAACATGGAAGGGTCGCCGTCACTGTCCGAGAGAGTATTATGTATTATGACTGGCCGATGACCCATCGACCCTGGACCATAACCGAGCCAGCTCGAATTACTGTGAATCTCCCGCCATCCTCGAATCGTCCGCGTCTCTGCTTCAAAATTCGACGTTCGTGTAATTCACCACCACAGCCAGAACGATTCGAGAAAACACGTATAGTCGAGAAGCTTGTTGTTTCATGTTGCGAGCCGCTCGTAATCGGGAGGCATCGGACGATAGTCACGTGACCGCGAGCGGCAACGCCCCTTTCGCTGGCGTCGCACGAGCTCTTCTTTCAACGGCAAAGACTCCTGTCTCGTATCTGCTCTTTCGATGATTTTTTTTTCTCTTTTCCCACCTCGATGGACAAATAAAGAGTACAATTTTCAATCTTCGTGTTATATTCCGTTGGCGTTAATTATATTCCATCGGATAAATTTGATCTTCGACCCGGAATGGTGAATTATAAACTAGTACACCAGTGAGACGGAATGCCTGGCGACGGGTAATTCCCGCATTGACCGAGTCGCTCGAGACACAACAACGTTTTCCTTCTCGTTACTTTTTTTCTTAATATCTCTCAAAGATTGAGTATGAAGAATCGCAGAAAATTCCGACGGTCCTCGCAGCTAGACCGTATTGCGGATACTCGGCAGAAGCCTTTACTTCACAAATGCTACTCGGGTGTAGAAGCTTCGCCTCTCGTTGCCACACGAGTATCTCGTAGAAGAGCGATCGTTGATTCACCCGGAGAGAGTCTCGGGCCACGTGTCCGGCGACTCGGTAGTTTCCTCGAGTCACTGTAGCAGTTCGATCCACGATGCGTGCGCATTTCCGGGCAAATTTGCGTCATTGAATGTCGACATATTTATCGGTAAACCATAGGTCAGAACGTTTGGATCGTTATCATAAATATCAGCGGGATTTCTGTTTTTAAGTTTCACGCTCTACACGGAACAACAAAAAAACCCCTGCACTTATATTTATGAAATTTCTCACGGAATATCGTCACCGAACAGTGAGCTATTGTTTGTCCCAGCCACGAATAAATCTGTGCGAACAAATAAATGAAAATATTAATGTGGAATAAGGTTGCGAATTAGAAAGAAAGCTCGAGGAAGACCAGATGGAAAATTATAATATCTTCAATATTTTAATGTTGCTCATAGTTGCGACACAATAATTCATTTTCAAGTCAGACATTATATTTATCCAAAGATTTTTAAGGTCTTTTACATATATACAAGAATCGCGAGAGATTTGAGACATTGAGTAAAGATCCATGGGCTGTCGCAATCTTCGCACGGCCAACACACAACGAATATCATTTATTCGTCGGCGAATAATTTTTCGGTAGTACGTAATGGATAGAAAAATGTTGATCCAATACGGAAATCCGTCGATGGAAGAATAGCAGAGTCGAGAAATCAACGTGTCGTCGACTATGGATTAATAAAAAAAAATTAAAAAAAAAATAGCCAGCCTCTTCGAACAAATTTTTCGAGCGTGAAGCGGTGCGAGGACTCGAGTCTTGCCTGTCCGTGATGCGTTCGTCGTTTCAATAATCTTCGACCATATCCGGTGCGCCCAGGTCTATCGAATTATCTCGTACCGATTTCCTTCGCTGGCCGGATCGATCTCTGTCGCCGCTGTAATCTCTGCGTCTGTCGGATGTTGCCATGTAAGTGTCGTAAATTGTGTTCACATCGAAACCCTGTAAATATATTCGTCACTCCAGTCGTCGAATCGATTATCAAAATTCATTTAATTTCAACTGTCTCACTCCATTACCGCCGATTGTTCAACCGATTTTTTTCCAAGCTCACAGGAGAAGGTCTTCACACGAAAAAAAAAAAAATTTTACCCCCTTCATTTAGAATTCTATATTCGAAACTATAAATATGTTTATTAATTTTTCCATCTCCCACAAATTATGTTTCGATTTACCCAAACGCTTGGAAAAAAAAATTGTCGCGTTCGACGTGAATGGCGTTATTGATTTCATAAAATATAAACGATCGATCGGAAATTAAATGAAATATTTGGAAATACTGACATTGGAAAACAGGGCTTGCAGAAGCTTCGAATCGGTGAGAGTATCGATGGCGTTGTTATTGACTTTTTTAGAGTTCGCACAGTGGCAAGTTGGTTCGGTATCGTCGCTCTCAACCATATTCATGAATCGCTTCTTCGCCTGGCTTCCTCTGCAGTTTGGATGAAACACGTATTTTCTGAAACATTAAATAATCAACGAAATTAGACGCAGCTCGGGATTTTCGATAATTTTCGCGTCGTAAAAATTGAGAAACTCACTCGCAATTGACTTGTCTCATTCTCTCCCCGCTAACGTAAGCGCACCAAGCGAACAAGCTCAGAATTATGACGGTCCGGTGTAGAGACATTTCCGCTGAAACAAAGTCGACACTGATTATTATTTTTTTTAAATTACAATTAACGATAAAAAAAAAAAGGTTACGGCTGTAAATCTTTTTCGGTGATCGAATCTCTTTTCGTCGACAGGTGAATAATGAACATTGCAGTGAAACGTTACGTAATATTCTTTTTCTATATTTTTTCAAAATAAAGTCAACGTATCAGCGCGTTATTTTCAAATCGATCAAACAACCGTCCGGTTGCATTGTCAAATATAATTTTCCCATTTGTCCAGTGTCTTTTTTTACGGCAATTCGTTTAAGCTACGTTGTATAATTCGAAAGACGATGAATAATGTTAATTTTTGTGCGAAGCTTTCACAAAAGTGGGGTGGAGCGTTATCTCGTGTTTATCTTGAAACAGCGCATTATGCACGGGACAAGACATTCGGTGAATCGTCATTTATTTTGTTAACAAGCGGATTGTCCTGGCACTTTACACCCTGTCGCTTGTGAAATAATTCGAATAAACAAATTTAAATTTATCAATTCGAAATTCCACGAACGATAGAAAAATCGATGGGTTTCCCTAATTCTGATTGCAGGATTGAAGCAACGAAAATTCACGGTTACCGTCGGGTCCGGAAAAATGATCTTTGAAAAACCGGACTGCTCGATAATATTTTTAATCTTAAGATAACATCGCTGCACGTCTGGATTAATCATCTCATAATCCCGGAATTACATCTGATCGACCGTTAAAAATTATCGTCCACTTCGTTTAATTAATTGCTTTTTTTTTTTTTTTTTTTAGGGAATTTTTGTAGGGAATTAGCGTAACGGCCACTCGAGAGTAATACGCGAGATTGAGTTTTCGAAAGTTTAACTTCGGCATCGGCGATTCGTAAAGTGCCTTCAGCGTTGAAAATTATTCAAAGTAAAAATGACGAGTCGCAAGGACTAAATTTATTTTTCACCGACCTTAAAATCTTTCCGCTCTCTCGTATAATAACTTTGAGAAGTAAATTGGCCCGACTGCGAACGCGACTTCCGGAATGATCTTCCGACGAGCATCGACGTAAGAAAGCACATCGGCGAAAGAAAATTCATGTGCGAAAGCGCGCGATAAAGTGACGACGTCCTTGTCAACCGACCAATTTACTCGAATGCAATTCCGGCAGATAACAAAAAAAATTCTTATTTTTCCCAAGGAGAAGCAACACGTCGCCGGATAAAACGAAGGCGAACAGTCGTAAAGAATGGAAACCGAGAGGAACGAGGGAGGAAAAGCACGGGTCCGAGAAACAAGCGGAGGTCGAGTTCATTTTTTTTTTGTTTTTTTTTTTCAATAAAAAGAAGCTGAAAAATGGACGCGCGCGTCGCATCCTTTTTTCTTCTTCATTCCGCAAAACGAATTCGTAACTTCGAACGAAGACCCGGAAGTGTTCGGGACTCGATCGAACTTATGAAAAGTGACGAGCCGAGAGTTCGGAAAACTTGATTCGGAGATTGTCGCGACTCTGGACCGGGGAATGCCAACGAGTTTCGCGTAGTTAAGAGGGCGGATGGTTGAGTCACCCTCGAATGTCTCCGGGCAGTCTCGCGACGTTTTTTACTGCAGGAACCTCGGTGAGATTTCCATTAAAAAAAAATAAAAAAAAAGAAAATAAAAATCGTTCATCGTCACAATAATAAAAAAGAAACTCGTCTGCCAGCATCGATGGAGTGCTCTGACCGATGAAGTATCGCTTCCAAACCCACACGCGAATCGACGACAAGCTCCGAAGAGGCAAATTTTTGGACTATGGGATCGGTTCAATGAACAAAATAGATCGTCTTGTGAATGTCGAGCAATACCTTTTATTATGCCGACTTCTTATTCCGTGAAGAGTCGTCGAAGAACTGAGGCTGTGAGTGCGATTGCAAGAGAAAAGAGTCACGTATGCTTCAGGAACAAAGCGGACCCAAAATGAAATCTTATGTACATACTCTTATGTATATTTTCTTTTACTAATCTAAACTGCGTCGCCTCGATAGTTATCGATAGGCCACAGGCGCTCTTTGTTCTTACTTCATACGTACACACATATACTCCTCAACAGTATCACTAATATTCTCTTATTGTAAAAGGATTATTTTTGCCATATTCCAACACAAATTAATAACGCGAGTCGCGAAAGGCTTTCCCCGGCGAATTCGCGCGTCGCCGCCAGCGGCGGTTTCGATAATACCAATGCGGATGGCTCGCATTTTAATTGATTGGCGTTGACCGCCAATCGTATTATCGAAATTATGCAAACGAACCGGCAAATCGAGCGAACCTCTCGTTCTCCTTTTTTCTTCGGGGCGTCAACGAGCGAACGAAGAACTCTTCGGGCGACAACCGGAAGAGGATCTTCGATCAACGGATCTCGATCGAGTTCACCAGTACGAGTGGAAGAATTGAGGCAGCGGGGATGATTCGAACTACGCCTATTTGTAAATCAATCGCTTTTCATTGTCGAATAAATAATTCAAAAAAAAAATACACGAATCATCGACCCGAGTCGCTCAAAGCCCATTCGTTCCCTTTCGACTCACTCTCTACGGAATACCCGATAAATATTCATTCGCACTCGGTCATCGATAGAAATGAGCGATACGACAACGAATCTCTCGGCTGTGTCGTCTCGCCATCGTCTTTTCTCGTTTGGGTCGGTGAAAAATGATATCTCAGATAGAAACCGAAATGGTAAAACACGAGGCGACGGAGTCACCGAGAGGGCGTCGGCGAGGGTGGATAAAAGCGAGAAAGATGCGAAAGGGAGGGTTGTTACTCTCGAATGTGGGACGTTCGGGCGTCTCTCTGTCTGCGTGTAAAAAGTTTACTCCGTCGCGCAACCCCACGGAACGAACCGCTCCGCGCTTAATCTGCGTTCCATACAATAAAACCGACACATACACTTTATTGTCCCGCGACAACAACGGTTTCCTGCCTTGACCGCGAAGAACGCGAACAGATTGAAATTGCGAAGAAATCGGTGAACGTCAAGAAATGCCCGATGGCTTCCGGTCGATGAGAACGAAGAACGAAAGAAACGATGTTTCGTTGCTTCGCCACTGGTCCGGAGTGAATTTCACTGGTCAAAGCTACGATGGACTTTCGGAGCAGCCCAAAAATCGCGGCTTGTCCCAACGTCCGTTCCGGAAGCGACGTTATTTCCACCCGTTCGTTGGGACTGAGCGAAGTCATTTTTTTTTCGTCGCTGAAAAAAACTCTTCGGCTCTTGAGTTTGAGCTTTCGCGCGAGACAAAGATGACCTTTAATGAAGCTCCGACGAATTCGATTCGTCTCGAGACGGAATCCAACGAGTTTTGGACTCTGGGTCTCGAAATTTTTTGTAATCGGGCGATCGGACAATGTCTCTTCAGATCTGCAAGCCGCAGAGTCCGCGAAGGAAGACTCGGGCGGTGCAGGTGTTTCGAATAAAAAATGGCGAGAAAAAGAGGATGGTTTTTTTTTTTTTTTTTTTTTGAGAAGGGTCCGACATAAAAGACGACGAAGCGAAGCTTTTTTCCAGGGTGGTGCGGGTGAATTCTGGAGAGGGTGAAGCGCGCACCTGGGATAAACGCGCGGATCTTATCGTCGCCTCGCAAATGGACGTGAATTTTGAATGCGGAATGTCGGGCGAGGGACGAAATAACCGCGAGAATTGCGATGCAAGTTTCGGCCTATGTAGATTTTTCTTTTTTTTTTCCCTTACCTTCATGTTTTTTGCATGCACATTAATTATTCGGTTGTTTTACCGTGCGTCTGAAATAATCGCACGAGCATTTTACTTTTGAACTTTCCATCGCGGGAGCTTCGCGACTTCACCTTTTCCACCTCGCTTCCACGGCGTTCGAGACACCTGTTGCAAGCTCCTCACCTGCGGCGCATTTGTTCACGCTATGCGCGGCTTCTTTGGCGAGTTCACGTTGAATCTTCGCAATTTATGCACTCGCGTGTGCAAAGAAAAATCGAGCGAAGCGCAGCGCGCGTGTCTTCGTTGCCAAATTCCAATACCGAAAAAAAAAAGAAAAAAAAAAGTCAAAAGTTCGATAGTTGACAATTCGCCAGCGTGCGAGACGTTTTGGCACCGATTCGCGTGGGAGTCGACGGTCGTAAAAAAAAAAAATCCTGGATTCAGCCATGAAATATGTTCGACGATAATTTTCAACGAATGCAAAGATCGGGGTATCGGGAATTTGTGTCGATGCATCGGCAACAAGTAGAATCGAGGGGTTCGAGCCGAATGCAACGAAACTAACGAATTAATTAGAATGTATTCGGAGCGCCGAATATTCGACCGGAGAACCAAACAAAACGTGATGAAGAAATCCGGAAAGAAAAAAAATCGCTTCGATAAAATTTAAAAAAAAAACGTGAGAAAGAAATCCGGAAAGAAAAAAAATTGCTTCGATAAAATTTAAAAAAAAACGTGAGAAAGAAATCCGGAAAGAAAAAAAATTGCTTCGATAAAATTTAAAAAAAAAAACATCTACAACGATATCCAAAAACCAAATGACAATTATATTCGCAGAAACAAAACTGGCCTGCACGAAATAGCAACTCTCTTTTGGCGATCAAAAAGTTTCCTCGTTTAATTGAAAAAAAAAAAAAAAATCAGTAAAAAAAATTCAAGTCCTCAATTCGTGGAACAAAATTTTTTCGCCGTACGACGAAAACAAAAATATATATAGATATATATATATTTTTTAGAACTACGCTCTACCACACATGCACAGTTGGAAAATATTCTCGGCTCAAGACTCACCGACTGTATTCGAGTATCTTTTTCCGCACGACTCGGTCTCTTCGTTAATTTCGTCTTCCAACAAAATTCCAAACAAAATTCCAATCAACTACCGAACTCAGCGCACCGCTCAATTCGAGCAACCGGTTAAAAATGGATTCCTACGTTAATCAGTCCGGCGAGAAGAGCGAATTTAACGAGTGTGCGAGTGAAAGATCGAGTGCAGAGAAAGGGTTGAAACGGAGACGCACTCGAACCGGTCACGGTCTCCGATGACGATCGCTTCGAGTTCGGTCGTTGGAGATCAGAGAGCGAGTGAAGCGCGGCTCTTGCGCGGTTGGCATTTATACGGAAAGTCCGACGGGGTGGAACATCCCTTCTTCGTCCGTTTCACCCTGCCACCCCGAACAAGTTCGGCAGAGCTGCTCCAGAATCGGCGAACCCACCCTTGGTCCGCGCATCCGGATTTCCGCGCGGACCTTCTCTATTTTACAATCTCACTGTTTCGCTCTCGGATTCGCCCACGGGGGAGGACGAACTCTTCGTACTCGAACCAGTGAATCCTTGACTGGCTCAATTTTACGTCATCGTTCGACTCCCTCCACGTGCGAACGGGGAATCCTCGACGCCGATGACATCATCGACGAACGACGAGACAAACCGGACTGAGGGAAACACGGTCGAGTTTCTCGGCTTGTAGCGAATGTCGCGTGAATTCGCCACGATGCGATCTCCCAAATTTTTGGCATTCGACCGGGGAACCGTCGTTTCGCCCACCGAGAGTGTACGATTGTGAGAAGACAGCGATTGACGAGGTTCGGAGGCAATTTTCCTCGTGCGAATCGATTTCGAGCGAGGAATTTTCACGCGCCGGTCGGATTCGAGCTCTCGTTAGGCTGGGATAATTTCGTGAAAATTTTTTTATTACGGCGATTATCGGCTAATAATTTTGTTAACATTTTGATAATAAACACATTGATCTTTGAGGCATTCGATTTTTCACTGAATTTCACGTTAATCTCGACAGATCGGTGGAAGAGTCTCGAGTCAGCGCTTTCCCGAGACAGCTCGTTCCTTCGGGGACTCCACTTTGACGTCAAAAATGATGAGTAAACGAGTGTAAAATTGAGCGAAAAATTTCTTTTTCGTATAGTCTGAAAATTATTATTTTGTTGTTGGGAAAAATTGAGAAAAAAATGTCGAAATTTCGGCGCTCACGGCGAGTATTTCTGCTTCAAATTATACCGATCTTTCGCTATTCGAGGCGAACACTCTGGAGCTAAAAACGCGACAAATGGGTTTTAAAAAAAAGGGTTTGCTTTGCCGATTAAAGGAAAATGCAATTCGATTACGACTGTCGAGTGATGCGCGTTTTTATTCGAATCGAGGCGGAAAGCCCACGGGGCATTCGACGCCGAATTCCGAAACTGGATCTCGCGTGTCAATATTTCGAGTGACGACGCGATACATCCAGCTGTTAACCCACTTCAATACCGTTCGTGAGAATTCGTGAGTAATGCGTACTGACGCGAGATTGCGTTCTGCGCCCCGAATATTGTGGGTGAACGGGAACAACGAACAAAATGCGAGCGCCTCGTACGGGAAGTGCACGAAAAATCGATTAACGATTTTTTTTTTTTTTTTTTTTTTTTTTTTTCAAATATTAAATCAAGTATCGAAAAGTAAATCCGTGCGCCATATGAGAATTCGTTCCATCGTAAGGGAGAGGAAACAAAAAAAAATGTTTTTCCGCCTCGGAGGAGAAATAATAACGGGCTTCCAGGCCGTCTTACGTCTCGATATTAAAAGTTCCGGGCTCGATTCCTCGAACGAAAAGAACCGCGCCACCACATTTGTATACAATCCATGTACAATCGCGCACGAATCAGCCAAGTCTTGCCTGAATTTTTTAATGAGGCTACGCCCTTACTCACGTTCCCGGCGGTTTTCTTCGTCCACGTTGATTCCCGCACATTCGTTCGACAACGATTCGCGAATATCGAACGAACTACAATTGTTTATTCCGTACGTCGACATATCGATATTTCTCTCGACGTTTTTGATGCAGTAAAAAATTCGCGCAAAGCTCGGAGCGTGTTACGACCCTTTGTTTCCCTGTGGTTTAGCGTTTTATCGTTGGAGCGTCGAGAAGTACGCGAAAGCTCTCGACCCTCTATTTTTCGCGAGAGCGAAGTTCCTCGATGAAAAATGCTCGAAAAATTTTCCCTACTCCGAACGACCGAACTCGGACGAGAGCTCGAGATTTTGCGGGGGAGGATGGCGCACAGCGGCAACAATTAATTCGGGACTGAAGAGGAAAGACGACCGGAAGAGCGGCTACGGAGAAAAGACGATTCCAGACATCGCGGCGCCGAGACGGGGAAGCCGACGTTGGATTTTTCTATTTATCGCTTCCGAGTCCGTCAATGCGAATACACCGCTTCAACGTTATTCTCTCTCTACTATTCTTCCACACACTTTTTTTTTTCCCTCCCTTGACGCTTTCTATTTTCGTCCGATCTCGATGTTTCACCGCGAAACCGTCTCCGCCATGGATCTATTAAGAAAAACATAGTATATTACTCTACAAGGGCAGAAAGTATGAGATTCCTGGACTGCGCGCCATGATCACAGCGCTCAGTGCAGGGCTCTCAAACTTTCTGCCCGTGCGGAGTATACGTTTTTTTCTTGATTTTCGGCCGAAAGTACGTGAACTGACGAATCACCGATCGTTACAAATCAATACTCCAGTATGTTTTGATGCATCAAATACATCTAAATGGACAAAACAAAACAATTAAGTTACTCTCATCCGAACTAGATAATTAATTTTTTGTGATCCACTAACAATTTTTTGTAGGCTTCATACTTTGACAAATATTTGTCAGCAGATATTTTGGGTAATGTATGTGTCGGTATAATGAGGTTAGCTTCTGCATCAAAGTTTCGATGAATCTCTTCGTCGTCCGATGAATCACTGGATGATGAGGCTATGTTAATCTTTGTGACAGTTTTTTTTTTTCAAATTATATCTATAAATGTGAACACGAAACTTCAAATTCACAAAAACAATTTTGAGGTTTTTCGTTCGCAGCGAGTCACACTCGTCGGCTGTATTGAATTGTGTTTTTTCGCTGTCTCGTACATCGGTTCAGTGCATAACTAGTTTTTTCCTGCTCACTGGAACAGGGCGCATCCGCGCCCGTCCCGAACCACAAATGTTAGACTTTCGGCATCGCGATCGAACCACAAAGTACGTACTTTCGGCCGTGGATGCAGAAAAATAAAATTTCTTCACTCGCATCTTTGACGAGGCTGCGATCCGTCGATTCGACGCCGTGGAACATTGGGAAAATTCGTCGATGCATCGTTGCTTGTGAATTCCAACTTTGCCGTGTCTCCATCTCCTGGAACAACAAATTCCAATTTTTGCAAAATCTTTATTCTCGCGTGACGTTCCTCATTGTCGCGATGCCCGAGCCAGGAGTGTGTCGTGACGGTGTCGCAAATAAAACGTTCATAAATTCATATTGTGCGTTTTTCTCGCGGCGACCCCTTCGACGCTGTTGCACCCTCAACTCGGCGCTTCTTATTCGCTTCTTCCGTTACCGCCGATTTCTCGCGTCCCCCTTTCGCCTCTCCTTTCAATCATACGTGTTGACACATTAGCTCGAGTCAACATCGGATCTTCCGACGGACTCTTCGGACAGCCACGTGTGTACTGCTATTTTTTTTTCGTTTTTTTTTTGTATCTTTATTTTCCTCGCTATTTGTCTTTTTTTATCGAACAATCGTAAAAACAATTCCGAGAGTTTATCGTCGCTGAAGTGTATTCGATTAACACGGAACCAACTCCACGACCCTAGATAAAAAACAATGCCAATATCAAACCGGATGTCTCGCTTCATCTCGAATATATTTTTATAATTTTTCCACGTGTCTCGCATATTATTTTGTGTATGTCAAAGTTTACCGCGACAATTTTGCGAGTCGTGGTCGATAATATTGGACACAAGGGAAACACAAACGTTACCCTCGAACCAACGTTATATCGCTGCGCGCGCAGCGATATAACGCGCTTTGTTATGTAAATTCGTCATTACAACTGAGAACGTCGACAATCGAATGAGTTTCGTTGCTAATTACAGTAACGGAGCGACGCGTTAGCCTCGGTTAATTCCACTCCGGCGTTGTCGCACGAAACTTTCACGTATCGAGATTTCTCTCTGTGAAACGGCGTTGAATTTCTGGCGATCAAACGTCTCCGCGTTTAACATGCGAAACCCGTTGCATGCCCGTAGATCCATCGACTTCCGGTTAACTAATCAAAGCTCTTACGTAAAACCACCGCCGCGGCTCGACAACCTCCCTCGCTTCCGCCCGAGCGACACAAATTCAATAACAATTCACTGTCGAACGACTTTTCATTCGTTCGAATTAACGTTTCGCGAATCGAATGTTTACGCGTGAAAACTTTCTTTTTTTTTTTTTTTTTTTTTTTTTCAAAATATCATTCGACAGTTTCAAAGTCAGGAAAACCGGGTCCACCGGAAACGAGTCCTCGACTTCGCGGAGAAGGGAACAGTCGTGAAAACAGAGAAAGTACATAAAAATTTGAGAACTTGTGAAAATGCAACAAAAGCCGCACGAGTCGTAAAGAATTTATCACAACGGCATTTACAGTCCTGACTCGAAGTGTTCCTTCGACAAGTTACATCCATCGTATACAAACAGCATTTGTGTTATGGGCAAACGCCTCCCCTCTCCCTAATACACAGTTGATAAACATTTTTTTTAAATTAATATTTTTCAAAGAACGGAGACATTTACGAAACGAAGTTAATTCTCATCGCACACGGTAATGACAAGTTTTGACGACTTGTTTTTTTTCTTTTCTGCCTCGGAAAGACATTATTTTTATTTCATTATTAAACCTCTCCCTCACTTATTTTGCGAAATATCGAATAATAAAATCAAAATTGTAGAACTAACGGTTGGAAAGTGGTCGATTAACGGTAAGTAAACACTGCTAGCGCCAACGGGGCGAACGAAATGAATTTACGTACAAGCTGGTTTTCTTGCCATGTCGTCGCTTTAATACCGTGAACGGTTTGTCACATTCACCGCTCTCGCCCTACGGACTGGCGTCGATATTATTCGATGTGGTTGAAAGCACCGAGATACTCAGAGTCGCGTTTATGGCAATCGTCCACGGAACGAATGGGACGTCATAATGGAAATGATTTTAGATGCCGTTTTCCGGAGCCACTCGTAATTGTCGTTACAGGGTTGGTACGTTGTTGCCATCGACTCGGATAGCTGCCGAGACGCGACGCTAGCTGCGGTTTTCGGACGGTCGTTCTCGACTGGGGAGACACTCTTCCGTTTTATGCCGTGACATTCGTGAGACATTCGTGAGAATAACCGACGATTAACGACGATTTAATCAGAGAAAAAAAAATTGAGCGTAAAAAATCTCGTCGGAAACGAAAATTCTACAATATATATATATATATATTCCAGTTGGATGAATTATATAAATATAAATAGTGGATGGAATAAAATAATCGTAGTGGGTAATGGATAGGCCGTACTCACCGCACCGCTACCGTATCCGTTTTTCGTTGCGCATCAGCCGGTTTTAATTCCAACACTCGTAATCTACTTTCACTTCCATAAAGACGCATTTTCATTTTTTTTTTTCCTTTTTTTTTCTTTTCTCCACGTCGAATGTTCAGATGAAAAGGAAAGATCGACAGAGAAATTCCCTGAAAATGTAATGTAATGTAATCAGTGAGTCGAGCAAGTTGGGGAATCTGGAGGTTCGTTAATGCCATTAGGAGCATCCGCTAAACGATGGACATGGGGAAAATTCCTGAGCAGTTGGACGAAGACAGAATTTTCAGTGTATCGACGGGAACAATGTCGCGTCTGTCGATCGATGTCTGGTTAGCAATTACGAGAAGACCCTTTTCACTGTTTGTTTTATATATTTGGAAAAGAGTCTTCATCTCGAGGGTACATTTTTTTCTACGCTTGTCAAGAAAAAAATGTCGGAACTCGTGAAAGTTTTCGCAACTGGTGTTTCAACTCGAAACACTGCTTCGACTTGACGTTTCCCCTAAATCGTATTTCTTCCGGTCGAATAATGAGACGTTCGAATTGGATTTATATACGGTAATTATTACTGCCACACCATTCTCACTGCATAATTATGATCACTGTGAAGTATATTACGGTGTGTAGTACGTGGGTAAAATGGGGCTCTGTTCGGGTTGAATGAGGATTCAAAAGGTTCGCTGTGGCAGCACTCTACGGTCAACGGTGTAGCCCACAATTTATCATATGCCCGATGGTGGCCGTAACTGCACATGCGCATTCGGAAATCGCCGCATACGAGTAACGCGCAACCGATGCGCGCGCTCTCTATCGAACTGAGACACTTCGATATGAAACTGAGAGTGTGTACTCACTCTGAGAGATAGACATATGCACGAAGGTAAGGAAAACAAAGGCAAGCGCTACGGCCAACGTGACGCGCGTGCGAGGAGGAAAAGCAATAGACGTTGAGAAAAAGCGAGTGGAGCAGTATCGGGAAGCGACTAACTGGGCCTTTCGTCGATCGACGCTGCGGAGAATTTACTCTCATCTTAAATTCAGGAGGGATACACAAAACGGATCGTTAAGGTTAATATACTAATTCATTAATTTTTTTTTTTCTCCATCCCGTAAAGTAAGACGATCGAGTATCAATGATTTCGGTAAACGGTAGTCGTCGAAAATAAAAACTTTTGGACGGCGAATAAATCGTGGGAAATGGTGGTTTTGTCTGTGGCCAAAAAGTTCTTCATGCATCGGAACTCTTGTACTTGATTCTCTCTTCTTATCAGATCCTCACGCCGTCAACGCAATTTTTTTTTACCATCATTCGCCATCGATCGATATCGTTCGTCGCGTAATATTTCGTATCAGTCCTCGAACTGTTGACATTGAAGTGTACATTCACGAAGTTTCCGTGACTAATGGCGCCTTTTGCGTTTGATCGTTATTGCTAGAATCCTACAAAGAAAAAGTTGCGTTGGCACGTTTATCGCATCGGTTCATCGAATCGCCGAGTATTTTTTTTTTCCATTGTAGAAATTTATTGACAAAGACGTAGTTACGAATAGTCAAATAAAAAAATTGTTTGCTGAATCAAACATGTTGGAAAATATTTTCAGATGCCAAACATAAAGCTTCAGAGCTCAGACGGCGAGGTGTTCGAGGTTGACGTTGATATTGCAAAATGTTCCGTAACTATCAAAACCATGCTGGAGGATTTGGGTATGGACGAGGATGAAGAAGAGGTGGTACCTTTGCCCAATGTTAACTCGGCTATCCTGCGAAAAGTCATTCAGTGGGCGACATACCACAAGGATGATCCACCGCCACCCGAGGACGATGAGAACAAGGAAAAACGCACTGACGACATAAGTTCTTGGGATGCTGATTTTCTCAAGGTAAGCCGAGCATCGCAGCGAGATAGTGATGGAGTAGAAGAACCTGAATTAACATTGCCAGTTGCGGAGAGCAGTTTCGTGTTATTGTTGTTCACGCCCTAATAACGTGAGGAAATAAATGATATTTTTTGTTTTGTAGGTTGATCAGGGAACCCTCTTCGAATTAATATTGGCTGCTAATTATCTGGACATTAAAGGTCTTCTGGACGTAACATGCAAAACCGTCGCTAACATGATCAAGGGCAAGACACCAGAGGAAATTCGTAAGACCTTCAACATTAAGAATGATTTTACAGCTTCCGAGGAGGAGCAAGTGCGCAAAGAGAACGAGTGGTGCGAGGAGAAGTAAACAATCACAATAGAAAATAATTCTTAAATTCGACTTTGAAATTTATTCTATTTTTATCTCCGTTCATTTATCCCAGTCTCGAAATTATGAGTTTTATTATCATTTACTTGTCCGTAACATTAGCAAATATCAGGCTAAAACCATTTTCTAATTTAAACAGTGGAGCATAAGCGTAGCATATAAGTCGTAATCAACAGCATAGAAAATTTAAGATGTTAGCTTCGTAAGTTTAAGAGCTGTGAGAACTACTACCTGTTTCCTGTCAAAGTCATCACGATTGTGTCAAGATTACCTGTCGATACTGATCCGCCTTGAATAAGCTAAATATTATCGAATAAACACGATGATAAAAAAGCGTTCTCGTTGAAAATCGTCTATGTTTTTATCCCGGCAATTACTCCTTCGAGTTTAGTTACTCTGCGCACACTGCTAAACCTGGGAATCTAATTTTTCAATAGCTATTAAACAATTTGTCGATGATGTCTAACTAGGTTCAATCGACACAAAAGTCTTATGCGCCTCATCCGATGGAATAAAAAAATTCAGTTCGACACTCACGTTGAGTTTACAAGGAACATTATCTACACTGGAAAAAACAATCTTATGAAATTTAATGTACCGTATGGGAGGTTTTTATGTAAAAACTGGTGAATTAAACTTCCAGTCCGGTACATGGGCCTTACAATTTTTTTTCAAGTGTAGTTGGAATCAAACTTGACGGATCCTTTGTTCACTTCGATCGTGACGGGACGAAAAGAATGTCGAGGCGCGGCGGTGAGTGCTCTTCTCGCCAATTGCTTGTCTATACATAGTTTAACGATGTATATAGTAGAGTAGACGAGAAAAGTTCAATATGCTTGGGACGAAAAGGCCACATTTATTAAACTTATTCACTTATTCGAAGCAAAGCTGGTTCCGTACCTCGACTCGTTAAACGATTCTCTTGCCTGACAATTTTGTACCGTGCTATACGTAACCACAAATCATTTTCGTGGGTTTCAGAGCATAGGTTTGAGATCGGTTATGCTTTTTTTTCAGTCTACATGCAGTATATCCATACGGAAATAAGTGCGCGCAATTTTTTTACATACAGGCTGCATGGAAAGCTCCTGTTCGACATGGTATCCGTTATAATTGGCCTTTTCGCAATGGACTCGAATGCCAAATTCACTATTCACTATCATAAATTTCAGCTCGAGGCAGCCTGCATTGCAGTCGAGAAACTATCGAATTCAAAGAATACATATACATTGTACAAGTTATTAGAAGTACCCTTATACAAATGATCCTTAGCTTTCTGTCCCAATCGATGACCCTACAGTGAAGTTGAGGATGAATCTCACAAAACGTATATCTCGAGCCTATACTTTCCCATCGATCATTAAAAAGTAATTAGTACGACTGAGACATTAAGTGTTCCCTCCATTGATATTGAAAAAAAAAACGCGCCACATTGTCGGAGCCCCGTCTTTCTGGGTCACCCCGTATACGCACCTGGTTCTGAGGTTGAGCACAACTGCGAAATACACGGATAGAGGGGGTCGCGTTGCCTCGAAGGCGAGCCACACTACTCGGGCGGTTCGTTCGCTAGCGCGAGCTTCAGCGTCTTTCACTGCTCATCGCGGTATAGAATAAGTATTCTCTACAGGGTGTACCAAAGCCAGTAATTACTCGGGGCAGGCTTGTTTCGATTGACAATTTTTTTTTTTTTTTTTTCGTACGGTAAAAAAATGCCGTCGAAATATCCTTGCTCGAACCAATCTAGACGTGCGAACAGTTTTGTTCTTCTTCGGATTGTTTTCGATCTCCCTCCTCACCCTGTTCTTGAGATTACGAAGATAAGCACCACATGGAATCGTTGCACGTTAAAAAAAAATTTATTTCGCGTAATTCACACTGTCGACAATGTACACTCCTGTATAATATCGGTTTCGTAGACGCTCTACTGTATTCCTATATTCGACAGAGGTTCGTTAATTCAATCAGTGAGTTGACATTGAGACAAAAGAAAAGAAATTGTTTTTTTTTTTTTTTTTCGATGTTTCTCATAATGTTAGCATTACAATGTATTGGAGTCGATGAGTTGTCGTCGGCTAGCTCGTCCGAGAGGAAAAATCATGGACGAATCAAAGGCACTGAGCCAGGCAAAAGTGAGTTCCCTCGAAATCGTATACTACGACCGATCGCCGAAGCCAATCGAGAGCCAAGGTGTGGCGAGAGCGAACTCTGTCTCAGTCTCCCTTTCTACCTATCTTTTTACAGCTCTTACCATCCCATTCTCAATAGCTCGCTGCCATAACGCGTCGTAAAAAGAGAGTTCTCTTTTTCACTCCCTCTGACTCGATTCCCTTTCCTACGATCTACTTGACCGCGCTCCCTCGCTCCTGCGCGCTGGCCCACCGACTCGTCCTCCTTTACTCCCGCATAGTAGCCAACGTCGAGCCTCCGTGTATACGCTTCGCGCTGTGTATAATACTTTCATCCTTGTCCGATTCCCTCGCGAGCGCGACATTCCCGCTGTTCGCCTCCTCTCACTCGCCTCTCTCGCCTCACTCCGCGGTCTTTCCCCTCTACCACGAGAAACCCCCTCAACCTGGTAATCCGAGCGACGGTTCGCCGTTCGGTCCATTTCGGAGTTTCGCGCGGTACGGTCAACACACGTTATCCGCATGCGCGGTCCGCGTTACACTCGCATCGAACCTTTCTCACTCGAACGCCTCACACTTGTGACTAAACGTAAACGACGGTGCGTCGACCGATCGGCTTAGCTGATTGTTTACAGTGTAAAACATTTCCACAGTGATAAACAAAAGAATCACCGATTACATTTACCCTCCACGGACCTTTCGAAATACACGAGACACTTGTTCCATCCTTCGATTGAGTTTTTTTTTCTTTAGGATTTTTTTTGTTTTTTTTTTTTTTTTCAATCTGTACGAGAATCGAACTCGGTGTGCATCGGTTGTGCGGCTCCCGTTGCTGTTGCTATCGAGTCGCCGTGGTCCGTACCTGTCAGACAGAGCTCGAGAGCCGCCACTGCCGAGACTCTCTTCCTTCTCTCGTGTGTACCGTAGTACGTACCGTATTATTATTTGCTGGCTGCCTACCTGCCTGCCTGGCTGCCCGTTCGCTCGCTTGCCTGCGACTCCTGCTCGCCGGAGAGACGCGCATTCTCCAGCCACTCGGGTGAGCTGCGTGCGCTCTCCTCGCGAGAGACCCATGCGCTCACTCATCCTTTCCTTTTTCTTCTTCCTCCTCTTCTTCTACTCAGCCTCTCGCTCGCTCAACATCTACCGGGTCGACGATCAAGGAGGTACTTTATCAAATACGAGCACCGGCTCGCATTTCGTCGGACGGCGAATCGGAAACATTTTTTCGTTGTACACGCACTCGCTTAACCTCCTCGATTACTCTTCGACCGTACAAACTTTAACGCTTTTTTCACGCGCATGCGCAAAACTAACAAACGGTAAAAAAAAGGTTTGTGCATTTAACGAAAATTTCCTGCCCGCAAACGCGACCATATTTTTTAGTTCTTTCTGAAATCTCACGAAATAAATTGTTGAGAATTTTTTATTTTATTTTCAAGTTAACGTGGAACAAATAATAAAGATGAAGGTGGTCGAGAAATTTTCGTCAAACGTCGAAACCCATTTCGCTGTGTTTCCTTTCGGCGCTTAACCTCGACGAGTTACGTCACCTCGTACCCTATGGAATTTGCGTTTTTAAAAAGTTCACTCGCAGAGCGATTCAATGCCGAGTTTAGAAAAAGTTATTTCGGCTTTGGGTTTCCAAAGTATCATGTGCAGGAGCAAAGTCAAATAGAGTGAGAACAGCCTGACAATAGAAAATCGTAACGTGTTTTATGCCCGAGCCGTAATTTCGCGAGGGAATCGAGAAGTTCGGTTCTCAGAATTTGCGGACAGCCGGCAGCTCCTTTCCGGGAACTGGCGTGCCTACGCTCAACGCTGTATATAGATATAAAAGCGTGAAAGTTATCGAGGAAGCGGACAAGTCCACTACGCTCGTGTATCCCGTATAGAATGCGTAACATTGAAACTTCAACGTTACTTTACACTCGTGTACACAATCCAGCGTATCGACGGTCTCGATCGAGACTTTTGCTCTTGCTATTTTTTTCTTTCAAACACCTCATCTTACGACAAAGTCATGAACCTCGATGTAACGCTAAAAAATGTCTACTCGGGCTCTCGAGCATCGGCCATCATCCACTCGAGTCCCCGTCGCGAACCGTTACGCATTCGGACTTGATTCCTTCCGCAGCGCTTATTGTCTGTAATGTACGTGCTCGTAGCACGCTCTAACATTTCACGCGCGTATCTTACTCGTGTGTGATATCGCCTGTGGCGAGGCGAGCAACGTCACAACTCGAATGGATATGCAACCCCGTCGGGTTTCTCTTTTGCTTCATTAATGATAGTTCCACAGTCCCATAAACCTTAGTCTAATCTCGCTGTGTTATTTTAATACCAGGAATCTGACTCGAACGTTAACGTTGCCGTTTCAAAATGAAATTCATTGCGGAATTAATAAAACGCTTTAATTCAATTGCCATTATGGCGAACCGGTCGTTGACCCAACGCGTAACGCTCGAATGTTATTTTTGACGAGGGTTTGCGCTTTGCGTTATTTCAGTGAGTAATGGCACTTCGGATAAGGGGTAGCAAGGATGTCAAGAAGAGTTCTTACTATGTGTGGTATCTGGGATCGAGGGAGGCCAAGAGCGTCGACGCGATGCCCGGCGCCATAGCGTATCTCCTCGAGCGCGAGAGACTTCAAGAACCTTTCAAGGTCACGCTACAGGTGAGTCGCAGTTTACACTCGTGTTCGACGGCGTTCCGTCGGCAGGGCGGTCAGAAAATCGGTGAACGGCCCGGTTTCTCGATTCCCCGTAGAAAATTAATCAACGGAAAAATAAAAGGAAACACCAAAAAATTAAAGAGTCTCGTAACGCGCTCTCAGCGGTCACGCTGTACGGAACACCGTTTAGAAATCCTTTTGCTCGAAAGATATATCAATTTTTTTTTTTTTCTCCCCTCGTTGAGCACGCTGAGAACGAACGTTAGCGAGGTGAAAGCCCCGGAGCAGAGCGGCGCATTAATGTATCTGGAAATAATTATAGAAAAAGATTTCAATCGAATGAAATCATAGAATTTTTCCGACTCGGGCGAGGATGAAAAATACCGTCTATCAGATTCGCGTCGTTGAAAATATAAATATCCAAAGCTTTCTCATATATATATATATATATATAGATATATCGTAGGGAAAATCGAGTGATTTGGAAAAAAAAAGAAAAAAAAAATGGTCAACTTAACTCGTCGACCGCCGACCGTGCCCTTACCTTTCGGAATAAGTAACCTTTTATCTTAGGAACGCGGGCATCGTATCTGGGGTTAAAAAAAATTCACCGATAAACCTCGTCCCCCCTTTCTCCATCATACTTATTTTTAGCGTCACTCGGGTCCGCCCAAATTCTCGTCCTCCGATGGAAATATATTTTTAAAAAGGTTGAAAAAAAAAAAAAAAAAAAAAAAAAGGAAATTTACAAACCGGTATTGTTCGCTGTAATTCCCCGAGACTTATAAATAGCTCGCCGGTGTAATGTACCGGGCATTATCGTGTATAAGCTCCGGCCATTCGGTTCCATGGGTCGGTCGTTGTAAGGACACAGCGGCTCATCGAACTGCGCGAATCGTCCGATAGCTATGTCGCGCGAATACCGAAGTGGCCTATCGAAAGGAGAAAAGAGAAAGAGTGGCAGGAGCGAAGCGCCTTCGCTCGCCCGCCGTCCATTGGCGGAACTGCGGTGATATCGTATATGCGCGCCCGTCCCCGCGAGCGAACGTGTTGCGAATCGAAATCTTCGAAAGGAGATAGCGCGCCACTCGGGAATACCGACCGGCAACTTCTCCGAGACCCGTGGCAATTACGTTGCTTGAATTTATCGTTGATTTTGGGCGCATAGACGGAAAAAGACCGGTCACGTTTGGCGAAGAAAATATCATCGACACCATAACCTCAAAAAAATACAACGACAACGATGCCCTTAAACTCGACTTTGACAATTTATTTCGAGAGCGCGAAGCAACGGGTTCGAGATTTCTTAAAAAAAAAAAAAAAAAAAATAATAAAGAAGAATAATCTCCACTTTCATTGTTAATAGAACAGGCACGGTACCGCATTAATTCCATCGATGTTTCTGCAACGACTCGCGCGTGACCGATCATGCGGCTCTCGTCTAACTATTGTGACACCGCGCATGCGTTCGCCGTCGGGCATTATTATTGTTATTATTATTCGAGACGCATCGAAATTGTGCAATTGTAATTGCCAGTCGACAAGTCCCGACTCGGCGTCCAGTTACGGGGCAAGTGGAAAATAGTTAACCGCAACGACAATCGTGCGGGCATCGAAGCGAGATTGAGAAATGCAGATTAAATTTCTTATTAGCGCCGGACGCTGACCGAGCTGCTACGGCGGCCGACATTTCGGGCCTACCTAACCTCGCGGCATCGCGTTTATCGCCACGAAGCTGCGCAGCTCGAGCTCCGCGGAGGCCTTCGAGAAAGAGTAGAAAGTGATCGGACGACTATTTTCTTTTTTTCCCCCGTCATAGTTCTCCTTTCTCGAATCGCCACTTCTCAATCGATCGGCGCTGCTGTACGAATGAAGAATTTGTCTCTTGTTCCATGAACGCCACGATAGGTCAGCGGCAAAGGACTGAAGATCATTCAAACCGTACATCCCGGAGTCTCGACGAAGTCGGCGGTGAAGCACTTGGTGCCGGGTCACGCGGTTCTCGCCGCAGTTCAACGCGAGGACATCGTCGCCGCTACTTTTCTGCTTCCCAATCCTGCGACTAACAATCCAGTACACGTCCACGCTTACAGGTTAGTTATCGCATTGAAATAAAAAAAAAATAAAAAAAACCGGAAAAAATTCACACAAAGAAAAATAAAAATTATTATTACTCCAGTGGTGCACATTATTTTCTCAAAATAATTCGGTGACGCGTTTCCATTATATTCATTCGAAAACTTTATGACACGTGGAGAATGGAAATTAAAATTTATTCATTAAATTTCGTACTACGGAAAATAAGAAGTGGCGGTTAAAAAAAAGTTGATAATGTGCGAGGTAAAATGTGCTCGTTTGATCGAGGCTAATGTCATCCGGAGACTACGCGAGTCGGTTGTTGAGAGGGAAAAAAATGAGTGAGGAAGCGAGAGCCGGCGCGCCGAATGGCAAGGTGGTGAGGTAAGAGGTGACTTCCAGCACTTCCGAATAATAAAGAGCACGGCGTAGACGTTCCCGCGCTGCGTGCGATGGGATTTTGCGGCAGACAGAGAGACTATAATGGCCGCAGAGCTCGCCTCCTCGCGGCACACTGTGTACAGCGTAACGGACTCGGCTCATCGGCCAGATCTCACCTCATTGGTCGAGCTCTGCGGCAGAGCGGTCGGCTACGCGCGCTCGTATTATTCACAGTGAAGGCGGGCAGTTTAACCGGGCGATGGATCGACCGTGTTTACATTCGTTCGATTCTTCGCACGCGCACGCGCATCGGACCGTTGAGAATTTTATTTCAATCGAACAATTAACTTACAAAGAGACTGACGATCCAATTAATGTAATATCGGACGGTTTTGGTTTTAACGAGGATGGAACAACGTTGCATCGATAGTAAACACCATCGGAGGATAAGGGATCTCAAAACAAATTCAGATGTTGAACGAATCGCTAACAAAGCTATTTTACATCGGGTTCATTTCGAGGCCATGGGACTCGGACGTTCGAAACAACGTCCCAATTATTCATCTTCCCACGGCTTATGAATATATGTTTGTTAAAATTTTCAAACAGATGCGTGTCGGCCGAGACCGCGGAGCTGCTCGGCGGTCAGCTCAAGGCTCTCGCGTCGCAGTCGGAAAATCCCGCCAAAGTGTCGACGAGTGAGACGCGTCATCGTACCAATTTAGGAAGCGACGGGCGCAGCACGAGGGAATCCGAATCATCGGAGGGAAGCGGTGAACTCAGACACGTGGCTGCACAGAGTGCGACGATCTACGAATCCCTGGCCGCTGAGTTGAGGGCGAAATTAGGTGCGATTTTTTTTTTTGTTTTTTCGCGGTAAATCGTGAATCACAAAGAATCCCGAGATATTTACTGACACATAATTTCTCGCTGTAAACAGGAAGAGGCAATTCGGTCGACAGCGACGTTGGTCCGATTCTGCTGCCACCTCGGGATTACGACACGGTTCATCGACACCGTGGAAACTTGGCTGGCATAGAATTCAGACGTTGTCTAAATCAGACGATCGTCGGTGGGAACACGGCGACGGAAAGGGGTGGGACGAGAAGCGCGGCGAGCAGCGGAATTGGTTCCGACAGCGCAGCGACCCCGCCTCCGTATCAGCCGCATCATTCTCTCGGTCCGAGACCTTCCAGGCCATCGAGGGACACTTCTTCCGGTGAATTATTCTTTTTTTTTTTCGTTCTACATATCAATACGCTGCGTTGCTATTTTCTCGAGCTCTATTGTCCACGTGAAATAATTAAAGCGTCTCCGACGATCGATGAACGTGTCGACGCGACAAATGTTTCGACTAATCGGTTCAACGAAGCGAGAAAAAAAAAAGAGAAGTTTCGCTGGTGCGTGAGCGAGCGCACGAGCGATAGAAGGTCGATGGACGGATAAGGAATTTGGACACTTTCTACTCGCGGAACGAGCAAACACCCGGGGCTACGAATGCTCCTCGTTCGCGTGCGACTCGCCAGAGGCGCTGCTCAGCGCGCGTTCACGGCTGTGCCACTGTGTGGCGCTTGGCCCGTTAACCCCGTTACAATGCAAAGAGGATCCACGCGCGTTCAAACAAGGGACGAAGCAAAAAAAAAATCGCTCTCCACTCCTCTGAATTTATCGACGCGCGCGCCTCAACATTCCGCGACTAGATTAAATTCGAAGAGAACAACGAAGAAACGCGCGGGTGAAAGTATCGGTCGAAATACGCACCGACTCCGGTGGACAAAAAAAAACTCGTCCGTCGATTACTATGTACGTGGCTCGGGAAAAAAAAAAAAAAAAAAAAAAAAAAAAAAAAAAAAAAGACTCGTTCCGCGTTTAGTTCAGTCGCGCTGCGAACGCTGCACGATACGTCGAAGCGAAAGAGTTTCTCGCCGCGGGTGACTTACGCAATTACCGCCGAGCGGAGAAGCGCCTCGGGATCCGTGAAATTAAAAAAGAAAGACAAAAAAAACTTTGCGATACTTCGCGAAGAAATTTTTCCTCTTCCGATTGTGCACGGCGTGTAAGAATAATTGAATATGTATGGAGGGAGCTTTCTCACAGAGTGCATTGAAGCGTGCGTGCGTGCCGACTCGGACAAAGTGTGTTCATGTGCTGTAGTCGTATCTATGGGATAATATAGGTTATGTGTGGGCCGTCATAGTTTTCACGGCCAGGAGCGCAATGCCCTAACGAGGCGATCCTACTAACCGAGGATTCTAATTGGCACGGGGCGCGAGCGCTCGCTCTCCTGCCGTCCAATGGTCTCTCAACGGACGGTCAAACATACACGCAAGGGAGCTCTCACCGTCGCGCATGCGGCTCGTTATATTAGCGGAACGCCGGCAATGTTACCGAGCCGGGCCACTGACCCATATAATAAACACTTTCCAAAAAGCGTAGCCAAGTGTTATAATTGAGATGCCGTGAGGAACGATAAACAGAACGGAAAGCTCTATCGTCTCGGAGAAAAATATTTGACACGATTAAATAATTTAACATTTTCCATGACCTCTTGCATCGTCGAGGGCACAACGATATTTCGGTGATGTTCAAAGTGACTAAGATTTTTCTTTTAAAAATTCTATGCTTGTCCCAATTTTCGAGAATCCGGGACGCCTCTCTAGATTTCCTCCGAGTCCTTAATAACTATTCTCGTATCATCGTGAATTAAGATTTTTAAACGGGAAAATAAAGTTTCGGAAGAAATCTATTGTCCGTACTAAAAAGATAATTTCTACTGACGCGAGGCAACATGCGCGCGCCTAGACTGTCTCGCACGTGATTGGTGCGGCGATTGTCTCGACGACAACCGCCGAACCAATCACGCGCACGGAAACCCAACAGCATCCGCGTGCCTCGTAACCATCTAAATTCACGTTTTCGCTACACGACATATTGCACATCACGTAATTTTCGGTTTAAATAGTGCATTCTCGAAAGCGATGGAACGACAAACGACACGGAATTCTATCGTCTCGGAGGAGAATATTCGATACGGTAAAAAGATGAAAGAAAAAATGTTTGAAAACGTTTAGTCGGTCGAGGTCGATATCCGTCGAAAAGAATGGTTGACGAACGGGAAGCGACGCCGCGACACCGACTCTATGGGGCACCTGTTGCGCCGGAACGAATACCGTTAGAATGACAAAGTCGGAGCGTCGAGGAGCGCAGCCGCGGCCGAAAGAGACTCGGGAGCGCGGCTCTGGGATCGAGAGATTTGCGTCCCTCTCTCTCTTGCCTTTGATCCTCGCTTGCCTACTTAGGGTCGAACATGCGAACGCGACCGCGCCGACGCTCGCCTGGCATACTTTACCGGCCGTGGCATGTCGTACTTTACGTTCGTATTATGTACGTGCGTGGACGGCTCACACGCCGATAGCTCGCGCAGGTGCATGGCGCAGGTACACACGATTTGCGTAACTTCCGCTCGGAATGCGCGCGCACCGAATTATGATGAGAGAAACCTATAGGCGAAGTGTACTCGTTACAATGGCCGTAAAGCATTAGCTTCTCTCGTCGGCGTTAATAAATGGAGCGAGGAAGTGGATTCGCAGTTAACAAAACAGCACGAATCTCCCTGAGAATAATCGTCGACTCGACTTCCCGAGGTTCCTTAAAGAAGATACGCGTATATAGATCGGAGGGACACTTTGGGGAAAAAAAAAAAAAAAAAAAAAAAAAAAAAAACTACAAACGCACAGCGTCGGAACGAGACGAGCGTTGCGCGGAGGTGGAAGAAGGTTCCGCATTCCCGGCCCACAGCCGGAGGCCTCGCTTGGCCTTCTCGAATCTCTTTCGCCCTCTTCTCCTCCTTGTACTCTCCCGCGATATCTCGTTAAATCTCTTTGCCTCGTTTTAATTATTTACGGGAAAGCCTCTCGGCCTCCTTGGCCCATCGGCGATCTTTCTTGGCAACGGCAACCGCGTACCCGATGAGCTGTTAATTACGAAAAAAAAAAAAAAAAAAAAAAATATTAAATAATAATAATAAATAAATAATGTAAATGAATGAAAATGGACTTTTACCGTTACGCGGTCGTGATTGAGAATAGCTTTTTTGCATTATCAGACGAGGACTGGGGAGCGGCCACCGAGGACAACGAGTATCTGCCGCCGGACTCGGGTCAGTCGAACATGACGCTCCCACGAGTGCCGAGAAGTCCCGAAAGGCCGCAACACCAGGTCGTCGCGAGGACTGTGTCGCCCTCGAACGTTCACAGGACGAGACGAGCCCCCGAATTCCGACAGAGGTCGCCGAGTCCGCAGTACGAGCCCCATCTTGATCCGGCCGAGGTTACGAGTCCGAGGGAAAGATTTCAGGACGCCAAGGAAATGTTCAAAGCGATGGAACGCGAGAACACGACGAGGACACCGGCGATCGTCCCCAACAGATTGGTCAGAGAGTCGGACGGTCATCGCGTCGCTGTTCACAGGTGCCTACCACGATTATCCAACAAATCGATTTAATATTTCGTTCAATCGATATTTTATTTTACTGGCAACTTTTGAAAACTCATAACCGATAAAAAAAATTTCTATTCGTTAATGATATTTTCTATTTTTTTTTTTTTTTTTTTTTTTTTTTAATTATCGAACAATCAGCCTCGTTAAAAATCTTGGATTTTGTAATTTTCACTGTGCCGGTGCGATGCACACAAAAGACGTAGGAATTTATGATAATGGCTCTTCCAACGCCTTCATTATCGTCCCGATGCGGGTATATAACGTTACTTTTCTTTGTTCCGCATCTCAGGCTGGATTCATCGAGGCAGGTGAACAGGTCATCGGCACCTTCTTACGAGCACATTCAAGCGAGGCCCAACCATCAGGAGACGGTCGAACGGGAAAAGGAGATCGCTTACAGAGCGAGAGTGACGCCGAGGAGTCACTGCTATTCTGGCGAACGTTCGCAAGAGCCGGAAGTGTCGAGGATACGACCGAGGAGCTTCTATGACAATTCGTCGAGCGGAAGGGAAAACATTCATAGGGACAATAGAGATCACAGAGACCATAGGGATCGAAGAGACCCGAGACACGTCGTCGATTCCAGAGACGTGAGAATTTTTTTGATACCGCGGATTATCGATTCGTTTGTGTTGACGAAATCAAAAAAAGTCATCGGTCGATGACGCATCGATGAGCAACACTTTATAAATAATGAAATAACGTTTATTTCAAGTACACAAAAAATTGCCTCTCGGGACTTTGTTCTTCATCGCCATTTATTCATTTACTTTTATTGTTACAGGTGCGAGACTCGAGAGATCGACAGCACATTCGGGAGTTGCGGGAGAAACAACGGGCCAGACCCATCGCATACCAAGATATCTCGAAGCACGACAGATATCCCGGTTTGGATCGCGATGTGACGAGATCCGCGTTGGAGATCATACCAACACCTAGCAGATATCGTCACAGCTACGCCGAACCACCGAGACTCGGAATCGCCGCGCTCGACCCATACTGAGCGCCTTCCAACCCGCTATTGTTAATTGATTCATTCATCGAGAATTTAATTAACGGTTATATCCTATTGCTCATTGACGTATCGTTAACCAATATTTCTACCCGTGTACACATTGGCCTGGCTTGGTATAAATCATTATATCCGCCTATCGTTTTAACACGCCACAACGGCGCACGGTGTAAAAGTCATTTTACAGCGAACATTGATTCAACTGTCGGTGTAGAAGAACTTTATAGAATTTCCAACAGGTCAGCCAAGCAATTGGCATAACGCATAAAGTTTTTTTTTTTTAATTTTATTTTCATTTTTTTACTTGTACTGCCTATGTTATCGCAATTATACCGTTACTATTGACAAGCTGGCGATTGTATTGATCAAACGTTTCATCACGTTTTACTCGTAAATATTGAATAGTTGTACACGTACTTATATGCATATATAGTATATTTTATATACGTACATATATATATATGTATAAATACGCATTGTCATACGAGAGAAGCCTCACTAACGATAGAAATAATAATAATAATCGTACTAAATTGATTATCTTGTTTAATAAAGCCCGAATAACGAATTGTTGTCAAATGAAAATGAATCATACATTATATACATTTTTTTATCATTCGTCGCGTATATTTTATGATGCTAGGTTTTTTTAAATTTAAGTCCTCGATTACACAAAAGAATATGTGAGGTAGAATTTGAGGTTTCGGAACTGAAATTTTTCATGTTAATTCGTCAAATTCTCGATTCACATTCCCACAGATTATCTCTTTGTTAGTGTACAATCTAGAGAATGCATATATGAATTGCCAGAACCGTCAAACGTTCACGCATCGAGCGAAACGTGAATGCAATTAATTTTTTGTTCACACGAGTGCATTAAAACCCCTCATTCTATGACAACGAAACGCGTAGGTCGAAATTGCGCAATTTTTTTTTCTTCTCAAGACCGAAACCACAACGTAACCCTGTTTCATAAAATTGTAATCAGAATAATTGCGAGTCACTGGAAGCAACGTAATACGTAAATAGTAACTTCGAGGAGGAGGAGGAGAAGGGCGAGAGAATCGCTCAACTAGTATGGCGAAGTGGCGAATTTCTCTCGGGTGTCGTGTCACATTAACCGCAGAGCGTAACTCTCGTCGTGATTCTCCGCTCAGTAAAAAATATTACATTCCCATGAATCTACGATGTCTTTCTCAATCTCGGGACAACGATTACCGAGAGCTCGTTGCATTACTCGGCCACGATATTTATATTATAATACTCATTCAAACTTGAAAGACCGGCGAGTCCGATCACGCCATCTTTAATGCAATATTAATTTTCCAAGTCTATTTCTCTTCTATCGTCGTTTTATTTTCTGTCGCAATGCCACAAAATATTTATACGATATTCGGACAGTGATCGGATTTATGCCGAGACATTAATTCACATTCACGTTTCTCCTACTTCATTTTCGTTTGTTAATGAAAACATTAGGTTTCGCTCGAGCTCCTCGCAGAGCGTTGTCGCCATCTCGTTTTACCCGCTGATGAACATCGCGTCGCAACCGTGCGGAACGTTATTACCTCATGCATACGGTCCGCACGGGCCCGCACACGGATATTGTACACTCGAAGCTGGTGAGTCGGGGTGGGGATCCTGTGAAACCCACCGAGCATAAAATCTCAGGACGCGAATGTAAAGTGTTCGAGACATTTCCTTCTCTCCTATTTTTCACTTTTTTATTTTTTTTTTACTCTAACGGTAATCACATTTTCATCTTCGTCACCGAATTTTCAGGGTTATTCGGACTCTGGCTTTTTTTTTTATATTACGGTTATTCTACATAGTACATATTGATTATTGAAAATTGTCACACAATCAAATTCATTCTGACGTTACGATTTTAATAGGCTTTAGAATAAAATGATTCTAATATGAATTAGGATAAAAATATTAGACTCGTTTGGTGTAAGAACAAGTTTCAAGATGGATGATTATGTTCGCAAGGGGCTCGGGGATCGATAAATGGCATAGCGCTGCGCGTGTACCGAGGTACTGAACCTGGAGTGAATACGCGTACCGCATGAACGCAAACCTACACACTGCGGAGTGCACGGCGCGATCCCTTTCTCCCATAAAGGGCGAACCTGCTTGCTCGTTTACCGTCCTGCTGTGGGTTCTCTCGATGGCAGTGACCTGTTACAAGCTCCCCTTTCTCCTCTATCTTGCTGCGAGGCGATGGCATCGCGTCCCCACCATCCGACGTGCTCCCCGCGACGAACCGGCGTATCCTCTTCAAATGCCAAGTCTTCGGGGCTATGAACAACATTCTCTATGACTTCTGCATCGCTGAGCGTACTGTCAACAATATCTCAGTTACGTTCGAAGAGAGTACGATTTTGCTTTTTAAATTTGCTTGCTCGTACCAATTTTCAAGAATCCAAGATGGCTACCGAGGATTCTTCCAAAGAAAACGACGTATTCACGGCATGACGTCACCGGCGATTAAAAAGTGAAATGATAAAAAAATGTATCGTCCAGACAGAGACCTAGCATTCGATCGACGACAACAGTAAGTTGTACTACAGCGAGGCACATGCACGCGCCACGAGTGCCTCGCACGTGATTGGTGCGGTGGTTGTCTCGCCGACAACCGCCGAACCAATCACGCGCATGGAAGTCCAGGAACGTTCGTGTGCCTAGAAATTCTATGAATTCATGTTTTCGCTATACGAGATATTATATATTACGTCATTTTTGTTAAAAAATATTGAATTCTGATAAAGGTGTGAACGTATTTTCAGTTCATTTCCGATTAAAAATCCTATAATTCGTAGCGGGGAAACGAGGCGGCCGAGTCACAATAACGTGCCGGTTCCTAATGCATAGACGTCGACAGCAATAGACTACAGAGTCTAGAATGACGTGACCCCATGGCTATCCACAGCCAGCGATGTTGACTACGTGATAGAAAAACGGATGGCCCGACTTGTCGGAAGTTCCGTTGCTCTCGATGCATAATCCACTTGCCGCGTACAAATACGTGTTACACTACAAAAAAAAAAAATGACACATTTTATGCGCTCACGCGCAGCGACCACGAGCGCCTTTACTCGTTTAGTTATTCGCCCGACGCGCGCGTCCGCTACGTACAGCTAGAGCCACCTCGTAAAAACGCTGCTGAGCAACACCGTAATCGAAACCGTAACGCGGGCATGCGAAAAGGCCAATTTCCCGAAGCACCAAACTCCCGTAACTCGCACGAGCGAATAATACTGACAAAAGTCCTCGAAAATTTCCAACCGCTCGAACACTCGAATTTTTCTACGACGCTTTAGATTCAGCTGTATGAAAAGACAAAAGATTTTGTTCTTTTGTCTCATTTTTTTTTGTTTCTATAATGTATTTACACACGTATATTTCTACAAATATATATATATTTTTTACAACGATTTTGTTGTTGGCGGACGATGCATTGGCAGTTAAGCCTCTGTTACAATCGGCTCGTGCAGAGACCGTTCCAAAGCCCCCAATGTGGGCTGATATGGCGCGCATCACTCACGTCCATGCGGCATACCGGCATACGCGGCTCAGAGTTCGCTCCGCTCGTGCACATAGCTACGCATAGCTATGCATAGTAATATATCCTTTAAGAATACGGAGACTATACTTAGACCATACGGATTCCTGCGGCAGCAGGAAATCAGATAATTCAGCGTAACACGTATACTCACTTACACTCGTGACGGAGAAGATTCCGGAAGAACAACGAAAAGCTTCTGTCAGTAGATTGCAGTGCGCCGGGAGACTTTCCAATGAGAATTATATATTTGTTGTAATGCCGTACTTGAGAGCCGCGGAATGTGAGAGGATCTAAACGGCGACATTACAGTCTGCAGTATCGAATCAGGGAGCGGTTCTCATTTTTATCATTGACGTGTCGATCGTGATCAGCTTGTTAGACACCGGAATGAATCGTTTCCTTGAAAAAAAAAAAAAAAAAAAAAAAAAAAAAAAAAAAATCTTCAGAGTCGACGTTTTATAAACACGAATACACACGCTTGAGTTTCGAGCCGGGTTTGTACATGCAGCGAGCCACGTTCGACGGTTGTAAATTGTGGCGGGTGCGGTGCCAGTAAAAGTTTTAGATTTTTATCGTTGATCCGTTCATCGATACTCGTTAGATTCCGATATTGTCGTTTCGCTCCTTAACAAAAAGAAATCGTCTCGTTGGACGTTCGAGAGACACTGATACGCCGTTTTACGTTCGGGCCTAAATCTCGGAAATCCCACGGGACGTCCGGTGTACTGTACATTCGGTAGAGCGAGCCTCTTTCGACGTAAAAAGTGTGCCAGGTGCGGACTGCGCGCGAGCTTCTTTCCCGCCGTCGGTTCCCAACGGGTCTCGACGGGTCTCGTGACGTCAGAAAGAAGCCCTCGGGGCCTGCCTCTTTCTCGAGCGTCGCAGCCGAGTTTCTGCCATAATCCTTCGCCACAGTATGCTATAGGCGGGCGCTCCGCGAACTCTCCGGATCTCGCATTTGATTGGCCAATCGCCTCGACGGTTACGACGAGCTGCGGAAATCCGCTTCCGAGAAATAGAAAACTTCCGAGTATCGTGTACGAATATACATAGGCACGAGTGCCAAGTCGGGCGAGTTCGGCTGCTGTTTAAGCGACAGCACGTATCCATTCCTGAAGTATACGATTATCGAGGAAGCGTTTTACGAATCATTGAAAGGAAACAATGGAAACATTAGGTTATGTCGGATGATTTAGTTCATTTAAAATTAATCGATCGAACTGCGGATGTAATTGCGGGCCAATCGGGCGACGAGAGGGAAGCGATCCGAAGACTTTCCACTCGTTCCATTATGGTGATCGTGTGCCGATGGTACAGCGGTGGGAGACTGACGGATTCCTCGTAATTAACATGGCAACGACCCAGTGACCCACTCGTCGACGCCATTTTCGTCGTCGGCTCACGAAATGCCGACTGGTGGATAAATTGTCCGAGGCAGGAAGAATTGAAAAAAAAAAAAAAAAAAAAATACCGCCGCAGTTTACTTTTTTGCACGGTGGCTCACTGTCGATTCTCTTGAGGAATATTAGATATTGAATGTCCAGATGGTAGTTGTTGCTACGAACATGAAAACGAGGTTATGAAACCTTTGATATGTTTGCATAATTTGCACTGTAGAAAGAAATAGTACGAGATTCGACACGCCGGACAATTATAATGAAAAATAAATGTTCAATGTATTGAAAACGGTGAGAATACGCTATACACAATAATTGAGTTTCATTGAGATAAAAGACGTAAAATGTTTCATTGTCATTTTCCATAAACTTAACGTACCATTTTTTGTACATTAAATTTTAGTCCATCAAATGAAATTTGAAATTTCGTTTGAGGTGCACAGAAAAATACATTGTAGGAAAAAGAGCCGAGGAATCAGACTGAGGAAGAAATATATAGAGAGAAAACGTGTCTGTATATCGCCGAGTATGAAAAATGCAAGTGCTCGGTTGATGCGTAACGAGCGAAACGAGCAATGAAATTTTTCATCGGGATTGTATTCAATTTTTTATTCATCCATCTCCCGCGGATTGTTGAACGTCGTTGAATGATTTAACCTTTCGCTCAGTTACATGCGCAACGCATATAATTATAAACGGTAACCGTTTGATTATGTTCTTTGAATGTTAATAGGTGCCGAGTGATGTCCATAGCGGCCGTTACGTACGGAAAAGGAAGAAAAATTGTAGCGCGTCCTTACTCAGCCGCCTGTTTCCCGCGCGGCCATCATCGCCAGAAGAGGAAGGCGAAGAAGATGATGCGCCGTCGCGGCCATTTGCTGCTCGGACGCGGCGCTTAATGGCGCCTAATTCCAGACGACAATATTCGCAAGAGTAGACCACGCGGATACTTCGACGTCGTCATAAATCGAACGAGTATCGCGCCTCGCTACACGGCGTATTCCTTCGAGAAGAGGATGTATCTTCCACAATTTCATGAGCCTTGAAAACTTGGTCAAGGTTCTCACGGAATAGTTCCAGAACACAGGACAAACAGAGCCTGAAAATTCAATTTACACATTGCGTCCTGGTAACTATTTTTTTATTTTTTATTTTATTTTATTTTTCGTAAAATTAACGAACTTTAATGAGATTGCTCTTGACTTATTTTTTTGAAAAGTCGAAAAAAATAAGGACAATGAATTCTTTCAAGAATTATAAAAACTTGAAGCTGAGAATCTCTGATCGAGCCGGACTCGGGTGGCAAAAAATAGTTTCTTATTCGCAGCTTAGAAACGGCGAACTGGTAATTCCGGAAACTCATCGAGACAGAGAGACAAAATGGCCGGCGGAGAGTTTTCGAGCTGGCCAATGGCAACCTCGATGGGCCGAATACCAAAGCATTCACGATCCCGAGGTCCGGGCGTGAATCACCGTAAAATTTAACGCGCACGTATAAAATGACAACGAGAATGTGACGCGAAGAGGTAGAAACGAGAAGATACATAAAAATTCAAAAATGTTCGCCGACCAACCGCTTTTTCGGGCGAATAATTTCCATAGGAATTTCCAATCGCTTTCTTGGCGTTCGTTTCGTCGGAGACGATAAAGCCAATGCTGTCCGAATTTTTATTCGGCTTTTATTCACCGTCCATTTATTTATTTATATTTTATTTTTTAGTTACTGACGTGCTCAATTACCGAGCGACCGGTTGCTCCACCGTCGTTGCGCACGAGATTACACACAGAACTTTGTGTATCGGAAGCTTCAACGATTACCCGACGCACTTATATCTTCGTCACGAAATATTATTCGCGAAGCAAACAAGTTTCATCGTGTCCGTTAGAGCTCGAGAGAGAGAGAGACAATTATCTCAGTGATTGTCGCCGAGGAAGCTTCGTTTCTTTGTAGCCGTGACTCTGTATACGTCACGCTAAAAAAGGCACACGAATGGTCGAACGAGTCCCCCTCCACATCCTCTAGCGACGGCAAGGAGACGCGACGTAGCAAACGAACGAACCTTTGCCAAGGTAAACACAGTTCTACAATCGCCAACCGCGTCATATCCTCGAACTCTGACCTACAAAGGGCCTTGACGCGAGTGCGTCGACAAACATCCGTGGCACTGCGTATATTTATTCCATGGTGTAACAGAGAAGCATCGTAAAAATACACTTGCCGATTGCAATGTATACGACGGAAAACGACACAAAAGTATTTTCTGCTGTATTATTGTTTCACAAGGAACATTTTATTGACGAAGCAAATGTAATGTACACCGGGCTTAATAATGTATTGTCCAAGTGTGGATTGAGTTTGGACGGTACGAGGAATTCCCCGTCGAGGCGAGCAGCAGCAGCAGCAGCAGCAGCAGCAACCTCATCGTCGCGACCTATACCGTCGCTGTAGTCTATACTTGCCAACAGAGAATAGTAAATGCACGATTCAGGGACGTAGCTAGATCGAAGATTTCTACCGCGAAAGGCAAAGCCGAGAGAAAGATTGTTGTGTGGGAAAGAGCGGGCGAATGCGCGGGGGGCGCGTTGTGTCTCGATTTACAGGCCAGTCGGAGAACGAGCGAAGGCACGACGAGCGAGCGAGGGAGGGAGGGAGGCCGGCGAGCCACAGGTGGGAGTAGCGCACACCCGGTAGGGGATAAGAGTACGACGGAGCCGCGCACATCGGCCGAGCGACTGAGGAGGTGCGACGAGGACGAAGCTATTTCTTATAGTCAGGTAAACGACGACCGCCTGCGTTCGCAAGCCATTGTGGATTTCGTGTTCTCAGTCCGGCACCGACTGCCAACATCGACGCAAGAGCCGCACTTCCATCGGTCGCGCGCGCATCCCCCCCCCCCCCTCCTCGAACGAAAGGTCCAAACCAGAGTTGTATCTCGATACGCTGTCTCACCGCCGAGGGAGACTTCTCGGATCTGAGGAAAGTAATTTTGAAAAAAGTTTGGCGACGCGTAAAATCAGTGGAAAATTTTGACGTTACGCGTGGGACAGATATATCCGTTGAAAATAAAAAATATCACTGTTTATCGCGGTTTATTGTTTACTCGTGCGTCGCGCCGTCAGTGACTCTTCTTCGCCATATTACGAGCGACTCGTAGTATAGTACGCGGATTGAGAAGATTGAGAGAGAGAGAGGGATTGAAAAATATTTGCCCGTAGGCCAGGGAGCCGCACCTCAGTGAGATTCCAGAGACGTCGACTCGGTGGACAGGCGTACCCGATCTCTCGAGACCGCGTGCGAAACGAATTCCGTGAGGGCACGTATGCCCTGATCCGACGCCACTGGATTCTCGGGGCCCGCATACCGAGAACCCGCGAGATACAGCAAGGAGGTAGAAAGGAGAGGGGGATATAGAAAGGCAACCTTCTTCTTGGCGGTACAAGAATTCCCGTTGGTGGAAGGGAGACGACGGCGGTCTTGAGAAACGAGCCAGCCAGGGAAGCCAGCCAGTCAGCTAGCCAGTAGTGAAAAGGCTGAGAGCAAAGGACAAAAGTAGGAAGGCGTGTGTGGTTGCGATCCGGGAACCGGACCACGGTAACCGGCGAAAGAGAGACGGTAGAATCAGCATCAGCGGCGGGAGCGCTTCGTAGCTCTGCGGTGAGAAGAAGAAGGACGGTGACTGAGATGGAAGAAAGGCGGCCATAATGGCTTAAAGCGATATTCTCGAAACGGACAGTGTCGCTGCATACCGTTCACAGTGTTGACACACGCACGATTAATAAGAAAGAAAAACGAAAGAAAAATATAAATATCTAAACGAATAAAATAGAATTGTATCGAAAAAAAAAAAGTCGAGAACAATGAGGGGCTCGAATCAAGACAGCGCGACCCCTTACTGTCGCTGCCGGGTTCTCTATCTGGGAAGCTCGGTGCCCCACGCGAGCAAGGAGGGTCTGCTGGGCGTGCAGGAACCTTTGCGGGAGCTTTATCCCGAGCAGGGGGCACTGGGAGCACGTGGCATCGACAGTTGGCTCAGCGTGTGGAGCAACGGTCTTTTGCTCGAGAACGTCGACGAGCATCGCAAGAAAGTGACGAGATTCTTTCCCATCGAGGCGTTGCATTACTGCGCGGCTGTGCGTCACGTTAAAGGCGCCAGCGGTGACACGTCGACGACCAGATTTTTACCTTTGGACTCGCCGTTCGCGAGGACACCGAGTGCCAATCATCCGCCGCTCTTCGCCGCCGTACTGAGACGAACAACCGGGATAAAAGTCCTCGAGTGCCACGCCTTTATCTGCAAACGCGACATGGCGGCCAACGCCCTCGTCAGATGCTGCTTCCACGCTTACGCGGACAGCAGTTACGCCAAGGGTCTCGATCCATCGACGGCGACGATCACGACGAACGGTGCACCGACCGGATCGCATCCGTCCAACGGTAGTCTCTATCACACCCTCGGCGGATCCTGCACGACACTGGACAACAACAGTCCGCCTGGCACGAGACTGGACGCCGCTTCCACCGACGACGCGAGTCTCTACAACGGCGACGAGAATCACAAAGTTTGGGCGAAAGGTCGCGACGAGGTCGACGCCATTTACCAGGAGCAAGGTACACTGAGAAGCACGAGGGGCTCGAGACCTCGTCAACTAGTCGCTCCTCCACCGCCGCCACCTCCTCCGCCTCCGGCGCAGTCTCTTCTTCTCGACGACACGAGCGCCGCCACATCGGCGCGCAGAAAAACCAACAAGAAAGTCAAGAAAGTCAAGAATCGTCAGATTCACGACGATATAATTCAGCAACAACAGCAGCAGCAGCATCACGGTATTGGCCAGCAAGCGATATACACGAACGGGCATGGTCATCACACGCTCGGTCATCCGATAAGGCAGCAGCACTATCACAGCCACCAATTGCCACCGAGCAGCAGATCCGTGGCCGGAACACTGGCGAGGCCGGCACCGGTTCTTCTCGTGCCAGCGGCCACCCTGCCCCGCAAGGCTCATCATCATCATCCACGTGGAATGAGGCCTGTACCAGCGGCCGCGCCGATCGTACCGGTTTACGCGCCACTGCCGGTCGTACCACCGCCGCCGCCACCGACCGCCATGTATCAGCCCGGTAACTACGGGACCGCTGGAAACAGAAGCAGAAGATCACACCAGCCGGAAGCCGTAGAGTCCTCTACGCTCGGTGCGTCGCGGAGGCTCACGGCTTCCCACGCCGATCTCACGGCTTCGGATCCGACGAATCCCGATAATCCGGAGAACGAGTCGCGCTTCGGGACTGGCATATATCGACGCAAGGGCCATCTCAACGAGCGCGCCTTTTCTTACAGCATACGCGCGGAGCATCGCAGCAGGAGCCACGGTAGTCTCGCGTCCCTTGGATTCAGTCCCGCACAAAATGGAACCGCGTTGCCCAAGGAGGAAAAGAAAGATCGGGAGATCGCCCAGCTGGTCGCCGGATTGAATCTCGAGGAGGAGAGGGGACATCATCACCCACCGGGACCCTTTGGCAGGAACGTAAATTCTCATCATCATCATCATCATCATCATCATCAGCATCAGCAGCCGCATCAATTGCAACAACCTCAGCCACTACCGAGGCCGAGACCACGTTGATGGAACGCGAATCGAAAGAGAAAAGTACACGGGAACGCGGAGTCCCCTGGAGAAGAAATTCGAAAGGGTTTTGCCATTGAGCCCCTCCCCCGCAGATCATTAGAGTTTATTGATGTTGGGGACGGTCGGACGTAGAGAAGCCATTTAATAACTAATTCCCACTCTATATACATATGTATCGTGTACGACATACGAGTTCGTTGCCTCTTCGATAATTGTACGAAGGACACTTCATTAGCGTCACGCGTAATATGCACTGTAACAAAGTCGACTGGGGCACACTAATACGCTGCGAAGGAAATAACGTAACGACTTTCCTGTCTCAAACGAGTAGCTAATTGGATGGTCTTGAATATAATTGTCCCGTGCGTGCACCTTGCGAACCACCGGGAAGACTACGAAAGTACAGTTCGTATATGGTGGTCGTCGCTCTCTGAGCTATTCCTTGTTGCAGCCTCGGGAGCTGACTCTTTATTTTCCAATCGTGGATCAAAAATATTCGCCTGTATAAAAAATGTTGCGTAAGACTCGATTGTCCGATCGATTCTCTTGAAAAAAAAAAAACAAAAAATTCTCCGCCGTCTCAAATGTTTCGTCGATCGATAGTAAAATACATATATCCAAGGTTGTCCAAGGCTGAGAGAACACGCGTCGGATTCCATTTCGCAACGTGTTTCCATCGTATGCATAACGTTCCATACCGCCGATAGAGATTGAAAAAAATGCGATTCCGGTTTGCTCGCGACACCGAGGCGATCAAACACGCAGAACATAAAGTACAGGTGTAACCGTCGGAATGTTTTCTCTTTAACGAGCATTCGCGGTGCGTAGCGCTGTGACTTCCAGCAGAATTTAACGACGAATGGATCAATTTATCGTTGATTTTCCCTTGAGATACCGCGTACCGAGTCGTTGCTCTTTCGTCATCGGAATACCGTTATTTTTTTTCTTTATTATCAGTCAGTACACTGTCCTACATTACTGTTCTGTCGACACGAGTCTCAAGATGGTTTCCAGACGCGGAGGGGGCCCCCGAGATCGTCAGCTCGGAGGCAAATGGGCTGCTCGATAGCCAGCACGACGAATCGGGCTCAATTAGCGTTCCCTGTTAGGTGTCCCAAGATATCGTCACGGTACTTTGATGCTCTTTCTCTTGGATGGTCCAGGGTTCTCCGTGAACCCTTACCTGTTTGCCATCTCGATGCTTCTCCGAACAAACGACTCACGTACAAAAATCTTTTACTCTGAGAATCCATTGGGAAGCTCGGCCGGGCGCGTTGACAACGACCACTGTGCAGCCATCTTGAATCTCGAACACAAAATTAATCGAATGGATTCCAATGTTCCAACGATCACGAATGCTCGGAACGAGAGGTGTAAATTATTTCTTGGATGAAAAAAATTGTTGCGTCACGCTCGCTACAATAATGACGATAATAATCATCGAAGCGTGAACAAAACGCATATAGATACGGTGTGGTTGCGTGTATCATTAGTCATGCCGCGCGAACGAATCTCAGTGACATCGCACTTCACGGCTACGATGCTGTCACGAGGTGCGAGTTCGACATAAGTCTTCTTTTTTTTTTTCTCTCGTTTCTCTTTCAATTTTTATTTGTCCCGTCGAGTCCCGTCGTTCCCCACGAAAGTCGAAGAGTCCTTACCGAACTCGTATAAGTATGTATATATATATATATATATATATATAAAAAAAAACATATCTTATAAATTTACAATACAATACTGTTTTCGTTAACGTAAACGTACTTACCAAATGAACGAAGTCGCATGTTAAAATGCGACCGTAGACACGCCATTTGCAACGACTTGTCTCAGCCACCGTGCTGCGGACACTCCATCTTCGGAACAATTTTCGGCTTCCCCCCATTTATTTTTCATTCCGAACCGAATATTGTTCTCGTATGAAAAAATAAAATAAAATAAAAAAAAACGTGAAACGAAATAAAAATATATATATAAAATCATCGAGAGACACGATGTACTTGTATTACGATAGTTTTAAAACTAATTTCTCTGCTACCGCATGTTCATCGCTTTTTGTTCGCCGATTACGACGAACGGAAAAGAACTGGCGGAGCGTTCGACATTGTAGAAGTTTAATCACGCTTTGTTTTATTCCACGCGAACGAATAGATACGAGTCGTTTGCACAAACCCACAACAAATATCGGTGTCGTAACGTGTTGTCCCTGACAAATCCCCCCCCCCCCCCTCCCCCGCCCCTTCCCATTCCGCAAGGTCTCTCACAATTGTGCATCGCACATTGGCCTGTGCCGGTGCAACGTTACAGCGGGGTTTTCATCGAGCCGATGCCACGAGAATTGATAAACAAGCGAAACATTGTTTCACAGAAATATTAACTCCCATCGCCGAGAAGAACGATGTGTGTGAGTTTTTTTTTTTTATATTCAGTAACGAGTAACGTGGAACCAACGTTATTTCTTCCACGCAATGGCGCCGATCTTAAAGAAAAAAGACTTTTCGAGGGTGAATCGACTGTGGACCATTCGTATCGAAGCCGATCGTACAAATTTAACGATGAACATCGGAGACATCGATGCGCGTATCGGAACGATCTTCGGCAGTCTTCGGCGCTTGCGCGACCGCCGCAACGCCAACGAGATCGTCGACGGATCGAATTACCGTCGACTCGTAACTGGACGCGTATGGAAAAAAAAAGAAGAAAATACTGTACGTGAAATATATACATATATATATATATATAGAAGAACAACGAATGTACGACGAGTGAGCGATGCGAGACCGAGGTGCGAACCCTGAGCGTCTCTAGAGTGAATGTTAATTCGTGGAGAAAACGGGGAACGCGCGTGTCCGCGGGATCGTTCGGCGAACGATCGCGAGCCGGAATAACACGATCGTCAAGCTGCGAGGGAACGACGTCGAGGAATGTGCCATCGAGTGTGCGAGAAGAAGGAGCGTGTAAAAAAAAAAGAAAAAAAGGTGTCTCGACGCGTCACGTTTACTGCGACGGTTCGGAATTTCGAGCGAATTGGTGGATCGATGGATCGTTAATTTTCGGAGGAAAGATCGGCGAACGCGAGATGGAAAAAAGACGTCGCAACGGCGTGACGCGTCGAGAGGTCCTCGAAGCGTGCGCGCCAATAATACTGTACGAATTTAGCTGTGCAAAGAACGACAATAATAAAAATATATATGCAAACGTACATCCGGATCGTTGAGTGGATCGTTGGATCGTTGTTTGTTTACTTCCAGGGCGTTCGGTTCGTTACTCGTAACCGGATCCGCCTTGGTTTTTAGGTCGTAGAAACTTTGTCCGAGGCGACCCTGCGTCGAGAGTCGTCCCGTTGACAAACGGATCGAGGGAGAGAGTTCGTCGATCGGTATCGACCTCGGTGACATCGCGATGTCGATCGTTTCGCGATTATTGTCTCCGTTGCGACAACGCGGTCCGCCATTGAAGTCGGGCGTTCACGCCGACGACCTCGAGAGCGATTCCCACAAAGAGTGTTCACGTGCTGCCTCGAGTATTAATATCGCGAACGCGTTAAAAGCTCGTATTACAGTTAGAAGCTAACGCTTGTACGTGAGTAAGTGCACAGAACCGATGTACAGTTACGTGACGGGCGAGAGCGGGCGCCCGCGGAAATTGGGTCACTCGGTCGAAACCATTTATTTCATCAACGTACGGTGGGGGTTTTTCTTTTTTATTAATTTTTTTCTTCCACCAAAGCTCAGCGTTTGCTCGTTGCGAATCGCGTTATCGAGAGCGATTGACACGACCGAAATTCATTCGGAATTCGAACGAAATATGTCAGCGCGCGCGATGCACACAAGATGGCGGAGCGAGCGACAAAATGGCGTCGCAGTGACGATCGACGCGTTCATCGATACATTTCGGTTTAATGATCTTTTCGTTCATCGATTATTCTCTCTGTCTTGCCGTTCATCGATGTTTCACGCGCGAATCATTAAACTGACAAATAAAATTGTGTCTTTTTTTTTTATGTCCGACGTGCGACGAAGAGCGACGCAAGTGTTTGACGAAAAACGCCATTTGCTCACCGACGACTCGTCGGTTCGTTGACTTCTGAGCGGCTCTCGAGATAGATCGGTGGCGTTCGCGGTTCTCGACTAGTGAAGCACGCGGCTTCTAATCGGTAAGAAGGATACGCACTGCGAGGATTTGTCTTTCGCAGTAGCCATGCGGAAAACCGTACGGCGAGTAGTTTCAGAGTTGCGATGCATCGGTAAGTCAACAGCACAATGGAGAACGGCTCGATGGCTCGCAGGTCGAACGGTTTTCCTCGGCGCGAGTCTGTTCGTCCTCGGAGCGGTGAGGAAAATTGCGCGACCATTCTCGTCGCGCGCGACCAAAGGTCAGCGATCATTATTGCCCGAGAGTACAAAGTTTCGTCGTGGAAAAAAAAAAAAAAAAAAAAAAAAAAACCGTCATCGAGCAAAGTACGAATGCGAGAAAAAAAAAGTAAAAAAAAAAATTAATGAGAAATTAATGGCGGCGACGATTCGCGCTCTCGTAGTTGAATAATTTGTCGATACAATTCGATTCGTCGCAAGCGACGATCTAGAAAAAAATAATTCTCCGGCTAGAAATTTTTTTTTTATTTTTTTTTAATTTTTTTTTTCGGTCCCGACGAATTTATTTGTTTGATCGTGCAGCGAGAGTCTTCCGGATTCCTCTCGAGCACACTCGTATTTCACACCGCTCGTCTCCGCTCGCTTTCACGAGCGACTCCTCCATGTAAATTCTTTTCGAGCGCCACGCGGATACGTTGGATGTATCGCGAGTGACAATCGACGAATAACCACGCTCGTTCTCGAGCCCGTCAGACTGTGTAATTACCTCGCATAACACAGCGAGAACGAATGCGAGCCGCAATAGCGACAGCGTAATCGTGGCGGCTCGACACGAGAACCACATCCGGCAAATAAATCCATTGACCGTTAGCCACTTGACAATTTTTTTCGACCGTCGTTCACCTCGAAAAGTCAGAGAATATCGAAGATTTTAATTTTCCTCCGCGGAACATCTTCGAATTGAATTTCAAACATTTAACCCCAAACACGGAAAAGATTTTTCCTGGATCAATTTAATCTGCGTTTCGAGCATGCCCGACAAACTGTGCCATTCGATATTGTGTAAGAAGTGAAAAAAAAAAAAGAAAAAAAAAACCTATAGAAAATATTTGCCCGAGGAAATATCGACCGGGACGGACGATCCGCGATGAACGATCCACGTCGATAATTGAGTTTGCGCCGTCGCGGAGTATCGACTGGTTGCCGGTGAGCGAGGGAAAGCCGATTTACCGACCCGTCTAGAGTTCTCGCTTCTCTGTTTTACGCTTCTCCGTTTTACTTACAGATGCGCTACGATCCCGTGAAAACGTGGTACGGGAGATGTAATCGTCGGAGCGGGGAGTCATCTTCTTGTCGTCCGACTCTCGGCTGAACCGCTCGACCGTACGGAGAAGGCGGACCGCGTTGCGCGCAAGACTTCCGGTTACGGGCGAACGGTCTCTGGCGAAGGTAACGAGTCGCAGCTGCCGCACGCCGAGTTCAATAGCAACAGCAATGAGCTCTTATGACGTAACGCATGCACAGCTATGCGCCAACTTCATCAATCCGCGTCTGCACTTTGATGGACTTTGAACGCGAATCAAACGCGAATCAAACGCGAAGTCGGATCGGCGCATCTGCCAGCGAGCTCGACGAAAAGGAGATTATTCGATTGTCGGTGTCGATCGTAAATCTGTCTCGTGACCAATTAAAATGCGACGATCTTCGCCGTTGCATCGTCCGATGACTGAGACGGTTGAATCTAGATGTGTGAAGCGACGCGCTTCGCCGTCTCGGCATGGACGGTCGAGCGAAGAAACGGGCGAATTCGTTGGAAACATTTCTGACCCAACACCGGAAATCAACACCGGAAACACGTGAAATGGATGTTCGTATATGGAATATTAGGAAAGCGAATGGACTCTCTTTTGTTTGAGAAAGAGTAGGAATGGCGGCGAGTGTTCTGTGTGCAACGAGTTTCAGGAAGTCGAGACCTTTCTTCCTTAGCGCGAGCACTCGGAAGCCAGACTTGTTTTCTTCTGGTCAGCGAAGTATCCTCATTAAACTTCGCACGGATGTTTCGCCTGCTTCAGAGAAACATTCGTATTTACGTTGAATTCTTTTCTCGAAAACTGACTGACGACTTTTTTCACGCGCTTCCGCGCGAAACTGACTTTTCAAAAGTCCCGAGAGAAAGTTCCTCGCGAAAAAAAAAAACGCGTTCGGTCCGATTAATTGCCGATTCGCTGGACCGCGAATTTTCGCATCTAAAAGTTGTGCAACCGCGATATATTTTGCTTCGTCGCGTTGTGAATCATCGCGGTAGGTCGATGACAATCGATGACAGAGGAAACAGACTTTTTCTCCCGTCACAGATCTGTAACTTCTTGACTAGGGCGTTTCAAGAAAAAAATTTTTTTTTTTTTTTTTCTCGGAACCAGACTCAAAAGTTTCGTTCAGATGCCAAAGTAAGCCTCTGAAAATATGAGCCCTTAATATTAATATTAAGAGTGTGCGCATCGCACTTTTCGATTTCTCATAAGAATAACTCAGGAACATTTTTTTTTTCTGTTCCGATTTTTATAACTAATGAACCACGAATTGCGCTGCAATTTCAATAAACTATTTTTCATAGAGAATTGAACGCTCTATAGAAAAGTTCTCGTATCGTTTTTCGATTAATCGACTCATTCGAAAGTTATTCAAGGTCAAAGTTAAATTCATTAATAATTTTTGAGTTGTTTCTGAATTATTTGGCAAAAATATTGTTTTCAGAAAAAATGTTCCCCAAAAAAACAAATTTATGAGAAGCAATAGTTTTTTTACTTTGTTGTAAGTTTTATGTAATTAATTTATAATATTTGTTAGTCATGAATACATAATGTTGAATAAAATCATATGAAAACGCAGCAACACGAATAACTCTTCGGGTCATTAATAAAATTTAACTTCTTTTTATGTGCAATCTATTTTAAAACAGTTTTTCAATAAAATGACAGCAATCTTTAATGACAAAAAATAATAGTTTTATTTTTTTTTAACTCACAGACCTTAAAAATAAAGTTTCAATTCATTTTAAAACCTTGAAACTAATCAAATTCGAAGGATTATGAAGAAAACGGCTGAGTTGATAATGAATTTAACTTTGACCGTGGATAACTTTTGAATGAGTTGATTAATCGAAAAATCATACGAGAACTTTTCTGTGGAGCGTTCAATTCTCTACAAAAAATATACAATGGAAACTGCAGAGAAATGTATGGTTCATTAGTTATAAAAATAAAAAAAAAATAAAAAAAATTCGGAGGATTATGAAGAGAAAACGGCTGAGTTGATAATGAACTTAAACTTTGACGTTGAATAACTTTTAAATGCGTTGATTAATCGAGAAATAACATCAGAACTTTTTTGTAGAGCGTTCGATTCTCTACGGAAATAGCCGATGGAAATTGCAGCGCAATTTATGGTTCATTAGTTACAAAAATCGCAAAAAAAAAAAAAATGTCCTCTCTTATTCTTATTGGAAATCGAAAAGTGCGATGCGCACATACTTAATATCGATCACATTTTCAGAGGTCTACTTTGGCATCTAAACGAAACTTTTGAGCTTGGTTCCGAGAAAAAAAAAAAAAAAAAAATTTTTTTTTTTTTTAAACGCCCTATTCTTCACTGTTACTCGCGATGCTGGGCCGGCGATGATGCCAGCGGATCGTCGATGCGTCACGACTGCGAATCGTAAAATCGAGAGCACGGCCTCGCGTGTGCGACATGGCCAGTTGCGTTCCTCGGCTGCAAAAGTTTCAGTGAAAAATTTTGTACCACTGTAAACTATCTTTTGCCCGGAAAATAATTTCAAACACTCGAGCGCGATCTTTTTCGTATTCTCGCGCTTCTCCGTGAACTGCAATTTCTCATTCCCCGTACCGAAGACTTTGACCCGATTCGAGACCGATCGGACCGTTTAACAAATGTTCCAATAAATTTCTTCTTTTTTTTCTCTCAAAGTAATGCGTGGAAAATGAAAAAAAAAAAAAAATATATCGGTCGATATGTAAATTCCACAGATCGGTAGCAACGTCCGGAGCGCGACGCGTGAAAACGACTTTCGACGAAAGTCACTTTATCATCCGTCCAGGACGCCCAAGCGCGCAACATCATCGGACGAAAACGTAATAAACATTCGCTGCAACAAATCCATTGTACGAATCCCCTGCAAAGAAGTCATTTGTTCGCGATCGGAATTACGCGAGGGTCGAAGGGTCAAATTTCGCGCGACGCCGGAAACCGCGTCGTGCGCGCGAAGAAGTTTCGTGCAGATTCGCCAGTCTAGGAACCATTTTTAAAAAATAAAAAAAATAAAAAAAAAAATAAAAAAAAATGATTAGTCAACTCGCGCAGGAAATGTGAGGCGAATCGAGGGAAAAGAGCGTATGCATAAATACGTATTTGCGGAGTTTGGAACGGTGCGGTTGGAATAACAGTAACCGCGGGCGCGAGTCGGTGCTCGGATCGAGTGGCGATCCTCGGCGAACGCGCTTCCTCCGGTACCGTTACCGCTCGGCGTCGCCGAGGAAGGAGCGAGGAAGGAGCGAGCCGCGAGAGACGATCGCGGCGTTAACGGAAGAAGCGTGCGAGGAAGCGAGTCGAAGAATCGGCGATAACCGCGCCGTTTCCATTGGTATCTGGATCCGAGCTCGGTCCGACACGTTCGTCCCTACCCGCGCATCTTCTTCTTCGGCCTCGGCAACTCGGTACCGGACTCTCGACAGCAGTCGGCCAAGCCAGCCCGGCCGAAGCCACGCTCCACTCCCGCGGTTCCTCGCGATCGGCAACACTCGCTGTCCTCGCGTTAATCGAAACATCGAACCCCAAATCGTGCGTTCGTCGATGGTTTCGCGAGCGATCATTCGCGTCGTAAATGAGCGATGTTTCATCCCGAGTGACCGATACGGGCTCGAGGACTGACGCGACGAAACATCTTCGGGATCGGCAGTGAAAAAGAAAAAATGGCGACGCGTCAGCGAATATCGAACGGTGAGAAATCGTCGTCGAGGATTCGACGGTGCTGAGACGAACGTGGCACGTCGCTCGATCGTTCGCGCAGGTAAAATTTCGCAACGCGTTTCGCGTCACCGTTGCCGATCGAATTTACGACTTTGGATCGGTTGTCGGGACAGGTTTTTTTTTTTTTTTTTTTTTTTTTTTTTTTTTTTTTTTTTTTTTTTTTTGGGGGTGGATCGAGAAATATCATTGATCCTTCGCTGTGAGCCGCTCGTCGGAAAATTAATGCAGACGATTCCGTTGGGATAAATACTCGGCAAAGTGTGTCGTCTCCCATCGCGGTTCGCCGATACGCTACCGTACGAGGGAGTTCGACACGGAGTTGGAAGAAGCGACGAGGCATACAGGTATCCTCTTTAACCGGCACATATTAATATAGCGTGTGTCGCGGTACCTCCGATAGATTCGCAGATACGCACTATAATTCTTTCCATCGGCGTAAACGACTCGAATTTTTTTTTTTTTTTTTTTTTTTTTTCAAATTTTCGAAATTATCGCCGACGGAAAATTATTCGCATAATGAAAAAAAAAAAAAAAAAAAAAAAAAAAAAAAAAAAAAAAAAAAAAAACAGAAACCGCGGACGATGGCGAGTGATGTTGGGACGAGTTTCGAAGTCGCCGGAGCCAGAGAATTTTTGTACGATACGACGGACGCGCGAAAAAAAAATTAATAAATTAATTGAGGGAGGGGAAAAAAAAAAAAAAAAAAAAAAAAAAATCTGGAAATTCGCGGTGCTGGGAAAACGTGGCGTCTCCGTGCGCGAGAGTTCAGGCGGGATGGAATAATGGTACATATGCATGTGGAGAAACTCGAACCAATTTTCATGGCTCTCGCGTCTCCTTTCGTCGGTCCCGATTTTACGAGATGGAGAGCGATGCGCGCTCGGCGAGGTTCGCCGAGCGCGCATCGCTGAGCGCTAATGAAAATTATAATGGAGTCTAACAACGTTCGCGTATCTGCCGGACCGAGATGAGAATTAATTGCTTTTCTCCAGACGTTAAAACGCTCGTCCCGATCTTACCGATCGTTCCGATCGTCGAGATCGTCGAGATCTTCATCGAGACGCGTTCGACGAATCGTCGATTATCGGCGATCGATTTCCTCCATCGCGAAACACAAAATGAAGACGATCGTTTGAAATCGTCGCATCGCGTCACGATCGAAACGAGAAAGATCGTGTTATCCGTATCGACGAACGTGGAGGTTCGCTTCGCGGTCACGTGATCGTTAACGATGCATCGTTAACGATCTCGTGAAGCTATGTGGGACGATCGGTCCAACGAATAGTCGAGCTGTGCGAGATACTTAACGCGAGTCGAAACATTAGGTCTGATTTCAAGGCGTATTTTTTAGGCACAGAAATTTGAGATCTTTTTATGGTAAAACCGGGTCTGCGGAATAAAACGCTATGTACAACCAGAGACGCCTGCTTTCGTCCCATTTTCTATGCCTTTACCGTCAAACCACGCGCAAAATAATCATAATATTAATTGTTATTATAATAATAATAATATTAATTAAAATAGCACCCTTTAATGCCTAAGATCGCAGTTTCAAACACTGGCCGGAACCCAATTTTTTTAAATCAAATAATAATAATAATGATTATTAAATTCGATGAAAATTTGCAATTTATACTGTAAATTTAATTTTTATTTTTATTTTTTAAATTTTTTAATAAAATTATTATTATTATTATTATTATTATTATTATTATTATTATTATTATTAGCATTGTAATTTTTCTTATTATTATTATTACCGATTTTTACCTTTACTTTACTTGTATTTTAAGTATTTTTATTTGCTTATGAGGCGCGACGATTCTTCATCAATAATTTTTTTTTTCACAATTTCTTTATTTCAAATCTTAACGTTCTACATTGTTTCTATTATACTGTGGGTTTAGTGATTTATAAAACAGTCTCCTTTCTGTGATACATATCATTTTACGAAAAGTAGATTGTCGCTTCGATATTAGCTGCTTAATAACTAATTTGTTCTTTTGAAAACAACGATATGTCGATTTAATTCGTTTTTAATAAAAATAAAATAACCGTCGATGATCGTCAATCGTTTTCACAAGGACACCGATCGCCATGCAGATTCGCAAGTTTGTCGTTGATCGCGGACTTGATGAGACTCGAGGCAAACTTCCGTTCGACAAAGGAACAGGGTTAATATCGTCATTAATAAGTAACGATCTAACGAGCGAGGATCGATTCCTGTTTCATCGAATTCCAATGAGCGTTGTTGAGCGCGTGACGATTTAACGGTTCCTCCGTCGAACCCGGAAAGATTCGAGTTTTTCGGAACCAGTTCCACGCGACAGTTTGTGGGAACGCACGACGAATCGTTGGAAATCGGTAAATGTAACGCGCGTCGGCGTGTCCGGTCTCAGAATCGTTCTTCAGGGTTTTTTTTTTTTTTTTTTTTTTTTTTAATCGATTTCGAACATCTCACGGCGCCGATCGCCTCTCGAAATCGTTAATCTTTTTTATTAACGAATTTTTAATCGGTCTTCACGAGGGTGTCGTTTGATGAAGATTTTTTCCACGTTGCAGCGATGGCGTCTCGGCTCGCCGTTGATTCTCGACGACACCGCTGGACGACGACAGGACGATCGGCAGATTGAAACTGGACTCTGCGGAAAGATCGTTTGGACGGTCGGGAGAAAGAACGATGAACAAAATGATGTCTCTGTACGAGGAAGGTTTCCGGCTGACGGACGCGGCTTCCGAGTGCTCGATGAGGAGCAAGGCGCGAATCGATTCGCTCTTCGAGGACACGAGATCGGTATGCAGCTCGACGCTGGCCGGTTGGTACGCTTCGGCCTCGGGTCAACCCTCGTTCGGTCACGAGGAGCCTGGAACGGAGGAACAGAACAGGGCGAACGGAGCGGTCCAAGCGAGAATCGAAGCCATGTTCGCTTCCGTCGAGGCCGAGACCGGAACTCCCGGAGAATCGGCCGCAGCTCTCTTACCGGTAATTCTTCGTCACGATATACATTTATGTTCGTTTGTGACGCGGGTGATCGACGATTAATCGGGGGTTAACGACGAACGGAGGGGAAAGCGACTGGAAGTTACGAGCTGGCGGAATGAAACGGGGATTCAAAGTTGAAAGGGCATTTCCGGTTGTCTTCGCGTCTCTCCTCAGCGCCGACGCGATCGTACGAGATCAACGGCTTCGTCGTGATTCGACACGCTACATTTTCACTTATGTTAATGCCGCATTCAAATTTCCGTACCCGCGCGTGTTATCCCGCGAGAGACGCGAAGCCGAAAGAAAGACTTCTCTTGGGCCGAACGCGCCTCGTTCCACTCTCGAGATCGCAACCGGGCATGCGCACGTGCGCGAAATTCAGGCGATCTCGAATCGAATACGTCCGCGAGTTTCCACTTTCGATTTGCCGCGAATGTTGGTCGAACGTTTTTTTTTTTTCCAGAAACTTCATCGGCAACCGCGTCGAGTCTCGTCGACCGGAAGCGAACGGGACGTCGAATCGTCGTTGAGAAATGTCGATGGCGCCTGACGCGTCTCTCGATCGCTTCCGATATCGCTCTGCTTTTCTCATCGTTCGTTTTTAGTCGTTTTCTCGTACGGTATCGCGTGCAGTCGAGCGCAGATATCCGCATCGCGATAAATTCCCCGGAGGAATTCTCCGCTCGTAAAATTCCCCTTCGCTGTTCCTAAGGTATTCTTTCCCTCTCGGCGCTTCCGCCCGAGTTGCCGATCTTATCGCGCGAGCTGTTCGTACGCTGCGTGCGGATGTATCTTCCGTACGATCGGTGCAACGTTAGTGCCCGAAACTCGACGGTAAATTACTCATCGGAAAGCCGAAACGAACCGTCCAAACGTCTCTGAGGAATTGCAGAATCAAACTTACAGCCATTGAGAGTCGAATTAAGAATCGGGCGCGAAAGAACCAAACGATCATTACGAACTTGTTCTTGGACCAAAAAGCAGAATCCCAACGGTCGAGCCGTTGCACATTCCTGCGACGAAGTGTGGTCGGCGGAATTTCTAAAAATAGGTGTTCTTCCTCTTCGGCACGATTTCCATCCGCGTCGAATGACGATAAGTTTCCGATTTTTACGGTTCGCCCGGGTCCGAACAGGTTCGCCTTCTTTCCCCGAATTTCTTAACGAGCTCCCGGCCAGTGTGTCGGCTCATTTGTGGCGCAGCAGTGAATCTCGTATCGTGAAATGTTGCAGGTAAAATACTTGGGCGCAGCGGCCGTCGGCGGACGTGTAGCGAGCGTTCGAGGTCTGCAGGAGCCGCTTCGTCAGCTTCTGGAGCGAGTCGACGGATCGGTGAGCGCCGAGCTCGAGATCTCGCGGCGCGGCTTGACCTTTCGGACCTCGGAGACGAACGAAAAGACCAATCCGTTTCGTCGCATAGCGGTCTGGAGCGCTCTGAGGTTGCGCTCGAAGAGTTCGCCGAGCGGCGAGGTTCATCGAGCTTTTTTGCCGCTGGTCGGGGACGATCAACCGGCGCTCGGTGGCGAGGACAAGCACGCCGATCTCTACAGATCGATGAGAGGACTCGACGGAGAGGTCGAGGATTATCCGCCGATGTTCGCGGTGGTGATGCGTCGACCGGGAGCGGCGAGGCTGCTCGAGTGTCACGCGTTCGCTTGTAAGACGGAGGAGGACGCGGTCGCAGCGGCGGCGACGCTTTACCGAGCGCTCCTTACCGATCTCGACGCGAATCGTCGAAGACCGAGACAAGCGAACGGTCTTGGACGCGTGAGTCTCGCCTCGGTTGCCTCGAGCGTCGTAACGCCCTCGATCGTCGGCACCGGAAGCGTCTTCGGCAAGCTCGAGGCGTTGCAACCGGTGACCGTCGCCGCGCCCTCTGCGCATCCGGTGCGACCGCCTCGAGTCAAGAAAAACTCGTTGTCCGGCCCTCGCTCCGATCCGACTTCCCCGAGATCGATCAAGATCGACAAAGCACCGAGAAAGAAGAAGATGTCGGAGATCAAGGCCGAGGACATACTCGAGGCGAGAAGCCGGTTACCACCGTCGGTAACTTGTCGGCCGGTCGCTCCCAAAGAACTCCGCGAGAAGAGTACCGGAAAGAGTTGCGATACCTGCAACAAGTCCCGTCACGGCAGACCGCGAAACGAGGAACGCAACAATCTGAGGAACAGGATGATGCATCAGGAAAACAAGAGGGGTGCGAACGGCGACGGGGCGGACTCGACGATGGTTTACGACGAGAACGACGCGTACGCGGCCCGACGAGTTTACAACGATTACGAGAAGCTACCGAAGATGAGCAAGTCCGTCGATTACGTCGATAAATCGAACGTCGATTGCTCGTTGCTTCGAAAAAAGGAAGACTATATGCGCGATGGTGGCGCCAAACCGGAAAGCGTCGTTGACACGCGCTCCGGCAACGCCGAGAGAACGCGGGAGACCGGCACGATGGGAAGCCGTGTGAATTCGATTTACGGCGTCAACGACCGACAGTTCAGAGACGCGGATAAAATTTACAGTCTCGGTCAGGAGGATCTTTCCATATCCGATAAGAGGCTCATCGGTAGAAGCGCCGATTCGCTCAACGCGCGCGGTCCTAACAGCAACGTTTCGGGTAAAAATGGCGTCCGAGACGACGATCTCTACGAATCGAGGCGGCCGAGCAGAATCAATACAATGGACAAACCCGCTAGGAAGCAACTGCAGAACAGTTTGGCCGGAGTCGAGGATTACAGCGAGTCGCCGAAAGTTAGAAAGCGAAGCAGAGCCGGAAGCGAACCACCGTTCGGCAGGACGGAGGAGACAATCGGGAATTCGCAGGACACGAAATTGAAGAGATCGCAGAGCGAACTCGAGGTCGACAGGGGCGATCCTATGACCAGGGTCGAACTGCCGACAAGGAGGGGCAGCTTTCTCAAATCCGCCAACACGAGATTGCCAAACGGCATCAACGGTGGTACACCACTTGGATTTACGGAATTGTTCGACGAATTTCGCAATCAGGAAGGACTGACCAGCGTCGATGACATCCTCGATGCGATAATCGGTGAGCATCTTTTTTTCTCTACACTCTAGAGTCCTTTTACGTACAAAAAAAATTTATGGGAGGTTTATAAATCTTTTAGTGAAACGTACGTGGGTTCAGGCCGGAGCGCAATTGTCTTGCAATTTATTGCGCGCCGGTGTTTACGGAACCATGGCCTGACTCATTGATAATCTCCCTTGAACTTGATCTTGATAAATTTACTGCGAGAAATTAATATTGATGGAAATGAAATTAATATTCATTGTATTAAAAGCACTGTAAATACTTTTACAATGCAACGTTTCGATCGTTCTGTATAACGTAGCATTACACTACACTTTTCATACATGTTTATATTGAAATGAGAAGGGCTTGCCCCGTTCACTATAATAGCTAGAACACAAAACGGAACTAATCGCAATCTGTTTACAGATCCCGAAGGAATGTCGTTCAACGACCTGAAGCCTCTCTACAAAGAATTCCTGCTGAAACTCGCAGCGACTCTGAGCCAGGATGAGCTTTATCAAAGATCGGCGAGTATAATGAGGCGACGAAGACGCCCGCAGAGACGACGATCGACGAGAAAGTCTTGTCTTCTCGGACGCGCAATTAAGAGATCGGTGTCGAGACTCAGAGGTGGCCCCACAGAATTCACGTCGGTTATATTTCCAGCCCGAAAGCTCAACGAAAGCTTCGACAGTAGTTCATCCTGCGATGCGAGAAACAATCGCACGAGAGTTCTCGCCAGTCGTTTGTCAAGGAAGCGCTCTTCATGGAGAAATACCAAGTCTGCGATCGCACAAACCACTTCGGAAGACAGTGATACTTGTGAGTGTAATTTCTCACGAGATTCTATGAGTATAATTACAACTTTGACCACGACTTTCTCTATGAGAAAGTTGAATTCGAAAAAAAAACATTCCCATATAAAAACTATATGCTAATTAAGTTGCACGTTTTTGTTCCTGTTTTAATTTTTTTGAATGTCGTTTATTGTTTTAGGCCGACGTTTGGCGCGGGTCGGAGGCACCGGAGCCAACAGAAGCAGCAGCGGCTACGTCAGTTGTAGCGAATGCAGTTACGATTCGGAGTCGTGCACATGCATTTCGGCCGACAAGTGTTATTGTTCGCTGTCGCGCAGAGTCCCTGCTGAAACGGCTCCGATAAACACAGTAGTCTGTGCCTGCGACACGGACAGTTGTTCCGACAGTAACAAGTGTTACTGCGCCCGAAAATCGGCTCAACCAACGATCCTGGAGCAACTGCGGCAACGCGGAATTGTCCCAGCCGAAAGTACTCTGAGCAGGGCTGGGAGTCCAGACAGATTAAAAACATCGCGAACCAGCCGGAGTCATGCTTCCTCGAGGAGTTTGGAATTTCTCAAAGTACGTAGATGAGTATTCAAAGCGTTTGCACATTTGATTCGAAGCTGGAAAAGATCCTTGATCGATTGCAACTCGTCGTAGCAACCATTCAGAGGCAACGTAAAAAAAGTCACTGAATCTAAAAATCTGGTTGGCAATTTCGGTTTTTTTTTTTTACTTTCTGTACAGCAACAGTCGGCGTCCGTTTGTGGTCGATTTTTATAGAAAAGTGATGGTCTTCATAAATTGTGATCATTTTTTTTTTTTTTTTTTCAAGATTCGTCCTTCTCCGGGACGCAGCAGCTCCGACAATCTTGCGCTCGATTACGATCTCTTCAGTCCTGGAAAGAAGTCTCGGCAGCCAGCATCGGGCAATGAAAAGGTTCTTGTAGTGAGTGCTAGAGATCCTCACGGACGTCTGGTGTACGTCGGAGGTGGCGACAGAGAAAACCAGCTCTCTCAGAACGATGCCAGTCAAGCCCATCATGAGGCGCTCTCGATCAAGAAGAGCGCCGAAATCGCGGCCGTCTTTGGGCCCTGTTCTGTCCGCTCTTGCCGAAGAGCCTGCAGCGTCTCCAGTGTCAGAAGTTCGGTGAGCCTCGAAGCAGGTTTAGGCTATTTGCCTTAATCACCTGTCAATTAAATATATTCTATCTTAAAAAACAACAACATGGTGACTCTTAATTTATTTTTGGAAAGGATTCTTTCCGATACGCAAAAAAAAGAAACGACAACGAACATCTCTGGTCGAAATTCGACTAAAGATCAATCATATCTTGAAAGACGTGCTTCAATTGGTTTAATTATTTGCACTAAAGTCTACCAAGCTATGATCATAATAATAAAAATATATAGTTATATATATTTTTCATAAATATAAAACTTCCTCCATGAGGATGCAGGAAAAGAGTTGTCTCGCGACGAGACAATAATAATTATTATTACGTTTATTCACGATCCCAGTGTTTTCTAGTTGTCGATAGGATTAAGTAACTTGCTTCTATTTTTGTAATTATATAACAAATAGATACTCTGCACCAAAATTGGGCATTTATTCGTGTAACATCATTTTCGCATTCTAAAATGACTGATGAAATGAATAATATATTTTCTTGTCTAATATTTTTTCTGTGCAGATAAAATATTATTGATACATATCATATTTAAATTATTTAATTTATTAAAGAATTTTTACATAAGTAATTTTAATGAAACAAAACATGCTCAACTTTGTTATGTGCTTAAACTCTAAGCGATGACGGAGCGTGTTATTTCTTGATCATTGTGATCGTGAGCTCACATCGCTGGCTTCCATTCTCTTATTTCTCCTACGAGTGTAGCATCAAAACTTTGGATTAAAAAAAAATGGGTCATGTAATGTTATCGAGTTTTTTTATTGCCGTAAAAAGTTTCATGCTTCCCTTTTCCACGTTACCTCCTCCCAGGCCCCGATTATTTTAAGTGCCTCAGCAGGTTTTCTCGTAGGCCCTGATAAGCATTATACTATTTTGATATTATCCTGAGCGTCTCGTGAGTTATGCACATTACCGATCTCAAAATCTAATTCTTCGAGAGAAAGTAACGTATTTTCAGAACATCGCCAGAAATAAAAAATCTAAAAACTTATTTCGTAACGAGCCTTTATATTTAGATCGATTTAGTCACACGATATAGCAAACGTGGTAAGTATTACAACTTTTGTTGTTTTTTTTTATCGTTTTTTAATATATGTACAAAATCCAATTCTAAAATTCATCGTTCGTCTAGTCATTCACCTTTCACGAATTCTTCATCCATTTTTTGGAATTTTTGCGTATACTCCGTCGGCACATTTATCTCGTTGATATTGTCCAGTCCGATTTCCTCCTCGGTTCTGAAAAGTGAAAGGATTGTACTACCCCGAACAGCAAACAGATATTCCCGGAAACGAATTTTATGCAGAGAAGAAAATAATGTATACTTTTCTCAAAACCTTTTTTTGTGCATACGCCGTGATCTTGCGTTAACGCGACTGTTTAATTAAATGGTCGTATGCAGACATCATGGCGTATGCGAAAGGTTTCTGTAACGTAATGTCGAACGTACTGAATGTTTAAAAAAAAACGTAATTTGTATGAAGATAAGAAAAAGTGTCGCGAATCATAGAAATCTTACCGAATAAGTATATCCACGACGTTTTCACATGCCAATAAAACGCTCTTGTCCTTCTCCCATTTGTGAAACTCTCGAAGTATGACGTAAGTATTTTTATCTCGAAGTATCTCCCGTCCTTTTTTCGTTGCGCACAATTGGCCTAGAGCTTCCAGAAGCATTATCCTTATATCAGGATCCGATTCTCGTTGCTTATCTTCCGGCAAATATTGCAAGTCTACAGGTAGTTTATTGTTATCCTCATCGTCAAATTCCTCCGGACCAGCCAGGGGCAATAAAAGATGGGGTAATATATCAATTTCCGGGCTCAATAGCCACAGATGATTGTCCGTATCGAAACAACAATTCTTAAGAGTTCCTACGATGCCGCCCCGTCTAACTATGCTGTTTGTGTATTCAGTAAAGGGCAAGAACCGCTGAATAACACAGCGATCTCTGTCCATCAGATACCTATAGACAAAAATTATAGTTCTGTTTAATCGTATCCATAAGTTCATGTTACAAGTGTGAAGGAATTTTATTGAATTCCATGAAAGTCTAAAAAAAACTTTCTATATATATTCTTATCTCAACATGGCAGTAATTATTTTGGAAAAGAAAGCTTCGAGAGACAGTGGTAGCCAGAATAAATGAGACTTTTCTCATGTACAAACCTTCGCACATCGACGGACTGACTGAGATTACTAAATACCGGTCCCAGATAATGCAGGTTTGCCCCAACATTATTATACTTGACAGCAGTAAAGGCTGTGACTATGGTGTCCCAGGAATATCCAGTTTGCTCTATAAGAGTAATAATCCTGTTCACCAGACTCGTTGGTCTTGTCATATTGGAAAGAATCATGCAGCATGGATCGGCGAGCGAGCAATTCTTGTCCATGATGAATCTGCGTGTGAAATTTAAAATGACTCAGTTGGTTCAAGGAAAGTGCTCTCAAACACTCAATCGGTCTTCTACCTAATGCAAATATCTACCAGATTGTCCATCTGGCTCTTGTCGTCGGTTGCTCTAGCCGCTCCCTCCGATATGGTCAAAAGCGCCCTTGCTCCATCTGCATCCGCTGAAATATTGACCAGTGAAAGCATTGCATCCTTGGCTATGACAATAGACTTGTCCTGTGTAAGGTTGGTCAGTTGTCTCAGGATCTCAGGAACAGCGAGCAACAACTTCAATCCTTCCGCAGTTCCAGTCATACCTGTACATGGATAAATTTACAATTATTTGAGAAGCACATTTCTTTGCATAAATTCCAAAAAAAAAAAAACTTAGAATACTAAAATATTGAATACTTTCCTACATAGTAAAACATAAAAAAACAGGATTGTTTGTTGAAATTTATTACACGCAAATGTCAATTGATTGATATTTATAATGTAAATTTAATATTGACCAAGACAAAATGTTAAATTTTTTATTATTAAAGTTTTAGAAAGTCCATGTCGAAATTCAGTGTCGAGGAAAGAAAATGTTGAGATAAAAAGACTCCGTATCGACCGTGTAACGAATGACTATCATTGTCGACTCACTGAGCACATGTTGAAGTGCTATCGCTTTGAGATCCAGCCTGGCGTTTATGTTCAAAAACTGTGACATCTCTCGAAGCGCCTCCATCCTTGACAGAATTTATTTTTCACGCGATTTCGCGTGATCGATTTTCTTGGTACAACAAACGAAAGGTATAAAAGAACCATGTGCGTAGTCGAGAGTTCCGCTTATAGCTGATGTGGTGGGGCAGCACGGTAATCTGTGGCGTCGAAGTGGTGGTGGAGCGCGCAGGACGAACCGAGACGCCCTTGTTCGCCCAATGGCAAGTTCGCTTTCCCGTTACGACATCCGTAAAAGCTTGTTCCTCATTGGTCGCTCTTATAACCAGGGGCAACGCGTCCAGAGCTCAACAGCTATAGGTCCATGGCGGCTCGTGCGTAGCTTCGTCGGTTAAGTCCACTTTATCCGCGGAGGGGTGTCACGCTTTTATAGTTCGCCACGAAACTGAATTTTTTTTCTTCCTCCGCATACGATATTTAATCACCGAAAGACAATCCCATCGGTGCACTTTATCGTGAGGACGAAAAAAAAAAAAATCTATGGGCAACATGAAACAAAAATGAAAGGATCTTTTACGAAGAAATAATTCACTCGCCCGGACGAATTGAAGACTCGACGTCCGATGTGAGCTCGAGCTTCGACGACCACATGATGGTGCATATCCCCCCCCCCCCGGGGACCGAATTTGGCCTCGCCCCCGTTCGCGGTCGACCCGACGGCCGACAGTTCACAATCGGTCACCTGCATGAACGCATCCGCTTCTCACTTGTAAGATGTGTCAAGATCCATTGCACAAAAAAATATCTAAATCTTTTGCCGTTAACGCGTTTAAAATCACCTCGTTGTTTAACAGTGAATTTTCTGTCTATCAGTACGATACAAAAGTGCGGTTCAAGAGGTTATCAGGTAAGAGATATATATGTGTATATATTTTTTTCCGCTTTTTTTTTTATTTACAACGAAAGGTACGAGTGTATTAGGCTGGTAACGCGCGCGCTTTCAAGTTTCAACGTATCGAACAAGCTCTCGTACGTAAATGACGATAACCGATGCTCCCAACCGCCAGTCGACTTATCGTCTCGGACACACGGTCACTGTGGATTTTGTACGAAAAACTCGTGACGCCTTGTTTGTGTGTGTGTGTGTGTGTGCGTGCGTGTGTATCTCGTCAACGAGCCTAAATATGTTTGAAAAAAAAAAGTACTCAACAGACTGTCAGGAGAACTCGAAAACTTTTATTTTCCTCAAAAACCACCTCAAACTACTCTGCCACATTTTTATCGGAAACGCTTCGATACATACGTTTCACTTTGCACGTACGACTTTCTTCCTTTGTGTGTACGTCGCGGCACGAGAAAACAACGAATAATGTGTCGACAGATTTTACATTATTACCCAAGCCTTGGTTAGGAAGGGCGAATTTGTCGTCGCAGGAATAGGTAGCATTGAGGATGGCAAAGTTTTCGCGGAAATATCAATCATTTGTAAAACAGTTTTTATTCACAAACCATGTGCTTTGCTGGGACATTTGAAACACATTCTCTCAGGCAAATAAATGCGTTAATGTCGTACCATAGTTTCTGAAATATTTGCCAGTAGATATCAAAATTTGCATTTACAAGTGATGTGAGCATATCATCATCTTCGATCCTTATGAACATGCAATGTAAACAGTACGTTTTGATGAAGTTTGAGTAAAATCTTTATCCCAAAGTGTTGAGTTGTGTTTAGACATAAATTGTTTCTTTGGATTTTCTTTCTATTTTTATTATTTGCCTATTTTGACAAAATACAAATGAACGTGGATACATATCGCTGCAAACGATGTTAATTCACAGCGAGAAATAGTTAAAAGTTTCCGGAAACTGTAAGAATCACAGCGTGGCTAATGTATTACAACTTGTTGCGATAAGCCTAGTTTACGAAGTACTGTGAAAACATAGCAAACGGCATGAGGAATAGAATGATACTTTTCTTGTTCTACAACTTGTAGCAGATTTCTAACTTTGTACATAACTTTAAGATGCCATCACGCTCTCTGTATTCTGGCTAGGACAATCTCTGCCGATTAGAATTTTTTAAAAGTGAAAAACTCGGACGAGTGAAACTCTAGTCATTTCTTATAGAATACTTTCTCCAACGCTTTCAATGTCGATACTAGTTTTTTTATGAAAATATTTCGACAAACTTTCAATTTCATCGACACCAATTGATAAACTTATTTTTATGACGATATTATAAATACTATATCGTGGCAATTCACCTAAGCATGGCAGAGCAAACCTCTCTCGAGTACACATTTTATCATTTTTATTACTAATCGATCTCTTTTATCTCTAAGAAGTTTTTGCTTCGTATTCCTGGCTCTGCGGGGGGCAGAGTGGTTGGCAGATTGGCTGCTCGCATGTCTGGCTATCCGGCCTCGCGATCTTCTGCGGAAAAATAAAGAAAAACGAAGAAGATTAGCCTATTAATATCTCAATAAAAGTCACCTTTCACCTGACGAGCGAATAGACGATCGCAGGTGGAGAAGCGCGAGCGATCAGAATCTTCCATACGGGCGGAAATGATTGTGTTTTTTTTTGCTTTTTTTTTTTTTTCAAATACCTATTTTTCTTTCCCGTGTTCGACGTCTAACTTTCACAGTGGCTCCTTGTGACACTCAACTCGCCCGTATCGTGCCGCTCGCCACCATTGCTGCGATTCTTCTACCACTAAACCTCCATTATATTCACTGCTAATCGGTCATCGTACAATGTTTCGATCAACACTACAACAAATTGAGAAGAGAATTTCCAAAAGAATTAAAAAACATTCGGCGTGAAATATTCGCCTCCTCACTCATCTCCGTTCTGTACCGCGTCTCTAGCTAAGCTCTGTCTTTATACACATTCATTCGACTGGCAGGTAGAAAAAATACGTACACATTCGTATATACGCCGGATTTTCGTTGCTCCAAGGTCCACGAAAGTGCCATGGTGTCCGAGCAGTTTTGTGTGTAGTATATGCAAGAAACAAGTAGAACCGGCGTGCGTTGTGAGCTGTGCAGTCGCGGTGCTCGGTCTTCTCGGCGGTGGCGGGATCAAACGAAGAGAGGGAAGGCAGTCGTACGCACACACGGAATGTTTCCCGCCGAGCTGGTGGGGGACACACAAGTTCCGGTCAGAGCATAAGTGAAATGCGTGGGAGCTCAAGAAGAGTCGAGGGCTTCTACTTTCGAGATTCGATTTTGTTTTTTTTTTTTTCGATCGACAAGCTTACCAACAATACGAAATTTCAGCCAAAAAAAAAAAGAGCAATTTTTTTAATCCTTTTTTTTGAAATGCAAATTATTTGCGTTGTGAAAAAAATGTTGATGTCCGAGTATGAAAATGATCGATGCCGTTCCGAAAAGAATATACAAAAGGTCGCGACAGCAAGGGAAGGCGCAACAAAAAAGCAACACGCTCCATAATCCTGCAGCTACGAAGAGACGAGGGGCATTGCACGTATAGCTATAGGCAGTGTGGTATATACGTATATTATTATTACATACGCCGCGCGGAGAGCAGCTCCTCGTCTCGACGTCGTCGCTATGGCCCCGATGGGAACTCGTGGAGGGTGGAGTGTGCTGCGCCGTGAAGCTCGAGGAAGCCTGCGCCAATCAGCTCTCTCTTCTCTCCCCGACGTCCAGTAATACCAGTCGAGAGATACACGGGCAACGACGGCTTGCGAGAAACACCAAAACGAATTTCGTTCGAATGGAATTTTGTGATCGAGAGTTCGGCATAATCGGGCGTCCTCACGTAAATCGACGTAGCGCGACGTTCCCGTATTCGTCGTCTCGTTTTTCACGATTTTCACATTTTCGACGTTTACGCAAAGGGTATTTGCGCAGTTTCCATGACCCAGATTACAATGGGGAGTTCGCTCGCTATTCGGAACAGCTGTTGGCCGCGCGAAACATGTCGGCCGCGGGGAAACGCTTGGATATTTCGTTGACTGCGCGCGCCTCTTGGCGGCTTCGTCGCCACTATTTTCAGGAGCGTACACGGACCTCGACGATATGCGGGCGAAACTCCGCTAAGGTCCGAACTATACATATATATATATACATACATTTTTTTCTCTTACGTCGTTACCTACAACGGCGTCATACGACCAGTTGTTTATTTATTGAAACATTGAGCGCGAGATGTCCTTGGAAAAATATTTGTACCTGTCGAGTAAAGAATAAAAACAAGAATATATTGAAAAATTATCCATGGCTATGATAAAGTTGACGGTACGTTTTTGTAATAATGAGTCCATATACATTTTTCATGACACGTGAGAGATTCGTTTGATTTCTCATATTATTATATCGAACCAAAAGAAAGGTCTTGAAGAATTCGCGTGGCAGGATACGACAGGTGTTTACGAAATTTTCGGCAATTGAATGTTTTCGATTTAAAATACATCAATCGAGCGAACTGCCCTCTCAATTGGAGAAAAAAAAATTATTATCAGAGGTCAGTTAAAATGTTGACTCTATCATTCGTATAGGAGTAAAAAAATGTTCCCGGCCAAAATTTTGAGAACAAGTTCGCGTTCGGTCGAAGGCGACAAAGAAGCGGCGCAGCTCAGCGGCGGTCTGCGAGCCGAATGTGTGTGTGTGTGTGAGAATGTGCATGTGTGTGTCGCGGGGGGAACGGGGAGCGCGCGCGCCTCGAAGCGCAGCTCCCCTCGCTACGTCCCTGAGAGTTCCCTCTCCACCTGGCCATCTCGATCTACGACCAGTCAGTTCCTTGTTTGCCATACAAAATCCAATAGTTTGTCTTGTACCGTTGCGAGTGCGAGTGTGGCCATTCGCCTTTGAATTTTTATCGAAATTTTTGCACTCGTTGCAAGGTGAAAAAAAAATAAGAGTAATAACTAAAAATTGAAAATGCTCGTAACTACGGTGACGTCGTTGTCGTGTCCGTCTACGCCGAGGATCTCGATTATCGGATTAACGAAGCAAAAGTGCAAGGGAGCATAGTAATTTCCTGGTGCGGTGCGCTGGACCGGCCTGTCGTGGCTACGTCGATTCATTCGAGACGCGAATAACCGCGCGATACCCACCAACTTTTATCACCATCGCATTTCGCATCGTCGAGTGGACTCACGATTCTTCGACACGGCGTTTCGTTTCTTATCCGTCCTATCAATCGGGATCCGATCGAGAAAGATTTTATTCCGTCGCGTGGAATAACCAAGCCTCTTCGTTCGTCGCGACAAAAGAGCCCGGTTTCAAGTGCGCGAGAAAATTCGAGCTGCTCGTGTGCGGAAAGAGTTGGACTAGAAGTGGCCCGATTCGAACGGGGGAATATAGCAGCCCCGGCAGCTACCACTCGCCCCAGGAGACTCGAATCCTCGTATACGCGCGCTACCGACGCGAATATCGTACTCCCTGGACACAGGCGTACGCTCGCTCGCGCGCGCGCACACACACACACGCATACACACCGTGCCCCCCGGTCTCTCGGTAAATGTCTTATGTATTTACCACCAAGTGAATATTGCGTAACGTTCGAGGGCCGGAAAGTCTTTGCCGCCGTGTGTGCTCTTTTTTTTTTCTCTTTTTTTTTTTCTTTCCATTTTGCGTATCGCCCGCCCGCGTGCGTGTGTGAGAGGCATCGCGAGTTCCGGGCGTATCGTCCGAGTGGTAAACTTTTTAACGGGCGAGCGGAACGAAACATTTTTCACGCGTCCCTCCGAGACTCCCGGGCTACTGCTGCACCACCACTACTTGCCGGCATCGTTTCCCAAACGTTACGAACGCGTTTATTCTTGCATGCCCCGGACCTCGTCGTTTTCGTGACAGTGATCGCACCGAAGATACTCTTCGGCAAACTTTTGTAAACCGGAAAACTCGGCGACCCTGTGAACGATACCGATTTCAATATTTTCGCCAACGAAAACTTTTTATTCAACATTTTTTTTTTTCTCCGCTCTGCTTCTCTTTGTCCTCGAAAGAGTGATCATTTTTCGAAGAAAATACGAGTCCCGGCTAGGAAAACGCGCCGGTGACGAGCTACGTTCCAGATGGAAATCGGTATATTACTTTTTCATTAAAGATCGCACAATTAACGAATCCCGTTCTTCCAAGCTACGCGAATTCGAAACTTTTGTTCACTTTGTTTTTTTTTTGTTTTTTTTTTTTCCCCCATTCGGAAGCGATGCAGGATGTGATTCGATTGATTGAGGAAAAAATTAATAAAACAATGAAAGGTTTGATAAATTTGAAAAATAATAATTGACTGTTGAGGAGAAATTTATTATTCTTGACGCTGCATAAATATGGGAAAAAAAAAATGGAACGTTCGATACCTTCTTACTGAGAGAAACGTATGAAACAAGGGAATGGCAACGAAGATCCATTGTCGTAGCTTTCATTTCTTCGTTAGTTAAATTTGTAGTTGTTCGATTTCTACTCTAGTGAAATTTGTAATCTTTGATGACGCGTAAACATATTTAAAAACATTACATGCAGAAAGTGGTAAATGAAGTTTGCCGTGCGTAGGTCATTCACACCGATTGTGTGTAAAAATTTTCTTCAACCTATCTTTGAAAGTGTACCGTAAAATATCATAGAGACGGAATTAAAATCTGTTCAAATCATACAATAACATTTTGGATGTAAGTGCCAATGAATGTTGTATGTGTTTCAGAGCCAGTTGATTCACCTCACAGTAACTTTATCTGATAGGTAAGAGAAGGTGTTTATGACGACGAAGAAATAACCAAATTCATGAATCAATGAAAATAGAAAAAAAAGTTTGATCTAGTACAGACATTGAAGGACAAAGATTTTAGCTCCATGGTACGAAAAGAAAATCATTAATTACACTCGGTAACTCATCGTTTTGGTTTGAATTTTTTCAGGATTTCCAATGTGATTTGAAATGAAACGTGTTCGTGGGGTGGAAGAGGTAGCATCGCCAGCAGGAGCAGCACTAAAGCATTCGTCTCTTGGAGGAGGCAATCCAGGGGCTGTAGGAGGTTTAGGGGGTGGAGGAGTAAGTTTGGAGTACCATTCTAATAGTGGAATAGGAATCGGCGTTACTTCTGGTCAAGCGGTTAGACCGATAACGACTAAAGAGATGCCAGGAAGCATTCAGTTTGGGACAACCCAAACACAGCAGCAGTACACCGGGGCGATCGTCGTGCCAACAGCAGCTCCATCTCCGGTCAAGGTGCAGTCTCTTGAGTTTTAACTGTTAGAAAATAACAATAAAAAGCATCCATGAAGGGCTAGAAGTGTGTTGGATTGTACTGCTCATAACAATAATAGCAACGTTTTTTCATTGACAATTCAACGCCGTGGCGTAATAATGTAGCGATAGAATATAATTCATAGGTATTACAAGTGTGATACGTTTAAAACTGACACAACTATATCGTATTTTTCGTCATCATTGTTCACAGGTGCACTCCGGGAGCGCAGCTACCCTCGCACCTACACCACCAGGCAGCAGTTTGAGTGATGAAAGTGGAGCCCAACAATTCCAGAGATTAAAGGTCGAAGATGCACTTTGGTATCTCGATCAGGTCAAATTTAAGTTCAACGAACAACCGCAGGTAAGCCAGGGTTTTATTTTCAAAAAATATTTTTCCCGCGTTTTACAATAAGCGTTGCAGATTTTCATTTTTTTTTTCTTCCATTTTTCCAATATTTTGCAGGTCTACAATGATTTTCTGGATATCATGAAAGAATTCAAGTCTCAGAGCATCGATACACCAGGTGTAATAACGAGGGTTAGCCATCTATTCAAAGGGCACCCGGAACTTATTAAGGGTTTCAATACATTTCTGCCGCCGGGTTATAAGATCGAAGTGCAGGCGAACGACCAGGGTTACGCGTTTCAAGTGTCCGTGAGCATACCGAGTCCGACAGCGACGCATACGACTACATTGTCGCAGCATCATTGCACGGTCAACGTTGGTTCACCGCCGATCGCGAGTCCACCGAGCCAGCCGGCTAAGGCACAGCCGGTCCTACAGATCATGCAAGGGTGAGAGTCAAAGCACAATTTAAAAAGTTGTACACAAACAATTACAAGATCGCGAGGTATAAGTAATTCAATTCAATGTACTCACATACATGATTTTTATAGAACATTGCACGATAACGACGGAAATGATCTTGAAAGAAAAAAAAAAATTTCCTCCACAAAAACTATAACAGCTGGTGTACGAGGCTCCAGAAGTTTTTCAAATCCTTATCACGTCATATTTTTCGCTTTTTAAAATTGATGAGCGTTAAAAAATCTGGAAAAATGTATTCTTTACCCAAACTTTCCCCGGTAAATTTTGTCCCAAATGTCGCTAAGTTTTATTTAATTACTGATGAAAATGTAGTGAACATCGTTAATATATTTGGAAGCTGATGACCATCGATTTTTTTATTCGTTATCGACGCGTATATGTGCTGAGGCGCCAAACGCCCGTAATCAATTAAGGGTTTTACTTTGTTTTTTGTGATTTATGTTTTTCCAATAAAACTGTCGAAACACACAGAATGGAATGGTAATAGTATCGTCGGTTTGAATTGCAGTTCCGGTAGCATACATCATTCGTTGGCGAATAATATCTCGAACAACAGCCTGACGGTACACGCGCCGTCCTCGCCGCCCATACAATCGTACAACAATTCCCACATAAGTGCGGCGCAGGCGCAAGCGGTGAGTCAAGCTCTGAGCCAGGCGCAGGACGGGGTGCAGAACAGCGGACAGACGCAACAAAGTCAGCCCGTCGAATTCAACCATGCCATCAATTACGTCAATAAAATTAAGGTTCGTCGAGATGCGATTGCCTCTTTTTCACAATAAACTATTATTACATTTTCATTTAAATATCGTTGCTATACATTTTTCGTGTCTTTTCTCGTACAGAATCGATTTCAAGGGCAGCCCGACAAGTACAAGCGTTTTCTCGAGATTTTGCACACATATCAGAAAGAGCAACGAAGCCTGAAGGAATCTGGCCATATGGGGGGTGGCAGCGTCAGCGGCGTTCCACCGGGAGGCAAACATCTCACCGAAGCTGAGGTTTACAGCCAGGTGGCGAAACTATTCGAGAATCAGGAGGATCTCCTCGCTGAATTTGGACAATTTTTACCGGATGCGACGAATCAACAGAGTGCGCTGGTGAGTTATTATGTTAGAAAATACTTGCCTAGATGAGCCCAATGGCAAGCGTACGTAAAGTGAGCAAATTGAGCTGTAATCTCAGATTGCTCAGTAATTACGTTTCTGTGGCAATGGAGTTCAGCAAATCCAAATTTTCATATTCTTGATAAAATAATGTTGAGTTACATTATTTTTTCACCGTGCAATCGGAACGTCTTGTTTACTTGCAGTTGACTTTTACAAAATAATGAATATTAAGAAAATTTATATGAATAAGCATGAAATGCGGATGTCATTAAGATTTTTCTTAGTTTCTGCAAGATAAGCATTGGGTGGGAAATTCGATTTTTTTCTACTTATGCAAGATCGACAGCGAAATTTTTATTGCATAACGTTGAACGTCCTTGAAAATTCGAGCCTAATTGGTGCTAGTCCGCTATGTTTCAGACCAACAAAGCTGGGGCGGTTAACGATCATACGGCGATCGTTAAAAAACCGCCAGGACTGAAAACTTCGTACAACAATTCGGGTAGCACACCGAGGGATCATCGAGAGTCGGGTGGAACCGGTGGCTTAGAGCGGGACAGTCGCGATCATCGGGATCGAGACCGGGAACGCGATAGGCCGGGTCCGCGGGAACTCAACAGTGGTCAAAAGTTTGGTCATAGCACGGGTCAATTGAAACGAAGTCCATCGTTCTCGACCTCGGTATCGACCGGAAATTCACATCACACGCAACATGGACCACCACCACCGAAGAAGCACAAAGTCGCTGCTTCTGTTCGCGACGTGACCATCGCTGAAGCAGCCAAGTATGGAAGTCTCAACGATTATGCTTTCTTCGACAAGGTATGATAAAACATTCCTTACATTTTTTTGCCGATTTATCATTGACAACTTGTCACGCTGTTTCGGTCAGAATTTGCTGTCGAGGAGATCGACTTATTTAGAAAATATGATATTTACGGAGAACAATCTATCAATCATGGTGATTGTCCTCAGGTCCGCAAGGCACTAAGATCACAAGAGGTCTATGAGAATTTTCTACGGTGCTTGGTACTGTTCAATCAGGAAATCGTCTCGAAATCTGAACTGATACAGTTGGTAACGCCGTTCCTCGGTCGTTTTCCCGAGCTGTTGAGATGGTTCAAAGACTTCCTCGGTCATCTGCCTGATCCGACATGTCCGACGTCGGCGAACGTGCCCGGTACCCTCGGTATCGAAGCACTGCCGAATAATGTCGTGCGGAGCCATCAAGAACGTCCACAGGGTGATCTCGCAATGGAGATTGATTATACAACGTGTAAGAGACTTGGAGCGTCTTACTGTGCCCTCCCCAAGTCCTACATGCAGCCCAAATGTACCGGTAGAACGCAATTGTGCAAGGAGGTGCTGAACGACACGTGGGTATCTTTTCCCACGTGGTCGGAGGACAGTACATTTGTAACATCACGAAAGACTCAGTACGAAGAATTTATTTATCGTTGCGAAGACGAGAGATTCGAGCTCGATGGTGTTATAGAGACGAACGCAGCGACAATAAGGGTGCTCGAGGGGGTTCACAAGAAGATGAGCAGGATGAGTCAAGAAGAATTGCAAAAGTTCAAACTCGACGATTGCCTCGGCGGTTGTTCGCCGACGATTCATCAACGCGCGCTCAAACGAATATACGGTGATAAAGCGGCGGACATAATCGATGGCCTCAAGAAAAATCCCGTCGTTGCGGTGCCTGTAGTATTGCGACGATTGAAAAGCAAGGAGGAAGAGTGGCGGGAAGCGCAGAAGGGCTTCAATAAGATTTGGCGGGAACAGAATGAAAAGTACTATCTTAAGTCGCTCGATCATCAGGGCATAAATTTTAAGCAGAACGACGTGAAGGCTCTGCGATCGAAAAGCCTGTTCAACGAGATAGAGACGCTTTACGACGAGGTGTGTACAAAAATATCACTATTTTTTCTAGCAACACAGCGAACAGATATATAATTGGAATTTTGTTTTATTATTATTTTTTATGAAATAGCGGCACGAGCAGGTCGACGATACTGCAGGTGAAGGTCAAAACAACGGTGGTCCCCATCTCGTCCTAGCCTATAAGGACAAATCGGTTCTGGACGACGCAGCGAATCTGCTGATACATCACGTGAAAAGACAAACTGCGATACACAAGGAGGATAAGCAACGAATAAAGCTGCTTCTCAAACACTTCATACCCGATCTCTTTTTCCATCCACGTCAGGAGCTCAGCGATGACGAGCGAGACGAGGACGGTGAGTTTCATAAATAAATGAAATCCCAGTCGAGTTTAAAAAAAATTACCACACCGTATATTACCCATGGTCATGTTGTGTGTATCTAATCATGAATATGTATCGCGAAAACGGAATTGTGTGTTGTTTGAATGCAAATGAATTGAAATGCATTTGTTCTATCGCAGACGAAAAGGAGGATATTGGATTAACAACGTGCGGGAGTAGTTCGCAATCGCTGACAGCAACCGCATCACCTCTCGGTCTCCAAGGGACGAGAAATAAAACAGCGCAGTCGCCGATGAATGCAACCGGTCCCGTCAAGACCGAAACTGACATTAAATTACCCGTTCACGCACTTTCCGCCGATCCCGAAGAAGCTTACTCACTCTTCATGGGCAGTAATAACTGGTACCTCTTCCTAAGGTTACACCAGATACTGTGCGAAAGGTTGACGAAAATGTACGAGAAGGCGGTCGCCTTGGCTGACGAAGAATCTCGGTATAAACAGCAACGAAAGGAAAGCACGGCGGTGGCCCTGAGGTTAAAACCAAAAAGTAAGTTTTATCTGTCATCAAAGCGATTTATATTCCAGAAACGCAAACCCTAAATTTATAGGACTGAAATAAAAATAAAGAGCACTAATTGAAATTCTGATATTAATATCGTAATCTTTAATAACAGACATTTTTAACAAAATTTGAATGTTTGTGATATCTCCCAAAAATAGCAAATAAGTTTTGTCAGTTTTAGTCGAATAACCATATCGGTGTTTTTTAATAGGTGAAATTGAAATCGAAGATTATTATCCCGCCTTTTTGGACATGGTGAAAAACGTTCTCGACGGCAACATGGAAAGTACGGCGTACGAGGATACGTTACGTGAAATGTTCGGAATCCATGCGTTTGTAGCATTCACGTTGGACAAAGTGGTGACTTACGCTGTGAGACAGGTAGGAACCCATGACAGATAATCGGTTCAATTATTGTATCGTACTACATAAATAGCAGAACGAATAAAAAAACTAACACAAAAATATTTTGTCCCAATAGTTGCAACATTTGGTATGCGACCAAATATGCCAACAATGTATGGAGCTATTCCAGCGGGAACAGAGACAACCAAAGGAGAGTAGTGGGGCTGGGGGACTTTGCGCCAGTGCCTACATGAGAGTTGGCGCTGAAATGGCTTATCAGCGGAAAGCGGAAAAAGCTATGGCCGAAGAGAATTGCTTCAAAATATATATTGTGAGTAAATTTATGAAATTAATTCAGATACTATTATCGAAATTCAATTTATTCAATTATTGAAACGATACATTTTTATCGAATGAAATTAAATAGAAAATGTTGGCATCTCCATTTTATTGAAAAAAAAAACAACAACAAAAACAAAACGAAAATTGTCTTCAATTTCAGTACAAGAAGGAATGTAAAATGACGATGGAGTTGTTGGATACGGAGGGCGAAGAGGCCGTCGAGGGTTGTAGCGAGAGAGAAAGAGAGGAAGTGAGCGCTTCGGAGAAGTGGTCGACGTATGTCGAGAGACTCTCGACGCCGATCGCTCAAGCCAGTCCGAAGGAAACGCCAACCTCGCCGGACAATGAGCCGACCACCAATCATCCTGTGAGTAGCGACCAGGCAGCAAGGGGGGGGAGGGGCAGAAAACGCAAGAACACTGACATTAACAAGAAGGTATAGGATCCACAACCCATTCCGTTCAAAACTGTGACGCCATTGTAGCTTGCATTCGTTCGTATTTTCCCGTACTTGTGATTTGCAACTGTCTCACGGGACAAATGTCCTGTTCGGGGTCATATCAGATTTTAACGGGAAAAATCCTCACTGCGCCACATACTTCTACGTTAATTATGTTTATCCGAGTCTTTGGCTCACTCGCTTCGCCATTCACTCGTCCCTCGTACTTCACTCGTCACTCGTACATTCATCGGTTCTTTTTGCCGCTCTGATCACGCTCAATATTTTTTTTATTACATTTTCTCTTTTTTTTTATTATTATTTTTTTACTTCTCAACTTTTAATCCACCCCTTTGTCTAATATATATCGACTGCTAAGAAACAAAACGGCTTGAACCGTATACTTTAACACGGACGATACGTTCCCTTGTTTTATAGCAGTTGGTGTATGTAATTGTTTTTATTACCGTTTTTAACGGATATCTACCGATTGGCAGTATTACGACAGTGACGATCGAGCAACGCCCGATTATTCTGTGGTCCTATGTGCATTGCAATCTTATCGACAACCTTTCATCATTCTTTGTAACGAATTTAATGTTGTTCACAGACTTTCAAGTATGATATTGTCCTGTCATTTTTTTTAACATTATTTTTATTCCATAAAACGAATGTGAAAAAAAAACAGTTTTTACATTTGATGTTTCATTGTTAACAAAAAAAAAAAAAAAAAGGAATGACAACCGATGGCAAGTAGATCGTACCGATAATTGTCGGTGAAAGTGTTGTCTTAACTGCACACAACGATCGTCAGTCTCGCAGCTTGCGTTTGTTTATGCTTCTCGAAATCGAAGTCGGTATACAGTAACGAACGGCGTTCTTCTTTCTTCGCGTCATACAAACGCACGGTCGTCTGCTTACCGGAAGAAATATTCCCGGAGACGATTTATTTTCTAATTTTGTCATATTCCTCGATACAAAAAAATCGCTTGTTTCTTCCGGTAATGGGGGCGATTCGATATGTGGCGCAAAAAAAAATAGAAATTGTCTTCCGCATTACCGATATCCGCAGACATAGTATTTCTTCGCGCTTGTTAAAATACTTCGTGAAACAACGACGGACTATGCCCGAGTCGATATTTTTCTCAGTGCGTGAAACACAGTAAGGCGATCGTGGCATGGATCGTGTTGAATATTTTTTCGTTTTTTTTGTCATTGCTCGATAAAGGGTTGTGCTTTTGTGCATGACAAGAAAAACATAGTTCGCGCGGTCGTGAGCGCGTGTTAATTTTGTGTTTGGAGGATATAATAACGATCGCGTTTCGACGTGGATCGATGGGAAGGGGTTTGAAACAATTTGTCTATAAAAATAACACCATGCTCACAAAGGGATGTGCGGCGAAGATCCGAAGAATGTCAATTGCTTTTACACGTTGATGGCGTATGCTTTTCGCGGGAACGGATCAAAGCATTGCTACTAAGAACCCCGTAAAGTAACGTTAATACCGAGCCCAGGTTCGCATGGAAAAGCAACACGAGTCGAACGGCGCAAGCATCCGCGGTGTCGAGAGAGAAACAAAAAATAAAACATATATAATCTGTAAATAATTCGATCGGTCGAATATGTAAATAGATTTTGATACGTATCGAGATAGCAAAAATAAAGAGGAGAAAACTAGAAGAGTCTTAATGATCTGTAAAAAAAAAAGGGAATGACAAGAAAAATAAAAGTAACTTCTGACACACTCTCCGGGTGGGTTGGCGAAACCTTCGAAACACGAACAGTTTGTTAACCGTACTACTATCTATATTGTTGATCTGTATGAAAATATTTTTTTTACATGAATGTAACTAAAAAAAACTACATGGCAATATTTAGGGATCTCAAAGGAACTTGAGCAATGTTTTTTTAACTTTTCTACGAAGAAAACTAAAAAAAAAAAGAGAGAGAGAGAAAGAGAAAAAGAGAGAGAGGGAGGAGAGAAAAATCAAGGAAAGTTCAAAATAAAACAAGTTACATTTTTATGTAAGTAAGCAGATATTTGTGCAAAGTTGAAGACACGACGAGGTGAGATCGTGTCCAGTGATATAATCGCTAGATGTTTACGAATCGTCGAACAATCTTTGATAGGTGTAAACTCCGATCTCCCGAACACTCGTAGTATTCGGTTTTCTTTTCTTTGCTTTTCGTTTTTTTTTTTTTTTTTTTTTTTTTAGACAATCAACGAACCAGTAACCAATTATTACGTCGTTGATACAACTCGATCGATTGTTAATAACGGAAATTATGCTCAATGCATAAAACCTCGAAAGTCGTTGGAACGATTTTGGGACAAGAAGATTTCGGTAGACGACATTTAAATTAAATTGCCCGCCGTAACTGCTTGCACAATTTGGCATTTTCCAATGTTCCGATTACCTCTATTTTCGTGTCTTTTGCGACACGAGTCTCCACCAGGTTTCGAGGTTTCATTCCCATCCAATAAATTTGCCACGATAAATCAGGACTTTTTTTCTAAACAGAAATAGAAATATTATATAACGATATAAGTGTTCGAGGCGTCTTTCTTCTGTCCAAAATTCGAGCCACGTGTTTTTTCTTACTAGATCGGCCCGTATGTGTAATGTTTAAGCGTCATGTACTTTCATTCCCGGAGTACGCGAGGCTCTCCGATCCAATCGAACGATGTATAAGCGAAGAGAAAAAAAAGGGGTGAATGTCGAAATTATTAGATTTCGATGAGTACGAAAGCAAAGGGTCTCTTGCAAAACCTGCCGCAGGTCGTGTAGGAAACAATCGAGATTGTCGATCTCACAAAACGCGATCCGTCAAACTGAGATTGAAAAACGAAAACAAAAAAAAAAAAAGAAAAAAAAAATTATCAAGAATTTATCGTTTGAAAAAGAATTGAGTGTAAATAATAAAACCAGCTCGGCGAAAATGAAACTTGTAAACACTTGCCACGTAGGGCCCGCTCCGAATTTTCATCATGACACTTGTAACATATTTTCATCGAGACTAGTCTATCATCCGTACTTTCGAGTTAAATGTGAATGTTGTGAACCTCTACGCCCCCCCCCGTTCTCCCTTTATATAACGAATTTTAATCTCGATATATATATAAGATATATATATATATTTTGTAACTGTAAACTGTATATGAAGTATAATGATATAAATGATAACAATATTGTATAGAAGAGAGATATTGAAATACATGAAGGATGCTTTTGAAAATTATCGTCTAACATCATTTTTGTACCACTAAATTAATGTTCTTTTCGTTTGTTTCTTTCATAATTTGAAATATTAGTTTGTTTTTCTTTACGTGACGAGTCTGCAACTAGTTGTACGAGTCTTGCCAACAGAATATATCTCTGTTCACAGTAATTACAAGAAACAAAGTATCGTTTCGATTTACCTTAATTCATACTGTTTGGTATTTATCGTTTCGAATGCTACGCTCTTTTTTGTCTCGTACGAACTGTTTTATCCTATAGATATATGTTTATATACGTATTATATACATATGTATATATACACATGTATATTTATTGCTTGATATCGCTTACTTTTGGAATCTAGATCGAGGAACACTCGCTTTGCCCCGTACATCTATGTTTGTACGAAAACCTGTGATCAAATAATAATATATCTCTTTTCTAACATGCTATGTTTGTAGGCAAAAATTGTCGGCGTCCCTGTTACATATTCATTACTTTCATTACTTTCATTGTTACAAGTTGTTTCAATCTATTTCGAGAATCAGTTCATTGCCTTTTTTTTTTTTTCTATCACTAATCTGGTATTTTTTCTCTCCTCGCAATTCATTACTGGCAGACTTCTAAGCTCCTGTACATTCTTCGGTGATAATTTTTTTTGTAATCAATCCTAACGTCAACGATGTAACGAGACAACGCAATACTTTAACGTCATTATTACACGTTCACAATGCGCGAAAACGATTTTTCGTTGTTGTACCAATTACTGGTGCAAACAACGCCAGTCGTCGCGAACGCAAAATTAAAAAAAAAAAAAAAAAAACGGGCGTGCATGGGCTCGTACTAATCAAGTAGGTGCATACATAACACTCGCACCAATGTTCATTACTCAGGCACACATTGATTAAAATTATTAATTTCATTTTTGTTATTTTCGCACTCGGATAAAAACGTGAATTACGTTCGGTAGTTGTAATTATTTTTGTTCTTTCTTTAATAATGACAAAACATTTTTCGAAGCATTTTAACCGAGTCTCGATGAAAGTATGAACATTGTAGCATTAAGTTACCATCGTGGCAATTTCAATTGTGCGGAACAAAGAAGCTATGATATAATAATCAAAGGAGGATGATCGAACGTCATTTTGGACGATATTTTTCATTTTTTAGCGAGACTCAGCAATTTCTAATGCCTGTTTCATCGCGAGCGATTCTTTATCTGGTTTACATACTTAATTTTTTTTACTTGTACTTTATTCTTTTTGAAATCTTTGTTTTAAAACTCGTAACGACTTCCGTCGATATCTACGGCGATTACCTTACTTATAATGATAGCTGAAGATAACGCATGCATTCTGTGTCCATTGCCTAGGAATAGTCGCCCTTACCCTGATAAGTATGTGTGCGAAAAAAAAATCATTTTTCGATCAGAGTTACATCACTTTCGAAACGGTCATGGTCGAAAAATGCGATAATCAAATCGGTATTAACATATTCGTGGCTACTCTCTGAAATTTCAAATTTCTAAATTTCAAGTGTCTAAATTTCATAATTCATAGCGAGGGTGCAAAACCCCAGAGCTACAAAAATCCTCTACTAGTATATATATATATATACACACATATCTCTTCTTAATATTACACATAAGAAAAATGATAGAATAGCTTTATTTGACGCTTGGCTCTGGTGGATTTAATGTCAGTAAATATAAGGTATAAGCATGATGATGGTGAGGAGCTTGAAAGCGTTTTCTCATCGATAAATAAATTTATGATAAAATAAAGATTGTAAACCGTGAAGTGACGAAAAATTATAATTGTTGTAGATCGACGGAAATGGTTGGAGCTCTTTAGGGAGAATCTTAGCAGGCCGAAAGCCCGTCTTCTTGTATAGAAATGTGAGACAGTGGAGAAAGCGTGCAGCTCGAATGACGAGGCCGATCTTGCCAAACGCCGACAAAATTCCAGAGTAAGTTATTTTTTAAATCTGCGATTGTACATGTGACATACGTAACGCTGTGAAATTTAATGAATCTTGCGCTTTTTCTTTTAGCTCAACGGACCCCGAAAAACGTGGAGATTCTGAGGGCAACGCGGTCGATGCGATTTTGAAGAGACCTCAATCATTACGAATAAGCGAAACTGGCGAGAACACGGGAATAGTCACTTCGGACGAGACTCAGTGCACTTTCAACCCAAATAGCTACCGTATGCTTTATGTAGCGAGTAAAGAAGGTTTTCTGTACAAACAGAATTCATTCACTCGAGCGAAAGCGGTACGTCGTAACATTAAAAATAACCTGAGGTGGACTCAAGCGAAAATTTCTCATTGTTCATAGAGCTCTCGAGACCTTAATAACGGCTAACGTTTGTTATCTTCATCTATACATAATCCACACAAATTCTCAGGCTCTTCATTAAATTCAGAAGATAATTTTTTTTTTTTTTAAAAGTAAAATTCAGTATCTGAGTTTATTCGCTTGTCTCTCCTTATTTCTAGAGAATCGTCTGTGAATTTGTCACTAAATGACTTTTTTTTTAATCTTCAGTGTCATCCAGCGGTTACGAAGAATTTGAACACCAAATTTCACGGGTGGCTGGCAAATTGGGCAACGACCAATGTAGCGGACGTGCAACACAGATTGTGCCAAGATTGGTTACTGGGACGATACGAGAATTTGATTCCACACAGGACACGGGTGATTACCGATAACGATCAAACTCGCAGCCCTTACCGACCTTACAATCGGTATCGCGTCGAGAATCTTCAGTCGGACACTCATACGGAACCAAGTGCGTAACTTTGAGCTCGCGAATTCCTTTAATGACCGTTCGATTGTCTCTCATAGAGCAAACATTTTCATCTCAACCAAGCAGCGAGAGAATCGATCGGCGTCGAGCTCGAATCGTGAATAAACAGCAACAAAAAATGGTGCTCGCTTTGTTAGTATGTATGTGTGGATGTGTGTGTGTGTGTGTGTGTTTGTGTGCGCGCGCGTACGCGGACTTTTGAAGACTGGAAGTAGTTGAGCCCAAGAGAGAATAATGAAATAATAATGAATTCAAGGCTTTGTAATCGCTCGACAGTCAGAAAAACTGTGTTGAACAATCGCAGCGTTATCTCGTCACTTCGATGCATCACAGTCGACCTTACGAGGAGAAGGACGAAAGACTCACATTGCAGGCAGCTAGATTAAAACATTTATGCTCCATTCTGAGGAAAATTCCCAGGATTATATAGTCATTGTATCGATGTAATGATGACTGGAGTTGCTGCAATACTTTTCAAAAGTTGCAATAAAAACAGAGTGAAAATAGAAAACAATGATATAGTGATGAAGTTCTTGATGTCATTGCAGCAATTCCAATAAATATGATCACAGGCATATAATGTGGTGTATATAATTGTTGCAAAAAATGTGGTTTTTTAACAGCGATAGAACGGCGTAGAAAGTCTAGAGAAACGGAGGCAGAATTTGCGACCTTATTGTGTCAGTTATGTGAATCTGAATAGATACAAAGATTTTGATAAAGATGACGTTGGTTTGCATTGAAATGAACCTTAAATCCAGTTTTTTAAATGTACATTTTAACTCTGGGAACTCTGACATCTTACATACCGCCAAATATCTTGAGCGACAAAAATGCGCCCAATTTAGTTCAATGCTCGAGTAATGTGCTGGCCTATCGATTGGAAAGACGTTACAAGAGCGGACTTTAGTAATTATCATCAGTCATGACATACATGAAGATTCATACAATTGGCTACATGCTAACATGACGTGCACATAGTGCCGCAAACAGTGTGACTCCGTTTCTCGTAGAAATTAACTATGTTGCATCGGGTGATTATCGAGAGTACAATCTTTAATGTTGGTAGAAATTCATCGTCTAGCTACCTATTGTTACTATGGGCTGGACGTGTACGCGTTTTATCTCCACGGCTATAAAATATGCCACAGTACTAGTATCATAACAGCCGCTGGGACAAAGAGACTACTCGGGGATTATCTCTGCGACACGTTGGTGACACATCTATGGTCCAGGAACTCGACACGATGCCACCAAGCTATTTTCGATCCCGGAAAATTCTGGGCCAAACGTTTCCCGTGTCGCAGTTTCATTTCTCGCTCGGATCTCTACTCGGTTCAAGTTAGAATGGGAGGCGAAAAGTGGCATCGATTAAGTGCATTTGAGAAAATACTTTTACAAATTGATATGCCGAATGCATTTTATAAACGAAAAATGAATTGACACGCTTTGGCTCGCTCAAAGTTTTTAATACCTATATTTTTCCACGTTTAATTTGTAAATGAGTAATCGTTAATGGAACGTGAACATCGATTAAGCGTTATTGAACTTCATTTTTTCTTTTTTTTTTTTTGCTATTGTAATATATACTATTATATATATAAAAAATGAAACAAAGGGAATCTAAAAATCTTGGCCTTATTTTTTTTACCTTATCTATACTAGCTTGTAGAAATGTACAAAGAGGATTGAAAAAGATCAATTTAGACGGCACATCCTTTGTCTTGAGACAAAAAACGACCGGTTTTGGCAAATACATTTGTAGATGGTTAGCGAGCGAGCGCACGCGCACACACATAGCTAAATTTATATTTGTATATTCCTTTAAGAGTAATTATTCAATGTAATTCCACAATTTGTACAAATAATTCATATACATATATATATGTTATAAACTTTTGTGTGAAGCTGATATCTTATTGGAAAAACCATAGTTGTCCATGGCAAAGATAAAAACAGCGTAGTACATTAACGATTGCCTCCCAGAATGCGTCGATAACATTTGCTAATTTGTACAGGATTACAGTGGGTTTCCGAAGCGAGGAAAACACTGCTTTTGATGTTAATAAAGCAAATCAATATTTTTTCGAATTTCGAATTAATCGATGTAATCAGTTTACCCCTGATAAAACTTATGTACATTTTTTTGTAACAGATGAGAATTTAGAAAATAGTGAAATCCTAAATTATCCTCTTTCTTTTGCTCGTAGTATAATTTTGAACATTCGCCAAAAAACGAACATGCAAAAAAAAAGGGATTGGTACGTATGTGTAAGATCAGAATTGACATTATTTACACATTGCAAAAAATAAAATGTGCGCTGGTACATGCAATTTGATGCACGGAAAAATGTATATTATTGTAATTGTACAATATGCGCCATAATAATTTGGATTAGTACGCTTACGCGTTTCACATTGTGCAGGTCTTTAGTCTTCCAACAGACAATTTAGAGCAATCTATAATGTATATTTTAGCAAGCAAAACCTTACGTTGTACCGTGAGAAAAAAAACCAATATGTGCTGTGTACAGAGAACTTGGCAATGTAAAATTATAATTCAATGTCAGTATATTTTGCACACAACTATTATTAATAAATAAATAAATAGGAAATATTGAAGCGTCTTTGACTTTATCACTTCATATAATACAAAGACACAAGATCGTAGATGCATGGTTTGCATGGACATAAATCATTTCCACAATTTTTTATATACCGTTATGTCACCAATCTGTTTGCATTAATGGATTTCCCAATTGAGCTCTCCGGTACTCAGTCTTTCTGCAGAAAATAAGAAGGAAAAAAATCAGGGTGCGACAAAACAGTGACAACGAACAGTTTACGCTGAAAAAATATAAATCTTTCTTTCAATCCTACATTGACCATGTGTAATATGATCTATAAGTCTTGCAATGCAACATCGATAGACATGAAAAAGATTTTTCAATTATTATAGCAATAAGTTAATCCAAATTGTTTTCTGTAAACTAAGTCTTCTCAACATTAGCGGTCACTGTTGATGATGCGGCTTCCTCAGGTTTATCCCAATTTTCTTCAAGCTGCGCAATTTGTGCACTGTTGGGAGTCCACAAACCATTACGGATAAATCTTCGCGCAACATTTTTGTTCAGCTTTGGCATTATAGTATTTTTGTCTTTGATTTGCTGCGCTCTCATCATTGACTGTTTCAATCGTTCGTTCTCAGTCTTGATCTGGTGAGTTGTGGGATCGACTCCTGTTTGTAGAAAGATTTTTTAGAATGTTTTTTCACCTCTAACGCAATTGTGGCCTTACCTTCCGCCCGTAGGTACATCCAGAATAGGGTATTCATGCCAAAAGACATTAACGAATTGTACTTGATCTTGTCGGCTTTCGATAACTTTTCATATAATTCGGGGTTATCCACGAGTTTTAAAGTATCGGCAATCTTGTCCGTAGCCTCGCGGAAGTTTCCGAGACGCTTGATAAGGTCAACGTCGGACGAAAGTTGCTCAAAATCTGGATCCATCTTCACTGGCAGGTATTGCGTTCGATATCACGAATTACAAAATTTATTTAAAAAATGTAAACATGGAGAGTAGCTCGTGCAGTAAAGCTGCGATTATGAGTCCCGACCGGAGCCGGAGACCAAACTCAAATTACGTACACGAGCAGTGACGTGCTTAACCTTCAGCAGAGAAAAAATAGTTTGAATTTCCACCTGTAGTTAGCGTTGTAATGTCGTCCGAAAGACGTTATTTCCGGTAAAAAAATGATTACAAAAAATTGGAATCGGATTAGGAATCGAATAAAAAATTCTTTAACCGTGTTGTTCTCCTCCACTGCTATATTATATTTTTTGATTGTACAAATTCATCGCCGGCTGAATAATTTATATGTTTACACTGATGAATAAAGCGATCAATGATTTATATACATTTCGCAATTTATTTCATTATTGCCGGACACTAAATGCCCAACGTATACGATTCGAGTGGCTCGACTATCTCGCTGTACGCTGGTATGCCCGAATTCTCGACGACACTATACTCATGAACGTCCAAGTGTTTCAACAAATCACTTTTCGTAGCGAAAATCTCGTCGCATTTCTCGCATCGAATTGACTTCGCTCTATGAGTCTTCGTGTGTTTCAACATGTCGTTTTTCTGCGAGAATGATCGACGGCAAATGTCGCAGACGAACGGTTTAAGGCCCGTGTGAATTCTCTCGTGAACGATCAGGGTACCTCGCCGACTGAAAGTCTTATTACAGTATTGGCAAACGTGCGGTCTCAGAGCTGAATGACTCTTCATATGTTGACTGAGATTACTCGAGCATCTGTATCGCATACCGCAAATTTTACACACGTACGGCCGTTCACCAGTGTGAATTCTTTCGTGTATCAATCTCGCTTCTTTCGAGACAAAAGCTTTACCGCAGAATTGGCACATGTGCGGCCGTTCGGTGGAGTGTATAGACTTGTTGTGATACCTCAGCGAACTCTTGTTCGCTAATTTCTTGCCACACTTGTCGCACTCGACTTTTGTCTGATCACCGGTATGGGTGCGTTCGTGATTCAAAAGAATGGCCCGTTTCGGAAATACCTTGTCGCATATCCTGCACTGCCAGACAGTCCTGTCGGCGGTCTTCAGCTTTATGCTCTCCATTATGTCGCTTTCGGAGTGTTGCTTCCGGTGCATCTTCAGGTCGCTCATGGAATTGCATTTGTACTCACAGACCTGAAACAATAATCAACAACTCGTTTTTCAATCTGACTTATGCTTATTCGATGTCCGTGGATAGCTCAGATATACTTACACTACACGTATACATTCCGTCACTCTTATCGTGCCGCTTCATGTGCGCATTCATGTTACCTCGGCGATTGAATGTTACCCTGCAAATTGGACATGCATACTTCTTTGTTCCGTGAGACAGTCGATGCTGTCGCAACTGTATTCTTTTGTAAAACGCTTTTCCGCACTCGTCGCACGTGTACGGTTTGTTATCATTGTGCTTATTCGCATGTTCTCGCAGATGGAATCTGAAGATACACCGAAATTTCTTTTGATGAAAATACATAACTGTACAAGAAATTCCACATGCATGATTTACTTTGCGTACCAACCTTGATCTGAACGCGCTGCCACACACTTCACAGACGTGACGCTTCTTTGTTGCTTCATCCAGGTGGGTCCTCTTGTGGCCTCTCAAATTGTTGGAATGCTTAAAACTCTTACCGCAAAGATCGCACAGATAAGGCTTATCCGCTCGATGAGTTGCCTCGTGGACGTCGAGGTTCGCCCACTTCTCGTACGTTTTCTCACAGACACTGCACCTGTACAGCGGCTGACCGTCGTGAGTATCGGTAATGTGACTCTGGAGCTCTTTCCGTGTATCGAATACTGCGAGACAGTAACCGCATCTTCGATCCGATACGCTGGAACGACTTTTCTCATTGTGCGTCATCTCGTGAAGCTCTAGTTCATCCTTGTCGGTAAATAATACGTCGCAATGCTGGCAACTCAATTGCGCCGTTACCTCTCCACACGAAATTTTGTGTTTCTCGAAGTACTCAGCACTGCCCAAATCGAGCCTGCACACGGGGCAAACGATATTCGACTCCAGTTCCATAGTTTCTTTCAGGCTGACCTCTTCTTCGGCATTGCAGAGAATTGCGTGGCTCTCGTAGATGTCCCGTGCCTCGAACATGTCGTGACAATTCGGACATACCAGTGATCGTTCTTCGGTCTCTACAGTTTCGACGATCGTCCCGGACAATTCGTTACTACTCCCGTCGTTTTTTGGACTGATGGCGCTCAGGGCTTGAAGCAAATTGTTCAAATCCGAGTGCACGTGGTACTTGAAACCCGACATATTTTCGTTGCTCGTTTCGGTCATCCGACATATTTGCAGTTGCTCCAATTCGAGATTGCCTGAGGATTCGTTCCATTTGCAATTGAATTTGTTCACGGAGCTCGTCTTCTCGATCTTCTTGGCATCGCTCGATGGATCGTTATCTTCGACGACATTGTTCAAGCTAATTTCGTCGGCCATTTCTCGTGCGCACTTTTTCACCAGCTTCTCGAATTTAGGATCATAGTTGGGCTGAAAAATATGCAATACTGATAACGCGAATACCATCACAAGTTGAAGAGCAATAAGCGACAAATGTCTCTTGGTAAGAGTATCTTCAAGATACTCACTTTGCTGCTATTATTTAAAAACCTCCTCAATCTCATGTCTGATTGCAAGCATGTGATTACGAGGGAGTGAGCGACATCCAGTTTATTGCAACAATCGGAACAGATCTTTTGTGGCATCAACTCGTCGACATGCACACTTATAGGAGTGTGTAATTGAATCTTTTCTTTCAGTTTCAATTCAGAACCCTTGGCTCCAAATATTTCTATTCCATCCGCAGTCGAATGACCACAAATTCGACATAGATTGGTCAATCGGACGGACGTCCCTTGAACCTGATCCATATTTACATTTACGCTGCAAAAATGAAGACTGTTTGTGCCATTCGTCTCCTGTTCTTCTTGGTAGACGGAATGGACCTCAGATAGAGTTTGCTCTTGACGGTCACGATCAACGACGTTTATACATTCTTCTAATTGAAGCGAGTTTATCTCAGGTTCTGACTGAGAGCTCTCCCTCATTGAATCCATGATGTTAGTTGAACGAGTCATCACTCCAAACAGAGTAGGTACAGCTCCCTGCGCTATGACAATCGGAGTTGTTTTGCTTATGAAGAATCGATCCTCTATGTGATCCGAACATATATACTGACTGGTATGAAGATCCTGCACTGATTTCAGCAACAAGTCCGGTCGACCACAATTTTGCGCCCATGCCGAAACACTGAAAATTCGTTTCACAAAAATTATTTCGATATGAACTAATGATTATCGGACTGAGTATACATTATTTAACCCTTGCGTGTCGTTATTTGGAAAGCTTATGAAAATAATGTTTGACGAATCTTCGCCCTCCGACGAGTACTTGCACGATGCTGCCGAGCATACAATTTTCATTATTCAATTGTACGTCAATTTTTCGCTCAGAATAGCTCGAACTTCGGAAGTAAATATTATCATTTTCTCTTGTCGCAACGGCCTCGAAGATCGGACGCGACCGAATGTAGACTGCAATACCGACCGATCCAAGTAAAGTCGAGAATCTAGCACAATCGTTCCAGTGTAAACGCTATTCTCACGTCTTTAAGCTTTTTTTAATACGTCGCTGAAGCAAGTGTCGACGAATACGTCACACGTAGTTGCACACCTGACTGCAGTCACTGCCGGGGGGGGGGCTGGCAGGTTTATTTAGCGCACATTGATGCGTCTATTAATTCATTTTTGCGTTGGGTGCTTCGATCATACGAAAGTTGTACAAAAGTTTATGTTTTTTTGTCGCATGATACTCACGCTTCATCGTCGTAATCGTCGCGAGATACATTAGTAAGAACCGTTCGACGCAAATTGCTGAGAAATCAAAAACCCCCTCTACCACCCTCTTTGTCGAAAATATGGTGAGACACGATCGTTTGTATTTTTCGTTTCTCTACCTCGAACGAATGATCACTACTTTCGTTCTGCTTTCAGATGCAATTTATGCTGTTGTTCAGCCGACAAGGCAAGCTGCGGCTACAAAAATGGTATGTCGCTCATCCGGATAAACTGAAGAAAAAAATCACCCGAGAATTAATCACGACGATTCTTGCCCGAAAACCGAAAATGTCCAGTTTTCTGGAGTGGAAGGATGTTAAAGTTGTTTACAAAAGGTGAGTCACATTGGGGCTGATACAGATTTGATGGTAGTCTCTGGCTAAACGCAAGCTCCACATTCTAAACTTTTTCAATTTTTTACAGATATGCAAGTTTATACTTTTGTTGTGCCATCGAACAAAACGATAATGAATTGCTCACTCTAGAGATTATTCATAGATACGTGGAATTGTTGGACAAATACTTTGGGAGTGTAAGTTTATATTTATGTTGGTTATCGAGGCAAGGTGAAATACCACTGTCGGTCACAAAAATTGTAGATTCTTTTGCTTTGTTCAGTATTTTTTATATATTCGTTGTGTATGTCAAGAATTTGTATCCACCCTCAAAAGTTTACCGTGAACAAAATAGATTAAAGTTTTCATTGTAGACCGAGCTCGGGAGTTCTATCCATTGTCAACCTCATTCTAGGTGTTAAAAAAAACTATAGTACTATTCCCGGATGGATGCCAAAAGTCTAGCATGTAGTGGAAATAGATATCAGCTTGACGCTATTATTTCCTTTTCATGTTAAAATTCCAGCTCTTAAAGATGGAAATAGTATTACAATTTTCATTGTCAAATGTAGTATTTCGGATTGCTTTGAGAACATGTCAAGTACCACAATGGGTTAAAAAACTGTCATCAACTTATCAAAATCAGGTGGGCGTTGACGGTAAATAAAATTCTCCAAAGGCCGGTGAAATTCCTGCTTTTGATGAGAGTTATTTTTTACCCTGACCACCGAAACTTGTGGAAAAACTTGATTACAGTTTCCGTTCCTGGCCAAGCTCGGGTTTGCTGGAAAACAAGGTGTTTTACATACCCTAAGATGATGGACGATAACTTTGCTATCTAATAACATTGTTTGCGCATTCAATGATCGTCAGGTGTGCGAATTGGATATCATCTTTAATTTTGAAAAGGCGTATTTCATCCTGGACGAACTTCTAGTCGGCGGGGAGATACAGGAAACCAGCAAGAAGAACGTGTTGAAGGCCATCGCAGCCCAAGATCTACTCCAGGAGGTTAGTTATGGCAATGTACCGCTAGAATTGTGACTTGTCTATCTACATGCTACCCCTTGTCGATTAATCCAGTCGTACCGAGAACGCGCTCCGACTATGCCAGCACTCGGGGTATTCTATGAAATATCAAGCTTTCGCGAATCGGAATAAGTAGTGCCAAATTGGACAAGAAAGTTTATCAACTATCTTATGTTACTTTTACCGTAAACTACCGTATGTAATTCCGTTTGATCTCGGCGATGTCGCATCGCCGGTCACAAAAGTACAATGTTTGCATAGTAGAGGCTCCGCGAAGATACATAAGCAGACGCATAATATTTCTAAGGCTGATCCTGCACCCTTGCATCACGTTTATATAACCGTTAAATCTTTCTCCTATGTGTAAGTAGATACTCTGTTCGCGGTATGTTACAAAGAGCTACCTACAATCATCGTAGAACTTTTTGTTTTTTTTTCGTATCTGAACTATGACGAAGTATGAACGTAATGGTGGGATTCCATTGAGACAAAAATTGAATAGATTTTTCACCTATGTTAGCTCGATTACTGGAAAAGTCAGTTGCCACGATCTCTCTTATACTTATGGACTACGAAATAGTACGAAATGTTATTAATAGAGGCACTCGTGCGTCAAAAAAAGTCTTCTGTACAAATTAGTCATAAATCTTCCGCGTTTTTTATTGCATACGTCTCAACGTTCTGTGTATATAAACATTCGTGAATGAAACTATAAGAGAATCCTCTCTGCTACTATGTATTATAATTTGATCGTACGTGCCACAATAATTGTGCCGATTGTGTGTGTGTCCACCTGTACAATGCATGAGCAGTACGTGCACGCATGTATCTCTGTGATCGTTGCTACAATAGTAAAATTGCAATTAGGGGCATGGCGATTATAATCGATGGATATATTTTTTTTCAAACATCACAGAAAGATGGAACAAATATGGGTAATTTGCTTTGATCGATGCGTATTTTTTTGTTTATTAGTATTATTTTGTTAATTGTTTTATTCTTGCTCTTGGCCATCGCTACAAGGTGTGTAGCCGTAGCAGCTATTCCTCAATTCGAAAAGTTCGAATACACACTATCATCACCTCGCGTACTAGAAAAAGAGTTTCGAATTTAGAGAATTAATATATTCAATTGTTACTTATAGTTAAAAACGTAATATACAAAGGCCCGTACTTGGTGCCTACTTCTCAGCGCGACTGTGACTCTAGAATCATCATAACTCATTTCGTAAGCTACGGGGTTAAACAGACTCAGATTTCAGAGAAAAGGTGTCAGTACGGACCATAGACGATATTCACTAACGACCCACAATTTAATTGGGTTTAAAGGGGAATAACGTATCGTATTGGGGCAAGGGGTATGGGAGTTTGTAGATAAAAATGAATTATATGTGGAAGGGTAATAGCTAGAGAAAAATAGCTTCAGAACCTTAGTACGCATTATAAATAAACGTTGGACCAATCTTCGAGCTTATAAACGTAGTATTTTAGTTTACTGTTTTGCCGTGTCGTTTCAATACAGACAATATACTACTTCTAGTCGATCGCGCGTTCGTTCGTCGACCTGAATATGGACCGTTCTATTGCGCGCTCAAGTCAACATTCTATGTTAATTAAATTCGCAAAATGTTCGCGTACGTTGTCAATTTATTTAGAAAAATGACTCATTGTACTTGGCTACAGAACGCACAGTATTAATTGCATACGCGAGATTCAGAACATGACCCAGTCATGCGAATGTACAAAAAAGAAAAAAAAAACTTGAAAAAAAAATTGAATCCTGATTGCCACACAAAATCTATGACGTTAATGTGGGAATGCTGCTGTATATAAGTAGCTGATTATGTACATGTATGTCATTAAATTCTAATAAACAACTTTTGTATGCTGCACCGATGCTTTGTGTCAATGTAATATTTACATCGCGTTTACTGTATCAATAAGCTATACGTACGTATCTCAATGGGCTCCGCTATCGTGGGATATTACAAAGTGTATAGAAAAACAAAAAAATTCCACGAGACGTTGTGTATTATTAGATTTTTTGTTGTTGTTGGATGTCTTGATATTTGCAACGTTATTCTGTTATATTATCGCCTATTACATATAAATACTTCAGAGTTAAACGAGCACGAACGGAAAACTAGTTAGTGTTTGTTTTGTTTGTGGAAGGACGAAGCTGTCGAAGGTGCTCTGCGGGAAATAGGGCTTTTATAGGCGCTCCGCACACTGTTCTGTGTCCCTCCATCGCCAAACTGACCGCCAAGCCAACGACTTCTCAACAAAACTCATCTGCCGAACGATGCCATCGCACATCTCCACCTTGTCGTACAAAAAACAACATTTTTTCGAAAGTTGTTTCGGCGTTTGGATTTAAAAAAAAAACTCCTTTCACGCGATCTGACACGGCAGATGGTCTTTACCATATTTTTGTACAGAATTTTCAACGTGCTTTAGAAACGTGGTAGAAGAAAGTAATATATAATATATTTTGCCATTTAGAGAGAATTATTGTAGTAACTATAGGCAATGTCCCACGATAACTTGCGACAAAACGAACAAATTGTATGCTTATATATTTCAACGTAGTCGAAAAAACAAAAACCCCAATTTTATAATAAACATACCCGACGGCAATAAAATCCATACGTACCGTAGCAATTTAAGACTCGCCGTCAATGGAGAGACACGAAAAAATTGGGAGATACGAAAGAAAATTGACGAAAAACGGGCTCACATTGCGACTCTGTTACGGTATTAATATTAAGAATTTAATTTACACATCACACTTTATTACAGTATTCTTCAATCGGAATGAGCAATTTATTAATCGTAGGATTCTCGTATAAAGAATAAATTCTTACAACAATGTACGAACTACTGCGGTAGATTCGGATGTAAAAACAAAAAACAAGCACGTGCACTTATCGAATAAAACTTTTCTCTATCAAATAGTTTCATTCTAGATTAAATTATTCATTGGTAAAAAGTCCCGTGAATATACCCGAACGATCAGCAATCTTTCTTGTAACATTTTTTGTCGACATCTGTACATAACCATATGTTTATTATATACATATACATATATGCACATTGTTTTTTTTACCGGGATAAGAAGTTAATCCCGAAAAGCATGCGATAAAGAGCTACGCTGAAATGCATTGCAAATAATATGGTACGACTGATAGTTTGTTATGTGCAACTTTGTAATAACGAACACGAGTAAATATTACATGTCTATATGAAAAGGGTTCGGTTCACCATTTGAAGCTGCAACGAGAAGATAACTTTTTACACAGTAGGTACGTGTATGTTTATTAATATATCTTTCGTTAATAATGTTAAGACATGTGTTCGATATTGATGCAGCATCAAAGTTACACGATCCCTGTTCATATAGATTCGAAAAAATGTACTCGACATTCCGGCGATACTAAAGACTAAAAAAATTTCTTGGTTCCAGGAGGAGACTCCTCAAGGATTCTTCGAGGATCACGGACTCGGTTAATTCACACTGAGAATGAACCTTTGCCGCTCTCCAGGACGAATGTGCACCGTTGGAGGCTCCTCTCACCCATTCCATAGTTAGGCTCCCGTGAAATTATTTAAAAAAAAAAAAAAAAAAAAAAAAAAGAATAGGGCTTGAGAAAAAAATGTTATCGTTCGCATGATTATCACAAGTGTTGCAGTGAAGTTGATTTTTTCTCTCGTTTTTCTCTAGCACGCCGACTTGTTCAAATGGACTAAAAAAATTGCCAAATATTGACCCCTTTCTTTTATCCAATGACTATTTTTTTTTTTTCATTTTACATGGCGCTCGCTCACGTTGAATTTCCCATCGAATTTATAGATAGGATTTTAAATGATACAGTAGATTGTAAATTATAAGTATACGTTATTTTTAATCAGTTAATCAGAGACACGGTGATAGCACGATCAACGTCATCGGAACACACGTCGATCCCACCAATCGCGCACAGCTCAGTTCAATTCTATCTTTAATTAGTGCCTGTCGATGTTATAACGAGAATAGATCTCACATTATTTGCAACTTTTTTTCTCTTTGCAGCGACATATATATATATATACATATATATATATGTGTGTGGTTTCGTTTCACGAAACAACAATAGAAATTTTTAACGATGCGTACAACGTGCTATTCAGAGTTTACATTTACAGTTTCAGAATCAAAAGCCTCTTATAAAGAATAGGTCATGCTTTATGCTCCGTCCACAGTACGTTATATATGATAATGAATATTAAAGAATAAAGATAACAACTCAAATTGAAGAAAAAAAAAAAATAGTTAATTCTCCCATTTTGCCGGATAAAAATGTTCTCTTCCAGAAGTACAACAAAAAAAAAAAATCGGAGGATTCTCTCGAAGCCAAGAGTTATCCGCTTCCGACGACTAACGAGAGTCGGAGGCGAACTCGTCCGAAAAGCTGTTCGGGCTTGCGCGATCGAGTCTCCATCGCGGCCATGTCTGGAAAACCAAGACGGTTCGTGGCCGAGGTAGAGTGCGAATCGTTATACAAATAGAAATAAAAGTGTCTCGTACAAACGACTGATCGAACGCCCGCTAAAAGCTAAATTTAATAATAATCATAGTGTCGATAAAACAGTGTCGCGCAGGGTTCTATCGTCGTCTCGTCGTTATTCCATAGGGTGCAGTATGTCACCGTAACGAGTCGTGGAAAAGCCAATATCATTTCGTGGTCGCGATTCGCTGAAACAGTCGTTGATCGTCGTTCGCGCGAGAATGAGCACGTCTTGCCGGGTGTGGGGAGATCGTCAGGACTACAATTGCGGCCGAGAGCATTGGGTAAGAATAGGCAGCGGGGGTGGCAGGCTAGCGGCGTACAACAACGTGAGAAAGGGACGTGATCGTTCGCCATCGACTGCGGTGTATCGTTCGACGCCGGCACGTGTTCGGTGCCTAAAGAGATTGTGACGTGCCGTGGGGGAGATCACCCACGCGGCTTGCTCGGACCGCTGGAGTCGCGGCGCGTGTTGCGAGAACAATACTGGTGTTATAGCACACGGACAGGGACGGGGCGCCCCAGTGGGAACGTGGTAGAGAAGCGCGCGAGGGGATGCGCAGTGACGGAACGTCGAAGCGTCGGCGCGGGAACGTGAGCGTGTGACGTCTTCGACTGGCTCGTAGTGCGGCGACGTGTGCTCGTCGTCTCCCTCCCACTCGCTCCCTCTCTCTTGCTCTCGCGCGATATACGACTACATCCAGCGGTGCCTCTACGGGGATTTTGCGTGCGCGAGTGTGTCTCGTTGCGTACACGACGGTGAGTTTTGCTGTAACGCGGTGGTAGTGGCCGCGCCGTACCGACGTCGGACGTCGCCCGTCGTGCGTCGTACGAACACCCGTAGTCGTCGCGGTGGTCGATCGTTTGCGCGCGGCTGCTCGTGGCAGGCCTCTTTCGGGCCTCTGTGAAAAAGACGGAAAACAATTTCGAGAGCGAGCGCGTGAGGGAGGATAAATGGTGAACGGTTAGGCGCGTGGCCTCTGCCCTTCCAGAGTTCAGTTAGGGTTCTCTTATAAATCTATAAACTCGAAATAAAAGGCGGATCGAACGAGCGGTCGTGGAGAAGGTAGTGAACGTCCGCTGGAAGCGGTTTCTCCTCGCTTCCGCGCGACAAAAAAGAACAAACGAGAAGACGGAGACGCAAAGAGCCGACTAGCGAACGAACAAAGAAGTAATAATAATAATAATAATAGAAGGAAAATATATATAAAAAATCGCGCATGCCGCGCTGAACATAGCAGGATCCGCTGACATGGGATTGAGAAAAGTTGTATTATTATTATTATCATTGCATATAGAAGAATAGGAAAGAGAGAGGATTTTTAGGAAGACAGAATAATAGTGGTGTTCCCTCTGAAGCATCGGTCGTTCGTCGTCGTCATCACTACCGTAGCCGCGCGTGTCTCTTGGGGTGGCCGAGAGGTTTTCTCAACGCTGCGCGGCATCCCTCTACTTTTCCCACTGTGATCGCCACCGTCGACATCACTGCTGCCGCCGTCGCCGCCGCTGCTGCCGCCGCCGCCGCCGTTGCTGCTGCCACCGTGAGGGGAGGGGGCTGATGCCAGATCGCAGCTATTCGGCGCTTCGCTCCGTGTCACGGATGCGCGAACCGAGATACTTTGCCCAGTAGTGATGGTCAGCTGTGAAGTAGGCAAGTGGGCAAGGCGAGCCTCCGGAAATGCGCCTTAGGCACGTCAAACTCGTGAAACGGGAGTGCCCGTGGCAGCGAAATGTACGCGTACGGTTTCGAGATAACGTAGGCATGTAATGTCGTCGTCGCGCGGCGCGCCCTGCGTGTAGCTTCACGGTGAAAATCTGGCGTGAACGGCGCCGCGGCGGAACGGGGAACATGGCGTCGGTCTCGGCGGAGACTCCAGTCAGCCACGGGCACAGCTTCAGCAAGAAAACGTTTCACAAACCTACGTTCTGCCACAGCTGCACCGATCTGCTCTGGAAACTGAAAGGATACATCTGCGAAGGTACGACAGTATATCGTAAACACTGGTACACAGTTATGATTTCTCCCTCTCTCTCCCTCCCTTGCATCTCTGGACTTCGGATGCCGAGCGAGGAGACTCGCGCTTCGTTTTTGTACCCTCGTGAGAACGGGGAATCATTCTGGTATTGTTATCGAATGAGTTTGCATTGTAGTTATCGACCGTCGATATTCGAAGCACGGAACGCTAGCGAGATGGACAGATATGTCTTTCTTCGATCGACGATGTTATTGTAAGTGAATCTTCCTACACCCCTGGTGTTTCTCATCAACATCGCCCCCCCCCCTCTGCTCCCCTCCCCTCCCCCCATTTATTGTGTGCCCTGCACTGCTGTCCAGTATTGTGACAAAATGTTTCAGACTGGAATTATCAAGAGTCAGAACGGTAAGAAACCTTTCTCGGCGGCTCTATCCGAAAATTTCGTCGATGGAAAATAAATTATTGTTTTTCCTTTCGCGGATGCGATATAGCTGTGTGTGTATATTTTTATATCTATGTTTCGTTGCCAAGTCAGGATGACGGGAAAGAAGAACCTCATTGATGTCCGACCGCGAAAGTCCCTCTTAGACTTGGCGCCCGCCAAGCCACCTCACCCTCGAACTGTAGTATAGTAAATACTATACACCTTAGAAACGGCTCGCGTTCCGCCTCTCGAACTCGGCCATTCTCGCGCGTCTCACTTACCCACTGGAATAACACGTAGCAGCAGCAACGTGTCTCGGGATTTTCTCCGTCCCTTTCTCTTTTTTTCCCCCCGTCGATTATAACGACAGCTCTGTCTCTCTCGTGCCAGGGCGTTCGCGAGCAGGGCTCGCAAGGACGTACACACCTACTACCCTACTACTCGCTGCTCTCTCTGCCACGAACATAGCGTCCCTATCGAAGTACATTGTAGGCGCACCTTGAATAACCCTCGTTGTTTGTCCCCAGCGGCTCGACGGAAAAATTCGGCGGCTTTGTCTCCGACTGTTTTATATTACAATGATTACGCACAGTGACGAACTGGTAAACATATTATTACTCGGTCGATTTATACCAAACGTTAATGTTTTTCTCGCGCCCCGAGCTCGGGCACAAGATTACGATGGGCATTCCCTCCATTTTCTTAAGCCGAAGACATATAGCGCCGGAAATCGATTGCATAACCTAGAATATTACGAAAACGGCCCAAGTATAATTGTATCACGCGAATTGGAGAAGCGCCGACTTATGCTCCTCCCCAACGGTTTCTCACTCGGCCGCACCGTATATTTGGACGATGGGAAAAATTACCGTATCGACTGATCGATGAAGGAGCCGTTGAGAAAATCAAGCCGGCTCTAACAGGGCCGTTTTCGCTCCGAGCGCGGTTTTAACCGTCTAAGGCGGCTCTCATTTTCTTTCTCCACGAACTTAGACCAAATCCAATTTATATGTGTAGAACAGTCGTACCCCGCATCGTCCAATGCGCGTTGATTTATCGTATATATACATATATATATATATACTTTACGTTGGTCGGATAACCAAGTCGTGTAATGAACTCAAAACCGAAGAATGTTTTCTAGTGCTTTATACAGCACTATACTGGACGAAAACAAGGCCGGGATAGGACGCGACAGGACGGGAAAAACAATCCGGAGGTTGAAACGGGAATCGAACCCGCGATGTTGTGGACTACAGTCTAGCGTTCTATCCAGTAGACCACTCGGCTGCCTGCTCACCCCCTCGTCTCTCTTTCACTGCCTCGATGCGGTGACTGCCTGTTGTGGGGCTCTCGCGAGCGCGGAAACCTTGGCTGCTGCTGGCCCGACCGACGACGAGGCCGACTGCCACGCTCTTCGACCAGGGTAAAACTGGCTGACCTCCAACGGAGGATGAATGGAAAGTGCCCATTCAGTGTGTTGCATGCTTCCTAGGCCCGGAGAACTTTCTAAAGCGGGGCGTCCCCGCTCGAACAGAGGAATTCGCGGTTGGCCAGCGGGAGAAATACAAGCAGCGACAGTCGATAACGATAGCAACCAAGTTTAACCTAGGCGTCGAAGGGCCAACGGATCGCTTGCAAGTCAAAAAATCAATTGTTTCCGTAACACGAATATATTTTTTACGACCTTAGTTCTTTTTTCTCAAGATCTTCATTCTTACATATCGTCTCTATCGAATATTTCGGGTCTGCCGAAAATTCATGAAAATCCTGTCTCGGCTATTACCTCTCGCGATACAGAGCACGCTGGGACGGATTCTCGTTTCGCTTTTTCCTCGTATCTCGCGAAGTCGCGTGTCGCGGCGAGCTTTGGCGCGCAGGCTACTTTTGACCGAGTAAGAACGAGGGAGCATATACGTTCGTGTCACGATCTATAACACCGCAGTCTACTTTCCTACTGCGTGTATATATAATATTACACCGCCAGCAGCAGAATGTACGAGGCTCTCGTGGCGGCGGGTGAGAGGAGAGAGATGGTTCGGTGGCAGAGGGCGCCACTGTCGCGCGCGCGACGCTTTCTCACGAGCATTGATCGTTGGGGAGGGATCGCACATCGACGGGGATGGCCGTGCGGCGTCGGTGGTTCTGTCGAGAGAGGCTTGGACGGTTAACGGGCCGAGAGAAGGAGATGGAGTGGGGGGGGGGGGGACGCGAGAGGAACCACGGTCAAAGCGCGTGCCAGTCGGGGACGCATGTAGATGCGAATTCGGATAATATATTTTATTTCTCATGCTTCCATCGCGACGATATCGAACAGGAGAGACGCCGTGCACGTAAATTTAGATTTTATCGAGTAAGTTTGGGAACAACGCGTGCGTATGAACATAAAACGTCGACACTTCCTTTCTATCAAAAATGCTTTGTCGTTGAGTGCATTAAAGCCCAACAGTTTTCACGCTATCAGAGTGTTTTTGCGCATCGAACGTACGCTAGCATACAAGTCTCAACGGTGGGAATGATCACGAAAAAATCACGCCCATAGAATATTCTTATAAATAGCATTACGGTCAAAATCAACCCACGAGTGTTGTCACTCAGTCGGATATAAGTTTTTTTGTCTACCTTTGCGCTTTTTTTTATTTGCAGCTCGTTTTTATGAATTTACGTTTATTTTATACTCCAGTACATTTAAAAAAAATATTTAAAAAAAATGTCCTACAGCCTGTAATCGACAACACTAGCATCGCGAATTTGTGCCCAACTTTTTGCCTTTTATATCGTCATTTTTTTCATTCTTCCAAGTATTCTAGCTCGTGCTACATAAAATCAGAGCTGGACAAAGTACCGACAAGTAGTTAAAGTACTAAGTAATTACTCTACAATAACTACTCTCATAAAATACCGAGTACAAACAACTTTTTCTTTTCAATCGAAAGACCCGAATTTTTCACGAGTACGAAATGTAGAGAAAAATGTTCAAATTAATCGGTTCGAACTTGGGGCCAAATATTATTCACAAATTAAAATTGTACTCAACGAAAGCGATCACGGCTCGCGATTCCGGCGAATCTGAGGATACAAAAGCGAACGAGAACAAAAAAAAAAACAAATCTGTGCCAGTTTGTGTGTTGACCGCGGGCGAGGTTTTTCTCGATAAGCGCCGGGTTGCGAATGTCTCTCCGTACTCCTCTCCCTTTCTCTCTCTCTCTCGACACGTATACGAGTGTAGATATGGTGATTGCATAAGGGGTTGGGTACGAGGGGAAATGGAGAACTCGTGGGTTGCGTATATGCAGCGTCGTCTCGGGCAAAGTCGCTCGAGCTACTTTCATTCAGTTCCGAAGCCGGAGGATCGCGCGCGCGCGCGACAGAGGACAGCGGAGAGTCGTTCGCTGGCGACGCCGCCGGTACTGGCCGTGCTCGCGCGCTGCTGGTACGCTTCGCCGGCGGTTGCAGAGAAGCGCGGTCGAATAGGTTTCCCCTTTGCCCGCTAAGGCGCAACGTGTGCGCAAACTGTGCCGCGGCAGTCCTCTCACCGAGACGGGGACGAAGAGAGAGTGAGAGAGAGAGAGAGAGAAGGACAGGGCGCATCGCCACGAGCCATTGTTAGCTTCGACAAAGAGCCGCAAGCCCCGTCGCAGCGCTCGGGACATCGGGCTACGAGTCGAGGGAGGGGGAAAGAGGGACGCGAAGAACGAGAACGAGCGGAGAGAGTTTGTTCGCTTTCGCGCGCGCATTGTTCGACAACCAGAATATTATATATATATATATATATATACGTGTGTGTGTATATATATATTTATACATATATAAGGAGAGAGAGAGAGAGCGAGAGAGAGAGAGAGAATGGTCGTACCTCGTGGCAAAGTTGAGTGACGAGAATCGTTGATCCTCCCACGCGTATATAATTCAAGTTTTCCTTGGAGCTGCTCAAACAGGCCAGACTCGAGCGCTCCTCTCCATTCCGTGTCCCGAGGCGCCTCGGAGCAGGGGAAAGAAAGAGAGGGAGAGGGAGACGGAGATAGAGGGATAGAGAGAGAGATAGAGCTACCTATTTCGAGTCTGTCCGGAGAGGCGAGGGAAGGCTTACACACGGAGCCTTGTATCGAAATTATCGGAATAAATTTATGCCGGTAACGGTAATTATCAGGAGGGACAGTTTGCCGATTGACGAGGAGAGTCTCGGCAGCGCTTGGGGAAATATCAAACTTCTGGGTAGGGGTAAAATGGACCGTCTTATTTTGACTTAATTTTTTTGGATGAAGATAGCGGAACCGTTTTGCCCCCCCCCCCCATGTGCCCTTTTAGTCTTTGCGAAACTCTGCGCGTTCACCCTCGCGCTGATACGAATTAATGTATTAACGTTATAGAAAAAAAAAAAAAAAAAAAAAAAAAAAAAAAAATTAAATAGCGAGCCGTGGGCGTTGCGCGTTGTCATTACAGTAACAACAGTCACGCGAGTCTCCGCGGTAACTCCGGTGCGTGTTAGCCCTGGGGAATTCGCGTCATTGCAGCCAGGATAAACGGCGACCCGATCCGTCCGGCTTTCTCCCGAGTTTCTATGTATTAAAAATAAATATCGGAGCAGCGAGTTACCCGCGCAACGGTCGCACGGATAATCCAGAGTAAACGTCGCGTACGCTCCTCTTGTACCCTATTTTATTATCATTATTTCCCATTTTATTATTAATCCGATGTATCTTTTTTTTTTTTTTTTTCAATTAATAATAATTTTTTTTTTTTTTTTTTTTTTTTTTTAATTTTAAATAAAGTCGATGCAAAATCGGTGACGTACGTTGCGCGTATTTTTGTGTAACGCGCGGGGCACGCGATTTCGACCTCGGAGAGATCCAAAATTCCCGACGTGGCACCGCTTATAAACCCAACACCTATGCTACCGCTCTCGGATCCCGTGTGCTGGTTTAAAAGTAGAAATTGCCACGGACGTGGCGATCTATGGGCGGCGTTGCGCAATTATAACCGGAACGCCGTACGGTCATTAAGCGTGCAAGCTCGAATCCCCGAATGTGCTTGCGCGCCCGAGCTATTTTCGACTGAGTGTACATAACGTTTTTTTTTTTTTTTTTTTTTTTTCAGTTTTTTAGCTTTTTTTTTTTTTTTTTTTTTTTTAAGTACCAACCCAATCTATAATTATCGCCACGTTTGGATCGTCGAGAGCCTAATGTTGAATATTGTTCATTGTCCGTTTACAGTTTGCAACTTCGTTTTTTTTTTTTTTTTCATTTTTTTTAGCTGTTTTTTTTTTTTTTTTTTTTTTTAATGTACCAACCCAATCTATAATTATCGCCACGTTTTGGAACGTCGAGAGGCTAATGTTAAATATTGTTTATTGTCTGTTTACAGTTTGCAACTTCGTTTTTTTTTTTTAATTTTTTTAAAGTTTTTTTTTTTTTGTTTGTTATTTTTAAAAAAAAATTTTTTATGTACCAACCCAATCTACAATTATCGCCACGTTTGGATCGTCGAGAGGCTAATGTTGAATATTGTTAATTGTCTGTTTACAGTTTGCAACTTCGTGGTGCACGAACGATGTCTCCAGGCCGTCGTCTCTCCCTGCTCCAGCATCGCGGCATGCCTCATCAAGGTACGATCAACGACGCGAGATAATACAACAAGAAAGACGGTATCGCATCGTCGGATGTACAAAGCCTCGCGCTGTACACTCGTCGATTGCCATCGGCTCCGTCCTAATTTCCACAAAGCGGGCTATTTTCGAAACAACGCGGATGCTTACGTCTCTTCTTTGCTTCGCCCGCAAGCCGAGAAACTCACGAGCCTCGAATATAGACCGGATTGGATAATAAAACAGTGCCGGTTATTCCGGTTGTACGAAGGAAAAAAAATATATATATATGTATCTATACGTATCGAGAGTAACGCGTACGGAACGTCTTGAATGAACGAATGCTGAATGAGCGAAAGTGGCGGGAGGGCTCGGGCGTAAGTAGTCGAGACCACGCAATGGTCAGACCGGTCAGACTCGAGCCCGACCGTAAGCCAGAAACGAGCGAGCCAATTGCAATCACCGCAGCGATTCGGCCCCGTTCGATTTTTTTACCTTCCGCGATTTAATCATTTTTTTGCATCTTTTTCTTATGTTACAGAACCCGGTTGCACACTGTTGGTCCGAACCGGTACAACACAAGAAGAAATTTTGCAATGTTTGTCGAAAACGTCTTGAAAACGTCGAAGACAATCTTTCCGTACACTGCGAAAGTGAGTATCCTAGTCTCGGTTTTACGTGACTCGCTGTTCGCACGAAATTATTGAATTTCCGGATTCAGAGTATGGGAAGAGGTTTCAGATTCGCACGTTTCATTATCCTGGAGATATTTGCTTGAAATGAAATTTCGTTAAATGACAATTGCTATGTTTTCCATCGGGCCAATACGAACGTTTTTTTTTTTAATTCATTGCTTTATACGCAGTAAATCTGTGCTTTGACTAAAACGTGCTAATCTCGTTCTTCGCCTCATGCGAGGATCTGGGAACCATTTTTTCTTCGATGCTCTTCTGATTATACTGTTGCAATCGTTCTCTGACGAAATTCATAAAATTCACAGTTTGCGAGTACTTTGTGCACACGGAGTGCCAGGACTTCGCCGTTGCGGATTGCAAGGAGAACGCTACGTATCTGCCGGGAAAGGACTTGGCGTCGGTGAGACACACGCATCACTGGCGCGAAGGCAATCTTCCTCAGAGCTCGAAATGCGCCCAGTGCAAGAAAGGATGCTTTTCCCTGGAGTGCCTCTCTGGATTTCGTTGCGAATGGTGCGGAATGACGGTGAGAAAAAAACATTCGCAAACGAATGAATAAATCTATTTGAGAGAAAAGGAAGACTATTTGAACTGTATTTTGCCTTGAGAAGAAGAAAGTATCATTGCGAATTGAGATTCATTTTGCCCAACTGTCTCGCTATATTCACCTGCGGTGAATTTTCTTCCGACGAGTTTGGACCTTCAGCGATACTAATATTTTTTCTGTTATCATCGATATCCTCAGAGGCATGCCCACTGTTACAAGGATATACCGCAAATATGCACTTTTGGAAATCTGGAACCCATCTATCTGCCACCACATGCGATCAGTATCCCTCGAACCGAAGTACCAATGGAAGCGATAATCGGGGTACAAGTACGGCGCAGGGAAGTACTAACACGTGAGTGTTCCTCTCGTTGCCGTTGATGGGTCTTCGCTGTTAACGTAGTTATACAATTATCTATACGATTGTGTATATTTCCGTCTCCGTTCATTGATACGAGTCTTAGAATAATCGAAAAAGCCAAAACCGAAGCACCTGTAAATTCTGTACATTCAATGAAAAAAACTGATAACTGTAAATTCAATGAAAAAAAAAATGTACCATCATCGATGCTCGCCTATATTCTCTATGTATCAGCTATGTTCGTTATTAATTTTTTGTGCGATGCCTTATTTATTACATAATGTTAGAAACCGGTGGTGGATTCGTTTTTAAAATTGCAGAGCATGTTTCGAACGGATAAGGGCTCTTTGTTTATCGCTTATCCATAAAATTTTAACACTCAGTTCCACAATCGTCAGAGGATTATATCTATTTGTTATCGAAGTTCGTGCGTGTACTCTCGCGATCGATTCTCTCATTCGTACACCTGCCGAATGACTATCATCGACCTTCATTCTTTTTAGTAAACTTTAATTTCATGTGCTACGGTTTGATTATCGCTATCAGAACAGTCGTGTATATTTCATTTTTGGATCTGAAACGAATGCTTAACAAAAAATCACTATCTATATCATCCTTTTGTCAATTGACTGAAACACATTTATTAATATTCATCGATAATTAAAATCGTTCTTGCGACTATATTATCCTTTTCAATCATAGCACCGATTATGCACGATTATAGACGATAAAACACACGATTTACTGCACCACTATATGTATATAAATTATCTCTAAGAAATAGTTTTACACCACTATTCTTACTTCAAACGAGGCTTATCTACAGCACACGTACATCATTGAAACTTTATTATCATTGCAATAACTATTACTTTGAACACTCTAAGGTACGATCGATTACCGAAGGAGCTTTAGTTCATCATTAGATGTCGTCGAGACCTTATATGACGTGTCGTTAGAACTATACATGATTCTGTTGATTTGCTGGGGGCTAGCTGCCTCGCACTGCATATTTTAATATATTCATATATATATATATATAGACACACACATATATATATTTATATTTATATACGTTGCGCATAATTCGCCTGGGCCCTAAATAATGTATCAAAATTATTCTCGCCTGTGATTCAGAATGCCAAACACAAAAAACTACACAGCAGGAAAAAAAAAATAATAATAATCATAATAATCGTCTAATCGTGACAATGGTATCGTGGTGACGAATCGACGTATGAAAATGTCGAGACACCGATTATACGACAACAACGTGTGACAAAATTTACTTAAAAAAAAAAATAAAAATAAAAAAAAAAAAAAAAAAAGGTTGAGAGCAAAGACTCGAAGGAAAATTCGGACAATGGTTTGCTTCTTATTTGAAGATAACACCGGAGAGCAATTCGATTTCGCTGAGAGCGAACATATTGGGGCCGCAGGCCACCTGGCCGAAGCTTTGAGGCGCCTTTCACTAGTTTTGCCACGTAGCTGCCATGGAAATTGTCATGCTTCCCCTTCTTATGTTCGAGGTACCTAGAATTTTTAACACCAATCGTCGTGCAACTATGTTTTGTGAGCATAATATTAACGGGTATCGTCGATTCTTGCATCTGATAGCAAAAAAAAAAAAAAAAAAAAAAAAAAAAACTGAACGGTGCGTTTACAATATATATGAAGAAAATAGTAAACTCCAATAGCTGGCCAGTGTGTTATCTCGTACTACAATAGCTGCCTCTTAATCGAGTATCCATTGCGATGTTTGCCGGCTGTTGAATATTTCAATATGATATTATACTTTGTCATTTTAGCGCTATAGCGAAATTGATTTTGCAGAGACCCGAGCATTGAAAATCTTTCTAATTTTTTTTTCCTCTTTGTTTTTTTTTAATTTTTTTTTTTTTTTTTTAAATTAACATCACGTAGAACGTGTGTGTGCGAAGAAAGGTTTTCAGTGGCGAGTAGGCGACGCCTTGAATGGATTTGTTCTATTGGCAGACGATATATTTCATTATTTGAAGCACTCTATTTTCCACACGCCAGGACAAAGAGACACACGCTTTTTCGCATGTCGATATTACTAGATGACAACCTCAATGCCTTTATCCGTTTCATTTATACTTTGCGCTGCCGCTGTTGCCCGAGCTCTCGTTTAATGTTACGCGACTACTGCTGATCGACAGCTACGCAATACCAACGATGTTGAAGCGCTTTATTCGTCGAGCAACTTTTCTAAACTCCATTCCCCCAGAGGTAATTGCATCATTTAATTTTTTCATATATATTTTTTTTTATCTCGCCATGGTGCGTGCCTCGAGGGAGCATTCGCGATTTCAGCCGTGAAAATGTTTAATCGTTTTTTTTTTTTTATTTACTCGTAGAAAAAAAATTTCATTGCCAATTGTGTGCGTCAAAGTGCTCGTGTGTTCGATGTTTCAAAAACTTCAACCGTTAACTCTCCGATGCTTCGTGTGTTATTTCGTTTTATTGTGTATACTTTTATTTTTTAATTTTTTTTTTTGTTACCGTCCATTTGGGTTTTAGCATGTACTTGTTCGCTTCGTCGCATGCATACGCTGTCACTCCGTCACGCTGGATGCAATGCGAGGTTCTGCGAAGCTTCTCGATCCACGGTGCCCGCAGGAGAAACCTTCCCGAGTTCTCTTCGACTCTTACGTGCGCTTCGCAAAACTGTCGCATGCCTCTCGATACAACTGGTAAGCGATGCCGAAACACTTAGAAACGAGAGATTTAACACCGGTAACGGTACGGTGCCATTCCGTCGGATCCAGTCCCGATGGATGTCTTTTTTTTTTTTTTTTTTTTTCCCCCTTTTATTCAGTGTGCAAACCGTAACAAAGCAATTCGCTTACGCGAGTACTCATTTGCGCTAAAACAAAATATATTAATCCGCGTGAAGTATTAATTAGTATTTAACGACGTTGAGGGTTGTCCATTGGCAAAAGGTTCTCGAGGTCGGTTTGGGATATTTTAACGAGAATTCCGTGCTGCTCCCCGAGAAGCCTACGCAAAGCGTCCTCATCTATTGCGGCTTCGAGTCGTTGAAAGTACTCGCCGATCATGCCCAGACTTTGATTTTCAGCGCGGAGTATATCGGAGGAATTCAGCAGTGGGGACACGCGATATCGGGACGGCGACGAGCCTACGCACCCGAGTACTGGTCATGGTCGAGACCCAAAATCCCCGAAGGAGAAGGACGAGAAGGAACGCGGTGACGAAGGTACCTCGTTATCAGACTTCTTTCTGGAGTGCAATTAAAATTTTATTTTTCACATTTTTTCAAATCTCATTTTATACCAACACACATTAATTTTTGTCTTTTTCATTCCACAGAAATGATTAAGGTCTACGACGGTAACAGTTCGGTGAGGCGTCGGATATTTCGAGTAATCTCCATTTCACGCCAGGCAACCACGGAGCAATTTTTAACGTCCGCCCTTAGAGCGTTTCACATAACGAAAGATCCAAGTATGCACACATTTCGTGACGTAATTCGTTGTGACAAGATTTTTTTTTTGGAGTGTCTATTAAGATCGTGTACGGTATGATGCATAATAGGCACTGCCTTTTTTTTTTATTTTTTTCAAATATTTTTTATACTATTTTTATTTTTATTTTAATTTTTTTTCAATTCTCCGTTTTCAGGCAATTTCTATTTAACTGATTTATACGCCGCCGACGAGACTGAACTGGGCGACCCGACACCGATCCTGAATCTACATTGCAAAGAAGGCAAGCGTCGGGCTGTTTTCCTCCGATACAGAGATCGCGAAAGTGGTGAGGTACGAGTATATCCGGGGAAGCTTCAAGTTTCGGAGCCGTTCTGTACAGTTCCCGTAGATCAATCGACCACCATAGCGGATCTCATACGCGAGGCCCTCGTCTACTTTGGTAGAAAAGATGTCGACTGCGAAGATTTTCGGTGTAGCGAGGTGCTTCTGGATCGTGGAGGTAAATCGTACTTACACTCATAGCGGTAAACAGTAGCGAACTTTACTGAATTTAATTTTTTTTAATCCGAATGTAATTCTCGGCAATAGTCACGGAAAGAGTGCTGTGCTACGACGAGAAACCTTGGGACATTGTGAAGCAGTTAGGAAACGAATCGATAAGACAAATGGAATTGATGAGATTTTATCTGCAACTGAAGCAAGACCCACACGGTCCGAATCTGGCGTTATTCGTGGGCAATCTACCGCCAAATCTTTCGGAAAGAACTTACGAGAATATGCTCACGGAGTTTCTAGGAAAAGGTGAGACAAATTTATCGTCATTCCCATCGCACGCAACAGCCTGAATAAAATTTTACTAATAGATCGTGTTGCACGGTTTCCGGCTTTCCTTACATTATAGAAAACAAATTTTCATTGATCGGACCGATTTATTACGAGTACGGCTCGATGGTAATTATTTACGAGGATTCAAACAAAGCAGTGCGAGCGTTGTACACCCTTCGGGAATCAAAGTACGAGGACAAACATCTTTTAGGTAAGATCGCAGAGAAAACGGCATTCGATGAACGAATTTTTATCTAATTTGTCTGTTCGATTCCATCAGTTATGCTACTGCCGAGTATCGAACCAAGTATGGTGCCATCCGGTGTTCAGCCTCTGCTCGTATTCGTAAATGTTAAGTCTGGTGGCTGTCAGGGGCTCGAGCTGATCTCTAGTTTTCGTAAACTTTTGAATCCCTATCAAGTGTTCGATCTAGACAACGGTGGCCCACTCCCGGGGTAAGAATCATCGACGCTAATTTTTTTACGATTTATGAAAAAAAATTTGACGCAAACCTCTCGATATTTCAAAATATATTGACTTATTTATTGAACAGGCGAAATATTGTACATCAAAGTGTAGACGTTTTGATAATACACAACATATAGTTAATTCGAAAATACTTTAATTAAGCAAATTATATTTTCGGATTGGCAGATTATACGTGTTTCGGCACATAAAGGACTACAAGATATTGGTATGCGGCGGCGACGGGACCGTCGGCTGGGTATTGCAATGTTTAGACAACGTTGGACAAGACAGCGAGTGTTCGTCACCGGCATGCGCTATCGTGCCGTTGGGAACGGGTAACGATCTCGCACGAGTATTGGGTTGGGGCGCGGGTTACACCGGCGGCGAAGATCCACTCAATCTCTTGCGAGACGTTATAGACGCCGAGGAAATAAGGCTCGACCGATGGACCGTGGTTTTTCATCCCGAAGAGAAGGAAGACAGACCGCCACAAGTCCCAAACACTAGCGGCGGTAAGACACGACATTTTACTCCTCTCGAAACAGAGTCCGGATCGGTTCGTCAACGTGTTTCGGTGTACCTCGATCCACCTAATGATAGAAAAGTGTGGACTACAGAATATAAGAGAGTGCCGCTACAAGTATTTTTCTATAATTGCCAGCTGTACATCCGATTTATTCCACGGAATTCATTCCGTCTGTTTCAATGATAAAACAACACTTATAAGAGCATATCGGTGTGAAAATTCAAATGTCCGTCGTTCTATGCGGGCTCGGCTCTGTTCGAAAAAATCCAAAAATGTTATATGTATTCATATGTACATACCACTTAGGCCCTGAATCGAGAGCAGATCGAAATAGAAGGATGCTCATTTTAACTGCATATACATATGGATACATCTTGAATATTTGTGGATTTACTCGGACGAAGGAGAATTCCATTCCAGAACGTACCTTACATCTCGAACGTAACAATAGAACTGGATGAATTAGAGATCACGTAGTATCTTTTCTGTTTTTTTTTTCTTCAGCATCCGGTTCAACGAGTGAAGACAATACGCAAATAATGGTGATGAACAATTACTTCGGGATTGGAATTGACGCTGATCTTTGCTTGGATTTTCATAACGCGAGAGAGGAGAATCCAGACAAATTCAACAGTAGATTTCACAACAAGGGCGTATACGTCAAAATAGGATTGCGCAAAATGGTCTGTAGGCGTATGACTGCCTTACACCTGGACAGGGTTATTCGTCTCGAAGTCGATGGCAAAAAGGTTGACTTGCCCGAGGTTGAAGGATTAATACTACTCAATATCTTGAGGTAGGAAACTTCATGTCAGACTGCATTACGAGTAGGGAAGATTATAAGATAAATATTCTGAATGGCTTGGATTTGAAAAAAAAAACAACAAATTCGATGACATAGATATTCCAATATAGTGCGACAGCAAAAAAACTTTATTTCCGTTCGCAGTTGGGGCTCGGGTGCAAATCCATGGGGCTTGGATCGAGACGAGAGATTTCACGCGCCGAATCATTGGGACGGTATGTTGGAGGTGGTCGGAGTAACGAGCGTGATGCATTTGGGTAGAATACAGTCTGGGCTATGCACCGCTATCAGGATCGCTCAGGTGAGAAGATTTGGTAACGCTTTTCAAAACATGACGTCTATTTTCTTTTTCACATTGATTTGAGACGATCGTACATTTCGTTTTCAGGGAGGACACATAAAGATTCATTTAAAGACAGATATCCCCGTACAAGTCGACGGAGAGCCGTGGGTCCAACTAGCGGGAGACGTGGTGGTTCTCAAATCCGCGCTGAAGGTAATTCGCCCAAGTTGTCGTAGATCCCCTTGAGTCCTCGATACTCGACATACATTAACGCTAGTACGGATCTGATAGACTCATTGTCCCAATTAATTCGTAATCATCATCGTCATCTCTCACGCATTCCGGTACAACCGAGAAATGTTTGTCGAATATCGTTGTCATCCTCATTATGATTAGCCCATTACCGACTGTCTGTGGCACGTACAATGTTTTTCTCGATAGCATCCGTAGGAAGCTGGAAAGTAGTTGATCCATTATTCTGTGATGTCTCGCAGCGATAGTATCTAAGACATAGCATTTGCAAAAAAAAAAAAAAAGAAGAAAATTAATGAAAGTAACTTGATGACCGTCAGCGCATGCAATCCTTCCATCCCATACATACAAAGACACGTACACACACATCGACCTCGTATTCGCCACTCTACTAATGTCTTCCTTATTCCTTTGTTCACTTCAGGCTACCATGTTGAAGAAAATTAAGATCAAGCGTCGGAATACAGAACCGTCGATTCTACCCGCTAATGGGGAGGGGGGCAGGAGCACGGATGAGTAGCATAAAGGGACAACGATTCTGCAACTCGCAAGAGGCAGTAGTCGATCGTTCAATCTTTTATGTTGATTTTATAAAAATGGAAAGAAAAAAAAAGCGATTCCGCGTTAAGATCAGACAACGATCGTGAGACTCCTCCGTGCTCGTTAATGCAAATTAGTTGGCAGACGATGGGGGATGATGACGATTTCGGAGGGATTTCAACGAGAAGGCAGCCCTTTGACCGGAGGTCTATCCACAGGAAATCCTTGATGCATGATTATCCCCTGTCACTACCACCCAAAGCCAGCTTCTCCCGAAGGAACCCGAGCCGCCCACTTGCCCTATGCAGTTGAAGCTTCTCGTACGACACGTATTATACATGATACTTCTTCTATGGAATAGCCATGCATTCTTCCATATAGTAACGTTTTATTTACAATCTTTCCGAGCGTATGACCGTACCTTATTGCGTTTCACGTTTCCTTCACGATATTATTATTACGTCACACTATTCATTATTATTATTATTATTTCGTTTTCTATTATTATCATTGGTATTTATTATATCGCAGTATTTTCGCTGATTTACTGGTGTGATCGTTGACTCGATTCAATTTGGGAATTACGTGTTGTTCAGAGTTACCCATATTAATCGGCACTGACTCGTTATGGATCACTCCTTTGTGCATCTCCCTGATCCTCTTCCTTCCTAGGCCACGATGCTGATGAAGAAGGAAAAGGAGTCCAAGAGTAAATAGATCGAAGCATGTACAGAGGTGTGCGAGCCTGCATCGGAGATACGAAGTTGCTGCTGGCGTCGAATCAACCGAGGATCCCCGAGATCGTCCGAGTGAATCACGTTCTATAACACCGTTGACCGTGGTATATAAATTGTCCCCCGTTAATCGCGTCGATTTGATCGCAAGGTAGAATCGCAGATTCGTCGGTGATTCGATTGATCGGCCTTCACGAGTACTCTTAAAAAACAAACAAAAAAAATTAAATAAAACAAAGGCACGGTTGAGCTGTACGAATCTTAAAAATAATTGTACTTAATAACAATGCAGTGAATGACTCTCAGTGCGGGAACGAAAAATCAGTCGGCGATTTGAGATTAAAACGATGGGAAACGGAGAGAGAACGACGAGTAACGGAAATTGAGGTTAGATAAGAATTTTCAAGTACATAAGCAAACAAACGAAAAACCGTCACGAGAAACATCGGAAGTTTATTCGACGTTCGTCAATGTTTCGTTAAACACGTGTTTTTTTTTTACTGTTTTGATTTCTTTTTTTAGAAATTATAAATAGGTCTCAGAGAAAATGTATCGAACATCCATCGCATCGCACGTTGCTGTATCGCCCGTGATCTTGTTTTTTCGATTCGTTACATTCGAAAAATATTCATTGCGAACGATCGTGACGAGAGAATGTTAACGACAAAACGTACATTCGCCCAGTATCGAAGGACGAGTCATAAACGTGGCAACGCTTGCACAATTGTTTCGCATTTGCGTTTATAGTTTGTTAGTTGAATTAAAAAAAAAAAAAAAAAAACAGACAAACAAATGAAGACGAGGGAGAAATGGTAAACTGTAATGTATATTACGTTTCGTATGGTATTTTACCAATCTACAGCAGTATCATGATGCGAATCGCGTGTCACGACGTAAAACTTGAAAAAAAAAAAAAAAAAAAAAAAAGTCAGTTGTTATTGATATATTATTATATGAAAATATTTACGATTAAATATTAATATATTTACATACTATTGTATTAGTGAATACAGTTTTAATTTGTGATTGTTGTCAATCTGACTGCCGGGCAGTCTGGAATTATCGTAAAAAAAAAAAAAGAAAAAACCAGTCGCAGTCAGTTTTCCTAGATCGCAACTAAATAAAAATCGATTTATTGTAATTTTTCCGTAGAGAAATGACCGCGGGCACGGCGCGCCCTTGCCAATTCGTCTCCGAAAGAAATAACGAGTAAAAAAATGAGTTGCGAACGACACTACGACGACGTGTAAATGTGAGTATAGCGTCGAGGCGTCTTGGCAATGCCCACACATTGAAGGGGCTTGGCTCCTGCAAACTACCGAACGAGATGAGAGAAGTTTGCTCGAGCCACTCTGGTTAGGATAAAACATTCCACTGTTACGTGGCAAAACAAAAAAAAAATCATGTGTGCGTCAGCCACCGATGGTTCAGCACCGACGATACCTCTCGATCGCGATTTCGAGTTATCTATCGATCAACAAAACTTATTCTCATTTGTCTAAAATCGATAAAAACTTCGATAAAAGTTTGTATATCGAGTAATCCTTCGTTCGATAGATCGATATAGTTCTGATTCAAAGAGACTGGCAGAGTCGTCTGAATTATCGCGTGGCAAACGCGACACACACATATATCTATGAACTATGCCAAAGAATTATAACGTGTTCACTTACTTCAGCCGTTCTGACACGTTGTGGTCTCAACGAGTAGCTGTTACACGAATCGAACGGTATATAAAAAGAAAAACAAAAACATATACCCCAGGGTGACTCTGCGGCACAGGCACAGTGAGTCGACCATGGAGCGAGCACCGACGAGACAAGTTTGAAGGTCGTTATCGAAAATTGCCACGTGGGCCAGTGAGGGAGAATGAATTTTGTTCAATTAGGATGTGTGTTGGCATCATTCGATTAAGAAAGACGATTTTCGGTGCCAAACAGATGTACATAATAATATAAACGTAGATTGTAAGGATGGACAGGACAAGAGTCGAAACGCCAGATTAAAGAAAAAAAAAATTATGCGTTTGTTACGCCGAGCGTAACGTGTTTATTGCCGGATGCGTAAAACGTGTAGTTGCAACTGAGTGTGACACGAGACGAGATAGTATATGCGATGTAGTATGGTTATACAAAGCGATGTAACGGAAAAAAAGGGACTCACGTGAACTGTGTTGCGACGCTTGGGCCATTCAATTGGAGTTTCAAAGAGAAAAAAAAAACATTTGCCTTTAATATGTGGAAGAGGAAGAATAAAGAGACGAGGAGAATTAGAAAAAGGAGAAAGAAAAAAAGTAAAAAAAAAAAACAAAAAAATTATAAAAGAGAGAAAGCGTCGAAGATGACACGACATTGAAAACCTTAGTTTGTGTTATAAAAGCGCTTGTAGAACGCGCTCTTGCACCTAGTCAAGTAATCCCGTAGACTCCGCTGGATGTCTTAAAAAAATATTAATTAAAAAAAAAAAAAATACAAAAGAACACTATTGAGAAGTTTGATTACTACAAACAAAAAATAGAGCGGAGGCCTTCGTATCCGGATTATCGAATGGCATCTTCTCCCTAACCTGTCGCAGAGGGGGCTCTGCTTATTATGCACGGTATCCGGGTTCACTTGCATGATTTGCTACTCTACGGCAGATTGGCGAAACACGTTTGTTAATCTGACCAACTGTACTACTGTAATACTTGCTGTTGCTATGAAGAATAGAGGAATAATAAGCTATGAACAATCTACGTATAATAAATGAATGTATGTGCTACATGAAAAAAAAACAAAAAAAACCTCTTGCTTACAAAATCACTTTGTCACCCATTTCCGTACTCTTCCAACTCTACGACGACACTATCATCATTCACATTCCCAACATTCCTCTCACCGAGTTCGTGGAAATAAATGATATATACTTGGGGCATAAAAGACGTTAATTTTCGTTGTTTTTTTTTATTACAAAGTTAAGCGTCGATTCGCACTACTTTATTTCCATTATAGATCTTTTAATTAATAATAAATGCCGTAATAAATTCGACAATTACGCGTCTAGGAGTTCATCGTCACTGTCCGAATCCGTGTGACACTGCGTTGTGTCGTCAATATCCAACAAAAGTCTAGCCTCTTCGGTGGCGTTCACCTGTAATTAATGAAACATTCGAAGCTTTATAACAAGTTTATCATTTTATTTTTGTCAAATGGCCGTGCACATGCGACGTCGTCACGGGAAGTGAAAGATGCTATCATTAAAAAAAAAAAAAGTGTTCCAATCGGGTAATGGGAAAAGTATAGTTGTAAACCTACATATTGAAACATTACCTCGAATAATCGTACGGAAGTGCCGGTCGTACTCTGCAGATTCGTACAGATGATGCGCAACTAATACTCATGACAAATGCGTCTTCGAACAAATCGAAACAAAGCATCTCAATAACGGCGAATAAACTTTAATAATTATACTGAATATAAATAGTAATACTATCGTATTAACGTAAAACGCAAACGATAAAAAAAGGTCAGTGCATTTGGCATAACTTTCCGTGATCGGTATGATTGGTGATCAAGCTCTCTACATTCTAATAACACTGATGACATTTAGTCCGTTTCCTGCAAGAAAAAAAATACTTAAAAAAATCAATCAGCCATTGAATCGACGATTGCGTAGAATGATGGATCGGCGTGTTTTCCGTCCTCTCGTTACCGTGAAGATACGCCGTTAGGTTAATAGAAATTGGATTGATCGTTCATCAAAATAAAGTCGTTTTAACGATCGCTAATATGGATTGTTTTAGTTCGTTTTTTTTTTGTGGAAACAGCGTAGCAGTTTGCTGTATGGAAAGCTGACTCTAAACTACGACGCGACCCACCACCATGTGGAAAATGACACAACGACAAGCTGATGTAATACCGTGCAGAAAACAAAACACAAATTAAATTGTGTCCTCCCGTACTTTGGTGTACTGGGCCCTGCAGTGTTCCTGTCTGGACGTCAGGGATCTGAAGCAGGCCCGCATACGCGCTCGTCTCTCCGTGCTCCACAGGCAGATTATCAGGGCTATGCAGCCGGCGACGAGCATAGCTATTCCTACATGTGCGCCAACTAAAATAAATTTTTATCGTTATCGTAAAGTATTCTCAGTTACCGCTATCGATTTAGGCACGGTATAGCTACGAAATACTTGCCGTGTCCCGGCACAGTGTCTTTCAGGTTCTCCGCGGTCTCTTCCTCTTGAGGCTCGTCGCTGATCGGTACTCGATCAGTCGATCGCTCTATACATAACGTCCTCGTTCTCCACTCAAAGGCCACGCTGCACGACGATTCCTGTAACATCAGAGAAATATAAAACCATTAATATAGGTAACGAGGGATCACAGCACTACTAGAAGAAAATAAAAAAAGATTAGACAACTTCGTAGTTACAGTGCTATGAGTCACAGAAATGGATAGACAGTTCATCATCGAGCATTAGTTCTAACTACTGCAAAACCCCTAACCGCGTTAATGCGTCGGAGGAATATCGATTAAGGGACAGTTAAGTAGTTGTTAATGAATCAGCGACCCAATGAACGTTACGTATTAGGATGCTTCGAGAGTTGACTAACGACGGAGCAAGTACATGAGGGTATTGGCGACGACTTCCGTTTTAGAAAGGAGAAGCACGTGGAAGCATCTTCGTCCACTTCACTCCAGCCTTCGTTACCAGACCACTCGTATCGCTAAGCGACAAGTGTGTAACGTACCTCAGCTACCGATATATGTTTTACATTCCTAATGTCTACAGGCTTATAGTCTCTGGTCTTCAATGGCAAGACACTGCACTTATTTGTATACCGTTGAAACTAATAATAAATATGTCGGATTTATTATCCTTTAACGACTAGCGAAAGTGGGGAATGGAAGGCTTCAGCAACACGGTGGGCAATCACTGTCGCGTGTCCTTTCGGGAATACCGTGATCCGTGGAAAGCCCCAGGTACAAAGTGCTCCCACTCGATTCCACGGTTACAGGGCTATTAATAGATTCGTTGAAAAACTTATTTTAAATCGCAAAATCCATTCGCTCCTTGTCTCGTAAATTATACGGTTGACGATCCTACGCGTATAATCACTGTTGTCTTAAGGGAGAGACTTGTCGGGAAAGTCCCTCGAAAAATACAGACCGAAATGCGATCCGGGGAAATAATACGGAAATCGTTTTTTTGAAAGTCTTTTGATTTTTTTTTTGGAGCGTACGAGAATGGCCGGAGTCGTTCAGCTTGCTACCAGCAGGAGCAGATTTCCTCCTGGGGAGGATTAGAGCCACGTGTGCATCCTGAACAGACATCGACGATAATAGAAAAGAGGCCTCTGAGAGGGATGACTCCAACCGCTCGACAGAAGTGCCTTTATCCCGGCACGTTCGTCTGTGCCACGTGGTTACCAGAACCCTCGGCATATTTAGAAAAAGTACCAGAGCCCTCGACATCACTAAATCACATTCGGGAGAACAATTTAACAGAATGAAGAGCAGCCCTCAAGAAATATAAAAAACTAATGGAACATGTCGGGTGACTGACGCCATTACTGTGGACTATAAAATTTAGAAACTAAAATTTTCCCGGTCGCCGGAAATCCTGTGAAAATTCTACTTTTGACCGAAACCGGTGCCATACCGAAAATACGTTCGCTCCAGGGATTTGGATTAATGATACCTGAGAAAGGTTCCGTGTGGTCCCTCCAAGATTATTAAAAGTTGCGACAAGTAATTTCCCAAAATAAACATAAAATCTAGGGTAGCTTGTTGAATGAAGCGAATTCGTAAATAATCTCGAGGTAATCGTGGCTGCGTCGGAGGCCCATCCAAGAAAATAATCTTGGGGGAGTTTCCCCGACTACCAAGAGGCGTTTTCCAGGCTTCTGGCATCCGACAGGAAGCGGTATCGAGTTCGCCCAACAGATCCCACGCTTCGTCTTTCTCGGTTCTTGAGATTATTTATTTTTCATCGTCCCACTACGACGAGCGCGTGCCTTTTTCATCTCCTCATCCGGATAGTCTCCGCAACGCCTGGTCGCAAGAATATCGGAATCGATGATTCGAACTTCTACAAGACGATGTATCCAACGAATCATACCGGTTAAACCGGCTATCTTTTGCATGCAAGTCGCCAACGTTAATCGAGACCGGATTCGAGCAATTTTTCTACGAGAATCTACACACGTCGGACAACAAAAATAGCAACTTTCTGGAGAAGGCCGTACAAGCCAAATTCGAGAAGATGGAAAAATAATTGGTTTTCAATGAGTTTGTTAAACTAGAAAAGTGTGTTGGCAGTACGAGTAGCTTTGAACGACATTCGAGACGATTAACAACTTCAGTAACTCTCACAATACTGACACTTGTGACGGTTTAGCGTGTTATCGACCGGGGACGCGTTATCGGCCGCGAAATATAAAATAATCATGCGATAAAGCGACACTGGGCAACCTGACGCAGATCACAATATAATTCGCGTAATCGGTGTCGAACTCTCGACGCCTCACGTGGGTTGATTTGGACGGCAACGGAATATGTGTACGCAGCTTATACGTTTATACGATCGCTCAGTCTGTCCACGAATGTGTTAGTGAAGTGGCACGATTGACGCTCTCCTTTTCCTACGTTTGGACGATCGGAGGTTCCGGGAAGGCGAGAACCGAAGCCATCGGCAGTCTGTGGCGAACCGTGCTGACGAACACACTCCGTTTTGCTATCCTCGCCTTGTTGTAAGCTTGTTTTCCATCGACCTGTGTCGAACGGTGTTCATTACTGATAAGTAACATAATCAGGAAGAGTGAGACGATCTACTGTGAACAAATAAGGACGTATTATTATCGGAACAGAAGAAAAATTGCAATTATTACAAGAAAAAAAAAGAAACGTGCGACGGCAGTTGAATACCAACTCCGGATGGTCGTGGGAGCAAGCCCGTCGAACACTGTGCGCTAGCCGGTGAGTAATAGTAATAAAGAATCAACAATCCGCGCAGGCCTCGTCACGACCTCATGGCTGCTTTACGTAACGCTACAGTCTGGGACCGATTCGAAAAATTGTCTTATCGTATCCGCGACGAGAATTCACCAACGGGCAGTAGCGGTTCAATTTATCTTATTAACGGAATTTTCGTAATTTGTCGTTGCCGTAAAAAGGAATAAAAACAGTGTCCGAAAGATGCGTGTTGATGCCGTTTTTTTTTTCCAATGTTATTGCGCGAGCGAATATTCACAAGAATTACTGCACAAATTCGCTTATTGGAGCTACTTGTTTGTACTTCATTTTTTCATAGCCGAGCGGAAAACACTATATCCGCAGAGCTGATAACTCGACTCGTGTAATCACGCTCACAGCGGATGTACGCTGGATAAAATGCTCCAGCTCTCGAGCGATCGCAAGACAATTCGCGTTCACGCCGCTTCGAGAATTTTTTTTTTTTTTTTTTTTTTCCCCGATAGAATTTTTTGGAATTAAATTTTCAACCTTTGCTCCGGTATGGTAAGACTCGACCGGACTCACGTAAATATCTGATCGAGATTACAATATGTATCTCCTGGTCCAAATCTAAACATCAATTTCCGAGCTCCAGTTCGCGCAAAGGCTGCAATACAAAAACAAATATATTCTCTCGAGTTGTACGCGGCGCTTGGAGTAAAATTGCATTGAAAAAAAAAAAAAAAAAAAAAAATTCTGAGTCACACAACACTTTAGATAAATGGTTTGAAAATTTGCAAAGTCTGAGCTAGGGTACGCATTGATAAATGGCAATGAGGATACGAAGAACAAAGATTGCTTTGCAGAAAGCAATTAACAAATGCACCGTCGAAGAAACGGAAAATGCATGTTTTCCCACTATCGTAACGAGATTCCTGGAACAGCGAATTACAATAATAAATGCTTCGGTTCTATTGATTTGTGGCATCCGATGCCGCGAATTAATGTAAAAATGAAAATCATCGTGTCTCTATGCAGAATAAAAATATTGGGTAGAAATAATAATTCAACGGATATCGTATAGGCGAAAGCCACTCAGGCAAACATTCGAGACGAAACGCACACAGTTGGAGTAAATTGCGACATACGCGGGTCATATGTATTGCTCTAATAACGTTCGTTTCGCGATGCTTGTCTATCTATGCAAGTTCACGGTCGATAAACAAAAAAAAAAAAAAAAAAACTATTCAGTTTGGAAACCGTGAGTTATCAGTTGTCGATGATAGCAAAGTCTTCGCCTTATCGCTAGATTACGATATTATTTTTAAAAAAAGGAAAAAACGGCGTGCTTTTGGAAAAATTATACGAGCGTGTTTCCTTCTCATTAAATTTGACTTTCAAACGCTCAGAAATTTAATATGCTGGAGTGTTGTATATTTTGGGGACTTCTTGGTTTATTGAAATCTCGCCTGTCCCTTCGTACGGTACATTTGCAGCAATTGACGCAGTTCGAAGAAGAACTTGTTTGGCGGGATCGCGCGTCCTTCGACTGTTCTTAGTGTGCGAGAATGTTCGAGTAGGCCCGCACTGGCTACGTGTCCCACATACTGAGCAAATTGGCTGGCCAACTTTGCATCGAGAACTCACGGATTCATTATTGTTACTTGAAGGATAGCGGGTTTGTTTTTTTTTTCTAATTAAAAAAATAGTATATTACGATACTAGTGCGAAAAAACTTGTTCCGAAGAGTGTGTGAGTTTGTAGCACAAGCGGAAGGCGGGTTTGCAAACACACAAGTTGAAACGTTTCTCGCACGTGTTTCGTACAAACATTTTTTTCACAAGGCGTGGACATGAAAGTTTCACCATGCGAGGCGTGTGCAAGTTTTTTCATTTTTCCCTTCGAATATCAGAAAAAAATAGTTACGCAATATGTATCGCTCGATTCGTGGTATTTCCTAGTGAAAGTACCAGACTGTGCCAGGCATTCTCTGTGCGGGCTCTCCCGAGCCCGACTAGCTACGTGACGAGTCGTCGGGTATTTTCACAGATCCGCGGTTCATCGGCCCCGATATTTGTCAATGCCATTGGAACCGTAAATCTCGTATGCGTGTACAACGTGTCCGACAATCGGATAAACCAAATAGTCTCGGTAGTCGAGTCTTTTTGATAGTAATTTAAAATTCAACGGGTTCTTCCCACGAGAGAGACCAAGTTTCCCATGTTTTCCATAGTTGAAAGTGCGTCATCATTGCCAGCGAGGCGATAGCTCGCGACACGATAGCAAAAACAACGCCAGAGAAGAGTTTATCTTGTACAGCAGTTGTGGCCTTTGGCACTTGTTATAACCGATCGTTGTGCGAGATGGACGAAAATTAATCTGCTTGCTCAACGCACTTTAACGGATTCGGAGTAGTAAGCAATTTTTCAAACCGGTCTATAGTCGTGACAATGAGGTTTCCGATATCAAACTCAGGTTTATCGTGCTTATCCGCAATTTTTTCCCACCGGATCGATACCAGAAATAGGAAAAACTGATTCAAAGTCGCGACTCGAAGTCTATCCTCGGATTGAATAGTTGCGGGTTTATGGAGGAATTTCCAGTCGGGTTTGACGAGATTGCACTCTAACTCATGACTTTTCTTCATACCCGAGTCGATCACCCGGTTTTATGAGAACGCCCCGTTCTCGGTTTCTCTCCCCTCTCCGTCGATCGCCAATCCTCACCGAGAACACCCCACTACTATTATTTGAACCCCTATGTCTTTCTCGAAGTGCCCAAATACTCGACTATTCTGACTCGAGTGCAATCTCTACTCTGGAGTCGGAGTAGGTCCTCGACTCTCGACCAGAATCTCAAAACCGAGACAAAGTTTAAAATCGTTATTCGCTATCGTTCCAGTGTGCCAACAAGAAACATCGGCAAGGACTCGACGAAACTCAGAAATGGATTGGATATCATGGTGCATAGTGTTAATGCTATCACTGGGCAGCCGAGCTTTTGAGTGTCCTGAGGGATCGGGCTGCAGCCCTTGTCAGAGGCATCCCGAGGGAGTGTACGAGATCGACTGTACAACTAGTACGGATGCCGTCTTCAAAGTTACTATTCGACCGAACTTCTTCGTTAAATTGAGCTGTCCCAATTCCGCAAACTGGACGGAATTTAATCTTGGCGCCAAGAATCCCGTCGAGCGTGTGAACGGTCTTTACTTCAGCTGGTGCAGTATTCCGGAGAGCGACAGACTGGCCGGTATAGCTCGGCAACTGCTCACCGACGATGTCGAGATACTCGATTTTCGATCGTACAAAAATCTCAGCTCAACACTGACCAAGGAGAGCCTGCGTGGATTCGCTCGAGTCAAGAAATTGACGTTGTCGAACAACGGACTCTCCGAGCTTCCGGAGGATCTCCTCGACGGTCTCCAGGATCTGACTCTGCTGAATCTGCGGGAAAACAATTTGCATTACTTGCCGGAAAAATTTTTTAGCGCATCGAATCTCCAGGTCGTGGAGCTGGGCATAAATAAGATCGAGTCTTTCGCTTCCACCGCCTTCGAGAAGCTACGACGCGTGTATCTGCTCAATGTCTGGAACAACAAGCTGGTAAAAATTTTACCGCACACCTTCGATAATCTCGTGTCTCTGAAGACACTTGACATACATCGCAATTGCTTGGAAACTCTGCCGTCCGATATATTCGCCAATCTGACTAACTTGACGGGAATAAATTTATCGCAAAACAACTTCAGCTTTAATTCTCTTCCGAGCAATCTTTTCCGAAGAAACGCCAATCTCCAGAGCGTCTTTCTGTTCGAGAACAAGAGAAACATGACGACACTACCTGATGGACTTTTCGCTAATTTGACGAAACTGGAGGCAGTGAAACTGTACAGAAACGGTTTAATCTCGGTGCCCGAAGATTTGTTCCGGGGAGCGACAAACCTGAAGAACGTTAGCCTTGGAAGAAACTATCTGTCTACTCTTCCCAGTAAAATTTTCAACGACACCTACGAACTGTACATACTGGATCTGAACTTCAACGACCTATCTCATCTTCCTGACGACGTCTTTGTGTCTCTGGGAAAACTTGTCAAGCTCGATCTATCGAAGAATCATTTGACGTCGATTTCCGAGTAAGATTTATCACAAAATAATCCTCACAAAAAAAGCCGTTTATCGAAATGCATGAATTTATCTGATTATAATTTTTTTTTAAACCCTTTTCCAAATTAGCAAACTATTTACTGGCCTGCTGTCGCTGCGAGAGCTCAACATGGAACACAACAACCTCGCAAAAATCGACATCATCGCTTTCAATTTCCTGCAAAATTTGCGCATCGCCAGATTTTCCTACAACTCGTTGACGCTCCGAACGCCGCTGGAAACGACCCCCGAGGTATATCTACCAGATTCGCCCTTCCACGCCTGCCGGCAACTCGAGGAACTCTACCTTATGTACAACAACATCACCGATATATTCGAAGACTGGAGTCACTCGATTGGACTGAGGATGTTAAATCTTTCCCACAATCAATTACACACGTTGAGGGTATGTATTATCCATGATTTCTTATTTTTTCCTAACGAATAAAAATCCATATTAAGAAAAACAATCGAGAGCGGCACTTGCTTTTTAATAACAACTGAATGTGCTGAAGAAAATCTGTAAAAATTCAGAGTCGTGCTTGAAGTGGTGTTTTTTTGAGAAGCAAAAAAAATTTTGCGCTTAAAAGAAACTATTATCGTTTTGTCTCAGCAAAACTTTTCGATACTCGTAGATTAATACCGATCGTAATTAAAACAACAACGATTAATTGTATAATTTTAGGATTCGGATTTGAATTTTTTATCGAGAAACGTTCAAGTCGACCTCACGTACAACAACATCAGTCACATAGAACTGTCGACGGTGGAGTGGTGGGCGAAGAGTCGTAGCGAGCCGCACAAAGTGATTGTCTCGATAGACAATAATCCCTTGCGATGCGACTGTAAACTGTACGATTTGCTTCGTTACATGGAGCGACGATTGCATCCGAATGTCCTGAACGCCTTCCACTTGGTGCACACAAAATTAAAATGCGACAGCCCAACGGAACTTCGAAACACAGCCATCGCCAAATTGAATTCGATGACGCTGAAGTGCGTTGCCAACAATAAAACTTACTGCCCCGACAAGTGCAAGTGCTACATGAGACCCGAGAACAAAGCCTTCTTGGTGAACTGTGCTTATGCGGGCCTCACGGAAGCGCCAGCAAAGCTTGAGAGTCCGGAGGGTTACAGTGTAGAGCTGAACCTGACGGGTAATTTGTTAACAAAGATGCCGACCCTGGATCAGCCGGGATACGAAAATTTGACCGTACTCGCACTAGATCACAACAGCATCTCCAGTCTTTCGATCCACGTCTTCCCCCACAATCTTCAGGTATTCGTTGTTCCTCGTTGTGCTGTAGTGCACGAAATTGTATTAAAAATTTCAACAGTCTATGGCCTGTCCGGTTCTCGACTTGGAAAATTAAAATGTCTTATTTCTATCGTTTTCAGATTCTCTATATGGACAACAACAATTTGACGCGAATCGATTCGGGTTCTATGGTTTTCCTGAGGGACGCTGTGTCGCTCACAACCCTATCAATGCAAGCGAATCCATGGAAGTGCGATTGCGAAGCTCAAGAACTCTGGAAATTCATTCAATCGAATTATACGAAGATTCCGGACTTGCAAAAGGTCACCTGTTTCGGCGAGAACAAGCCAATTTCAGATATGACCCTGAGTGATCTTTGTCACGAAGATATCGAATGGATAATCGGCAGCTGCCTGGTCGTGGCATTCTTGGGAATAGTCGTTGGATGCTTGGCGGCTCTGTACTATCGTTATGAGCGAGAAATCAAGGTTTGGCTCTACGCTCGACAGTGGTGTCTCTGTCTCGTCACCGAGGACGAACTCGACAAGGACAAACTCTACGATGCTTTTATAAGCTACTCGCACAAGGACGAGGAGTTCGTCGTGAACAATCTCGTGCCGAAACTGGAGGAAGGTCCGAGGCCCTTCAAGCTCTGCATACACTTCAGAGACTGGCTAGCTGGCGAGTGGATACCGAAGCAGATTGCCCGTTCGGTCGATGAATCCAGACGCACGATCGTCGTACTGTCGCCAAACTTTCTGGAAAGCGTGTGGGGCAGAATGGAGTTCCGTGCTGCCCACAGTCAAGCACTCAGCGAGGGAAGAGCCAGAGTGATAGTGATCCTCTATGGAGAGATCGGTCCCACTGACGATCTCGATCCCGAACTCAAAGCCTATCTGAACATGAACACTTACGTCAAGTGGGGCGATCCATGGTTCTGGGAGAAGCTCAAGTACGCCTTGCCTCATCCACCGGAACTCACCCGAGGTAACATGAGAAGAAGGATCTTCGAGACTACCCAGCCTCGTATTCGCATAGAAAATGACAAGAGCGAATTGATAAATCAACCTGGAGTTCCGGCTACTCCACCGGTGGCGACGACGCCTCCAGCCGATGTCGTAAAGATCTTTGTTCCCAACGGTATCACCCACAATGAATCGGACAAATTGCACGTCAAAGATTTGAACATTATCAACGCTGGTGCAGTGCCATCTGTAATAACGAATAGCGATTTCAAAAAGATTAATGCAAAAATGAACAAGGTTCAGTGCACGACTGTTTGACGAATTACGCGAGTGCGAATGTACGATACCGTGCGGAATATTTGGTGTTTCGACGATTGAAGTGAACTGACGCTGCAATGAAGAGATGGACACTGAAACTGCAAGACTCAGCGTTGTCTAGTCAGCGTAGAACTTCCGGAGCACGGTTAATATAAAGACTCGTGACATCACAAAGATTTTTTGTGACCGGTTGGGCATAATATATGCCATTATAGCTTCACAAAATTAATGACTCTAGGAGTATTTTAGGTTACCACGGTTTATGCGTGGATGACTGAAAGTGGAAATAGCATTATATTACTAATTCAAATATTATAAGTTATCGCGCATGGAAAAAATATCAGCATCGCCGAGTGACATCGGTAATTGCGATCGTCGCTGTTACCCTTGTCGATTCGACCAGCTACGAAATAAACTTTACCTCATTATCGTTCACGATAAAGCAAAGATCGACAGTATCATTCCCTTTCAAATACGATTGAGTACGAAAAGAAGATCCGGTTTTACTGAGGTGTGATACTCACATAACTTTAGGTCGGTCGATAATCAATAATAACATACCATTGTAAGACTGAGTCACTCGCTTGACGAATAGCACGTAAAGTACGAAGAATCGAGATCACGAGTAAAAATCGGACAGATTCTGGCATAATAACCCTTCGGGAGTACACGTTCGAATTTCACGGTAATGTTTTTGACAGAAACGTGACGATTTTTTTTTTTAACAAGGTTTTACTTATCGAGAAATTCCGGGCGTCTCAAAGGGTTAATATTGTTCCTATGACATTGGTGTCATGAAGTTACCGTTAATATTGTATACATACGATTTTATAAGAATACCAAATAATAAATTGCCTTCTATTTGTATGACCGTTCACGTGTTTCTCTACTGAGTACGAATCAATACACCGCGTCTTTCAAACTTACCCAGATCAGCTTTGGTTCTCCGTTTCCGGCAGTTTTGTCACACACGAACTGCACTTCAGACGAGTGTAAACCTGTCCACATTCCCGATTAATTAAGTAAATTTGTTCGCCAATTTGGACCTTTCTTACACTAACTGCATTTAAGATAATTCCATAGAAAACAAAAAACTTAATTCGCATATAACAGGTTCGAAAAAGAACATACCGCTTCCGCACTTTGTTCCATTAACGAATTTGAGTAGTACTATGTTTCGATTGTAATCGAAAATCACGACCGGAGATAGTCCGTAGCCGTTGTTATTTTTGCACACAGTTGAACCGTTGCAGTAATCCCCTCCAGCGCACATACTAATATTGTATTGACCGCCCGACGGGCTTTTTACCTACGGACATCATTTACCGTTGAAAACTCGATACGAGCGTAGGAAAAAAAAACGGTGTTTATATTATACTTACATTGTGCACTGGCTTATGGCGCAACGAAGTGAGATCAAACTTATGCGATAATCGCGGATTTTCAATGACGCATTCCGTCAACCATCGGCCCTTTATTTTGCGGCAAACGACACTGGTAGTCCATTCGAACACGTGGGTACAACTTTGGTAATGTTTGTAACGTGGCTCACCCTGTTAAAAAAAAAACATTGTAATTATATAAGAATCAGATATCGGTAATAGGAACTGAAAAATATTGTACCCACTATATCACTAGTATAATCACAGATAAACGTCAAGTTCGAGGAAATCGTGTTATGGCTATCTTCCGGACATGGAGATCCTCCGGTGTAACGTAAAAGTACATTCTTATCTTTGTCGACTAATGGATTATCATCAGGATAACCAATACTCTGCAAGGTCATCCACAACGGTTTCAACACATTCGTTAACATCATGATTATTACGCAAGTGAGTTCATGGCTTACGGTTTCGTCGTTGAACTGGCCGTTTGCTTCAGGTTTCACCTGACACGCTGCACTGCCGTGTAAACAGGTCAGATAGGGCTTGGGAACTAGCGGTCGGCAAACGTTTATGTGAAACTCCGTATCTTTGGCTTTGACGACGTAATTATCGCTCGAGCGTATCAACGACGTTAAGCTGACGGTTTGGTCTTTCGTTTCACACTTTATCTGAAACGAATACGCGAGGTCAACCGTCGTTATTGTAAATTAAATTTTTCCATCGATCAATGGTCCTCACCCTTTTTTCGCAAACTAATGGAGTGTTCCAGTGGATTATCAGAGCGCAATTCTCATCTTCCATAATCATGGGGTCGTTGGACGATCCTTCCGCACCGCAGAAGAAAGCTATCACTGTGTGACGGCGTTGCCCCGTACCGCATGTCGCTCCATCCGTGTAATTCAGGTAGGGACCGCCTTGGCTCCACATCAATTTCGTCTTCGACATGCCTGTCGACGTTCCGTTTTTCTCTAAACATCCACCTGTCGACAATTGCTCAATGGAGTCGGTCGGGAGAAAACGGACATTTTTGTCGATTCTCTTTGTAAGTAAATAAAATAATTGCTGACCTGTGCCGCTCGGGCATGAAGTGTTTGCTACCGAGCCACATACTCGAAAAGTATATTCGACACCGTTGGGATTTTTGCTACGATAGTTCTTTTCCATGAGATCTTGCAAATTATATCTACAGAACGATAGAAAGTTAATATCACTCGTGTTCACGTGTAACGGATCTGCCAAGAGGTAATCGAAGGTACGTACTCGACTTTCGTCAGCGGATTGGTGACTGCACATTTTCCAGCTGTGGCTGCGCTATGATTTTTCAGAGCCTCTACACTGCAGGCGGCCGCAGTACGCCAGAGCAGTTTGTGGCTGCATTCCTTGCCTCCTCCCACGTATGTCGGCCGAGTATTCTATGAAATTCTCAGATGGTTAATTATTCGAAATCAGAGAGAACACTGATGTAATGAATGAGCTATCTAACTCACCGTAGTTGCGTGATAGTCACACTCGAAGGATATCACTGTTTCTACGTGATTCACATCGCTTTTGACGGTGCACATTTCCCCGGTGTCGTATCGTAAAGTAAGTACGTCGTTTTCAAACACCGGCGGTTTATTGACATCTCCCAAATTTCTGTAACTGTATTTTTATCAAATTAAACAGTGGTCCGAAGGATGGAAAATAAGGAATTAAGGCCATTGGAAGTATTGTGTAGCGGTTAAAAATCTAATAAATGTATTGCGGTTTTTTCATGACTGTTGCAACTGTGTAGCTGATTGCGATAACGGCATCCCCCTATGTTATCTGTAACGGCCCTGGTCGCTTCATTTCGCTTCGGACTATTTCCTATCCGGGGCAGTATATTTGTCGATTAGACAGTCTTGAGCGGTCCTTATCGCGCGTCGCAACTTGACATGAGCACGGTTGCAGTTTTCTCCTTTGTGAGAGCGTGCATCAAGAATCTCAGCTTCTTAACTTTACTAGTCAAAGGAGTGCCAAACTTTCAAAAATGTTTACCCAAAATCTTGTGCATTTATTAATTGTAACGGAAATCGATTTGTATCGTGGCATAGGTCTTTAATTAAGGAAAATATTGATGACAATATTTTTGCAAACGTCGACGTAGCCAGAGAAATCGGCTGTATTTGTCAAACGATCAAACTTACCAAAAATCAATCTGGTATATTCGAGTGGCAAAATTTATTAAATAAAATTAGTGGTGGTACGATAAATTAGTTGAATAATTTTGATTTTACTTAAAACAAAAAATTAACGTAAACGTATTCACTAAAGTTTGCATTTACCCGCTATTATTCTTGCAATACCACGTTCATAATATCCATAATAATATTTTGTTGGTTTGAGATGCATGCAATAATGGATATCAACAACCTTTACGGTTAATAAAGGCATAGAATTTTGTACAAATAATTGCAAACTTATGTTGCAGCTACCTTAAAATGACTTACAACTTCCTACTTCCAAGTAGTGATCCACTATAAATCCCCCAAATAAATAACATTACTGTTTCAATTGTGGCCTTGAAAAATGGGATTTTTACATACTTGTACTTTTCACCACTGGTGACCTCTCGCAAGCAAGCACCACTTTTAGGTTGGCAGGCAGCACCTTCAGTATAAACTACTGAGTGGCATACATTAAGAATAATCATGGCTTTAGGGTCTCCTACAGGTACAACATAATTTTCTGATTTCCGAATCAGAGGGGAGAGATCGTAATGCTGGCCGTTCTTGTCCACAGTTTTGCAGTCTGCCACAAACTCGTCAGTGCAAGCTGCCTTTGTCTTCCAGGGAAGATAAAAACTGCATTCATCCAATTTCTGGAAAAAAAAAAAAAAAAAAAAAAAAAATTGGGAAATACCATTGATTGAACGATTAAACAGCAGAATTGAATTACCAAGTAGATATAGGCATGGAAATGTACACATGTTCGTATGAATGTTTGTATTATATTTTTGTGAAAGGAGGAACACTGGGTCGGATCAAAACACTTACATGCGGAAATAATTCTGGCTGAGAGATATACTCATCTTCGTTATCGCACTTCATGATAACATCAGCAGTAAAAGTTGTGTTGTCCTTGCAATTTTCACCAATAAATTTGAATACCAATGATCCCGAATCCGCAACAACGACTGGCGGAAACTTTCCTAGATTTATTTTCAATTATCGGTCATCAAATCGTGTATCGAAGTTGATTCGTGGCTATTATAATGTTATTAATTGATCCACGTTATTTTTGGACATCACCTATTCCTATCTCGTTTTTGCCTCTCGTAAGACAAACGCTGTAGTCTTTCATGCCATTGCACGGCTTGACTAAAGGGCCACACAATTGTAGTCTGATGCTCTCATCCAAATGATCATCTTTCATAAAATAATCATCCGACGAATTTGACAAGCGAGTAAAGTCAAATCTCGCGAGCGATGTTTCATCCGAGACATCGCAAATTGGTTTTGCAACTGCTGGCTATGATAAAAGAAAAAAACGTGGATATCTTGTTGCAGTAAACATAAGAATAAAGGCGACTTCTAGGCGGGTACGTTTCAAGGACAAAATAAGTCAATATTCAACGTATAAAACCCACCAAAGTTGTTGTCATACGGTATAGAAAAAAAATTAGGTTTTTCATTATACGCAACAAATGGTATTGATAGTCGTGACAAATCGCAGACCAAGAATGTCTACGAGACAACCGATGATTTTATCTACGCTTAGGTATCAGTGGTTGGGAACAAAGGCATCAACAGATAAAGTGTGTGCGATAAACCGTGTGAAGAAGTTGAAGTGTCACGTACTCGAGTCTTACCTTGGTTTGTGCGAATGTTACGTATTGAACGGTACAGAAAAGTACTCCAATGAATCGGCAAATAGTTGACATTATTACGTCGGAAATGTTTCTTCGGTGTTAAGTCTTCGGACTTTACTCATAATATTAAAGTTAATCTGAAAGCGTTTTCGGTACGTTCTGCGGCACCGGTTAAACTGTCAACCATCACTTTCAACGGGCACGTTTTAATGGTAGCTGCAACTCATTACTGCCAGCTCCTCGATCTAATATTTCAAACTCGCCTTGACGGTTTAGTTTCCGGGGTTTCCGGGGTTTCCGGGTCGACCCATTGGTTTTACTAACGAAGTTGGTAACGCCAAATGCGTATATATTCCGGCCAATACTGAGTGAGCGTTGAAGTTAGAATTTGAGATACTAGCGGCGCTAGTAGGACTTTGTAGTGCCGGTCCACATTTGTTCTTTGGTGAATTATACTGTCGGGTGAAACCTACATCGGACAGACGAATTTTGGAAGTTGGGGCGGTACTGGATTATAAGATTTCGGTAATGTGACGGCAAGCCTTCAGCCTCTTTATCCGATTTCAGTTCCGTTGCAATTCCGTCGATCAACGAATAGTCGTGCCTGGTGGTGGTTTAGGTTATCCAAAAGTAATTCGATGACCTGAATCAATATGAAAATATCGAGATTAAAAAAAGTTCAGAAGAATCTCGGTTTCTTCGTTAATAATTATAAGTTTCGAGAACCATATCAGATACTCATTGATGGTACATTCTCGTTTGCTGCACTTGAAGTAAGTAAAAGCAATTAAAGACTCGTTGGTAAGGTAACACAAACATTTAATTATGTTATTCTCCTGCAAGAACAAATTTAGTATAAAAGATCAGTTGCCGAAATATTTCCAAGCCGAGACAAAGCTACTCACAACGCAATGTGTTATACTGGAGACGGAAAAATTAGGACCCCAAGTCTACGGAGCCATGTTGATTGTGAAACAATTTGCCGTTCACAAATGTACCCACGGAAAGAACCCAACGACTGGCTCAAAGTGCCTGAGGTCGATGATTGGAAAGGATAATCCCTCAAGGTTGTTTGTTGTATCTTTTTTCTTAAATGGTCATTCACGCTAAGCTTAGAAATGATCATGTATCTTTGTACACAGGTATTTGATTGCCACACAAGATAGAGAACTACAAGACTGCGTAAGAACGATCCCAGGTGTCCCATTGATCTATTTGCATGGACGGGCTCCAACTCTAGAGCCACCTTCACAAGCTAGTAGAAGACAGGCCGAAGAACTCCTGAAGGGTATTGGAATGAACCAAACTCAGCGAGAAACTATAAACTCTCTAAAAGAGATATCTGGCCTGGTGACTGTGGAGGAGACCAAGCCCAAGAAAAAACGTAAGAAAGGTGGTCCCAATCCTCTGAGCATCAAAAAGAAGAAGAGGCATTCTAATCTACAACAAAACACAAACACATCTGGCAGAATCAGAAAAAGAACAAAGGTGAAGGTTGCGACCCACATAAAAGAAGTCCTGAAAAAGTCCCAAAATAAATAAACAAATCACGAATGTATGAAACTCGGTTATTATTTATAATACAATGTTTTTTTTTTATTTTAATTATCATTATATTGTAATTAATTAAATGAAAATATTTTCTTAAATTTTTCCCTCTCCAAGCTCTATAAAGTATTTATCATTTTGAACGTCTATTACCATTGATACGCAGGACTAAAAAAAAACAAAAACGTAAGATGACGATAAACGCGGTAAATCTGGAATTGAGAAAGAAAGAAACGAGGACCGACCAAGTAAACGCTGAAAAAGCGATTTCAGTAAATCGACGTCACTCTTAACTAATAGGGATGTAAATGATTTCAAAAGCCGAAAAAAAATCGTACCTCTGACGGAAGATATCTTGTTATTGTAAAGCAGCAGATTTTTGCCCCACGATATTGAACGCAAGATAAAAATATGAGAATGGATGATAATTACGGGTCGAGTTTTTTTTGCCAATGAATCGAGTATTAAGAAATGTGTTTACATCATCGTTCTTGATATTTTTCTTTTTTTTTTTATCGCTACAATGGCAGTCGAAAGCAATTAATAATAAAATTGCCAATGCTCTCAGAATGAAACTTATATTTAAAGAAAATTAAAAAATGATTCTACGAAACCTAATTTACAGTTGTTAGACGTTTGCCACGGTAGAATCATTGAAATTTACGTTTGTATTGACAATAAAACTTGCGCACTTCTTTCTATCCCTCACGATACGAATTGAGTAAAAACTAGTGCCAGTCTTTAACGCTCCGGTTCGCAATAGTTGCATCGAGCAACGGCGTCAATGTGTTTTCTGTATTTTTTTACTTCAACATTATAAATGTTTTTTTTTTTTGTTACTTATATGTCTAGAAGTCAGTTTTTACCAATGATCGACCAGTCAAAGATGTTGATGACTAAGAAGGGCCCGGGCTGCCATAGCTAGCATTTTCATTTGTCTAGCTGATCGATGGTTTGGATTAGCCGTAACGAAAGCCGCCAGCTGTGTCTGTAGGGTCATCAGCACCGTTCCCATGTGCTCTCGAGTCACTGGATCGTTTGTATCCAAGTTGAGGATCGCCTCTTCGAGCCACCTACGGAAAAATCGGGCGTTGACTAAAATCTCACGAATTTGCTGATTGACAGTAATGAAATTGAAGCTCGAGAGAGTGTCCTCACCTGTGCTTGAGTTCTGTGCGGTGCCCTAGATCGGCCGAGAGTTGTTGAACCAACGAAAGAATCACTGGTTGTTGAAGAACGCACCGCGGACCTTGACCCAGGGGTCCGATAGAACATGAGAATACCCTCGATGGTTCCGTCTTTTCGCATACTAGCACAACTAGTCCGAGGTCGCTAGCGCTCAACGCTTGCTGGAATGCAGCGTTTAACTGGCCTCTCTGGAGAAGTGACATCACTCGGGCCTGTATATCCGCAACAGCGGGAACGGATATACACGGCGTTGTAGCTCGTGATCTGTAAATTCACAACGATTTTAAGAACTTGCTAATATCGATGAGAAATATTACTCACGAGAATTAAATTTTTTTATAAATTTCAAAAACTCACCGTGCACCAGCCATATCCATCAACTGCTGACTGAGATTGTCCCTTATGCATTCCCGAATCGTCCTCGCGGTGTCTTCCTGCAAAGTCGTCAGACTCTTCGTCATTTCGGTGTGCAACTCTTCTCGAACCAGGGTCGCACTGTTGGCCAGTAGCTTCAGAGACGCCTCGCTCTCTTGTTCGTTTCGTCGCTGGCATTGTTTTTCCAACAATGTTTCGACATTTTGTAAATCTATAAAATGAACATTTATTTCGTTATAGAATCTATTCTTGTTCGATGGTTATTTAGTTGTTAACAAATCGATTTTAATAAATCGTGATTTTCTTACATTCCCGAGTGCCCCTAGCAAAAGCGTCTTGTACCTGACGAAACATAGACTGGCAAGCTTTTTCCATTCTCGGTAATAGTACGTTCGCGAAAGCTTCTTTGAATGCATTGTCCAGAGCCGGTTTCGCCGCGCTTGCCGCAGCTAGGGCGACCGCGTCTCTTATCTGAGCACCGCCGATCATTTGTGTTAAATTGTCTCTGAGGAGAGTGTCTATTCGGGTAACATCGGTTCTCAGATGAGCTTTGAGTGGTTCGACGACATCGGCAACCACCTGAGGTAAAGCAGCTTCGATTTTATTCGTTATCGTCGTTTCTAGCGTATCAAGAAAATCGTTCTGTCGCGCTATCCGAGCATAAAGGGTCTGTTCCATTGACGCCAACTGTTGCTGCGACGCTCTGGCTAAAGCCGACTCGACTCGTGTTGCCACCGGTGTGTCTTGTCGCAGCCTCGTTACTTCAGTACGAAGCTCACGAAGTTCTTGTCTTTGAGAATGCACAGTTTGTAGTATATTCTCCAATTTTTTGCTCAAAGCTCCAATGTTATGGTCGTTCGTGACGAGTGTCTCGACCTCATCGTCGTCCTCCTCGACGGCCAATATTCCAGCCGAGTCATTGCGTATCTCTTCTTTGACTATTTTAGATTGAACGATTTTTGTTTCGTTTTCGGGAAATTCTTCGGATTCGCGGCCACTCTTCGAAGCAGGATGATCGTGTCTCCAAGTGTAGGGTATGTCGGTTGTCCAATTTTCTCGAACATCTCGCAAATCGCACCACTCTTCGTTCTTTAGTTCCGGGAGCGCATCCTCCTCTTTCGGTTTTTCCTCCGGAAATTTAACGAAGTCTTGCATTGCTCGCTCACCCACGTCAATGAGAGATACGATTGGTATATCGGACCAGTCATCACCGGGACCTTTGCGGGGATCGTCAGGAAGTCCAAGCTTAGCCCACGCGTTCAATTCGGCGGTTACATCGGTATTCCTGTCCGACAACAATTGTTCTTCCTTTTCTTCTTCCTCCAATCCGGCAAGGAACAAAATTTCTCTTACTTCCCGAGATGTACTGCTACCCCCGCTCGGAGGTGCCTGCTCGAGTTCGCTCGTTGCCAGAGGCGGATCTGTGGCGTTCAACGCCTGAACGGCTTGGGCCAGAGACGGGCTGGCCGCGAGTACAGTTCCTAATTCGGGACTGCCGGGAGGGGAGTCGAGCCCGTTGTTTTCTTTTTTCGCCGGCGAGCTGAAGGCATCCGGGGTCATGAGATTGAGGGTGCCGTTGATGTTCGATGAGGCTTCGATGGTCGCCGAAACTGAACGATCGTCGTCGCCGTTCTCCTCGACTATACCGTTCTGATCGTCGTCCCTTATGTGCTGCAGATCTTCCACGTAATCGAGCGAGTCGTGCGAGAGTGTGTCCATTAGACAGTTATTGCTCATTTGACGAGCAGGACGAAAGGCTATGTGACATTCCTGCAATGATTTCGGCTGTACGAGATACATGCGTATCACAAGTTGATCCTCGTTCTCATCGTCACACGGACATAGATCCTCGAGAGACTCGCCGGTTGGACGAACTTTTCGAAGTCCCGCGTCGACGATACCGAAACTCAGTATCGGATATGGTAATAGAAATTCCGATATCATACTGACGCAGGCGACACCGTCGTCACTGTTCTTCGCCAAGCAAAGAATATATAGACCCTTGTTGCATATGTCGGAAAGAAGAAGAAAACCGGCGCTCAAATCGAGACCCGCTTTGAGAACTGGTATCTTGCCACTTATCGGCGATGGATCGAACACTATCGTCTGAAGGCATACCCACTTCTCGCAGGACCATACCTTCAGCTCGGAGTTATTGTCACAACCGGTAATGGCGAATCTCCAAAATTGCGTGCTGCAAAAAAAAAAAAAAAAGGAAAATTCCATTAGGAAAATATTATTTTCACCGGTTTTTGAAATAACGTTGATGACATCGGAAAGCCGACATTTCGGTAGGCGAGAGACGAGTATACGTAAACTCACTCTGATTGATAGTTTTTGTGATCGTCAAGGAAAAACATCGACGATATCGGCCGTCCATCGTGCGGTCTCCATTCGTGCAGGCAACTCGGTTGTTGAAGCGCGTTACCCTGTATTATTACTTGGAAGAATTTAATTTCTCCGTCGAGACTAGCTGTAGCTATGGCTGTACCATCAGGGCTCAGAATAGCTTCGACGATCGTTCCCGAATGTTGGCAAATCTCCGTCATTCCGCCGCAGTCTGTCAGCTCTGGATCGGTCAGCTTTGAATCAAATCCAGTTCTTACAAAATTCTTTTCGAAAAATTGCAATTTCGCGGTATGAAATTACTCGATGCGTACGCGGAAGTGCCGAGCGAGTAATAATCCTTGAAGATATTTGCATGACCATGAAATTTCATTTTTGGTAAGCCTTTGTCAATGCAATGATCTAGCATGAAAGAAAAAAGTTCACTTACAGAAGTTTACAGCTTGAGGAACCGTTATAATTTGATGAAATTTAGACCTAGGAAGATATCTTCAAGGTCATGCCGTTTTCGCATAATACTACATGCGTAAAAAAAAACAACATAGTGATGTAACGCTGTGAATCCACAGTTTTTCCTTAATATTAAAAGTATGTTGAAAAAATCTGTGCATCTGTACCTTTATTGGCTTTGGTCCGAGATTCGTGGAAACGTTATCCACAGACCACAGTTCCGCTTTGGAGCCGCGTGTCACGATTAAGAATTTTGAAACATCATCGCCTTCAGAGTCTTCATCCTCGGGTATGTACGGACACCAAATAACTCTATGACTCGTAGGTGACACGTCCTCGGTCTCCACTTGAAGTATCAATGTACAAACGAGAGCGCCGGGAGTTGAGTCTATCATATGCACAAAGAGACATCCAGAGAGATCTATGCAGGCCAGTACAGCATTGGTGACGCGAGCAAATGCCAAATCTTGGATAGCGCCGCGCATTCCTCGAAGAAGAGCTCGCTGTTCCAATTCTTTGTACACAACCCTGACAACTCCTGCACCGGTTCCAGCTGCGGACAAGAAAGACAGATAAATGGTCAATGATACTTGGCTTTTCAAAGATTTTCAGATTGTTCCTTGCTGGCTACCGCGCCAGAGAATGTCTTTAACTTTTATTCGACTATGCAATTGAATTACCTTTTACACCATAGGCAAGATATTTGCCAGACATATGAACAGCCAAAAGCTGGCCTGTGTAGAAATGGGGTTCCCACGTAAAGTCAACGATATTCTTCAACTTGACTTTGGAACTGCCATGATCGTTGCCTCCCGGCGATGGCATCACCGTTACATTGTTGCCGAAGAGTTCTACGGAATGCTGGTCATCCTGTCCACTAAATTTTCTGGAAAAAAAAAATATTACGCGTACCTCGTCTATAATACATGAAATATCGGTAGGGAGATAGAATAATGAATATACAGTATAGGCAAGTCTGAGGTGGAGAGAGTGGGAGTAAGGTGGAAAAAGTAATCTACTTGACACAAAGACACGGATCGATTATTGCATAATAAACTTACACGGACTGCGGAAAAGTCCTGAGGCTCCCTTCACCCGCTTTGATCATCTCGTTGATTTAACTGAGACCTCCTGAAAGCCGAAATAATGGACGTTAACGGGATAGGGACGGCCGATCGAAAGCCTCGAAATCCTAACCTAAGCGAGCCGGTGGCACGCCTGCTGCGGAAACGAAGCACGTATTCGCCATTGGTACACGAAATTCGACATAAACTATGGCGCATACGCATTTTTACCTCGCAGTGAAATCTTGTCCGCGTTGATTAATTGTCGGAAAGAAAAAAATACGCCGATTAAGAGTAAATGTCCGAGGGATTCTTCTACTAACGAAGCATCACTGTCGAACGTGACGATTGCCCTGGACCGAGCTAGTACGTGATACGCTGACGAAAGTGAAATGTCAGGGCTACCGATTACCCTACTGGTCACACTTGTCAAGTTGTCGAAGGGAAGATTCGGATCGGATGTCGCAGCGGGGCGGGGGTGTATCTATCGAACAGAACGAGTTGCGATCGCACCATTCAGTCGAAATCTCGCATGTTAATATTTCATCGTATTCTACTATTTATTAATCGAAAACCTTGATACATGAGAGAGCTTTTTCATGATTACATAGATAATTGATTAGTTAATAAATCGTACACTGCTAATATACGCTATATTTACAATGTAATTTGACCGAGAAGAAGTTTGAAAATAAATTTGAGAAACATATATCTAATACCATTAACATTTCTCATTCTCGATACAGCCAGGAGGAGAAATTAATATGTCTACAAGTTTTTATTCCTCGTATTATACCGCACGGTTTACTTTTTTTTGTTTTTTTTTGTTTTTTTTTCGTTTTTTCTTTGCTCGGGACAATATTACATAATCCTCGCTGGCCGTCAACCGAATTTTCTTATGTTTTTCGATGAGTCGTATGATGAATTATTCTTAACGCACGATGTACATAATTCTACGTGTGTATTTATAGTATAAAAAACCTTACTGTGTGCCAAACGACGAAAGCCAGTTTTTATCTTTTTTTTTTGTTTTTTTTTAAACCGCCCCACGGCATACTTGAAAGTTTCGTGACAACTCGGTTTCGTCGTTTCGCACGACATATCGCTTAAGCGTCTCGGATGATAATGTCAACTATTGTAACGCTATTTTAAAATTAAAAACATTATTCGAGAAGCATATTCAGAAACGTTGAAATAAAAAAAAAGCCGCTGCGGAGGGGCTCGGTTGTGAGTTTCTGAATATCCCGAGTAATGGCGAACCTTCGTGGAGACCCTTTCTATATTAATAATGATCTAACGCCCCTATCGCGCTCACTGAACCGAATGAATTTTTACGACGGCAGGTTTTCACGGCGATCAGCCTCAAACCGTACCTGCGCGTCTATCAGCTTGTTCTTTCCTTTATATATATATATATATATTTTTGTTTTTTTGATAAAGAAGACAAGACGCGGCTATGGCCTCAACTGTCGTCGCGGCAGGTAAAGTTAACGACGCTTGATTCGTTTGTCGGGGCATTGCGCACACAACGAACGGTGTGGAATGGCGGATGGATCGCGAGAGTACTTTACTTTCATTTTCCGAACTTGGTATCGCGCGCGTGCAATATTCGCTAATTAATGCGTCCCTTGTGAGCCATGTAATCGATACTGTCCGACAGAAGCTTCTCCCTTGCGGCTCGTCTCATTCGTGAACAAAGTGCCAACAGCGTCCCCGCCATTAAGCACACGAGGCCGCAACCAAGTCCAACTATCGTGCTGACGACACTCGATCGCAGACACACTCTGTCACCGGTCGGGCTTTCAGCGACACCTGTAACAAACAAACAAAAAGAATGAACAAACATACTTCTGTCTCCATTCGGTACTGCAAAAAAGCCATGAGTCTTCGCCTTTACCACTCTGCGAAGCGGCCGTTGAATTTGGAAAAAGTTCAGTCTCGGCCTCGCCCTCTTGAAGGACTCTGAGCGATTGGAACAGATTGACATTCTCGGACAAGCTCGTTGCCGCTGTCGACGGACCTCCTATCGCATTATCCACCGAACGCTTCGCCACGTTCTTCGAATTTCTCCAATGGCAGGGTTGACTCTGTACAAACGAAGAGACCAATCTCACTCAGAGTTTGTGCCGTTAATGGCGGCTACGAATGAATGCGTCGAGGGTTTGGAACGCGCGTTTACCGGGCACCGTCCATGGCACATTCGGACGTCGCACTCGATGTAGAGAGCCGGCGAGCCGGTGAACCGGAAGGTCTTCATGTAGGCGAACACCTGGGTCTCGAAAAGACCGCTCTCCGACCAGGAGCCACGGAATCTGCTGATGAGCTTGTCGTCGACCGGACATCCGTACTGGTCTATGAGCTGAATCCTCTTACTGCCGCCGTTGTGAGCGTAGCAATCGTTCACCACGATATCGAAACCATCTACAATGAAAGAACGTCTTTCGCTTAACCGAACCAACTTTTATGGACTTGCATCGAAGGAAGTAGTTCTGACTACAAGAGTCTCAACCAGAAACATTGACACAATGAATAAAGTGAATGATTTTGTTTTTTTTTTTTTTTTCGAAAAATAAGTTCAACGGATAAAGACCATATTTGCTGCGCATGTAGATGATGAGTGTGAGAGGGTCGCCGACGCGCACAGGTCCAGCTACCCTCGTTCCGGTAGTTCCGTAGCCGTATCTTATCTCCATGTAACACTCCGGAGGCTGCAAAGTGAACACCACAGGATTTCCTGTCGCGACCCTGAAACCACACGAAGATGGCATTAACATTGTACATCTCGCGAGTCAACGCGAATGGAGGACGCTTCCACGGGAAAAACAGAGCCAGAGAGCGAAGCTTGCGGTGACGCGATTTAATCTGTCAAATTGCACGTGGCAAAAGGAAGAACGAGAGAAGACACGCAGTTTTTCCCACGGTATATCGTAAGCGTTGAGTCATTTAGGAGCAATGGCGAACGCACTCACTCGACATCGAGGAAGGGAAAGGTCACCGTCTTCCAGAAGTCGTAGCCGTATTCGCACGTTACTTTGAAGTGCTCGTCGAATTCCTCCTCTATCATTGGATTGTATTGTACGGTGACGGTGTTCCACATGAGATTTTTCTGTTGATAACACAGGGAAAAGAAGAAAAAAAAAAAAAAAACACACACACAGAATGAATAAAGTTCCTTGACGCTCAGAAGTGGGATGTAACAAAAGTGTGGGTGTGTTAGGACACCGGCGAGAATGAGTCTGGCGAACGTACTGTGGGATTTTTTCTGCTGTCCTGATGGTGAGTATTCTCGCCGAGGGTGCCGCAACGATTGAGCTGAATGTAAAACTCGTAGTAATCCCTTCCAGTGCCATTGACGTACATACAATCCGGATCGTATGAGTAGCCTGTAATCACGATAATTCTTACGGTTGGTTATGGAAGCGCACCGATAGGATGATCGATATTGATCACCATTGTGCGAGGAGATCGTCAATTAAAAGCTACTCATCATCATCATCATCATCATCATCATCATCATCATCATCATCATCATCATCATCATCATCATTGCAGCTGCCCCTTTGCATGCCGGGGCGTAGCATTGATATGATACTTTAATTGTTCTCAAACAATAGAGAATATCGAATGAAAGGAAGGATAATTGAGGAAGATCGGCTAACCGGCGGAGTACAGGAGACCGGCGAAAGAACCATTGAATCCAATTCTTATCTTCATGTAATCGTCCTGACATTCGGCTTCGATATCTGCAAAGATAAAAGAAAAGACATTAGCGCATTTCTTCTCGCGGCTCTTTCCTTCGGTTCGTACAAGAATGGGCTACAGATTTTTTTTCTTTCTCAGTGCAACATCCGACCATGTACGTGCGTCAGGATGGTTTCCGTTTGAGAATCCGGTCATCGATGCGGGGCGGGGAGTGAAAGTACAAGTGCTTCACGCGCGTATGCGAGACGTATACGCAGGAACGGGCTCCGGTCCGAGTACTCTTCGTGATAAGGAGTCGTCTCGGCGCAACGCACGTAACGAGTTGTCTAAATGAGCGGCAGAATCTAGATAGGGCCGATAGTCACGCCCGATGACCACCCGGACGATGATACAACACGATTCTTCCAACGATCATTTTATTCTATTCGCTGAGATGAGAGTTTTTTGTTTTGTTTTTTATTTAATTTAAAATAAGATATTTCTCATTTCGCAATGAATAAATTGCGAATACGACATTTATAATATTTGCAATAATAATAATGTATATTGTTGTTCTCGAATACAGGTTGAATAGACTACGAGAATAACTTTTTGAAAATTTTTGCACAAAAATTAATGGACAGGCATTGGAAGTTTTTATGCATAAACATGTATATTAAATTTTATGTACGATTGTGATGAAAAATGCACGGTATTTATGAAACGTTATAAACATTTTGCTCAGAATAATAGAATTTCGTTTGACTACGAAAGTCCGTTGATTGCAATGATTTACTTTAATTTCAGTCGAGAAGTCCATTGATTTTTCATCGCAAGCGTGCATTGAATTTAATGTACCAGTGTTTGAAGTTGAGAAATTCCAGTCTCATACAGTGAATTTGGAATTTTTTTTAACAGCGGTATATACGAATGTGTGAGCCAGCAGCAGCGAGGACGGGAGCCATTTTCTCGAAGATGGGCCAAGGGTGGATGCAAATGGTCGCGCTCGAATATCGATGGCGGGAACGCGAGGTTGGCTAAGAAAAATAAAGTAAACGAGAAGCCGAACGAGAGTCTAAGAAACTATATAAAAACCGCGAGGATCTCGAGAGCTCCGGTAAGAGAAGGGAAGAAAGAATGGCGCTGAAGAACAAGAAGAGGAACGAGGTCCCCGGAGAGTGTGGGGCGAGGCTGTACGGAGAGAGTAAACTATTCGAGAGTACACGGTGTAGCGAAGGAATTCCGGGTCTCCCCGCGTAGCGAGATTTATGGGAATGGAGTTCGAGAATGCCGTGCTACACCCCATAATCGTTCCTTCGTTCTCGTAATTGACGATTCCACGGGCCGGGCCGACGATGAACGCGCGGGGTCTTCCGGGAGCCGCTCGCGATGCGGAGGCCACGGAAGCGGCTACCGCAGCGTCCGACTCCCGCATTGCTCGCCGCGAACCATCACGGTTTTACGGTCTCGAATTTCCTCCGCAAAGTCTGCGACCGAGATGCTCTTGGCCGGGTGCACAGGAAAGATCGCGACCGGCAGGAAAATCTCGGTTTCTCTCGGCTTCCCGGAGTTTCTTCTTGTGCCGACTTCCGCCCGGATCATCCGTCCCGGAGTTCTTCTCTCGCCGCACCCGGCAATGGGGTTGACTTCGGGTCTCTTCCGGTGAATGCATGCTTCGAGACCGAGTGTCGAATCACCGGGATAGGCGGTGCTCGTCGGGAAGATCGCTGTGTCGGGGAAGTCGATAGCTCTGCCGCTGGACCGCGATGGAGTCACTGCGAGATGCAACCAAGATACGGACGGTGAGTATAGTCGTGTGTATACACACATTTTCCGCGCATCAGGCTTCGTTTGTATGGAACCGAAGAGTCGCGATTCCTTTCCAGCTGGGTAACTGACGTTCCTCCAAGAGAGAAATCGAGGTGGCTATCGGATTTTCCTCTTTCGGTCGCTTCTTCCCTCGGGATCGTCGGAGGAAAGCTGCGGTCTGCACGGCGCTTCGCTGCCGTGCAGACATTGCCGTGCATTCCGTCTTGGACGGGGTTTGACATTGAATTTATACAACGACAGGCTCTCCCATTCGCGTTGGCGGGTCTATAATGTATCTCCCGGCTCGATTAAGATCTACGATCGAACGTTTGATTTCGAGCGCCGTGTCGCTGTCCGCCGGGCGAGTCCAGTGTCTTCATCCGCTTGTCCGACGTCCATCGAAGGATGTTGTCCTCGCGCCGGTCGAGGTTGTCGTCGGTACAGCATGCCGCAGCGGTGTAATGACGTTGCAATTGAGACGTAATGTACCGGCGGTAAGGTAACATGGCTGCGAGCCAGGAAAGGAGAGAAGAGTCTATCTTTGCCTTGTGGACCGAGCTGGAGACACACTGCCTGGCGTCTCGGTGTGTCAGAAGAGCCGCGCGCATACGACTTCCGACACCGTTTTAATTGCTGCGCTAACGGTACGCGCGGAGACGCACAGGTACTTTGAGAGACGGAGGAACAAGCGAGGGGCGAAGGAGCCGAAGAGAGAAAGACAGTCGACATGAGTGTATGCGCGGTATCCGACAGGCACGTGCGATTCAATCAGCGTGGCGTCCATAGCGGTCAATCTATCATACCAGTCGCCACAGAGAGACATTGATCTCTCATTGATTTCCGCATTTGAATAAACAATTTTCCCCGATAAATTTACGGTGATTTTCTCGTTATTTTTCGATCGATGTAGCGAAGAAGTCGACGGAAAAATTGGTGTTCCGTCAATGCGACTCGCTTGAAAAGTTCACCTATTTCTCTGTGATTCTATTACTTTTTTTTTCGGGCAAATGAGAAATTCGTGGCTGAAAAAAATTCGGGGTTAATCGGATATGATTTTTCGAAGGAGAATCTTGGGTGAATTCGTTAATGGAAACGTACGCTGTACTCTGGTGGTATTGGGTCTGTATCTTCTGTGCTCGCGGTCCCAAGTTTCCGGATGTCTTCCCCATTCTTCGTCGGGCGAACTGGCCGCGGCCGTTCCGCCACTGTCCCCTCCTACGGTACCAGCCCCGGCCAAGCCTTGAAGACCCTGAAGCGTCTGTAGGGCTTGCAGATTCGGACTCAACGGGCGGCTCTTGAGCGAAGGCACTGGCACGTAGGCGGCTCCTTCGCCCACGTAGACCACCTGGAAATTATATGAACATTATCTATTCGGTCTCACTCTTTTTTTTTTTTTTTTTTTTTTTTTTTTTTTTTTTTTTTTTTTTTTCGCTTTTCAATGCACGCGAACGAACGGCGCGGGTCACGATCGTCGGATCTCATGGATCCGTACGCAATGAATAATATCGAGCGACCACCGTGGCAGCCACGACGCGGGAAGCGACCAAGATCGAAAGGGGACGCTCGACAAACCATCGTACACGAAGCTATGAAGCGTGGAGAGCTGGAAAAAAAAAAAATGTAAAACGGTAATAAGAAAATTCATTTCTCCAGCCGGATACTTCTTTCATCCCGTTTTTCTTTCCCAGGAAAGGAATTCGAAGGAATACACAGTCGAGCGAATTTGCATTCGACAACGCAACGATCAGGCACGATTCGTCCGGAAGCTGCCAATGATATTAAATTAGTCGTGATTTAAAAGCAATTTCTGGACCGAGTTAATGCGATCACTGGACTTTGTCCCGGGGGGAAAAACAGACCGAGAAAAATTCACGGAGATTCACACCCGGTGCGTGAAATTCCGGAAATGTCGATCGTTAACTCTTCGAGGCCGGAAAGACGTCGTGCGTTGCGACGATAGCGGCACGCGCACAGGTGCCGGATTGTCCGGAACGCGTGCACGATGCGGATAGGGAAAAGAAGAGTCTTGTCGACGCGCCGAGAATCTCGGCACGATGTTCTTTCACCAGTCCCCGTCTCTCTCTCTCTCTCTCTCCCGAGAGACGGAAATAGAATTTCTCGAATATGACGATGGATAAAATAGAAGAAAAAAAAAAAAAAAAAAAAAAAAAAAAAAAATTTATAAATTTCCGTGTACCGGAAATATCGGGTGCGGTAAGACCTCGCGTCTCTCATTGCTCGTAGCACCGTTCGTTGCGGACGCGAGCGTGTCACGTCGACTCGTCGTCGCTCACCTGTGTTGCAAGAGAAAGAGATCGGGCTCTCTCTCGAGTCGACGCGACTCCCGCGCATTCATGCGTCGATTAACGGTTACGCGGTCGTAGAGTCGAGAGTCATTAATCGAGGGACGAGAAATATCGCCCCCCCCCCCCCCACCCCGCGTACGACACGATCCAGTGTTCCATCAAGTTCGAATTCCATCTTATTCGCCATTATTACTCTGATTAATTAATCGGTATTTCCTCATCTCGCTCATCAATATCACTTTATCCTGCTCGTTAACATTACTCGACTATCTCGTTGTCGACAGAGTGCACTCACAGTATCCTGATCGCTAGCCTCGTGGATGAGAGCTTCCCGCGTCTCGTTGCGAGACGCTTCCTCGTCTTCCGGTCCCGCGCCGCTTCCGGCCCAGTAATCCTCGGTCGCGTCTTCCAAGACCGTCTCCGACGCCGTTCTCTCCAGAGTTTCCGGCACGTCTATGCTCGTGGACTGCGAAAAATATATAATGCGATTCAGATAATTGACCGTCGTCGAGGAGAATCGCGGCGGGGAAAATGAATCGGTATCTTGGGGGTAAAAAAAAAAAGAAGAAAAAAAAAAGAAAACTTCATATCCAGTCTCCGAATAAAATTTCCTCTGCGTATCGTAGTATCGGAAAAAAACGTAATAAGCTCGAATAAAAATGTGTTACGTGACGACGCACTGATCGCCAGGTGGATAGATAATAACAGATCGAACAGGAGATTCACTCACCCGACAGCCGGCGATAGCGCTCGCAGCGAGGATCCACGCGGTCGCGTATCTGCAAAACAAAATAATCGTTTCGTTCACCGAGACTGTGTGATACGGCCGTGTTACGAGCGTCGATGACCCAGCTGTCGATGGAATTTAAATCGACTCGATCGTACCACGCTGCATTAAACATTCGCAGGCTCGCGAGTCAAGCGGCAGGTATGATGGACGAAGCGTTCCGGCCTCGATGCTCCTGCGGCAGGATAACGTAAGAAAAAAAAAAAAAAAAAAAAAAAAAAAAAAAAAAAAAAAAACGAATCGAAGAATAGCTCCGACGATCGGTAAGAAGATCATTGGAGTCAATTCGAGAGGCAAAAAAGTGACGGATCATTGGCAAAGTCAATTTCCATTCGGGCGTTCACTCCTGTGAACGGACAGTTTTTTTTTTTTTTTAAATTAATTCGCAAAGTTTCCGTGAAACAAGAACGAGGCTCGGAAATGCTTCTCGGTCGAATCGCCTAAAAATTGATGTTTCGACGATCGACCACGAAGACGCGTTGGCTAACGGAATCATAAGCGTAATGGGCAGCGGGGGAAAAACGGTCCGGGGTTCTCCAATGAGTTTGATAGATTTGAAAAAAAAAAAAAAAAAAAAAAAAAATGGTTCCTCCGGTGAATCGCGAAAAAATTGATAAGCACAGGCTGTTTCGGCCCGAGGTTTCATCTTGTCCTGCTCTCACCTGGGACCCGCACAGCCGCGACGACGCACAATCGCGATAGCTACCGATCGAGAAGCTGCGGAGTCTCGGCCAAGTCGGCACACCCTCGAGACTCGTATCGGAGCGTTTCAAACTCGTTCGTGACTTTGACCCAGTGATGATTGCGCGTGACGATTATACGGGATGCTGACGTTGCTGTCGGTGCGGCAGAAGCGCCCGAGGCTGGACACGCAACAACCACGCCTTATCATTACCGGTTGTACCGCGCTCGTCCGATGTACACGCGCGTGCACACGGCACCGAGGAAGATAACACACGATACGGGATCGAACATAGGTACAAACACGACGTACAAGCAAAACATGGAAAATGAATGGTCGCTCGGTTCGAGACGCGCGTGTGCGAAACACGTTCTCCGTGAGTTATCGCGACAAGCGATGGGAGAACTGTGAGTCGAGCCGGTAGGTCCAACTTTTAATCGATGTTCGAAACGTCACGACTATCGATTGAACAGTTTCGTTCTGTTAATAAATCGTGCAAAGTCATTCGTTACAATTTTTTTCCCTTCTCACGCGAGACAACAATAGTTGCCGTTCGATGTTCAAGCTCAAGAGAAATTGGAGCCTCGCGCAACTATTTTGTTTCTTTATTTTGTTCCTACGATTTTTCGAAATGATTTTCCATCTCGGGTAATTGGGCGTGACGAGAAAGTCAAAATATTCGTGGCGATATCCGAGGAGTCAAAAAAAAATAAGCCTGTTCTATGCACAAGCGTCGATCGAGTTGCGGAATAAATAACGAAGAAAAAAAAGTGTCCGCAGCGTAATGGTCCCGCGAGTAGAACAAATATTTCCAGAGTACCTTGGCCGACCGTATAATTTCCATAAGCTGAATATGTCCGTACCGGTAGTAATTAAGCTAGGATCGTTTCGTTCGAAAGGTCGTCGAGGAAAACGGCAAAAACCGAAATGAGAAGCGGCGTACTTGACCCACTTGCGGAAGCGTGCGGCAATCCTCCACAATTTCTGCAGTCTGTCCCATCCTGTTACATAGTAAGACGAGCCGATATATCAGACGAGAGTGGACTCGAAGTTGCACGCAATCGCGTTTCTCCGAGCGCTCGGTTCGCGTCCATTTAATGTGCACTTGCTATGTGTTATTACGTAATCGTGTAACGAATCGTCGACGATAGGTCCGTTCGCTCGTACGGTCGATGATCCACGAGTGTAGGAAGAGGGAAAACGAACGATCGGGGCATTCCGCGGAGGACAGTCGAGAACGAGGATGAGGAGGAAAAAATTGCACGGTCCCGCGAGTCGAACAGTGAGTTCCAAAGCTCCGCCTTGAAGAGTCAAGGGTGGACGATAAACGCGGGCTCTCGCGCGTCGCGCCAGTTCTCCAGCGAGGAGAGTTGCCACGCTTCGCTTGGTCGACGATGTAAAGAAAAGAAAAAAAAAAGAAGAAAAAAAAAAAAGAGAGCAAATAAATTAACCAACGCAGAAACTAGGTGTACGCCAGTGAACTCGGCGCAGCGAGGATTCTCAGTAATTATCCGAGTATAAAATATACACGTAAGGCCACGATTCTCTCTCCGACTTGACGATGTACGAGCATATTCGGTTAAGGAGCAGTCTCGAGCACGAGGAAGTCCTCGGTAAACTCGGAAAAAAAAAGAAAAAAAAAAAAAAAAAAAGAAGAAAAAAAAAAAAATTGATCCTATCTTTCGTCGTCAGCGATGGAGGAACTTAATTGTCAGTCGTCTCTCGTGATGCGTGTACGGTAATTAAAAAAAAAATCTCTGTGCGAATGAACCTAATGAAACGGGGAATCCGAGACAATCGCGCCGACTCCGGGAGACGGAGTGGATATTAGCGGGCCAGTTTCATTCGGCTAATAAGCCATCGCGATAAAGGGGAAGCACGATGGAGTCGCGAGAAACGACTCAACCGCTCGTTAGACGTGCGGCGAGCGCGATGGAGACTCGGGACGAGATGCGAATCGACACGTGTGCATGGGTATTTAATATTGTAACAAAACAAAATTGTACGGAGGCGTTAACGAAGCCCGCTGACGACGATCTCATCACGATCGTCGATCGTGGCGGGAGATTTCATTCTATCGGAATGCGCGCTCGAGGAGCGACACGCGCGGCTGTCGGCGAGCTTGACAATCGAGGAGGATCCTCGCGGTGATTCTCGCGGCAAGGGGGGAAAAAAAAAAACGGAGAATGTCGGAGCGGGGGCGAGATGGAATACGCGAGCGACGTATTCCATCCGACAACGGATGATCGTTCTGACCCAGTGAGGAGAATTGCCGTGGCGCACGCAACCGTCCGCGTAATATCACATGTAATACCTCGGCGTTGTGCGCTCCACATGTGTGAGACGCTCCGTACCGACCGTGTGTGAGAATTATACACGCCATATGTGAGGCACATGTGGCCCCGAGCCCGCCAGGCGTGTACGACCAGGGCAAAATGAATGAGTCGGATTCCACGGGAAGAGTTCGCTATACCCGGCTCCTCGGTGTTTGCTCCTCGGTGTTTGCGCCTCGGTGTTTGCGCCTCGGTGTAACTGACCTTCTCAAGTATGAAGGAAGTTCTCGCGGTAGAGACGGCCGCATACGGAAAAATATTTTTCTTATTATATATTCAGGAGTATCCTCGCGAGGCAAGCCGGATCGTACGCACCTGCTGCTGATTCTATATACACGGCGATGACTGTGCGCTTTCCTCGTCGCGCAAAGTCATCGGAGTTTTGCTGCGGAAGACTGCGGGATTGCGCCGTTCAGAAAGATTCCACATTTTTCTCACCGGCTCCCCGTGGAATTTCAATCTTCGAACAGTCGAGGAGCAAAGCTTCTCAATGAATTGTCAAAGCTCGACCGAGGAAAAATCTTGTGCTCGGTTTCGATTCACTCGAAGAAATAAAAAGTAATAACCTACCCAAAGATCCTTGCAGATCTACCCGAGAAAATTGAAAAAGTAATTAATCGTTACTCAGCTGACTATAGAATTTTCTATATTCCAACCGTCGTGGGCGAAGTAACTTTTCACCAAAGTAATACAAAGGATAAAAAAAAGTTTGACAAAAAGTCGTAAAATCATTTTTACGGATCTCGTGGAATCGCGAACAGCGACTCGCAATTTCATTGTCTCGCCCGACAATGAAAAAAGAAAAAAAAAAAAAAAAAAAAAAAAAAAAAAAAAAAAAAAAAAAAAGCTCAACCTGACCCAGTTGAGAGTCGAGTTGGCGCGGAATGCTCGCAGCGCGCAGCGCGACATGCAAAACACATGCGTACACGCGGAAGCGAGGGTTTAAAAAAAAAATGAATGGTGTGAAAAAGTGCGATGCTGACACGAGGCCCATTGCCATGAAAATTAATGTACGAATGTCGGACGAGTGTACACGCCGGTTTAATAATTAACGCGAATGTTCATTGTACCGGAGTTGAAGCGCGCGTACGTGTACGAAGGTGAGTACATTCGGAGGTGACGTGAAGTAAACTATTCGCAAGGTTCCCGAGATAGTCGACGGTGCAGTCTGTTAACTGGCACTCACGCCGGTTGACTCACGATGAACGGAAGTGCTCGAAAGTAATGAGCGTCTTCTCAAACGAATTAACAATTTCTTTGGTCCAATGGACTCGTCTGTCCGCGTACATTTTCTCCTTTGGAGCATCCGTATTATCTACTATATTTGTATGGACACACAGACATCTATGTATCTATATAAATGTAATATCGTTTAATCAAGGAGAAATGGATAAAAATTGTCGGATGCAATAACTCGTGTGATGAACGGTAACCGAATCCTCTTTCTGACCTAGTGCGGGAGCAACTATGATTCATACGGTTGGATCACGCAACACACGTAACAACTATATACGAGCGCTGCCGAAGACTCTGTGCAACTTTATTCCGGGTGTATCGACGCTGTGTGTGTGTGTGTGTGTGTGTGTGTGTGTGTGTCTGCGGTCATGGACATAATATACCAGCGCGTATTCTCCCGTGTACCCTCGAGAGGAAAAAGACGAAGAGGACGAAGAGGACGAAGAGAAAATGGATGACCAGTTCTCGAATGGGCGCTGTACTTATATCGAGAGACACTGCGTGCGGATAAACGAGTACGAGGATGCACGAACTGTGGCGGAACACGCCCGAGTTGTACGGCGAAGGCGGGAGATGCTCGCAAACAAATGAACTTTTTCAGTTCTTTTATTGGCCCGATAATAATGATCGTTGCACTCGTGCATAATAATTTCCCGCGTCTCGCGAGGATCTTGAAAAAAAAAAAAATGAAAATTTACCGACAGTAATAGTGGAGCTTTTTATTCCGGTGTCTCATTATCTTTGTTGAAAGTTGAAGATCTGCACTTTGACGCTGGTTTTTTTTTTTTTTTTTTTTTTTTTTTTTTTTTTTTTTTTTTTTTTTTTAAATTTATACGAGTCGCTGTTTGGCAGACTAAAATGTCTGAAAATTCCGAGACGTCAATTCGCTTTTTAAAAATTCATTTTTCGACCTAACTCGACTCGACTGAAATTCTCAGTCGGGTATTGTGATTTTATTCTCAATCGTCGTTCCAACGACGATGATCAAACTCTTTCAAATTAACGCTACGGTGGATACGAAAAAAAAAAAAAAAAAAACGATTAAATTATTTAATTCGCGCTTCCATAAAAACGCGCATTTCCAAGACACAAATAATTTCGTTCATCCATCAATGATGCTCGCAGTCGCCTCGGGCAATGCGCTTTTCCCGTTTCATCGAACCGTAACTCGACCGTTAATGAGATTATAACTCGTTCCCTTCTCAATCTCCGTTATTATACACTCTCGTATATTTGCTCTTCGAAATCTTCGGACTTATCGTTTAATAATTCTCCCCCGGAGCTTGATTTATTTGCCGTCTCTCGCGTATCTCCTCGCTGCGTCCTTGCCGCATCATCTCCTCGGCGACCCGGGCTCTTCGAGTTGTTTCTCCTCGACGCGTCATTATTATTCAAATATGATTGTAGCGGTCAAAACGCAAACGCCGTCAACGACTTTCGTTTCACACATGGGATGTTACTCGGCCTCGCTACCCGAGTCGTCGTTGTTTCGCCTCCGATCTCACCGAAAAGAATTTTGCACTCTGGAAATATCTTTCCGGTAAACTTAATTAACTCTTTCCCGTGGGGCGACGAGACTTCGCTCGATCATTTCTTTACCCAACAACAATAGTGACAACAGTAACAATAACGATAATAATAATCGTAATAATAATAGCGAGAAAAAAGAAAGAAAAAATTCGAAAAAGCCGTTCGGAGTCGTCAGACTTGTTCCGCGCCGCGGTGATTAATCCTGGCACGGGGACGTTTGCTCTCGAGGGTCAGGCGCAACGGCCAAAGCTACATTTGATGCAAATGTGCCGAGTCGCGAGAAGACTCGACGGATGAGCCGCGGTAGCACTGAAAGATACCGCATCCTCTCGATTCTCGGGGACTCGTCGCGCGACAATTTACGTCACGCTGAGAGAGCTATGGAGCGGTAAAAAAAAAAAAAAAAAAAAAAAAAAAAAAAAAACAAAACAAAACAAAACAAACAAAAAAAGGAGTTTCCGCAATGCTCCATTGCGCGAGAGCGTCCGCGGCTTCATTACTCATTCCATTAAGCGTGTCGGAACTTCGAGATTTCTCGCAGGAATACGGCAGAAAAATTTCGCGACGCGACGACGCGGAAGATCCCGCTGACTCGGGAATCATCGGCCATTCCAATGAAGACGAGCTCTCAACCTGCGTGACCCTCGACGATCGATCAACGAGGAACCATGTGCTCTCTGGATAACGGCCAGCTATCAATAATACGTCGCGTAAACGCAGTTTCACGTGTAATCCAAGATTACACCGAATTTTTACTGAATTTTTTGCTCCGGAAACTGGAGGGATCGGTCAGGGGGACAGGGGGGCAGGGGGGTCGACTTGATATTGCGCCGAGAGATACGGCAGTCTCGGACGTGAATAATGCGAGTGGTACACATTCGTTTTAATGAGGAACTCCATTCTCGAGGCGTCTTTTATTTTTTCCTCTGACGACGCGAGGAGCGCCATGAGAAAATGGAACAGAACTTGGACTGTTGATAATATTGTTTGCCCCCCCCCCGTTCCCAAGAGAGGGGCGACGAGATAATCCGTCTTTGTTATCGTTAACCTGAATCGTGTTCCGTGGACAGGCTGTTTTTTTTTTTTTTTTTTTTTTTTTTTTTTTTTTTTTCCTACACGTTTCACTCGCTCGACGCTCTGCCGCGGCAATCGTTGCTGCAAACCCGCCGAGAAACGCGAGCGCGATGTCGAGTCGCACCGGTTAATATTGTGCAGCCTCACGAGCGCCGTGCGAAAAAAAAAAAGGAAAATTTCTTTTCGTTGACTTTCTACAAAGTACGGGGGAATCGGTCGCCGAAACGCCGGGGAAAAGATCGGAGTGCTCGTCGTTCACGCGCTGTTTGCCGTTATTCGCGGAGCGAGCGTAGAAACGAGAGCGGGAATCGTTTTCGGGAAGAGCCTCGGAGCATTGTCGACGGTGCACGGTCAATTAATGACGGAATATATATTTTTTTTAATTCTCCACCACATCGCCGTCTCGTACCACATACCGACATAATCGATTCACGCCGATTTTTCCCTCGTGTGAAAGTTTCGCCACGGAGACGGCTGCGTTTCGTTCCTGTTCTTCCTACTCGACCATCAACGTCCGGTCGAAAACTTTGACGGAATCTCGAGCCCGGAAGTCTTTCGACCGAAAATGAAACTCCCGACGGGAGAACTCGAAGCGGCGACTCGGGAAACACGTGCGTGACGCGCGGGAGAATCGCGCGTTAGGAGGAGAATCCGCGAGAGGACAAGCGACGTGAACTCTCATCCGGATGGCTTTGAAGCGCAGTTACGCAGCCGCGGTATTCTCTCGGGATTCGCACGCCGCGGAATTTGCATGTAAACGCAATTAAGATCTGCGTTAACGCTAACGACTGTGGAAAAGTAGCTTTAGATTTGTATATATGTATATGGGTGATTCTTATATAACTGTGATTTTTACAAGCCAACATTTTTAAAAATCAAAAATGCTTCAAAACTTGTGATCTGGGTGCTTTTGGTCTTTTATTATGCTCAAAATTAAGCCTGTAACGTAGCTCTACTACAATTTGTATATATATGGGTGATTCTCATATAACTGTGATTTTTACAAGCCAACATTTTTAAAAATCAAAAATGCTTCAAAACTTGTGATCTGGGTGCTTTTGGTCTTTTATTATGCTCAAAATTAAGCCTGTAACGTAGCTCTACTACAATTTGTATATATATGGGTGATTCTCATATAACTGTGATTTTTACAAGCCAAAATTTTTAAAAATCAAAAATGCTTCAAAACTTGTGATCTGGGTGCTTTCGGTCTTTTATTATGCTCAAAATGAAGCCTGTAACGTAGCTCTACTACAATTTGTATATATATGGGTGATTCTTATATAACTGTGATTTTTACAAGCCAACATTTTGAAAATCAAAAATGCTTCAAAACTTGTGATCTGGGTGCTTTTGGTCTTTTATTATGCTCAAAATTAAGCCTGTAACGTAGCTCTACTACAATTTGTATATATATGGGTGATTCTTATATAACTGTGATTTTTACAAGCCAAAATTTTGAAAATCAAAAATGCTTCAAAACTTGTGATCTGGGTGCTATTGGTCTTTTATTATGCTCAAAATTAAGCCTGTAACGTAGCTCTACTACAATTTGTATACATATGGGTGATTCTTATATAACTGTGATTTTTACAAGCCAAAATTTTTAAAAATCAAAAATGCTTCAAAACTTGTGATCTGGGTGCTTTCGGTCTTTTATTATGCTCAAAATGAAGCCTGTAACGTAGCTCTACTACAATTTGTATATATATGGGTGATTCTTATATAACTGTGATTTTTACAAGCCAAAATTTTTAAAAAACAAAAATGCTTCAAAACTTGTGATCTGGGTGCTTTCGGTCTTTTATTATGCTCAAAATGAAGCCTGTAACGTAGCTCTACTGCAACTTCAATGGAAAAGAAGCTGGAACAAAAATTCGAAATTTCACTACCACGGTACTGACATCAAAATGTAGTATTCAAAATATTTGGCTGAATCTCTTAAAATAATAAAACAAATGATAAATTATAGGATTTTGATAATTATCCGGAGACATTCACGATATTTTCTTTCTTGATTTTGACAATCTTAAAAATTTATTAACAGTAGAATTAAAATAACAATTTTTATAATAGTCTTGGAATAAAACAAAGTTTAACATTAGTTAAATACTGAAATTAATTGAAGTTTTTAACAAATTTTTATAACACCAGATCAATCGAACATGATAATGGATCGAAACATCAAGGAAATATTCATTTAAATATTATTTGTTTCGTTTACCATGGTACTGACATATTGGATATAATTTTGCAAATTATTCGTGACCCACGAATAAATATGCTTCGATATACATTGTCGACGGTAAAACACTATGAAATTTATCGTAATTATCATTTTTTAATAAAAAAAAAAAACATGTCAAACAATAAATCAAGTACTAGACATAAAAAAATCACAGCTATTTGAGAATCACCCATATATATATATATATATATATACACACATATATATATACATATATATATACATGTTTAATTACAAGGTGATAAGTTTCGGCCAATAGTACGGCCGGTGACAAAGCCCTCACGTCGTCGCACGACTCTCCGTTGTTGCGTCGAGTGTTTCATAGCGGGAGATTCGAGTGAAAGGAGAGAAAGAGACGCATCCGGGAGAAGCGTAGAGCCGCGGAATGAAGAGGTTGCGCCGTGGCTGCAACCACTGCGGCATCGTGTAGACATATAAATGCATAAATATATTTATGTGTGCGTTTCGTCGGCGCGAGCGCGATTTACCGTTGCACGTAAGTGCGCCCGATATAAAGCCGAGATTAGGGATAAAACGGTGGACCGTTTCCTCCGGGGCGTTGGGAGAGGTGGAGAACGCTCGATCCGCGGCTACCATAAAGTGCGCGTTGCTCCCGATCGCTCCCGGCAGATTTATAGATCGATAGCACAGTGAATCGACGGAAAATAAACACTGGTCGATATCGACTCTTCGGCCGTTGCCGTCGCGAAAATTCCGTCAAAAGTAACTACGAAAAATTACCATGAAAATCACTGTAAAAACGTTTTTTTTGTTTTCGTTGGATTTCACGAGTCTCGAAAATTCGTCGATTAGTTGGCGAGTGAGCGATTGGGAACGATAAATTGTTTGCCGTGAGAGTGGAAGTGGTTCCGAAAGAAGAATTTCCATCGCGCGAACATTTCAAGCTCAGGTGCGCTTTTCTCTCTTGTGTGTTTGTTAGCAACACACCGGGAGCGTCGCGGCACCGAAGCTGAGGAGTCTCGAAGAGAAAACGCGGCGATGTACGAGCGGTATCGTGCGCGATACACAAACGTATGTTCTTTGAAATGGACTGACGCATCGGAACAGCAGCAGCGGCACAGCACGAGGAAGAGTCGCTGAGATATTAGCGGCGTTAGAGATTCATGCGCCAGAGAAGGAAAAGACAGCGGAAGTGAGCCAAGAGTATGTGGTCACGCGTGGTTGCACGGATGGTCGGAACGGGAGCTGAGAGTGGAAACACGGTTTCCTCTCCTGGCACCTATTGGTAATGATGTTTGATTTACGCGTCCGTACGTGCGCGCACGCTGTTGCCGCTGTTGCTCCTCATCCTTCTTCATTCTTTGTAGTCGGAGTGAAGTGAAAAAAAAAAAAAAAAAAAAAAAAAAAAAAAAAAAAAAAAAAAAAAAACGCTTCTCACTCGTCGCCCTTGCGTCGCGACTGTCCGATACACTCGAACGAAGGATCGCTGTGTTATCGTTCTCCGTTTGTCCGGACGTTTGTTCGGTTTTTTTGTTGTTTTTTATTACAGCGACCAAGCCGCGATCCTCGTCTCTCTGCCTTTATGAAAGTGCGCGAGCAACGCATTATTCGATCTCCCAGAGGCAAAAGGAGTCCGACCGCGATGAGAGTGTAGCGAAGTTTGCATAGCAATCTCGGGCGGTTGGTTTCTCGAGGATGTTTGAGCTCGGTGCGTGCAACGAGGAAGCTTGTCGTCGTTCAATAAAATCCAACATTTTCTCCATTAACTTTACAGTTAAATACTCCCGGGAACTATTTCATACGCATGCATTTTTATTTTTACTCATCCGATAGTGCGTGAATCGCATAGAATCGCGTGGGATCGATGCACACACGATTGCGTATGTGTGCCGGATGGTAATTTTTTGACCTGGGAACAACGCGCGGCTGTCGATTAAAAAAATTTCTTTAATTTAACGATCGAAACTCCCGATTTACGTGTACACAAATCCTTTCCGTATCGGTCGGCGAGAATGACTCGAACGATCTCGCGTAGCCACGCGAAGCGATACACCGTTGGCACGTGTAATCTGCATGATTTTTCTTTGCTCCCAGAGGATCGACGATAACTCCTCCTCGTTACACGTACAACGAGTGCACCTTGTCGACCTACGTAATCATAACGGAAACATATCTCTCCCGATATTAACCATCTAGCTCTGTGTACGCACATCAATCAACCGCTCCTTGCATCCACGCTGCACTCTGTAGCACTCAACGCGACGCGGCTCATCCTCGTCCGTTTCCTTCGCAACGAATATCGCGCTCTCCATCCGCAGACATAAAGCACCCGAGCGCCCTTTCGCATCCTGTCGGGGATAGCCGGGGCAATTTTCACATCGAATGGATTCCTCGTTCATCAAACCGGACGGGAAACTCTCGGAGCCCGAAGCTCGTTTCCCTCGTCCTCGCCCATCGCGCAAAACCAATTTACAAACCGCATCTGATAAACGATACCTATGAGAGAGAGAGAGAGACAGAGAGACAGAGAGAGAGAGAGAGAGAGAGAGAGAGAGAGAGAGAGAGAGAGAGGGCTCGACGATTATAATTCTCTCGGCCGGACCGCACGCGCATCTCTCGTATTGCGTAACGAACCGTTATGAGAAGAAAGAGTAAAAAATAAAGAGTAAACAGCTGAGAGAAGCGAAAAAAAACAAAAAAAAAAAAAAAAAAAAAAAAAAAAAAAAACAAAGAGCCGAGTGTGCCATCGTGTAATCAGCTCCTCGGCGCCGAGTGCGACTCTCTCGAGGCCGTTATCGCTGGCTCGCGAACGCGAGCACGAGCGGTTTCATGGTTTTTCCGTGGGGGTTTTTTTTTTTTTTTTTTTTTTTTTTTTTTTTTTTTTTTCCCCCGTTCCTCTACCGCGTTTTACAATCCGGAGCAATTAAGTCGTTCGTGTGGGCACGCGTGTGTGCGATCGTACGCGTGCGAATGCGCGAAGCTCGACGAGAGGATGTGAGAAAATGGAAATACACATCGCGCGTACACTCGGGAACGTCGATTTACGGGGGAATGGGCGACGGTGTTTCATCGTCGAGCAGGTGTTTATCCCGGTGAATATGCAACGTTGTTAAACTATTATGCGGTATCGAGACGGTACATAGTTGTCGGAGCACGAGGGCGATAACAGTGGCACGCTGCCCCGCTATTCGTATCACCGTTCGCGACGCATCGCAATTAGTCGCTGTTCCGAGGAACAGAGTTCTCTGTCGCGGCTGCCACGATTCGTCCGCCACGATTCGTCCTCTCGTCGAGCGAAGATTCTCGGGTGACGAGGACGGTTAAACGGTCTAAAACTGTACTTTACGCACTTAAACGTTCTCTCGCGCACGCGGCAGGATTCTCGAGGAGGCGAGATGACGGAGGAATGTAGCGGGATAATTACGAGGGGGATATTTTGTATGCGCTCGGTGAAACGCGGAGCACGTTATAAAGTTATAAAGTCACGAGAGACGCGATCGGATAAGAGGTTGGAACGAGCGCAGTGAAAGAAGAAACGAGGGAGCCGAGTACGAAGAGAACGGGGAGTTTGCGAGTCTCACGCGAGGAGCCAAAAATGAAGGCGAACCAGGAAGAGTTCTCGCTCGCGAAATGAGGAACTAAGCGTGGCCGAGTCGTCCCGCGACGAAATGACAAGGTTTACACACCGCGGGGCTACGAGCCGCGTTGTTATAGTTTCACGCACGCAACGCGTACGGGGACGAGGATGACGAAGAGACCCATCGCCTCTACGCCAGGCTACCTTCGCGGAGTTTCTTCCGCGGTGAACGCGTTTCTTTCACGCCTGAGAAGGTCCTCGCATGCGGCCTGTACACACACGCGGTCACAGGAGGCAGTTGCTCTCCCGTGGCTACCACAATGGATATAAGATATCCGAGAAGGCGGTCTATGCAGATGCGTCCCCGAGCCGATACCGTTAGATAATATGTATCGAGGAGAAGGCCGAAGCGGTTGGGTCGTCGCTCCTCGTCCTATCGAAGACACGGAGGACGCGCGTCGGAGAGCGGTTCGGATGTTTCAGGGAACGAGAAGCACGAGAGGCAAAAAAAAGGGACCAGTGTCCTTCGCTGCGTTCCTGTCGCGCCATTTTTCTGCGCGCTTCCGGCACCGTTACCATTTTTTTTCGCCTCGATTCTCATTCTCGACGGAACATTTTTTTTTTAATGAAGCACGCCGATTCTTGGCGCGACTCTTCTCGAACGTCCGTCGACGATGATAAGACGAAAGCGTCGTGTCGCTTCTCATCGTATACGCCTGGCACCCTTGCGATCCTTCTCGGACGGATTTCGTCTATGATTTTTATTTTCTGCTTGAAAAAAATGATGCATTTTTCGGCCTGGAACCGTCGAAACTGTCGGCGCTGTCCCTTCGGACGTTAAAGAAGAATCGTGAGCCGGAACCCGGTACAAATAGGAACGGAGCATGGTCCGTTCCAGAAGCCGAAGCACGAACTTCCTTCCTCCCCGATGTGTATACGAACTCCGTATAGTTTAATCAAAAGTCGAGAGATCACGATCACGAAGGATCGTACGATCGTTGGGCAAAGATTTGCCGACGTGTCTGCGAGATGTATCAGAGTCCGAGAGAGAAACTGAGAGGCGCGCTCGCTCGCGGTTGTGCTCGCTATCAAGGGTCAAAAGGGATGGAGCGGAGTGGAGCGTCGAGGATCAAAGTAAAGTCGCCGACGGTCTCGGGTCGAGGAAAAGGACCGAGATCTCTTTTCTCTCGGTGGCATCGGAGTCGAGGACTCTGAGCGTGCGACGTTCCGAGGCCGTGGGAACAAAGACCAGAAGCGAGTGAGACGTCCGAAGGGGGCGCGAGTTGGCGTCGGACTTTGTTAATCGATCGTCGGCGAATCGTCGATCGATCGGGATTAAATTTCTCTCGCTGTAACATCGCGACCTCTTCGAATCGATTTTCCAGAGGGGGAGTTTGGTTCACGGTTCGCGAAGACGATCGAATCCTGCCGGTTTCTCGGCACGGGGGCATCGCGCGGATTTCTTCGTCATCCCCTCGGCCGCGTCGCTCTTCTCCGGCACTTCTCATGCTCCGTCGAGCGGGAGACTCGGACGCTAGCGTTGGCTATCGCTTATCGCCATTTTTTGTATTCTCCGAGACAGCAATTGTCCGAGGCTCTTCCCGGTGGATCTCGGAGATTTACGGAAAACATTTTTACCACTTTCCGGCCAACCGACAACCGGCCGGTTCGGACACCATGGCGAAGTACGGGATAATTACCGGGTGTAGTAAGCCGACGTACAAAACAGCAACGAACGCGAACAATTGTCATGACTCAAGGAACATAATTAAAATATCCAAGTGTTTGTTTTACCGCTTTGCACCGTCGTCTTTCGTACCTTCCGTTCTATAATTTTTACGTCATTTTTTTTTAACAAGAACGTATCGACTCACAGATAGAGAGAGAGAGAGAGAGAGAGAGAGAGAGAGAGAGAGAGAGAGAATTGGGTGGCATTGATGAAGCATGACTGTTCCAGCTGGATTCAACGGTCAGACCGACGTTGCATGACCCGATCGTCGATGCGGCCGCGAATTTAAGAGGCTCGATAAAATCGTTGATCGAATCACGGAGGAATAACAAAGAGCAATCGCAGTTTACGCGGTTCGATGATTTTACCACGATCGCACCGTGACCGTGAGATGTTTTTTGCACCTCCTATTTTTTTTCATTGGTCGAGTGGTCGACGCGGTTGCCGTCGAAGCGATCGTCGTGTCGTTTGCGGACATTTTTTTTCTCCACCCCCGATTTCATCTTCGAGATTTTCATTAGCGATCGAGCGTGGTTATCTCGGTGGATACTCGGAAGAGATCGAGGGAGGGTTCTCGTCGCGATCGGTCAACCGGTGGCCGGAAGAGGGTTGATCGACGCACAGCGGGAGAAGCCATCGTGCGCGGAGTCGATTTTCCGTCTCGCGACGCCGAAGAGTGAACTCCCAACGAGGCTGTCTCGGCCTTAGTGTAAGCCATGAGCTGTTAATTGATCGTCGTCAACGGTGAACCGTTAACGTCAAATGCTATATCAGCAGGCGCGCGTCTCGCCGTGGATGATGAGCAGCGATGATGTATTATACGTGCGACGGGAGTTACTCCAGGCGGGGAGGAGGATTGATCTTGAGAGAGTCGCCGATCGTCTCGTAGCATCGGCGATGTAACGGATGGTGTGTCTAGTCGTAACGAACTGGTCGTAAGTCGATACTCTGTTGGTCACGGCCAAAGAGGATGTAGCGCAAAGTACGTTCGCTCGCACACGTTGGAACCTTGGCGCAGTGTGCGTGCACGATAACCGTGATCGAGTTTGGTGCCGCAGGAACAAGCGGCATTCGCTTCAGTTTCACGAGACTCGAGTCGTTGTCCTGTGCGCGAGTGTGCGCGCGTGTTTCTCCGTCTCCGGTGGGGACGCGCAGATTGTTAACGTGGCGCGAAGACCGAGGACCGGAAAGACACGAGCGTCACGAGTTCGCGGGAAGGTCGGACGTCGATCTCTCGTGGATCTCGAACCATTCACTCGTTCTACATGGACGCGTGAGACATTTTTTATGTTTTTTTGTTTAATTTTTTTGTTTTTTTGTTTTTTTATGGATCAACGACACTAAAAATGCGATTACGTTTGGATCATTGGGAATTGAGTTGATTGTAAAGGAACGGTTCGTTCTTCGGCGAGACAAAGATGTTACCGTCTCGAAGGAACTTTACGCACGGAGCAACGAAGAATCTCTCGTCGTCTCCGAGACTTGTTAACAAATCGTTATAGGTAAATCTGTCTCCGGGGGTGGTCCCGAGCCGAGGTTTCGCGACTAAGATTAGTTTACAATCGAGCCCGCACGTCCTACGCAATTTCACTGGCGATTTAACGAACGAATCGCCGATTAATCGGATAGCAAGGACGACTGTGTAATTACCTCGGCATTGTAGTGCGCGCAAATGTAATCACACGCTCTCCTCAGCACCGTGAAAGTATCGATGATCGAGGAACGGTCGTTCGTGAATGGATCGGTATCCCATCGGCGATTATAATGACGAAGCGAAGAAACGAGAGAGAAAAAAAAAAAAAAAAAAAATTTATTTCTCTTGCCTCGGAAGCAGTTATAAATGCGTCCACAAGTTCGAGTATAATTTAGCGCTAAACGAGGGCGCATATTATCGCGGGTATAAAGGACGAGACTATAAACCGGCGAGCGTTGCGACCGGCGTGACGTAAGACGTTTCCAGGCCAAAGACATAAAATACAAAGAAAGGTAGGGCGAACCTGGAGTATAAATGGCCGGCGATATTACTCGTTCGCTCCGTACGTATGTATATATATATATATATCCATCGACTTTCCGTCGACTCGTTAACCGTCGTTGCACCCATTTGGCCGTGACGTTTCGTCAAAAATCGTCGAACGGTATTGCATCGTGTAACTCTCATTAAAACCGAGATTCGAGGCTGTTTATCGTAAATAACGAAGGAAAGTAGCGAGGCGATGAGGAGATGCGTCTGGACGGTACCGTAGGCTCGTAACCGGTGCACCTGGATCGCTGATGTTGAACGTTCGTCTGTCGAAGAGCGCGTTTTGTCGCGCTCGTATTACACATCAATGTGGAAGTGGAATTGCGCGGCCTCGGCGCGGTGGAAGAAATAAGATGGAGAAGGAAAGAGAGAATGAGCGGTGACGGGACGTGTGGGCCGCGAAGAGTCAGTGGAATCAACGGAAACCGAACTATAAAATCTCGGCCTGCAGCTGCGGCTCTCTCGGTCGCTCGTAATATACGTAACGCGGCATGCAAATTCCTAGGAAGCCGAGCGTCTCGCCAACGGCAAGGTTATTAATTATCACGAATAGCTCGAGGCGGCTGTGGTGCGAGCAACGGATCCAACAGAATCGAGCAACGGCTATCCGCGTGCCTCTCGCTCGCGGCAAACTATCTCGCTCCTAAAGTTAGACTCGGCTATCTCTTCTCTATACATAACCACTAATACATAACCATCTCTCAACTTAACCATCTCTCAACTCTCTAATACATAACCAAAGAAGAAAATAAAAGGAGATTCGAATGAATCGTGAGACGCTTCTTAGATCTGCAGTTTTGTTATTTTCGAAGCTGCTCAGAATTTTTGTCGCATCTCTCACGGATATCGGTTTCGTCATCGTACATACATTTTATTTCATAGACTTTCGGTCGAAAAATCAAATTTTGCGGAGCGACGTCCTTTTTCCAAATTTCCTACTCCGCACGAGAAGCGATCCGCGACAATCTGTCGGTATGTTCGAGCATTGAAATTATCGTCGCGGCCCCGTTCCCGGAAGTAAAGCGAACTGGCTCGGAATCGAGCGTTAACGGGTCTCGAACGTGGCATCCGAGAGAGGAAGAGCTCGTCGTTCATCGTTTTCGTCCGCGATGTTCCAAATCCAAGTTTCTTCTCCGGGGCGATGTTTGATACGCGAACGATGGCGAGACGCGTCTAATCTGTTCGCATCGATCGGTGGTGCAGAGATATCGATGATACAGGATGGTCCGCGATAGGCGCATCGCGGGCGCATTCTTCGGACTCTCGCTCATGGTGCACTTTACTTCTCTATTTTGCGCGATCTGCCTGCCGGGTACCGAACGTTCGCCAGTAGGAAAACCCGTCGTTCTCCTTCTGGCGTTTCTCTCCCAGAGTATAATGAGAAAATAAAAGAAAACAAAAAAAGAAGAAAAATACGCGGGAGAGGACGTTTACTCGGGGCGCCACGTGGAACGGACCGTTACGCGAGAACTTTTTGTCCGTGAGCGCTTGCACTGCGCCCAAGACTCCACCAGTCCTCGGGCCTCTTCCTTCTCTATCCCCCTCGCTGTGTTTCGCTCGCCTCTCTATGCAACGCGGATTCTCAATTCTGCTCGCGTTGTTTTTTTTTTTTTTTTTTCATTTTTTTTTTTTTTTTTTTTTTTTTTCATAAATCTGCTTCAGAAATTAATCCTTCGATACTCGAGCCTACATCCAATAACTCATCGCTTTGATAACCGAGAGAAACAATTTATGGAGCAAGCGATAAAAATTCCGGTGTCCGTAGAAAAAAAAACAAAAAAAAAAAATGTGATAATTTATAATTTTTTTCATAAATCTGTTTCAGAAATTAATCCTTCGATACTCGAGCCTACATCCAATAACTCATCGCTTTGATAACCGAGAGAAACAATTTAAGGAGCAAGCGATAAAAATTCCGGTGTCCGTAGAAAAAAAAAACAAAAAAAAAAATGTGATCATTTATAAAATTGCACCCTCGGGCGAAAAACGATTATTTTCAACAGCTTAGCTACGGAGGACAAAGAGGTTTATCGACATCGAAGCGGATTCAGAGACGAGACTAATTACCTCGTTGTTCCTGGACTATTTTTCCAGCGCCCGGAACGTGCGTCGCCAAGGTAATCCTCTATGGGCGTGACGTATTCTGAACACGCTGTTCTGCGTTCCGGCTATTCCGGAGAAGCAACCACCGCGCCGTGAACCATCTGTACATATATATATATATATATATATATATATATATATACGTGAATTTTTTCTATACATATGTATGCAACGAGTGTCGGATCGAGAGAAGAAAACGTGCGAAACCGAGCTCGCGGTTCAAATTGTCGGGTATCGTAGCAACAAATTGGCCCGATTGTGGGTCTACGATGGTCGGGTGAGAAAAATGGTTTCACAAACAACCAGCGGAAAGAGGAGAAAATATTCGTGGCTCATTGGATTGGACGCGTGTGCCACGCGATGCCAACTTTACCTCGGGGAAACGAAAAATCACGCGGCGATTTTGTATCATCGTCATCGGAGCTCGCTGCTTCGCGCAATCCCGCAAGTTCCAATTTCGGTCCGAATCCGATAGATGCGTTATCGTGGAACGGGATGCCTCGAGTGACCGATAATCCAATGACTGGTGGAACAGAATGCGATAGATGGGGGGAGGGAAAAAAAAAAGAATTTTAATCGGACGGAACATCGATCCCTCGATCCTGACGAGGACGCGGATGAGAGCTCATGCTCGTTCGTGAAGACCCCGATTATCTCCAGGAACGTGAGACTGTATACCGGGAGCGAGGTCTCCGACGCAACCGTGGTGGAAGAGCGCGGCTCGCATCGTACCTTACGGGCTAATAAAGCCAGCGAACTCGAGGCTCGTCTCGGCGGATCGAGGAGAGGATCGGATACGAGCCGAGGGGGCGCGAGTCTACGTGCATATTAGGGAGTTCGGTATCGGTGAATGAATGGTTCACATGGCGGCCGAGGCGAGGGAAAGATATACGGAGACTGCGTACCGATAACTTCCTCGATGCGAGCTCGTGAATGAGGCTCGTCTCCCCACTCTCTCGTCTCGCATGTAACCCCGGCAGCGTCGAAGAATGGAGCGAGTTGGAATTATTTAGCGGATCAAGGGTTCCCCGCGATTTGGTTGTGAGCGGCGCGCGCGAAACCGTCGGTCTCGGACGTGCGATCCGGACTATGTTTTTTGCTGGACACATCGCGCGAACGTAAATTAACTGCCGCGGCTTTTGTGCGAGATGGAAGCACCCGGGAGCGTTGCTAATGCAATACCGAGTTCAATGGCGATGCACGGCGCGGCACAGGCAATCAAGGCCAGAGTAATTGAGCACCGAGCACAATCCTCGAGGCCTCGATCTGCTTCTTCGGCTTGGACCACTGTCGCGCCTCGTCTCTCTCATTGACGGGCTATTATTTAAGGACGGGACGTCGTCGTCGTTCACAGGTTTTTCCGAGCGTTCGTTATGTCGGAATTGGACGGGACAAAGATGAATTGAGACGGCGAGGAGCTGGGTGGTGATTGGGAAGGAGACGCGATACATGTGTAATGTGACGAGTCGAAGGATCCGACGGTACGTAACGCAATGGAATGAATCTAGTTTTGGAATGAGCCTGGCTGCTGAACCGGAGGGTCGACACGATCGTCGATTTAAATTTTATTTAAATTTTTTTTTTTTTTTTTAATTTTAGTTTTTTTATTTTAATTTTTTAATTTTAATTTCTTAATTTTAATTTCTTAATTTTAATTTCTTAATTTTAATTTCTTAATTTTAATTTCTTAATTTTAATTTCTTAATTTTAATTTCTTAATTTTAATTTCTTAATTTTAATTTCTTAATTGTAATTTTTTAATTGTAATTTTTTAATTGTAATTTTTTAATTGTAATTTTTTAATTGTAATTTTTTAATTTTAATTTTTTAATTTTAATTTTTTAATTGTAATTTTTTAATTTTAATTTTTTAATTGTAATTTTTTAATTTTAATTTTTTAATTTTAATTTTTTAATTTTAATTTTTTAATTTTAATTTTTTAATTTTAATTTTTTAATTTTAATTTTTAATTTCTTAAAATTTTTTACGTTGAGATAAAAAAAAAAAAAAACAATGAGCGCGCCATCTCGGAGGTCTCGTCCGTCCGCGCGATCGAGAAACCCTCCGCGAGACGGTTGTGCTCGTTCGAAACCGATAATCCCGGTCCGTAGCCTGGTAATCGATTTCGCGAACGCTCGAATGGCAGATCATCGCGGGCACGCGCACTTGCAGCTTAACGTAACGATACGTTACACCGAGATTAGAGTGTTCGGAGCGGGTGCGATCTGTAAACGAGAGTAACGTAATTGCGAGATCGGCTTGAACTCCGCACGAGCCAGTCGTCGACACGGTTTCCCGTAATTCGTGTGTGCTCGTTATTCCCGGTGCAGATCGATCTCGGATGCAACGTTCGACCGTTAATTCATGCAAAATAATGCTTCGCGAACGAGGTTGAATCTGTCGTTTCAGAAACGTCGATCACAAACGTCGTCGCGAGCTTCGCAGTCGAGTCGCCAAAAAGGAGCTCGCGCTCGAGTTATCGACGAGTCAACCGAACAAATTAATCGACTTCGAATTCCAATGATGCCTCGAGATCGTTCGATCGAGACTGCCTCGATTCGCGAGAATTTTTTATTTTTTCTTTGCGTCCTGGAAACCCGGCGAATCACGCGCAAAAACGTATCCTCGGAAGGATAATCGGCGCGAACACCTGGCGGTACATCGAAGCGCGACGTGCTTACGAAATTCCGTTCGTTTAACCATAGACGCGATTCGACGTACACGTAGAGATTCTCGCTGACGCACAGGTTCGCTCGCCGCGTCTCGAGTCTGTTATCGATGCGAGACTGTTTTCTTCAATGAAGAAAACAGCGCGAAGACGCGAACACGCGTTATCAACGTAACGACACCGTTCGCGGTTAATCGACGTTAACGCAATCGGTAAATGTCACATACGTGGAGGAACGTCGGACACGAATTGTGCCCGCGAATAGCAAGTATAACAGTTCGTATACACGGCATTGAAGTCTCCATGCACGGTTCTAGGATTCGCGGAGCTCAAGCTGGAACCAACTAGCATCGGGTTTGAGCAAAGTGGCAAAAGGAAGGATCTCCCGGCGCCTGGCGTGGACGGGACGAGCTCGAATAACCGTTACATCTGTTAGGCACGTTCTTTCACATATATATATATATATATATATATAAATGCATCTCGAATGCACTTCGACTCAAGTCGCGTCATCTCTTACTCTTGGGTCTTGCTCGGCTCTCGCTGCCATTCGCCGCACAGTAAAATCCAACGTAACGAACGCATCGCCCATGGCCGAAGTACGACGATTCGAGAGCTTGGGAACCGCATAATGTTTCCCTCGATATTTTAATTACATCGGTGGAGCGTGACACGGCGGTGGGCTCCGCTGCGGCATTGAAACTGTAAATTTGTGTAATAAAAGTGCAAGACCATGGTGGACGAGGATCGGGCGTATCGTCGAGTCTCTCGTGACCGTCACCACAGAAATCCGTTATCGCAGATCCGCAAACGCCTCTATTACGAAATCGAATAACGTAATCTGTTACCCGGTGTGAATTCCGAGATGGTCGAGGGATATTTTCATTGGGACGTCTCGGTCGTCACGATTTTGATCCTTCCCGCGGTAAAACGTCGTCGAAGCCGGGAATCACCGAGGAAAAAAAAAAGTTCACGGTAAAAACGATAATACTGACGCGAAAACAAAAAAAAACATTAAATATAGTTCCCGAGAGAAACGTTTACGCTCCGTAGTTACAATGACAAACAATGGTGGTTGCAACCATAATAATAGTTTAACCAGTTGAATGTGTACTATCGGAAAGCGTCGATATAGACACTTCCCCCTGGGAATCATTCGTTACAGTGGAAAACACTGACATTTCTCGCGGTGTTCGATTTGCCGCCTCTTTCCACATTTTTATTTTTTTTATTTTTTTTCCTTAAGGAGATCTTTTTTCGAAACCAACACGAACGTCGAGAGAGGAAGGGTAGATTCGTTCTCGTTTACCGTTAAAACGTTATTACCGGGGAAAGAGGAGCGAAATGTTGGAAATAGTGTCGCGGATCGTTACGGCCAAGGGAAACGAACAACGCGGATATTTCGTTTTCGCAGCGAATATCGTAATTCACGATCACACTCTATATCTCAAACACGAGCCGTGAAACGTTTGCTCTCCGTGATAGTCAAGAATCGAGAGTCGCGTTAATCTCGTTAATCGATATCGATCTCTCGTCTTATCGAGCTGTCGCGTGGACGTGACGACGAGAAAAGATCATTGCAGAAAAACCAGTATTCGGCGTTCCAAAAAACGAGTCCCAGTCACGGGGGGAGAACAAGATCCGTGTCCGAACTCAATTGTCCATTCGTACCGGCCTCGTTCGCATCGACGATCTTCGATGAGGAAACGCTAATTGACCATCGGTGGCCGATAAACGAGTGAAAGGAACGATCTTCCGGCTAGCGATGAAAAAAACAGCGGGTACGCTATGCAAATGCGAAAGCGAGAGGATCGTGTTCGGGACGCATAGCGAAGGAGTCGGCGACGGCTCCGGCGAGTGGTGAGAGTGTTTCGTGGTCTCGCGCTCGCGTTTTTTTTTTTTTTTTTTTTTTTTTTTTTTTTTTTTTTTTTTCCGCCCCGGATACGCGACGCAACGATCGCGCGCATTCTCGCTCGACCGAGGGCCGATGACGAGGACAACGAACGCGGAGAATCGTCACCGGCTGTGACGATGGAATCGTCATCGAATCCATTAAAAATGTCCCTCCGGTTGACGCAGTCGGCGGCGATGGTCACGGCAGAGTGTCCATGGCGCTCGAAAGGAACGGTGGGCGGCGAGGCCTGTCCTCGAACCGTTAAGGTCAACGTACAACGCGCCGCGCATCTTCACCGTCGCCGCGCGTAAGCCATACCCGCTGTTTAGGTAAATGCAGCTTGAGCTCTTCGTCCGCGGCTCGGCGAACGAAAAGATTCCACCGAGGACCGAGGAAAACGAGGAAGAAGAGGAGAAGGTGGAGGCAACGGCGAAGAAGCCGAGTCGGAAGGTCGACTGGAGCCTTCGGGGGCCTCGTGGTATCGGCTCGCTTTCCCTCTTTCTCTCGCAAATGGCGCCCTCGTGAATCGGCCGTTACGCGCGTCGCAAGCCGCGAGATGAGGACCACGAGGAGATTTTCCGAAAGGGAGACAGGGACGAGAGGGCTCGTGCGCTTACACGCGAGGGCTCCCAACGATCCCGACTCTCCCTGTGTCCTCGACGATGATGCAGCTACTCCCCTCTACCCGGTAGTCTTCTCATCATCTCCACACACGAGGATATTCGCGAGATCCTCGCATCCTGTACCGCGACGTGTGTTTATATATGGATACGTATATATATGTATATATATATGTGCATGTGTATGTATACATACGGATGGATGAATATACGTGGATATATACCGTACGACAAATGCTCTGCTATTTTCAGTCCGAGAACGTTTCGTCGTGATTCTTTCGGGCCAAAGTTCACTGAGGTCCGCGGCTCGGGGTGAACGGTACGAAAAACCCTCCGGGAACTTCCCAGCAGGTCGGTCTCAAAGGGTCTTTTGACCTCCCGTGTTCGCAGACGTTTACTCGCGAATAAAAAAATCATAATAACCAATGGAAATTAAGGTAAACGAATTTTCTCCACTTTGATTCGTGACAGTGCGCTTTGAAAGCTCACGTTCGAAAATTCTCGTGTACAGAAATCGACGATGCGGAAGTCCGAATCGACAACGCTTTTGCCGCGGGCTTTTTCGTCCGAGGATAATGGGTTGGAATTTTTTTTTGTTTTTTTTCGAAACTAATCCTAGGAATGCGATGATCCGACCCCTCGCGGATCAGCTTCATTCATTACGATGCTAGTAAAAATTATGCAACATTATCGTAACGACCAGCGAGACACTAACGATCATAAGCGTCGCTGTTTCCTCCTCGCGGCGCAACCTCGCGCACGAGAGTCAAGGTCTCGCTCTTAATTTTTAATGGCTACACCCCGAGCCGATCCCTCCCGCCGATTAATCCAAGTTCGTTCACGCCGAGTCTTCCCCCCTGCTCCGAAGGGTCGCATATTTTCCAACGCCGGAAATTGGCAAAAATTACCCGTGCATCGTCGGAAGAGCCGTAATAACGAAGCTGCATGGGACTCGAACTTTGCTTCCTCTTTCTTCTATATATATATATATATATATATATATATGGCAGAAGAATTTCATAGGTAGTGGAACAATGAAAACGTCATGTGCGCACAGAGGCATTGGCCGGGGCTTGTGCCCGGCTCATGCAAAAGTGGCTCGTAAAAGTTGAAAGTTTTTACGCTCCTGCATCTATAAATGAGTCTCGCATGTGTACACATTAATAACGTATGTGCAACCTGTTCGCCCGGATACGCGGCGAATTCCTTGACTGCACGAAACTCTCCTCGTCGTCGATGCTCGCTCGGAGTGAGAGTGATTAAAAAGCATGCATTTCTATGCGTTAACGTGGATCCAGTAACGCAGCTCCGGTATGAGGAAACCCCGACGAATAAGGGATCGGGAAAATTGTGTAATAAAGACAGTTATAGCAGGTGTAATCGATACTTCCGAGTAGATCAAGAGTATGAGTAGAGTGGAAGGTTTTTTTTTTTTTTTTTTTTTTTTTTTTTTTTTTTTTTTTTTTTTAATTTATAACTACGAGTCAAATTACATCGGTCCTTAAAGAGTCTTCGGTAGCTCACGGATTCGTGAACACGATATCGGTAGCCGGGATTATGGAAAGTGAAGCTCGTGAAAAAAAAAAAAATGACCGACAAAATTGAAATGGGTCGATGAAACGAACGGGGAGTGAGAGTGATTAAAAAGCATGCATTTCTATGCGTTAACGTGGATCCAGTAACGCAGCTCCGGTATGAGCAAACCCCGACGAATAAGGGATCGGGAAAATTGTGTAATAAAGACAGTTATAGCAGGTGTAATCGATACTTCCGAGTAGATCAAGAGTATGAGTAGAGTGGAAGGTTTTTTTTTTTTTTTTTTTTTTTTTTTTTTTTTTTTTTTTTTTTAAATTTATAACTACGAGTCAAATTACATCGGTCCTTAAAGAGTCTTCGGTAGCTCACGGATTCGTGAACACGATATCGGTAGCCGGGATTATGGAAAGTGAAGCTCGTGAAAAAAAAAAAAATGACCGACAAAATTGAAATGGGTCGATGAAACGAACGGGGAGTGAGAGTGATTAAAAAGCATGCATTTCTATGCGTTAACGTGGATCCAGTAACGCAGCTCCGGTATGAGCAAACCCCGACGAATAAGGGATCGGGAAAATTGTGTAATAAAGACAGTTATAGCAGGTGTAATCGATACTTCCGAGTAGATCAAGAGTATGAGGAGAGTGGAAGGTTTTTTTTTTTTTTTTTTTTTTTTTTTTTTTTTTTTTTTTTAATTTAATTTATAACTACGAGTCGAATTACATCGGTCCTTAAAGAGTCTTCGGTAGCTCACGGATTCGTGAACGCGATATCGGTAGCCGGGATTATGGAAAGTGAAGCTCGTGAAAAAAAAAAAAATGACCGACAAAATTGAAATGGGTCGATGAAACGAACGGGGAGTGAGAGTGATTAAAAAGCATGCATTTCTATGCGTTAACGTGGATCCAGTAACGCAGCTCCGGTATGAGGAAACCCCGACGAATAAGGGATCGGGAAAATTGTGTAATAAAGACAGTTATAGCAGGCGTAATCGATACTTCCGAGTAGATCAAGAGTATGAGTAGAGTGGAAGGTTTTTTTTTTTTTTTTTTTTTTTTTTTTTAAATTTAATTTATAACTACGAGTCGAATTATATCGGTCCTTAAAGAGTCTTCGGTAGCTCACGGATTCGTGAACGCGATATCGGTAGCCGGGATTATGGAAAGTGAAGCTCGTGAAAAAAAAAAAAATGACCGACGAAATTGAAATGGGTCGATGAAACGAACGGGGACGGGAGGGAAGAATCGGTGAAAAATAACTGGTTACTCGACCGCACGATTCGCTATGAGAATTGTGTAATATTTCTGTTATCCCGTGATTATTACCGCGAGTACGAAAGCTCGAGCCAATTGGCTGGTTAACAATCGTGGAGATTCTTTGAAAGGGAGTTTTATCGCTGAAATTAGTGGGTCGTCGTGCCGCGGGACTGCGAAGGGTCCTCTGTAAGAATCCTCTCGGGTCGCAGCGCAATAGAAATGAGGGAACGGAGACGATGCGGAGGACGATGCGGAGGACGAGGCGAGAGAGCGGCAAACAACCCTCCGACGCAAGACGGCGAATGAACACGATTTTTCTCTCTCACCGCGACCGAGTCTCTTCCGGTCTCGCGGAAGAGGTTTATCGCGATTGCCGCCGCCGTTCCTGTTCGTAGCCGTAAAAGTCCACCGTGAGACTTTACGAGTGTTCGATTACGTTGGCTCTGCCGTGGCGAAACGAAATGCCGCGGGGAAAAGGCACGCCCGAGAAATATATAATTCTTATGTATATTTATGCTCCTCCTTTAATACGTACTGTTTAACGATTTTATTACATCCCCAGTCCGGACCTCCCTTTTTCATCCCTGTCTGCCTGCACGAGGCTTCTCAATGACTCCGGCAAGCTCAAGGGCTAACCGGTGTATAAAAGTTCATAACTCTACCGCTTGAGCTTTCCTTTTACTCTTCTTCCGCCGTCTCGTGCACTTATTTCTCATCCGTATCGCGGAGGGAATACGACAATGAACAAAAACACGTAAAGGCTGATTCTGTAGCGTCAAAAACGGTCCACGACTTCTGCCAACTTTCTTCTTGGCTCGTCGATCAGCGTTTCGATAAAAGCTCACGATTACACCGCTCATAATTTCTATAAAAAAAAAAATAATAATTTTAAAATAAAAAATAAAAAAAATGAAATAAAAAATAAAATAAAAAGTAAAATAATGAAAATAAATAAAGTATCCATCTCGCGCGATAAAAAGATGTATCGAGGTTCCGCAGACTTTTTCTCGTCCATGAAACCTCGGTACATCAACGACCGGTGGGGAAAAGAGTGTATGAAAATTTGACAAACATATTTCGTGCTCCGTTTCGACAGGACGCGGAGAGAAGCTTCCCCTGGCGAAGTTGCTCGGGGTTCTCACGTTGCGTAATATCGGCCGATTCTCTTCGGCGGGTTCGTCCAAGATCGGCGAAGTTCTCCTCGACGTCGATTACCCGTTTATACGAGGCCGTTGCCGGAGGCTTTCGCAGTCATCGACGAATAATTCGCCTCGGTTCTCCGTCCGACTATTCCACCTTCCGTCCCCGAAGCGTCTCGGTCGTTTATTGGTTCCTCTCTCGCTCTCTCTCTCTCTCTCTCTCTCTCTCTCCATCTTCTGGATCGTGAACTTTGAAAAATAGCCCTAAGAAACATCTTTATCGCTGGATCGCATCGCCCTCGACGGCGGAATATCTTCGCGATTCGCCGCTCGCCCCTCGCACTCTGCGTTCCGCGCTGCGACGTCGCACTGCGATCACTTTTCTCTTGTGTACAGACTCCTCGTACGTGACTGCACATGCACTTTCGCACGGACGAAAATGCACGTGTGTTTTCGTGAATGTGCGGCGAGGAAAGGCGCGAGGCAGCTTGTTCTTCGGTATCGTAGCGGCGGATTAGCACGCGTGTAAGTTCAGTTCCCCAGGGCGCCGAAGTGTCTCGTTTATTATCGGCATCGAGGCGCATTACTGCCATTCATTAACGCCTAATGGACTTTTCAATCCGCACGTGCAACGAGACGGCCGAGCCTGCTGGGAGGATAGATAAGAGATTGATTCGATCTGCCGATCCGACACGCTGCGAGAGCATCTTCTCGCGTCGTTGTCTCATTTTTTCCCGTCGTATCGCCTTGCCTCCAGCTAATTTTAAAATAAACAAAAAAATCGGGAAAAAATCGAGGATCGTTCAGCTGAGCTTGTCGAAGACAAACGTGTTCGCCGCGGTCGTTGCGACGACTTGAGAAGAGAGGATGTGCACGAGTTTGCCACGCGAGCCGTCGACGAGAGGGCACGCAAGACGTACGTCTTAGCGTTTTACGAGCGCGGAGAGTGCGCAACGTTCAAGCTTTTACGCACGCAAATTGATGAAGGCTTTGAATCTCGCTCACGCGTGTGCCACGCTTGTCCCGAGTTTCTTCGGTAATTGGACGGGGAAAGTAATTTCGACGCAACAGGTAAGAGTCGATGCGGAGGTCGGAGGAACGCGCCGAATTCGGAACTGCCGATCCAACCCTGTTACAGGGCATAGCTTCTATAATGGAGTAAGAGATGCAGCTGCGCTCTCGTTTACCGGAAGCGGAAGGAACGGGTGCGCGTTGAGGCGGACCAGCCGGACCGGAGGGTTTGCACGGGAAAGAGGCCGAAGGACCAGTCGGATAACTGCGCGGGAACGATGGTTTATGCCTTCGTCGGTTTTATGGGTTGCGCCGCGGCCTGCCGCTCGCCAAGCTGGATCGGCATATAGCACCGCGGCGAACGCAACGCAGAAGCCTCCGTTTTCCCATTATACCGTCCGGCTATCGTTCTCTCCTCCCGTTTCTAGACTCGGATCTCCACGGTAGACCGGCGTCTATCTCCCGGCTCGATTCCCGGTAAAGCGTTTACCGAGGAGGAAAGATCCTCTTTTGCCATTTGAAAATTACCGTTGACCGATCGGGCGCGCGCGGGCGCGCGAGGGCGCTTGCGCACGCAGCCCGTTCGCATTGCAACGCGTCGCGTTGCGTCTGCGATGGTGCGCGCGCTCGGTTCTGATACAGGCGCGGATATCCAACGCTTACCAATTCGATGCTGCGGTGAACGGTGAAGAATACGGTGCGAGACGGAGAGAGGAAGCTCCGCTGCAACGGTCCCGTGTCCGAGAGCGGCGGACACTTCCGGTACCGCGCGGTCCACAGAACTCGGAAGAGCTTTCGCACGAAACCGATCGTGTTCGGAACGATTTTTTTTTTTTTTTTTTTTTTTTTTTTTTTTTTTTTTTTTTTCCCCCGTTCACTCTTGCCAATGTCATCCATCGGTACCGCTCACCGACCAGAGAACGATGGGAGAACTCGGGATAGACGGGAATCTCGAGTCACCGGTTCGGAATAGAATTTCTCGTAAAGAAAAAAAAAAAAAAAAAAAAATGAAGACGATGGAACAATGAACCAAAGTGCGTTGAGAGCGCTCGACGAAACTTCGAGCCATCGTCATGATTTACAATGCACCGTGTTTCATTGTTCGATGGATTTTTTTTTTTTTTTTTTTTTTTATTTTATGCGTCGAGATATTCGATCGTCTTCCCACGGAGGAGTGTTTACAACGGTTGCAACAACGAAAAAAACGTCGGTCTCGCACCGGAAGTGGAAGCTATTACTCACGTGGAGTTAGAAATGCCTACTGCACCGCGCAAATATGTGCTTTTGATAGATATCGGTAAATATACAAGTTGTCTTGCGCGTTAGTCGGACGCATGCAAATTGTGCATCAAAGGCAATTAATTCGCGTACTGGCTGTTGAAAAAAAAAAAAAAAATGAAAAAAAAATAAGACTAAACATACTACGGAGTTTCGCGCACCTTCGTGCGCGTTCGGACTTAATTGCAGTAATTAGTTTCCTATTACGAAGCGTGCGAGGAACCGGACTGGCGATCTCTCGGCCTCGTGTTTCGTGTCTTCTTTTTGTCAGTTGCACCGTGGATTTCCAAAGGTGTATTACAGAGAAGCGGAAGATTGGCGACGTCGCGGCAAGGAACCACGACGCGGCCGGCCAATCGTCTTCCGTGGCCAACGAGTCGAACGACCGGCGGAGGAAGTTCACGAATTTTGTCACCGGCTTCGAAGCTCGGGAGTTAACGGTATACAGAAGCACCGGCAACTCGATGCCCCGAGCGTTTCAACCAGTTGATCGCTCTAATGACATTCTCGCGTCGAGTTCGCGACCCCGCGGATGCCGCGAACTCTCACCGGGAACGAAGGGCCGTGGAAAAAAAAAAAAAAAAAAAAAAAATCATTCCGGACTCTATTTTTGAATATATTTCTGAAAAAAAAAAAAAAAAAATAGAGTGAGACAGGTCGACACAGCGGATGACACGACCACCCGTAATATCTCTTAATGTAATGAACGAGTAGCGCTGCGTCCGCAATTTCCGGGGGACACGGACAGTAAAACCATTCACTTTTTAGTTTGGGTTCCGAGACCTTTAACGAAGGTAATTATTGTTTTTCCGTACTGAACGCCGACAACATTAAATATACTGGGACACGTTTTGTGCGATTCGTCTCTATGCTTCTCTAGACCTAATCACAACCATCATTATTACCGTCGCCGTATCACCGGTAGAGTCGGAAGGGTTTAGCCGATCGTAAATATTTATTTACAGAGCTACGACTAAATTACCCACGGAAAATAAGTCGAAAGTTCCGATTGAGTTGCCTCGGTCCGATGTTCCTGGAGTTCGTTACGACCAGAATATTATTGTTTTTTTGTAACGTTCAAACTCAAATCTTTATCCTCTAAAAAATCATGGCCACGTTGCTTCGACTCATCCGCTGAGCCTTTCAATTTTTACGGAATTACAATTTTTTTTAAATCAACAAAAGTGTTGAAAAAAAATCGGTTAGACGGATGAGCGAATGTACTTCGTGGAAGACAAGCTGTCGAATATCTCGGACGGTTGAATTTCCATCTCTCATTGGGCTTGCTCCATGCATCCTCAAAATATCGTGCTGATCGCAATACCGCATGATGTGTAGCGGATCGGCCGCGCGTTCCAGACGATTAGTCGCGTTGGTCGAGGGCGTGGGCACCGGCCGATTACGAGAAGCCTTTGCGAGGGAGCAAAAAATAAATCGAAAAAAAAAAAAAAAAAAAAAAAAAAAAACGAACACAATGCGGTTCCAAGATTCTGCTGCGACCGCAAGACATTACGCTAGTGCAGAAGATACGCCGGGAGATGGTTTTTCCTCCTCGTCGGCGAGCCGTTCTTGACGATTATCGCCATCGACTTCGGGTCCTCGCTTCAACTCCACACCGGTCGACAATTATGTAATTGTATCGAACGCGGAAACGATGTGATATAATTTTGAAAGAAGCAGCAAATAAATAATGTAAAATAAGACGTTATTTATTTTTCCTCGATAGAGAGTCGATGACACCGATTAGCATATGGGTGATTCTTATGTAACTGTGGGTTTTTAAATTTTTATTGCTCTTTTATTATGCTCAAAATTGAGCCTGTAACGTAGCTCTACTGCGACTTCAATGGAAAAGAAGCTGGAACAAAAATTCGAAATTTCACTACCACGTTACTGACATCAAAATGAAATATTCGAAATATTTGGCTGAATCTCTTAAAATAATAAAACAAATGATAAATTATATGATTTTGATAATTATCCGGAGACATTCACGGTATTTTCTTTCTTGATTTTAACGATCTTTAAAATTTATTAACAGTAGAATTGAAATAACAATTTTTATAATAGTCTTGGAATAAAACAAAGTTTAACATTAGTTAAATACTGAAATTAATTGAAGTTTTTAACAAATTTTTATAACACCAGATCAATCGAACATGATAATGGATCGAAACATCAAGTAAATATTCATTTAAATATTATTTGTTTCGTTTACCATGGTACTGACATATTGGATATAATTTTGCAAATTATTCGTGACCCACGAATAAATATGCTTCGATATACATTGTCGACGGTAAAACACTATGAAATTTATCGTAATTATCATTTTTTAATTAAAAAAAAAAAACATGTAAAACAATAAATCAAGTACCGGACATAAAAAAATCACAGCTATTTGAGAATCAGCCATATCCGTCTTCAACGAGCAGTCGTCAAAGCATAGACGCTGCTCCGTTGTCGCGGGCGCGATACCGACAGATCGTCGAGGGCGTAATCCGTTTCGCGTGTTACGTAAAAACCTGCAGAACCGTATCGTCGTTTTAATGTGTGCGCGTATACATATATATATATATACAGCGTTGAGCGTGACGTATGTACGAAGTTATATGTTAGAAGGTGTTCGGTTGGCGCGTCGACTCGCGAGCTCTTTCCTCATTTCACGCATCGTGGCGGATCTCAGGTGTACTTCATCATAGTACACACATTTTTCTCCATCACGAACGAAGGCTTTCTCCGTCTTTCTCTCTCTCTCTCTCTCTCTGTCTCTCCTATCTCAAAAACAACCACTTCCAACTGGATATTTGGGTCGATCGATTAACCGTTTGTTTTCCATCCGGTTATCGGGTTTTTTTTTTTTTTTTTTTCGTTATCTCGTAAAAAGAGGTGATAAAAAAATAAACAAACAAAAGAAACGTCGAGTCATTGGCAACGTAAACGGTAGTTCAGCGCTAATGTCCGTTGGAGAATTAATCGTTAAATAAATGACTACGAATCGTACGGAAGAAGTTTATAGTCTGAATTCTCGTTCGCTATTGGACCGTTTAAGTCGCATCGACTATGTTTCAATGTACAGTAGCGAAGACACCGCGAATAGACGGAAGAGAGCGGAGCGATCTCGCGGAATGAGGTGGAGAACGCGAGCCACGGCTGAGCCACCGGACGCGAGGGTAGTCGCACGACAGCCGGGAGGCACCGCGCGCCAAGAACCAACTGTAAATCCTGCTACCACGATCCTTCCTACGGTTTTACTCTCTTGCCTGTTACTCCTGCACACCGAGATGATTAATGCGATATTAAAGTAACTGCCGTGCTCGCTTTTAACATTATCCTCGTTCTACCGCTGCCTCGTCTACGAACTGCGGTTCCTCATAAAAACCACGCGCTCTTCTGTCTCAAAAAAAAAAAAAAAAAAAAAAAAAAAAAAAAAAAAAAAGCGAAGCCGAAGTCACGATTTACGAAAAAATTTAATTTCCGAAAATTTTCGAATAAAAAAACCGACATTTTTTTTCTCCAATTCGAATTGTCGCGGGGAAAAAAAAATAAAAATTCAGTAAGAAAATGCACTTCGGTGAAACAAGTGAGAAGAGAAAGACGGAAAGATTCCTTGCCGATTAAAATTTGTCGCTTCGTGAAAGAGTAAAATTAGGAGGAGAGAAAAATGTTGCAATGGTGTAGAATGTTGGAGTATTTTTTTTTTTATTTTTTTTTTTTTTTTTTTTATGCGTCCTTCGTCCATTATCGTTCGAATTAGCCGCGAGGCACCGCGGCGCGTCCGCGAGTTCGATACGGGTGGAAATGGAGGACGGCAAGGGTAGTCGTGCGACACGAGTCTCCTCTCCGTGACTAGCTGTAAATCAACCACAGCGAGGATACGTTCTATGCGACGTTACAGTGATCGGTTGTGTCGCCCCGATCGTCTCTTCTCGCCTATTTTCTCTACGTGTACGGCTCTCTCGTCTCCTTCTCACCCACGTATCGATATGCATCTCGCGCCAGGTTTCCAGTACCATTAAACCCGTGTTGCTGTAGGCACGCGGTGGATCTCTGCCCACGTTCCCGCGGCTCGAGAGACGATGCGTGTGTGAGCGAGGAGTAAAAAGGAGGAAGTTGGAACATCGGTGGACGAGCGAGGGAGAGAAGGTGAGTCGAGGAGCGACGGAGAACGAGGAGTTTCTGCGCCCATCGTGATCCTCGGTGTATCGGCCACGGGACCGTTTCCTTTTCTCACTGTGTGTTCCCTCCCCACGAGAGAGCGAGCGCACGAAACCGGTGCAGCACACGATCCTTCCGAGCTAGCACACTGTGGTTAATGTCCCGTTTGATCGGTCGCCGATGCTAAGAAGTCGATCTTTTTCCCCCCCCGCCGGTTCGCGACACAACTTTGCGGACCCGTGTGTCCGTGTGTGTGTGTGTGTAACCGTGCGGCTCGCGTCTTCGGTCCACCCGCGAATAATAAGTACAAGATCGAACGTCGGTTAAACGACATCGACCGGCGAGTTCCATCCCCCTGTCCCGCTATCGGCGCGGACAATTCGACGGCCGATCCTTGAACCGATCGAGCGGGACGAAAGCTCGCTGCTGCACGCGGCGCTTACGCGGCGGACCGTCTTAACCCGATGCGACGATTTTTTTCGATCGACCGGATGAACGATCGGTTCTTCGATAAAGTGATTTTTTTTTTCGTGTAGAAATGAAATTCAATTTTTTTTTTTTTTCGTAAGTCTGCGGATTGACCGTTCCGGCTTTTTTTTTGAGGTATAAATTACGGATATATAAATATATATATTTTTTTTCAAAAATATTTATTGAATTATTTTTTCTGAAGACTCACAGTTTCCAGTATCGATGCCTCGTCGTTGTTCCGCTCATGACAACCATGTTGATTCCAAGCACGGCTCCGGCGTGTCCCCCGTCTTCGACGCGGCAGCGATAGCACCCTCGATCGGCTCCTCCGTGACTTCACAGAACACTGTTCAACGTCGATTATCCGCAAATCGAGAGAAAAAATGAGAACCAAAAAAAAAAAAAAAAAAAAAAAAAAAACAACAAAATAACTGTCTTTGCAAACTCTCCGCGAACGAGCACTGAGTGATATTTGTCACGAAATTATAGGCCGATAACTCTCGTCAGAATCCTTGAACGTCTCCCGATCGCGTCCACGACTTTTTCTCCCGTCTCTCTCTCTCTGGCGACCTTGAACTCGCGATTATTTCTTCGCTCTTCGTGTCACGCTATATATATATATATATATATATATATATATATATATATATATATCGATATATCGAATGAATGAACGAAGAGGCCGATAGTTCGAAGGTTATCGATTGGAGAAGACGTGGAACTCGTTCGTAGGATCGAATCGTACGTTCGTGTGCGCGAACTTGCGAGGTCGTCGTGAGTAGATTCAGTCACGGGATGCTCGTTGCCAAAGTGCACACCGAGGAGAGGACAAGAAGCGTCGCGGTGGCCGGGAGTAGTCGCGGTCGAACGTGGAGAGGTTCTTGCCGGTGGTCTTGCTCGTGGAAGAGTGGGCGGACGATTCGCGTCGAGGTAGAGAGCAGGGCTCTGTCCCGAGAGAGAGTTACACGTCGGGGCCTCCGCAACGACGAAGAGGACGCGGAGGACTACGACGACGGCGAGGCGAAGGAGCGGATGGATGACGAGGCGAAGAGGCGACGCCGCGACGAGAGGACCGAGTCGGCGATGAGCTCCCAGCAGGGGAAGTGCGCCGCGGTGGCGTTGGAAAGGTTTACGGAGGAGGAAGAAGAAGAAGAAGAAGAAGGAGGAGGAGGAGGTGTACCTGGCAGAGTGGAGCACAACGCCGTAATGACATGGTCTAGGAGATGCCGGTCAGTTTTGTAATAGGTCTCGGTAAAAAGTGAATTTTCCAAGGTGGGGAAACGGCCCCGTAGCCAATCGGACGCCACCTCGGAGAGGATCGAGAGAACGGCCTGGGCCAATCAGAGCGCGACATTCCGGAGCTCCTCTTCGCCGGATATCCTGCGAAATATAGACGTTCCCCGGGCTCGTGATATCGCCCGTTGCACTCGTCTTACACACGCGCGTACACGTGCGTGTTCGCGCTGTGTGGAGCGCGCTGGATCGCGAACAGATGCGCGCATCGATGCTGGACCGATTTTTCGTATCGCGATCAATTTTCTTGCTCATCGGAGAAAACAAAAATGATCATTTTCTCGGATGACATTCATTGCGTGATGGAATTTAAAAAAAAAATGACATTGTCCACAGCGATAATAACAAAGAGTCGCGACGTTGAGATCATCGACACGAGAGAACGCAACCTCGACAAATTGAGAGGCGAACCACCTTCGATTTGGATCTTCCGTGATCCGCGCGAATCTCCGAGTCCCACGATAAATTCCACGCAGTTGCGGCGCCAAACTCCTTCCTCCGTTTCTCGCTCCGTTCGATCCGCGTCGGGATCGTTGATCCGCGGTTTCGTTGGGTCCGTCGATGGACAGGGTAACCATTACGCCGTTGAGCGCGCGGGTGCTCTCGAGGAAACGGACAGTGAGCTTCGAGGTATCCCAAAGGTACGAGAATAGGCTGAAAGTTCTCGCGGGTGTATTCAGGCACGCGCCCGCGTCTCTGCACGAACGGAGAGCGAGATGGAAGCGCGCGTTCGTCCACGCGGTTGATGCGGCGGCGTCGTAGTTTGTGATACCGGTGAGGTCGGTACACGCCCCGAGGATTTCCGGGTCTGCACGCGTCTAACGGTGAATCCGAAGAAATTGGCTGGAAAGGGTTCCGGGGAGGGAGAGACTTCGTTGAGATTCCGGTCTTTCTTATTCTCCGGATCGAGAGCCGAGTTAGCCGACTCGACTTCGGCGTCTCTCGTTGACTCTCGTTCCTGCAGCTTCTCTTCCTACAGCTGCCTGGAGGATGATACCGAGTTCGATTCCCAGGCTTCTCTCCGTCGAGCGCGAACTCCCGTCTTGATCTCTTTGGCTCTTTCGCTCGCTCTCTCTCTCTCGGCTTTGCGCTGCTCCGTCGAGCAACGGGAAGACTCGCCTCGGAGTCACCGCGAGAGGACACACGAGAGGTGCCAAAGACCAATCATGATCCGCTAGAGTGTTTTCGTTTTTTCCTCGATTGTCCGTCGAGAACGGCGTTCCCGCTTTGCAGTGTCATCGTTTGCATTCGATCGGCGCGGGCGGGAAGGAGGAAAGGAGCAAGATGACGCGAGCATAGCTTCCACTGTAGCGAGTCATTCAATCGGATTGAACCCTCCTCGCGGTGCGAGCGCGCCCACGACGTCATCGAGCACGAGGGATTGTTAATAATTCCGACAATGGATTATCGTTGTTTGATAAGACGCTTATCGAGATCGATGTGGCGTGGGTACGGAAAAGTCGCTGTAAGTCATCCGCGTATCATCGTGTTACTCGAGGACGCGCATCGCTTGTGCAGTCACGTGACTCCGTCTCGATCCGACAAAACGAAACTGGAGGATCGCGGAATAGAAAAAAAAAAATTGTTTATAGAAAACGAACCGGTAGCTCCCGCGGAGAACGCGCTGCGGGAACTGCGAGTGTGACGAATCACTCCGGAAACTATATATATACACACACACATGTATATATATATATATATATATATATATATATATATATATATATAGCGAATTGAAGAAAAAAAATGTTCTTCCGGTGAGAAGCTCTCGTGATCTCTCGAGCGACCCATGACGTTCGAACTCCATAGAATGCGGAGGGAGAAAATAAATAAGTTATAAGATCGAGATGAGGATGTTGGATGAATCCGAGACAGGACTCCTGGGGTCTCGAGCTGTCCGCCGGGACACCCTGCCAGGAGAATTCACGAGGCTTTCGCCGAGAGTTTCACACACTCGCACACACAGTCTTCTCTCTGAAGTTTCCGTGGTCCTTCATTTACACCCACACTTACCTTTGTCGCGAATTTTTCGTTCGTTCAGTTTCTCGTCGAGGTACCGAAGTGGATTCCATGGACGAAGGAGGTGGCGGCTGGGTTCCGAGTTGGAGAAAATGGCGTGGCGTTATCGGGGCGCAAATTTGCAACCTAAAAGGAAGCGGAAGTGACAGAGAGAGAGGGAGAGAAGAGAACCCGAGCGAGCGAGAACAGTCGAATAATAAACCGATTTCTCGTTCTCGTCCCCCTTCGCTCTTCGTCTTATCTCGGGGAGGAACGAGGTACGAGGGGAATGCAGATAAAAGTTTGCGTCGAGAGCGTGGCGCACGGAATCACGTTCGGCGTGCAGGCTCACTCGACTATAAATAGTAAATGCCTACCAATCGCTGTCAGATGAGTGGAGATTCCATTGGCCTATGCTCTCCTTCCATTAAGTTCTCGAAGGGATATCTCCTCGGCTTTTCTCGCGTCCGTAACAGCAGCTACGTAGCTTCTTCCTTCCCGTTTACTGCTCTCGCTGTAAGTACATTATTATATCTGTCGGGTTTATATGGGAATGAGCATAAGACAGGTACCCGAAGCCCCTTTTCATTCCTTTGTTTCCCCTCTCAGTTTGTTCCGGGCTCCTCGAGCGATCCACGCGAGTTCGGTTCCTCGCGGCATTCGCTTCCGCTCACTCGTGCAGCGGAGCGCGCGGACGCGTCTCCGCGCTCGTCGGAGAGCCACGGCAGCAGAAGAGAATCCATCGGGTCCAGCAAAACCATCTCTATCTGTCGGAGCTCGCGATCCGATACGATTCCACGTCGATTTTCCCGGCGCCGATCCGTGGGAGAACCCGACCAATTTCATGGCCGTTTACTGTCACGGTTCGAGCCATCTTCTTTGTTCTTTTCTTCATCGTGGCACCGTACTAATTGCATTAGCACAACCGGGGACGACGCCGCGGTTGCACGGCCGCGACTGCCGAGGCAACCGTGAATAATCCATCGAACGGAGCGAGAGAGACTCTCCGAAGACGACCGTGGATCAACGGCACTGTCTCTCGAAAAAAAAAATTCGATTCACAGAAAAAGAAACGAACAAAAAATGTTAAATCTCGTATTCCCGAGACGAAATTGTGCTCTGTTTGTCCTCCGGGTAAATTCTTTTTCTTTTTTTGTTTTTTTTTTCACGCCACCTGTAAGAAAATTAAGCAGTTAGCTTTGGCGATTGGGCAAGACACCGAAGAGCCGTTTTCCTGGTACGAATTTTAGCGCCTGATCCGGAAACAAAAAAACGGACAGGACGATAAAGTTAATTTTTTATTGAATAATTAATTATGAGAAAATAAATATTCCATTTGCTTCGAGAGCGCGTGGTTGCGAAGAAGTCTGAGAAGCGGGGAGGCAGATCGTCGATCGATGGGCAAATAACTCTCTAAGAGTCGGGGAAGAATGGCCATCGGTGTTGCTCGGGCCGCGCGCGCGAAACTCCATGCGAGAGCTAATCGATCGGTGGGGGGGGACAAAAGCAAGAGTTCACCTGGTGCAGTACACGAAGAAGATGCTGTATGGACAGGGGCTTACCGTGGATAGGCAGATACGGTAGATATAGGAAGCGCAGCCGGGAGAATCCAGCCCGAAGCTATAGGTGTGTAAGAAATGCAGTCATATCGGTCGACTATCTCGCTCTCGGCTATAGTGCAACGGTGCCACGCCGGTGTCTATCCGTATCCATACAAGCTCCCCGGTAATCTTGTCCAGTGGGCATGATATATGCCCGACAGCCGTCGAGATTCATACCACGAGCTACTCGTGGTACGAAAGCTCTTTTTTCCTTCTCTCGTTACTTCAAACACAGTGTAATTATCGGTATCGCTATAACGATTATCGTATCGTTAAATTCCAGACTCGTTTCCGTCGGATCCATAGAGTGACTCACGTGAACGGCATAACGATCCAATTTTGAGGCTCACCGACTCTACGGGACTCACTACACTACACTCGTTTCCCTCGTTTCGACTCTTGTGTCATGAATTTTAAATAGCACGAACCAGTTGGTGACTTTTGTGATTCCGCGACATATATTTTTGTCACAATTAATGACGCCTCCGATACGAGTAATCACTGTGATCGATCGGTGGATAAAAGCTTGCGCAACCCGGGAAAATGCTGCACTCATTCGAGCAGTGATCGACGGTAAAACGAACGAAGATCGAGCGTCCATCTTTATTTCTTAACCCTCTGTTCGCGATGCCGAACCGCCAAAATTCGTAACCCGCGCGTGTCCGGTGTGAAAATAAAAGGAATAAATTTTAATCGTGACGCTGCGGATGTGGCTATTGTGAAGGACTCATTGAGAAATTCATTGTTCGTTCGAGGTTCGCCGGGCGGAAGGGCGTTGAGGGGGGAATGGCAGAGGAGGTTCCGGACGATGGTCGATTCTTGATAGCTCAATGTCGCATAGCGGCCTCAAGATCGGATAGTCACGCGAGGTATATATCTGCATCCTCGTGCGGAGGTGATTCTGCCTTCCAAGGCCGTGGGGTCCGAGGCAGCGGTGCGTGCGCTCGTGGGGGGGTTCAACGTGTAAGATCTACGAACGCACGCGCGCACACACGCGCGACTCACACGCTCGCGAGCGTGATGTCATCTCACGTCGTCGGGTCGTCGGGTCGTCGATGTGCCGCGTATGTACAAGTTTTCATCTTCAATTAACCTTCGACTCGCATCGATGCCCCGCAGTACGGATCACTCGCGATCCCTCGCGAACCGCGAGGTTTAGCGCGGGCCCGCGCCCCCACACTCGGAGAGAACAATGCCCGCGAATTCCCTCGCGGATAATCTTCTCATTTCTCTTATTCGATCCGTTCGTCGTCGTTATTATTATAACCGATTTGTCCTTTTTTTTTCTTTTTTTTTTTTATTTTTTTTCGTTAATTCCTACAGCCCCAGCTCGTACCGAGCCGCCTTCTCGTCGTCAACCCCGAAGAAGACCGCAACGTGGCATGATAGCGCGTAACCGCGACGTCCCCCTGGCTCGAACTTGGCCGTGTAGAACGAGAAGAGAAGAGCTCCGACGATTTTTTTTTTTTTATTATTATTATTTTTTTTTTTTTTTTTACCGATCGCGGCTCGTGTCCCGTCGCTGTCCCCAAGGCGTTACGCGCTCGAATGAATCTCTCACACGCTTCGATCCCTCTTCGACGGTGGTCTGCGCGCTGTCGATCAAACTTCTCGACGATAAGAACTATCCGCGGGGAAAATCGAGCAGCCGAAGAGTCTCGCGAAGATTCCGTCCCGCGAGGGAAGCACGTCAACCGGGACGACCGTGCCACAGTTGTCGACACCCGGGACACTCCACCACGGGGTGACAAAAGCGGACAATGTCGAGCGGAACACGGTCAGTAATGTTTCTTTTTTTTGCCAATTTTTTTTTTTTTTTTTCTTTCGAGACTTTATCGCCCATTTTGAGCCGTCGAGAAGTATCGAAAGAATATCGCTCGCACATTTTTTCACAGCTGGATATACAATTTTTTTTTTTAAATAGACACAGGTGTTCGCAAATTCGCCTCGCAGTCAAAACGAAACCGTATTTTCGACGATTGGAAAAATACTTGGCTTCAGAATAAATCGGGCCGTTTGAGGAATGTCAAAGAGCAAAAGAACTTTTATCTACAGCAGTGAAATTTCGTGGATACGCATATTGATCGAAAGACAGAAATTATTCCAGACGAAGAAAAGGAAATTAAATAATTGTATCGACAATTCCGGCTGACTTTGATTTTGCGAACACCTCGTTAAATGTTGATCCTGTGAGACGTTTAAAATGGTCGAGCAGACGCGTGATCCACATCGGTAACCAACGATATCGGTGGCGGCGAACGGTGCTCGACAATAATTCCCTTCCGACACGACGGTTCAAAATCTCTTCCGCAGATGGAATTGCCAGGCCGCAAAGCAATACGAGGCGTCGAGCGGCAAGATACCGGTGAATCTGAGGATCGAGGACGGTGAGAAATTTCTTCGCGAATATCAAAGACGTTTTTACCACGGAACGCAGTAACACCGCCGACTGGCTTCATAATAGTTACGTTCTAGACGAATGAATTTCGATTTCACGTAGCATTTAACGCCGCTCGAGTTGGCTCGTTCGTCGACGGTGTACGGATCGGTGCCGATCTCATAAATCATCGTTACGAAAAAGTTACGAGGATCGCGGCCTCGGCAGTCAACGACATCAAGAGACATTGGATTACCACAGGTGAAGGATCGCCTCGAATAATCCCGATAAGACGAGAGTATCTGATACGATTTTTTTTTTTTTTTTTTTTTTTTTTTTTTTTTTTTTTTTTTTTAATATAAATTTCTTCGATTCACTTTTATTTATTATTATTATTTGTTTTTTTTTTTTATTACCGGGGAGCAGACGGTACATATTCCCATCGAGCCAAAGTGGTCAACAAATTGATCGCGTATTATCTCATCTCCGTGGCGATTTACATAATCGAGATATGTTTCTGGACGAATGGAAAGATGATCCGAGGAGTGGCCAGTCTAGTTCTGGATTCACGAGAGTCAGTAGCTAAGTAGAGAGTTCATGCAAGTTCGTGAGCTCGGACCGTAATAAGTATATAGTTATAGACGCGGTGGGGCACGTGGGAAGGGCCTCGACCTCTCTTCGACAAAAGTCCGTGTGGGGATGCAGGGGAGAACGGTGCGAGAGAAGAACGCCGAGAAATAAAGACCAGTTAAAATTTTAATGGTCGAATTTAAACGATACATTTCGCTACCGGTGAAGATCCGCGCCGATTTTGCAGTCGGACGCTTCTTCTCTGTTTACTGTCACGTGACCATCAACTGCTGAGGAAATGTCACAGTAAAGACGTTGACTCTAAAAAATGCCACGTTCCCTCGAAAAATAACGAAGAAATAACGAACGAATCGTATAGCATCGTTTTATCGATTGATCGATCTATAAAAAATAAAAGTACGATACATCTCTGATTTTGTGTCGCCTCTTTTGAGCGGACATTCCCGGTGCGAAAGTGTCCGATCGATTCTATTAAAGGTAATGAAAAGTAATCTTGCGGAGCACTCGTGTGCGATAGAAACATTGATAGGGCGGAGAGTTAACGAGGGACAGGCGGGGAAAAAATAGAAGTGAACAAACCGAGAAACACGAGTGAACGAGAGTCATCGCATAGGGTCAGGTTTCACGCTCCACGCGCAACCCTCATTATCCAGTGCAGTCTTCCCGCACCGCGCTCCCGCAACGCGGCTCTCCATACCTTCTCTCTGTACGCTCATATATTTTCGTTATCCACGCATATATCTTTTTATTTCCCTTTCCACGACGCTTCCGCGAACAATAATGACCGCTATCCTGTGAGCGTCGAATCATTCCTTCCAACTTCTTCACGAGTGCCCGAGTGCGAACGCTGAAATGTGCCAACGCGAGTGTCCCAGTTTCGAGCTATTGAGTAACGCCCAATGCCAGATGCAAAGCTCAATCGATTTGCCGGATTTCGGCTATTTTCAAATATTTTACATGATAATAATTTTTTTTTTTTTTTTTTTTTTTTTTTTTTTTTTTTTTTTTTCACTCGGAATTCATTCCACCGCGTGGACTTGAATTTTCAAATCGACGAATCTTGGCTCACGGAATGAAATTTATTATCTGCATCTCGTGTTTGTGTTTCAGCAACACCGAAATGCTGATCGGCTTCTGCATCGCCGCACTTTTCACGTTCCTCGTCTACCTCCTCGGGGGCGACGGGACTTCTTCCGTTTCGCAACTTTGTACGAACTAGAAAATGAATGTTCGCTCGATCGATCCGGTTCGGAGAGACACGCGAACACCCGGTCGATCGTTCGGAGTCCGACAAATTGATCCCGAGCACGCTCGCTGTCCGAGGACGAAACGATCGCTCCGGACGGACAAATCATCAGCCGATTATCGTACTTTGCTCGCCTTTTGCGACGCGTAATTTGTGCAAAAAAAAAATGATGAATAACGAACGATTCCGTTGACAATTGCAACACGAGCCGATGTAAAAAAAAAAAAAAAAAAAAAAAAAAAAAAAAAAAAAAAAAAAAAAACTAAACACCACATTAATCATACCCTACGGCGTGTTCGAATTATCCCGTACCGTCCGATCATTAGTATTGCTGTATCTTGTACCAGATGTTTCTCAATTTGAACGGAGAGAGAGAAAAAAAAAAGGAAGAAAACCGTACAATTTATTGATAATCGTCGCGCAGTTTTGAGTCACGGGAGAGGATGATCGAGGTCCCGCTAAGATAGCTCGATAATCGGTTCCACGGGGCTCTCCTCCCGTCTCGTTCCGTCTCCGATCGTCCCGTTTATCGCCGTGTGTGTCTTTCTCCGTTTCCCTCGGCCTCTTACGTACGTAACTGCGTGCCCGACGTAATACACGTAACACCAAGAGTGCGAGTACGCCATACAGTACGCCGTAACACAGCCCGAAGGCAGATGTTGCGTGGTCCGTTGCCTCGGTGATTTGTGTTTGTTCGCTCCGTTGCCCGGTGTCTCAAACTCCCGTATCGGTGTCTCGATAACGATATACACAGTCGGACCGCGAGAGTGTTCATCGCTCTGTGCCCGACATATCGAGCGTTTACCTCCGAGGGTCGAATTTGTAACCGACAAGTGCCGGGCAAAACCGGCGAGGATCGGAAAGCTCGACGAGTGAATTCCGCGCCGGGATTGCCGAGGCGAACGGCGGAGCACCTGGAACATCGCAATTAACGTAATAAAGTAGTGGTGGAATTCATTCCAGTGGTGTGTTACGGTACCGCGGTAACACGCACGCAGCCCGTTCGACCTCGAGACCATCGCGAACAGAGAAAGAAGAAAGTCCGTAGCGTCGTCGTCTTCTTTGCATGGACTCGCAACGCCGCGGATCATCGTCCATCGGCAATCTCGTCTCGTTCGCGTGAACGCGCCGGCTGCGACGCCCCGTTCATCGACGACTTCGCGAAATTCCGATGATCCTCCGATAACGATATCGTTATTTTACCGGTTTTCCGTCATGTTTGCGTAGGTTTTTGTTCGGGTGCGCGCGTCAGGTCTCCTCCATTCTGTGCGAATCGCCATTGTTACGAAAGTTCGCGCGCAATTTCTCACGAAGCCACCTGTTTCGTTTGTCGTTCCACTTGTTTTTTTTCGGGCCGATGAAAAAATTTTGAGAATCGCGGTGAAAAAAAACATTTTCCGAGGGGATTCGCGTGATTAAAAAAAAAAAAAAAAAAAAAAAAAAAATACTTTCGACAATATCGGTTTGCGGGTGATTCAAGCTGAAATACGGTTATCGACGAAAAACGTATGATTTTTTTTTGTTTTTTGTTTTTTTTTTTTTTCGTTTCCACTTCGCCAACCTTGATCGGCAATTACATTGATTTATTCAGACTTCATCGACGTCTCTAATTTTAATCGCAGATTCGATCCGCCGAGCGCGGTGTTACATTAGAGGGCCAATGACTGCAAGTCACGCCTCGACCTTAGCGTCAAAGTCCAGTGACTCGCCGGAAGAGTCCGCGGCGCAAATAAAAGAATAACGAAACTCGCAGAGATCTCGGATCTCTCAAACCCGCGATGTATCCCCCCCGCTATAGGGACGAGGTACGATCATTGACTCGATGAGAAGCAGTGAGTACACCGTTGAGTTATATTCTCGGCACGATATATCCGCCGAGTGATATTTTTTTTTTTTTTTTTTTTTTTTTTTTATACAAGCTAGTAATAACTCGTTGAATGCGCGGTTATACTCGAAATAGGTGGATTACTCTCTCGTCTCGAGGAGCCAACGAGGAGGCAACAGCGCTCCTCGGAGAATACGAGACTCGGTCATGGACCGTTGGACATAAGAGAGGATGAAACTCTCGAAAGAGCCGCATAAGAACGTACATCTCACAGAGCCCGGCTACTCCATAATACATATTATGGACGGCGATGCAACGAGGATAATAATGCGAGGTAAGGCGCGCAAGGCCGCGGGAGCAAAATCGCGAGGAACTTACGGCACGGGAGTTTAGCCCCGAAGAGCGAGAGCCTCGGAGGAACGGAGATGCAAATATGCATTCTATCGGCGCGCGCGCGCGCGCGCGCTGACCCGTTCCCTCGTCAACGGAAGTTCTCAACGTTCCAAAGTTTCGATCGAACGTTAAACATCGAACTTTTTTTCTTTTTTTTTTTCCTTCCTCGCTCGCGTTATATCCGGTACGTGGATCGATGCATTTCCAAGGCTCCGTCCGGTGCGAAATGCCGCACGGAAATTTATCGCTGACTCTCCATTAGTCGATTCTTGTCGAGGCGGTCTTCGAGTCGAGACGGAGAAGCCGTCGATCGTCTATCGGCGATCCGTCGTTCGCGCCAACATCCTCCGGCAAACTGTCGTCATCGTCGTCCTCGCAACAGTCCCGATCGCCGTCCTCGACTTCGGTGGCGCTGCCGGTGGAACCCTCGGTGCGAATCGCCCGGATTATTTTTCCGGCGACCGATCGACCACCAAGGACTTCCGAACCGAGGATCGAGTCTTTCCCAAGGGCCGCCACCTCGAGGTCGTTCCGTACCGGAGGAGCCGCCAGACCGGACGTCGTCGAACGTCTCGATCGCGATCGATCGACTCCCACGCAGCCGAACTCCTCGAACGCCATCCACAGCTCGCTTATCTTGTCGTTCATTCGCTTCGCCAGCTCTCGACGCTGGCTCTTCAACTCCGTTCTAACGATCTGCTCCGTTCGACGGAGATCCTTCGAGCTACTTTCCCGCAGTCGTTTCAACAGATTTTCCTCCACTTGGATCAGAGCTTCCGCTCCGGGAAACGAGAAACTCTGCTTGGCAGCGTTCTCGAGCGCTGGCGGAGATTCGCCGGTTTCCGGACGATCGACTTCGCACCTGAGAGATTCGCCGGTGGAAATTTGTTCGAACGCAAAAGAGATTAGGTCGAAGACATTTTTTTTTGTTTTTTGTTGTTTTTTTTTTTTCTTTTCGGTTGAAATCTTTCCTACCATTCGTCGACTTGCTCCCGAAGTTTCTTCAAGTTCTCTTCGTGAAGCCTGACGACTTCGTCCCTGAGTCGTTCTTCCCATTTGTCGATCTGCCTTCGGAAACTCGCGCAAGACTTCCGGTTCCTTTTCTCGAGATTCTCCAGGTGAATCTGTATCTTCTCGTAGACAGCCTTGGTGCTCGATCTCTCGCGATCCCGCGTCGTTTTGTCTCTCCTCTCGATCGCTTCCAGCGTTTTTCTCGACTCCTCCGTTTGCCAATCTCTCAAACTCGTCTTCAAGCTATCGGCGATCTCCTGATCAACGAAAGATCGATAAATCAACATTGCATCGCGATCCGGTTAAAATGCCGTCGAGTCAAGCCCCAATGTACCACATATACACAGCTCTTGCCTGTGAGTAGAGATCGCTGATTCTCGATACTTCCTCGTTTATTCTCAATCTCTCCCTCCGCTGCCATTCGGCCAAATAGCTCTTCAAACCGTCGTTCAATTTTCTAATCCACATCTCCAGATCGAGTCTCAGAGTCTCCTTCGTCAAGCTCACGTCCTCGTCGTAACGCTTGGCGAACTTGTAACTTCGCTGTCTCTCCACTCGCAGTTCTTTCTTGAGACGATGAATCTCGCCCTCCGACTTGACGATTCTCATCCTCAGCCAGTCGACCATCGCCGAAATTTCGCCTATCCGTTCGTCTCGATTCGTCGCCGTGCGATCGATGGAAACCGGTGCGGATTTTGGTCGACTTCGGTTTTTCACGTTTTTTTTTCCCATCCCCCTCGAACGCACGACTTTGCATTCGCGCGCGTTGCTTCGTTCTTTCTCTTCGTTCGCTTCTTCCTCGCCGTCGTAATAATAAACTCCGTCGCCGGAAGTGCTCTCGCCGGGGGCGGAAGAGTCCTCGGGATCGTCTTCGGGAGTGCTTCTATCGTAGCTCGAGGTTGCGCTGCTATCGCCGGACTTGGATCCGGTCTCGTGTTCGGAACCGTTTCTTGCCGTGAGAAAAGGCGAACTCTCCGCGATCCTCTTCGCCTCTTCGGCTTCTTCCTCGAGATCTCGCACAATTTCCTCGTAATCCCGGGACAGACTGACACGGAGATCGTAACGCCACTTTTTTCCGGAATCCGTATGATCGATGCCCCGGAAATTTATTACGCTATCGCCCGAGGATTCCTGAGAATCCGTTTCCTCCTCCTCTATCGGAGATAGGGCCGGTTTTTCCCGACTCTTCCTCGCGCTCGCCTTCGTTTCATCGACATCGCTTTTATCTCCTCTTCCGCGAGTCTCTGCAATTTATTTTCATCGTTTACACGAGTCCTCCGAGACCCACGAATTTCACAGAAATTTTCATTTTTCACCCGGCGACATTTCGAGGACCGATCAAAATACGAATCGACAAAATGGCTCGAGGCAGATTCGAAACGAAAGGGATAAATAGTGGCTGGTTTCTTACGATTTTTTTTTGTATTCTTATTTTTCATTTTTTTTTTTTTTTTTTTTTTTTTTTTTTTTTTTTTTTTTTCAACGAATCCACAAGCGGAGCATCTGGCTTAATGAATTCATAAACCACGGGGATATCGTTGCGATATCGCTGGGACACTGGGGGGGGTGGGAGAGAAAAAAGAACGAAAAAGGCCGCACATAAGGGAAGAGTGTGGCTTCGTACCTTTACTCACCCATGACCCGGCGAGCTGGCTCGCTCGTTAACTTCTTCCCCGTATCCCGAATCGAATCTCTATCCCCTTTCTTTCACGAAGGAATCTCCGTTCCATCGGGTGCAACGACTTTTGCCTCTCTTCCTTGACTTTCCTCGTTGGAGGATCGTGAGGAGATTTCGCGCCGGGTTCCTCTCTATCCTCCCTGTAGCGTTGTTCTCAGGTGAGGAAGGCGCCGGCGAGAGTGAGGCGAATCGTGGCCACGGCTCGTTCGTACGAGAGAGTTCCTCCCGAGCTCGGCTGACTTCCACGCTATTTTTATTTGCGAAAAATCGGATGGGACGAGAGAAAGAAGGAAAAACGTATGCGGAGAACTCGCGTACCGAAGCCGGCAAGCTCCGGAGGTCGAGGCAAGAAGAAGCTCGCTAATGCGCGGCTACTTCCCTTCCCGGCACGCTCGCGAGACTCCGCGGACAATTTTCAATTTCGCTGACTCGTAAGGAAGTACTCTTCTCGCGCGACGTCTTCAATTGAGACGTCCTCTCGCTGGGAGCTGGGGGAGAGAAGCGAGAGTCACACAAGTTTCTCGCTGTGCAACACTCTCGCGCTTACTTTTGCCGCTGAATTTGACATGGTCAGCTGTCGGACTGCCTCGACATTTTTTATTTTAATTCCTTCGAAAAAAAAAAACAAAAAAAAATTGTGTTTTTTTTTTTTTTTTTTTTTTTTTTTTTTTTTTTTTGGCGTTTTCACGTTTCGACGGAGAAGAAAGATGGAGGAGTGAGTCGGCTCACGCCGGACCACCGGACCCCTCGCATAACCGTGCTTCTTTCAAAATTTTATTATCCTTCTCCTGCCGCGCGCTGTCGTCCGTGACGTCTTCGCGAAAAAGGCCGCGCGTTAACATCACCCTTCGCGCCTCGAGCGCTCGCGAATGCGATTTTGTTTCGTGAGAAAGTCGCGCAGGGACTCGGAACGACGCATTTTTCTAACCTTCGCCAGCGAATATCTTTCTTCCTCGCGCTGAGGTCGTGCGAGCGATTTAGATTAAAGAGAAAATGGATATTCTCACATTGGATATGCCGCTTCCGGTACAGCGTGACTCGGCTAATCTAACCGGCAAGTCATTCGGGATTCTCGGGATTTTTTTTTTTTTTTTTTTTTTTTTTTTTTTTTTTTTTTTTGCACTATCAAACTGAAACTGCTCGACTTGATAAATGTATCCTATTTTTATTCAATTCGTCTGCGAATAACGACGGGCGCAATTAAAAGCACACGAGAAATAATGTTAACGCTGTGTTTGTGATGCAATCAATCCGAGCCTTATTGTTTTTATTCTCAGACCCGTTTGAATGATACATCTTTTTTTTTCGTTGTACTCGTTAGGTAATTGAATTAACTGTATCGAATTTGTACCGTGTTCTCGTCAATTCATTCGTTTCTGTTGCTGGATATATTCGAGAGAAATAAATTTAACGATTCCTTGTCGTGTCACTTCCGTCTTAACAATCTCATTTTTCAATGGGAAGCGACGTCACGAGGGAAAATACAAATTTTCATTCGAATTCTCCGGTACTTTCGACCGGAAGTAATTTTTTTTTTTTTTTAATAACCGAGAAAATTACGCGAGAATTTACGAGAAAATTAAAAAATTAATTAATTTTTTAATAACCGAAATTGTAACGCACGGGTATCGTTTGTTCAATTTTATACGCCTCGGAAAAGTTCGTCGAAACTTTTCGTCCGAACGAATTGCGAAACGAGAACTTGCGTAAATTGGTATAAATATTACGGAACACGCCCTTGAATCACCGCGCGTTAAAATTTCGATAAGATCTATGTAAAAATTTTCCCTCCGATAATCGTTTGCTTCGGGCATGCAAAAAAAATAAATAACAAAAAAATAAAAAAATAATTTCGTCATCGAGTATACGAGTGAGACAAAAATTTCCCAAAGTTCCCGACGATATATGTAACGCCCGATGGCGCAAAAATCGCCGGAGGAGAATGAAAAAGATTCGCCTCGAGATAGGAGAAAAGCCGGACCCGTACGCGCGTACTTCCGGTAGGCTCGCGGAAGGTTTCGTCGTCTCTGGAAGGCGAATAGCGATTGGCCGGGAATACGAATTACCTCACTGTTCCAACTCGACATCAATCGAAACTTTTATTCTCACCATTCCTCCCTTCCACCTTTCGCATCTGATATAAATACAAAATTAATTTAAAAAAAAAAAAAAAAAAAAAAAAAAAAAATTATTTGAAAAATTTGGAAAATTAATGAAGTTACCGAATTTGAAAAAAATAAAAATAAAAATAAAAATAAAAAAAATAATCACCGTGAACCGACGATCGCCCCGAGAGCAGCCGCTGTCGGAGCCACAGCGGGGCAAGTGCATCGGAACAGAAAGGAAGGAACGAGAACGGTAACACAACAACAACGACCGCGTTGGCATTCACACGGTTCTCGCGCCGCTCTCTCGCGATCTTCTTAGCGGTCCTCCCGTAGCGGTAGATACCCTCCTCATTTACATACGCGTGGTAACTTTTCTCTCCGTTTCTCTCCGTCTTTCTTCACCGACGAGTTAACCTCGTGTATCATTCTCCTCGAGGAGTCATGTGCGCGAATCTCTCGTACGTGTACGAGTAACGGCCACAGCCGCGGTAGCTCTCGCGGCCGACGGGGAAGAATCTCGGCGACCGCCGCGTCGATACATTATATATTAACGCGACCACTCGGTAATTCATAGCGGTTGAATGTCTTCCCTCAAGATCCGCCATTTATAAGTGCACGTATGTATAGGAACTTGCTTCATCCCTGTGTTATTAGCTACGTAGATTGTGCTCTATACTTTCCTACTCTGTGTTTACACTGTTCTGGGTGAATCGTCGCAAGGACGAAACAAATCCTCGCGAATCAATTTTCCATGCCGATGCCGAGCGTGTGTGATCTTGGCAGCGGGGCAAGATCGCCGATGGAGAATGTGAGAGAATGGCACGGAGGAATATTCAATTGGGTTTTATGAGAAGGGTGAAAATTTAGATGCGGAAAAAATTGGGACGCTGTGATTCTTTGCAAAGACGAGTCGAATCGTCCCGGATAGATTTTCACGCTGATGCGGAACGTGTGTTCGAGAAGGTGATTCTTGTAGCGGGGCAAGAGCGCCGATGGAAAATGCGAGAGAATGGCACGGAGGAATGTTCAATTGGGTTTTATGAGAAGGGTGAGAATTTAGATGCGGAAAAAATTGGGACGCTGCGATTCTTTGCAGAGACGAGTCGAACCGTCCCGGATAGATTTTCACGCTGATGCGGAACGTGTTTTCGAGAAGGCGATTCTTGTAGCGGGGCAAGATCGCCGATGGAAAATGTGAGAGAATGGCACGGAGGAATGTTCAATTGGCTTTTATGAGAAGGGTGAGAATTTAGATGCGGAAAAAATTGGGACGCTGCGATTCTTTGCAGAGACGAGTCGAACCGTCCCGGATAGATTTTCACGCTGATGCGGAACGTGTTTTCGAGAAGGCGATTCTTGTAGCGGGGCAAGAGCGCCGATGGAAAATGCGAGAGAATGGCACGGAGGAATGTTCAATTGGGTTTTATGAGAAGGGTGAGAATTTAGATGCGGAAAAAATTGGGACGCTGCGATTCTTTGCAGAGACGAGTCGAACCGTCCCGGATAGATTTTCACGCTGATGCGGAACGTGTTTTCGAGAAGGTGATTCTTGTAGCGGAGCAAGAGCGCCGATGGAGAATGCGAGAGAATGGCACGGAGGAATATTCAATTGGCTTTTATGAGAAGGGTGAAAATTTAGATACAAAAAAAAATTGGGACCAAGGTCTGCGCGCCCGGTCCGTTATAAAATGACGTTCGGACCTTCCTCGGTTAATCGTTTCTCCAATGAGCGAGACGAGCGTTGAACTGCGATCCTATCCGACTCTACACCAATTACCATCGAATCTGCGTTAAGTTCGTAAGATTCCACCCCGATGCATTTACTCTTGTTGGTTATCGGCTTCGCCAGGAGAATTCTACGGTTCACTCAACGAATGCGGCAGCGGGACGAGGACAATAACGGAGAACCATTGCGTGTACGGCGAAGACACGCGGTCAAACATCCGTTCGTCCAAGTCGCCGCTCACATTTTTTTCCGACTCTCCTACTTTCATAATTATAAAATTCTAATTTTCCAAGAGCGCAATTACATTCGAGATTGTCGTTTAAAATAAAAAAGAAACATAAAAAAAAAAAAAAAAAAAAAAAAAAAAAAAATCCGATCGAAACCGCACCTACTCTTGAAAGAGCACTTCCGGCTCTTCGTCGAGGACGCTCTCGGGTCACTCCGACTCGGTACGCATCGAGTCGCGTTGTTCATTCTTTCGTCATGTTCGAGGGATCATTCGGGCGAAGATCCCGATATCTCGGATAGGTTCCGTTCACACGGATTTGTGTTTGAGCATCGTGGATAGCGATTCGAGTGCCGCGCCGGAATGAAGAAGAGTCTCGAAGAATAGAGAAGAGATGCTCGAGCACGCGGACGATTCGGCACTCGGATGGAACGTTCGGGACGCTAAACGCCTCGGCGCGACCTCGGGCTCGACTTCTTCGAGGCCGAAGCGTCGCGCGGATCGCGGAGGCGTTTGTAAACGGCACGAGAGTCCGTGGCGCAGTCCGGCACGGCTCCCGAGAGAGAATCGCGTACCCGGCAAGCTCGTCGATTCTTCTTCGGCGGAATCGGCCGGTCGTGCATGCCCGAGCGTCAAGATCTTCGGCCAGGATAAGGACGAGGCAGCGTCCACCTAGCCGGCTACTGGAAGGACGAGCATGTGGGTGAAGGCTCGCGCGGGGCCTCTCCAGGATGTGTCGAAAGTGAAACTCAAGGCCTGACCGAAGAGCCGTTTGTAACATACCGGCCATCGCTTACCTCCCCGGCTACATTATAATATGTAAAGACTCGACGGAATTAAAACTGAAAGTTTTTTTTTTCTAACGCACCTAATTTCCGTTCATCCGTATTATTCCGGACGGTCGATAAGGGAATTACCATTCTTTTCGAGAACGGCTGTGTAACGATAAAAATCGAAAAAAAAAAAAAAAAATAATAATAATAATAATTACGGAATTTTTATTTGTTCGTCGCGAAGACATTGAGAAACTCCCCTCATTGAGAACGCGATGCCTCGAACGTGTATCTCGCTCCGTGCATTTATGGACGCTCGCGCGCTCTCTCTCTCTCTCTCTCTCTCTCTCTCTCTCGCCTTCCAAAGAGTAATGCCTACGTGTTAGATACGCGTAACATCTGCGAGCCGGTACCGAGGAGAGATTCACGTACCGACGTAACTTACTACCGAACGTGCCTCGTCATTGTTCATTTTTCCGCGCCCATGCACCGTGTAACGCTCTCGTATTATGTACGAACGTTACTCTCTCGTATAATGCGAATAAAATGTCGGAACACTCACACAGCCGCGCGCTCCGCGCATGTAATGCGTTCGTATTAACGCTCTACGTGAGGCACGTTGCAGCGATAGCGATTTCATTTACATCCCGGCTCGACGTTTACGCTTCAACTGGCCTTTGTACAGCCGAGACTGTTGTGTTACAAGCTTTTCTTTCTTTTTATACAAACTGTTTTCTTGCATTCATAAATGAATAGAGCATCCTTTTTGGCATTGATATTCACAGGCTGACTCCGAGGAAATTGTAGTTCCTGGAACGTTTCTGTGCTTTCAAAGGTCAATCTGGATTGAGAGAGATGGCACGATGAGGCGATGGTGGGACGAGGGGAGGGGGGGCTCGGTGTTTACAGTTCAGACGTATCTCGTGCCTTCGGACGAATCAGCCTGGCTACGAGACAAAAGACGCTGATTTTTTTCCATTATCTTCGGCGTGTATTCCATGCGAGCCTCTTGAGATTCGCGATATGCCACGGATTTCGTGTACTGCGATACCTTGAAAACGTTTTGTGCAGTTGCTTTATGAGTGTTGTGAAAACAGCGAACAATAGAGCTGTCTCAGTATCGTTGAAGCTTAATGGCTGTACGCGTGTAAACGTATTTGAAAAAAAAAAAGGTTTGTGGAAGAGAAATTGGACTAGAAATGTTCAGCTGATTTTTCGTTACTGCTATTGACCTGGCGATAAAAGTCGGCATATCCAACGGCGATGCCGTAGGCCACAATTCCGATGATGCTCAATATCACGCTTTTCTGTAATAACAATTTTCTTTTCTGACGTGACATGTCCGCGTTGCGCCTACGCGTCGACGAACGGTGCGCCGGCGGTGAAATTTGCAGATTGCGACTTCGCACCGACAATCTGTGTGAAAGCTCAGTGGGCAAAAATGTTCTCTACTCTTTACTACAGTATGTAATTAACCGCACGCGAACGCTACTTGCACGATTTACGTAATCGTCTCGTTGTACCGTTTCAATTTGCCAATGAATGTGTCGAATGTAAACTTCGCGTATCAGAATTTTTGTACCGAAAAGATTCAAAAACACATACGACGGCCAACTGAACAAAGGCACTGGCTAATAAACAAGGTTTAAATGGTTGCCGAGCAACCACTCGTCGATGCGACCGACCAATCACGACCGTCGAGAATCTTAACAGAAAAAAGTGTTTCCCGCCACCGGTGCTGCACATGTGTCGGCTGAGAGAATTAATTCCCATATACCTACGAGATCAGCTGTGTGGAAGCTGTCGGAGCCAGACTCTGCAGCGAATTACGAGGTTAGGTTGCGTGATCTTGAAATACCGACTCTTGCGAAAGATACAAGACAGTTTTTGACCAATAATTACGTGCGATTGCGAAACAATACTGGAAAGTAATTAACGAGGATGTTTCGACCGGCCAGAAATTTGGTCAAGACGATTCAGCGAGTCAAGGACTGCAGTCCAATAATACGAAGCTCGCGACAACTGTCAGAGGCAACGGAATATGAATGTATATAGTAATGAAAAATAATATCACATCTGCGAAGCTTGCAAAGCTCCGTGTTTAATCGATTTTTCATCCCAAAGCTCCAATATCTGACGAATACAAAAGAGGACCCAGCGAGGGAAGATCTCTGTATCTCGATGCCCAGGCAACAACTCCAATGGCAAGTAACAAACAGTATTTCTTTGGAACAAATGAATAATGGGAGTTTTTTTACATTTTCATTACAGGATCCTAGAGTATTGGACAAAATGATGCCTTACATGACAACGTACCATGGCAATCCACATTCCAGGACACACATGTACGGCTGGGAGACGGAGGCTGCCGTGGAACTTGCTCGCAAGGTTTATAAAAAAAATTTACCAAAATAACAGATACAAATTGATGCTGATTGCTCATAGATAATTCCGACAAAGAGAGTGCAATTATAACGTATTTACAAAACTTGGACAGGGTCCCAATAATAGTGTATGAAAATCTAATATCTAAAGTCAATAATGCTATATGCAAGCATTTCTCTGTTTTTCAATGGAAACAGCTGGAAGATGATCTAGTTATGACAATTAAACCTTTTTTTTTTTCACAACAGCAAATAGCAGACTTGATCGGGGCTGATAAAAAGGAGATAATATTCACATCGGGAGCAACAGAGTCGAATAACATAGCTGTGAAAGGTGTCGCTAGGTTTTACAAGATGAACAAGAAGCACGTTATCACAACTCAGACGGTAAGAACGTACTTTGTTATTGCGAGTGGCCTGTATATCCTCCACCTATATTTTAAACCTGCATTTTTGTTTATTAGGAACACAAGTGTGTGTTGGATTCTTGCAGAGCTCTACAGTCGGAAGGTTTTGAAGTCACTTATCTCCCTGTTAAACCAAACGGTCTGATCGACCTCGAAGAACTGGAAGCTGCGATGAGGCCCGACACTTCTTTAGTTTCTATAATGACGGTGAACAATGAAATCGGCGTAGAACAGCCCATAGACGAAATCGGTGCATTGTGCAGGTAAAAGAACAGAGAAAAAACTCGTATGTTACGGTTCTCCTTTTCTTCATATTTCTGGAGCTGACTAAAAATAATCTTACACCATTTAGACGAAAGAAAATCTTTTTTCACACCGACGCAGCGCAGGCAGTTGGAAAATTAGCTATCGACGTCAACAAAATGAACATTGATCTTATGTCAATAAGCGGTCACAAGTTGTACGGTCCGAAGGGGGTCGGTGCACTTTATGTTCGGCGAAGACCTAGAGTTCGCGTAGAACCGATTCAGAGCGGCGGAGGTCAGGAGAGAGGGATGCGAAGTGGCACCGTACCCGCGCCGCTGGCCGTTGGTCTGGGAGCTGCATGCGAGCTAGCTAATCAAGAAATGGATGTTAGTATGGGAAACATTATAAGCTTCAATGGACGACGAAAAAAAATTCTGGATCGATTACTATGTTGAATGTTCGATTGCAGTATGACAGCAAATACATCAGCTCCCTGGCCAATCGTCTAATAGAAAAGTTGGAGTTAAATCTAACGAACATCGTCCGGAACGGTGATCCAGTTGCGTGGTATCCAGGTTGCGTTAATTATTCTTTCGCCTACGTCGAAGGCGAATCCCTGCTGATGGCTTTGAAGGATGTTGCCTTGAGCAGTGGGTCTGCCTGCACAAGCGCCAGTTTGGAGCCCAGTTACGTTCTGAGAGCTATCGGTGCGTCCGAGGATTTGGCTCATTCCAGCATCAGGTTCGAAATATTAGATTACCTCATGAACTGCAAATTGTATTTCCCATCGCGTTGGAACTAATGATTGAAAATGTTTTACGTCGTCGAGCAGATTCGGTATCGGACGCTTTACGACTCTGGAAGAGATCGACTACACGGCCGATAACACTATTCGTCATGTTAAGCGTCTTAGGGAGATGAGGTAAGGGCTAGTGATAAAAAAAGGGTTATAGATAAGATATAAATAATTTATTCAAATTGCGCAATGTCAATGATCGCTGGATTCGGTACATACGAATTGATTTTTCTTTTTTTTTTTCTATCTCTCATTGCAGTCCGCTGTGGGAAATGGTAGAAGAGGGTATCGACCTGAAGACGATAAAATGGACTCAGCATTAGAGGATTTTTTTTTTTTTTGTAAGATAAATATTGCTGACTGCATCCGAAATATTAGCTAGTAGTACGAATCGGCGCGATTATTATTTTCGACAAACGAGTTATTCGTTGAATTCACGATGAAAGGGGCGATCAATCTGTCGCTGGCTCCTGGGTAATAAAAAAATTTATTTCAATTCCACTGTAACAGAAATTATTTCTAAATCATTCAGTACTTTAAAAGTATGTGGAAAAAAAAAAAAACCTTTAAAATCTGGTTTCGGTGTCTCAGCACATGCAAGCCGGATCCGTGGCTTCATCAATGTAAGATATCTTGAAACGATCCTCGTCCATGTCATGCAGTCCCATCCTGGATCGATTGGCTTCCACCAAGTGTTGAGCAATGTCTTCGAACATTTCATTGATACCCTCGCCGGTCTTACAAGACGTTTTATAAGTAGCTGAGATCAGATTATGGCATTGTTCGCTGCAACGATTAAAAAAAAGCTATGCACCACTGGAAGAACCAAAGATATTAACACAAAAATGAAATCATGAAATATTACTCGACCATAAATTTACCAGAACTGCTCCATCTCTGCGTCGGTAACTTGAGGAGTATTGTTGTCGGCGTCGCTCTTGTTGCCGCACAGAAATATCTTTGCGTTCTCGGCGTAAGTTACTATGTCGAGAAGATGCTGGGACAACAGATGAAAGGATGTAGAGTTGTCTAGAGCAAATACCAAAATAGCAGCTTCGGCGAACTTGTAGTAACTGGAAGTTACGGAAGCAACTCTCTCCATTCCTCCGGTGTCCCATAATTGCAACTGAAATAGCAATATTTTTAATCGTGCCACATTCGATTTGACTCGGTTTCATTCGGTGAGTCGATCGAGTAATTCACTAGACGACGAAAATAAAAAACAAAAACAAGCAAAAATTTTCACACCCACCCGTATTCGTCTGTCATCGACAGCGTATTCTTTATCGATATTGTCGAGTCCAAGCGTGGACTTTCTATCACTGTTTGCAACGAAGGTGTTGTTAGCGAAACGTCTGAATATCGACGATTTTCCGACACCATATTCGCCGCACAATATAACCTTTTGCTCCGTCACTTTGACAGTTGCCATTGTCCCGCGGCTTTTTTGTTCTAATTTATAATTAATGTTTCGAAGCACCTGGTAAAAAAATCGGCGTCGATGCGATCGACAACAGACCCTGCTTCATTTGTAATATATCGAACTGTAGTGTTTACGACGGGTGTAAGCTGACTTTGCGGACGTTTTTTTATGCGCCCCGTGGACGGCGATGCGTACACCTACGCAGTCCGAACGCGACTAATCGAGCAAATCGAGTTATATGTGGAAGCGCACTGCAACACAAGACAAGAATGCAGCTTGTAGCAATTAAATGCCCTGACATCACCGTTATATTTTGCGGTATCATCGGGTAATTATATCAGCATCAAAGATACAACGCGATTATGCTACTTGCACCGCATAATGATTGTGCAAAATATGAATAAAAGATAGAAGAAAAAGGGCCGCAATATCGTGCGCATGCGACGCCATGCACAATCCGAGCATCAGCTGTGTAATGTTGTGAGAACTCCCTCCATCTCGCAGCTCAACCGGCACAATATGCAAGGAAACACCGACACACAGCGCCAGACTAACTCTGTATGTAATTTCATCCATGCGTATTATTCATTGACAAGTTCTTTAAAACACTTACATCGATTTTTATTAAATTTTCTCATATAACATTTCATACAATTTGTAATAGTAAGATTTATTATCGTAATATATATTTTATATGTGTCGGTTGTGTAATGAACGACGTAACTCTTGCGGAGATGGACAGTAATAATAGTGGTAATTTAAGAACGGTGGGATTATTGTGTAGATCTCGTTTACATTATATATTAACTCGTTCAATGTTCGCTCGTTGTTGTTGTTGTTTTTTTTTTCTTTCGTTATCTATTATTTTCCGTGTCAAAGACTCGTTATGTTCGTGTACGTGAAGAATACATTATAAATACAAAGCGATCGAGCGGATTGTCTTGTAGATAGGGTGTATATATATACATTCGTATATATATAACTCTATATGTATACACGGATAAGTAATGAGACGATTTCTCGGATCCCTTTTAGTATCCTGCCAATTCCGCAAAGGTGGAGTCCATCTCGTCCGCCAACGACTTGTATCTGTCCTTGTTGATTCCCAGCTCGTCTGAAATTTTAATGAACGATTTATCAAAGACTTTCCCTTTACTTCCGGTAGTCAATGTACGTCTCTCTATCATAGTTGCGTCTAACGGAGCTGTTCTGGCTCCAAAAATAATAAAAAAAATAAGGGAATGGATAGTTAAATGGTCGGACGCGGTTTAGTTGTTACGGTTCGTTAATGGAATGGCTAAAAATTCTTCGGGCACTTCCAGGCTCTTGCAACGTTCGCTTCATATTTTATAAGGCATGTAAAAAATAATAAAATTTATCTATGACCTCTGAAAAAATTTGTTCATTCTGTTGCAACTATTGATACGCTATTCGTCTATTACCTTATCGTACAATCTCATTTAACAAGGGCTCTAAGGTTGCGACAAAAAACTGGACAATGGAGGACGGCAAAAGTACCTGGAGTGCGATCGTCTTCCCAGAGAAGCTTAAACTCTTTTTTTTTTTTTTTTTTTTTTTTTTCATGTTAAGTGTTGTCAGTATGTGCGTCAAAAATTCAATGAAACAACGATCAAAGGAGACGAAGAAACGACGAACTTTATCTCTAAGTTTTTTAATTTTTTTTTTCTTCAACTGGCAAAAACGAATAATAGTGTTACGAGTTATAAGAGTGTCCTAGCATTTTTGTGAGATTATTTATGCTGTTATTTAGTAGGCGGTAAGCTCGGCATATGTGGAATCCAAGTCGTCGCAAATTGCTTTGTGTTTCTCCTTCTGGCTGGACAACATGTCTGCAAAGATTCATCGATCGAATCGATTAGCTGTACGAATTATGAGATCAAAAAAGTCGAGCTTTACCATGCACTTTCCAACCCGCTTGATGAACATTAAATTCGCATTAATCATAAACAATCGGTATGTTCATCGAAAGAATTGTTTTTTTTTTTGTTTTTTTTTTTTATCAATGAAGCTGCGAAAAACAAAGATAGGCACGGAATGATTTAGGTGGCCAATGGCTGAATCACTGACCTTCGAGCCTGTCGACCTCCTTCTGCAACTTCTTGACGGTCTTCTCGGCGAATTCGGCACGAGCCTCGGCCTCCTTTAGCTTGACGGTCAGAGTTTTCAATTGGCGTTTGAATTCCTCGACTCTTTGGTTTGCCTAATCGGAGAAAAAAAAATTGGTTCATTCTCCAACATGACTAGGTTGTGCGATAAGAATTTTTTTATCGAATGCGAAGGTTGAGGGCAAAGCAAATTCTTTTTCTCAGTGTTTTTCCTAGGGTGTAGAATCCAAAATCAAATAGAAGTTTCTACCTTTTCTTCCGACACTTCCAAGGATTTCAAGCTGTTTCCGACAACCTTAAGTTCCTCCTCCAATTCCATGATCTTGCTGCAATTACCAGTTCGAAGATAACGTCACATAAAAACAATGTTTTCGTCGAAGATCAAGCGGACACGTGATTTATCAAATTAATGTATAATAACTTACGCTTCTCCGGACTTGACACGGTCCTCAGCGACCTCGAGCTCGTCCTCAACGAAGGCCATCTTGCGGCCAACTTCGTCCGATTTACCATCGGCATCCTCCGCGAGGAGACGGGCTTCCTTGAGCTGGTTCGTCAACTGGTCCATTCGCTCCTCGTCTTGTTGAGCGCGGTTCTCCAATACTTTGCACATACTGTTCAATCGCGCATGGCGTTATCGAATCGTACATTAAAAAAAAAAAAAACACACACACAATCTATAACACAATAAAATATCCTCAGAATTAATTTACCGGCTGGACTCGTCAGCAGCCTGGGAAGCCTCGGCGAGCTTAGCCGAGGCGGTGTTGAGACGCTCTTCCGAGCGTTCCAAATCCTCCTCGATGAGCTGGACTTTCCTGTTCAAAGCGGCAACCTCCGACTCGGCCTGAATAAATTCATTCACACGAATATCGTAGTAAATGTGTCAATTGAAAATATTTTTCACTGGACGACCATCGATACATCGAGAACATTGTTCAACATTGTAAACATATGTCGGCAACTCGCCATCGACCAGATCAACGCATTAATGACTATTGCAGTGAATAATGTTTTCCTCGATGTATCAAGAGTTTTGCAATAATCAAATTTCTTTGTACGTTCGGGCACTCACGTTGGTCAGAGATTTTTCGCGCTCCTCGAGGTTCTTGTTGGCCTGTTCGAGGTTGCCCTTGTTGGTGACAAGATCGGCCTCGACCTGCTGCAACTTCTTCTGCAGATCGCCGACCTCCTCGAGGACTTTGTCGGCGCGCATATTCGCCTCTTTGGCCTGACCCTCGCAGGTGTCGGCCTTGTCCATGGCATTGTCCTTCTCAAGCTTCATCGCTTGCATCTTCTTCTTGATCGCGTCCATGGTGGCGGCTTTTCTGTGACTACTTTCCTCACGAGACTAACGAGTTTGCTGCAATTCGATTATCATTGTTTCCCCATTAAACGCACGACAGTTATCGACGACTCTCGCCGATAAACCCTTAACCTTTACATCGAATATAAACACGAGGCATGCAGTCAGGTGTCGTTAATCGTCACTCGTTGAAAACCCACCATTATATCTTCGTCACAACTGAAATCGAAAGCGTCTCGATAATCACGAAGATACGAACCTCATATCGAAATATCTGCGAATCCCAATTCTCTTCGCTAATCTTACTAAATCGACTCTTCGACCGTTGTGACCCCGGCAAGATGCAGCGATTCGGATTCGACCACGAGTTCGTTAAAAATTGCTACCGATTTGTCTATGCAGAGACCGTCTGCACGGAATGTCTTATTTTAGAATAACGAGGAATTCAGACAAGGGCGGAACGACCGAGTCGCGTTGGTTCCTAGTGGCGAACGTCAATTATTGACCTTGAAGTTCGAGTACTCATCGATAATCGTCCACGAATCGTCTGCAAATCGTTGACCGATGATTCGTGAAAAAAAAATAAAAATATATAAAAAAAATAAATAAAAAATTTCAAATAAAATTTCATGATATTCCCTCGGTTGGTCCGATTACTTTGGAGGGTCTCCATAGAGCGGGTGTCTACGGAAATAGAATGCTACCACCGAAGTCTATTAATATAATCGTGGACCGAGGTTGGCTAACGGGCGGTTCGTGAGACGAACGGGCTAACTGGAGGAGAGACGCGCGCGGATCTCCGTAACCCAGAAGTTCGAGCTTTACTTGGCCGCCAACGCCGGCCGACATCCGATCTAAGTGCCCGCTCTCTTTATTTATAGACTTTCCGAAAGTTTGCGAAACAACGCGGCTCGTCGAGGACGACGAGAGCCGACCGACTCCTCGACGATTCCAATTAATTTTATACAAATGCAATTGGAAAAATACCGTCCTCGCACAGCGACCCCGCGCCTCAAAGCTTCTTCTCTTCGCCCGGAGACTCGAACCCTCTTCACGATAAAAATTACCAGCAGAACGAAAAAAATAAAGAAAAAAAGAAAAAAACTTCATTTACAGCTCGGTCACGAGACTCTTGTAACTCCGGGAACAATGCCGGACCGAGTGAAATTCCGAGATTGAATTATTTTTGGGCGGCGAAAAAAGCTTCCGACTCGTCGCATCGTTCTCGAGTCCATTGACTTTTACTGCACAACCTGTTGACCCGTCTCACTTTCTTACTCGATTTCGCATTGTTATTCTGTTATTCCGATTCCCCCGACGAAACAATGTTACTCGAGAAGCAACGGTGTTACTGGAGTGTAGAAAATAATGTTTCGCTCTCGGCGTCTCGTCGTTTCTCGTTTGTTTTGTTTCCGATATTTGTTACATCGCGTTAATCACACAAACTGAAAATATCTCGTTTGTTATATTGTTAATTCTACTTACGACATTCTAAAGCATAAGAAGCGGTACAGAAGCACTGTTATTATTTTGCGTCACGGTTCTTCCGCGTCGCGACTCCGCGAAGCCCTTTTTCTCGCAGTTGCGAGATTTCCGTCGGTGCCGGGAGAAGACGATGCCTCGCAGGAGCGGTGAGCAGCAGCCATTCCAACTCGACGATATCACACTCGCGAATTTTTTGTCCCATTTTTTCCAGCTGTGGCAGTAGCAAAGCTCAATTGCAAGGCTTATTAAAGTGCGAGCGGAACACACATCGATTAGAAATATTTGGAGGTCGGGAAAATTTTTTTTAAATCTTTCCGAATGACGACGACGATGATGATGATGATGATGATGATGATGATGATGATGGAAAAAAAAATGTTTGATACTCGTGATAGGAGAACACTTACCTACCCGAGCTAGCAGAGCGACGCGAGACGAGTGCCGTCCCGACGCTTCACGACGCCAAGCTCCCAAAAGTCGCGGGTGGGGAACCCAAAAATGGCGAGCCACCACACATCGCCCTGGACGTCATACGTGGTTTCACGAGCATCGCGTAGCTTCTTTGCAGGGCGTGCGCCATGGAGGGGGCGATTATCGTGTTTATTTCTATTGCTTTGAAAAATCTGTTTTCTCCGGCGCTTTACGCCAATGCGAGTCAAGCCCCGCAAGCTCGTGCGTCTCATCGCGTCCGAAACGATGCGATTTGGAAGAAAAAAAAAAAAAAAAATCACCATCGTGAGTTTGGGGTCGCGTGCGCAAATACGCGGCGAGCGACGCGGAGGGGTTCGCCGACGCTTCGGGACCGGAAGTCCATCGGAGGATTCTCCGTGCAACGCATTGCGGCGTTGAAATTTTCGATTTTTCGAAAAATAACCGATCTTGTATATCGGCAAAGAATTTGCTATGATTGTGTACTGCTCGTTGGAATTATCGTAGAGAATAATGAGAATCTGGGGAGGAGGCGAAAATATTGATCTGTGCTCCGGAATCGGAAGTCGATTGCAGATGTGTCCGATTTCGATTCACGTTCATATTGAAGATTAAAAAAAAATGATTCTTTGAATTGCGGAAAAATAAACATTGATGTGATCGTGTATTAACAATAGTAATATCGTAATAAGCGCATACTATCTCGATATTTAATGAGCTTATTATTTGGAAGTCCATTATACTTCACACAAAGTCGTAAAAAATGCGCTTATCGAGGGCGCGCCGTTGAAGCAATCGTTACCATTTTTTTTTTTTAGTGCGAAGAGCGCACGAGCTTTTTCTTCCTCGGAGGCAGACGATGACTCACGCATCGAAATAAGGGAGGCAAAACGAAGGATGGTTTTAAAGTGCACGACTCCAGGTTTACCCGTGACTCGTTTTCGCACTCATGCATTAGAAATTTCGGTGGGCTCTTTTCGAACCGCCGGGATGAATATATCTCGTCGCAGTATCGTTGCCGTAACAAGAAAGCTCAGGCACGCGAGGAGTGTTCAGTGGGTTTGGTAGATGGTAGCACGATGCGGATTTAAACGCTTCTAAGCCAGAGAAGCTCAACGATCCTACGACCGCAAAGTCTTCCCAAAGTCTGAACTCATCTCGGTATTAGTGGCGGCTCGAGCTCCGCGTTAGTAACATCAGGTTTCACGATTAAAATATTATACAACTATTTGGCACCGCCTATGGATTAATCCACCATTCAATCGTCGACGATGTCTTCATTTTTTTTTCTTCAATTTTTGCGGATCATGTTACCCGCGGAAATATACCGGGAACTTTATTTTTGGTAGCAATGAATTGCTGGTATCAATCAATTCTTTTTTTGGTTGGTGATTTAAAGAATTTCTTCGCAGCTCCATTTTTATTTCAGGGTGTTTATCCTTGAGCCAGCAAATAATACCGGTTACATTCCACGGATGTGACGCGCCATCCAATTATTATTAATAGGCAAGAAAAATTATTATGCGTCAAAAAATTCATTGCTGCTATTGATGAATTGTTTTTTTGGGTTCGCATTTAAAGAATTTTTTTTTTTTCGCTCCATTCTTCTTCAGGGTGTTTATCCTTGAGCCATTAAATAATACCGGATAGATTCTACGGATGTGACGCGCCATCCAATTTTGGTTGTTAGCCAACAAAATTCGGCATGCGTAACATTAGCGGCCTCCTGGCCCGTTCGTCCGAGCATACAGTCTTACCGGGGAAATGTGTCTCCCAAGAATAGGATTTGGTAACGACACGGGGGAATTCTATTTATAACGTTGTTAAACATTCAGAGATGTATAGGACGAGGGAGTGGGGCGGAGGGAGACTTATCGGCGAAGATTACGCGAATTCGACAGTGGATTCCTCCGCGGCTCGAATTCGTCTCGAGATGAATCGCGACTCTGTGAGACGATCCGTCTCACTCCTCGAGGTACATCTTGACGATCGCGCAAACTCAAGACATTGCCAACCGATATCGCCACGCTGAATTTCCATTCTTCGATCACACGTGGCCTTGCAGTATCGAACTTCAAACTGTCGAAAGATACTCGTCCACTTACGCAGTGACACTTGCGCCAATTTTTTATAATCGGTTATCGAAGAGACGCATCTTCGCGAGGGCAAAGTTCGATCAAGCTATTTTACAAATTGCAATGGAAAAGACGACCTACAGTCGTTTACAATTTCCCGTTTAAATTCGATATCTTCAGAAGTGTATTCGTTTAATCGATGTTGTGACTATAAATTCTTCGCTGCGTGGGTGTCGAGTGAAAAATAAAAGCAGACAACAAGCCTACCGAAAATTCCTGGCACAGAAACCGAGACCTGTGTTCCACTTTCGTTTCGACTTCGATAGACAACACACGTTTAGTATTAAAAAATAACTTCGAACAATGATAATGGTGTCTTACATTTCATCTTTGTATCTGTAACGAATATATATCCGAATCTTCCGGCGTTTGTTTTGACTGTTGAACGATATTCATGCTCGTCGTACATAAGGGAAGGATTTTCTTTTCAATAACTTCACTTGAATGACACAAATTTTTCGATCCTTTGCTATACTTTATTTTTCGCTTTAATGCTCAACATTTTATTTTTTTCATTTTGTTATTAAAAAAATTCCAATCTTTACGAATACGTTTCATTATTTTTTCTTCCCTTTATTCCACCATATGCGTGCGGCGGTTTAATATTCAGGTTAGGCACTCGGCGACAATGGATATAGTACAGAAAAAAAATCGTCGATGTGTTTACAAGAATGCGCGATAAATCGTTAAATCGAGAAGATATATCAGAGCTACAGTGACGCCTTCGACTATGCGTTCGAGACGCGAGACATCCGCTTTCTATACTAATGATTCGAAACATTTTTTTTGTCCCCTCATTTTTTTTTCATTAGTCGCTTTTATTTTTCGTCGATATACCGACTAAACGCGCGAAATGCCGTACCTATGAGTGACGTCGCGACGGACGTTATTGCATATTTCATTTGTCCATTCTTCGCAAGCGCGCATTCTTCGATTATCGTCGCTTGTTCACATTTTCTTTCTTTTCTGACGCTGCGATGAATTTTTTTTGTTTGTTTCTAGCAAGGAGAGAACATATATATCTATATATATAAGATGCTCGCGGCATCGATATTTGCTTATTTATAGCGTAAATTAAAAATAGCAAAGTTTTTTTTTCATAAGCATATAATATCTATACGATACAAAAGCGGACGCTGCGACTTGGAGCCCCTAATGGACTTCCGGTTACTTATAAAATCTCTTCTTCGCAAGAATCCAGACGTAAAAATCATTTGGCCGAGGTGAATATTGTTGCAATGCTAAATTTGTGGTCGATTACACAATGTTCGTACCCGAATTACACATGTAATGCAGCAATTGTTGATAATGCGACGCGAAATATAAGAACAACAAAAAGAGAATGCAGACATATTTGTTTTGTACGGAAAATTTTTGTTAATAAATCCGTCACATCTAAGCTGCGGACGTCAGCACTTTGTTCATTCTACGTTGAATTTTATAATGCTACAGGTATCTCAGTCGATACTCTCTTAGAGTTTGTGGGTATCGCGCTTGCGAGAAGAAATCGTCACAGGAATGTTGTTGCTTTTTTTTTTACTTAAAGCGGTGATGTGATTAATGAAGTAATTGCGAACAATTCGTTCGTCCCTCTCGATACGCTTTGACGAATTTGTTTTGTTTTTGTGGAAACGTTTTTGGACGAGATGTGGTGAAGGTTTCCACGTGTGGTGGCAGTGTCATTTCAGAGCGTGCTCTAAACGCCCGAAGACCCTTGTTAATATCCGGCGAGGTCGGCGATTGTTTGATCCATCTCGTCGGCGATCGCTTTGTACTTACTGCGCTCGTTCGTCAGCTCGTCTGTAACGACAAAGGAAGGGAGAATGTATTAGTGGGCACGATTGTTAGTCGGACAGAAAGGATCAGAGGGAATCTTATGACTCTATAATTTAGGATCCCTTTTTCTGATAAGGTGATGTTTCAGAATTCTCACATCGAATAACGGTACTGATAAACCCCTCATTTTTCTTCACTCCAAAGAAACTTTTCTTTGCTCCAAAAAGTTCTGATGCAAGTCTACTTTAGCGAAAAATGGGGGAGGTACAAATAATAAAAGTGTCGCAATATAATATCATTTTTTTTATCATAGATTAATTTTAATTACAATAATACAAGTAACAGTTAACTGGCCCGTATCGAGGGCTGGATATCTTGTGACGCGTGTATGTAGTGTACGGTTGGTGGAGTTGAATAGTAAGGCGCGGCAAGTGGACACCAAAAGAGTCCATTTAGCCGACGAGCTCGGTGAAGGTGAGGTCCAGGTCGTCGCAGATGTATTTGTACTTCTCTTTCTCGTGGACGAGTTCGTCTGAAAATGAAGTCGGAACATATGAGACGTTTGATGCAAAGCCACAGGCGTGACGATAGTTTTTCATTAAATTCCTGTAAACGAATGTCGTGGTCGTTGGCATTAGACGGGTTAAAAGCAGAAGCGTGGACGTAACTTACGGAAATAAAATCGTTAGAATAAGCGAAATCTAACAAATTCACAAGCAATCGAGTCGCTGCTCCGAAAGCAGTTTAAACTCCGTACAGCTCCTCGAACGCTACGTCCAAGCCGTCACCGATCTCCTTGTACTTCTCCTTCTCGGCAACCATTTCATCTGCAAGAATTTCTCATTATTACCGATGCGCCGAAGCGTTCGCACAATGTTTGACCGACTTTACGTTTCTGGATCGAGGACAATAGTGCGGGTGAAATTTCGTATGGAAATTATGTTACAACTTTTATCTTCAATTAAATTACAATGTCGACATTTATACTATAATAGTAACAAGAAAAAAGAATTCGTAGGATGAAAATGATTTTCAATCCCGACATAGTACAAGAGAGATTATCCAAGGAATTCATAGCTCATTAACAGTGTCATATCGAAGGCACGCGTTACGTATCTCTCTGTACAGTGACCATACGGTTGATTGAGTGAAATTGAATGGAGATCAGTTATCGCGTAGCCAAGTTGGCCTTGACGTTAATAGGATTGCAACTCGGGGTCATGGGCTACTAATCCATGACGAATCGGATGTCACATAAACGTTTATCGGTGGGCTCGGATGTACCATAGGTTGCAGTTTGCCAACATGAATATCTCGTGAGGAAAGAAACATTTTTTTTTAAAACATTGACGGGAACACAGTGTGCGACGCTATCACGGCATACTCAAGTCGTAAGTTAGAAAATAAAATCCATAGAACATTGAGGGACGTTACACTTACTCACCGTGGGTTCTGGTATACGTACCATTTTTACGCCTCGTCTCATGCTGTTATGATAACACTCTTCTAACAGCAACTAGTCGGGTTAACGCCGCAGATATATAATAGTGTTATTACGGACAAACTCAACAACGGAAAAAATCAAACAAAAACGACACAGCACTCGGGTTTGGTATTTTTTTTTCCAAAATCAAAATATATTATAAACAGATTTATAATAGTAGCAATATGTATAATAATTATTATTACAATGATATTAGTTGATATTATCATTCCATTCGTTTTCATTAATATTAAGTAAATTAATAAACTAATTAATAACTGAAGTATCTTTTTTAGCAAATTTGTTGTCGTTTGTTGCTTTATGTTGTTCAATGTATAGAAATAATAAAAATCAATAATCGGACGTGGAATCGTATTGTGCTTATGGTGTTTACTCGCGACAGGGGAGAAGAGCCGACACTTGATTCGCGTAGTTCGACATTGGTTTTCTTTTTCATTCTCTTCGTCCGTATTTCATACCATATTGTTCATATTCGCGCGTTTATGTGTCTCATCTAGTGTAAAAAACCTTGTTACGCCTCACGACTTTCGCGACACCCGTAACTCTTTCGTGCTATCCGCATGCTACGATAGATCGTGATATACAAATTTTAGGATAAATGGAATCCAGTCGATGGATACCGAATAGGGCGAAAATTCATGAACTTTTCGTTCATGTCGAGTGGAAGATGTATGCTTCGTTGTAAGAGTTCGTAGAAAAAAAAGTTTGTAACAAAGAAATGTAGATGTGCGTCATATCTTTCTTTCTTTAGGGGCAATAATTTAAATAGGGCAGTAAGTACGGGTCAAAAAACGCACTCCGTTGAATTAATTTCGTTATGAAACACTCTCCCAAAGTAAACTGATTATCAAAATGGCACGTCCCTGTGCCTCAAGTTGGATTGGTCGTGACAATCGTGAATATGCGTATCAATATTATGTACAGGCACGAAGAATACGTATCATGCGCCTCCATTGGAAGAACAAGCTCGCACTCTACTGACAAAATAATATATACGCTATGAACGACGTTGATAATTTTGACAATTTTTCATTGCACGTATTTCCTACTCGATTGTACAATTTTATTTTTACGGTGCAACGGGAGCGTGTGAGCTCTCGCTCGTACGATTTCAGGAATGCGAACAGTCTTTTTTATTTTTAGTGTGTTAATTTTAACTCGGCCCGTTTACATTAAACTTCTCGTTCGTATTGAGCCTTTTGAAATGCGCGGAATGTAGACGAAACACGAGCACGCCGTTTCTCTTTACTGAGGAAACTGCTACGGTCGCTGCACGTATTCCAATTTCTAATTGCCCCATATTTTCATGTTGTTCTTTTCTTCGTGTCTCTTCGTTTGCTTCCTCAATATGTTTTTTTTGCAGGCACACATCGATCATTTAACACACAAGCAGGCACATTCGCACAAACACACGGTGGACGGTGGTGTTGAGGGGGGAGAAAACGGCTAGCCTAAAGACTGCATTGTGTCCGTAATGTTAAGGGTGCACCAATATTATAGCGCACGCCAATTAGTTTTCTTTTTTGTTTTTCCACCGCAACACACGAATTCTACATGTTCTGGATGTCATGCAGGGTCGCCTCCATCTCTTCCTGCAGCAATTTGTTTTTCTCTCTCTCGGCGACGAGGTCGTCTGTAAATATTACTCGTTAGAGGCACACACGCCACACACACAATGGCAAACTGCGTGGGTTAAAAAAGGGCTTTTTTTTTTAAATCGACACAACTCGCGAGGGGCGATTAGTTTGCCAAATATTTGGTGGATTATCGCTTTGTGTGTTGGGTAGTATTGTCGTATTTTATCATCGATTTGTACGCTCGAAACGTTGAGTAAAAAGCTGTTGACGTTTTCATCAGTCAATTAATTTTTCTACTCCTGCACAACGGAACTCGCATAAAGCGCACTTCCGCACCAGTGACTCATTGTTTGTAGCGTAAACTTGAGTAGAGTCTTGCCTATGCAGAAACGGAGACTTATCCCCCATCTAGATTATTTTTATCCACGTTTTCTTTTTTTTTCTTAACGAAGTACAAAACAAAGGTAATAGTACTCAATGGTGAGTTTGAGACAATCAAATTGAATCTTAGTGCGAAAAGTGCGATAAAGGTGATATGTGTGGACAAGAATAAAAAATGATAAGCAAGTTTAACGTACCCTCGAGCCTGTCGACCTCCTTCTGGAGTTTCTGCACCGATCGTTCGGCGAACTCAGCGCGAGCCTCAGCCTATAGAAATCGAAAATAATTACAATCAGAATAACATATCAGATTCGCAAGGATACTGCTGTTAAAGAAGACCACAGCAATCACAAGTATTAACTTAATAACCATGCATTCAAGTTTTATAATTCTCATTCTTAGATTACTGTTAATTTAGCAAGTAGTAACTCTTTAAGAAAAAAAAACGACAAATTCGCACTCCCGTACCTTGAATATCGTCGTGTAGTGTGACGTAATCATCATTGAGTGAAATATCAAGTGAGAAAAAATTGAGATTGATGTAGGACAATGTGTTTTTCTTCTATTCTTTAAAATTTTATTCTATTACGTTTTATTTCTTTTCTTGTATTGAAATGAAAAAAAATTGGACTGTTCTACGGAAAGACTCGATTGCATCGAACTGTATTTTACCTCTTTCAACTGGCTGTCGAGTATCTTGACCTGGCCTTCGAAGGTTTCCTCCCTCTGTGTTGCCTGGTATTTAGTGAAACGCACAAAAGACAAATAATCGTTAGTAGAAAGCAACAAAAAAGTGACGGACGTTTTTCGCCCGCGACTAAAATGATTATACAGCCGATTGGAGATCCCATTGGGCTCGTTCTCTTCATGGATATATCTAATCCACGTGTTCCCCTTTCAACTACTATACATTATCCAAAATGGTTTTTAGTCATTTTCAATATTTAAAAGTTTTAGTCTGTTGCAATCAAAAGCACGCCAAACTGCGCAAAAAAACAGGCACTCCCGCAGGACGTGTACCTCCTTTAGACGAGTGGTGAGTGTCTTAATTTGGTTCTTGTATTCCTCCTCACGCTGGTTGGCCTACGTACGATATTTCAACATTAAGATCGTGTTTTCTTTGACAATTTTTCTCCAGTGATTTTACACCGACAAATTATAATTTCCCCCAATTATTTTAATTATTTTTTTAATCCTGTGATTTTTGTATAAATTTTCGAAAAATTTAACTCCGTTTCAGTTACGTAATTCTTACCTTTTCCTCAGAGACTTCGAGGGACTTCAAGTTGTTGCCAACGACGCGGAGCTCCTCCTCTAGCTCGACGATTTTACTGCAAAAAAAATCGTTTTCTCTCTTAGTCCATATATTTTTCTTTACAGCCTCCGAAGTAGTATTCCTATGCCGTGGCCAACGATCGAACGTCATACGAATACTAGAGAATGTCGATGTAGTACCGAACGAAGCCGTTCCACCGAACAAATTAAATATTAACAAAAATTCATGCGCAAAACACAAAACTTACGATTCTGACAGTTCAGCCTTTTCCTCGGCGCGTTCTAGGTCTTGCTCCATCATGACTAGCTTCCTGGCGACCTGCGATCAACAGCCATACGAGTCATGCCAAAGCAAACATAAAGTAAGTGAAACACATTTTTGGTGTTGCGTGCGATTTAAGAATTCCCTAATTGGCGCGCGAAACCAAATTAATATAGTTGTCTCCTCGTTGGATGACGATGAGACTCAGCTCTGCTATCCTGCTCTGCGGGTTTTCGATTAACAAAGCGCCAGATCACAAAAACAAATGAACTAAAAAAAATATCACTAGCGGTAGGAGTTATAGAATCCCTACTTGGTAGGTGCGTTACTCGGCACGGAATAGAATTAAAACAACGAAAAATCTCGATTCCCTCCAATTTCGATCACGATTGAAAAAAAAAAAAAAACTCGTGCAACAAATGTTTGCGAAATTGAAACGATTTGATAAAAATTTGTAATGAAATTTCGAGAATTCCCCTCATGACTCCGGACGAATTTAGAGGGTCGAGAAAGTTCTACGGCTAAAAAATAGTTAAACGATAAACAGCTACACAGTGAAAAATGAAACTCGATAAAAAACAACAACAACTTCATTCGATGGATAGGAACGATGCTTACGACTCTCCAGCCTCGGCACGTTCCTCAGCACGTTCAAGATCGGCCTCAACCATGGCCAATTTACGGGCGACCTGTGTTCAACGGACATAGATGTTTCCTCTTATTCAACGAACTTGAATTACGTTTGAAACAGACTCGACGTGCAAAACCAGTTTAACTCGCGATGAAAATTTCGAATTCTACTTTTGTCAGATAAAATAGAATTTAAAAAAAAATTTCGATTTTTTTTCTCTTTATGGAAACCGAGAAAAAGTTAAATGGGTTTTGCAACTCGAAGAGCGCAGAATCGCGCTGTATGCATTTATCCACGATAAACGTACGTCGAACTGCAAACCTTTGCGGTCGCTCGCGAGCACAGTGCTATCGTTTAGATCAAACAAGCTCGGCAAACGATTCGTTTACGCGAGCGCAATGCCATTAAATTTCTCACGAAGCATTGAATCTCCACCGAAGGTTTGGCGAAGCTTTAGCTTGCCAATTTATTTCCTGTCATGTTAAAACACTGTACTCGCGAGTCTCGTTGGATGCTGGGTACACAGCACAAAGCACAACTCCACACTCGGTTGCTGTTAGGAAAAAATAAAACAAGCCGCCGATGGTGTCAGTTGAATTGGCGTCCATTGTACTGCGATTGGGTTATCATACAGTTCTGTCCAATTACTGATTAAATGGAAAAACAAAATAAACTCTGATTTCGATTAGATAAAAATTGAAAAATTATTAAATTCGTGGTATTTCCCTACTTTTGCTCGTTCCCGACTTACACGAATTTTCCATTCTTATTTACTCTGTGATTATATCCAGTTTCGTTATATTACTAACTACTTGCCTCCGTTTCGTTGTCCGCTATCACGGGAAGAACATCGATCGTCATTGATTTTTTGTAAATCAATTATTTTTTTTCAATTCAGAGTTCGAGTTCGGAAAAAAGAAAGAAAATATAAATCCGGCTGCAATCGCGCTCTCGCGTGTAGGATCGTATGAAAATATTTTCGAGTTACATTTCCATCCTGCCCTCCCTCCGAAATATGTTCCGGAATTCACACCACAAATAGAACTATCGATCTCCGCTAACACTCCATAAAAATTTCATACATTTGGCAACTTCGTGAACACTATAACCGATTGCTTTTCTATGAATATGTTAAGTTTTTTTTTTTTTTTTTACCGCTTAATATCTTTTCCGTTAATCGTGGACAAATAATGTTTCGATAGTTTCTCGGAGTGTTCGATCGTCTCTGGATGTTCGTTGACGATCTCTCCTCGTCATCAGCGAAACACTCTACTCCCCTTATTGACGATAAAAATTCCACAAGCGAGTCGTTAATATTATGTTACGATGAGATCCGCGTTGGATCTTCGTGCACAACCATAAGTACCCCTGAACAATTTAGTAATTGATTATAATTGTTATTCGACACATTTGCCTTTTTCCTAATTCACTGAGATTATTCGCTCAATCTATCCACCAATCTACCCTCGCCTTATTCGAAATAAAACAAAAATTCTCGTCAACAAATTTTTAAATCTCGCACTTGAAACTTCTCCACTAGCAGCACCACTTGTTGCGTCAATTGCGCAATTTTTTAAAACTATACTTCCAATTTTGTTTCTTTCTTTTTCATTTCATTACGTGAAATTCGACGATTGAGCTTTTAATTATATGTCGCGTTAGGCAATTGTGCTGTGCACTGGCCCTTCTAATCGGTATTCACACGCGATCACTTTTTTGTTGTTTTTTAAATCTCGTTCCTCGTTGTTTTCAATGATTATGCTTTATGCAAGAGCGATGGAGCAACGCTAACACGGATATTAGCGCAGTCATCGTTCGATGTTCTCTATCACAATATCTCTTTCATTTTGTCGATTCTACCTAAGACGTGGCTTAGCTGACGAAAGAGGATCGAAAGAACAATGTTTTTTTTTTTTTTTTTTTTTTCATTCGTACTTTGCGATGTTTAGCACAGCCGCGTGTACCGAAGATTTTTAAATGGCTCGAAAAAAATCGAGCGACACACGAGCGAACACACAGCGAGTTAGGGTTAGGCACTTCGCTATCGACTAGGAACCATCACTGCAGCCACGTTTGATCGCTGTTGCGGGTTCTCGAACCTCATCGTATTTCTTGTCGGCCTCCTCGGCGAGGAATCTAGCCTCCTTCAGCTGGTTCTCGAGAGCGTCCATGCGCTCCTCGTCGGCCAAACTGCGGTTCTCGAGAATCTTGCGGGCGCTTTATACAACGAATCAATGAGAAAAACGAAAAATTTATTAAAATCATTTTTCATAAATTTTGTATAGAATAAACGAGCGATGATTCGGGCTGTGTCGGCTCCGCTACTCGACTGCTTCACCTGCGAAATCCTGGAAATAATAATTGACCAACGATCCCTCCGGTAATCTCACTCACGATACACCTTTTTTCTTTGAAAGCACCTCTGCTCAATTTATGGTCTTTTTTTTTACAGCAGCTTTGTTTCTATTATTTTTTTTTTAATATTCATTTTTTTTTTTTTTAAAGGAAAAAAAATGGTACGTTGTTCTACAATTCACGCGGATGTGTTGTTGGCGGCGTTATTTATAAATGAAGCCAACGACAGAAAGTTGAGATTCAAGGCGTACATGGTTAGCGATCCATATACGACGAAAAAAGATTGATGGATATTTTGTATTTTTTTTGTTGTTATGGGTTCGTGAGTAAAGGTACTTTGGAAAGATCGTCGATCGGTGTTTCTCGCAGGACGATATGTTTACTCGTCGATCCAAATGACCCACCTCCTCGTATTTTTTATCCGCCTCCTCGGCGATGAGCTTAGCTTGCGACAGCTGTTGTTCCAGCGAGGAAACTCGGTCATCCTCCATGTTCGTGCGGTTTTCGAGTGCCTTGCGTATCCTATCAATATCATGGAAAATTTCAATCGTTCGTACATGGAAAGAACAAATCCCCCTCCCTTCCGACTCTGCCTTCGTTGAACGTCACGCAAGCAGGTAACCGTGACATCAATTTTATAGCCCTCTCACGTTATCGACTATGCAAATATTGCCGACTACCGGCGAAATTCCCGTGGGTGAAGTTGCTTGACCGATGGCTCGCGCGGTTCTTTCAATGTCACGAACGGCAGGTTCAATAATCTTATCTGCTACAAGTTACCAGTGCAATTTTACCGACAATCAAGTGTTCGACTCACGAGTTTAATTTGTGACTTGCAGCGACAATATTATTCATTCCTGCACATTATTATTTTTCTTTTTCTTTTTTTTTTTTTTCAATGAATATTTTGTACGAGCGAATGACGATTTTTTTTTTGTATGCAATTGATGATGATTAATGAGTTCTCGGATCGTCTATGCGTCAGGTGTTTCTCGACGTTTGGATCAACGACCGGAAACAAGGCGCGTCCGGTGCCATCTATAAATCCATTTAAAAGAGCCATTGCTGGGCACTCGCGTCTCCGAATAGAGAACGCATTGACGAGTGCACTCGAATCGATCGTCTTTAGCTCGTTAAAAAAAAAATCAACCGCATCGACGACCAAGATACAGCGGTGAGACTAAAGTTTCCGTGTGTGCTGAACGTGTCGTATTTTTCCCGCCACTCGGGCCCTCACTTCTTCTTTATCGAAGCCTCTCCGAGCGATTGCGGTGAAGATACGACGTCGCTGAATCGACTATGAGTCACGAACGCTTTATCGAGTAATCTGTTGACGCGATAAAGTAACGCCAGATAAAAACATCCCTGATCTTGATCGTCGAAGGGTAAATAATCTTGATTCCCCTCCGAATCATCTATAAACTTGTCTCGATGAGCGAGTAAACTGTTCAGTTTTTTTTGTTTTTTTTTCACCCCCTCTTCAAGCCATATTTGATGAGTTTCTTCAATCCCAATTGTGATATTTTTTTCAGTGAACTACTCGACGCTTTATATTCGTAAATGTATGCAGTTTGATTTTTTTTCTTTTTTTTTTTTTTTTTGGTAGTCAAATATTAAGACATTTGAAGGCGCTATAAAAAGTTCATGTTCCGCTAAAAACTGACCACAGGTTCCTTCGACATTTCCTTTTGCGTTGAACCGCGACAGGAAGGAGCACAGAGATATGAAAAAATATATATATCGTGAGTAACGATAGGTCTGATGTATATTTCTTTGTGAAAAGGTTAAAATATTTTTTTGTTTACTCGATGCATTGAGGCGACCTCAGAATTCGATAAATTCCCATGTTATGTGCTCGTTTAATTAATTAATTCCCAGGAAGCTCTCTCGTTCCCCAGTTTACTCGCTCGACTCCTCGGAACAGTTCGAGGGAAAGAAAGATAAATAAAGATAACCGATGAAAGCAGTCTCTCGTCGATGAGATTGCTTCTTACCGTTCGCTCTCATCGGCAGCTTGGGAAGCCTCCGCCAATTTGGCAGTGGCGGTGGCGAGACGCTCCTCGGATCTCTCGAGATCCTCCTCCAGCAATTGAATGCGACGGTTCAGGGCGGCGACCTCGGATTCGGCCTGAAAAACGAAAACGAATTGCAAACATCAGTACATTGTTTTCCTAAGAAAATATAATTTTTTTTCGTAACTTAAAAAAAATATATATATTGAACCAAACACTTCCATATATCTATTCGACCTCGATGCTGATATTTTTAGAGACACAAACTTCAAACACGCTCCGTGTTTGCTTAATTAACTGCTCTGCCGATGCTTTGCTCTGCGCCGAAGCTTCGTTCACCGGTGACCCACCCAAAATTCGTCGAGCCGGAACGGAGTTCGCGGGCAAGCGAAGAACCCCGATAGAGTTCAATCGAAACTGAATCACAAAACGCGTCATTCCTCTCTCCGCGCTACCGGAAATCCGTTCGTAATCACGTCGGAGTTTCATGGCGTTTAGTCAGTTCCCAGGCTTATTTTAAACCTTTTTTTTTTTCATTATTATCTTCCGTGTATTTGCATGCAAATCGGAGGGATCGCCGTCGACAAAGATTGTTCAATGTGTCCGGAGCAAACAGAAGCAGCTTCAAGCTTCGAGGTACTTAATTAAAAACTGCTAAAAGATTATGAATAGCGTGCGCAATCCCCGAGACTTATCATTAAATTACATTCCGACCGGCGGAAGCACACGGTAACGGATCTTAATTCTCAACGTCCCGGTTTACGTTCAACGCCAATGGTTTCCGTGCAAAGCGAAGAGCGTAGCTTGCAGTTGAAACAAAACAATTTTTTTCGCAGTATCGAAGTTAACTCTGCGAGTCAATCTACGTGCCTCTGATCGTCAGCGAATCGTTACGATTTCATAATCGCGTTTCGATTATCGACGAGCTATTAAATTCGTTGGAAAAAAAGATTGCAAGAGTACCGAGCTGGCGTGGAGTTTCCAGCGACGGCCGCCGGCACGGAACGCGCATGGCCGCGTGTGTCGGCTCAACCGGGCACTCTAATATTCATGCTAAAGAATAGCTGCCGTGCCATGCATACTGTGTTCCTCGAAACATTCGACCGCTCCCACGAGACCGCGACGTTCGAATTAAAATATTTCCAACCACTGCCCCTCAGTCAAAGAGTGGAAGAGATTTTTTTTTTTTTTCTTCTTAATCTTCACATCGAATCATAATTTTCTCATCGATAAATTCAAACGTTATTTCAAATATTTTTTCCTTTACTTTGGGTGAAGCGAAACGAATTTTTGCGTCTCGGCTATTGACATGGCAACGTTAAATTTAACTCGGCGTCCCGGTGGAGTACAAAAACATTCCGCGCCACGGTCAATTTATTCCGAATGTGTTTCGTCAGGCAGCGAGGCAGGTGCGTAAGCAAAAATTTGCCGACGGGGAATATCGAAAGGGTTCGACCGGTCGCGCGGTGCGTTCAACAACAGCGCCTGAAAAATCTAAAAGTCAACGGTGGTTTGTAAGAACGTGCGCGGCAGGAATCGAGCTTGAATGAAAGAAAATAATATGTTGATTGTGAGCGAGGTGATCTGGCGCCGCGTGCTCTCGGAGGAGTGTCTCCGTAAGCCTCGAACGTTTTATAACGGTCAATTACGTAATGCGTCACTGTTAATGGTGCAATAATGCCGGCTTTACGAGCCACGATATTACGCTTCCCGTAGAACAATTAGAGACCATTTTTCTAGCGTCCGACGAAGGTTCACCCACCTTTAATTAACATGATAAAACACGTGAGACTATTCTCTTCTTGGAACAAAAGATATCTAATCGACGCCACGGCAGGTGTAATGTTTCTAACGCGGGAAATCCAAAATCAAGCTGTTAATTAAAATCCGACTAATCAGCACCGATTACAGCAACCAACTAATATTTTCCATCGAATAATCAAAGTACTTTATTTTTAACGGTGAGTTATTTGAAATAAATCTTTTTTTTTTGTTACAAGAAAGTGAAACATCCTTTTGGGTCGAGAAATATCTCAGGTTTAATTAAATTCTAAAACACGCCGATATTTAATTCAGCGACCGAGCATCGATTACAGTCATGAATTTCAAAAAAATTGATATTTCTTCGATAGTAAAATGCATGCAATTTTCGTTGACATTTTAATCGTCGATAGTTTTAAAAAAATATTTGAAAAAAGTGTATCGATCGAATTCCACAATGTATATTTTTTTTTTTTTACCGACAAAGCCAAACGTCTTTTTGCGTCACGCGAGGACTGTCCCGAGCGTAGCTCACGAATAAAGAATTTCAAGAATCCGGCCGGGGGGGTCTTCGTGTACCGAGTGTCAACACATTCTTCCGGGTTCGCGTTTGAACAATCCGTGTATTAATCACCACGAGTGGCGAGGGTCTTCTCCGACGCTCAATGCGTACCGAGCGCGCTCGATGGACAATGTACGAGTTGGTAAGATGAAGAAAAAAAAAAAAGAAAAAAAATAATAATAGAGTAACGTCAAGAATTTGAATAGCAGTCGTCGACACGAACTCTTGAATAACATAGCGAGACAATGCATCGGCAAGCTTGCGACAGTGTACATTGCTATGTGTAACAAAGATAAGAAATGGCGAGCGAACGGGATAAATTGTCCGACCGTCAGATTTTGTTTTACAGTGAAGAAACATTTATTCGGTAAATGCATCAAAATACTATGAATTCGGCAAGGATGAATCACGAAGAGTCTCGGCAGAACGGAAGTTTTCATAATTTACCAACGCCCACATTAATCCCGCATACGGCGCAAAGATCTTTTGAATTTTTTCATATAAAAATTGTGAACTCGCGTTAATTCGTTGAATTAACATCGATGTAGGAACATCATGAAGATTGCGTGAAACGAAATATTTCATAGATTTTTCCGTTCACTCGAAGCAAGGGTGTGTAACGAAAGTCGTTTCAAAATTGAGCGATATAAAAAAAAAAAAAAAAAAAAAAAGGAGACTCGCACACGTATCCTGTTATCGATGATATTATCGGCCTTGTAAAAAAAATATAGACGAGCGCATCATCCACTTTCACCTTGGTGCGAGCGAATGGACGATTACGACAAGAGCGATTCACCGTAGAAATCTCGAATAGATATTATTGTAAGGACAAGGGGCATTCGAGAAATTCCGGTTTACCGACTTCGCCGTATTTTCATTTCGCTTCACCTCTTTGAGCCAAGGAATAAACACACAGCTATCTACACGGCTGTCTACGTCATACGTGTTGCATCGTAACAAGTGGCTCTTGGAACGAATAAGTTGGCGATGCTTGCGCATGCGCACGGATTGAAGTTCGACAATGAGAATGAAGGACGTATCTATGCGGGAAGCCCTCTGGGACGCTCCGCCGAGCGTCGATTATTTTGTTTATTACAGCCTACGTGAAAACTCGTCATAAAAATGCTGAACCGCTCGCGACCGATCCAAAGGTTGCTTCTAACGCCTCCCTGTCCACGCGACCCACGTTCAATATTTTTTTTCCTTTTTTTTTTCTATACCCGATAATACTCAACCCTTGCCAGAAGCCCCAGAGACGATTGAATCTAATCGCGTTATCTCATACTTCCAACACGGCTACTCTTTTGTGATATCTTTTCGGTAAAAAAAATTCGTCCAGGCAATATACGATAATAGCCTGATTTTTTTTTTTTTTATGTTACGTGGCGACAATTTTAATTGTTTCTTCGACGGAGGTTTTTTTTATTTTTTTAAATATCAAAGCTCTGATTCTCGTCTATCGCAGATTATCGTCTCGAGCTAACGTAAGCAAGCGTGCGCTTGCGTGCATGACTAATTATTATTATTATTGCGAGAATAGAGAACGGGGCGCGTATCGAGGATAGCACAGGCGCGCACACAGGCGCTCGTAGCTCTGCGTGTGTGTGTGTGTGTGTGTGTGTGTGTGTACGAGCTCCCTCGATCTTGCGATAGTATCGGTCCGGTGTAGTCGGGTGAGAATCTGTAGGGCTCGCAACCGAGTCGAGTGGGCATTCTGGAACGGAGAAAATAATAAAAGATCGTGAAAAAAAAAAAGGAGGAAAAAATTCGAGAAGCCGAAGGTTCCGTGAAGAGCCGGCTCGGAGGATGGCGGTGGTCGGTAAATAGGTAAAAAGAATGCGAGTTCGAGGAGGCAAAAAACTGCCCCACCCCGCATTCGGCTTGGTACGGGGCCCACAGGAAAGAGAAGTCAGCTTGACGACCGAGCTCGTCTGACACGTACGATCGATCCCTATCCCGGAGACGCCGGCTCTCCGGTGTCTGGCGAGTTTTCAACACACCACCGAACACTCGGCGGCTAGAGCCGCTCTTGGACGATCGACGTGTCGAGACTTTCGGCTCTCTGCGTGCAGAAAAGCCGAGAATGGAGGCGAGACGAGAGTTCGAATATTCCCGGTGTGCATTCGCCACTGTTAGCCGTGGATAAATTTGAGATGGAAAAAAAAGCGTCGCAACGAGTCCTTTTTTTTGTTTCTCTTCGCACAGGTCTCCGAAAATACCGAGGTTCGGGTGGGTAAATTGGGAAGATTTTTTGATAAATATCCGTGCGGCACAACTCACTTCCTCGCGTCGCACCGCTTCCACCTGCAACCGCTTCTGATACTCGTCGCATTCGTCCTTGTATTTCTCCATCTCCTCCTTCGTCTGACGCATTTTCTTCTTGAGCATGTCAAGTATAATACCCTGTGATTGCGTCGTCATTTTTCTATCGATAATACTCCTTAGTCGACGGTTGTCACTGATCGATATGAGTTGGAAGAAAAACTTTGATTGCCGGACACACGAGATATTTTAATCGAACGCGAGGTGGTTATACCGTAGTATACGCCGAACTGTCGTCACACGAGCGACCACTGACTGCTGGCTTCGAGCAAGATGGCCGCGGTTATGGAGCTACACGCGCTTGCGCAGTTTACACGAGAAAGTAGTCCCCATCGCCCTTCGCATGCCGCAACGAGACTCATGGAAAAAATAGTTCCGATATCTTCGAGCCTTTTATTCCGTACAATGGACGAGGACGTCCGAAAAGGGATCGGAAACTATTGTGGGATCGATTGATCGGTCGTTCGTGAAGGGTTCGGCTGCGGCGAGCGACGGGAGCGAAACGAACGGTGCTTGTCATTCGTAGAGCCGTGTGCGTCCACAATTGCTACGCCAATAGACGTGTCGCGTATCCGAAGCCCCGGAAATACCGCGCCCGTAAACAGCGCGCCCAATCGTTTGAATATCGCTACACGAACAATTCGTATATTGTTCCTCACTTGGTTGGAACACACGTTTTTCACGGTACAAATGATGCAAAAAAGGGGATTTCGGTATGCTTGCATGAACGATCGGTCGACCTCGAGAGCGAGCTTTGCCTCAGCACGATAATTAAGGTCCCAGTAACGTATAAATTCACCGGAGTCCCCAAACTAAACAAAATTACTAATCGATTATGTAAATAAATGTAACAATTATTCCTTTGAAATAAAAAATTCCAAAAAAACATTATACCGATTCACCTATAATTGTATGATTAATTTTTTATCAAAAATACGTTCAATAAAATTGGAGAAAATAAAAAGTGGAAAATGTATCGGGCGAGCCCACAGAAAAAGATGAATATTATGAAAGCATTCGTACTCGGTCGATAACTGGGACGCGAAAATTTTTTGAGAGCAAGCACTCTTCTTGACCGGCAACGTAGTTCATTTCAAGTGCGTTACAGCCGGTTGAAGCGTTTACGTCATAGTACTACGCGATGGGTCTCGAAGAATTTCTTTAAGACGATGAATCATCGTTATCACAATTATAGTCAGCGCCCGTGTTCGTATTTCACCCCCGTTTACCGGTCGTGCGCTCTTGCGACCATTTACAAGTCGCGCATGCCAAATGCACGTCATCGCAGACATAAACGTGCTCGATCGGTATCGCGAACGATAACCACTTTTTTTTAGCCTCTCACCGTTACAAAGAAAGCAAGCATTGACGAATAGATCGCTAATATTTTCTTTCGATATCCTGTCGTTTTTTTATTTTAAGCGTAGGCGTACAAAGCATTTAAAAAATGTGTCCAACATGTGTCTCGAGCGCGGCAAAAGGCTTAACGAGCGGTGGACTAAGAAGTTGTATTTTTTTCGTTGATTTTCGTGATTATTTTTGGCGCACTCGGGTGCAGAGCAGCTGCAGCAAAGCCGCAGAGTAATAACCGAACGAACCCCGAGTACACGCTGGAATGACGCCAAGTACAAAATGTATGCGCGAGGAAAGAAAAAAAACAAAAAAAAATACCGGCTTACGCATGCACTTGTAATCTGGAGTCCGGATGTAAGCGCGCTTGAGGTTTCGTGTCACGAGTTAAATAATAATATGTGTGAAGAATTAACGGATAAATAAATTGAATCGTAGAAATTTCAAAAATAAAAAAATTGAATAAACACAGAGAATTGTATAAGCTCTTTTTTTTTTTTTCATAAAAATATAAACTTTATTGATTCGATGCTGCAAAAGATATTTGCTGTGAATACGTGTGAACGTTGACAACGTATTGAAGCGCGTAAAATCTTTTCCTTTGTAGTGTTAACTGGGTCGAAGCTGGACCGCAGCTGTGTCGTCGGGAAACGTTCGCAACAAACAATTGTAACGAGCCACGCTCAGAGTTCTCCACCCTTGCTCTTGTGTCACGACAGTATTGCGGATTATCTGACGCAGGATAAACGATAATACAATCGTGCCGGAGACGACGCGGACAGCCACGATCGTTGGCGATTGGTGTCGTACAACGACTCGCCCCCGGCTGAATAACGAAACCCTTCGCCAGTCAGCTTTTTCCATTGCGAATAATATGCTTTTCTTTCACCGTTAAAGCATGCAGTCAGCTCGATACAATATCTTTACCTGCGTCAACGGTAACTTGGTCATGCAAAAACCGCGACAACTGTTCCTATCATTATCAACGTCGTTCCAACAATATATATATATATATATTTTTTTTTTTTCGTTCCAATAAAACGAAATTTAATTAAATTCTTCATAGCCAAACGAAGAATCCAAGCTCCAGGTATCAAAGTCAAGGAAACTTTGAGAAGCACCTCTAGCATTTTGACTGCAAGGTCCAAGGAGCTTAGGAGAAGATATAATTTAGAAAAAAGTCTAGGTACGCATGTGTGTCAGCGAGAGTGAATCGTTAGGCCGAGCAGCGCCACGCCTGGCACATCCAATTCGGTACGAGGATCGTTCTAAATTCTCGCGCCGCTCACGGACGTGGGCGTTTGCACTCGTTTCTAATACATCGCACGCATCGCGAACGTACGAGGAGAGTGGGAGCAAACGAAACCATCGTCACACCTCTCCTCTGTTGTAGATTCTGGCTGACAGTGGTGAGCGACGGAAAGGCGATGGGAGGTGAGGGGAGAACGGCAGGAAACATCAGCAAAATTCGGCTTACGCAACCCCCTTAGGTATTCGAGTCGAAGTGACTGGATCGTGCACACAGTTCGTCGCTCGTTGTATTTATAGAATGCGAGACAAGGCAAAGCGAGCGTCTGGCATCGACGCGTAGGTGGGGATGGATATACAGCGATGAAATGAAAAAATAAAGAAGCCGAAAAAAAAAAAAGAAAAAAAAGAGATAGATTCGAGATGGATAATCGTTTTCGCCGGCAAAAATAAACACGTGACGCGGGACGCGGAGATTGGATACGCGAACGATTGAACCGAGTCTCGACCTCGAATCGCGACGCATCAAGTTCAAAGTCTGAAAGTTTTTAAAAAACGAACAAACGATCTTTTCTTTTCGAGCGATTTAACTACCGAATACAAATATAATTAATGTGTGTATTTCTTTTTCTTTTTTTTTTTTTTTTTTTTAATTTTTATATTTTATTATTGCGGCGACTATGATTCAACGTATCCGGTATAATATTTATATTGGCGACGAAGGGAGAGGATTTCAATGACTCTGATAAGCGTACAATACCGCGCTTGGGAGACGAAATAGAGGGGAGAAAAAAATAAGGTTCGCCTGTGTACGAGTGTGTACACGATAATCTCGTGTTCCGTACGAGCAATTTCACCGTCGAGAAAGCTTCTCGTTCGGTGTACGTCGAACAAGGACAAGGTCATCTCGGCCACGTGTCGCTCTCTCGCCCCGTCTCTACAATTCTATTATCATTATTATTATTATTATTATTTTGTATTGTTTGTTAATATTTGGGTTTTTTGTTGTTGTTGTTTTGTTTGTTTTCATCTGAAGCGATCTATTCATCGGCAACAGACGAACGTGAATACTGACCCTCTTCAGTTGATTGCCCATTATATTCTTAAGCTCGTTCCTTATAAGACTGAACTTCATCATCGTATCGCTCGAGAATATCGAGCTTCCGAATGCGAGTCCCGGATAATCGGCGCATCTTTTTCTCCTCCTCGCCTCTCTCTCCGCTTGTACTTCGGTCCTCTCGCTTGGACATCGAAGCTTAGCGAGTTCAGCGAGTTCCGGATCTTCCTCGACGCTCGGTGTCTCGTCGTCGGAATTACCGTCGCCCCGTGCCCTCGCGACCGCGTGCTCGGGCTCGGGGCTCACGCTGCTGTCCTTCGTTCTTAACCTCGTCGTCCCTCGCGGAAATTCCCTCGTGCCGGCTCTCTGACTGCCAGCTGATCGCCGCGACACAATTTTACCGTCGCTCGTTGTCGTCGTTGTCGTCGTCGTCGTCGTCGTCGTTACGTTACTGCAGTCATCGACTTCGAACTCGTCCATTTCAAATTCCTTTGTTTTCCCGCTATTAACCTCCAAACGGTCGTCCGTCCGTGTCTCATCTCCGATTGGTTTGTCCGACCAAAATTCATCGTCGTCAGCGTCCCCGTCCTTCGGGCCACACCGCGCGGGCCGCAACCGAACGTTCTTGGAAATATCCTCGTTGGACTCGGCGTCGTCGGAATCCCCAACGTTCGGCTTCGTTGCTGTATTATTGTGCGCTATGTCACTCGCAACAGAGTCGTTTATCGTCGACTCATCGAAGGACGTGTTTCTCGTGTCGTTCGTCTCTCCCGATCCGACGATCGTACGCGACGTCGCTGAGTTGTTGTTTTTCACGTGACAGTCGAGTCTCGACGTCGACGTTGGTGCTGTCGGTGTCGCTATAGTCGTCGCTCCTGTTGTTGCCAACGGTCGCGATTCCGTTGCGAAACAATCGGCCGCAGTCGGAGCGACGGATGACTTTCCAGCAGTGCCACACTGCGCGGGTCCTCTGCTGGATGCGTCGAGACGTCGACGGGTTGCGTGTCGCGGATGATGCTGATGTCCGCGACGTCTCGTTGTCGATGTCAATGACTGATCCATGAGTCCTTCGTAACCGGGCAGTGTCCTTAACGACCCTCTACCAACCTCCTAACCGTGCGGCAACTACTACTCTACCCCAGCACACTGCTACCACTGCACCAGACACACCGCCATTTTGTCTGTCACTGGCCTGACTTGCACACGTTTCCTGCCCGAACCGACACGACACGCCGACGTTCACGCATACCAACGAGGCTTTTACGATCTCTCGAAACGATGGCACATGCTTGTGTGCGCGCGTGTGTTGGGAATGTACGAATACACACCGCCTGACGCTCGCCGAGGGACGAGCGTGAACACACTCATACGGGCAACGTGCACGAGCGCACTAGCGCATCCCCACTCCGTCCCACCGAAGAAAATTCAACCGTGCGCTGTGTGAGGCTACCGCGGCTCTGTTTCAGTGGAACAGCGTGGAGGGCGCGCGAGGCGGCGAGAAATCAAACTAAGCTCGTCTCATCGCTCCCGAAAATGCCGAAGATGTTCCGGCAGCTGGTCACAGCTGTAGGAATCGCTGAGCATCGAGAGAGCAGACATATGTATGCATGCGAGTCGCTGTGGTACGAGACCGACGACGGACAAATTTCCGACAATTTTTCGGGCAGTTTCCTGCTCTCCGCTGTTGCAAGGTAATCGTACAATTTCTTTTCTACATGTTTATCCTATCCGTTGATCCTAACCTCGATACGCGATCAAAACAATATTCGCCGTTCCGATGCCCGCAATTTTTCGAACAATGAAAGCAGGTTTCTCTTTTACACAAAACATCGAGTCAGTGTTCGCTGCATGCAAAATTGTATAGGAGGTAGTCTGTTGCCATGGAGCGGTAAGTTTTTACCATTTTTTTTTTGGCAGTGTCGATGCTCCCCGAGGAGATAATGCCAGAGGCCTCCTCTACCCTACTTTGCTACATACTTGTCGCTCTCGTGCGGCCTTGGATTCGAGCGTGACGCTGCATCATCGGAATTCGCTTTTCAGAACATTCGAGGCTTTCCTGTTTTTTCGGATACCGGTAACGTTTTTTTTATTTTATATATTACGTACAGCAGACACGAACGTGAAGAAATGAACGTGCAGTTATGCAGGCGCGCAACGATGTATTCTTTTTTTTTTCCTTGAGCTTTTACCGTAGCGTGCGAAATTCTGATTGTGTCATTGCGTCAATGTGTGAATCGAAAAGACGTCGGCATTTTTGTGGAAGTCGCGTTTTGTAATTTGAGACATGCAGTCGGTATAGTAATTCGAACAGCTGAAAATACGTTTACACAGCTTTACGTGTCTCTCTGTTTCTCTATCTCGCATTCTCCCTCATCCTCTCCCGCGAGTGGAAGAGAGAGAACTTTGAGAGTAGGACGGGAGAGGCTCCTGTATCGTTCTTATTTTTTTACTTGGGAGGCGAAGACGGTTGAGGCTTACAGTACTCTGAAACCCTACGATAAGTACGTTAATGTTATCGAGTACACGACGAAAGCTTCCGAGACCTGTTTTTTTTTTACGTCCTAACATTCCATACGCGAAATATTAAATATAATCTCGTAAGTACTAGATAAGGAATGTTTACCTTTCGCTCGTGGCCTTACATTCAGCGACAATCGATGTATTAGTTTCATACCCAAGTTGCTCGAACTATATAGATCACGATCTATTCCCTTACCCCTTTGAAAGTAGCAATTCATTTTTTTTTTAAATTTCAATTCCGATACTGATATAATTTCTGCATTCATTAAATTTACATAGCTCGACATACCAAGGTATCGAAAATAACGACGAAAAATATATATATCGGGTTACTTTGACTTACATTTTGGAGAGCCTTGTCCTTCTCCTCGAGCTTGGTGTTGACCTGCATGAGGGCCTCCTGTGTCTGGTCGAGTTCGTTCTCAATGGTTTGAATCTTCTTCTGCAGAGAGCGAGCTTCCTCCTCAGCCTACACATGCAAAATATTTCGTGTAAAAATTCCTGCCGCATAACGTCGATCTTACAATATGTTCTCCGTTATCGACGAAATAAAATGGATAAAAAATTGTTTAGCCCACCTTCTCGGCACGCGCATTCGCATCGCGGGCTTGCTGTTCGCACAGCAGAGCGCGGTCCATCGCGTTGTCCTTCTCCAGCTTCATTCCCTGCATCTTCTTCTTGATCGCGTCCATGGTGGTGCTTTGTTTTTTTTACTTGCGCTGAGGAAAAAGCCTGAAAAATATAAAAAATATAATTGGTGAGAAAAAAAATTAACATAAAAAACAATGTCTATTATGATTCAACAGTCACGCATCCGTTTTGTCTGAGAATCATCGGCGATAATGAACTCCATGCGAATTACCGTTGTTCGCGTAACGAGTTTGATAATTGTGCTTATAATAATAGGGAAAAATATTTTTCTGTGGCAGGATAGTTGTAGTCGGGTGGCATTAAAGAAGGCGCGTTCACTCCTGGATCGGTGATATAATTAGCGAACTACCAGGCACTACCCTATTTATAGAGGAAGGTCTTGGCTGACGAAAGATACGTAGAGAACCCGGGCTACGCCTCTTTCGATACCGTCTCGAAAAGTTCTATGCACTCTCGACTATGTGAACGATATTTTTATCGATCAATAATAATTATATCAAAATCTATCGATAACAATTAATGATGACTTTTTTTTAGATCATCGTGAGCGGGAGATCGGCCAAAACGAGTTGGACGAGCGTTCAAAAAGGAACCAATGAAGGCCGGACCTTCCTTCCCGAATCTCAATGAACCGAGCGGATTCGTCGCACGGACTTGCTTCAGGTTTCTCGTGTGTTTTCTTGGACCGAGTCACACGATCTTCCAAAGGACCTGACTAATGAAATACGCACATCCTTCTTAGCTCCTCCAAAGACGTCTTGAGAAGTTTCGGATCATAGTTTCGCAAAGTATCAGGTATCAAATATTCTTTAAAACGTTTAAAAAATTAGTCCGTATTGGCTCCGTTATAAAAAGAATAAATACATTTGACAAAATAAATGATGGAATCATTTTAAAAAATTGTTTTTAACTGGTATTCGATAACGTTGATAAAATATCAAACAAAATAAACTATATGTGATAAAGTGAACTACTCGAAAATGCATATGTTTCTCCAAGTTAACGAATAAATAGTTTCATGCCTGATTGTTCGTTTTTTGAGCTTAGAAATTTTCTTGTTTTTTTAATGGTAATAATGCCGAAGCGCCTCAAGGTTTGCGTTATCGCGTATCATAATCGTCCGTCTTTTAATCTCAGAAATATGCACGTGTGGATCAAGTTTCCGGTCTCGGACGACGATCCGCATTCCTCATATTCAACCGAGCATTCAGCGGGATGAACGTCCTTCTCTACGGAAAAAAATTGTCAATATCGCAAAAAAAAAAAAATACAAAATGCTGATCGCATTTTTTACTCGGGTCGCGAGTGATTATGATAACAAATTTGAGACGTGAAATTTCATTGAAAAATAATGTCAATCCTGTGACGCAAGAGACATTTTTTGTTTTCTTTTTTTTTTTTCAGAGAATTTCAACCGACGACGTATCGTGAATCGCGAGGGTGGGTTATTTTTACTTTAGCGCTGAGGGGCCGGAGGGGCAACCGACGTCTTCGCGCTCGCCATGGCACCGGACCTTTTCGGGTTAGGCATAGCTGAGCCTCGTCGTCGACGTTCCAACGACGGCCCAGTGGTGTCTCGTTACGCGGTATTTCTTCATCTTTTAACCACTGGACCATTTGCCATTAATATGCTGATTTGAAATTTCCTAAAATATTCCAGGGGTTTTAATTTTAATAAGTATCGAATTCGCGAGAAACATCTCCGTTACCGAACCTACGGACTATCTGCCAAACAATGCTACAGTCTTTTTTTTTTCAACACATGTTAATATTTTCACTGTGCACGAATTGTAAGAATGTCAATGGTCAATATTCGAATTACGTGAACAGCTTTGTGTACGACGAGGATAACAGAATTGTTTACACGAGATCGCGTCTCACCATCACTACTTTAGTTCTGTAATCATATTCTTCTCAGTTTTTATAATTCACATATTAGTTCGATGTTATTGAGATAGAAATTGTTCTCCAAGCAACCGGTACCACGGGGCGGTCTCATTTCTGTATCGATATCGAATTTCATTACACAGAATCGTAAGAAGAAAGTTGAATAAGGAATGTCGTCGCGTTACTGGGAAAATAATACGATCTCTTGCTTTGGTTCTTGGCAGGGATATAGTGACATTGCGGTGACATTGTTTGGTGATAAGGAAACACTCTTAGTTATACTATAACGATAATTAGGTATATATATACTTCATTTTTTCAAAAAATATTAATTTATTGATATCTTGTTACAGGTATTCGACGATGCATTGGTTGAGAGAACGATATTTCAGATTGGCAAATGGAGCAATTTCGTGTCTGTACTCACGCACGTACTTGGCAAGTTTCTTGCTCGGCTGTCGGTTGGTGCGTTTAAGTTGCACGTTGAGTCACGACTGGCGGTGTCCGGGAAGCTTGCGACGATCTCCCTTCCTTCGGCACGAGGCTCCAACGTACGTTTCGAGAAAACCAACACCGGCTCGCCGCCAATGTGCTATCTTACCCCTACCACTTCGAGGAGTCTCGATCTTACTATACCTTGGCGGTGTACCTCGCTCGACGACTCTCTTACGGGAAACGGACGGTATATAACACGCGGGGAATATCTTTAGATTTGAATATAACGATATAATCTTCTCGAGAAGAGCCAAACGGAGTGGGGTCACAGAGACATCAGATCGCGATACAGACAAACATTCTTATTTGATACAATTACATTCTTAATCAATTTCTTCGACATCAAAACTGGGTCAATTAATATAACGAAACGGTTATCAGATTAAAAAAAAAAAAAAAAACGTACAATTTCATAAAAAAATTATCGTTACAAGGTAGATCGGCGTGGACTGGAAGAATTCAACTCAATAGTTGTTATACAAGTTACAAATTATACAATACCGAAAGGAGCATTCGAAAGTTTTTCTTTCAATGTTAAATTCGAAGTGGTTTGAACGAAGTGCGAAAGTAGGTTGCACTGCTGCTTCCGCCACTGGAAATATCCCATGGAGGTTGAGCCTTCGTTAATCTATTTTCGTTACTCGAAATAGCACCCCGGCGCGAAGCGCGCGTCCATTCTCCCTGTGTCGAAAACAGTGGTGAATGATTCTCAATAGTAATCGGATCCTATTAAAAATAAAATTATGAAAAAAATAAAAATCACCGTTTCATAGCTGATCGTGGTTCTATGATTCACCGAGCAATCTATCACGTCATGTTCGCCATGCGTTGAACTCGCCGTGAAAGAACTCGAGTGTCTCGAATAGATCAATAGAGGCGGTAGCACGTCATTTACTCTATAGAAAGATCGAAAAGGTATTTTTATCGACAAATGCGTTCGTGATTACGAATGACCCTCTAAGGATCGTTATTTAGCTGCGTATAACTCGCTCGCGCCGGTTAAAATCGAGTCACTTCTTTTTTAAGGATATTTTTGAGCCAATCGGCCGCTAAATAATTATGCAATTTGTCTTCAAGCTATGTGGAGTCATTTATTATTTCATTTATTTATTTCATTGTCCAAAGAGATTTTGAGAAATCGTTAACGAAAAAGAATATGTATTCGCAATATTTTTGAGCTTCGAATCCTTGGTAGTTTAACGAACAAAAAAGTCATTGAATATTTTTCGAGACAGGGATTAGGCATCGTTGAACTGTCGAATGATCTCATCGAACGATTCTAATGTAATCATCGTCGAGAGTAAGAATCTCTCGACCGTGCGCGGACGTTGAGCGGCAGCTGCCGGTTATATTGCCGTAAACGGAAAAATGGTGTTGACGTAGAAAGTACCGACCGTTTTTCTGTGTACAAGTTGCGGAAGGTCTTCAAGGTCGCGGACCTGAGAGTACGGATTGAGTCCGAAAGGGGCCTGTTTTTTTACCTAACTACTAGCGAAAGACCGGTGTCGAGTGATTTCGGGCATTCGGGTCAATGTATAGGTGGCTGAGAGACTGCTCTCTCGATCTCCTTGGATCGATGCGTGTCATGGTCAATGGGTCGTCGTCGATGCTGTTGGTTAGTCAACATTTTCAACCTCGGTCCCCATAAGACTCGAAAGGCTTATTAAATAGTCGATCGAGCCAAGCAGTACCATAATCCCTCGTTGTCAGCGTGGAGTATCGAATATTAGTAAAGAGAAATGAATTCTTGACTCATCGATACTCAGCAAAAAAATGAAATTAATTTTAGTAGAGAGATAGGAAGGCAATTAGATAGATTCGTTTATTTTGTGTTTCAAGGCTTGAGCCCTTTAAGAATGATCCTGTGAAAATAGTATAAGATAAAACTTGTTTCAGATATAATACTGTATATTTTTCTTTTACCGAGGTAGTCATGGCAAATTGATGGGCGTTTTATTTGAGTTGTATATCAAACGTCCGCTATCGAATATTTATAAGAAAAGAAAATAAGCAGCTTCTTATAGTGTTAAATTTGAATGATCGCATAGTGCAGGATAGATAAGGCGTCGTTTAATTACGCCATATAAAGCAAAGTGACATTCGGTACATATCCTGATCGCTCACACGAAATGCCGAGTGACCGTGCGGCGTGCAAGATCATGTACACTCGGGCGCCGTCGTGCTACGATAGTTGCCGTGGTACGCTCGATGCCTTATAAGGTGAACTGAGTAAGCAGTTCGAGAGCCTTGACTCATATACGAGCAGACTTATCTCCTCGCTTAAGAGTTTTAATACTCGGAAGACCTCGTTTGATAACAATCAAAAACAAGTGAGACTTTCGATTGTTCAAACGGGCCAAGCGCCATGAATCGTTTGATATTCTGTTGCGTATGCCCACATTCGTAAAAATGTTAACAGTAAGCACGCTAAACGATTTTAAGACCCTGCGGCACGTTTGCGAAATTTTATGCTATTCGATATGGGCGATAATCCGTCAATAAAGGAAACGTCTTTGCATCGACAAATTTATCCCTATGGCTGTAACGTATTTGCAGGATGATTTACATTAACTTCATTTAGATTCAGCTTGGGTAACGAGTGTTACGTGAAACCGACTGGCGGATACAAGACGCGGGATGGCTTTGCGTGAGTGTGCTTGGTTTTCAACATGAATATCGATAAATAAAAATAAAAATTAAAAAAAAATTAAATAAAAAGAAATATGCGTTTTTTTAGTAATTTTGTTTTGCCGCGTCGCTCGGAGCTCGCGTTCAAACCGTGTAAGAAAACCCAGCGTCCTATTCCTTTTAGATGTAGTCTAATAATACTGGAAAGGTTTCACAGTGCAAAAAAGCTTGTTTATTATGAGGATATAGGTCATACAATATTTTTACATTGAAGGGGTTATGAAGTATTGGGAGAGAGGGTTGGCATATTGAAAATCATCGTAAATTTACTAGCCACTCGACACTCCGAGAGACTCTCAATATGGCGTTGTTTGTTATTGTAATTCAGTGCGCAGCTGCAGTCGTCATAGTAACGAACCGTGCCGATTCGAGAGCGTCTGTCATAATCGCCAATCCTCGCAATGAATCCTTTGTTATTCTGTTGGGGCATGCGCAAGTTGTAAGATTTTAAATTATCTCAAAGTCAAACGGTCATTCGACCTTGTGGTCGTTCGCTAGAATGCGCCCAATTGTGCAGTGTTCCTACCTTTGTTCTTGAATTGAGACGTCTTCAAAACGCAAATTGTACAGTGGTTTCGTCAATAATTCAGTCTCTGTAGATGCAACGCGCGCGTGTGTTGGATGCGGTGCAATTTGCGGAAATCTCGTTTCGATTGCGCTTCGACAAGCGTTTTTGAGGCACGCCGGCTAGACAGCAGATACAAGACGCGGGATGACTTTACGTGAGTGCGCTTTGTTTTTTATGCGTGAATATAAATTTGCCATATTACATTATTGTATCTAAAATCCAATAGTGTGTATGAAATGCACATCGTGCGTATTTTCACACTTCGACTTGTCGCAGCATCCTTTTTTTCTTCGTTACGGGTTAATAATTCAGAAGACTGTTCACAATACCAGAAATCTCATTTAATATGAAAAATATACTTCATTATTATGCGATATGCTGTGCCACCTTTTTCTATCTACGTTGTTACAAATTATTAGTAGCAGACACCGACACAACAAATTGCAGTAGACATTCAGTTGCGCGTTGGCACTTTGATGGATATGGTTTTAGTCTCAAGATAGCCTTCCAAGCCATCCTCACCCCTAAAAATAGAAAAATGTATTGTTATTGTACAATATTCTTCACGATAGCTAAAGCGGAGCGAATATAGTAATTTTACTCACAGTTCGCGACCAATTCCAGATTGTTTGTATCCGCCAAATGGTGTTTGAGGGGTAATGGCATCATAGCAGTTCACCCTAGACATCCAACAGTTACGGCATTAGGCAAAGTTCAATAGGAGCTCATTTGTTCGACGCCAGTATCGTAGATAATATAAACATTGATTTTACCAAACACTCCCTGCTTCTACAGCACGTGCAAACTGCAGAGCTTTGTTGAGGTCATTGGTCATAACACCAGCAGCCAATCCGTAGAATGTATTGTTGGCTCGTTCGATTATTTCGTCCAAAGTGTCAAACTTCAAGATCGACTGAACGGGTCCAAATATTTCTTCCTTGGCGATTCTCATGTCATCGGTGACATTGGAGAAGATCGTGGGCTTTGATTGAAAAAGAAAGAAATTAGAATATTCATCATGCTTGACATTTATTTTTAGAAATCTTTGACAAATTTTGAATATTCACCTGTACAAAGAATCCTACACTGCCCTCTCGAACTCCGCCAGTTTCGACCTTAGCTCCCTGTTTCTTGCCAGACTCTATCAAGCCGATAACTTTGTCGAACATTTCCCGATCTATTTGCGGTCCCTGATCGGTATCCGGCTTGAACGGGTCTCCGACTTTTCTCTGCCCGACCAGCAGCTTTGCCCGTTTTACGAATTCGTCGTAGATCTTCGAGTGGACGAATGTTCGCGATCCGGCACAACAGCTTTGTCCGTGATTGTCGAACAGGGCGTGATAGGCGACTTTAGCGGCTTCGGATACTACAAAAAAAAAAAATGAATTAGGAAAATCCTTCGATGAAAATACAAATAAAGATTTCTGGTCCGATACGCGAACTCACCGTCCACATCTTCAAAAATAACAATGGGACTTTTGCCACCTAGTTCCAAGCTGACACGCTTCAGATTGCTCTTTGCTGATGCTTCCATTATTTTATGTCCGACCTGCAATTTCAATTTCTCTTAGTATCATTGCCGAACAGAAACGATTGAATTAATTTCATTGATAAACTTCATCACGGGGTTATTGACGAGAATAAAAAAATAAAAAATAAATCCTAAATATTAAAAGTCCAGAGTAAGGACTTAATAAAAGTTGAAAAAGTTACACCATTTAGGCTTGTAAAAAAAAAAAGAAAAAAAAAATGCAAAAAAAAAAAAAAAAACACTCACACTGCCGATTAAAAAACAAACATTGATTCGGTACCTCGGTAGATCCGGTAAAAGCGATTTTCCGAACGTCCGGGTGTTCGGCAAGTGCTGCCCCGGCTGTAGGTCCATATCCGGGGACGACGTTGATAACGCCCGGTGGGAAACCGGCTTCCTTGGACAAAGCTGCGACGTACAGGGCGCTTAGAGGAGTTTGCTCGGCCGGTTTCAAAACGATCGTGCATCCGGCAGCTAGCGCAGGGCCCCATTTCCAGGCAGCCATCATCAGTGGATAGTTCCATGGAATTATCTGTCCCACAACACCGACGGGTTCTTTAGTTGTCAGAGTGAAATTTCCTCCATCTGCGAAATGAAATTTCATATGCAGTACCTTGCTTAGGCTTGTTCTTACAACAAATATTAGCGACAAATATTAATTAATTTTTGCCAAACAACCGGACAGTCAAGTGCAGCTGTTATCACCCCCGCTCCCCTTTTATCGCGAATTCTGTTGCGATAGAAAAAGTACCGAAAATTAATGAAGGGGGAGATTATTTTTTTTCTGATATGGAATACAAGACGAAACATTGTTAAAATTCAGACATTGCCACGCGACGCGAACTGATTGATAAATCATTGGAATTAAATACAAGAATGCTCATTAATTAATGTATAGAAATAATGATCTGTTGTGTCTGTCTCGTGTGAAGGAGATGCGAACAAAATACCGTACGGATATTCGTACGTGGACGCGTTCATTAATAAAATATCCAAGGTTATTAACAGGCTAATAATTACCAGTTGGAATCGTGTTGCCGTGGATTTTGTCGCACCAACCGGCGTAGTAACGCAGCGTCGCAACGCTCGCTTCAACATCGAAAATCGAGCTGGCGAATGTTTTTCCATTGTCGATGGTCTCGATATTCGCGATGTAGTCCTGATCCCGTTGAATAAGATCGGCGAACTATTCACGAATGCAATTTCTTATGAGTAAAGTATGGAAATGGGGATTCATGACAATTTTTATTCATAAATTGAATCTATCGATTTTTGCACAAAAACTTGCCACACTGTACAGAGACTGTACATGTTTTTTGATAAATTTTTATTTTGAGTTTTTTTTTGTACCTTGTTAATAAGGAGACCTCGAGCCGAGGCATCCAAATTACGCCACTCCGATCCTCTGGCAAACGCGATTTTAGCAGCAGCTACTGCCTTGTCGATATCAGTCTTAAACAAAAAATTGCATTATTTTAGTTTTTTTCTTTCGTATATCTTACATATTGTGATAATTCCGGCATACCTTATCTCCTTCAGATATTTGAGCAATGACAACTTCATTCGTTGGATTCACAGTAGGAAAGGTTTTTCCGCTCACGGCATCCACGAACTCGTTGTTTATGAATAGCTGAAATTACATGTAACAATGCATCACGAGTTCCTCTATGACCAGCTATTAAAATGGAGCAATGTAAAATTACGGATGCGGCAATGTTATGTTCGACTCAAAATTCCCTCTCGCACGACGAAACGCGTAACCAACTCCTATATCAATCACAATTTTTTAAACATTAATTCATAATAATACGCGGAATCAATTATTTATTTTAATAACTACCTTCGTGTACTTGATGACTGGATTGGAATTTGCCATGTTGTCAATTCTGCGTCCTTTGGACAAATTTGGTTTAGTTAGTGACTTGAGTGGTGCTTGCGACCGACAGATGTAATTCCGCAGCAGTCTCCTTTTTATATGCGTACAACCGCATTGGGGTTTTCGTGCGGGACGGGGAGCGAGCTGCGCAATACGCTAGCAGCGCCGAGATAAGTTTGATAACGCTTTTCCTACTCCATCAATAATCTCCTGCCAACTTCATTTAATTAATGACGTATATAATATAACTCGGTCTGATGGTCGTTTTCTTATTCGCAGAGCCCCACCGGCTAATCTGTCTGATTGACGTTAAGTGAGAATCTGACGAGACTCCAGCGAATAGGTGGTTGTGGATATTCCATGCTACAGAGAGGATATCGAGAGCGCTCTCGTACTTTGGGTAGCTTTGCGAAATGAATATATTCGCCGATCGGCCGGTAAAGCAGAATCTTTACTGTGTTAACATAATCAATACATTCGCTAATCTTCTAGTATAGACGCAAATATTCGACAATGGTCGGTTATATATGTAAGTTTGGCGAATGCCAAGCACGCTGGCGACTATTTAATTATTCAATGATTCTTGATGCGTATTACTATTTTATTATCCTCCAGCGGATTAGGATATGCACTGATAGAATGTCCCGAGAAATGTATTCGAAACGTCTAGCTTCGTACTCGAGGCGATTCCCAGCTGAGCCGAGGCATGGTCGAATCAATAACGAGGAGTCTCGGTTTCATATTTTGTAATCTTTGATACGAAAAGTACGAATGTAAGCTTGAACGAAGGTTGCTCCTCTCTCCTGGAGTTTAATCAAGCCCTGCGACCTTGATAGAAATTGTCTTCGTCTCGAGATAGTTTTCTAAGCCTTCATATCCGCTGCAAAAAAATTTAAAAGATTATGAAAGTTCTGGGATTTTTTTTAAATATTTTTTTTTCGAAAAATTCTGACTCTAATAAGATCTCAAACCTAGAAGATTTTAGATTTAATCTTTTTGTTAACGAGAAAAAAAAAGTCATTAATTTTTTTTTTTTAATAAATGAACGTATACTTACTTTTCACGTCCGATGCCGGAATTCTTATATCCACCAAAGGGTACGTTCGGTGCCACACTGCCATAGTGATTGACCCTGAAAAACATTGAGAATCACGCGGATAATTCAATGCCTAGTAGCAAAGTTATTCGACTGCTATTGATTTTACGAAAAAATGTTACCAGACGCTGCCAGCATCGATGCCTTCGGCGAACCGAATAGCTTTGTTAATGTCCTTTGTTACGACTCCCGCGGCTAATCCGTACGACGTGTCATTGGCACGAGCGATCACTTCTTCCATCGTGTCAAACTTAAAGATCGATTGAACAGGACCAAAAATTTCCTCCCGAGCGATTCTCATGTCGTCCTTCACGTTCGTGAATACCGTAGGCTTCAATTTTGATAAAAAAAAATTGGATGAAAACAGCGTTTCGTTATAAAATTATATCGACTTTAAAATGTACCTTGACAAAGTATCCAACGGAACCGTGTCGTTCACCGCCTGTCTCTAGCACCGCTCCTTCTTGTTTACCGGCTTCAATCAATCCTAGGACCTTGTTGAATATTTCCTCATCGATTTGAGATCCCTGATTGGTATTTGGGTCGAACGGATCGCCAACTTTGGTATTCATGGCCAATTCTTTAGCATGCTTCACGAATTCGTCGTGTATGCTGGAGTGAACGAAAGTTCGAGATGCGGCGATGCAAACTTGACCGGAATTGAAGAAGACCGCTTGGTGAGCCAATGCCGCAGCTTTGGCCACTGGATAGAAAAAAAAAAACAAAAAATTACCATTTTAATGTAAAGTATAACGAAGCAGAGCGGAACTCTGTGGCAAAATACAATCGTGTCCACCATTTGAGATGGAACTTCAATTTTCATTACGTTTTACAAAATTATTAAAAATTGTACTTTAGCCCCGCTCTTACTCATTATAATAGATTACAGTGATTCGAACTGTACTGACCATCCGCATCGTCGAATATAACGAGGGGACTCTTCCCACCGAGTTCCAGAGTAACTCGCTTCAAGCTTGTGTTTCCAGCGACCGATAAAATTTTTCTTCCAACCTACGAGATGCCGAATATTAATAATAATGTTTCCTATCGCTTTGACTTTTTCAAAAATTCGACCCTCGAAGAGTCGGAAGATTGAAGTAGTTTTTCCCTCAGGCTTACTTCCGTCGATCCGGTGAAGACGATCTTCCTGATGTCTGGATGCTCGCTTATGGCAGCACCAGCCGTAGGTCCGTAGCCGGTGATAACATTGACGACACCCGGTGGGAAACCTGCCTCTTTGACAAGAGCTGCTAAGTACAGGGCGGTTAGAGGAGTTTGTTCCGCCGGTTTTATAACCGTTGTGCAGCCAGCGGCCAGGGCCGGTGCCAACTTCATTGACATCAGGAGAACAGGAAAATTCCATGGAATTATTTGACCCACGACTCCGACGGGCTCTTTTCGGGTCAACACGAATTCGCCTCCGTCTGCATAAGGAAACAATTGAAATGTAGATTGATTCAAAGCTAAACAGGTTTTTCAGTACCAGTTGGAGCAGTTTGTCCGTGTATCTTGTCGGTCCATCCTGCGTAGTAGCGAATCTGTTTGATACTGCCTCTGATGTCGTTCAACGCGTGCACATATGGTTTTCCATTGTCCAAGGTTTCCAAGCTCGCGATATACTCGACGCCGCGTTCCATCAAATCCGCCAACTGTCGAGACCGTTCGGATTAAATTAATTCGTAAGTTACTGCTTGAACTGTGTGAAGGAACGTGAATAAATAATCATATTTTTCTGTATGGTGCGAATACAGTTAAATATTTAGTAAATACCTTGTTGAGCAGCAAACCGCGACCGTGAGAATCTAATTTGCGCCATGATGATCCTTTAGCGAAGGCGAGTTTAGCCGCTGCCACAGCTTTGTCGACGTCAGCCTGCCAAAGAGCAATCGATCGCGATTATGTTTTTTTTTGGTTCCACACAACTCTCCGATATTAAAGTAAATTCACAATACTCTGCATGTACCTTATCGCCTTCCGCTACGTGAGCGATAACGGTTTCATCCGTCGGATTTATCGTTGCGAATTTTTTTCCACTAACGGCATCCACGAATTCGTTGTTGATGAACAACTTCGACGCGATACCGTCGAAATGAAACAAACAAAATTATCTCTCGTGTTCAAAGATTTTTCTAATTTTGTGTGACGAGTTGATACTTTACCTGCGTGTGTTTGACAATTTTCGTTGGCTTTCCCATTTCGAACTTGTAGTGAATGCTGCGCGAGAGCTCGTTCGGCAACAAGTGTTTATTTGTTTGGGATGGAGAGACTTTCCGACGGGACTCGGTCGTGACCAGTCTGTCGGACGTTCTCGCAGGCACTGAGCACGCAGCCGGCAAGGTGAAGTTTTCGCTGTTGCCGCTCTTGTCCCTCCCGCTCTAAGAATAACTCCCGTACAATTTCGCCCGTCTGCACCTATCTCGACTGTCGTGCACCTTATCAATGATCATGCGGCTCAGTGGAGCGAGCTTAACTCACCGTAAGACCGAACGTAATTCATGATCGAAAATTCCTTAATTTATAATGTATAGTCAACCTTAATTTATAATGTCTTTAGAATAAATCTTCCGCGCTTCCGAATAAATCTTTTCTTTCGAAGCTCATCTAACGCGTTGTTTCTTCGTTGTATTTATCGTCTCTATTTCCGTCGTGAGAAAGTCATTTTTGTAACCGTTAAGAGTAATGACTAGCGAAAACGTTGCGTTGGGATACGAGGATGACTTTCATTTTCGCTGCAGTCACGATCGTCGCAGATCACTTCAAGCAGAACTCTGCTGTGACATTGAGATTAGGTTATCGCGAAAAAAAATTCTCGTGACATCGCTCCTGATAATAATTTGATTGAGAAGCTTCGACTCGGGTTAACGAGACGGATGATAAATTGAAAAATAATATATTGATGTATATTTTTTGAATAACAATGACAACGAGAGATACTTTGATCCACGAAGATGGATTCGGCATTGTGCCCGGCGGCGTTGAAACCACAAAAGAGAGAAACCCTTTTCAGATAGTTCGAAGGTACCCTCGCTCATCGATGATAATTTTTAGGAACGCTGAATAACGCTTGCAGAATGATGAATCAAAATTACGATATTTCTCGCCAAGATACACGATGACAAACAAAAACAAAGCTTCCGTTACGTTGATAACTTGGGGCGCTGGCATACAATCGATAAAAATTCCCGATAACCAATCTGTTCTCGGAGACATTGCTTTGGGATTCGATAGTATCGACGGTATCGAAACGACAACTTAAGAAAAAAAAAATCTGAACTTCTCAACACTGATATCAGTGATTTTCCACTAGGATATCTCCAGAACAGGTACATCGGTCGGATAACGAATCAGATTCCCGCCAATGATGAGGAAAAAACATGTTTACCATCCGAAGATACTGATTATGCACGCAGAAATTTCGAGCCTATCGACAATGTAAATTGGGACTCGTATGTGTTGGATAAACAGGTCGTAAGCGATTTGGTATTGAGATTAGCAGGAAAATCTTTGAATTATCATTGATGCGTGATAAAACAAAAACGAATGAAACGTCGAGTGAATTATACAATGTCACTGATTAACGTAAAAATAGGTTATGTCGCATCCGAGTCAATCACGTGACGATGAAAATTCGGTGGATACGCTGATACAAGTGAAGTACAGCTGGACCGACGAGAACGAGTTAAATGTGGGAATTCGAGCTACGGCAACGGCTCCCAAGGTCGCGAATATAACGAGCCATTGTCCAATTAATCTTGCCGGTCACGTAAGCAATATGGCTATCCACAACTTTACGAGAGCGTCGCATTAGAAATTTGATTATACAGGGAACGGGGCCTGAGGAACTGAAAGATCATGTTGTGACGATAAACGCCGACTGGTGGAACGGGAATGTAAAACAAAAATTAACAACGATCCGCAACGTCGACTGCACGCTATTCGATCTTCGTAATCCAACAAAGCTTAAGAGTAGATTGAGAAAAATTCCCGGCGGTGGTTTCGATCACAATTTCATAACTAATAGCCCGAGCGTTTGGTGCTATCGATTTCACGGCAGGTAATTTCTATGTCGGAGAGAGTGGGGCAAAAGGAAACATCGGGTTGAGATGAACCATTTTTTGGCAATCTTTCCCAGAACTTAACAAAAACTTTTATCCGAAACTGTCGTCCATTTTGTCCACTTTTCCCGCCTATCAATTTCATTCGTACGACAGTTGACAAGTTCATATTTCCAAGGATCCTGCACCCTGCGTCGGGACGATTTTTGGAAATATATTCGGATAACGAGGGCTTACAATTTTCCACTGCCGATGATTTACCCGATCCGCAGATGGAACATTTTCCGGATCTGGAAGATCATATGTGGGGAGGCTGCGGCGAGGTTCCCGCTGAAGAACCTGCACTGGTACGCCTAACACAAAAAACCAGTCGTTTTCATTTTAGAACATCTTACCGATTGAAATCATTTCTTCTTAAGAACAAAGAGTCAACCAAGCAGGAGCTGGTGATCCGAGGGAAAAACGGAATTCCCTACAAGCGACACTGCGCTTTCGTTCTTTCACCGCAACGAATTCGACCCTGCACAATCTACCCTGGGAAAATATTTTCTCACAACATGACGTATAAGTTTGGCACAAAAAACAATGACCGAACACATTAACGAAACGTGAAGCTTAAACACACGATTATTATTATTACAAATGTAATACAAAAAAATAGTTAAGTCATACACTAATATCTTTTGGTCACTCGAAGTATAACGTTTTTTTTTCGATACACAGTTTTTTTTTTTTCCGATATAAATAAACATATATCTTTGTAATAATTCGTTTAAACTTATGTAAATCTCCGTTCCGCTCTTTGATGTCTTTGATATATACCTTAAACTTTTTTGTACACGCTACATCGCGGGGGGGAGGTTACTTAGATGTGTTAACGTAACGTTGAACACAATTTGGCAGTTCCTTTATTACCTTTTTTATCATTTTTTCAATGTCACATTTTTGACTACTAAGGACACCTACGATTGTACAAGACACGCGCGAGTTTGCCATATAAATACTCGATGCTGCAAAGTAAGGCACGTTGGCAGTGTCGATTTTTTTCGTTTGTTTTTTTTTTTTCTTCATACAGGCAGATACGCAAGTTTCTCTCGCCATTGGCTCTACTAATTATACTTATACTTTTTACCTACGGCGTAACAAACACGTTAGTCACGGTTTTGCCTTTGAATTTCGTCGATCGGAATCCTTCGAGATTAAGCCTCACGTTTTTTAAAATATATATACGAATATATATATATATATATATATATATATATTATAAATGTTTTTCATTGCGTTACCACGAGGTGTACTCTGAACGTCAGAGGCTTTTCCCAAATTTCATTCTCAGCCGTTATGCCGTTTACCGGTCGGCCGTGAATAACGATTCGAAATTCGCCACCACGTTTTAGCCGATTGCGGAAGTGAAGGGCCGAAATTTCTTGCTCCTTCACGATCTCGAAATGATTGTTCTTGTTTCCCCGTACGATCGTGTACTCCATTTTTTCATCCTGAAAAGAAACAAAAAAAAAAAAAACCAAATTAAATCACAAAACGTCGGTAATTTAGAACCGATCGTTTGATGGACAAATTTACCTTCAGCGCCGGTTGCAGTTTGATAATTCGCATTTTGTGTTTCGTCTGATGAAGACTCAGCTTCAGAACGTACTCTTCACCGTGATGATGTCTTTTTGTTTTATGGGCCGATCGGATTTTCGTCAGTTGTCTTGCGGTTCGCACTCTCATCACTGAGTGCCTCAGATTTCGCGTTTTGTTATTTCGCGACAGCAATCGAAGTCTGGCTCCTCTCCTGTGTCTCTCTTTGCCGTTAATCTGCGAAGTTAGAAAAATAAATCGGGTTGAAAAAAAATGTTGAGGTTTGTCGTATCGAGTTGAAAAAAAAAAACGAATTACTTTGCACGAGAAGCATCCCTCCGTAGATATGATCTTGTCATCGGTAGGTGGAACGTGATAGGAATCGGAGTTTATAGAGAATGTGGGAACATTTCCAATCTCATCGCCGTAAGGACCTTGCGCTACTGGGTTAACAGTGGAGAGGCAGTGGCCCTGTCCGATCCTTTGATAACCGGTCGGACAACCGCATAAGAAACCACCCGGTCCGTTTGAGGTGCATCCGAAAGCGCAAGGACTTCCGGTACAGCCGGCACTTGCCTTTTAAAAAAATGATAATCACAATAATATTAGGATTATTAAAGCTCGGTTTTTGTTTTTCAATTCCCACCTGAACGCAGATTTGCAGATTATTGTCAAACTGATAGCCATCGGGACATCCGCACTTGTAACTACCGATCGTATTGATACAAGCGTTCTCGCCGCATGGCGAATTGTTGCACTCGTTCTCGTCGATGCACTGGTTGTAATAGAGATGCTGAACGAATCCTTCGGGACAACCACAGCGGAAACTTCCCATCAAGTTCTGCAGAGCAAAATTGCCGATTACAGACAATTGCGGATTACACTTTTTTTTTTTTGCTGTTGAAAGATCGATGCTCGGTCGAGGTTCGTCATACCTGACAACCATGTTCGCAGCTTCCGTCGTCGGAGCACTCGTTGTTGTCCGTGCAGAACGTGCCGGTGTGATCGAGCTTGAATCCTCTAGGGCAGATGCACCGGAAACTGCCTAAAGTGTTTATACAAGTTCCTGGCTTCGGGCACGTGCCGTGTTGCTCGCACTCGTTGATATCTGCAAATTATCGAGATGATTATTATCAACGGTTATTTATCAATAGTGAAAGTCACGTATTTGAAACAGTTATAGTCATATCTTCATGATAGATAAAATCTAGAGGAGAAATACCATGGCAAGAGTCGCCGTGTTGAGTGTATCCATCTCTGCAGCCGCACGTGTAACTTCCCTCGGTATTAATGCACTGTTGTTGGCACAAGTGATTGCCAGTCGCGCACTCGTCAAGATCCCGGCAGCTCACACCATCGGGATTTAATATGAATCCAGCGGGACAAGAGCATGAAAAGCTACCTTCGCTGTTCTGACAGTTGAACTTGCACGGTTTCGGCGTCAATTCGCACTCGTTGACATCTGCGATATCGGTAAAATAATCGTTCATTATTTCCGTAATTGGTTCACAGAGAAACATCGTTGCTTCTGCTAAATTATTTTTTGAAGTTTGTTTTATCTGAGAATTATGACGGCAAGTCGTACCTATGCAAGTCGTTCCTCCATGATCAGTCTTGTAGCCCTTGTTGCAAATGCATCTGTAAGAGCCCAAAGTATTGACGCACATTCCATTTCGGCAGAGATCCGGAATTGCCTTGCACTCGTCGATGTCTGAGAATCGTTAAGAAAAAGCAACTTTCAATTGATACATCATTGATCAGTTGTAATTGGTCCACGTTGCGGTTTGGAAGTACGTTTTTAAAGTACCTTGTCCATCGACGGAGAAACCTTTGTCAAGACAGAGCTCGTTATAATTGTCCGAATCTCTCGAAGGACAAATTTCGCAATGCGGTCCCCAGGCAGCTCCCATCGTACAGCAGCAATCCGCTTTCGTAACTGTTCGTACGTCCGACGTTCTCGCACTGCATCGTCCGCTTATAGTTCTCAAGAAGCAATAACCCACGCGTCGATCTACGACAGTGCACATCTTTCTTGAGCATTTATACATTTTTTTCTATTAACGTGGACCTTCGATACTATGACTGGTATCAAAACGCCGTTCCCATTTTCACGGAGACTGTCAATATTTCGACCTAAAAGACACTACATTTTCATGTGTCTATCTACGATTACCTAATTTTCTTTTGGTCGTAAAATTAATAGTCTTGGAGGAAATTGGCAGGCCGATTCGTTACCGACCGAGTACGACGACGGTTGACGTTTCATATGGCCTTAAATAGATAAGATTATTCAAACCTATGCAGGACTTTGCATCCGGACTCTGGACGAATCCTTCGTGACAGACACACTGGTAGCTTCCCTCGAGATTCAGACAACGGCCGTTTCTGCACAAGCCAGAATTAACGGAACACTCGTTTATGTCCTTGCATTCGTCGGCTGTGCCGATTTGTTGGTAACCCGGTGGACAAATACACATAAAGGTACCAATCAAGTTTTTGCACTGGAATTTGCAGTTGTTCGCGGGAGTCGAGCACTCGTCGACGTCTGAAACGAAACCACGAAAAAATCAATCCTTCAATCAGGTATCTCAAGTTTTCGTTCGTTCGCGAAAACAATAATTTAGGTCAACAAACGGACCGATGCAGTGTCTTCCGTCGGCAGCCAAAACGTATCCGTACGGGCAAATGCATCTGAATGAACCGAGAGCGTTGTGACACCTGAATGCACATTGATTTCCCATCTCGATGCACTCGTTGATATCCTCGCAGACCTGGTTGGCCCCCGGCGCGAAGCCGTTGTTGCAGGAGCACTCGAAGCCTCCCTCGACGTTCGAGCACGTACCATTGCCGCATATATTTTGCGTCTGAACGCACTCGTTTTGATCGACGCATCTTCTACCGGAATCGTCGAGAACGTAACCCGGAGGACATTCGCATCTGAACGAGCCATCGGTGTTTATGCAATCGCCACCCGAACAGATGTCCGGCATGAACAGACACTCGTTCAGATCGACACCACTGTCGTCTCGGCCCGGTCCTTCCGGACACAGTCGCTTGAATTCCTCTGAAACACAACGCACGATGAATATGATTCGTATTGTTGCTTGAAATAAAGGACATTGGGGAATCATCGAATTCATCCTCACCACTGTGTTCTCTTGGACACTGTTCGCAATTGCCACCCCATGCTTTGCCCATCGTGCAGCAACAGTGTTTCTTCGTCATGCCTCCTTCACGGGGCGAGAAACACTGACCTCGTCTGTAACGATCGTAGCACTGTTCCTCGCGAACATCAATGCAGGTCATAGAGTTCACCTTTTCGCTCAGTCTGAATCCCTCCGGACACTCGCAAATAACTCCACCCTCGGTGTTTATGCATTTACCGTTCTCGCAGATGTTCTTCGTTTCCACGCATTCGTCGATGTCTGAGAAAAGCAATTTTTTTCATGTTGTTTGTTTACAATCCGGCTCCACATTTGGTTGCGTGAAAAAAGCCTCGCGTCGGAATCTTACCGACACATCTTCTCTTAGAGTTGTCTATCTCGTAGCCAGGCGGACAACTGCAGATGTAGGATCCCATGAGGTTCTGACACTTTCCTGGCAATGGACATAATCCTGGTATCTGACGATAAAGTTAAATAAAAATCTAATTTCCGAATCGCTCGTGTCAGATTTTTTCTGAGCCGAATCTGATATGCATACTTCTCTACACTCGTCGATATCCCGGCAATGCTGTCCGTCCTGTGCCAATACGTATCCATCGGCGCACTCGCAATTGAACGCCCCGATCGTATTTCTGCATCTTCCGTTTCTGCACAGGAACGGCATTACTCTGCATTCGTCGATATCTGTGAAAACATACATTCAGATAATCTCCGAAAACGAGTCGTCGGAAGATTTTAAGAAAAAATTGTTGTTCAGAGAAACTTGAATGTTCCAAAGTCCTCTTACCAGCGCAATCATTGTTGGGGCTCAGTTTGAAGCCGCGATAACACTGGCACTTGTAAGAGCCAAGGGTGTTGACGCAGGTCCCGTTGTTGCATATATTAGGATTCCTGTGACACTCGTCGATATCGACGCAGCTGTCCCTGTCCCTGGTGAGACCGAATCCCAGGTGGCAAACGCACTGGAAGCTTCCTTGGAGATTGTTGCAAGCCCCGTTGCTGCAGATTCCTGGTCTCTCGTAACACTCGTCGATGTCGATGCAGCTTCTTTGGCTGATACCGAGCTTGTATCCGGCCGGACATCGGCACTCGAATCCTCCTTGAAGATTGACGCACTGGGCGTTTCCGGCGCAGGGGTTCGGCAATTGCAGGCACTCATTCTCATCGATGCACTGATGAGAATCCTCGTCGTAGACGTAGCCGCGGTCGCACTGGCACTCGAAGCTCCCCGGAGTGTTGAGGCAGCGACCGTGAGTGCACATCGTCGGCATGAGCGCGCACTCGTCGATCTCCTCCGTGTGATTAGTTATCGGATTCATGATCTGTCCAGGCACCATACCGCAAAGAATTTCGTGTTCTCGGGTCCTCTCGCCGGGACATTTTTCGCAGGGTGTTCCCCAAGCGGCGCCCATCGAGCAGCAGCAAAGCATCTTCGTTTGCGGATGGATCATCGCGTTTATGCACTGGCCAGACTCGTAGGTCACGTAGCAGAGCTCCTTCCTCATGTCCACGCACTCCTTGCCACCCGGCATCGACATGTATCCCTCGGGACACTCGCAGTGATATTTTCCCTGATCGTTTATGCAGTGTCCGACTCCGCAGATCGACGGGTGCAGAGCGCACTCGTCGATGTCGATGCAGCTCGTTTTCGTGTTGTCGAGAATGAAACCCTCGTTGCACGAACACATGAAACTCCCGAAGGTGTTCGTGCAGTGACCGTTCTGGCAGATGTTCTCGTGTTCCTCGCACTCGTTGATGTCCTCGAGGATGACGGTCACTCTGTTGGGTCGGTAACCCGGACCGCCAGGACAAAGGTCCTCGAACTCTTTCGTTCCGTATTCGGGACATTTTTCGCAACGGGTGCCCCACGCGTTGCCGATGCTGCAGCAACACGTCGGCTTCGTTACCGACGAGGACATGTCGAAGATGCACTGGGGACGACCACCGATGTTCTCCAGACCCGTGAAACACAACGATTCTCGTCTATCTGTTGAACAATTTGTTCCAGCATTCATTTCGCTGACTAATGTCGAATGAAATCAGCCCGACATCAAATAGAAACGATACACGGAAAATGCAATCAGAAATACACTACTATGTTACAAAAAAGCATGAATGATTTCTTCCATGATTTTTGGCAAATCGACATTTTTGGCAGATAAGTGACTTTTGATTTTATTCGTGTGGGCAAAGCGATAGATCGACTGATAAAAAAAGGAGGGAGTAAAGTCAATGACGTACCAACGCAAGCGTTGCCGGCCTCGACGAGCTCGTGGTTGACGGGACACTCGCAGTGATACTTTCCCTGTGTGTTGACGCATGTACCGTATTGACAGGACTGCGGACTCTCGCACTCATCGACGTCCGTGCAATTGCCACCGGAACCGTCCAACTTGTAACCGTCGTCGCATTCGCAACGAAACATTCCAAATATGTTCTCGCATTTTCCGTAGACGCAAAGATTGCTGAACATCTCGCATTCGTTTATGTCGATGCAGGCCTGTTGGTTGTTCTCTTCGGGATGCATGAAGCCCATCTCGCACTCGCAGCGGAACGATCCAGGATAATTGAGGCAGTGACCATTCTCGCAGAGACTCGGATCATTGGCGCACTCGTCGATGTCTCGGCAGTTGTAACCGTCACCGCGGAAACCCGCGTCACAGACGCACTGAAATATTCCCGTTCGTTAACTGACATTGCCTATTTTTATTCGCGCAAACATTTGGTAAAAAAAAAAATAAAATAAAAATTTACCTTGAAAGAGCCTTCGGTGTTGATGCATTGGGCGTTCGCGTCGCAGCCTCCATTGTTTGTCAGACACTCGTTTATGTCCCGGCAATCTATTCCGTTGCCCGTGAAGCCTTCGTGGCAGGTGCACTCGTAAGATCCGGGAGTGTTGCGGCACTCGGCGAATTCACTGCAGGAGTAAGCGTTGAGTATACACTCGTCGTCGTCAGTGCAATCCGGTCCTCCTTCCGGTTTGACGGAATATCCCTCCTCACATCGACAGTCGAAGGAGCCAATTGTGTTGTGACACTCCCCGAAACCACAGATGCGTGGCTGGCCGACACACTCGTCGACGTCTGTTTCCCGGTAGGTTAATTAATTAACGATTTATCAATTACAGAGATCGGCACCGTTAATTAGTCTTGAATAAATTGTATTCGCCACTTTTGGCAAAAGGACTTGGAGCAAATGATTTCAGCAAAAATAATCGGGACTTGGGAGTTGGTGGGCAGTTATGTCAGATGTTTACCTATGCAAGAAGTTCCGTCCTTGCCAGGTAGCAATCCTCCGGTACAGCTACACGAGTAGCTGCCAGGAACGTTCATGCACTTTCCTCCGTTGCATATCCTCGAATTTTCCTTACACTCGTCAACGTCAGTGCAAGAACGTCCGTCGGCGTTCAGAGCGAATCCGTTGCTACGCACAAATCGAAAATCATGAGGGTGTTCGAGATGTTACCAAGCGTGAAACTTCAACAGCCACGTTTTTGGCACGGATACGTTTATTTTTGTGTTACCTGCACGAACAAGAGAAACTGCCGGGTGTATTGATACAAATATCCTCGCAACCACCGTTGTTCCCCGAACATTCATTGATGTCCTCGCAGTGCGACTTGAGGCCAGTTTGTCGATATCCGTCGTCGCAGATGCATTGGTAAGTTCCCATCATGTTCTCGCAAACACCGTTCGAACATATTCCGCTTGTGCGGGAGCACTCGTCGATGTCCTTGCAGGATTCTTTGTCGGGGCTCAGCTCGTGTCCCGGGGGGCAGACACACTTGAAGCTACCCTCGGTGTTTCGGCAGGTACCGCCTCGACACAGTCCTGGCGTTTCTTCGCATTCGTTGATGTCTGCAAGAAAGAAAATTCGATTGGTCGTGTCGAATACAATAATGGAATTTTTATCAATTTGTATCTCACCCATGCAAATCTTCATGATATCGCTGCTGCGATATCCGGGGTTGCAATCGCATTGAAAAGTTCCCGGTGTATTGCGACACGTACCGTTTCCACACACGCCGTGCATTATCTCACACTCGTCGATATCTGCGTTGAACGAATCATTATTTCCATGTTTAGAGAACGATGAAATAGGATTAAAAGAGAAAAATACTTGCCGTTACACTTTAGTCCATTTTCGTCGAGAGCATAGCCCTGATTGCACCGGCAGCTGTAGCTTCCGACCGTGTTCTTGCAACGTCCGTTCAGACACATACCCGGGAATTCGATGCATTCGTTTATGTCCTGGCGTTCATTGAAACCGTCGCCCTTGGGGCACAACTCGGCAAATATTTGACTACCCGGTTTCGGGCAGGCTTCGCATTTATCGGTTCCCCATGCGCGTCCAACAGCGCAGCAGCAGATGTTCTTTGAAAATTTGCCCTCTATAGCACTCGTACATTGGCCGTGACGGTAATCCATGTAACAAGTTTCTTGGCGCGTATCGATGCACGTGGTATCTAAAAAACGAACCTGAATTACAAGACGGAAGCAACGATTCACAATAGGAAACCTCGCACACGTGCCGAAAGTCACAATAATTTGGTGAAAAATACATTTATCAATAAATAGTCCACAAATGCATGAGTGATAAAATTTCAAAATTACGGAGCCAGAGTTTTTATCGAATACAAGGTTGTTCCGATTTATGTATTGAAGTTTCTCACGTGTTGGATCCAATGTGAGTCCCGGTGGACACTCGCACCGATAAGATCCGTCGGTATTGACGCAAGTTCCACCGCCCTTGCAGATCCCGGTGTTGAGTTCGCACTCGTTTATATCGGCGCATGCTTTTCCGTCGACTTTGGCGTAACCCTTCGAGCACTCGCAGAGCGACTGATCGCAAGGTTCGCATGGGCTGCCCCAGGCGAGTCCCACCGAACAGCAGCACTCGGACTTCAACGCGACACGTGGAAAATTGTTCTCGCATCGTCCCTCTATCATTTTTGTCCAACAGGAGCCTCTGCGATTGTCTGTTGAGTTGGAAATAAAGATCGGCGAATCATCGGCACATTTTCAATTTATCGTCATTAGTTTGTATTTAACGCGGTGTTGTTTTGCTTGTAACACAAACCCATGCATATGTGACCGGTGTTGTCCAATATATATCCGGATGAGCACTCGCATTCGTAAGATCCACGAGTGTTTATGCACTCTCCGTTGAAACAAACCTCGGTACCGAGCTCGTAACACTCGTCAATATCCTCGCACATTTGGTTGTCGTTGTTCAGTCTACTTCCGGTCGGACAAACGCACTGAACAAAAATTCATTTATTTTTATAGCCCGACCATCATTCTATCAGAAACAGCAATAGTACGGATGGATCGAGCTCGACGGTTAAGATTTTTTGTTTTTTTTGTTGTTGTTGTTGTTAATTCGAAACTTCACCGATGAAACTTGCCTGAAAACTTCCGGGTGTGTTTCTGCACTGTCCGCCGCTGCACAGAGAGTCCTCGAGCTCGCACTCGTTTATGTCGCTGCAAACTTTGCCGGTTGAATCGACCTCGTAGCCGCTGTCGCAGATGCATCGATAAGTTCCCATTAGATTCTCGCAGCCGCCGTTTATGCAGATGTTGGGATTTTGAGCGCACTCGTTGATATCTGATCAGGGACGATTTGAGTTTGATTAACGAGTCTTAGAGGACACATGGTCGTTAGTTCGGTGATCGAATTACCGTCGCCGTTGTAAGTCATTCCCGCGCCGTGCGGACAAAGTGCGTCGAACTCCGCTGTGTCCGGCAACGGACACGCCTGACAATTGCTGCCCCAACCGAGCGGCATGCCGAGTATTACCGTACAGCAGCAGCAACTGGACTTCGTCACGGCGGTGGACGTGGGATTCGAGCATTGGCCGTCCCGGTACTGCGAGTAGCAAAGATCTCTTCTCGAATCTGAAAATAACAACTTCAGAATCACACGCTCGGATCGCATCGAAAATTCGGCGTCGACGGTTTTATCAAACCTAAACACGATCTTCCGTCCGGTCCCAGATCAAAACCCAGATTGCACTCGCACCGGAAACTTCCCGGAGTGTTCTTGCAACGACCGTTCTGACACGGAGCGCTCTGGCATTCGTCGATGTCTGCGATCAAAAGTATCGAGCACATTCAATATTAATTGTACGCGAAAAAAAAACAAATGTGTATCCGATATTGGAGGAAAAAAAAATTGTGAAAAAATGTTGGTTGCGTGCGATTTTTTTATAAAAAAAAAAAATCGAGTTTTCGGAGTAAAAATGTTGGTAATTTTTTTTTTTTTTTTTTTTTTTTTTTTTTAATCGATCAACATCATTCTCACCTATGCAGTGACTCTGATCGGGCCCGAGCCGAAAACCCGAATCGCAGACACACTTGAACGATCCTTCCATGTTTACGCATTTTCCATTGTCGCACATTCCCGTCGTCGAGCATTCGTCCATGTCGACGCAGAAGGTATTGTCCCGCGAGGGTGTGAAGCCCGATTGGCAAGCGCAGTGGTACGAACCGGGTGTATTCTCGCATCTTCCGTTCAAGCATATGCGCGGATTTTCCGAGCACTCGTTGATGTCTGAAAGAATTTTTTTGTTTATTTTTCATTTCTTTTTCTCAATAGCCAACCATTTAAACTGTTGGGAATTACGTCCCGAGATATAAACAGCGATTACGTCGTTCGATGCGAATCGCGTCCGAAGAAACGATCCATTTAATTTGCCTTTTCATCGAGTAAAAATTGGTGATAATGGTATCGCATATAGAGGGATACCGTTTCAATGGGGGATCGGCGTAACATAGCTTGGTTCGCTACCGCCAGAGGCAACGTTTATCGCGATACTATGTGCGTGCCTTCCGCATTCGTGTACCCGGTTGTTATCTTCTAATACGACCTATCGGCATGCTCAGTGATAAACGGCTGACTTGTAAATTACGGTAGAATCGGTGGTGAAAGGAATGGCAAAGGCTCGCCAATATTCTACGAGAGACTACGAGGCTATATTTTTCCGAAATTCCCCTGTTGGCCAGTATAATTTTTTTATTTTTTTTTTTAGTTTTTTTTTTTAATTTTTTTTAAGTATAATTCCTGCAGACTTCTCACTCACCGATGCAAGTGTTCTTGGTGGGCGACAACACGTATCCATCGTTGCATTTGCATCTGAACGAGCCGTTCATATTCGTGCAGTGTCCGTTCGTGCACATTCCCGTGTCCTGACACTCGTCGTGATCTGCGACATTCGTTTTATTTTTTATTAAAGTACAACACTTATTCGAAAACAGATGGAATTTTTTATCACTCTATCGTTATTCCGATTTAATTTGTGCAGGATGTTTCTGGTGGGTCTTTGGCCTCCGAGTTACGCCAAACGTCTACTTTTACTTCTTGTCGCCTAAGACGCGAGTCAGATAAAAATAATTGGAATGCCGATGAAAAATTACCGGTGCAATATCTGCCCTCCCCGGAAACAACGAAACCGGGTGGACACTCGCAGGTGAAGCTTCCCGGAAGATTTCTGCATATACCACCCTGACAATAGTCCTCCCGACACTCGTCCAAGTCCTCGCATCGCCCGCCTTTCTTCACGAATCCTGGCTCGCACTCGCACTCGTATCCGTCCGGTGTGTCGATGCATTTTCCCTCGCCGCAGATGTCCGGGCGCAGGGCGCACTCGTTGATCGTGATGTGTTGCGGTTCGGAGCACAATCTCTTATATGTTTCTGAAAAAAATCGTGATGGAAATTTCGTGAGTCATCGTCCGCGGATAATTGCGCGAGATTCGGCATAGTCGATAAGAGATCGTCCCAGTTTCGTCTCATTGTGCAGAGACTGACGAGATTTTTTTTTCGTTCCAGCAGCGAACAACGAAGAGGATATCGAATGTGGATGGATTACACGGAAGCTCGTTGCTGATCGATCGCGATCGATACCTACCACTTCCGCTGCGCGGACAAATGAAACACTCGTCACCCCAGCCGCGGCCCATGTTTTTTCCGCAGCAGCAATCCTTTTTGCTCAGTCTCACGCTCAATCGATTCTTGCACTGACCGACTCGATTTACGGCCGTGTAACAGAGTCCTTGTCTTCCGTCTGCAAAAATCGGATGAATTAGGATGGAGATCGATTTTTTTTTTTTTTTTTTTTTTTTTTTTTTTTTCGGAAATTGAAAATCAATCTTCGACCCACCGATGCAAAGCTTTCGGTCCTGACTCTGTATGAAACCGGGATTGCACACGCAGTAGTAACCGCCAACGGTATTGATGCATCGACCGTCAGCGCAGATACCTTCCTCCTCGCACTCGTCCCTGTCCGTGCACTCGTTCGTGTCCAGATCCCTCGTCTGACCCGCGGGACACTCGCAGGTGAAAGAGCCCGGGGTGTTCAAGCACTTTCCTCCCTCGCACAATCCTGGGATCGCCTCGCACTCGTTGATGTCTGAAAAAAATATCGGTATCGCTGAGTTTTTTGTTTTTGTTTTTTTTTCATGTGAAAACGTCTTTGGCGAAACTTCCAGATAAAACGTTTCATCGGAAAGCGTTTCCGTCACAATTCCATCCAGTTCAATTCCAGTTTTCGATTTTTTTGTTTTTAAATTAACATCCAACAAGGCTTCGATTCGGTACCGCCAGAAAAAATTGCATCGGTAAACGTGTTCGAGGAATTTCTCTTCGCGAGATAATCATTGATCTCACTCACCGACGCAATTGCCTTGGTTCGTTTTGAGATGTCCAATTTCGCACTCGAGTCTCGTCGGGCACCTCTCGCAGGGATGACCCCATCCCTTGCCCACAGTCGCGCAGCACATCTGTCTCGTGCAAACAACCCCCTGCAAATTAACGAGGCACTGGCCGTTCTTAACTTTCGTGTAACACGGACCGACTCTGTAATCGGTATCGCAGCGTCTTCCGGTATAGCCGTAAATGCAGGCGCAACGATCGGGCCCGATGCATCTGCCCTGATTCAAACAGGGCTCCCGGCAGATTGCTGAAATTATATCGTGTTTATTATATAGTAAGTAAGTCGGCGTATATATATATATATATATATATATGTCTGTGTATAAAAAGTGAGCGCGCCCTTTCGCGCCCGCATCTTACAGCACGAAAGGCGAGACGTTAATTCGTACAGCACGATAAAGCGTCGAGTCTTTGCACTTTGTATAGCGTGCGAACTCCAAAGTGTCGAATAACGTTGATCAACATTTTTTTTGACCGTCATATTTTACTTCAATAATTACAACTTTAAAGCCGATTCGTAATTTCCGCTTTCTTCCTGTCTTCGCGGTCGACTTACGTTCATTGCAAAATTCTCCCTGATATCCAGGCCTGCATTGACATCTTCCATCCACGCAGTTACCATTGATGCAATGGACTCTGCAGGTCCCACTTCCTCTGCCCGACCCGCTTCCTCTCTCCGTGTGATCGACCTCGGTGCGATTTTTGTGAGGCAAATCTTCGGCAACACAAGTGACGTCAATTTTTCTCATAAGATTCTTGAAGTTAGGAGTCTTTTCAACTATATTCTATAAATTTTATTGGTTTCGCGTTCATGTGAAAAATCGTTGAAACGACTGACTGATCCTTCTCTCCCTTCACTCGCGCAGCTTCGCAATTACGAACATTCCAGCGATAACTGCGTAATCATAAATTTTTTGGATAGCCCGAGGATAGAACTGCGAACGACGTCGCACACCTTCTCTTCATCCGACACCCTCATATTTTCATGTAATTGACGTTTTACGTTCGGTATATTCATAGAAGCGAACTTGCGCAGTCACAACGCACCGGAATTAAAAGATCTACAGAGCCGTTCAAATGTGACCTATCGTTGAGGTATCAAAAAAAAAAAGTTGAAAAAACGCGAGGATCGTAAAAACTTTCTCTGATGAAAATTGGATAAATGAAGAATATTCTTATGACGCTTCGAAATTTGCTTGAATTTACCTCTCGTCTGAGCTGCTCCGCAGATCGAAGCCACGGATCCACTGTCGCACAGGCAAATATTCGGCCTTATACATCGTCCCTGGTTGCCACATCGCCTTGAACAGATAGCTGAAAAATTACAGAAACTGAACACTCGTCAGACCGAACGAGAATTTATTCGAGACCGATAAAGTCGTTTGAAAAAAAATCGCACCGTCATTCGTCCTTTCTTTACGTATCGTACTTACGAATAACGCAGAGTCCAGTTTCCGGTTTCCTCGTCCAACCGGGACAACAGTAATTTTTGTATCTCGTTCGGCATATGTTGGGACTGTAAGCACACGTTACGTAGTCAGTTGACAAAAAAAAAATCTTTGAAAATTAACGTTCACTAAGATTAACCCTAGGAGCGACCGAACGAGAATTTAATTGCGCGGACGCCCATTGAAGGTACAATTTTATTGAACCGCCGTGCATTTGTCTCGCTCCACTTAATCGTAGATGGTGATACAATATTATATAATTGAACCTATGAGGACGCGAGTTTATTCCTCGACACGACGCCTACAAGTAATGCTGACCCCAATCCATTTTCGTCTACTCTCGTCGCTTATGCGCTTCGAGTTCGAGCATCATCGAACGAATTTGCCCCTTACGCGACGAGCACAACAAAAAATTTCATTTTCATTATCCCGCACACACATGGCGTTTCCGTGGTGTCATACACGCGTCATACTGCAAAAACAAAGGAAAAAAGTTGGTAAAAAAAAAAGAAAAAAAAAAAAAAGGGAGTCTGTGCCACCTCGCGAACAAGGCGGCCATTCACTCGTTGCCCCATAATTAACGTCAGCTGCTAGGCTCTTTTAAGTACTTCCACTTACGCGCCATGGCGCCGAAGCTCATTGCCGTCTTGTGCACGCATATCCGCGGACCTCTCGCGACTTATCCGGGCGTTGAGAGGGAAAAAATAAAAAAATAAAAAAATAAAAAATAAAAGAATCATAGCCGAGAAATCAAACACGGCCGACTGGCGAGTGACGCGAGTCGATATGCGAAACGTGTGTGCGGTCACGACGTCGCCGAGGAATGGTCCGCAGTTAACACACTCTCTCTCTCTCTCTCCAGAGAGAGAGAGAGAGAGAGAGAGAGGATAAAGTCATTTGCAGTAAGTTCCGGATCGCGCAATGCTGCGCGGCTCTAATGAATTGTCTTTAATGAGCACTACCGAGAGCTTTATCTCACGAGTTTCTCGGGGTCTCCTAACTATCCGTGGACACGGTGTGTTAAACGAGCGTATACGGGTACGCAGGACAGTATCGCGCAAAACTGATATTAGAAGCCACAATCCTCGCGAGTGTCATTATGGGCAATCTCGTGAAAACAATGGAGCCCTATCTCTATCCTGTGCACTTCGGGCCGCGCACGAGTCCGTGTGCTGTAACATGATTATTGCGTAATGAGGCCATTCCACGGATGCTCTCGAACGAGAAATCTTCCCGCTGATTAATTTACCCTTCTGCATACCAAAAGCATCGCTTCACCGAGCCCGATATTACGTGGGTTAATAATGATTGAAGGGTTTTCTATCCGGTACGAAGAAAGAGCGTGAGTCACACTTCGGCATTCTGGTACGTTTGTTTCTTATTTTTTTTTTTTTTCTTTTTTTTTTTTTGCGCGCGCGCGCTACCAAAGTTCCTCGTTCGCAGCGACGAGCTTCGGAGTCGTGCGACAGCCGATACGAGCGAGAACGATCGTGTTGATCTTTTGATTTTTCGCGAGCTCTTTTCGACACGGATTTTTGATAAATGGGAAAAATAGGTTGAAGCAGAGTACGTGTTTTACGAAGGTTTACAGTTGGACAATTTGTGAATCTAGCGAGGAGCATTTTTTAACATTTATTCGTGTGATTTGAAATTATGGGCTCGTACAGTGCGAGAGGTCATTTTACAATGTTTGATCGACCATCCGCAATCTAATGACAGTAAATAACTTGTCTTGCGGACACGAGGGCAATAAAATAATAATCGCCAGTCTCTCTTTCACTCTCGTTCGTCTCGCTAGGAACTTTCGTAACAAAGTTATACACTCGTGATCTTTAATAGATCGGAATTCTTCGGCCTATCGCGACATTTAATTACGAGCACTTAACGATTAGCTGGTTTCTCACAGTCGAACGACTTAACCCGAACGCGGGACTGTGCACTGGCGATGAGGAGGCTGATCAAACACATTCGTGCGTGTCGTTCACTCGGGATTCTAAACTGCCGTTCGCGATTCTCTCTTTCAACGATTGGACCATGCAATTCTGAAGGATTTCCGGGAGTCAGCGTTGTCACCGACACTCCGATTCTCGGCGTCGCGCGGATCACGCGAAAATGAAATTACCGGAACGACAACCGTTTTCAATTATCGTCAATGGTTTCGACTATTTTTCAAGCAACCACCAAAAAATGAATGTTCATCCGTTGTACGGCTCGTGGCCAGCGCCGTTTTCGAAGAATAACAATGCGAGCAGCCACGAACGATCGGTTCATTACGGAACTTAAATCGACGGAGCGTCGAAAGGGTGCGAGGCGCGAAGATTTCGAACGCTGCTGCTCGTAGTCTGTAATTTAAACGCGCGATTCCCCTATAATTCCAGCTGTAACGAGCCCTAGGTCGAAATCAATGTTCGCGCGAAGTCGCGAGCGTGCTTCGTTGTCCAGCTGTTGCTCGGAGCTTCGGCATCTGCCGCGTTGTAGATCGGTATTGTCAGGTGCGCCGAACGAGCACGATACAATTCTCACAATTCGAACCCTTTGACGGTCTTTGGAACGTTCAAAGGGACGAATCCGGCCGGTCATTCGGTCGGAGCTTTGATATCAAGCAAAAAAACATTTTCCTCGCGACGAGACTTTTCTTTTTTTTTTTTGGGCGGCACGCGTTCAGAGATCTTAATCTCGGATCTTCCCGTACGTCCGACTGAATCATCGTTCGATTCGACGGTGGGAGGACTCGATCGCCTCGCGATCGCTCACGAAGCCCCTTTTTTTTTCGGGATAAAGTGCTGGTCGCAGTCACGTGACACGGGTGACAAGCTCAGCGTGCGGTCTCAGAGGTGGTTCGTCATTGTCACACAGCATTATCGGAGATTACACTTGTCGGCATTGATACCGCGTTAAGAAAGAAAGTACCTTGATGATTCTACAAATTTCCATAGACTTGCTGAGGCGAAAGAAAAAATTCATTTATTCATTATCGGTGCGACAGAAGCGTAAAAAAAAAAAAAAAAAAAAAAACCCCCACGCGATCAAGTATCTTTAATCTTGTAATAAAAATGAAAGGAAAAACAGTATATATTAAATTCCGAGTAAAGGACCTCTCTCGAACGTGAAAAATAATTACACGCACTCGATAATCTGAAAGGTCGTTTATGCCGTCTGAAAAATCAACTTAATTTTTTATTTCAGTTGCACACGAGCGATTGAAGAAACGGCACAGTTCACCGTGGCATTAGTTTATTACTGAGCAAGTGTACATCCGTTACTCGATTATAAACGGACGTTTGGATGGTTAAGATGAAAGAACTTTTCTTTTCCTTCGGGCAACGGGGAAACCCAATTAGATAATTATTCACGCTAATTCTTGCGTTACAAATTGGGTTAAACGGCCTGTTGCGCAATCGAAACGGGAAGGGAGTTCTCGACATAGAATGCGCGTGAGGAATGTTTATGTGTCCGTTCGTGTGTTAAAGCTATTCGCATCGATGCCCGGCATAACTCGCGCGCCTACGCGCTCGCGTACTCGGAAGCAAAAAAAAAAAATTCGACAAAAAAAAAAAAAGAAAAAAAAACACACACACAAAAAATTACGAAAAAGTTTGCCCTTAAAAGCTTGAGTCACTTAGCGCCGAGTAGTCGTTCACGCTCGGGGTATGAAACGCGCATCTATCTTATATACGTACACGTTAACGTCATCGCACTACAGATAACTCGTGCCCTACAATCGTTGAACCTCGTTATTTATCGTTTGCACTTTTCAAAATAGCGATAGTTATATGTCACGGGTTTTTTTTTTGGTCTCCGTTCGCGTGACTCACGCATACGGAGTATTCGTCGTTGATCGTCGTGAATATCGAACGCGCGAATTTTCTCGTATCATGGGATTTATGAATTTTAACCGTGTCGACGCGAAATTCAATTAGACACTGCGGAAGTTCTATTTATCGGCGATAGAAGGGAAATCGCGTTTATGCGCGAGTCCGACGTATCAATGAGAATGAGCTGCGAAGTATCGAACGCACGTGAGCGATAAACACATCGAAGAAGCTTACGTGATCGCGTTTATTTCGAATAATCGAGTTTCCTTGGAATTAATATGTAATTCAGTATTCAATGAGCCCCTCCGATAAGATAGGATTGCTCCGCTTGCGCGCAAAGTTTCAATCCGATCTCTCAAGGCATTCGGCCGATTATGCTCCAAACGTTTCTTTGACGCATACGCCGGATATATATATTTTTTTTTTTCAATTGAGTCACGGACGTTCCGAATCGTCCGCGAACACGTTTACATAATGTTCTTACAAAAAAAAAAAAAAAAAAAAAAAAAAAAAAAAAAAAAAAAAGTGAATAAAAAAATGAGATAAGAAGCAGATACGAAAAATCGAGCGAAACGGTTATTATTTAATCGGAGCCTTGATCGAGATTTAAGGTCAGCGCCGAATAGGATAAAAGTCCGTCCTTTGCGCAAGCGCATTACTCGACGTTGCTCGAATCGTCTAAAACGAGATTCTTAAGTGACGCTTCATTATCGTCCCCGTTTCGATCGTTCGGACAATCTACGATCCGACGACGAATCTTAATTTACGTGCGGTAAATCGCGAAGAATTTTCGCACGAGTCCTCGAGCGTTTTTGCGCTCGGACAATTTTACCAACGGGAAACGTGTGTCGGAAAATTTTGTAACGTCGGATTCGTCGTTTCGTCACTGTCACGACTCGCGTCGTTGAGTTTGCCGTTGTTGGTGGAGATTTTGCTGGATAAATTTTACATTCGCGTGAGCGAAACCACCGCGGTGTTGGCGTCTCCGGGAATACACGAGAGTTAATTTACCGTGAGTCGCCGGCTATCGCCGTGTGCAGTTTTCACGCACAGTCCGTGTACGCACGTGTGTTCCGCAACGACGCTGCCTTCTTCGAACTAGATTCGTCCACCTGTGCAATTTTCCGGCGGCAGATTCGAGAAAAAATGTGGCAAACCACTACACGATTATAATAATTGGCTACTTACTCATCGGCAAATAATGCTAATTATCAACGAGTCGCCCGGAGATAAAGAACTCGGAACGGCCCGAGTTCCGACGACAGGTTTCACTCGTTTGTTCGACGTCGAACGAGCTTGTCCCGAGCGATTCGCCTCGATTTTTTTTTAATAAAACGCAGCCACGACACAAGATCAAGGCCGCTGTGCTCGAGTGCTTTGCAAAACGCGTAATCGTCAGGTGAACGTTGATAGCGACCAAATTTATTTTCCGGTGACCCAATTTTTTCACCTCGATTCACATCGACGGATATACAAATTCGTATGAAAATGAAAAATAAAGAGGGTTTTTTTTTTTTTTTTGGAAAGATGAAATTCGAGTTTCGTCCGAGTTTAATTTTTTTTTTTACCGGTATCGACCGACTATTTTTGCAGAGCACGGTAAGAGGTATAAAATCCATCGTGAATCGTATCTCGTCGGATCGTTCGCGTTTTATTTCCGTGCACGGAATTTCCGCCGTGCAATGGAAAATCAGCCCGAGGTATCTTTTTTTTTCTCAACGAACAAAAATCACCTTCCTACATGCGTTTTTTTTTTTTCTACGCTCACATAAAAAACGTAACGAAATTACAAAAACTGCTTGAAATTGATTCGATCATCTCTTGAGCTCAGAAAAGTATGGAGTGCATCGAACTCGACAAACGACTGCCAAATTAATCGAGTCGTTTACGCAGAAGCATTAAATTTTTTACGCAACCTTATGCAAGGCTCATTCTCTCAAAGTTCAGCGACTCGATAGAATCGTCCAATAATAAAAGACAGTCTCTCGCGTATCTCTTGTGTTCGTACGAAGAACTTAAAAAAATAAAGCGCACATTTGTCTAAAGCGAAGCGCTAAAAGTCTCGTCGGAAGAATAAAGATGATAAATCGTGCGGAATTTTTGTCTCCGAACGGTCGATCACTGTCGCAACACTCGAGCCACACAATAGGCATCATCAATCCGTATCTCGTTCGTCGCATCGCAAAAGCTTTATTTCCGTGCCAATAATTCAGACGTGGCGGCGCACCTAAGTTACTCTCATTAATGTCACTTCCGGCACATAGCGCGTCCCACACATTGAAGCAATGAGTCAGTCTCGTTGCGAGCGCATCGACACTCGTCCATACATGCGAAAATAAAAATGATCAGTCTCACTTACCCGACCGGAGGAATCGATTGTAAATTGTTGTCGATGTCCTGACTCGACGTCGGTGTGTAACGCGTGCCCGGTGGATTTTCTTGGAGCGTCCGATTAGCGAGAAACAGAAGGGTCGCTGCCGACAATATACCAGCTCGTTGCATCAACATTATGCTTAGTCCTTATATCGAGTTTCTTTGGACTTTTACCAATATAAAGTCCGATCGGTCAATCGCCTCAGCAGGCATTCGTTAAGCAGCGTGGTCCCGGGCCATTTGGCAAAGTCCCGAAGACTCCTCCCGGATCGTTCGACAATCTTCCCCAAAAATGTACCCGGATTATCGACTGTTTGGGTGAAAATTAAATTAAAAAAAAAAAAAAAAAAAACAATTCAACGACAGAGAATAAAATTCGTTTCGCATTTAAATTTCAATGATATATGTGTCAACGTGTAAAGTGGAGAAAAGGGTACAACGCGAGTCGCCCCCGCGATAACGAGCGCGCGCTTCGCGAAGTGTTGGCGTTCCCCGGAAGTAGCGAATAAGTGTGAAACGATAGAAAGACTATCGCGGACGAGGGGTATAAATAAATTCGTTATCTATGACAAATAGCTCTAAAACTGAGGGGATTCTAAGCTGCGTATGCAGCTGCGCAACATTCGAGACCCTTTCGTTATTTGCAACAACAACAACGAAATTAATTTTTTTTTTTTTTTTCGTTCCCTTGGCGCAGCACGAGACTCGCGGCGAGTGTGCGACCTCTCAGATGTTCGAGCGGCAAACGATAAGGCTAACCCGTGTGAGATTATCGGAGAGATCAAGGGGAGAGTCGGCTGGTAACTCGACTCGAGATGAAACGTTCGTTACAAATTAATAACCGAAAATCACGGATCTTTGCACTTACTCAGACTGACAATTTTCTTTTTTTCCTTCTTATCGTTTTTTTTTTTTTTTTTTTTTTTTTTGTTTTTCTAAATTTTTAAAAAATATATCCTAAAAACGATGAAAAAAATCTCGACGGCAAAAAAACACGCTTATATGTTTTCGGAGCGGCCACGCAGACACGACACGCACTTTTTCACAATAGTCGCTGCATAGTTCGTCGTTCCGTTTGGAGAATTTTTCTTCGCCAAACTTTCACGTATATTTGGTGAATGGCCGGCGTGACGAAAGGATGAAACCCCCCGAAAAGGTGCGTCGACGTGACTCGTCGTGAGACCGCCAGCGAGCAGACTATGAACCGGGTATCCCAACTCATCTCGGTCCACCGCAGCTTCTCTTCCTATCTCCGTCTCTCGTGCCCTCTCCCTCCATCCTCCACAAACGTGAGACGGCTGCGGACTCACGCACAACCCCCTTCCACTTTACTGTCAACACTCTCCCTCTATCACAGAAAACTCCTCGTTTACTTCGCTATCTAAAACTGTCTCCATTAACGCGAGAAATTAATTTCACGATACAATTCGAGACGACGGATTGCAACACGTTTTAATTTCCACGGCGATTGTTTACCTGTTGCCGAAACCGCGTCCAATCCACATCAGAGACAACGAGTTTTAAGAAATGGAAGAAAAAAAAAAAAAAATTCAATTATTCAATTTATTTCCGCTAAGAATAGTTGTTATTATCGTTACGGTCGTGAAACAAATGAAAATGGCGTTGGCAAGAAAAATTAATTTGGCGAATTAATTAGTGATTACAAAAGAATTAATTAGAGAATATGAAAGAATTTTATTTTGAAACAAAGGATAATTCGCGATAATCATACGACGGAAAATTGGTTCAATGAGGAATTTAATGTGAATTGGGTTGTCCCCACCTGGGAACATGTCGCTGCGTCTCGCGGCTATGAAATTAATTCCGTGCGAATAAACGAGTATCGAGGATATCAAGCGAAGACGTTAACGGACAGGGAATGAAGGAAAAAGGAGTGGAGAACGTGGCTCTTTGGGAAATTCAGTGGTGCCACGGCCCGATAAATAACGAAATGTCCCGTTGACCGGCGAGGGTTGAGGAAGAATTCTGGAACTATTGTCCAGTCGCGTTCGATGAAAATTTTCACTGCCACCATCGTGTCACGTTCCGTTTACACAAGTGTGTGCAGTTGTACTTCTCAAAGAGCAATTACGTAATTCATGCCGCATCCCCGAAACTCGGTCCCGAATTAATACGATTCCGGTCGTGCGTTAGCCTCGCATGCGGGTGGCTAAAAAAACCGGTATACGATTCGAGCGAAACACACAAACGGGAGAAGATACAGAGTTCTAATGGGGACGCACGTTGTCATAAGTATATCTGAGAGTAGAGCGGCTATGAGCGAGTCTGCGTCCGGGAGATAGTTGATAATGCAAGCCCGTAACTATAAGTCTAGATCGCTCTTAACTAACTATTTCAATCGTTCGCTTATTCAACCGACGATCGAACTTCGATCCGAGTAGATGTGTTCATGAAAAAAAAAAAAAAAAAAAAAAAAAACACAAAACGAAAATAAAATAAAACGATACAATATCAGTCTAGCGCAATAACGCTTGTATTTTTTTTTTGCAAACATTTCATCGTCGACAAATTGTTCGCGTCTTCCAATTTTATTGTTTTCTCCCGACAAACTGTGAGACTAACTCTGAGGCTAGATAGCTTCCAACTACTTATCCAATCCTCGAACTTCGATTTGAGGCTGTGTGTACGTGAAAAAATTAAAAAAAAAAATTATGGAAATTTTATCGATAAATTGCACATTTTTCAAATTTTTCTGCCGACAAACCGTAAAGATTTCGATATATCGCTGCTTGGATTTACATGCGACCTAAGCGCAGAGTCACGTTTGACTTTGTCCCATAAATCTCGACTCTGCCAATGAAGATCGGCTCCTTTGTCTCTTATCTTTTAACCCCGTCGCGGCGATGATCTTTGTCGGGCGACGAAACGTCGACGATGCATCGTCGTTGATGAAACGTCGACAATTGAATCGACATAAAACGAAAACGAACGAACTTTATGGATTATGGATTCACCGGTTGCGACGGATCGGACTGTTCGTAATTTTTGAAAATCGACGATAAAATTTTCTGTCTCCTCGCGTCGTCGTGGCACGCCTCGCGGCAATCTCCCCGCTTCGATCCTCTCCTCGTCTTCCCTTTTTCTCTCACGAGTGCCGATTCGTTTCTCTTGGCTTTTATTGCGAAACACGATCACCGAGGAACTCGATACGATCTAACCGCCGCGAGAGTTAGCCATTTCGTGCGTGCAAAAAAGGAAAAGAGGGCGCCGAAAAGTACTGAGATTACGGGACGAGGGCGCGCACGCGTGATCGTTGGATCCAGAAGGTTTCGAAGGATCGGCACGAGCATCGTTTTACACGGCTCGTAAATCCCGAGGCATTTCAGTCTTCGGAAGGATGATCGGTGAATAGCCAAATATGATTACAACGTTTGCAGATGTGTTGCACGTGGAGCGGAGATTTTTTTATGCGTCTTTATTTGGCGGCGATGCACTCGACAATAGAGTGATCGTTGACACTAACCGAATGACACGCAATACGCGGTTGTGACTTTCAACGAGAACAACCGGCTGGCAAGTGGGTCATTCCTGGTGCTCGAGCTCGACTCTGTGAGAACGTCTTCGTACGCGGAAGCGACGCGAGACAAGCTCCTCAAGAATATGAGAAACGCATTATGAACTTTTAGAATCACGTGATCTCGGCACGATCGTATGCCAATCGGAAAATAATAGTTCCTCACGATATTCTGTGAAACGAAGACGGCAATAAAAATGAGCAAAACAAGAATTTACTCCGGTGAACCTTTACTGGCAAAAGAGCGAACCTTTACTGGTAAAAAAAGCCGTAGTTTCGTTCCGTCTCTCTCGGCGTGATGGGAAACCCACTGGATATAAAGTAGGAAAATAATTTTTAGCGTTATTGCCGCACGGTTGTTTTACGAGGCTTACCCGATGCGCCAACCGGGAATATAATCCGTTCGGTCGGAGACGAGTTCTCTTCTCTCGCGAGAGCGATAGATAGTGATTACCGGTAGCACGCCGCCCGTGTACCTTGATGTCTTCCAGTACGGGATAGTCATGCATAGAGGTTACGCGCGCGAGCGTCGAACCATCGCCATGCCCTACCTATATAATCAGCGCGCACGCCGTATCGTGGACATATGCCACTTCGCAACCCGTCTGCGTCGTACATCGTCAACCTCCGTCGTTTTTTCTCCCTCATTCCCTCCGCTCGACACCCCTCTCCCTCCTCGCGCGTTAGCATTTTCCTCGACGAGACCTTTCTCGATATTCTCCATCCACTTTGTTCCTCTTATTTTGTTCCATCCCGCACCGTTGCCGCGTTCACGCGGCTTCTTCGACATGTCGTTCACGCTCATCTTCGATCTTCTGTGAGAACGCGTCTGTGGCCTTGCGTTACACTCGAGACTTCGCTCCGAGGAAAAATCAACACCGCAAGGGTGATAAGTCGAGCGGAAGTCTTCGTTTTTTTTTTTTTTTTTTTTTTTTTTTTTTTTTTTTTTTTTTTTTTTTTTTTTTTCCGGAGACTACTTACATTATTAACCCGGCGACGGGTGATTTAACTTTGCGCTGCCGGGCACGCAATCCCAGACTTCGCTCATTCGTTACACCGTATGTCCAGCATTAAGTTATCCTCGATGGGAGGCTGAATTATTCGTCTTACTCGCGAGAACGAGATGTTGGCTTGGAGAAAATTGATGAATCCTCGTCGCTGGCTTAGCATCGCCTTGAGAAAATTGGCCATGAATTTGACGAGGACTCTGATCGAAATTAAACGGCCTTTTTCCGTTTGCTGTCCTTCGATTTCACGGATTTTGCCTCCAGTTTTGTACTGTCCACGTGAGCTTGCCGAAATTCGTAGGCCTCGTTCAAAGCGTGGACACGATTTTCGTAATTTTCCGAGCACTTTCGACCGAGTCTTCGATATTTCCGACTTCGATTTTTTACGAGTTCGGCATTATCCTCGATAAAATTCGACTGGAGCTGCTCGAAGTCGAGAACATTCATCGCTCTCTGATTTCTTAGAGTTTCCTCGTCGTATTCGGATTTCACCCAACAGTTTTCCTCCTCGTCTTCCCTCTCCATATAAATCGTCAGATCTAATTTTGGAAGGTGCTTTCCCAAAGCTGCCGGTGGTTCCAACGTTCGCCCGGTCTCCGGTAAAATTCGACTCGGCAACGACTCTGCGCTCTCCATTATTTTTTCCTCGTCGTCGAGGCTTATTCGTGCCTCGTCATCGACCAACTCGACCACCGAAGGTCCGATTGCGAGAGAATTTCCCTCGAGAAACCGTCCTCTCAACTCACGACCGCGTTCGGCACGATCCGATTCTTCCGTTTTCCAAAGTTTTTTCAATTCTTCGATCTTCACCTCCTCGCTGTTATCCTGACTTACCTCCACTTCGATCCCCGCGTCGGAAACTACCTGGAGTTTCCAGTAAGGTTCCAGCACTGCCTCGCCAACCTCCAATGACTTTTTCGAAAATTGCTTCGATCTTGGTCTCTCGGCTTTCGAGAGTCTTCCAAGAGCCGAGGATTTCTTGGACCTCGCCCTGTCGGCGAGACTTGCCGTCTTTGCTTCGGCTACGACCGACCATTCGACTTCCGTCAACGGCCATGAATCTTCTTCCCGGAGAGAAGCTTCGACGAAGTACCGCTTCCGGTTTATGGATTCGTCGGGCTGTTCGGTCGAATCCCTTCTCGAAGCGTTGGCTGAACGGTGGCTGGAAGATCCTCCGCTTCGGCGGGTCAACGACCTCTTCGACCTCCGCGGCTTCTCTTCGTCTCCTTCGCGGCGAGAAACTTCACTCTCCCGTCCGGTGGAATTTTCAGACTCGAGAAGAACCACTGGTAAAACGACAACCCCGTCGCCTTCGCCCTCCGACAGAGTTGAACCGGCCTCGTCCATGACGCGCAGTCGCGCCGACGCCTTCTCGTACGAAGTTCTCAGCATCAAAGACACGAGACTCGTCTTACTCACCCGCAGCGATACCCTGGCAATGCGATTGCGAATGTTCGGTACGTAGATGTTGGAAATCTCCTGGACGAGAAGCGGTCGGATTTCGCTGATCGCCGCAATCGGCGCTTCGTCTTCCGCCACCCAGTGAAACATCGGTTCGCCCTTCACCGTCGTCAAGTGCAAAATCCAGTCGACATCTTTGTACGTCTGAGAATCGCTCCATCCGTAAGCGAAGACCGTGTAACCGCCTTCGCGATGTCTGTACTTTGTTGGAGCGACGTTGTTCACCAAACGCCGAATCTCCCTTTTGGTGTCGTTGGCGAAAACTCGCAGAGTGTAATTCGACAGATCAGCGAGCAGATCGAGAGAGGCGCGAACGCTTTGTTGCTTGGGCGCGTTGATGACGACTCTGACCATGGGAATCCATTGGTCCGACCGGACGGGATTTTTCTGAACTCGACCTCTCAGCTCTTGAATCTGTATTACATTTTTCAAGTCGCCGGAAAATGTATAAAGAGTCTCGAAAATCGTTTCTCTCTTCAGGGTGGATCTTAACAATGTCCCGGCTGCGGACTCGTGCTTGTCGTAGTCGAAGAGCTCGACGACTTTCGCGAGAGCCGCTTTCACTCCATTGTGTTCATCGTTTAGGGGATCGTGAATCTTTTTGTAATGTCCGACGAGAAACATCCGAAATAACGATTGGATTAATTCAGCGGCTCTGTGGAGATGCTTTCCGGGTTCTTCTGCGATTTCTCGGCTACCGGCGGTTTTTTCCTGGCGATAAGCTGACGAACTCGTCTCCATACCGATCGAGGGATCGAGAAAAAATATTCTCAATGAACGCTCGATAAACTTTGATTCCTCCGACGGAAATTTATTTTTTATCAACGCTGTGAACTCCTTCCGGAAATAGGCATGAATCGACTTTAGCGATTTTTTGTAAGAGCTATCTGCACCGTCGACTTCATCGGGCATGTAACTCTGATGGTAGAGTCTCAGATAATTTCCGTAATTCTCGGTACCGAAAGATTCGAATGCTTTTTTGACACTGTTACTGATTTTTTCGACGAATACTCGAATTCTGAATGCCTCGACGGTCATGAGTCCGTGGATTTTCAAACGATCGCCAGTTTGAAAGGGAGTGTCCGACAGTATGGATAAGTTGTAGATCGATTCGGAACTTATGAATATACGCAACAAGTGTCTGCCGGCCTCCACTTTGAAAACGGTCGATTTAGTGCCTCGCGTTGTCAGCTCTGCGATCAGTTTGTTACCCGATTCGAGAAGCCAGTTGTATCTCTCTACGACCAAATGAGAGCTCTTTTTGGTATCGCGCGCCGTAGTCGACAGATCGATTAGGAAGAACTTTTCCTCGACCGAATCGACGAAAAGCAAGAGGGCTTTGTTTCTCGAACGCGACATTTTTTCACTATATTCATATGTTCCCGTCGGTAGAACGGACATCACCGATTTCGTAGCGCTCTTTTTACCATCCCTCGTTGAAAGTTGATCCGATTTGCTCTTTCTTCCGTCATTCGGAGCACCGATGTTTCGGTTAACAGTGTTGGAAATTTCGATGGAATGTTCGAAAAAGTTTCTTCTGTAGAACAATTTAACCTCGCGTAAGTGGAGAGACAATTTGTTGAAGTCACCCCAAAGACTGATGTCTGGTAGGTCGACGTCTTGGCCTTTGCCATCGCGAAAAATCGTAGTGGCCGGGCTCTTTGATTTGTCGAGATTCTTTTTCTTACTCGATCCCAAACTCATCCGAGATGCCATTTCTTCCGTCGAGTCTGCACTCTCGTCACAGGAGTATAAAGTATCGTCACTGAATTCTCGCAGAGGGCTGACAATGAGCAGGTGTCGAATAGGAACGAAATACTCCGTGGCGTCTATGAGACCTCGACGCATCGCCCAATCCAGCCAACGATGCTGTTTCCACTTGGCCAGCGGAGGTTTCACCTTGAATACGGATTTTAGGCTTTGTGTACTCGGTCAGTAAAATAAATGTAACGAATGCTTGAAAATTAATCTTGCTTATTACTTGCGCCGGATCTAAGGGAACATCCCGGGACAGCTCAACGTAAATTTGATGACTCCAACAAGGAGTGATTCCGGGTATCTCTTCAGCGTCAACGTCCCTCGTGTCTTCCAGATTGAGAAAGAGCAAAGTTGGTCGTGGTTCCTCCGGCACTTGTAGCTTTTTCTTTGGGATGGACTTTGATTTTTGGGACTTGGTTATCTTCTCCGGTCCATCGGAATCGAAATTTTCAGGAGCCGCTTTTTCATCTTTAGGCCACTCGAAGTGTTTCGCATATCTCGTTAGAAACTCCCATTGATCACGGGGCGACAGATGCAAAACGTTCAATGTTAAACCTATCCAGCCTTCATCGGCCGGAGGGATACAAACTATGTAACAAATCGCACAGTCGCTCTTCAATTTGTCATTCTTCAAAAGCATATTGTCATTTTTCAAAGATATCTTGAAAATTATTGGAAGTAAAAACAACATATAGAAATTTGCGTTACCGACCGAATCTATGTCACATTGCTTCAAGATGTCATATAATTGTCTGTTGAAATCGTTTAGCGAATTACCGGTAAGACACGTTACGAAGTTGCAATCAACAATCTCACGTTCGTCAGTCCAAGAAATCGCGGCGACCTTCAACATTGCCTTAGCCAATATCATCGGCCACAGCTCATTGATATTCGCAGTACGAGGCAAAAGGGGTCTGCCTCTTTTGTCGACAGGTATCGTGTCGTCTATAAAAACCCGACGCCAGCAGCCCATAAAGAAAATCCGTACTATGTATTTACCTGTTAGGAGCAAAAGGAACGATCGAATGCTAATCATCCAGAAAGAGCGAGAGCGACTTAATCGTCAAGCTGCGATACCGTTAGGATTCACCACTGGTTGATGGGCTGCTCCCTTTCCAGCTTTGTTCAACGAGTAAATGTGAAACCATCCCTGCCACCGTTGCTCAGAAAAATTCCATGTGAAATTCGTTGACGAATTTTCAATTTCGAGGCCGTTCCGACCGCAATACTGAATGTTTATCAATGTTGATACGAAGCATCGCATAAACTGTAAATTATTATGGAATTATAGGAGAGCTTCTGGTATGCGCTACTTTCAATTATTATCTCTGGACATAGTTACATCGAGTTTTACAAACCTCGCTGTGCAATAAATGCCTGTTGTTCGATATAAAGTCTGGATAGCCGACAATTTTCTCGAACACGATAGGAGAAAGAACATTATCCAATTTACCGAATCTTTTCCAATCTCTTGGCTGCAGAGACGATGGCAATGGGACAGGTTGCTCGTCAACGAATTCTCCGCCTAAAAGTCGCTAGTTATCATTGGAGAAATTAACTGACAGTCACAACGTAGTATGATATTTACTTTTTGGATAATCCCAAGCTTCACTGTTGAGCTCGAAATCCGACCACTCACTCCATCCTACGAAACTTAATGCTACCGATTTATTATATGAGACAGAATCCGCGTAAACGTTTTTTTTGGATCTACTTGACATAGCTGTGGCTATGTTAGATAGTGTTTTTTTTTTCTATCAACGGTGTTGGACGAATGTACAAAATGCGGTCTTCTGAAAAAAGTATATGCGCGTTTATTCGTAGTCTATTTATACCCACACAAACTTAATAATAATGAAATACAATAACTATAATATATAGTTACATTTTTTTTTGTAAAAAGTTGAGATACAGAAAAATAACGTTCTCTAGGAGTATAAACTAGATTTACAAAAGTTGTAAAGTTCTACAAAAAATAGGGCTTGAAATGCATGCAATTAGATTATAATTTTTAAAAATGCTCCGAAACGATAATAGCGATTTAGTTGTAAACGAAGCACTCGTTAGTCTTCGAATTACACTATGTAAACTGATCCTATACTGCGTTTGATCCTTTCGAAGAATATATGCTTCAAAATAACAATTATTTTTTTATAAATGTTTATCGTACCGATCGCGAATCAACATTCTTAGCTTTCCTTTTGTCTCCAGGCGAAGCATACTTTAATATCAATACATAATTAAGAATCCTAATTTCTCAATGATACTGCTTAACAATACATCGTTTTACTCGCATCATTTTAACGAGCCTCTCGATCTTAACGTTCACCTCCTTTTTTTCGAATATCTCAAATACTTACGAAACGTACATATAACATCTACAATTTTTCACTTTTTTTTAAAAATATTCCGGACGAAATAACGTGAGTCAATAGGATGCTTTAACGATTTAATACTAAACACGAGTTAATTACCTACGAGGCAATTTATGAGAAAAATAAGAATCTCTGATAAGTCATCGATTTCTTTTTGTTTTGGCAAGATAGAAGTCGAGGCTTCTGATTTTTCATTTTGATACACTGAACACAGTTTGCATTCGAAAAGCTTGCTCGCGAATATTCTCGCGAACGCACGGGATTGACATTTTTCATTGAACTATTGCTCGACATTTAAAGGAATGGTACAGTTCAAACTATTGTTCTAAGTTTACGGAATTGTCATGGCTATCGTCAAAAGTAGCGTGCTCCCAGCTAACTTTTCGTTAATATGTATGTAATAAGCACCTCATTCATAATTTTGAGCATTAGGTATCCGACTGTAAGTTCCCAATCTCTCAGAGTGTTAAACTATAACAACTATTTATTTTAAACAATTTATAAATGAGCACGTCGGAAGAGCTTATGGCAATTCAATAGAGATCCTAAATATGATTGAGTAATGTAGAAGATTCTCATGTCGCACGATTTGAGTACAAAAATGTCTTTTGTTACAGATTGGTGGAATGACCGGATGGAAATCCGAACGACGCACGGTAAGAAAAAAAAATTTTGAAACTTGTAGGCGTATGAATTTGAGGTCAGAAGGTGGCAGTGGCCGATACACTTTACGTAGGTCAATGTAACGCCTAATACTTTGATATCCGGAATAACAATAGTATCCTGGAACATTTCGGTCGTCGAGTTGACGAAACTTCGTCATTCCACCGACGGAATAACGTGATATTTATAATCTAATCTCAATATTTATCCAAAAACAACCTAGACCGAATTTGGCACAATGTTAAATATGGTTTGTCAGTAAAAAGTCTCACGAGAGCTATCGTTTGTTTAAAATAATACCAACCGATATTCAGGCTGGTGATATAGCCAATGATACTATTTACAGTAAATTCGAGTCTGATAATACCGGATGTAAGTTTTTATGCACCTATTGATGAACGATTTATCTGGATTCATCTGGATCGAGTAATTTTTTGCAATAGCGTAGAGAATAGTTGGATAGACGAATTATATATAATGGTGCAGCCTATTCGGGATGAATGACTGGTTTTGTCGAAAACGCAATTGTAAATTATCGAAAGACCGAATTTTCCATCTAATTGTTTGTGCGAGGTCCTGACGCGCGTTGATCTTCCATACGTCCTGCCTGTAGCCTCTGAATTAGGGCAAACAAATCTTCTTCGGGGACAGTGGCACCCGATTGAGTATTTCCGTTGGGTCTTTGGTTCGATTCCTCTTCAGCGTCTTGTAGAGAAGGAGCGGCTGGGAGTGGACTGCGTTGATCCTCCAAACGCGAGCCCTGATCACGTTTAACATTTATTGAATCAATTCTTTCGATGAGGTGTTATGACAAAAAAAAACTCGAGCTTACTTGGCAGCGAAGCAACATATCTATGAACGAATCATCAGCATCTTGAGGGGTCCTGGGTGGTGTCTTAATGGCACCCAGGTTAGTTCGGTTGGTATTCAAGCCTGGTAAATACGGCAACGTGACGCGCTGCTCGTCCATTCGCTTGCTCTGCATGCCGGCTATCAATTCCAACAATTCTTCTCCATCCCTAAACGCAACGTTATCATAATAATTTTATGATTTCTCGTGGAGAATATCTAAATTATTGCCTTTATGTAGTCGGCTCAAAACCTTGTTCATTTATACCTACTTTTCTTTTTCCGGAGGTGGCGCTTTGATTCTTGGCTTGCGATTGGCATTTAGCACGCACCGTTGATCGTCCATTCTTCCCGATTGGAAGCGCGATAAAAGGTCGAAGAAGTTGTCCTCCTCTTCCTCCTGCGACGGTTGTGGTGGAATTTCAGCTCTAGCCGGAGGCCCGTCACTCCCATCTCTTTGCTTTCCATCAGGCGTTAGCTTAAAAGGTAGTAAAATTAAATCCCTTCCTCGCCGAGCTATTTGAATATCAATCATCAACAAATTTGATAGGCAAGTCACTGTAAGATGGCGATGATAAAATAATTTCTGCGTCTGCCATTTCACCCAGTCATATAGCAGTATTCATACTTTTATGAGATCCAAGTTGTCCATGCTCTGCCGGCGCAGTCTGTATCTTCCCGGTGACGATGACGCCATGGTCGCCGCTCCGGTAGCGCTCAATTGATTGTTATTCCGTCCTTTATCGTTCTCTTGATGATTAGTGTTTAAGCCAAGAATCTTTTGAAGATCTGCGACGTTTGTCTGTGCCGTATCTTGGCCCGTTTGATCCCCGAGCTCCTTGGAGATGTTGAGATGCAGGGTTGCAAAGTGTAAAGCCTTTTCGTGATTCGCCATAGCCGAGTATGCGTTTCCCAATGACCAACAGGCACGTCCCTCGCCCACTCGATCCATCAATTGCTGGGCGATCGCTAAGTGACGAAGATGATACTCTATGGCAGCCGAATAATCACGGATGAGCGTGTACGTGTTGCCGAGAGAGTAACAAGCTTGCGCCTCCACAGCACGGTCACCGAGTTCTTGAGCGAGAACGAGTGTGCGCCTAAAAAAATACCGATTCACAGTTTACAGTAAAGTATACTTTTTAAACCTTTGGTCACAGAATTTTATTTCTTCAACTGCAGCAAACGTACTTGTAATGCTGCGCCGCTTTTTCGAATTCACCGAGAAATATATGAGAATTTCCCAAATTGCTGTTAGCTCTCCTTTCCGCCGGTTTGTCCCCGAACTCCCGAGCAATTTTTAGTCTTTCATTATGATAAAATATAGCTTTCTGAAAATCACCCAACAGGTAATAAGTATTTCCCAAATTACCGCAGGCTCTACCCTGTGCTGCCGAGTCTCCCAGTGATCTCATCAATTCTAAGTTTTCTCTGAAAGACGAAAGTATAAAAATAATTATTGTTCTTTATCTGCTGCCTCATTCGAAGTGAATAGAATCGAGAATTTTTCGTACTCGTAATAGCCGACAGCCTGCTGCAGAGATTGACGTGATTCTTCAGAGAATTCGCCAGGATCTAAATAGCCAACCCTTCCGTACTGTTTCCCTTTGGCGTGATAAACGTTCCCTAAATTGTATAGAGCCCTTCCTTCGCTCAACTGAAAATGAAGAATTAATCAAATTCATAACAAAATCTGTGTCTTGGTTTTGGCTATTTTAATTCAAGCTTTTCTTTACCTTGTCTCCAATTTCTCTGGAGATCTCCAGATGCCGCTTGCAGCATATCATAGCTTCGTCATATTTTCCCATCACCTTAAGCGTGTTTCCCAAATTACCACTGGACTTTGCTTCACCCAATTTGTCGCACACGGTCCTTGCCAGGGTCAAGTCATGCTTGTGATATTGCATGGCTTTTACATAGTCGCCAAGATAGAAGTAAGCATTTCCCAACTGACTGTAGATTGCGCTGAGTGTTCTCAGGTCGTCAGTACCAGCTTGGATAGCTGCTTGAAAAAATGCTACACCTGATTTACAGTCGCCTGCCTTACAGAGGCGCTCTCCTTCCAGTGCCAGTTCCAGACACATATTGCCGTCGCTTCCGGCAATCTGAAAAATTTTTATTCATATTCATTATGCTTATCTTTATCGGAATCCACCTTTACTAGTATCCAGGCTTGGAGTTGTTCGATGGTTTTTGGACCAATCTACATAATCGTATTATAGATGAATTCATACTTTATAATAATTTGTAGCTTGACAGCTACCAATAGCCAAAATTAGTGTGTAGCTGTATGAACAGCTGCGTACAAGCTGGGTAGAAAATAATTTTTCAATTGAAACTGTGACAAACAATGTTTTGAGCATGAGTCATGGACTCGAACAAGTGGTCATTGTGACATACAAATGATTCACTTACTATTCCGTCCGCAGTAAGATTCTCAGCACTCGCACTTAACGACATTATATCGAATTATATTCGAGTGATACCGCACACGTCGCATACGATAACTTAATAAACAATAGATACGGAAAAAAAATTCGATCGCTTGCTTCAATTAAAACTAATGGGATATATCATACTTCAATAATGCACTTCGCGTTCGATAGAATTATCTCCGAAGCTCGTTAACCGAATGTACATTTTTTAAATATTTTAAAATCAAATTAACATGTTTTTCTTTCCGAAAAATATATCAACGAAAATTCATTGACCAATTCATATAACGATGTTTTTAGTTAGTCGGAGGCGCGTCTGGCGCCATCGAAAGTTACACCCACAACCACGAATAGAAAGAAAAAAAAGATTGTTCACGTAGGTGGTTGTCGGTGGCCGATAGATTTTCAGATCAACAGGACTGTCGGCTTGGAGACGCACTCCGTATTCCGGTGGATTTCTCGTTCGTTTATGTCCCCCTTTTTCCTCTGGGTTGACTACACTACTACGATAGTTAGTAATTCTGCCATGAATGAATAGCTTCAACGTCGTGTTCTGCGCCAATGAAAACGGAGAGAACTGTAATACAAGAATTTTATTGGCTGCCACGGTCAACAGTGATCGATCCTCCATCTACCCACCGTTTGTGCCCGACGTGAAATTAGTCGTAGTTAACCCGTCTTGTTTTACCTTTTTCATGATGGAACAGGGTTGTTTTCAGGGCTGAACAGACATTTCTAAACAATTTTACAGAAAGGTAACGTTTGTGATAAGTGAACTAAACGTGTCGAGACTGACGTTTATTTCCAGTGACAGTGTTCTTATTACAAAACGACGAAAATTTTGCGAAAAACCAAAGAAAGTAAAAAATAATGAATGCCAACACAAGTGATGAGGTCGAGACATTGGAGGCCTCGGTTAGGAACGTGATAGCGCAAAAATCACTCAAATGGATATTCGTTGGCGGAAAAGGTGGTGTCGGAAAAACGACGTGCAGGTAATTACAAAAAAGAACCTGTAGGCGTTGCAGAGATCAAGTCCACTTTTGGAATCGTGTATTCTTTGAAAATTGATTATTTGCAACTGAATGTTTTTCGATCAGCTGTTCTCTTGCTATCCAACTGGCTAAAGTACGAGATAACGTTCTAATAATCTCCACCGACCCAGCGCACAACATATCTGATGCCTTTGATCAAAAGTTCAGTAAAGTACCAACCAAGGTACAAGGCTTTGAAAATCTATTTGCAATGGAGATAGATCCAAATGCAGGTGTTACTGAGTTGCCTGAAGAGTATTTTGAGAATGAATCAGGTACAGTCCAATCGTTTTTTTTTACATTAAAATCTTGTTGATTTTGTAGTGCATTGTAATATAGAGAATTTTTCTATTACAGCCCTTGACGGAGAGGCTATACGTCTGAGTCGTAACGTGATGCAAGAAATTGTTGGAGCATTCCCTGGAATAGATGAAGCAATGAGTTACGCCGAAGTGATGAAGTAAGATTTTTGCTCCTTGTAATATTTTTTTGTCATTTGTCACATCATTGCCCTAACTTGTGCTTTTTACTTTGCAGACTCGTAAAAGGAATGAATTTTTCTGTCGTTGTCTTTGACACTGCACCGACAGGTCATACGCTGAGGCTACTCTCATTCCCCCATGTAGTCGAGAAAGGATTGGGCAAACTGATGAGACTGAAATCCAAGATCAGTCCTTTTATCACACAGGTAATGCCAAAGATGATCGAATTATCTTACGAGTATGCAGGACATTGTCGGCACCAAAGACTTTGACCCGTAATTTAACTTTTTTGAGGTTTATCAATACATCTTTCGTTAAAAGTGAATGATCAGTTCCTCTGTCAGAGAGTCAATAGAAACCTAATAATTTCGTCTCCCTGATAAAAATTCGAGATATTCGGAAAATAATTTAAAAAATTAAATTCCAGTTTGTTTTACCGACTTTTCATCTTAAAACACTTTGATAAACGGGCAACCATGAAGACGATGTAAATTTTCATTTCAGTTGAGCTCTCTATTGGGCAGAAACGACTTCAACGTCGCCGAATTCTCAAACAAAATGGAGGAGATGCTCACGGTTATCAGAAAAGTTAATGAGCAATTCCGAGATCCTGAACAGACGACATTCGTTTGCGTCTGTATAGCGGAGTTTTTGTCGCTGTACGAGACAGAAAGACTCGTACAGGAGTTGACAAAATGCGGCATCGATACCCACAATATCATAGTCAATCAGCTGCTGTTTTTGAAGGAGGGAGATGCGCCTTGCAGACTGTGCCTAGCCAGGCACAAAGTTCAAGAAAAATATCTTGATCAGGTAATTATTAGAATTTGCGGGTATACAAAAAAAATTTGATAAACTGTCAAGTTCAAATTTATAGACAAATGATTTTATTCATTTTAGATAATGGATCTATATGAGGACTTCCACGTGACAAAGCTGCCTCTTTTGGAGCGAGAGGTACGCGGCGTCCAGCATGTAAGAGAATTTTCGGAGAATCTCGTCAAGCCTTACGAATCTTAATGAAGATGCATTAAATAGCAAAATGACTCCCCCTCCACCCTGAATAAGTGGACAGTTTGTTCAAGCATGTATGCCAAGCGCTCTGGTGACGCTGTGGACTTTGTATAAAAATAATTTTTTTAACATAGCTTGGCTTGGGCGTTAAAATAAATGAATGCTACTAAATATCGACGGCTTGTCAGTCTTATCCACTGTTCCATTTTCGATTCACGTTGTTTGTAAAAAATGAGTATTTCCATTTGTCATTTGGCATTGTGCAAGATTGCCGAGGGCGAATGCAATCGAGTCTCGTGGGCGCTCCGATAACGCGCAGAATCGCGACGAATCGTGTAGCTCGTAGAAAGATGGTGGTTCACGTTAGAAGAGGGCTGTTTCGAGGGGTCGGTCCTCTGGGAGGGTAAAACCGCATAAAGGCTGGTAATTTACGTGGTGCGATGACAATCCAAGACGAAGGATAACAATGCGAGTGAAGTTCGTGAGAACTTTGTTAGTCCTCGCTCTCATCGGCAATATAATTATTTGGCACAAGATATGGTGGTTATTCACGGTGCATCAAGCCGGGACTCGCAATACGGCGACCTCGAGCTTGACAACGTCGAGCGACATGCCGACGAAGCTTCATCGTCGGCTCGCGCGTCTCGTAACTATAGTGGTACGTCAGTTCGAGACATTCGAGAACGACGTGGCGTCGACAGTGGACTCCGTCCTGAATTCCTTTCCTGCCATACCCATACTTATCGTTTGCAACGAGTTGCCTTACCCACCTCTGGAACTGGATTTTTCGAACGATAGTCTGAGGAACGTCAAACTCGTCAATCTTCAACCGGATTTCAACAAGTCATTCGAGGAACGAAATCCACTGTTCTACATACGCACAAAGTTTGTTCTGTTCTTACCCGATGCCACGAGAATTTCGACCAAGCAGGTGATGCAGGTAATTATTAGATTTTAAAAAAAGTGCCAGTAGGTATGGAAAATTTTTTTTTTTACTGGTCTTAATTATCACAAAGAGCCTTTGATCATTCCTGAATATTTGGTTCATTCTTTTTTTTAAAGCCTTTCTTGATTGCAGGAAACTGTTAACGTTGCCACTCGAATGGGTGCAGTAACAGTGCCGGTCGGCAAAAATCAGTTGATCTGTTACAATCTGAGATTAAGAGTCAAGGAGTGGAGCTTACGATTTGTAAACATTCCGGGCACCGAATGTGATGCGGTTGTTGGAAAACATGCAACGATGATGGAAGCAAAAGTCCTGAGAAAAATTTCAGATCCATTCCTGTTGCCATTCACGGATGCATTGTATCTTCAAACCACAGCTGCTGGTGTGAAAGTGAGCTTTTTTTTTTTACAATTTTTTGTGTTTTTTTTTCTGTTTGTACCTAACTGCGAGCATCGACTAAAATATTTATTTGTTTTCTCTTAGATGCATATAATGAGAGACCAGCAATTTAACGAGGGAAAATCGCTGTATCGCAGCCAGCAAGCCCAGTCGAAAGTTCAGCAGCTCCATTTGAAGCGCGAGAGAGCTATGTTCGAGAAGTTAGGAATAAAAAAAGTCACCCGTGCCTCGGGTAGCGTTGAATGGTACGGATGTTCGAGAGAGACACCTCGCTGTTTCGGTTCCGTTGTCAACAGCATACCCGTCTATCTATATCAAAATCGTTACACACCACCCTGCTGTCTGGCGGGTTTACGGAAAGTAGCGCATCACGTTTTCGAAAAATTGGAAGAAGTTGGTATACGCTTTTGGCTCGAAGGCGGATCTCTGCTAGGAGCCATGAGAAACGGCGATATATTACCGTGGGATCATCAAATCGACGTTGGCGTCAACCGCGACGATCTCGGTAGATCGCCGTGGCTCGTAAAAGCGCAAAACAAACCCGTTACCGATCATCACGGTTTCGTATGGGAAAAAGCTACCGAAGGTGAGTTCTTCAAAGTGCAATATTCAAAAGTTAATCGTTTACACGTTAATTTATTACCGTTCTACGCTACGAACGGTACGATGATGCGAGACGCGTGGTTTTTGAAAAATCGCGATTTTCCGGAACAATTTCTTCATCCGATGTCGAGCATCGAATTTGCCGGCAGGCAAGTGCCTAGTCCAAACAATATTAGAGACTTTTTGGAAATTAAGTATTACAATGGTGTGATAGAAAATCCAGAGTTACCTGGTAAAATCTATCTCGATTAACAACTGTATTTTGGTGGAGATTATTTATCTATTTGTTTCTTTTTTCATACTCCTATGTATTGACGTATTGCTCGATACCATTATCTTACGAATGATTATCTAGTTCATTAAATGCGACTAGATATACTTCATAAAAAATTAATTAAGACGGTGCTTTACTGAGGGTTATTGGTCTACTGTTGAATTGTGCTATAGAATATTGTTTAATTTCTCATATTTACTAAAGTGATTATCGTATCTTTGTAAATTTGCCAATGGAATGATTATATTGATCAGGAATTAATTTATTATTAAATCACGTTCGTTAATGCGTGATGAATAATTCCCGATACTTGAATGAAAACGCGGTGCCAAACAATTTTTAAATCAGTATTACAAAGACGCCGTGGCGTCAAAGATAAACATTCGTTTCTGTATTTTATTCACGATGAAACAATAATAGCATCTTACGCTTTAGACATATATTTTATTTGTAAAAAAAAAAGAACAACAAACTAGTGTTGTCGACCCATTGATTGTTACATTTTAATAAGAACGCGACGATTCTATTGTAGAGTGGGAAGAAAAAAAAATGTTATAGAACAGACGAGCTAGAAGCAACTATTTTGTATCTCAATGTAGAGTTAGGCTTTAGATCTTTATTCTATTTTTGTATTTAACTATTCTCATAACTCGTGAATACTACGAGCTTATGTCTGATAGAATTACCGTTCGATCAAAATTGATTATCCCCGTTGCAAGCTCGTTTTTTGCATTCGTCAGGTATCGCTCGTCGCCATTATTACAGATATTATATTACTGTTCTCATCGGCCATTATTCATTATTCAATGTTAGTGCCAACATGTTAAAATGCAGTCATTATCAGTGTCAACTTTTTCTATCTCAAAACCAAAAAGAAATAAAGAACAAGAATTAAAAGAGAAAATGATTATTGGATTGAAGAAACAAAATCGAATTCTGCATAAAACTTAATCACAAAGTCAACCAATAGATAGAACTCTAACGAGAATGTAATTACCGAGTTATAGCGGTGTCTTTCAATGAAAAAATTGTGTGGTGTAAAATTTATTCAATAAAATGCATTCATTATTGTTACGAAAGCTTGTATTCACAAAATTGACGAATTCCCTTAATCAAGGTACAGCTTTGACATCTTTAGGTGGCGTAAGAATTGGCGGTTCCCGAACGAAGCTTAGTAATCTCTCGAGTTTCATGGATTCGAGCTCTTGTTCAGAGAGGTGAAGTTGCTTCTTCGTAGGTTTCACTTTTACTCTCAAATTTGGCGAAAGCTTCAGTGTGTTAACCGTTCCCCTGTTTTCCCAATTTTAACAAATTAATTTTGTTGTCCTTACATACAAAAGTGTGCGATGGAAAAGTTAATATTGCTCTTACTTGTCGTCCCCTACGATAACGAAGGGCAGAACGTTATTGAAAGCTAGTCTCGTCAGTTTGCTTCTCCTTTTGCTGACTACCGGTTGACTACAAATCGGTCTATACTTGTTCACATTAAGATCGAATACCGTGACTTTTCCGTCGTTCGAGACGCAAGCCAATACCGTCGAGCTGTAAGGTGCCCATTGGACGTCGCCGATCGGTACTCCAAGGTCAAACATGAACAAGGGTTCCCTTAAGTACAACGGCAACAATATGGATTTATTGTGCGTAATAATTACGACACCGGGAAAAGAATTATGAGCATTGTGCAGAGTGGAACTCACAGTCTATCATCTTCCCATATCTTGATCCTCCAGTCGCCCGAGCAACTAGCAAATATGCTTGAATTGAATTTATTGAAGACTATTCTATATACGGGCATATTGTGTGCTTCGTTGTAAGTTTTCATGTAGACGCTGCTGTAAGCCGTGTTGCATTTGTAAATCGTTCCCTCCTCGGTGCCAACGAGAAATATATCGTGGTGAGTCGGATGAAAAGCTATGCAAGTTCCACATCCTAAAAAAAAAAAATTGAATCAATATATTGGCATCTTCAAGATTTTTTTTTTTTTTTCGATTAAAGTCTTTTAAACCTTTCAGGGTTATTAAAGTGCCATCTGGCCCGGGAATCGGTGGTCTATCGAGGAACAATGTCATGACGGTCGTTAGTCCAAGATCGTTTTGATTGAGTACCCAATGATTTATTTTCCCATCGATACTGACGCTGTAGAACGTCAAGTTACCATCTTCCGTGTCCGGCGCCCAACGAACCTGCTCCCGATCATATTCTTCAATGAAACGAATCCTCGTTACCCAAATGCATTGTCTATACAGAGTTGTTACAGACTTCCCAAACGATGCCACCGTGTTTCTGGTCGACGTCGTTGCTCTTGTATTGCGGTGTTGAAGGCGGCAGCATAATATTGTAGACGGCAACAGCGCCGTCCATCGTGCCGATGACGAGAAGATGAGGATGTTGACTGCTAAAATCCAGACACATTACCGGCGACTCCGTCGGACATATCCATTCTGGGTACGATGGATTTTTGAGACTGAACAGGCACACCGTTCCGTTGAAGACTGGACTGTCGAACGACACTGCAAATTACTCATGTCAGAGACATTTATTCTGACAGATTTAAAAATAACGCGTATCAGCTCGTCATGGAAATTTGAATTTGACGACGTAACAAATCGGTTGGTCACTAACTCGCCCCAAATGCCACCGCGAATAAATCGTAGTATCTGCCGTTGAAGCACATATCGGTCACGTCGTGTTTCTTCGTTTTTTCGTAGTGAAATTTCCACAATGGCAGAAGGGAACCCTCGCCATCTTTGAACTCGTCACTGGGGTCGTTCCAGTATCTGTAATCTGTCCGCGTACATACATTTTTTAATGAAAAAAAAAATTATAAACGACTTTCATTAGCTTATCTTTATTCACCTTGCGATATGTCGTCGAATATGTTTTGATTGACCATTCTTTCCAGAGTCTTCGCGGACTGCAACATCCTGCTGGTTACTGCCACAGCTTCAATCTGGGCTTTCTTCTTAAGATCGTCCTTCTTCGGTTGCGTTAACGGTAACTTTCTCTCCTTTTCTTTCTCGCGCTGTTGCTGAGCATAGTCCTCCTATTTTTTATTCGACAATAAATGGAATAAATGTAAACTCCATCGCGCTTCTGACTTGCCGCAGAAGTTGACTTTACGCACTTGGTACTCGTCGAAAATGATCCACTGAAAGACATGTGAGTTGAAGGTTGCGGTTGGCGGTGGAACGGTTTGCGTGCTCATATCCTGAACGACGAGTCGTAAAAATTGTTATTCACGTTTTGTCTCGTAAAGTTTCGTACAAACTTTTCGCCAAATTCAATTTTCTCTTCGTAACTGACCCGGATAGGGTTGTTGTACGTCAGTGCAGCGCGTTCGCAAAAATTGAACTGGTTTGGTATTTTCTTTGGTTTCCGTCGATCTACGTCTTCCTCCTCCGCTTCCGGTTCAGCATCCACGGCTGCATCGACTTGCTTCGAGCCTTCGTCAACTTCCTCCCCTCGGAAAATTCATCCACGTGGATTGTAATACCTCTTCGTTTTTCTTATTTTAACCCGTTTTTTTTTTATAATAGTTACCTCCTTCCTCGATCTCTTCGTCCTCATCCTCTTCACCGTCTTCTGCCGGGACTTCCGGTGGCTTTGTCTCTAACTCTGCAGGTTCTTCTTGAGCGTCCGCTTCATTGTGAAAGAAAAAAGAAAAATAATTCGCCATTTAATTGGGCTGGGAAAGATTTTTTTTTTTTTTTTACTCACCAATAAATCCACCGGCCATCTGAATTTTCGCTTCCTCTGATTCCCGATGCAACAATGTCCCCGACACGTTGATCAATGTAACCAGATGCGGAGGATTCGGCAGTCTTACGAACTCGCGGAATTTCCATGACCATTCCACCAGCGAGTCAGGAATTCTTGGATTGTGAATCGTCAATACTCTTGCTATCTCTTCCTGTAGCTCCTGCACGAAAAAAAAATGTTCGATATTTGAAAAAAAAAAAAAAAAAACCTCGTTTTTAATCACATAAAAAAATGACACTCGCCTCTTCGGATAATTGAAGTTGATCATCCGGTTTCAAGAAGACTTTGCCTCTCATCCAATCCGTGTCTCCCCCGCTCAAGTCCGCTCGGGACGAACGACTTTTTGCAGAAAGAATCATCTGCTGAATAGTGAGATTTTGTTGTAAATACTCGATAACAAACATAGAGAGACAGCGGATCATAATGAAAAATTTATTTACTTACATCTTTGCTCGACTCCGACAGCTTCGAAGAATTCTTCTTTGGTGCGGTCAGCGGCATAATTGAACTCTATCGGAGAACGTATCAAAATATATTCATTCACCCAGTTTTTTTTAAATATCAAAACAATAAAAATCCAACCCTATCGCTGTGACTGTCAACGTCGTTTTTTTTTTTTCCGTCAGGGAATATTTATCTGCGCGTTGACTGTTAATTGATTTCGTTACCTTGGATACGCGTGACTCGCCGTGTGATCGACGATTCTTCAAGTCCGCTTTTTAACATTTTTGAGGATACCATTTTTTCTTATTTAATTTCCTTTTTTCGCTCGTGATATTCGAGCTGGCAAATGATGGACCGATGGGGCAGTAGTGTCACGCAAGTTAACGTCGAAGTTTCCTGGGAGTTGGACGATCCGGCGTGCGTATGTTGCAAGCGTGCTCCAAAAATCAATACTCAGGAGTGTTCACCCCAGCCTGACGTTTCGCCCACGGAGTGCATGTGGCTGCAGTCTGATACAATCCGCTCGACCGATGAGTCGCAGGCACAAAATAAAAATATCAAAGAAAACATAAAAAAAAAAAAAAAAATGTTACTCTTAGCAAACGTCAATTTCGATGACTGAACGACACGTACAAAGATGTCTGTCGGTTGTTTCACAAAACCCTTCAGTTACAGTGAAAAGATCAATGGACGAAAGTGTCTAAAGGTGATGTCAGCATTCCAACAAGTTGTCCAACTTCGTAAGTGAGTCGTGTGGCAACATTAATATATTATTATGATATATATATATATATATGTATCCGTATAGGTAGGTATATTTATATTATAAATTTTTTTGCAGACTCGTCGATTGGAAAAACTTGAGATCGAATTGCCATTAGGATGGAGGACAGTGGAATAGACAGTGATCCGAAAACTGTCAATCACGGCGAAGACGAACGTTCGTCTTTTATGGTAAAACATGAATAGTCTAAGCTTTCTTGATAATATTTATCGTGGGTGTGTGTAATGTTGTGTAATATTTATTATTATGTGTTTTATAACGAATTAAAAAAAATCATTTGTACAGGGCTCCAACTTTCAGCCTAGTGACAGCAGCTGCAGCAGTAATCAGACGCACAATTCGGAGCGGAGCACGACGAAACAGTTGCAAAAAAAATTAGGTAAAAATGTTGTGACACGGCATTGCTGATTTGCGCGTTGATCATTTTTTCGTGTGCGTGAACAGAAGCCCGCATCGAGCAAGCCAAAAGGATCCAACGAAGTTCCGAGTATTTGAAACTCTCCAACAACGACAAGATCAACACGTCGTCGGGAAACTCGAGCGGACTCATTCCTATACAGCGATTACCGATTCCTCACAAAAACAATGAGCATCATCCTCTCGTTGAATATTGGCGGAGCGACAGTGAAAGGTGAGCATCGAGCGCCAGACTTGGCTCCACAAATGTGAATTTTTCCTGCTTGTTTCTAATAGTTTTTTTTTTTGTTTCTTACAGCGAGAATGAAACAACTCTGTTCCCGTTGTCTCGGGGAAAGGAATCCGCCAAGCATAAGCAAGATCTCACCGACACGTTTAGCATCGAAGAGTTGAGCGAAGGAAGCGAAGATTCGTTAAATCTGGTCCCGGCTAAATCTTCTCATCCTCACACGCGTACCTACACACCGACCGGATGCTTCTCGTGTCGTTGTCAAATACTCTGAAAAGCCAATATCATCGAGTATGACTACTGATTTATCGCTGAAAAGAATTGATAGGAAATTCATGTTGAATCGCTACTTCGTCGAGGTACGAACGTCGAGTTTTTTTTAGGTGATAATATTCGAATTTGAGAAGTTGAGCACGAACGTGCCTCCTTCTGCCATGCCACATAGAATCAAAGAGACTTCGATATTCTGATCGTACAAATATATTATTAATTTTGTAATGTACTGAACGACGTTCAATTATCTTCCTTTCCGGAAAAAAACCAAAGGTGTCAGCACGATGTGTCTTCCGTTATTTTCATTATATTTTTTTTTGTGTTTTCGTGAAAGTGTACAACAGAGTATGCCTGTTCGAGAAAGATGTTAAGAGTAAGGATTGTGAATGGAGTACCTATTATTAATAAATAAAATGTTATGCCAAAGAATTATAAAACGAAGCGTTATTGAAGCATAGATTGTTATAAGCACGGCTGTGCCTGCAATGGGCTATCGATGGCATTGATACAATCTCGAAGAAAATATTGGTTATGCTCGTTACAAAGCTTTTTTTACGGCGTACATTTGAATTTTGCAAATAACGAAATTCTCAACTTTACCGTAATTTATACTGATTAAAGAATTTCGAGATTCATTTCGTAAGCAGGATAATTCTTGGTCAGCGAAAAAAAAAAAGTTTATTTACTCGAAATTAGGAGGATCCACGTACCCAATTACTGTAATAGGCACTGCAGCGTATTAGTACTAACGCCATGTTAAGTCCAGCAATTGTGCATGATCTACGCCCAGGCTTCGCCTGGTTATATCCCGCGAATGGCCAGGGAGACATTCCTGTTGGAAGTATAAAACAGATTCGCTTACCTCGCAGCAGGATTGGTAGAAAAAAAATTGGTAGAAAAAAAATTATCATACGACTTATCGGTCAATGGAATGTATCAAATTATCTTGCGTCACATTTATTGGAGCTCATTTTTTATTCTCTCTAAATCACTAACGTGGCAAAAAATCGTGTACAATCATTTACTCACTAATGGTAGCGAAGTAAACATACAATTTGAAACTTAGATGTCTATTACCTCAAACTTACAGCGACGCGACCGTCCGTAATCGGCCCCGGCCAGTAGAAAATACCGCGATAGTCAGACAGCGCCGTGGATGCAATCTTTACCTACTCGCAGTATTCTGGACTATCCGTGACCTTTTTATACTCAGAAAAAAAAGGACGATAGTTTTTCCGAATTTTCTTTAATACGAAGCACACTTGAATTATCGTTACCAAAGGGAAAATCGTTGACAAATCGTAAATCTATCGCGTGGGAAAGTTCACTTCCGAGTGTAACCGTTCGGAGGCGCTTCGGTCCATGAGGGTCGGAGGGTGGGAGGGATTGAAAATAATAAGAGAAGGGGTAGAGGATTCAGGGGGTTGAAAGGCGGGGCGCGCGTACTCCGTAGCGTTCGGGACGGTATTCCAAGAGCAACGAGAGAGAGATAAGAGAGGAGCCCAGTGTGAGGCCGGCTGCCAGCCGCCGAACGTCGCTATTGGGTTTGCGCCCTCGCTCGATCGTAACCGAGTCAACTCATTTAAATAAAAACTTATTCATACGTACGCATAGACGAACACACGTACGCGTTTAAAATTGAAGAACAAATTAAAAAAACATCACTAAAAAAGAAATAATAATAATCGAAAAAAAAAAAAAAAAAAAAAAAAAAAAAAAACCGAAAGAACACATCGTGCAAAGAACTCGTCAGACATCCGGCTCGAGTTGAAACGTTAAGAGGAGGGTGAGGGTTGGGGGGGTGGGGAGCTCGAAATGCAATGTTGATCGACGAAAACTGACCACCAAAGCTTCGTGCATTTTTTTTGCCTAACGAAAATAAAAAAAATAAAAATTATAACTGAGCGATCGAAGAAATTCGGAAAGGGATGAAATAAAACGCCGTGACTGGGTAACGAAGGAGAGAAAAATTGCGGATAATCGAACGGGAAGCGTCGTAATCTGATAATCGTCAAAGAAGATGAGCCTGCGCGAGTGACAAAATAATCGTCGACCCCCGAATGTACCTAATGTATACGGAATATGGTAGCCATCCGAAAGTCGCTGCCCGTGCTGTCTCGCGACTTCGAAGTCCTTCTTCCCCGCTCGGTCTCACGTCGCACCGGCGATTCGTCGTCGTTGCCCGAACGACCTGAGTGCCACCGTCGTTCTCGCACTCCCTGCATTCGCCGCTCCGTTACTCGCGACTCGTCGACCAAAAATCCTTCTTTCTCATCAACGCACGCCGTCTCCGGCGTTGTCGATACGTACTCGGTTGCCAGCTCGTCGCCATTCCCGCATTCGTCCGCTGCCGCAGTGCAACGTCGGTGCACGCTGACCGCGCGATTCCCGGCTGACCGCCTCGCCGAACAACCCCTTCGCTCATACACATAGTACGATCACCGACACCCCCGAGTACCCGTTTAAATTTAAAAAAAAAATTAAAAAAATCCGACACAGATCGGTCGCGAGGAGCAAAAAGATTTTGTTAATGAAAAAGCTCGTCGGAAGGATTGCCCCGAAGCGAAAAGCTCGAATGCTGGTCGCAGCCGAGTCTCGTCGTACGTTCGCTCAAGTGGGAGTCGTGCGCCGAACACGTGACACTTCTCGTTTCTACGAGTGAAGAACCTTCTTTTTTTTTCCCCTCCCGAGACAAAAGAAAGAACAAGAGAAAAGGGTTGACGATCGCGTTATTTTATCCAGCCAAGTGGAAATTCTCGGGAAGAGGTTGAGTCGCGGGTTCGAGATAAAGTGGAGGATAAAGAGGCTGGTCGTACAGAGACGCGGTGGACGGAATCTCGAGCACTGGCGGGTTTGAGAAACGATGATCAGCCAAGGACTCGGGGCTCTCGGTCTCGGCCCGCGCCATTATCACGCCTACGCGATCCTTGTTCAGAATCGTGCGAGGGCCGCACCAGCGTCATCGTCGTCGGCCGGCAGAAGATCATCGACGTTCGGTCTCGCGGTTGCGACGAGGTCGAATCGTGCGATCGTCGTCAGCTCGACGTTCCCGAGGCCCCGCGGTCACGGAAGTTCTATCGCGCAGCTTCCAAACCGCAGCTTCGTTGAGACCCAAAAATCCCGTGTTGTCAGAGAAAAAATTCCCTCGGCGTGGAGAACGCTCCTGAGTCAATAGGGTAAAATCGCTCCCGGTACCGCTAATAACACCGGAAGCCGATCATTCCTCGCTGTCTTTATTTTCCACCGTTCTTTCCTCCGCAACTTCCGTACGAAGAGTCGCACACGAGGATCCGAGGGATCGATGATCCGCCTCGAGAACGAGACTGCCCTCGAACAGCGAGTCGCTCGAGCGGAAATTCCCCACGCTTCCGTTATGATAAGACAGAAGAGGCTCGCAACGACGAGGCTGCTACCCGTTCGATGACCCCATATCGGAGTCATCAACTCCGCAATAAAAAATTAATAACAAATGACAGAAAGACAAACGACAATGATCATTAATGTTACAATGACAAAAAGAGAATGATGATCGCCGAAAGAATTATTATTATTTCGGTGCATACGGTAGATTGAAACGGAAATGGTATTTCGTGCCAGACAGTCGAAGTGGGCTTTGCTCCGTTCGTGATCGATATAGAGAGTACACACGATACAGTATTGAATTTATTATTCGACGAACGAGCAGCGAGGACGAGAGGCGGAAAAAAAGGAGAAGAGTCGTTCGCCGCTTTGTGATAACGAGAGGCGAAGGAAACCCGGGCGTGAAGTGCGCCGTGAATCTCGAAACGTGCAAGACAAGAGCAATAGAGAGTACGGAGAAAAAAAAAAAAAAAAAAAAAAAAAAAATCGAGAGGATCGAGAGCAAAGTGCAAACTGACGAACGTGGCTGCCGGGTTGTGATAATAAGTGCGGGTCGTGCAGCCGCGATAACGATGATCATGTCGTTCGATTTTTCACGCCATTCGCGAATCCCTTCTGCAATTAACACGAACCTTCCGTGATCTGTATGGATATTTGGTATTCGCGTACGTACAGGCGTAACAACGTTGCCGAGGGGGAGGTAAAGGGGGACACGAAAAAACACTCTCGCGATACATTTGGGCGAGTACGTCGGAACGAATGAGAATGAGGGACGTTGCACGGTGATCGAGTGTCAAAGGTACGTAGAATCACAATGGGCCGGGAATGAGGGGTAAAAAGTTTCGGATTCATTTTCACGCCGGAAAGTTTGCGAAATTTCCTCACGGAAATGTCGTGTCACCGATTGTCTTGAGCTCTCTTTTTTTTTTTTTTTTTTTTTTTTTTTTTTTTTTTTTTTTTTTTTTTTCGTCACACAGAAAAACTCATCTAGTTGCTGAGAAAAAAAAAAATTCCTTTTACGGATCAGAGCCTCAAAGATAATAGGGCGGTGAGAAAAAAAAGGACTCGCAAAAGTCTGTTCTATGGGGTTGGGGGACGTCGAAGGGTAGTGACCGCGCGTTCCTCGTGGTTAGTGCGGCAACGTGCGCTCATCCGCAAGACAGATAGGATCGCCTCGGATCAGCTCTCGAACCACAGGGCCAACTTGCTAACGAATATAATGGAAATCAAAGTAACCGAGACTCGATGCGGCAGCGGCGTCGAAGCTTCGTCGAGAGCAGAATTTTAATCGAAAGCGCGAAACGACCGTAATCAAATTTCAAGCTTCTCACGCTAAAGTATTCAACATACCCGGACGTTTTCCCGATTTTTCTCGCGCATTTTTAATTCCCTGAGACTGCCGAATTTTCCCCGAAAAGGGATCGTCCTTCGGAGGGAGATTAAAAAAAAAAAAAAATTCTTCTCGGGAAAATAACGTCTCTGGGTCGTCAGGGTGATCGTGGGGTGGACGGGTGGGGGAGGGGTGGTCGGAGACGAAAGACAAGTGACGTACAGAGAGGAACAAGGGAGTCGGATCACTTACGAACCCGAGGACGTATCGATCCTTCGACACGATTAGCATGGACGAGCGGTTCTCCTCGGGGAGTCGGGCCTATACGCGGCTGCATGCTGGTTGTCCCACTGTTGTATCCGATGTGCATTCCGGGTACATTGGCTCTCGGCTGTACCAGTTGTGACCCGCGTCTCCCGTTACCGCGTGACCGGAAGCACCGACGACGACGTTCGTCCGTTCGCGGCTCGATGCTCTCGTTTCCCCTGATCGATTAATTCCGCATGCTTCACCCATATGTCTGACAATACGCGGACCATTACTACTGCCGGGTACGATAATCAGGGATGTCTCGGGTGTCCCTTAAATACGCGATTATTCGGTCCGTCTGCGCGTGCCGTTCTTCCGGACAATTGATAACTCCCGAGTCGTAGCGCGCCCGCCGGATTTCCGAAGGCCTCTTCCGTGTGCATTTGCGCGCGTATTAATACCTTCTCCGTCTTCCGGGTCAGCGACTTTTCGCGTACGTATGCGCGACGATGGTGCACCAGAGCGATGTCCAACGAGCCGCGATTCTCCCGTATCTTTCGAGGTCAATCGCGGTAACGTGGGCTCGACAATCCTGCTATTCGAGTCATGTTCCCGAGGCAATTCGGCCGAAACAATTGCGCAATTACATGTGTTCGTGAACAATGGTACTTTCGATCTCTCCTCGATACGACGCAACTTTATTTTCAATTTTTTTCTCGTGGAAGCTAAACGAGCTTCGGGTTTTGTCGGTTCGCAATCGTCGAAATGTTCGAATAGCGCGAGAATGAGATAAAGAAGGAATCTGGGCAAAAAATGAATCGGAGAGTTTAATGAGATTTGTTTTTTTTTTTTTTTTTTGACAATATCGTAGAAAGTTTTGGGTGTAGATCGTAGTGGGGAAAAAAAAAAAAAAAAAATTACGGGAAAGGTTCGCGAAAGCTGGTGTGTTTTATGGGTTCGATGGAGAGTTGCGTGAGATGTTGCATTCGACCAGCAGTGATATACACCGAGGAGGTGGTGTACAGTATCTCCGGTTCACCATGTCTCTCTCTCTCTCTCTCTCTCGGTTGTAGCCTCGCGACGGAAACTCTGCAACGAAATATATATTCTGGCAATCGATAGAGGCGGCAGGGCACATCCAGCATGGAGCAGAGCGAGGCAGAAGAGCCTCTCGCTTCAATGCGGTTTTTAATAAAGTTAAATTGATCCTCGAACGAGTGAAAGGAACGAGAAAGAGCGCCAGAGAGCCGCGCACTCATCCTATTTACTTGCTCTTTTATATATCGTTCTTGTCGTCGTGAATAACCGGAGTGCATGTGTTCACATGTCGCCGATAGCCAATCCACTTATCCGACGAGAGAGGGTGGCAACGAAATAAAAAATGATGAAAAATCTTTATACGAGCCTATTATGTATTTCTCGAACGAGTTTCATTCTTTCTTGCCGGGGGGCGAGAGGGACTTCTTTGCGCGTTTTGTGTACAGTCGTTGAATTCAATTTGAAAAGAAAGTTTATTCACAATTTCACAATTCCACATCCGTCAGCTCATTCCGCTTTGGTCAAATAAAAAGAAAATATATAGATTGACAATGCAACACCTACAAAGTGACCCAATTCCCAAAGGAAACATATAACGATCTGTGTCCCAATAAAATCTCGATACAGTGTCGCGTGCAATAATGGAGTGGTTCGCTTATAGAATCGGGAAAGTTATTTGTAGGAAAATATTTCGCGAAACATTGGCCACGACACTTTCAATCCCCGTTAAACGTTTCGGTAACGGATCGTTATCGTTATCGAGTCTCGTGCTCGCTGGTCCGACGTATGTCATGCACCATAGATTTACCCACGCTGACCTAACGCATGTATTGAACGAGCCTCATTTTCTCTTTTCACAGACTTGCCGTTCACCGTACGAGTCTGCGAATGCGATTCAACGAATTTTTCGAGTGGACGAAGCTACGGCTGAACAAACAGTGAGAAGTGATTGCGGGCGCAGAGGCAATTTCGTAAACGGTCAAACGAGATCGAAAAAGCTCAAGGGAAGGAAAAAAAAAGGGGAGTTTTTCGTGCATCGTGAAGGAGTTACGAGAAGAGGGCGGGGAGGGAGGGAGGGAGGGGTCGGGGAATAAAAAATTCTAGTGCCGTTATATTTATATTTATGTATCGATAAACATACATACACGTGTATATATATATATATATATATATATATATATATATATATATAATCGGAGGAAGCTGGAGTGTTAAAAGTGCGCGGGACCGGGATATAAGAGATCTCGTTATCCGGTGACCGGCGTACGTGTGCGCCACCCCCTGGAGCAGGGGGGTGGTCCAGGGTGCCGTCAGCGTGGGTGTCAGTTCCGCGGGGGCGCGCCTGGCCCGTCGGCTCGCCCGCGGACTAGCTCGCCGACTCGCGGCGGCTTCCACGGGCCCATTTCGACGTTCTGCCGCAGTGCTGGCTACCTCGGGCACAGCAGCGGGGGTGGCCGTGGCCACGGGGGAGCATCACGATGCCCCTCCGTCCACGCGTCACGCTACCCCGACGAACTCGGACGTAAACTCGAACGTGAGCACCGGTAGCGCGATCGCGAGTGCGCCAAGCTGTCCGGCCAATCGCTCCAGAGGAAGAGCAATGTCCATGCGGAGCCTTCATCGACGAGTCTCACATCCGTGAGTTCTGCCATTTCATTTTTCAAACTCGTATTCCTAGAACTCAGAGCAGTCGGTAGGGTGAAGGCAGTCGCGGATGAACGGAATGTTTTTTTTTTTTTTTTTTTTTTTTTTTTTTTTTTTTTTTTTTTTTCCAGCTGAAACATTACTTCGGGAAATTCGACTCTCTAACCGGAAGCTCGGGCTCACTTTGGTGCTCTCAGGAACGTTCTTAATGTGGAAATTAATTTGAAGATTTTTCGTCACTCCGGTAAAAGATTTTTTTTTGTTTTTTTTCATTTTTTTTTTTTCGTGAACGTGTTTTGGACTGTTGAGGAATAATTGACGAGAATGTTGATGAATGGCCGACACCGTTTAATCACTGCCGCATCCTACCGGATATATGTAACTCATCCGTCGCTCAAGTGCAAGCAAAATTGAGTCGGCGATAGAGCGGACTCGTGTCTCGTAGGTCCATTGTAGTGTACGTTTTCATTCTTTATTCTTTCAACGTTTTTTTTTAACGCGAGGCTGCAAGTAGAGTAGACCTCGGAGTCGTATAGTGTAGCAGTAGTTCCCCAATGGCTCCTCGTTAAAATCGAGAGACAGAGAGATGCGAAATTAAAAATTAACCAAAAAAAAAAAAAAGAAAAAAAAATCCCGAAAGGGAATAAAAAAAATATTGAGTCGGCGTAGCGAGAATCGAACCGGGCGCAGCGTACGATAGCATAATTCTTGGGTACCTGCTCGATAAGAGTGTCCCTTTGGTACGCAGAGGCGAGCGGGAAGAGCCCTTTGTGTCCTCGTGGTAACGAGTCGGTGTTCGTTCTCAGTTATTTATTGTTGACTTCGTTAAAAAATTCAGTACGCGAGAGCCAACTGCGGCGACAAGCCACGACACTCCCATCGGGCAGATACATTAGAGACATTTTTTTTTCCACTTCTCGCTTCGAAATCGAGGAAAAAAGAGACATTTCCTTTACGAGGGGGAAAAAATACATAAAACATGTTTCGAGCGCGAGGAGCGACGACGCTTCTCGAAACGCGATTCAGCAATTTCCCATTTTTATGTCTACAGAAACCTTAAGATTGTTTTCTTTTTAAGGGTGATTGCGGTTTAGGTAAAATACCTTCGATCGCGCGATACTTTTGTCGTGTTCCACGTAGTCGGGAAAATAAGTTAGAACGCAACTGAGAATTGCGTGACTCGATACATCGAACACCCCCATGTTGAAGCATAATCACCCGCACACTGTAGTGGTTTAACGGTGGTCGACTGGGAATATTCCTCGTGGACGTGGAACTGCTACACAATTCGCTTTGGTTTAAACGTTGAGCCACGTATAATGGTCGGTGTCCGAGCGGCAAATCGCGCGACACGTGTTACGAGCTTCGAGCCTAAGACCTGATTAATAAGCGGCGATATATTCATCGAGCGAATCAGATAGAACGATTTACACCGGCTCTTTTTCTGCTATCTCTTTCACCAAAGGAGATTCGGACCCTCGAGGTGGAGCAAATTTCTTTTTGATTTTTTCTCTATAATAAAAAAAATTGTATTCCCGATGAAAGATTTCATTGCGGTAAAAAAAAAAACAAACGAATCACTGCTTTTTCCTGAAGTCGATCGGAGCTCCTTTTGAATTCCTTATCGGTTAATTCAGGAATTATTTGTGTATTGAATCTAATGGAGCGATTATTCGATTGCGGCGAGTCTGGAAGGCAGATGACGAAAGAAAACTAAAAAAAAAAAAAAAAAAAAAAAAAAACCCCATGTGGCCTCGCGCGCCGGCGATCAAAAGAAGGTCTGCGCGACCCAGACTGGAGTTTCTGCTGGTTATCGATAGCCAATTTATTATCGTGCCCCACGGCGTTGCCATCATACGGAAACGTTCGAAGATCGATCACGGAAGTGGACAGCGTATAGCGTAATTCGATTCGATAAGCCGGGTGAGCTTCGTCGCACTGCCGTTTCACCGCCGATATTTCTGAAACTCCGCTCCAAGAACAGGATACAATCCGATCGAACAATCGTTTAAGATCGAGAAAAATGCTTCGAGCTTCACCGCCTCTATAAACGATACGGCAACATTCCGTTGTACAAGAACTTAAGCCATTGCGCTTTCCTCCTCGACCTTCGCGGCGGAAAGCGCGTTTCATATAATTCATCCTTCTCTCAGCTCGATACCAAACTTTCGTGCTACATCTTGATCACCGTTTGGACTCGCCACTTCGCTTTAAAGAGACTAAAAAAAAAAACAAAAAAAATCAGAAGCAACGCCAGACACGAGGTGAACCGTGGAGCGAATCTGACGCATTAACGTATCCATGGCACAACTGGTGTAGTAAAAACACGATATACTTTAACGAACCTTCATTGTTCGTTCATCCGCGGAATGAGTGGAAAAATAGAGAGAAAAAAAAAACTTTAACCGCACGTTACTAATTTTTCTTTGTCGCTGCGAGAGTTTAGTTCTGTTATATTTTTTTATTATTATTTTTTTTTTTTTTTTTTTTTTTTTTTCATGTGGTCGGTTGCTGCAACCAGGTGGCGTGTGTGGCTGAGTCACCGTGCACATTCATACGATTCGATGATCAATCGACCCTTCTTCGCCTTCTTCTTTCTCCTCGGGAGTTTCCAATCGTCGATGTATCGTTATTGCGACCGGTGTATAAAGAAACAGAGTGCGCAGAGAGACGTTCCATTTTCGAACCATTGTTGAAAAAGCCCCAGGGGCACGAATAGCTCGCTCACGCCTCATCCGTTATTAGAGCACAAAGAAAGTCTACTTCCTTTGGACTCGGCCTTTAAACGCGATGAATAAAAAAAAAAGAAAAAAAAAAGAATATAAAAATGCCGAAAAATCAAAATAGTGCTCGGCGGTTCAAGGACCAAATGTGTTGACCCTTTAATATTCTCAATTTCCCATTTCTCATTCATATCCTTCAAACGTATCAAATTCTATTGTAGTCGGCAAGAAGTGTTTTTTTTACCCATTGAAGAAACATTTTTCCGAATTATTCTGTCGGCTTTTTTTTTTTTTTTCATTTTTATGAACTAAAAGTGAGCTTAAGAAAGCGCGGTGGAAAGGCGGAATTTCGAAGCTCGTTGTTTTTCCGAGGTCGGGGGAAAAAAATGATAAGTCGATGTGTACTTCCGGTATCCCCTTTTGGTCTCCCGTCGCTGCGCTTATTTCGCAGCCGATGCTGCCCGAAGCGAATCCTGCAGAGAGGTTCGCAAACAGTCCGCAAAACGAGCACCGATGGCGGGTGAGCGAGACCAAGTGAGGGAGCCCGAGAGCGAAACACGTTTTCAAGCTTTATCGCTGTCCGGCGAAGTAACGAATCGTTTTTATCAAGCGTACCGTTTTTCCGGAATTCCTCTCCCCACGAACTACCGCGCTCCCGACCTCTGGACGAGTACAACTGTTTTTTTTTTTTTTACGATTCTGCGTGATCAACGCTTATCAAAAACGCGTCTGGGGCGTTACGTCAAGACAGATGGAAGCGCAGAGGCGCATAATTTAGATTGGGCTTGATCTACGATCGAGTAGTACTTTCATGGTGGATGATGGGAACAAAAATTCATCGCTTTTTAGTACCATCGTTAGAGATAGATTCAAAGTTGATTCGATTGAAAATGTATTCTCGTACGTCTGCATAGAGAAATCTATTTTCGTTAAGAATAAAACGACTGCGCAGTATCAGAGTATCTAAAATAGTCTGAACAAAACGATAATAACTTGGAGACGGCTCAAGATAGCTAGCAGAAATGTGATCCATTATTAGAGCGGTTGTCGCTTCATTGCGTGCAATTTTTATGAAAATAGAGACCGAATTGGAGCGTTTACTCTAAATATTTCTGACACGCTGTCTGATATCTCTTGCGTGAATTTTAAGCTATATCGTCTTTCCAACGTTTTCAACATCATGCGATGTCGACATTTTTTTATGTTACACAAAAAGGTGCTCATTAAGATTGCACCCAGTTTTTTAAATTCTGTTCTCGTGTCATTAATACCAGCTACCAAAACTCCATTGGTAATTTGGATTGGCCGGGGTGACGAGAGTCTCGCCGCGTTGACCAGTAGAATGACGAAGAAAAAAATCCATTTAAGCGCCGCGGTTACCCGAAAAGTTTGCCGGATATGGGCCAGCATTGTGATGTCTACCTGTGTAAAGCGAAGTCGGTACATCGAGGTGGAGGAAGAGTACGAGGGCTCTGCATGGTTTTCCGAGGTATTGGGAGCGGTACAGTCAGGGTCGTGTATCCGGCGTACACGCCCCAGGGGACTTTAAGCGCTTTCGTTCCCTTTAGTGGTTCTTCGGGCGAGCTTTGTGCTCCGAAAAGCCCCGTGGCCAACAACCAACTCAGCCCAGGATATCGTCGTCGGCAGCGTTCGCTCCGGGCGCTCGACGGCCGGAGAGAGCCAAACGACGGTTGATCCTTTTGGTAAAAAAAAATCATACGTTCACCGATTGTTTCCAGCTACGATTTTTCGACGATTCTCTTCGTGATTTGCATGGCACGTACAGAGTTTTATTCGTCGCAATTTCACGTTGAGCCACCGAAGAAAGAGTAAATATTTTCTGCCCGGCTCAATAAAATTCGGGAGAGCTTAGAAAAAAAAAAAAAAAAAAAAAAAGTACAAATATGTTGTTTTCGTGAACACAACTACATAGTCGAGCGATATTCGTTCGAGGATCGAGGTAAAGGGTGTACGTTTGAGGAAGGAGCGCGCACGTGTGACGACCGTGAAAAAGTCCCGCGATCCTCCGCTATCTGTTTCTCCTTCGTGGCCCAGTTTCTCGTAATTTTCAATATCGTCCCGCGATTCCCTGCTCGCTATTTTACGTCCGTTACGATCGCTACAGTTTGTAACTGGGAAAAAAAACAGCAGGAACACCCGCTGCAATGCACTTTCTATATCCTGGACCATTCACGCGGGCAGTAAAAATGCTTTACGGGACAGAAATAAAATTCGCGAGACGATTAATAAATATGGCGTGAAAGTAGTGAATATGAACTTCACGGAAGACGATACATTGCTCAACATATTGCATTACACGCCTAGTGATTAAGTCAATTAAGCGCGACATGATAAGTCGGATTTCCCAGTGGCCGCTTCAGTTCTTGTCCACTCTTCCCACCCGGAAATTCACCCGGGAACAACTCACCCAGTCTTGGTTGGGCCAACTTATCCGATCGACGAAACTTACGCAGTTATCTACTGTAGGTACATAATATCGAGGTAACCGAACGAGACGCGCATACTCGGTTCTGGGTTGACTATTGAATTGATTACACAATCGTCTAATAAATCGCCAAAAGCGATAAGTCATATGTCCGATCGATCCCGCGTTCTGGACATGATTCCTCTTCTTCTCGCGATCCTGTCATGTAATTGACATTCTCCGCTGTCGATCCTCGTGCCGTTCCATCCGTTACATGCAGATTTCACTGTTCGTCGTTGCTAAACAAGCCGTGACTATTGCCAGCGACGGTGAACGCAATGGGCGACCTCGTGTTAACGTCGCTCACACGCGAATCACAGAATATAGCGGTGTTCGGGTTTGAGAGACTCGGAGTTTCGAGCCAGGACTTTCGACGTTCTCTTCTATTATGTAACGGAAACCCGAACGTAAGAGAGAACGTCTCTGTGCCCGAGCGCTGGTTTTTCGTTGGCACGGTGGCGAACGCTAAAACTGGTAATTCCCGCCCCGCGTGCCAACTGCGCCTCGCGCCACTGGGACGGATCCATGGCAGGAAAAAAAAAAAAAAAAAAAAGTCCCTGCCGTTTGCCTGACGGACGAGAAGGAGGAACAAAAAATTGACTTGGAACAAAAAGCAATTGGAGAGACTCGTACTCCAGAAGCACGTTGGGACCTCCGCGTGGGCAACTGGTCACGTGTTTTCTCATCCAGTACGTGCTGAAGGCACTCGCGAATCACGCGCTGGTTCAAGGCGGCGGAAAAGGTTCGGCGATTTTGCGAAGATTCAGGACGAAATCCGAGGACGATACCGGACACGCGAGTCTGTATCCGGTAAAGATGGCTCTCGACCTTCTCATTTTGGTTAAACACACAAAATTCCGATAAAATTTAGATAAGCCACAATTGCGCGTAAAAATTTTCCTCGTCGACTGCCGATATTCGTTTGCATGGTATTGGCTGTCGCAAAAGACCCGAAAAAAAAAAATCGTTCTACCCTCGATTCCAGTAATTAACAGTGATCACCGATCCATCTCCCGCACACGTTGCTGAACAGCGAATATTACCATTCGTTTCCTTTGATGCGGAAATCGAGGGGACTCATTTGTGTTCGCATCAGGCACGCGTCATGGATCGCCGAAGCGTTGGCTTATTGTTCGTCGTCCCTCGCTTCTCGAACACGATCGCATTAACGAAACGTGCAATTACGCATGCCGGTGTTACAACATTGCGCAGAAAAGTTTGTATATTTAAAAGAAAAAACACGCAATGGGAGGCCCAAGGGGGATTGGTCTGTTTCACCACGGATGGATGAAGTCGCGCTGCTTCTCCACTCGAGATAAATTGTAATATGGTCTCACGGTATGGCTTTATGCCTCGCATAAAGTCTCTCATGCCAGTCGGTTCGTGCCCGAATAACTTTGTGCCGCATGTTGGACGGCTAGAACGCACAGCAGGAGCGAGGCGGTGGCTACTCACGTGTGAACACGCCATAAAGCGGGCTTAACCCAGTTCGTATGTCTCTCGCAGGGTGTATACCTACTAAAGTCGATACATACTGTAAAGAATGGACAAGAAGAACCCCAGTGACAAGAAGGAGGAGTGTGCGAAAAGCTCTGAATTATTATATTTCACGACGATCCAACGTCGATTTTAGTTTCGCATTTTGAGCAGTGCGAATTATATACACACACATATATATATATATATATATATATATATATATATATATATATATATAAACCCACAAACACATGTATATATATTTATGTGAATGTTCAAAGTCTCCAGGAGAATTCAGTAATAGTTATGCCGGAGGACAAAAGCACCGGAAGCCGCGTTGTGTAGCTATTTGTGATCGGGCTTATCAGTCCGCCTTCACTTCCGGTTCTCTCCATCTCCCACTCTCGAGGAGTATGCTCGTCCGTTCTTCTTTACCGACATCCTCGTTCGAGAACCTCGCCCGACACGAGAATCACGAGTAGATGGAAGGCTCGCCGTCGCGCTTCCGCCATCCGGTATAGACCGCAAACAGCGATCTACGATACGCTTCTCCCTCGACTACAAAGCCATCCCCGGAACAACGAAGCCGAAGACGCGGGACCAAGTTTCTCCAGTCGTCCGTTTCGTCGTCGTCGTCGTCGTCGTCGCCGCGATGCGCCCGCGACGGGAGCAAACGCTTTCCCGAGGCATACGTAGGTTATTCCTGACGGCCGTTAGGTAGACAATGCCGTTGTATCGGATACGAAATTATCGCGTCGCCATCGGTGTTCAACGATGCAGAAGCCCGCGCGAGATAAGATCCCCTCCTCCCGTTGGCAGGGTAAATGTTGCGTTTGTCGGCCGCCGTTCACAATTTTTTGTTTTTTTTTTCTCTCTTCTCCAAAGTTACACAATCATCGTGTAAATGTTGCAGCATTGATTTTTTTTTTTTTTTTTTTTTTTTTTTTTTTTTTCACTTCCTTATTCCGCACTCCGCTCGGTATGGCAACGGGGTGAGAAGTACGGTACGTGAGTTTTATTGATAAAGGAATTTTCTGCTCGGAACGGTAGTTTCATAAAGTGCGGCACAGGACGAGAATGCACGGCTCAGGGCGAAATCCTCGGGCTGCGAAGCACATATTTATCGCTTCGATATTAACCCGCCCCCAGTGAAGTATCCGTCGAGGATGACCCAAGTCGATGCATCCTGAGTTGTTATACACATCGTATATCGATACACATTCAACCACAAAGTCCTATCGACGTTACTCGTCGCTCCTATCGATTTGTTTCTCGCCAGCTCCGTACATACAAATCCATGTACAGACTTATACCTTTCTATGGTATGTCTATGCACTTGGAATATATATACTATATATATATATATATACATGTATAGAGATGCACGAAGATTCTGGTTCGCGCCTTCTCGCGCTTCCTGCCACGCGCACTCCTTTCCTTGTCCCGTTCTTTGCCGTAACTTCTACATCGCCTTTTCTTCGGCGCTCTTATAAATCTCGTTGCCGAGTACAGAGACTACGGACGGCTATGATGGCGGCTCTCTGTCTCTCTCTCTCTCTCTCTCTCGCGGGCGCGCGATATTCCGCACGCGTCCGCGAAACGTCCCGTGGCGAGTTTCGAGAAATCGATTCTCAACCATGCCACAGCCCTATATATATATGTATATATGTATATACATATATATTTACACCGATGCTTACACACACATACCAGATGTTTGCAGCCGGGCATCGACTCTAATCCTACTTGGGTCTCTCGCTCAACGAATCCACCCGGTCTAATAAAACAACTTTTCGTAGCTCCTTCGAAGCTTCGGAGTTTCATCCGTGCTGTCGATGTTGGCTGGAAAAGTCTCAGATTTTACTCACGGCGTACTCGCGAGTCGGTCGAATATTAATCCCGTAAAATCCCTGTCCACGGCCCCTTCACTCCCGAGACCCGGAGCGGCTCGACGACATCTGCAAAGTCGCGCTGGTTGAAAGGAAAATTTCCGCTGGACTCTTTCAGAGTATTTATTTGGGGGAATCGGATAAACGCATTTTTTTTTTTTTTTTTTTTGAGGTTCAGTGACATTTTTGCTGGGAAGATGAGTTAGAATATGTTGGGTGAGCGGCGGTTTGCCCTGAATGATTCACGATAGTCGATGATTTATGGACCTTGCCATAGACGCTGAACCACTGAAATATATCGTAAATTTAATGTACTGCAAAGTGACATTCACTTGCGATACTTGAAAACTTACACATTCTTCGCTTGAAAGTTACAAATATTTTTATAAAAAAAATTGTTGCAAATTTTATTAGCAGATGATTTGGAAAAGCTCCCAGTAGTCTTCATTGATCTTTAAAGTAATTATTTTTACTTTGTCTCATGTCAATTACGCCAAACCAACCAATTAATGAAGCCAACCAATGGGTACTTTTCATATGCGCACATGCATGAAAAAGTCTGTTCGGTGGCTTTTTTGAACTGTCAGAGAGAGAGAGACGGAGAATCGCGACTTTATTCGTGAGAAAAATCATCTGTTGTCGGTAAACTTGTTCGTGTCGCCGTTATAGACTTAACAACGGCACGAGACAGAATGAGCATAGCCAGTGGACGTCGGTCAAATTATCGGACGTATGGTATTTGGTGGTCCGAGTGCGAGGACGGTCGCGGAGGTCGCGGAGAGAAGTGCACAACGATCGGGCGCACTCCGGATGGCATTTCGTTGATTGAACGTTGATCGACCGAGAGAATCCACGACTATTGTTGAAATATTGGCTTCCCCAAGCTCGCTGCTCACGATTGTTCGCCGTATCTGCGTGGGTTTACTTTCATTAAAAAAAAAAAAAAAAAAATTAAAAAAAAAAAAAAGAAAAAAAAAAAAAGACAGTGAACACGGTCTTATAATCATCCAACCGTGCTATCATTTGGATAATCGAATCGTCCGCTCATCTAGCATCGCGCAAAACAATGAACAAGCAATTTTAATTTCCTCGATAAATCTTTTCTTGAAATTAATCGTTGCGTAGAGACAAATTTTAACTGAGACTCATTAAAGTCCCAAGTGATTTTGGGTTTTTTTTTTTTTTTTTTTTTTTTCTTTTTACCTTGTTTTTTTTTCTCCACTCGTTCGACACTCTGTCACGTTACATCAAACGTAATTGCAGTTACGAGTTACACACGTATAATGTGCACGTGGTAAACGTTTACCGGTAACGACGGTACACAAATTCGCACACTTGCCGATCGCAGTAATCTCTCACCTACGAGAGCACCGTATATACACTGTATACAGCGGTATGGCCGTAATGATGATAGCATGCATTAACGCAATTAGAATTATCGGCCGAGATGCGAGCGACCCGAACGCGATCGAATTAATTACATTACGGTAAAGCAGTCGCGAGGGTGGAGGGAAGACATCGAGGGTGCTGCCAGGCGTTATACGGGCGAGAGGCTATCAGAGGATGGGAAGCAACGAAGGCTAGCTGTTGGTTGTGTCGATGCCGGAGTTTTACCGATGCCTACGATCCGAGCTACGCGGTATCGTTGATTAAGTCGCGAAGACCGGCCGCAAATGGAAACCGAATTTTCTCATCGGAACCGTGATGTTATTAAATTTCTCGGCTCGCGATGACTTTACCTCATTTTCCTCACCGTGTCTCCCTCCGATTACTTTGCGGCATTATAATTATCCGACCGTCCTCAGCGTCTCACACATTATCCCACGCGACTCGAGCTTAACGAAAAAAAAAAAAAAAAAAAAAAAAAAAAAAAAAAAAAAAAATCAGACGACGAAGCGACTAGCGAAGAGACGTTTATTTTAATTTTCGCATAAATATAGAAATTCGCCCGAGCACGACTCCAACGATGAATCGGGTACTCGCGCGATACACCGTGGGAAAATCACAGTGTACACGATCCACGCTCGTCGAGGATCGTCGAGTGTATGATAAAGGGATACAGCGAAGGGTATTTTTCGAATATCGCCGAGTCCGAAAGGTAGGCTCGAATATTCGAGAGAGGGCGAGCGCGGCTCGACGAGGCGCGTGTACGCGAATTTGTAATACCCGAACGGACCATACACCGAACAAAATCGTTCGGATACAGCAATATCCACAACCCGAGCGAAAATTGCTGCTGGTTGTACCGCCCTACGGTATAGCCCGACGCGTTACACACGCTCGATACGGTCCTCTCGCGTTTGGCAATATGGCTCCGAATAGCCAGCATCCAGCTAGCCGGTTCATCTCCCGCTCCCTCAGCGAGTCGTTTATTTTCCCCTCGCTCCCTTTCGCTCTCTAACCCTCTTTCTTTTTTCCTTCCTCTTGTTTCCACTTTTCTCACACCGCGTCAACTGTAATCCTCCCCCGCGATTCGCGTTTCCGGCTGGAGCGACACGTTAGCGCGGAGTCCGAGCTCGTTTGCCCACGCACTGTTCCGTTCCGCTCTTCCGGCCGCGCATGTAATTTACATCCGATCGAGCCCTCCGACGGGAAACTTCGCGGATAATCCATCGGACGCGCAGTAATTCGTATTCACGTTTATTTCAAGCGATTCGCGATAGATGTATCTCCAATGGTGGAGCTTTGACGCATCAGATACGGCGTGGGAAGTGAAGTAAGTCCGAAACTCGCGAGCAGCGTTTCAGCTCGTCCATCTCCTAATCTCTTGGCCAGTCGTTCATTTTTTCCTCGCCCACCTACCGCATCTTTATCGTTTCTTCTCTCTTCGTCGGGCTTTTTTTCGCGTCGTGTCAACCGTAATCCGCTCGCGGGATTCGCGTTTCCGGTCGAAGCAACGCGTTAGCAGAGCCCGAGCTCTCGCGGCCCACACATTGTGCGTCGCGCTCATCCGCCCGTGCATCTAATTTACATCCGATCGAGCTGTCCCGCGGGATACTCCGCGGATAATCCATCAAACTCAGCAGATATTCACGGTTGTTTCAGTCGTTTCGTCACGGTTGCGTCTCCAGTCGTCGCGAGTTTACGCGTCAGATGTCGCGTTGGTGGAAAAAAAAAAAAAAAAAAACCGTTTGAAACTCGCGACCAGCACGGAAAAGTACATTAGACACGGCCTCGAACTGACCGAGGTAATTAACGAGATCTATGCGGTGGCTCGTTGCGTAACGTTTCGCACTTGATTATCGATGCGAATAACGGGCCGAGCCATTACTCAGCGATTAGCGATTATCGGGATCAATTTACCTTGCGATTAATGAGGGAGCGAAAGTGGGCGAACCTATCGGCGGTATAATTTTTCACGGACCGTCTATCGGTCCATCCCATCGTGGATAAATAATCTGGCGCAATTTAGGCGGGATCCTCGGCGTGTCATAGCTCGAAAAGTCGATCGCTTTTTTTCGTTCTTAATCTCGCGCGTTAGCGAAGCCCACCGAAATTGGACGTGGGTCGGTAATGAGTTATTAAGCGTCTGGGTGCTCATTGACGGAAATAATTGATCACCGGGCTCGACGATCCATAGTGACGAAAAATTTGTAAAAAAAAATAATAACAATAACAATAACCGGAAACAGACTACGACCGAGGCGTTAACCGTGAACTCGACTTCGATTTCACTCTTTTTTAACAAACTCATTTTTTTTTCCTCATCCTCGAACTTCCCGTCGATATGCGACATTTTTTTTTCGACGAACGCTCCGAGCCTGTCCGCAGTGAAAAAGTAGCGCGGGCGTTGATTTTTTTTTTTCCTTCGATCGAACGAAGTCGAGGTGGGAGGAAATGGAAAAGAAATTTCTCCGTGAGAAACCAATAAAGGAGAGGGTAAGAACTTTGACTCCCGTGACACTGGTGAAGCCGGCGAAAATAATGACTCGACTTGTCGATATGTCGCTGAGAGAAGTCGGCCGACGGGAGGTCCTCCAGCTGAAAAAAAAAAAAAAAAAAAAAAAAAAAAAAAAAAAAAAAATCACTATATAGAAATGTGTGTTTCTCGTGTTTCGGGGATACAGTCTCGTCTATGACTCGAATAACTTTTTCTCATTCTCTCACGGTCTCCGGTGGAGAGCTAGTGGCTCTCTTTCGATCGGCGGCTGCACTCCATGAAGAGAGAAAAAAAAGAGAGAACGGAGAGACGTTTGACACGCGAACTGGTATAGCCGAGCCTCGGGCGGCGATATACACTCGTTCCCGCCACTCGTTTGTATCCGAGGTGCGATGCCTTTTCCGCTACTTCTCCGCCTCCAGCAGCTTCTCGTACACGTCGAGCGACAAGGGCCAGATCGGTAAATATTTCCATTGTAGGTTCGCAAGGTCGAGAGAGAGAGAGGGAGCGATACGGTCCAAAGCCGACGACGCGGACAGGCATTTCGCGCTGAAAGATGGAAAGGGAAACAAAGAAAAACGTGTATAGTGTTCCGTCGAGAAAAGAATAAAAAAAAAAAAAAAAAAAAAAAAAAAAAAAAAAAAAACGGAGGTAGGGCAGAGCACTTGACGAAGCTGTAGTTTGAGCGCCAGACCTATCGGCCAAATATATATTCTTCTTCGACTCTCGACGGGCTCTCTCGCCCTCTCCCTTTCTCTTTGTATGCGTGTTCGCGCTCCGAGCCTCGCTACTTTGCTCTGTAAGGTTGCAAATGACGGCGAGAGCACCTTCCAACAGGCTATGCCTGTGTGTTTTCTATGAAAATTCTTTGATGCACGTTGAACACACGAATCAGAAGAAATTAAGGAATTACAAAAAAAAATGTCACCCAACGAATCACCAAACACTTTAACGATTAGTATTTTTTTTTTTTTTAGGTCGTGGTTGATACCCATTTTTCTCTTTATCTGTTGCACAAAAAACTGCGTTTTTTATTTTCAACATTTATTTTTGTATTTGATATACATTCATATTGCATAATATTATCGTTGTATTCGACAAATATTTACTGCGGTGCAACGCGTTTCACGAGTTTCCAGTTACGGAAATCCAATTAGCGGTTGTTTTTCCAAATACCTCGTCACGGATTGCGCAAAGTTACAAATTCACGTTGTTGAATCAGTGGATGAGTGAAAAAAAAAAAAAAAAAAAAAAAAAAAAAAAAAGCGTCAAAGTGAATAATACGAGCCACTAGTGCCGGTAATGGGTGCGCCATTGTTTGTAGAATAATGCGAACCACTATTTCCGCACTCATTATTAATCTCTCGTTCATCCGAGCAATTCACCCGGGTATAAAAACACTGGCGACGAGAGGGGCGAGGGGCTCGCCCGAAGCCCGGATGAAGATGGAACTATAATGCGCGTACCAACTCTGCGTTTCTAGTGGTATGCAGCGACACCGGAAGCACTTGTTCGTCTCTCTCGCCTCTCTCGTCCGAGTTAAACTTGCACGCTGCTCGCTGTGCCACTTGACGCTCCGCAATTATTGTGGAGTACCTTAAGACATCCGTACAGCGGTATGAGCATCGGAAAAACCGCGCGGCGACCCGTCCACAAAGCTCCCGGCGCGTCGAGGCCTCCAGGGAGTCTCGACCGAAATCTCTCGCCTGCCTTCGCCTCGTCGTCGTCATCGGGCTCGACTAGAAAAATTGAGACAAAGGGCCCGGCTGATGTCGCGTAGCTCTTGCACGCCAGCCGAGCATATGGATCACGAGAGCATCGAAGCATCATCAGAGAAATGATTCCGCACCGCTGTGTGCGCGGCTGTTCGGAAACACAAAGATAATCCTCGTCCTCTCCATCTTCTTTCGCTTCGCACTCCGAGACACATCTTCTGATCCGGCGCCACTGATGTCGCGTACACGCGAGACAAACGCGCAGACACGCTCATTCTTTCGGTCTCAATCCTCATTCCGACTCGTCTGATTTCACTTTGATGACGTCCTTTTTGCTTCCTGAATTTTTTTTTTTTTTTTCGCCTTACGCCGAGCATATTCCGATACACTGGAAACCGCTCGCTCGCTGTTACAACAATTTTTAATGAATTCCGTGTGTAGCATCGATATGTAAATCCGAGTAGGACCAGTTTCTCAATGGATGATGAGCATGACAGATGGAGTTTGTATATTTACACGTTTTTCGGGGTGGAGGCTCGTTCGCTTTCTCACAGAGTTTTGCTTTGAACTCTTCGATGACATCCGCGCGGTCGGAAAGGGTGAGAAGTCGATGCCTCACTGACAGTCATATTATTATCGATTGTTCGAGGCTTGACGAGTGTCACACAATGGTACAGTTATAAATATACGTGTACGTGTACACCGCGATACACAAAGCTCCAAATGGCACCGCGCATCTTCCTTCCCGTCTTGCTCGTTTAATCGCGGTTAATGTCACAGAGCCGCAGCGTCTCTCGTCCCTTCCTCTTCCATCCCTCACTCGCCACCACCCACCGTCACGACTTCCTTTCTCGTCAGCGGAGTCGTCAAGAAGACTGGCAAACTCCGCAGGTGCCGAAGCCAAGGCCTGAGACAAGGGAAGTTGATTTCGAAATGCTCGAGAGACAATCCTCGCTGTGCCTTCCACTCCACGGATGGATTACGTCGAGGGAAAGGGTGCGCTATGCGGCTCAGCAGTCGCAGCTACAAGTTACCACCCTTGCGTCCTATCTCGCTCTTCCTCCTCCTTCCCCCCCCCCCCCCCCCCCCCACACTCTTGCCACGCCGGTACTCGAAAGATCTTTCAGTCTCTCGATCCCTTCGTCGGCCTTACATCTCGGAGCTTTCGCATTGCACGTCGCGGGAGCGTTACGTCCCACGATCGGTTACTATCTACCTTGAGATTTTCATCCCCACGCTATATACGATATACAGCTCCGTCCCTCGCCGCTACTCCGATTCCACGACCGCCTCGGGTTTCATCAATGTTCGATATTGCTTCACCGCGAACGTGCGAATAATACGAGAATACGGCGTACAACGAGAGACTCCGAAGGGCTCCCCGCTAATATTTTCTCGACAGGTTTATGGCTGCTCGGTATTACAACAACGGCGAAACCTCCGGCTGAAATATCGGTCGTCACCTTTTTTTTTTCGTTGAAAAATCAACTCGACCGCAACGATAAATTGTATACTCGATGCACTGGCATTTTAATGTTAAATTACTCACATTCATTGATTTTCTCGTTAAAAAATATCACATGTTGAAATTGCAAATCTTTTTTTCTGATAATTACAAAATTTTCTTTTATTAAAAATACATTTAACTGGGTAATTGCGTTGGACATTCGTTCGAAACTTCACCGACAGCTTATGCGATAAAGCTTCCGATACTGTTCATTAATTTTCCAACAAAAATTTCTTTTACAGTCCTGTCATTCGAATACGCTACGGGCTATTTTCGACCCTCGGATATACGATGGGAGAGGGATTTTTTTTATTAATTTTTTCAAAGCCCCGTTAACCAACCGCACAGAACCGTAACGGAAGTAGAACACGCCCTCGGGGTTTTTTCGGCAGTCCGTCGTAAGCTATGTCCACCGGTTTGCATAACGAAGGGTAGAGAGTTAAAAAAAAAAACGAGGCGGCTCCCGTTATTGCGATGTGATCCGAGAATCTTATGTACCAAAGAATAAAAAAACTTCCCGATGAGAGTATCGTTTATAAAATAACAGTAAAATTTGCTATAAACGACGTGAAGCTTTGGTTACCGATCACTTTTGTTCATCAGTCCAACCGCAATAAAATTTGGATTGCCAGACGGTTAATCATTGTTTGGATAACGACCGTGCGTTATTCCGCCTAGTCAGCTATCTTTAAGATAACAAGATAGGGAAACGGGCATAGGGGGCCGGGGGGGGGGGGTGTTGCATGGTAGGCGTTACATAGCGGAAGGTTGGCGGGCGAGTGTCTGAGTGAGCGGGACAGAGTCGACCAGGGAGCAATCGATAACTGACCCATATTGTGCTCTCCTCCTCCCTTTTCTCTGTCTCTCCTTTCTCTCCCTCAGTTGCACAACCCCCTTTCGACCTCACTTGCTCTCTCTCTCTCTCTCTCTCTCTCTCTCTCTCTTTATCCCTCTCCCTCGTTCTCTACGTCGCTCTTTTTCACTCCACCTGATTTCACCGTTGGCTCGCGCTCGCTTTCCGTACCTCGGCGCGCGCGATCTCCCGACGTTGCCTAAACCCTTATGTACGTACGGGGTGGCACACAGTCGACCGGAATGCAAGCAGCACCGCGAGGCTACACTATATATCTCAACCCCAATCCTTGCACTCCACCTCCTACTCAAACCCTCGACGGTCCTTGCAGTCTTCCACCCTTCCATCCCCGATTCTAGACTATGTAACTCGTGACCCGGAACGCCATCGCGAAATATTTTTGCCTGCACGCAGAATCCTTCCCGAGGCACGTTAACATCGTCGTCTCGAGACGTTCGTCTCGGACCCCGACCGACGCATTTTTTCATTCCAGCCCCAGTTCAAAGATAAATTGGAACCGGGGTGACGAAAGAATTGGAAAAGGCGAGCCACGGCATCGAGCGGAGAACATCTCTCGTTGAATTTAATTTCCATAGAGTTGAAAAAAAAAAAACAAATCACAATTTGACACTGTCAACATTTTTATGAACCTATCGCTCGTGACGCTCCGCGTGCCGGACGCGGGAACTCCCCGGACAACCCAATCCGTTCGAGAACTACTTGCGATCGAGAGGAGACATTGAGTTAAGAAAGTTGGCGCGCAGTCGGCTGCCCACTACTTTCGAGCGTGGTCGCGATTCGATAGAGTCTCGGGGAGAGAAATAGAAGACACGGCGGATGACGGCGGAGTCTTTTGATGCGTTATAAACTCGCGAAAGTCGGAGAGAGAGAGCCATTTTCGGGGCACGGTATGGTCGCGATGGATTTTCCTCGCTCGCCCTTTGCCGCTCGATCCGACTCGCCGCTAAATCCAGCGAACCGCGAACTCGACTCGAATGAGAGTGGATCAAGGGGGCAAAGAGGAGGGGTAGAAAAAAATCTCTTTATGCAGGTTGACGCTCACGCGAGGAACGTGCGAGACGTGGCAAAGAGGAATTTGCTGAATGCTTGATATCTGATGTGCGCGCTTCTCGTATACATTGTACAGAGAGTGTAGCAAGCCCGGCAGCGTTTCATACGGAGCCGATTAAAATCGACGACCCAGATCTCTCTCTCTCTCTCTCTCACCCTCTCTCTTCGACCGTGGGGATGTCCGTCCCGTGTGGAACCGGCGGCCCGGGCGGGGGTTCTCCGCGTTGTAAATAGATGTGGCCGAGGGCGTTTTTCGAGTGGCACTGACACGACATGCATCGCGTGGCACATACCCGCTTCGGCTTCGAAGATGAGCCAGAGGGTTGCCCCGTTGCTTCCTCTTCTTCTTCGTCTCGAACAGATCTTCCGCCGCGGAAAGATGCGAGGAGGAGTTACCCGAGTCAGCCGCACGTTGAAGGAGCCACAGAAAGTGGCGGCGGTGGATAGCGGCTTCTTCGCCGTTTCATGCTCCACTCTCTACTTCTGTTCTCCTCCTATCTCAACCATCTTTGTCGAGGTTGCCACCTACCAGCGATCGAGGGCTTCCCGGACCTTTGATATTTTGCCCTACCCTATTCTTCTCGCCCCTCTCTCCCTCCCCTTTCTTTCACGCCGTCTCTCTCCTCCACAATCCTTTTCTGGCGTACAAATCTCTCTCGGAGATACCTTCCCTAACTAACCCCCCGGAGATATCCACGAGCTTCGGGCATCGATAACATTATTCGAAACGATCGTGGTGGATTTTTTTGAATTTTTTCGTTTCACTCTGAATAAATATGTCATTCGTAGCGGTAAAACAATGAGCGAATGCATTTTTTGATGATATTAATTGTTGTGTTGGTAGGGGTTGGACAATTGTCGGGAGAGCCGGACGGACGAGATCGCAGACTAGGAACAGTAGGGTACATTGAAACAACACATTCTCTCTTTTTCTCTTGTTTACTTTAATTCAATATTCCTATTGTGATCTATTGAAAAATTTGTCGTTGAAATTATTATTTTCACGAAATTTTTTTGCTCGCTTTGCCTCAACTGTTATTAATATTTTTAATGATTCTGTCGCCACCGATTTTCATTATGTCAGTATATTCTTGTCACTTTTTATCTTATAATGTTTACGTGTGTCGGTAATCGTGAGAGGATTTGTCGTTCGATTATTGGATTTCATTAGGTATGATAGAATTGCACTGTCGCCTTACTCACGACGCTCTTACGCATGTTTTACGATTTTCATTCTTGTCTATGGTACAATTTTGAAAAATTTATTTTCTTCGTCACCATCAATCGCAGACTCGATTATCGCCTATTTTATATCACTCGAACTGCATGCTCTTTTCTCGTTAAACCTCTGACATTAATTTTCCTGTTAATAAAACTAGGCGTTGCCTAAATTTTCGCAGATTTTCTTTTGTATCAACCCTGCTGCAAGAAATTCATGTCGGAGGATTAACCAAATAAATAAAAATGCATCCTGCCCTTTGAATCACATTTGTTATCTCTACGTTAAATTATATATACCGATTCGTCTCGCTATTTTCCAAAATATTTTTCATTCTCTTTTGTATCCATCGCGCTTATAAAATTACTCTCTCATTCTCTCCCGCGTTCGACGAAGAATTCAATTGAAACTCTCCGTGGCAGTGAGTTGACTTTCTTCTAGCTTTGACTATCATAAAGTAAGAAAAAAAAAAAAAAAAAAAAAACAAAAAACAAACGAAACCGTGAAAATTCATTATTGGAGACAACAGCATGATTTTCTAAAAGGTAGGATGAATTTCTATATTTTCCGTCGAAACGGATCCGCTGTGATCGAGAAAGCACATCCAGTCATCGGGGAGCGGATAACGCCCGTTGGGAAATCACCGAGTCCCACTGTGCGGCAAGTTTCAGTTCGAAAGCTAATCAAAACGTACTCTCGGTCCGGTGACTCTCTGTTACCGTGGCCGCCAAGCGAAAGAGAGAACGGGAGAGATCGCCACACCGCGTGTCAAACCCAATACGAAAGTGAACATTATTTTTTTGTTTTTTTTTTTGCGTATCCCACGTTATCCAAGAATACAATTTTTTGTTGCCTTCGATGACCGTCATTCGCGCGCTCACGTCGCCGGTGTGTCGTTCTCATTTTATCACACGTTGGAGGGACGTTCTGGTTTCCCCGGTGTGACTCGATCGGTTGCTATCTCGATAATTTATTGGTATATATACGGGATAGATATACATGAGCAGCCGCCATGCACCGGTGCGGTAGCTCTGCCACAAACGCTCAAGTAAATCAAACGCACCGACTAACCCGGCCAGTAGCAACAGCAGCAGAAGCTGCAGCAATACTCCAGAGGCGTGACTCGGTCATTCAATATTATTCGGGGTCAAGGCCTCATCGAGAGCCTCTGTTCCGAATAGCGTTCGCCTTGATCGTCAAAGAAACTGTGAGAACGTGACGTCGACCTCGATCGTATCCGCGTCTAGCGGTTGGGACAAGGCCTCAACCGGTGGTACCGCTGCACTCGCTGCGCCACCGACCGGAAGTGGGAGGCGGTAACGAGCTCACGCGCCAGCCCGTACCATTTTTTTTCTTTTTTATCGCCGAAAGATTAAAAAAGCGAATCGCCTGCTGGGGGAAACAAAGCGATACGCGTAAGCCGCAAATAGGATCATACAATTTTTATCGGCTCGTGTCGTTCCGCGGCTCTTTAAAACCGTGAAAGTTGAGCCGCGAACAATCGCATCATGGCAGTGTGGCAACGTCGAATGCAACAACAGCTTTTATAGGTATCAATGGACAATTTCAATTGCGGAGCATGGCTACGATAATTCACTGAAATTCACGTAATACCAAATATTTTTATGGGCGCTAATTCGGCTTACATGTTTTATCGTGAAGGTGTGCGGCGGAAAAGAAAATTAAACAGTCGCGACGATAGGAAAAAATTCAAAACAAATGGGACAAAACATCGGTGTCGAAAGCATCTACCGCGAACGCAGACTAGCGAAGGACCGAGGCGATAAGAATGAAATCGACAAGAGATTACTGACGCGAGGTTGAAAAACCGTGCGCGGCACAGCGTTCAAAGCCCGTTTTTCTCTCGCGATCCGACCCTATGTCGAAGAATACAACGGGTGGAGAGACAGAGACCGAGCGACAGAGGAAGGTACATGGATAGACTCGGATCGAGCTCGTTGCTCTCGCAAATATTGTCCCACCTTCACGGATTTACGTTCGCAACGTCACAACCGTTGAGAATTCACCGTTAAAAATCCCACCCTCGCTTCCTTCCGTTCTTTTTATTGCTCTCATTCGCGCTCGTCCCTCGCTCGTTCAATTTTGTCGCGGGGTTTATTCACGTTGTTTATTCCCACGAATACCAGTCCCGACAGATCATCTCTCAATCCGTCATCCGCCCATCCACTGTCCCGCGAATCGTCAAAGTTTACACGGGATTTAATGGAATTTTCTATTGTGGACCGAGTGAATGAATCTTTTCGTAATCGCCTCGACATATTTAAATTCGAGATGCGAACTCGAACGATCTCCTCCGCGCCGAGCCACGGTACAACCTTATAATTCGCAAATACGCTGTCTCGCTCTCCAACGGGAGTTTATCACGGATCAAAGGAAGTTCCCCAATGCGGCTCCGTATAATAACCGGCCGTTCTGTGTTTAGCTCGCACGAAAGGTAAACACATTCGTAAACCGCCGCTTCTCGGAGTCTCGGAGCCACAGTTCTTGAATAAACGTCGGCTTTGCGCGTTCGGTTAGAGTTCGAAATACCGTGTGATTCTGAGATTCGGACCGCTGGAATTTTTCCGATACACCCGCCATCTGGTAACGGCAAATTCGTTGTGTAAAAAATGTTTGAAAAAAAAAAAGTATAGCGGAGAAAGCGTTCGGAATTTATAGTGAATTTAAAATAACTCCGGACAGATAATGCCCGACACGAGTCCGATGAATCATTGATCGAAAGGTCTGTAATAAATTTTTATATTTATTTATTTTTTTTTTTCTATATCGTAACTATCCGTCCGAGTTTACGTCTTGAGCTCTCGATGTCTTCGCTGTTTAATCGCCGCAGTCATCGCGGTCTTTTCTGCAATCTCCCATGGCCCGAGGCTCGGAAAGTCGAGGAGCGGGTACTTTTCTCATTTCCTCTGTTTTCCAGTCTGTCCCATTTCCTCCCCGTGTTTCCAGACACGGTACACGCGTTACAGTGTCTGCATTGCCCTTCCGTGCGTCGGCGTGAGAGCGCGGTCGTGCGAGCCGCTCCGCACGAGCCAATCTCGTGGTCGAGGTTGCTAACCCAGCGGCCCGACGGTCTTTTCCGTGCAGCCACGACTACCCTGGAATAAAAGCTCCCGAGACCATCTCGAGTCTCACTCGCGAGCGATTCGCGGTGAGTCCACAGACTTGTTATTTTATTTTATTTTTTAAATTTATTTCTTTATTTTTTTTACCGTTCCACCACGGTCAAATCGCCGCACTCGTCGCCGCTCCGGAAAGAACCTTGTTCGCAGACCGAACCGTTTTTTCCGTTCCAGCATCACCTGCGGGTTTTCGCGAAGGCGACATCCACTTACTCGCGAAGCCGCGTCGACTCCACGACGAAGTCGTACACTTTCCTCATCGCTCCGTCTCTCGTTTCTTCGGTGCCGAGGTCTTCGGGCCCGCTCGTGTACTTACGCCGGAAAATTCGCATATTTATCGTGCACGTGCCGCTGTTACTGCTGCAGCCGACACACGTGCCATTTCCCGATGCTGTCGCCGAGTTTGAGCCTTACAAGGTATCGCCGCTTCTTCCGATTCGCTCGTACCAGCTGCTGCACCGAAATTTCACCGAGAATTTTCCACGTTTTCTGCAAATCGAAAGAACAGGTGGGACGGTCGGGGGCGGGGGGGGGGGGGAGGAGGAGTTTTACGTACATAAGCGACTGCAGCACGCTCGTTTCGTTCGAACACCACGGTTCGTTCATTCGATTTATCATCGAATACGAATTGTTTTCCAATGGCACGCACTGCCTGGGACGAACACGAATATTTACCCGGTCGGTGATACCGCGGTGCAAGTGACGTGAATAAACGAGATCCCGAGCTTCTGACCGTGCAAATGTGGAGATCGGAGATACATTTAATTTTTCGGAAAGCTACGTTTTCGGTGCGGATGAAATTATCGTTCCCTCGGAGGATCCCTCGAACTCGTTGTTCGTCTCGGATCGCGCCGAAAAAAATGTTTGAGGTCCAAGTACTCTGGTAAAAAAAAAAAAAAAAATAATCTGATATGACGGTTAGAAATTCGCAAAAAAAAAACACGATTAACCCTAGCGCAATTTGTTCGTCTTTTTTTGGATTCCATGTTCAATGAGTGATTGGTGTTAGGATAATGTCGATTCAGCGATGAAGCCCGTGAAATGTGCCACGTTAATATCCGCAATATCTCGCGGATGATGAATCGTAAGTTGAGCCGATATGTGTTTCCTTAGAATTTGCGTCGACCGAAAAGTCGTCGACTCCGATGACTGGCAACTATCGTGGGTTCGGTCGGGGGCGGGCACGGATAAACCTTTGCATGCAATTTTCATGCCCGCGAGAGGAACGAGCTAAACACTCCCTCGAAACCCCTCGCATCGCCAGCACGCTGGGGCCAACAATCCCTACATCCGCCAGTGGCCGTTCGCATTAAACTCCTTGCTCCGGCCATCCAGACTAACCACGTGGCAGCGCGTTAACACGATATGCGAGAGAACAACGACGCTACGTGCTTCGAATACCCATTATAGGGACGAGCTTTCGACACCCTGTCCACTCCACCTCATCCGACACGAGTCGAGTTTACAGCAGTGTCACAATCGAGTTATACCACGAAATCCGGCGGGGTGAAAATTATACTGTATACTCCGCGGATCAGTCACATACGTCGTGGCGAAATAATCGAATCGGTACGCGACCGATGTGCAATCATAAAATACGTCTGGAAAAATCTTCTGCCCCGCGAAAATCACCCTTTTTGTTTTAGCAATAAAAATAATAATGATAATAATAATAATAATAAATATAATTATTCTTGTGAGTTGCGAGGGATGAAAAATTCGTTCCGAAGTAGTACTCCACGCGTCCGTTGCTTCCGAGTTGGGTTTCCCACTCACAACACAATATTCCGCAATCTTTTTTTTTTTTTTGCTCTACACTTTTTCATTTTGTCCTGACCCTCGCTGTTCCCATTCGCTCGGGTTAGCACTCTTCATCGTGGGACACCGTACACGAGGCGTTGTAATGATCCGGGTCCACAGTTAGCCTCAACATTCTCCTCTTTCCGCGAACCCTCGGCATAATTCACCGACTAATTTCGGTCACTATACACACACACACACACACACACACACACACAGACTTCGACCGCGCTTTCCGCTCCGCGGAGGAGACGAGCATCGTCGGAGAATTCATTTTGCACGGACATCGGGACCGCGAGCTTGTTCGCCGAGGAGAAAATAAAGTGTAGACTGGGAACGAAAAAAAAAAAAAAAAAAAAAAATCCAGGAAAGCGGACCGAATAAAATGCCAGCCAATAAGCAAGGTTGCGATTATTTTTTTTTTTGCATGCGCGCTCGGTTGCGGCCGAAAAAAATAATGGAAACCCGCGGTGGAGCGAGCATTGATTTTAAATAGTTGCGAGGAGTTGGCCGTGTTAATCGTTGACGAAATAAATGTGAGCAACGATACGGTATCCGACAATGTCGCGAAACCAAGGTCCGATTACCGAGACGAGTGCGAGAAGCGGTATGAGCGATCGTCGCGCAATCGTTCTTCATACATATTTATCGTTATGTAATCCGGTCACAACCACTTTTCCAGAATAATCAGCTCTACGGCGGTGCTGCAATACGTACCGCTATCGCGATATAGCTCTCTGTAGTCCTCGACGACTGCCAGCCAATTTCTTATCGTTCGCGCGACCGCCAGAGACAGAGGATCGATGTAGTATAATAGAAAGCCACTCGCTTATCGAGGCACTTCTCTTGCTCCAGTTTATTACCATTAAGCAGCTTTGATACCTATCCTAATAACGGATATTCCGGGGTGATAAGTTCGTAAATCATCCCCGTAACACGAACTCCCAAAGAAATTGTCAACTGTATGGACGAAGTTTCGAATACTATTACGACTGAAAAACGTCATGAGGAGTTTTACGTGTACTTGTTGGAACTGTATGTGAGAACAACATTAGTGGTTGAACTATCGCGTGGGATTTTTTTTTTTTTTTTTTTTTTTTTTTTTTCATCACTCGTTTTCGATGGCTCTCACAGACGATCTCGGTCCCCAGTCGCGATTACATTTTGTGGCACTTTTATAAGCGTCCTTGTGGTTATCGAAAGAGCCGGAGTTTCATCCGATATGAGAAGGTTTTAATTTGAATGTAAAACAACGATAAAATTGGAATTTATAACGTTACAACGAATCAGCTTTGAGAGCTCTACACAGTCAAAAAGTGAGAATTGCGGTACTCTCGACGCGCCCTTAATCGCCCCCGGCGTCGCGTCTCTATGCTCGTTTGCCAGTCGTGATTAAATTTACGGGCGGTTAGAAGCGCTTCTGTATTTCAACGGAAGAACCATTCGAAAGACTTGTTCGACGAAGCTCTTTTCTTCCCCTGAATTCGTAATTGCTTTTGCCATGTCCGAACCCTCACGATTTCTCAGCTCGTGTATCCAATTGCGTTTTCCCCTTTTTTTTTCTCTACATCAAACTACCGGCAGGTTGTTCACCGCCTAACCCCGCGTCGGGATTAAACTACAGCGAATGAATCCGCAGCTGACTGAGCGAGACCACGAGTTCGAAGAGGGCCGCGTCTGTGCGGTGGTGGGTTAAGTTCAAATGCCAGAAACCCTCTTCCTTCTCGCCGAAGCTTTTTTTCACTTTTTTTTTTATCTCTCCCTTCCATTCGTCTCATTCCTTTTTTTTCACCCTTTATTCACTCTTTTTTCCCCGGGGATTCCTCCGGTACACAGCTCGCGAAATAGTGTATGAGGGGGCGGGAGTGCCGAAGCGTTCGAGCGTTTGATTTTCGCCGCCGCCTCCTTCTCCCACCCCTGAGAGACCCTCGTTTCTTCCATCACGGATCGACAGGAAAAACTCTCATTTCATCCCGCATTTCCCGGGGCAAAAACCCACCCTCCGACCATCGGTGCGGCCGGCAACTTCCCACGGATGGATGACTGGGATTGCTAACAACCCCGTAGTTCGAGAGAGTGAGAGCGAGAAGGAGTTTAATGCATAAGTATGCGAGCTCGTTAATGAAACCCTTGCCGAGACGAGAGAAAAAAAGAAAACGGAAAAATCGAAAAATCCATTTTTCTTCGTTGATCTCCGTCCATCCAGCGTCCTTCCTTTCACGAACAATCGGTCAAACGACCGGCTATGAGATATCCTACTTTTCCGTACAACGGATAGAGATCAATTGGCCATTTCGGGGCCAAGGGAGCAAGTAACAAGTGCATACACGTAACACTCGAGATTTATTCCACTTCGTATACCGAGGACTTCGGCAGGGCCATCGGCTAAATCTCAAAGCACTCTCTCTCTCTCTCTCTCGCTCTTTCTGTCTCTCTTTCAATATCGAGATCGTGCACAAAGGTTCCATGCATGCACACGTGTCACGGAGCCGGATATTGTGGAGTTATCGGATCGGTAGCCGTGAGAGAGGAGCGAGAGTGCGAGAGGACGGCGCTGCAGCCGAAGGTGATGATAGAATCGCACCTTCGTCGCTACTTCTGCCGCGAGAGAGAATGGCGAGAGAGAGAGAGAGAGAGAGAGAGAGAGAGAGAGAGAGAGAGAGAGGTTGACACTTTATGATTTCTCGAGGTCGCTCTCGATATAACGCGAGGAAGGCCACCACCTCGGAGATTCGGCCCGATGTGAACGTCGGGGCGTTGTCGTTGATGTTCATTGTGCGAAGCGTGAAGGGCCGGCTAGTTCAACTTTATAAAATGCCGGTAGGCTTTCTGGGTAACGCGCGAATAAGGGAGACGGGAATCGCGAGATCGTCGAAAGCCGTCGAGGCCTGAGAGCGATATGCATATGTCGTGCGGCCCGTGTCGCGTATGCGGCTCTCGATAATGTGGGAGAAGGTCAAGCACCCAACCGGTATCCCAGACAATGAAGCACTTTGCAACACCGCTCGGTCCATGCACGACTTCCGTGGCGCACACACAACCCCTCACACTGTTATCCTACCGTTGCTGGTTTTGTTGTTCTGGCTTTCGCTCGCGCAGCTCAGATGCCCCACTATATATGCTCCACTAACGCCACATCGCCGATCGAAACGCGACAGATATTCCGTGTCATCGGGTCGCGTCCTTTGTATCCATCGCACCGATCTCCGGGCGAGGCAGATTTTTTTTTTTTTTTTCTTTTTTTTAACCATTGAGAAACGATGTCAAGACGTGTGTTGACTTATCTCGTTACGCGACATCGAAACAGAATGATGGAGCTCAATTTCCATCGCCTCGACTCCTCCAGAATCGTTTCGAAGACGATTTGCAGCTTTGTTTTGTTTTTTTTTTTTTTTTTTTTTTTTTTTTTTTTTTTTTAACCATGATCCTGAGAAGCAGACTCGAGAACTTTGGTCCACTTGGCAGTGGATGTTGATGAGATTTCGTGAAAGTATGCTCCGTTCTTGATAAATCCAATTTGATCGCTACAGCGAGCGGTCTTACGAGAATCGTGGTATCCGCACCGATGCGAGGTCACGAAATTTAATCCATTTATCGTTCTCTTACTGTGTTTTCCTTTCGAAACCCGAGAGGCTCGGGAGCTTTTCCTTATTATATTATCGTCATATTCAGACATTACAGTCGCGGGGATTTTCGCGACGCCTACAATCCGTGCGCGGAACGCGCCTTTCCATTCATTCCTCGCTATATTTGCTCAACGACCTTAATTACTTGCCAAGTTACACCAGCCGAGACTTTCTTTGCTCGGAGATGCAAATCTCATCTCTCTTGCAACTCGCCTCATGAATTATTCAGCTTATAACCGAGCGGTCACCCCCTCTTTTCCAACTCGCGCACATACACGCGAAAACATCCGCGTTACACTGTAACGACCTATAGGTGAAGTGTTCGGTGGCCCACCGACTCTTCGCGGCGATAATATATATTCTCATGAATGTTCCTTCTGTCTTTTAAACGTCCAAACACGCGAGAGAAATATTTTTCTTCGCCGAATCGTCCCAACGAAAATATATAAAATCCGACGATTTTTTACCACACGCTCACAGCTCTCAACGCAAAACCGTCACGGACGATTCGATAGATTGCCGGAGGGTTCGGAAAAATATGGAGACAGCGGACCATCGCGTCAGCGATCGTCGATCAAAGTTTTTTTTTTTTTTTTTTTTTTTTTTTTTTTTTTTTTTTTTTTTTTTTCAACCACGGAACACAAAGGATATAAAAAATAGAACGAACAGAGAGGGAAGAAAAAATTCTCGAAAGCGAGTTTGGTAACGTCGCTTGGCGCTAGGAATTTTAATGGAGTCCTCGAAAATTCGCGTTTTTATATGCGACTCCACTCTGTCTTTTGTTATCTATCGATCATCGGCGATTTTTCACGAACGAGCGCAACGTTAATTTTCTTGATCCCAGGCGAACAACAAAAATGTATATGAAAAAGGCCGCGAGTCAGTGTGAGTTTCCTATTATGCGGCGATGGAACGCGAGCCGACGATTACCCGTCGGCTAATACACAAACGATCCTTTCATCGGTGTTGCGAGTCTGCTAATGAATGGCTTAAACATTTCCTCGTTCGCTCACTTTCTATTGCTGTCGCTTCCCGTTTACCGGAGTGTCGATGTCAATTTTCCCGACACTTCCGCCCCGTAAACTCAGTTTTTAACAATCCCCGGGCAACGCTGATAAAAACAAAATAACCGGTAACAGTAGAAAATAAAATTATATTAATAATTTCCTACAGCAAATGTTCGAATTAAAAAAAAGATTTGTCATCACTGAAGCATGCTCCGTAATGTTCAAATTAATTATAAATTCGTAGCGGCCTGTTATAAACTGTAATTGACAATGCTCTCTCTCAAACTTTGTTCAGCCAAAAGATTATAACAAGATCCACGAATGTCCTACTCCCGGCTAAAATTTCTTCTGTTTGTCATGCCGCAGTTGTCACGGAAGTGAGAATAACCGCCACAGCAGCAGCAGCAGCAGTGGGAAGCATGAAAAGCGTCCGTCGCAGAAGCTCGAAAGCTCCTGGCCATTTTCCTTGTAAGTTGAAAACCATCTCCGGAATATATTTTTGTTAACTGACCTACTTAATAACAATATTATTCTCGTCGCTCTCCACGGCTCCTCGATTGTTCGGTTAATAAGTCGAAATATTCTGTACTCGTGGTTTTTTTTTTTGTTTTTTCCCCGTCGATTCTCGTCGTAGAGAGAAAATTGCCGGTGAGATTTATCAAATGTGATTATTACTGACATAGCCATGGTCAGAGACCGGTGAGCCTCGCCGAGCTTTTGGAGTGAATACAAGGCGAATAAAGCTCTATTGCGCGATACTCCCCCGAACGTTCCGCACGATCACTAGCCATATACCTCGGATAATCGAGTCGGAGCATCAGCTCAGCGGGGGATTTCTTTCTTTTTCAACCTGAGGAAAGGGTCTCGAATCGAGGGAAGACGGCGCGGTGGGTTCGGCGATCGGAAGTATTGACAACACAATTTCCGGGGATAATTCTTGGCTCAGCGATAAAGAAGCCGAGCCGAGAGTCAGCTAAAAAATAAAAGTCCGGAGGAACTATTTTCTCCGGTAAACTGCGATATAGTGTCCCGTTTACTAGTGCGAGTAATAAAAGTTGAGATACGAGAACGTGCTCTACGTCAATAAATTTTTTACCGACGAGAACTCGATTGAGAATAAATTTCCGTCACGTTTTATTTTTCAATAATAAATATTCGGACAACAATAGTCGCAATATAATAATTTCCTTATTCGGTATCTCACGATTTCCGAGGTCTGACAAAGTCGAACTCGACGAATTCAATGATTTTTAGAATTTTTTCATTAACGCATACTTTTTTTTTTTTTTTTTCATGGATTTTACGAAAAAGTTTCATCGATGAGATGGTTTTTATTAATCAAAGTTGGCGCTCATTCTTTGATCAATAATTGTGTACGAACCGACGCTGCCAGGTGGCACGTCTCATCGTCCCCGGCGCCATCCCCCCTAAAGCCATCCCCGCCCTCCGGGAGCCCGGCGAGCTAAACCGTTGCGCAAAATTTTTCGCCCGATGGCGCCACCCGTTGGATTTTCCAACCACCCTCTACACTCACCTCTTACCTATCCCCCCCCCCCCCCCCCCCGCAATGTGACGAAAAATCTCTCGAGAATTTCTCAGCTCTTCTCAGCCAAGTCCATTCGACTTCAATGGAACTTTCGGTATGCATGACACATAGCCGTAAAATTATTAACGACGAAACGGTTTCAGCCTAATCAAAGATTAACGCGCTGGTCTGCACGATCGATGCATATGATATGCGAAGGTGTGAATGAAATTAAAATTACCCCCAATTCGGTGAAGCTGACACCCGTTAGCATGCGCAGCGAGATTTTTTTTTTTAATTTTTTTTTTTTTAAATTTTTTTTTATACCGCAAGTGAGTTATTTTCGGTGTCACCTGACTTACAGTAAAATAAAGAATTTAATTTTCAGAAGAGAAGATTTGCTTCGGGAATCGGAATTTTAAGTTTACAAATTCTGCAGCCTGTGTGGAGAGCGCGGAGCGCCCGAAAGTCGACGATCGGACGAAATAAAACTGAATTATTTCTGTCTAAAGAAATTATTCATCGACATCGGCATATTAAAATGTTTCTTAGTACTCGATCGCGAGGGACGATACGAATTTCTGGGTTGGCGAGTGGTCACTTTGTGGAGAATTCGCCGGGTATTCAGCCGAAATGGCAGGCTTTAAAATCTGCCGGTTGATTTAAATTTTAGATTTTTTTTACGAGTGTTCACAAGTGCTCGAGCTGTACAGCGCATATATGGTAGTTAAAGAAGCGTTCGCTCGTTAGTCCGGAAGAGGATTGTGTTCCGCTGGCGAGCTGCAAAGCTCCATAAACGCTCATCTATAACGCGGCTCTACCTCTCCGCTCTCTCATTCACTGTCGCTCAATGCAGACCAAGCCATTATGTACCTCGAGGAATTTCCCTCCCGATTACTCTCGTCTTACATCAACCTTTTCTTTCATACTTCCGATTGTCGAATAATAATAAGAATGAGAGAGAAAGAGATCGAGGAAGAATGACCGGTAGATCGACGTCAAAGATTCGAAACGCCTATTGTACTCTCTCGGGATTCTTTTATGTTGACGTTAAATTATAGTGCAAGTGCAATGACGGTCCCGTCCAAGACGGAATTTATTGCCGAGTCTAAAAAAAAAAAAAAAAAAAAAAAAAAAAATCGTTTGATTTTTCAATAATCTTCCGATTTTTCCCAACGAATCCTGTCTGCGATTAAAAACGAAAAAGTCGCGGAGACAAGACAGATTCGAACCACGCTACTCATCGCCGAAGGATTTGAAAGATGAAACGCGATGTTAATATCAACTGTCGACATGGCGAAAAGGGGTTGAGGATAGGACGGTAGGGCCGGGCCGATTCGCGATCGAAGAGTGCCGGAATGTCACGAGCCAGTTAACCCATTGGTGGTGTTAAAGTAAACGGTGATGAACAGCGCTGCGACGACAAAGTGACGAATCCACGGCCGCGTTTATTCGCTCTCGCGCCCCGGCGCGATCTAATTATCTGTCGTACACATACTCTCGAGCCGCGTAACTCTTTGGTGCTCGTTTGCACTCATCGACTTTGCAAAGTAACGACCAAGGGACACGGACAATTGTCGGGAGAGAGAATACCGCTGGACGTAAAGCGAGTCAAGGATCAATTTTCGCAGGACAAACGCGCCGCTGTTGCTGCTGCGTCATTGCAATTGTGCACAACCCTTCGGTTATCGTTCCTGCTACTGCTGCTGCTGCTGCTGGCGGTATTCTGGTTGGGCGTGCCTGACCTTAACACCGATTGGTCGATAACTGAAAATAGATGGAACGGGCCTATCCGACGACTCCGTTTATTTATAAAACTCCTCCGAATATAAATCTTAATGATGTACACGTACATCAAATTTTTTTTTTCGTCGAATTTGCATAATAGACATTCGTCCGGTGATGCATTCGTGACTTTAACGTATCGCCGATGACTCGGAGGTTTCCGGTCACAAGATTAATGCGAGACAATCGAATGGAAATTGTCCTGTACCTTTCTCATGAATAATCCGTTTGGATCCTTGAATCAACCGAATTCCGAACTCCGACTGGTTGTAAAATAGCGGAAAGCTCGAACTGACGGCCAAGAACTTTTATTCGCGGATCAAGTCGGATCGAGCAGAAACGGAAATGAAAATGATAAATAAATCGGTTTTGATTCCAGTCTTGTCGAATGGAAGCTCTTCCAGTCAGTATTATGTGGAAACGCGGCCGACCTAGACGCCAGTATTGAGATTTAAAAAAAAAAACGTGTGGAGGGTCTGAAAATGTCTTCTCTATTAGCGACCGTAAACCCTAGCGAACCCTTCGACTGCAGAGCAGTTCGCTTCTCTGTCCTTAATGACATCTATAGATACTGGCCACTGGCGCTGCTGATACGCGATATTAATATTCATGACGATCGATTACGAGCCCTGACCGAAACGCGATTTCAGCGATGCAAGAATTTTTCATCGTCGATGTCTCGTACAATCTCCTTTTTTTTCCTCCCGTCGAAGATCAGTCTTGTCCGAGAAAGCGCTCACAGCCGAAAACGTTGAGACATTAAGTTTGCATATAGTAAAAAAAAAAAAAAACAAAAAATAACAGAGATAAAGGGAGTTCATTTCACCTGCAAAATAAAGTCATTCCAATTTCCATCGCCGACCGAACCGCGGGGAGAATTATTTTCTTGACGGTATCGGCGTCTCAAGTCGATGTTCCAGCTCAACGTCGATTTTGGAGAATTTCATTATTTCATTTCACATACATGTTTCTTTCGGAGATTTAACTTTGAAAAAAGTTCAGCCTTTACGCTAATTAGGCAAATATGTACTTGAAATATAGTTCGTACCGTTGAAGTCCGTGGAAAATTCTCAAGGTCTGAAAGCCCGCTCGGGCGAGCTCGGTACTGGGTCACCGTTGCCCACGATTTTTCGACCTTCGGCCCCGTTCTCACGAAATTCGTTACAATCATCCGGTGTCCTGTAACAGCCAAGGTCCTCCAAGTAGGTCAACATCCCTCCGATATATCGGAGCTACGATCCCGTCAGAGCAACAACAAAACGAGTGTTGAAAATTGTCGCTGTTGCTAATAAAATCCCGTTATCGTTTCTCAAACGACTAATCTTTGAGAATTCTTCCTTTTTCACCCTTTGTTGAAAAAAAATAAATAAATCTAAGCCTTACCATCGTTTTTTCCTAGACTTTACCAACAATCGTTTCCGTCTCCGAACTCCCGTACTATTGAATTCATTACCGTCGTTCCTACGTTTCCGACAAGCGCCGGGGAAATTCCGTCGGTCGGTAGTCGATCGCCCCTACATTTCCAACCCCCCGAGCGCAAGCGGAAGCTTCTCGTCGCGGATGTGGCGCCTCGTCGCGGTCTCCGAGCTTATTCCGCATCGAAAGCTCGGTCGAAAGCTTCGCAACGGCCGACGGAGAATCTCAACGGCCAGTAAAATCGTTCCGAGTGTAAGAAATAAAAATACCCTAATAATCGTTTCCCATCGATCATTTTTTTTCGCTAAATTTCTTTCGATTGAAAGCTCGATAAAAATCGAGAAAATTTTTCGCGTCGGTTACGTAAATATGCGGCAGAGAAACGGTCCTCGAAGGGAGGTTTAGTGGGTCTCGGGAAAGCGCGGTCGCGAGGTGTCTCTTGCCGTCTGCGTGCCTGTGTGTGTGTAAAGTATCGAAGGATGGAGAAGAGGAAGAGACCTGCGCAGTTGTCTCGTCGCCTCGATATTGCAGGAAAATCCTCGCCGATGTTCGTGTGACAGGTGTCGCTTTTGCGAGTGGGACGGACGGTCCTGGCTATCGTTGCAAAATTCGTCGATATAACGCTCGTCAATCCGTCTTCACCGTAAATCAATGAATTTTTATTAACAAACAAAAAAAAAAAAGAAAAAAAGAAAAAATAAAAACGGAATAAACAGTGTTTCGCCGAGGCCGATACAAGGGTGGCGATTTCCCTCGGGCGAATTACCCGAATGACGGGTGCCGTGATATAAACAATCGTGAGAATGACGTACCATCCGGAAGCTCTTGGACTCGCTGGACCACTGGGAAGTGGACCTGTCGATGAGGATGGCACGTTCGAAACTATTTAATGTGAGCTAAATACCGAAAGAGAAGAGAAAAGCGCGTAGAAAAAAAAGAAAAAAAAAAAAAAAAAAACGCCACTTCTTAACTGGTGATAATGGAATTTGTCGGGAAAATTCCATCGACACGGTATTAGCCAAAGCCGACAAACAAGATGATCGCGTCGAGTGCGAGTCGTTGCGATCCGGCTCTAGAATTTTACCCCGTCTGAAACTCGATATCCCCGGGGGAAGCTCCTGGCGCATCGGCTTCAGAGCCCTGTCTCGTCGTCAACCCTTTCCCCGGTGTTCATCCGTGCGAGCGAGCCTCCGTCCTGGACGAGAAGAATCAGTACTCCTGCACGATCCGCGCTCCAGAGCCGCCGCTCTAGAGCTGCCGGGACGTCGGCGCCGCGGTAACCACTCTAGACGCTCTTCGCCTCGAGCACTCTTCAGTCGTTAGTTTCTTCTCGCTTTTCTGTTTTTTTTTTTTCCCCCCCCCCCCCACTTTTTTTCCCCGCCGTTCATCCACCATCGCCTCGCCGCTGTAGAGAGCAACGCGGAAATTGAAAAAAAAAAAAAAAAATATTTTCATTGAACGATCTCTCATTCCGTTGTTCAACGCCCTCAGCACGTCTATCCACGTTGCCAGGTTGTCGAGTGGAGATCCTTCGTCGATCCTCGCGCGTGTAAAAGTCACGCGACTGAAGCGTAGCAGGAGCCGGAGGGAGCGGGAAACAGAGAGCTTAACCCTCGAGATAGAACGGAGGATCAACGAGGAGAGCTTGCGGGCGAATCGTTTGAAGTCGTCGACGACCTTGGCCCCAAGGAAATTTCTACGTTGGAAAGGGACGAGGCTGAAAAAATTACAACACGCGGCTGATTTGATTAATTCGTGAATTCAATGATAATAACGAAAGTACTGTTGGGCGGTTGGGGAGAGGGGGAAGGGCGTCGAGGAAGGACGTGGTGAATATGGTGGTTCGCGAATGGCATATACGAATCGTGTCGGCATGTTTACGCTCATTGGCAAAATTCTTAGCTCGCTGCTTCCGCCGCTTCTAAAGCCGCTGCTGCTGGGGATTCGCTGATTGCGCAAGCTCGGTGCCTTGGCGACCGAGACGCCCGTTATTGCGGTAGAGGCTCTTGCTTACAACCCCTCCTCTCACCCTCTTACCCCCCACCCGCACCCCCACCCACCCCAACGAACGAGCAACCCGCCATCAACCTTCGGACACATATCAAAGTTTTGCGGTGTGTGTCGCTTCCACGGCAGACAGAGGAGCAGACACGTTGAGTTTCGAAACGAGATATACACCATACACGAGGCAACGATACCACAGAAATTGTCGAAATTACGTGCCGTTACGCGACGACGACGGTTCGTCGACGGGAAGAAGTTATACGAGACAAAATACACGAAAAAAAAAAAACAACGACACATGAATAAAATAAAATTCATTTAAAAATCTCATTTCAAGAGGGATAATTTTTATTCGAAGAGGAAATACTACGAAAATTATCGCGAATCACCGCTGATCGTTGGACATTGATCGGAGCTTAAATTAGCGCTTTGTCAGTGTGCGATATAAAGTATTATGTATCGATACGCAAGAACAGTTGTCAGGTCGCGTCGCTGAGCAAAAGTGATTTTTTTTAATCGACGAAGTTTAAGCGGCGAGGATTTACGAAAAAGAGGAACGGAATTAAAAAAAAAACGTAATTAATAACGAAACAAAATAAAACGAGGGAGAGAGACTTTTTCAAGACACGAGATATTTTTGCTACGCACTTTGTATAAGCCGAATTTAACAGATTTACGCAATCAATACGAGAATCATCGAGTGAAGAAAATAAAAATTAAAAAAAAAAAAACTAACGACGAAATCTCGGAAGCTTTTACGTCCACGCTGCTGCCTCACACTCGTGTTTTTGTCAAAGCGAGTTTGCTCAAAGTTTTATCGAATAATATTGTCGATCGATCGAGAACAACGAAAATCCGGTCGGCGACGCGCGCGCTCTCGTTAATTATGTCATTCCGGAGTATATTGAGAAAATGTATAAACAAAACTCGACGAATAATCGGACATGTTTTTCACTGATTTCGCTGAGAAGAAGAGGAACTCTCGATAATTCACCACCGCCGGAACGTCATTTTTCAATAAAAATGTCGATAACCTAGACGATGAAAAGATAAAGGGAAAGAAGAATTACAAGTGAGGAACGAGGAAGAACGAAGAAGGATAGTAAGAAGAGGAAGAAGAGAATATGACGAAGTACGGTTTTGCCAGGCTGGCCATATGGCGGCCGAGACGCTCGGCGAATTCACAACTTCCGAACAATCAGGAGAACAACCCTCTCATGTACGCAATAAATCATTTGTTTGTACTATACATGTGCTTTCGCCATATGATACTCGCGGTGAGAGCTGAGAAGCGAGTCGAAAATTTATGCAAGCATATACTTAATACTATATACACACGATTTTATACATACTTATGAAGCGCCTTGTTCCCCCATTGCTAACGCTTGCTACAAAAATGTGAAAAAAAAAAAAAAAAAAAAAAAAAAAATACACGAAAAGTCTACGAATATTTTTTGCAAGAACACAATGCGCTTTGAGTGTATCACGCCGTGCCTTGTTATATTATACATAAACCACCACTGCTGTTGTCGAATTGTTTCAATAATACTGCAAACAACAAGGTTTGAATTTTGTATCAGCATTTTCGCCCAATTACAGTTTTTTTTTTTTTTTTTTCACGATATTAAAAAAAAAAAAAAAACCCCCACACGATAAATGTTTGAACAAAAAGGATTGTTGTAACGCTCAATAAATGTTGATGTACTTCGGCAGGTATTTTTTCCGTTTGACTTCACACCGCTTTGCTGTTCGCCCCTGCGTGACTTTATTGCTGCCTCGTCGAATCGAAATATTACCTGTCCCCAAACCACTATCCGGTCATCCACCTTCTACCAAGTAGCGACGTGCGTGCATCCCCTAGCTTTGTGTGTTGCAAAAAAAAATGTTTTTCGTATCGTATATATGGTTATTATGTGTATATAAATTGAGAAGTGCGAGGCACCGCGAGGTATCAACTTTCTCGAAATAGAAACGACTTCCCATCCAAGACGGATGATGTCGATTCGCGGCAAGCAACACACGAATTTGGATCTTCGCCATTTTCACATCGCCCGGTTCCGACACCGTTCGATACCGACTTTCGATACATTTTTCAAGGATATTTTCTACGACTGATATAATTAGCCGGTTAATGTGGCTCGGGGCTGTTCGTGCCCTCGCTGTCGACTGTGAAGAGAAGAAACAGGAAATTTCCATTTTCGGATATTCACCGAAAATAGGTCACGTCTAGCTTAAAAATCTCATTACGCAATTGTATCGGCAATGTCGTAATTGATCGGCGCGATTCTTACGAGGTATGGATTTTGAAGCCCTGCTACTCCAATTTGCCATATGCAATACGGAGAACGGAGTAAGTTTATCGGAACTCGGAACTCGATTTGGAACTCGTCGAGGGTCGCACGACCAACGAGTTCGACGACTTTGCTACCTCACCTCAGCAAATTTCATTTCGCTTCCAATTAACCGATATAATAGATAAATTTTACGTGGAACTCCTCGGTAATTATTAATCGATTATCGAACATAACGACGCCCGAGTACGACGCGATATTTGGCTCGGTCGATTTCTCCAGTCGTAATGATTCAATTGGGGAGTGAAAACGAAATAGACGATAGATCGCGAAAAGAAGGTTTAAGGGTCGCCCGATTTTTCTCGTTTCTTTTTTGTCCCTCACCACGTCTGTCTGTCTCCTAAGTTTAGCCGATTTGTCGGTCGAGGGTTCGCGACCGTGCCACGCTTTTACCTCGCGTATTGATCCTCGTGCTTGACTCCTTGCCTCGCTGTGCTCGCAGAACGTCGGGGCACCTGCTATATACGCCCTTTAAAATCCTCCTCGCCCGCCACCTTCCACACGACATATATAACATCGCGCCGCCCTCAACTTCCGGACCACTGGAATCCCACCTATCAAATTCCCACGTATATTCGTACCAACTCTCTCGATAACCTAAACCCCTCGAAAATTCACTCGCTGTCCAAAAGAACGCTTGCACTTTTCAAGCGACCTTCTTTGCATGGCAATAGTGAGAAAACAATAATCCAAAAAAAAATGTTCGAGTGTCAAAAACCAAAAAATTGTGCCGTTCGAAATTGCTAGCGTTGGAGAGCGTACGTTTATAGTTATAGAGTAAGCGCAAGCTATCGCTGAATCGTACGAATAGAATCGATTTCTCACGATGACCCGCTACAGCTGGTACCATCGTGGTGCACTTGCACTGGGCTCTTTTCTCACACTATACAACTTGTTCTCGCGGGTCGATAAAATAGGCCGATCCACGTTGCTTTCATTCTACGGATATAGAAAGATGTGATAATATTCTTAATTCTGGGCGGAAGATGGGGGATTTTTTTCCGAAACTTATCGTAATTTTATCATAATTTCTTTGAGCAGTCGGAAAGTTTCGGGAGGTCCCTTATGTCCTAGGGTTTAGTACGAATAATCGCCAAGTCGCAGCGGTGACGCTTCCTCCTCCCTCGACAGGCGTTTGGATCCAACACTGTCTATACTATGTTTTCCAATAATTATGCAAGGCCATCGGCGGGCCGCCCGGTATTATTACAGTCACGGCGCCGTACTGTCGGATGCCAATAATAAAGTTATACCGATGCCTCGACGTGCACGTGTGTGGGTAGCTGTCTACGCGTTTTGTATAACACGCCAGGGTAGTTAAAGTCGATGGCCGTGATTATTGAACACTCGGCCGCGCCGGCACGAGAATGGCGGTCAGAATTCTTTAGTGAGTTCTGCTCACGCAGCTGTGACACTCGAGGGGGGTGAATTAATATGTTTTTTTTTTTAATTCAACGATACCACTTATTAGAATCTTACTTTCCCTATTGATAACATCATTCAATGTTACTACCGATATAAAATCATGGAAATGATTGATATTATATTTCGCAGATATATATTTTATATTTTCCATTTCGCCACTAAAGTTATTCTCGACAGTCAATGGCTTTCGTTAGCTTTGCGGTAGCTGAGATTTCAAAATAATTCCCAATTATCTTTGCAATGTTAATTAAAAACTACGATTGTCCTCCGTAACTATACTTGTTATCAGAGACAAGTTCCTATCGAGTCTAAATTTTTTGTTGTTTGGAGTGAAAATAAATAAATTATTTTAACATGGTTTTTATTCGCTATCGCGTCACGCTCTATGCATACAAAGCCGCGTGTCGGTGGCGCGTCACTGACAGGAAAATTACTCGTACAAAGGAATTTGCGACCATCGAATATTCCACCTCTACCTCAAGTTCGATCTCGGCTCACTTCGACCTTTATTGCCCGAAGCAACGTTCACCTGCATTTCTCCATTGAGCGCGTGCGGAGACTCGACTTTCCTGCGAGAAGTGACTGCCAGTGGTTTTCATTAGCGACTTTCTCGAGCGACAATGCTTTCTCGCGATCGCCGATCGAGATTGCCCTCGAGTGCGGGGTGGTTGCGTGCACCCTCTCGCGAGCGAAACGCTGCTGTTGCGGACGGTAACGACGGGCGACGCAATTATTGGCCACTCAACACCGATTAAGCCGCTCCGCGCAGAATCGCAGTAAAATTAAACGGCACCGCAGCTGCCGGTAACCGTGACATTTGATTTCGGTTCTCGCTCCGTTCCGCAAAAAAATCATATCGCGTTGACGTGACAGGGAAGTGGGAGAAAAAAAAGTTTTTCCTCGCACACTCGTGGAGCGCCCGGAGGCGACACCTCGTAACAGCCGTGTAGGTTCGTCCGTATGTTAAACAGGCATACACAAAGGAAGGGCGAAAGAAGTTCTATACGGTGAGCCAATGTCAAGGGGCGGCGGTGGCAATGGCAACGTCTCGCTCCGTAACGTACGTCACCCTGTGACCTTACCCTTGAGCAAATAAATATCCTTGGTCGCGTGAGGTCTGGAAAAAAAAAAAGGAAACCGAGAATTATCGTCGAGCGAGTAATATGGATGTGGCACGGGGCACCCACCAATGGCACCAGGAGCAGAAGCACTCGATGGCGTTAGCGTGCGCACATAAAAATCTAACGGAATTTATTCGTCGCGCACACATGCGCTCGCGGGTTAAACCAGCGGGCGTATTATACGTCGTCGTTACTCAAATCCGAAAAAAAAAGGTTGGTCGTGGAGAGATGCCGGAGGCAGGCACGCAGGCGGGACGGAAAAGAAAGAGTATAGTCATGGAAAGGTCACTTTTTGGCCGAGAGAAATTCATCTCACAAGTCGATCTCTTTTGTCTCGCAAGAGCGATTTTGCTCCTGCAGATTGAAGAGACGAATTGAGGAGGGCGTTGATAATTTTATAAATGGCACTGTTTGTCATTGTGGTTGTTATTATGGCGAAATACAAGGTGGGGTATCTTTAAGTATATTTGAAATACTGGGTGACGGTAGGTGAAAGCGGTCACTTGCGCGTTGACATTAATTTAATAGCGGGTTTCTACGTTCCGTGGGCGAATAGAATAGGAGGCGTGATGGGGTTGACACCGAGGAGGGAAGAGGTAAAATGGAACGAATAGAATGTCACAATGCATTGTATTTCCATATGTCACATGTGGTATCCTTTCAATACAGAAGAACCTTGCGAATATGGAACGCTCAAAAATTCTATCGGTAAATTCCTTTCGCCTGGACTTTTGCGATAGCGTTTTTTCTGTTCGTATGAAAAAAGTAAACGCAAGTGGAGTTTAACGTCGAAAGTTATCAGCCCTCTGCGTCGCACTCTAAAGACACTTATGTCGGTACCATTTTCATTGAGACTCTTCGGATACAAATTTGATAAAATTATTATTATTATTTTTTTTTACCTCTAACCATTCTAATATATTAATCGTATTGACACTGCTCAGGTAACTTATGCATATAGATTGCCGGTACATATGCCTCGGGGATGCGAACCGCAGAATAGTTAATGTCTAATTGGAAAATTCAGTTCGGGTAAAAAAGCGTTACGTTTGTGCGATCCCTATAGGACCTTCTCTCGCGGTTACGTAGTCCACTGACCTAGATCAGGCAGGGCGCGCACAGAGCGGCCCACATGCTACGTGCCCATATCCATACGAATACCTGAGCGCATACAGATTTAGAACGGGCATCCGTCCAATCGATAGGCATACTACATTTTATAGGTGTATAGTAGTCTCTATAAACGAGTATAGAGTAGACCGGATCCGTTATCGTACTTACATCTCTCGACGATTCTTCTCCTCTATACCATCGACCCTCAGCGTTCTCCTAACCCGAACTTCGCTGATAAAATTTAATAGTCAGGTAATATACGTAGAGACTCGAGTTTCCTCAGGAAAATTGTGATGCGGGGTAAAATGGGTTAGTGCCAAATTTCCGGATAATTCAAGTGAAACCCTCAAAGGACCGTAGTAATAAGGTCATACCGTCTATTCTTTCTTAGGTGACTTCCGGTTAGAAAATCTCAATTTTCGATCGCGAGCGACTCTATATCGAAAATTCGACGATTCCGGATGGGAATTGAGATTTTTCAAAACAGAAGTCGCGTTACAGATTCGGCTTTATTTTTCGATGGAATTTTTTGCGAGACGATCGACGCCGGTATTTTAGGTCATTTTTAGGGACACTTTGAGGGACAAGGGAATTTGGGCGAAAGAAGTGGTTCGTCTCAGGTTCAATAGGAATGCAGCTCGAGTGTAGCTATCGGCAGAAATTTATGAATCGAGGAACACACGGTATATCGATAACCAGGAGATTGTGTGTTTTATTGTTCGTTTCTTCGTGGCGCGTTTCTTTTTTCCATATTTCGACTCTACTCCATACCTATTTTGGTATGCCATCAAGCAGTGACAGCCCCGAGCGTATTCGTCGTCGTCGTAGTCTTCGCTCGTTAGTATTCATAGTTTGGTCGGAGCTTCAATTGAGCGCGAGCACGCTGATTGGAAATAGAAAGGGTGGAAGAGCGAAATCAATTTGAATGTCCTGACCGCAGTGCAAAGCTTCATCGTCATTCTCTCATCCCACCTGCGGTGCTAAATATGTTGAACGAAATTTTTTTTTTGAATTTTCGTGAATTCTAACGAGAGAATCCCCCGGAGTATAATCGGGTTAAGCCAACCGGATAATCAATTTGGGGGATTAATTAATCGATAGATTCAATCTGCGGAAACATCGATTTTTTTTTTTTATTTTTTAATCCATATTAATCCATTCTATAAGGTTACACGACAATTTGCGGAAGAATCAGTTCAGCAGAGTAGACGGGGATCGAAGGTTAATCCTCGCGAAGCACGATTGCAGGTTGAGAAGAAAAAAAATCATTGTAATTTGGAGCGTGGGTAAAGAAGGAAACTGGGGTCGAGCTCTCGTCGCCATCTACTGAAAGCATTCGAAACGCTCTCTCGCGTGCTGCTCGGATAAGTTTTCTACTTTTCTTCGATGTACCGCGATCACGCTCCAAGCCGAGAAGAAGATTTCTTCTTCGAGACTTCTTTATCCGGAATCGTCGTCGGTCTTCGTGATCGATCGACAATGCACTGCTCACTCGCTCGTACACTTTTTTAACGCCTACGAAGAAAAGCGCATTACCAACCGAGTCACTTTAACTCCGTACCTTGCACGACCTGCCGGCAAATAATAGTTGACACAAGAAACTATTGCTTAGTCCGATTATTTGCGACGCCAGAGGAATCTCAATCGTGGATCTTCGGGATGTCTTTTTCGAGTTGTTTTTCAAACTCACCACATAATCTTCTTTGCCGCACCGCCAGCGAGTTTGTTTCCAGTAGACAAGGAGACACATTTTTTTTTTTTTTTTTTTTTTTCATTCGCCTCGCGGGACTCCCGAGAGCGTTAATTAACGTCTCTTTGATTTATGACCGAGTCTGAATTAAATCGAAACAGGATCTCGTAAATTAGGCTTGAGACGAGTGTTAGCCGTTGGGCGAAGGGGTCTCGCGGTTTTCGGTATTGGACGCCTTGAGTACTCTGTGAGTGAGTGGTAATTCAGGAATCCGAAATGAGGGTAGTGGACAGAGGGGCCGCGCAGTTTAGTTTGAACGACCGCTTCCGCAGTGTTTACATTATACCTCTGCGCGTTGCACAAACTCGCCGGCTTCCTCATTCCCATCGTTCCTTCATTTCTGCAACGCCATCAGAGCTCTCAGCAACAACATTATCAACTGAAACTGCACCGTCATACATACATACATATATATATATATATATATATATATATATATATATATATATATATATATATACACACGTATCCGTGTATCGTGTCATCAATTTATTATTTACAGTTATATCGCGAACTCCCACGAGCGGAATAACAAATCAATCGAATTAGAAGGGCGCGATTCTGTGTACGCGTTAACGGTAATTAACGCTTTTCGACGCTCCGCTCGGTGCTCGAATCCAAACGACGAATAAAATTGAGCCGCGCTCAAGGGTAAATAAATAGTATGATAAAGGGAAATATAGTCGTGCAGAGGCGACGGCGAATCCGCAAAATTTCACGTGACCTTCCCTCCCCCTCCACGTTCGTCGAATATCCTCGACAACTATGCGCTCAACTCGTTTCCAATGCGAATCAACAACGACAAATCTCCAGGGTGGTGAATTTGCCCCGAACGCGAAGCGTCACCAACTATCTCGAATTCGGAGCTCGAAAACGCGCGGATCCCTTTCATTCGACAGTCGGCGAACCGATATAACCGCATTCCCGATGCTTTTTATGCTTCCATTGAGCGGAAATTTATTCGACCCATATACATAGTATTTCGCGTAGCGCACTGCGAGATTATTTATATCCAGTGTGTTCGGCTTAATGAATAATAAAAATAACGCGGTTTGTACGTGTTACGGACGTTAGCGATTTTGATCCGACGAAATCGCGCGACATTCCGCAAACAGCCGTTTCCTTACGGACTGGTAAAAAAAAAAAAAATCGTCGCTCCGGTAGGTCCCTCACTCGGCCGATATAGTTTTCACTGAAGCAACGTTGTTAACTCCCATGCCGTAATCGGACCCGGTTTCTCGAACAATTAACTAAAAAGCCCGACAGCCAATAAAAAAAAAAAAAGAAAGCGTAAATAACGATCCACCCTCCGCGAACGCTCGATAGACGAATTTCTCTCAAAGTCCCTTAAAAAAAACACACACACATCCTCAACCGACGGAGAAATGGTGTTCGTCGCTGAGTCCCGTGAAAAAGGCATAAATCAACCTTCCATAAAGCGACCGCGTAGCAGGACGTAAAATTCTCATTCTTTTTGTCTTGTTCTTCTCCAAAAAAAAAAAAAAAAAAAAAAAAAAAAAAAAAAAAAAAAAAAGCTAAAAAACGAGCAGCTGCGCCGTTGAAGGAAAAAGGATGGAAGAGGAAGCGCGAGAGGCCTGGCAGGGCCAGGCAGAGAAAAAGGAGGCTGTAGCATCGTTGTATCGGTTGGAGTTCGCCGGTGTCGCGACGCCGCGGCTGGTAAGCGCACGGTGCACACACAAGTGTGCATTGCAGACTGCATCCTGGCGAGAGCGAGTCGGAGGCGGCGTTGGAAGCGGGGACGAGCTCTCTACCATGCTGCTGTGCAGGTTGCAAGGGGGTTAAGGAGTCAGGGAAATCCCCCCTCTCTTTCTCTCTCTCTCTCTCTCTCTCTCTGTGTTCTCCACAGTTCAGCTGTGCTCCGAGCCCCTCTCCTCGCGCAGCGGACTGTCCTGCGGGCTGCCGGGCGAGTGGAGGCGCTCTATCAGCAACAGCAGCAGCGGCAGCGGCAGCGGCAGCGGCAGCGGCAGCAGCAGCAGCAGTAGCGACACCAGAAGAGAAACTCTTCGGTCGCGCGCGCTCTTTATTCAGTCAGTCAGTCAATCAGTCAATCAGTCGCACGTGTGAACCGGGAAGAGGTTCGTCGCGGACCCACTCGACTCTTCCACCACGTACGGATCCCTCGTAAAACAGTAAATCGCGATATCCGATTTTAATGGATGCACGTACGTCCTCGAACGAAGGATGATAATATCGAAAATAAAGAATTCGAACGATTATTACGTGAAACCGACGAGTGTGTCGCTAGGGCAATAAAAAAATAAATAAACCTACGATAATAATTGTAACGATGATAACGTTTATGAGAGGATAAAGGGAGAGAGCCTTTTCGGGAGGAGTGTCGTAGTGTGTCGAATACGGTCGAGAGATATGTTGTTTTGAAGAGTATTCTTTCGTGATTTTTGATTTTTCGAGGTAAAGGAGACAAATTTTAAGAAGGAAATTTACGGATGATGTGAGAAGGAGAGAAAATGAGCCGGCTCGTTTCATCGGCATAATATAATATGCGTCGTGTAAATTTTACGAATATACATACGTACGATAATCATCGCGGGGCTTTGTGCTGTCGATTGTGATTGAAATACAACTGTTTGTTATGAAAGAGACGTCGTGAAAAAAAAAAAAAAAAAAAAAAAATACTCGCGGGCGCGAGATCGATCGTCGGGAGAGTTGGCCTGTTGTATTGTAACCGCGTGAATTCTGTATTTCTCATTACTCACAGATCGCGAGTTCAATATTTACCGTAAAAATATCAACGACGTAACACTAATCCTGGGGACCATTGGCGACAGTGCGATCGACAATTCAAATTAAAAACAATTTGCGTGCCACAGGTATAACCGTAGTTTTGTCATGTTTCAATACACACGACACACGATCGATTTGTCTTCGTGTACACGTACGCGTCACACGTCATTGTCGGACTGGTACGCTTCGATTCTCGGCGATCGTCGAGGAAGCTCTCGACTGTTAAATTATCCTCGTCGGAGGTCAAAAAACGAAATTCCGTATGCAAATATTTGAGAACGAAGCAATATCGGTAGAGTTTATGACACGAAATTAATAACTTCCCTTCGGAGGAGAGAAAAATATTGGCATAAAAACAGACGTATCGAATCGAAGGAAAATTCGTTAAAATTACCGACAGACATTATTTTCCTAAGAGCGAGGAAAATTGCTTTATTCGCGTCCGTTCACTTTATCACTTATTCTTATTTTTTTCCTTTCGGAGCAAAGATCATTTATGCATTTTAATGCACTTTTAAGGATCCCAGTTGGTCGGAGGTATTCAAGGAATTTTTTTTCGATACTCGTTGGACAAGCTTAACGAGCCGTGAGTCTCGAACCGTGAAAGCCGGACGGAATTCGAGTCGATGGAGTAAAAATAATCGCGAATCGGTTAGGGATACGCGCAAAATTTTCCATCGTTTCTTTTTTTTTTTTTTTGTCGTTCCATCGACGGCGGGATAATTTGACCAAGCGAGGCGCGCTAGGTCGACTGTTGAACCCATTACGCGTACTCGAATTGGCGAGAATCGCATTGGAGTTTATCCTGGCGAGGCACACGGGCGCCTCGCGGGCGTTTTGCTTATGCTGCTGCTGCCCGTCCGCCTGCTTTTGCCCGTGTAGAGAATCATAGATGCAACGCCGGGCCGCGTGCGTGTTCAACGGGAATCTCCGATTGCATTTACGATTCGATAACAAGCGGCGCCCCGTGAACGAATCCGCTTGGATTTCTTGAACGATTTATCCATGCATTGATCGCCGTTAGCTTCGCGGCCTCGATAGTTTTCATGAGCGATGTCAACGTTGCACGTCGCCTTATCACGACCGATCTCGAGTCGAGTGGACGTGAGTCACGATAGAATAATCAAAGTCCGATATCCGTCACTGATGACTAGTTTTATTTTAAACGGAATTAAAAAAAAAAAAAAAAGAAATCCAAAGGCGAGCATTCAGATACGCGTCTCAATAATCGAACAAAGCATAGAGGAGAGATAGAAATTTGATTTTTCATGAATTCCGGAAGCTGGAACTGCTATCTTAGGTGTTCGGCAAACGGTGCGTTCACCTCGAGATCGGTCGAGAAGTATTCAAAATATTCGTATTTGCCCTCCGAGGAGAAAAATTAACGCAGATAACATCGAATTCTTCGTGATTGTACACGCTCGGGAAATTCGCGCTAATCGATGATTATTTTCGTTGCCGGGCAAGTCGTCGATCACGCGTCGACAAATTGGGCCGAGCGAGGCGCAACAGAGGTTTTGCACGCCGAAGAAAACGTGCCGCGCGTGGTCAATCAATTTCGTTATCAAGCAGTTTACGGTCGCGGACCCATAACAATCCGTAAGCTCCGAGCGCGGTGGTCGACGAGCAACCTGGTTTCGCCTCCGAATCGAAGCGTATCCTGTGCAATGACTCAAACTGCGATAAACTTTTTGCATTACAAAACAACACGAAGAGAAAAAAAAAATTAAGTCTGTCAGTTTTCATGCTCAAAACGGGTCTCGTCGAACCTCATTTTTTATTCCCTCCGTAGGACTGGAAAACGCTGCGAGACGGATCGGAAGAATTCGGAATAAATCATCTCCATCGCGACGATAAAGAAAGTTTTGAAAAAGAACGAGGCCGATGAATATTTTCCTATAGGTTTTTACAGACGGATTATAAAGACGGATAATAACTGGAATATTTTGTGTAAATAACAATAATAATAATAATAATAATACGGTACGGTGTGTATTTTACGAGGAATATTAAAACGAAACGAGCAACGCGGACAAGAAAATTTCGCTTCGGCGACGATAACAAAAAAGTAAGAAAAATCCCGTCGGTGTCGGCCGAGTGGTGAAGTTTCATCGGCCATCAATTTTTTCGTGGGTGAAATTTTTTGGAACCTATCGACGGACGGAGTCGCCGTGACCGCTGGACAATTGACACCGAACGAGGAGAGGAATAATAGTCACGGCGGAGCGGTGGACATAGTTGAGCGTGAAATATAGTTGAAGCGCCTCGCATCATGGCTCCCCGATCCCGATTCTAGAACGCGACAATACGGAATAGCGACGAGCGAGGCGTTGACTGTAACAACGCCGTCGTCTGCATTGACGAACAAGGGCACCGACGAGACAGAGACAGGAGAGAAGGGATCGCTTTGGTGAACGGGAGGAGGACAGAGGAGGGAGAACCAGCAGGGAGAAGAAAAAAAACCCACTGGACCGCGGAGAGCGAGAGAATCATCGGAGGGAAGCGGAGGAGCGAGAGAAACGAGAGAAAAAAAAGGGATTTAATAAGACGAGCCGCTAAAGCAGGCGTTCATTTTTAATTGGCGCTCTGACATTGGGACCACTGCACACTCAGGTACTATGAAGATCCATAGCATGGGGTAATGTGGGTCAATTAGAGGAACTATTCTCGTGAAAAAAAAAAAACAAAAAAAAAAATAACAAAAAATCACACGAACTTCAACGAACTGCAAAGAAAGTTATCCTCGCTTCATGCGCGATACTACAATGATAATTGATACTCTGTCTGTAGAACCTGCATCGACCTTGCGAGACGTTATTGTTCATCATCGAGTGTTGCGCACGTAGCTTCAAACGATACTGTAAAAACAAAGAGAGATCACTAAGAAACATTGCGACGAGTTAACGAATAACTGGACACTTTGATCGTTCGAGCGAGTGCGAAGTGGACGATTCAAAGTACGAGCGCATATTCACGTGACAGTAGAATCCGTCGAAAGTCGTACGTAGATGGGATTGGTTCAGGCCAGGTACAAGGGGGTAGCTGAAATATGGATAGCGGGGAACGGAGCGAATACGCGAGAGAAATCCGTGACGTCGCGTTGCTGCTCGACGATGCTTTCCGCCGTGTTACCTGGTTGCCCAAGTTTCCGCCATTGCTCACGATGATAATGATGACGAATTCAACACAGATGTTAATTATCCTTTTCCACCGGTGACGTTCGCGAATATCCCGCGGGATTCTACGAGCTCGAGCCTACTTGCATATACATATATGACACTTGCGACGTCACTGACACGAGCATTCGTACGCTCCCGCGACCGCGATACTCTTACCCTTGACTCCTTGCCCTCTCGACTTCGAATTCCGGTGTCGGCGGTGCGCTATCTTTCGGACAGTGGGCGGCTTCGAGATATTTCCCTCGGGTGTGTTCAAGCTCGCGATATTCAAACTCGTATGAATGGTATTCATATGTTGTGTGTGTGTTTTTTTTTTTTTTTTTTTTTTTTTTTTTTTTTTTTTTTTTTTTTTTTTTTTCGTGAACTAAATCATTTCTGATACGACTTCACTATCCGTGGTGAATTGCAATTTTTAAATCGAAGGATTTTCCGACGTGACGCGATTGCCAGCCGAAGAATCAAATTTTCAAACGGGAAGCGACGGATTTTTGGTGGAAAAATGAGCGCCGTTGTGCAGCGCATTATCGTGCGCGTTTCATAACAGAATAGAACCTGAATGGTACGGTAGGAGAATAGTTTACCAGGGCCTGGAATGGAGGCCCCTCGGGAGGACCCCGTGGATTCTTGAAAATTGGGACAAAAAGCTTTTCGATAGATGTATAAGGTATAAATCGTATTCGGGAGGATTCGAGCGATATGCGGCGGGTTCTCGCGGTCAGTCGAGAAATTCGAGGGAACCGTACGTGACATCGGTGGTTATAGGATCACCGGAAGAATTCGGAGGGCAAGAATAGGCGGACGTAATCGGATGCGAATCCGAATAGGAATCGCGCGTACACTCCTTATGTGGAGCAATTTTCGAATGGATTATTCCGTTCGAGAGCTATTTCCATTCCACGATTCCCTTCTCTCATTCCGCGACGCCGATGCCGCGAAGCTGCGCTGAAAGAGCAGCGAGCGTGCACTCGTACGTGCCCAGCGTACAGATTATAATAGGGTAGTACAGTCACGCATGGAGGGACTAACCTACCCTACCGAAAGCTCAGTTCATCCCCCTGGATGCAGGGCGATCCTTGATCTCGATCGAATTTTTTGTTAATATTCATCGGATCTCGGAGAAGCGATATTTCTGAAGCCCTGCTGGCAACGCAAATTTTTCAAACGCGCGAATCCTGAAGACGGAATCTTCACGATAGATGCATTTTTGTGTTTGTTTTATTTTTTGTTAATTTCGTTCGCTGACCGGTCCGGAGTATTGGCAATAGATCCGGGTCCTACGAGCCTCTCTTTCTCAATTTTCGATGATTCCAACGATACGACCGGGGGTTTTTTGTCGTCATATTTTTTAACATCTGCAGCACGGCGACGTGCAAGCTCACCTGAAACGTGCTTCGCGTACTCCAAACCCGAGCGATCGCGACACTATCACTGAAACACATGTACCGCACGCTCTTTCTCGCACGTGATAAATCGCGATGGAGAGAATCGAGCGTTCACCGGAGTTCATAAAAAAAAAGTGTCCTGTATCCAATGATAGCGAGAGGTAAAAGTGCGCACCTGTAGCCATTGCTAATTGGAACGAATAGCTTCATGCAAATCAACCGGTCAGTAGAACGCGCACGTTTCTACTGAATTGTACTGGGATCTCTGTCGTACAATATCCAATGCAATACCTTCAACTTGTGACAAATCCCCGCAAGCCAACTCAGACAGACGAGAATGAAATAAAGTTCGATATCTCGAATATTTTCTGTAAATATATTTTTGCCAAAGAATTTCAATTTATATTCACGGAATGACTGGTTATCGAACGACGTCAATGATTATTTGTTGTCTGGAACGGGTTTCCAGTAGTAGTAATTTATTATATTTTCATTTATCACTTATATCGTTGATTAATAACCGCACCGGGGAATTCACAGCCACAGATGCCTGTCGGGAAATGAATTATTCGTTTGTATTATTGATGACGTTGAAATGAAGTGCAGTCTGAGCTTCGTAACAGTGTTGTCCGTGTTCGTACATCGTCGCATACGGGCATTTTAAAAACTGCAATTAGCGATTATTTTGTTGTTCCTCGTGAGCGCATTGTTCGCCCGACTCGCCGGGAGAGCAATAATTTCCGTCGTGACTTCGAGTGCCGATTAGCATTTACTCTCTCTCTCTCTCTCTCTCTCTCTCTCTGTATTTAGTATATTTCCTTGGACGACGGGTGCGCAATTAAATGCGAAAGACAAATATGACAAGATGACGCGCAACGAAACGATTAGAGAATAATTTTTCCATCTGCATCCTTAATTGTGTTCATACAGTATAGCTACGCGTGTCGCTACGCAACAGCCTATGAATCGATATTCCACTGATATCGATATACGCACAGACAAATCTAAACCTTATTGATACGGTCATTATTATTTTTTTAATAAAAAATTTTTTTAATAAAAAAATTTTATAAAAAAAAAAAAAATTTTAATAAAATTTGTCTAATAAAAAATGTTTAATAAAAATTTTTTTTTGTTTTTTAATTTCAATAAATAATCGGTCAAACGAACTTTGGCCAAGATTAATTATTTTTATTTCAATTTAACGTTGACACATTCAGTGATTGGCAAGAGCCAATTTACCAAGATAATCGGCAAGGTAAACTCGTTACGTTACCAGCGCAGATGGCGACTAATCTCTAATTTACGAGCTAATTCGCAGCACTGGTGTTAACGTAATAGCGTTTGACATTATATTTCTGGCTGGTCATTTCCGCAGCGTACAGGAAGCGTCTTTTAACGTCGGGCTTTGATGAACTTTGACCGACGTTCCGCGAATGAACGCGACAGCTTAAGAGACTAAAGGGACGAGACGGGAAGCCAGTGGTAAGCAGTGCATTTTTTTAAATGCAACTCCGTCAAGCTGCTTCGCGAAAACCTCAAAGAGACGATCCACGTTTGTTCCTCTCGGGTAAATTGTAGACGTTGACAATCGAAAGCGAACCTTGACACCTTTGTACAAAAGCCTCGACGCTCTCGTTCTCTCTCCCTCGCGCTGGGCTTGCTCGTTTCGAGAGGTTGTATACGGCACACACTAGTCACGTTATTTTTTCTGTTTCTTCTTTCCTTCCTCAACTTCCAACTTTACTTTTCTGCCTCCGTCAACCGCATCAGCAAAGCCCCAGCGACTCGAGGAAGATTTCTTCTTAAAATAGATTCTAGCACCCGAGAGTGTGTACCAGGGTTATCCTCGATGTTTTCTTGTATCCGTCTGCATATGCATGAAAGCAGACGGCGTACACATACTTAAAGGTGAAAAAGGTTGTGTGGGTGGAGAGAAGCGTGTAGGCAGTGAGACAGGAACCCGGGGGAACGTCCAGTGTTTCGCTTCTCGAGGCACAAGCGTATTTTACCTCGAGCTTTCCTCCTCGTAACCATCTCTTCTATCTCCCTCTCTCCCTCCTCAGTGCATTCTTTTCAGACCTCTTGCGGATTCTACCGAATAGTCTCGGATTCGCGAATCATGATCAATGAATTTTCGATACCCAGAAGTGGAATGATCACGACTCCGGTTTCGTGTTTTCAACCGGTTAACCTTTTTCTCCATTTATCGGTTTCCCATCTGTGCTTTCAAGTTCGGGCTGTTGAAAAATTTTCCAGACAAATGTTGTCTTACGATCCGCACATCGCAGAAAAAAAAAGAAAGAGTAATGTTAAAAATGTTAGCTTCGGGCGAAATAAAAAATGAACGACTCCCATATGCGTACCGGAATGTTTACGGCACGAATAATCGAGCACTCCAGTAAAGGCTTTCGAAATTCAAACAAGATTTATAGTCGGCCGCGTGCGTAATCGACACCGATTTCAATGCTCCGCTCCATCCATCAAAATGCTCCCTTTCGCCAGACTTTTTTTTTTTCAAAGTTCATTTATCTACCAAAAAAAAAAAAAAAAAAACACAAACAACCCCGCGATCCGTTTCGGTTCGTTTTCTTTTCAGGCGCTAGTGCGGTAGGGTTCAGTTCTTTTCCTTTTTTTTTCTTTTTTTTGTAATGTTTCCGGCGGTAAAAAAAATGCACTGACCACGCCATTCTAGCGTGTTCGAGCAGAGAGATAAGATTGATGCTTGAAAAAACTTTAACGAGACGGCACGACTTAATCTTTCTGCGTCTAGCACCCCCCCCCCCCCCGCCCCGTCTCCACCTCTCACGGAGGCTGTAAGGTAATTAAGGGGTGACCTCGAGAGGGTAAAACGAGCCTCCAGCAAATTTTACTTTCATCTCGATCAGCCGAGTCCGTACATGAAAAAATGACTTCTTGGCATGCAGGGATTGTGTGGGATGAGTGGCAAAAAGGTAACATAATGAAAAAACGACTCGCCCCACGCCGCTTCAACACGTGAATTCTCGAAAGTTCCGCGGAGATTAACGAGGAAACGCGAGCCAAGCCTCGAGCGTAGGCCATTTAGAAAATTCTCCCTTCGCTTTTCCCCACTTTCCGCGTCCCGCTCTCGACATTCTTCAACGAAAAGTTATTACTTTCGCTTGCACTTTCGAAAATCAAAATCTAATATTTTCACTACTCGCTCTCATGAACGGACGTCATAGTTTTCGGTACGTGAAACTTTTTCCCGGCTCTCTCATTCGTCTAATTGCCACTTTTTTCATCCTATTATCTTTATAAACAAATAATAACATCGACGAAGTTCGCCTCTTCGATTCACAAGCAAAACTTTATTCTCATTAAAGACGCAAGAGAAGATAAGATTGAAAACGTTCGAAAGATTCGTCGTCAACATGAGGCTTTACGTTCACGCTGACGCGGTTGTCGCGTGTTCCTTAATTCACCCATTTCCTTCGCTGGCTACCTTCGAGATGCGTTACAGAAAAAAATGTAAAAAAAAATCTTCTGCAACGTCACTTTAAAAATCTAATAATCTCACCGACGAATCTAATGCACCGAACCTCCCCTTTTCCGTAGGCTGCTCGATATGTTCGTTGAAATTCCGCTTTCTCGTCTATCGTTAACTGTGATCGATTCACCGTAGAATTTTCGATGAATTTTTCAAAACTGACGGAGGTTTTTTTGACGCTGTGTTTCCAGGGAGGGCGAAGGAGGCGGCGGAGGTGGCCGTGCTGCATCCGGCGGCGCTGGAGGTGGCAGGAGGGCACCGAGTCTTCGTTTGGTAAACGGTAGAGCTACAACCGGAGTTGGCCTCCACACGAGCAGTACAGAATCCGTCCGTTCACCCCATCAACACCTCGGCCAACAGATAAACAACAATAACAATATTAATTGTTACGCCGCTAATAATACACCGGGAAACAATCATCCGCGGCTCAACAAGGATGACAGTATTAAGATCAGCATTGAGAACACCAACACTTGCACGGACAGCCTCGTCACCGCTCTAGACGACGAGACCCTTCTCATCACCGACTTCCTTGGAGATCCAGGTGAGACGAATCGTGCGATTCGAACCCGGATGATGCGCGCATTCTTCGACACGGTGTCCGTTCACATTTAACTCAGTCATTTACGTCCTGTATTTCTTTTTTTCCGTCGTCTCGTGCTTGTACAAACGCATGAAAAATTAATAATCGCGATCGAGTATAGCGAGGAGACGAGGAATGAACATTCTTTCCCGTACTGGTCGGTGCCATCGACGATCTTTTTACTCGCGACTCTCACTCTCGCTGAATACGATAAATAGAAGAAAAAAAGCTTAACATCCGCGTGTTCTTTCGAGTCTGACTCTGGTCGTGACGTACATTGTCTAAGGCCGAACAGCTCTTCTCCTTCATTTATATGCCGTTTCGGCGCAGCGTGACTATCGAACATGACGCAGCTCGGTCGCGCATAAGTAATTCCTGTTGTTTTCCAAACGTTTTAATTCTTCTCGTTCGAGCGCGCAAGCTTGCGTCCACCGAATAAATCCGTGTGATAAATGTGTAATAATCGCAAGATTTTCTGTGACTCGAGTCGCCGGTCGAGGGGATGGCGTCGGGAAGAACGAGTTTGCAAATCGTGCATTGAATTACATTGATTAATTGACCGAGCCGGACGTAATATTTGCGTCAAACTCGTTGCCCGGATTGAGCGTTCTTAATTCGTTTTTTTTTTTTTTTTTTTTTTTTTTTTTTTTTTTTTTTTTTTTCTTCGCCATCACGTGAAATCGAGTAGCTGGATATGTGCATTCCAATTACGATATCAATCGCTCAATTTGACAATTCAGCGTATCGAAACGACTCATTTATAGTTTTTATCCTGTTATCGGCTCGAGCCTGACGAGCTCGAAACCAAAGTTTCGAGCGGCCGGAGTGTTTGCATGCCAGAAAACGCGTTATGCTAATTAACCGATGGATACACGCTGCGTATAACTAGAACCGCGATTCTCGCTCGGCTCGGACATAACTGACGCTGTGTTTCCAGATAAAATTCTACCCGTTGTGTCTAGCGACGTACCGCGGAGTTAGGTTTTCCCGTTTGCAGTTAAAAACAGCGAACCTTGTTCCGAAAGATTCCGGAGAGTTTTCGAGGATCGGTGCGAGTGTTCGAAACAAGTTTCGAGTTTTACGATGGCTCATTATAGCCGTGCAACGGGTGAGACTGTGCCGGATTCAACCTTCGCCGGGGCAAGATCCCGAGAAAGCAACCTTAAATTCGAGCCAATGTGTCGACCGACGAGGGTCTGACCCTTAACTTTTCCATCCGGTGAGAGCGCGTTGCCTGATGTTTTCACGCCGTTGACGACTACGACACGCGGTCCTTCACCCGGAAATTAATTATGAACGCGTTTGCCCTCACACGCGTTCGGAGGGCGCGCGCTCGCTCGATTTTCTTTCGCGTGCTTGAATTATAATGTCACGAAGACGAGAAAGAAATTCAATGAGATCGATAGAGTATCACGTAGAGATGAAGAAGGTTAAATTTCGTTTGAGAAAAGGGTTCCGATAACATGTGTGCTCGAGTGTTCCGGCCGGTAATGTGTAATGCAGTGAGCGTTAAATTATTGAAGTTGCGCTCGAGAACCGCGACGACCACAGAAACCAGAAAGTTTTTGCGACCGACGCCCAAAGCTTCCGTTTAATCTCTCGTCGATGGTAGACCTCAAAGCGGATCCTCGCCGTAGTTCCGTGCGGCTTATTTCCCAGCAATTCCCCGAATACTCTGCTGCGAAAGTTCAACGTACAACGTTCGTATTTTTTCTCTGTTCAGGCAACGAGATGAATTACAAGGGAAGCGGCAAGGTCCACTTCGGGGTGGACGATGTCTCCCTGTATGGAACCCCGAAGGAGGAGTTGGGCCCGGGTCTACCGGGCCAGGAGGTCAAACAGAGCTTCCTCAAGAATCAACTTCAGGCCCTCTTCCAACCGACCGACAACAAGCTCGCGATGAAGCTATTCGGTAGCAAGAAGGCCCTCATGAAGGAGAGAATCAGGCAGAAGGCCGCGGGTCACTGGGTCATACATCCTTGCTCCAGTTTTCGGTGAGTCAAATTTTTATCGTCCGGCTCGTCGTCCGCCCACCCGACAAATAAAAACACACTTACATTTTGTACACACCGAACAATTCGTCGATGTATTTTTGTTTGTCTCTCGGCCTATCTGTGCCATTCGTATATTTCTCCGACCTCGTCGATATTTTCCATCTAAATCGATTGTACCGCCAGTGGGGGTTAGTTAAGAGCCACGAACTATTCGTAACAGAAATACGTTTGGGATTCGGTATCATCGCGAAACTCACCTCTCTATCCTCTTCGTACCCGGAGATATTCCAACGGGGCATACAGTGGCATCCGGAGGAAACGAGCCGGGTACGAGAAAACCGCGTTTCGCGATCGTTCTCTCTGTCTCTTGCTCTGTGTCGCGGTATATCGATTCTGTACCAGCCTCGAAGTTGGTCACTCGAGATTCCCGGAGGCTCCGGATAGAATTCTCTCGGGAGGTGCGTGTACGTGTAACTTTGCGCGTCTAGAAAGGACCTAGAGATGTGAGATACAAAGATTAGGCCGTAGACCGGCAGGCTTATCTCGGTGAGAAAGAACGATGTAATCCATGAGAATCCAAAAGATCACGGCCGTCAGAAATATATATCCTAATAGGGTATCGGCGGTTAGATCAGGACTATCCTTCCAACCTAAATAAAAATCGCTATCTTACAATTTTCATGTCTTTCGCACCAAAACAGTCTCCAGACATTCCTGGTCTACTTTTTTTTCTCCCGATGGCCTGTACAGGTTTTTTTTTTTCAATTATCACCGAGCTACTTGGCTATCGCGTTTGGAGGGTGGATGGAATTAAAAAAATGGGGGAAACATTCGAAATCAGGGTAGGTTCGAATGAGTCCATTGCTAACGGACTTGCCATTGTCGTTTCGGAACGCGAGCCGGAAAACATACACGCCATCGAGCGACTAACGTTTTCTACCAATTGTACAAAATTGCCGTGGGCTTCCATTCGGGAATCTTGGCTAATTACCAGGCAGTCGTGTGTTTCGACTCTTGTCTTCTCGTTTCCTATAAACACGACCAGACTTTGCGGGTACGATTCTCCGGCTTTCGCAGTCTCGGGTGCGCAAAGTCCGACGATGAGGAATCCTGATGACGAAACCGAGCGTGTATCCTCGGGGAGGTTCGAGCATCAAGGATCCGGTGTGTCACACAAGGTCGCATGTATCTCACGAACGTTTGCGATATTAGCTTGATTAATTGATGAATCCTCTTCGTCGTCGTCGTCGTAGCGATTTCTGGGATATTCCTCCGGGGGGCGGTGACCGCGCGAATTTTGATGACCTGCCAAAGAAGGAAGCGCCTCAATTATCAAAGTGCAACGGAGATTAAGCCTAATGTCGGCGATAAAAAGGTCGTCGATGCTTGCCAATTAAATTCTGCATTAAACGTTCCAGAGAACCCAATTATATTAATCTTTACTATTAACGACAAATATAATTGGGTGAGCCTGGATACGACTATAACGATTTTTTTTTTTTTTTTTTGAGAGGACCAGAAAAGTTTGCTTCCACTTCCTCCCAATCTCCTCCGGTGCGGAACACCGAGATTTTAATTATCTCGGTTATTAAGAAGAGCGGCACGAGAGCAGCGCTTTTACAGAGAATAGCTATGTGTGCGTGCTTGCCTGTCTGAACGTTTAACTATGTGTGTGTGTGTGTGTGAGCGGAGACTTACAACGATTGTCAAGTGCAAGGCCGTCATATGGGAATGACGTCTTCGGGACCGTTTCATTCTCAGGGGTCCGAAATTCTTTGCTCTCGCTCTCACTTGCACTTGATCTTTTAAGCTCGAAGAAGTTTGAGTTTCCGTACGCGTCACTATCGGGGGCGCCGTGCCAAATCTTTTATGATGCATGGAATGTGAGAAGGCATCCACGTGGATGCTGTCGCTGGAGCCGAAATCTCACTGTCGTTCGAGACGATGGCTGCTGGAAATATTCTCGGAGACATTGCGCTGCTTCTTTTCTCCCTGAATAAATAATACGAAAACTGCATGAGAGATAAACTATATATAGATGGACAACACATCGGCGCTAGATTTTGCATCACTTTCCCCGAAACTCGTATCCGGGGAAATCCCCACCGATGAGAAATCTTAATATACGTTTGATCTCAGGATTTGTTATTTGATCGTTGACCGCTTGATTTTTTTTTTTCCATCACGTTTCGCAACTGCTCCGAGTCGACGATTAACACGTTCGAATTATTTTCCTGCCGGTGTGTAATCACGGGTAAATAAATTTAGTCCTGAAGCTTACTTCATCTTAGTTGTTGGAAAATTGAGTTGATTTGAGAACGATATTTTTTTAGACAGATTCACAGAAATTCTTTATTTCCGATGATCCATTGACGAGGTAAGATGCCCTCGTTCTTTGCTAGTGGGAGATTGAACGGAATTAGAAAATGTGTTCGTCGATACTTGTATTATGAAATAAATGTGTCACGCGCGATAAACCACACGAGCGCAAGTCGTGCAACCACCTTGTTACTAAGATTTTGCAATACAATTCTACGGAGTAATTTTTTCCAGGAACAAAAATGCTCCCCACGGAGATAACGGAAGTAGACACGAATATTTTTCGTTCGCTACGGGCTTAATTTACGGAAATGTGAATGTGTCGAAACAGATTTTCCCGTGATGACTGCTGGTCGTTTTGTGCGAAGCAAGGCCCTAGAAACGGCCATTTTTCCGTCTCGTCCATGAATACAATGTCGGTTCAATACACAGTATTTAGTATTGAATATTTAATATTTAATTGAGCGAAACCTCGCTCCTATTCACGCCGATCGAATCGACATGTCGGTAATTGTAGCAAGCTATCGAGCTCATTCGCACCCTTTCACGCTCTCGCTGTTAGGCACGGACTAGGCCGGCACGATCGGGTCAATGAAATTGCAGCGGAGTCGCGGTTTTCAATGCTTAATTAATAAAGCCGTTCGAGCGAAGTGGAAGCGGACAGCCGAAAATCTCTCAACCGTATCTGACGAGCCGGTGACAATCGAACCAGTCACACAGTCCTTCTAGTAAATTAATTCAAATACGATGAATAATAATAAAATTATTCCACATTTATTGTATCGTTTATCAGGCTCGAAAATTTACAGGAAATTCAACGGAATTCGGGGCGGAAGTTGCAAATATTTCTCGTGAAATCCACTGCGTCCGCGTGGGGTTTAATGGAACTCGGAGAAGCGAGCGTGTTCTTCCTAAATTTCAGAGATACTCGCGTGGTCGAGCCATTTTTTCCACTCTCCCCTTTTGTCTCTTCCTCCTCCTTATATCCTCGGTAAATTCATATGTAGTATATACGTAATAGTTGTATACTATATGATCCTCTTACGGTATATAACCCTCGTACATCCGCGGGACTAAATGTACTTTCCGCGATGTCGTAGAGATAACCCGCTCTCTCGGCACACACCACTGTCCGTGTCGTGTCTATCCGCGCATCATTATCTAATTACCAGATGAAATAATTCGCTCATTAACGCCGAAGGTTGCGAAGAGAGATCCTGCGCTCGAGTTGTTAATGTATACGTTGAGCACGCGACCGTCGTCGCATACCTACTCAGGTGGGATTCTGCCGCAACTGTAAAAACGTCACATCGCTGGCTCCACATTGGCTGCCGTACGTTAAAAGGCGATATCGGTCATTCGCCGGTTGGCGTAGGTAGCGAGAGCGAAGGCGACGATCTTCCCAGCACCAACGAATATCGAGTAGTGCGACGCAATATTCGAATTTACTACTGCATGGTGTACCAGATTAAAAAAAAAAAAAACAAAAAAAAAAAACAAAAAATCCTCTGAAGTCACTGACCGTTTGAAAATGAAACTTTTGAGGAGATAATCGAAGAATAGTCGAATTATGGGATTTTAATATCAAAATTAACGCATTTTCGGTACGTGCCAATTTCCGGTCGAATAATTCGATTTACAAAGCGGAATATTCCTTATTTTTTCCTTCATATGACGTGTTCAATTATTCGTTGCACAAGAACGGAAAATGTTTCGGAGCGCGTTAGGTGCGTAATGCGTGGCTCGAAGCAATTCGTTGCTCGTTTCTCGTCGCCACACTCAGCAGCTATATAAGAATGATCTCAGAATAATCATCCGATTAAGAGGCTGTAACGAGTGAGATGGATAGACATACAGGGAGAGCGGAGGAGGATCGTCGAAGCGGGATAGGGCTCATTGTGTCAACGCGACCGCGATGCCTCCGCGGCGCGTTCTCGCGCTTCGGCTCTAATATTACTCTATGTAGACATATATATATATATATATATGTACATATCTGTAGCGATATATTAAACACAATCGTGATTCCCCCTGCTGCCGAAACGCAATAATTCGACTGTGAACAAACGCGCGACTACCCCCTCAGTCACATTGTGTTCCCGGGAGGGACGTACGGGAGACTCGCTGGCGAATAGAAACGAGTAACGACTACACATACGATTCTGTAAAGCCGCGTTCTATTACGCTGTTATGAATTTTGCACACTTCTCATTTCGTCCAACCGCGTTCATTCAACACATGGGAGGACAGGGGAAGGGACGCGGGGGGAGAGGGAGCTTTCATTTTATTTCTCATCGAAATTAATTCGTTCCAATTTGTCGCTTCGGCGTATCGGTTATTCCCTACGGCGCACGCAGCTTCGATTTATCGAACGTTGAATTATTCATTCGGTGCAGATATCACGTGGGAAAAAAAAACGTTTTTACTGTTTCATAGTCTCTCAGTCAATAAAACAAATCCCCGAATTCGAGAATTTGCCGCGTTTTCAGTCGGAAACCGAGCGGGATTTCCGTCCGTCATCCCGATCGGAGCGAACAACGCGACGAATATTTCGTCCACGGTGCTCGGAACGAAGAATCGTACGAGGTTTGTTTCGCCGCGGTTCCCTCATCACCCGTGTACACGCTGTTATTTTCGCTATGTCGCATAATGCTATCGCCAAAGCTCGGACGCATCGTGAATCACAATAAATTTTGACGTCGCGATTCACCTGGGTAGAACTCACGAACACCAAAGGTAGGCGGTACTGTCAGCGTCATAATTCTTTCTTCAAGTTATGTTTCAATGTATAATTCACATCTTTTATTTCCCCGGCTCTTGTAACGTCTCCGAGAAATATTCATTTGTATGCGGAGATCGAAAAATTGTAGAAAAGTTTACCTTCACCCGGATGTTACTCAGCAGGTAAATTCTCATTTCAGACTTGATACTCTTGCTCAATTTTCATTTCACTCTCTCGTCATATATATTACTCACAAGACTAATATATGAGACCGAGAGATAACAAGTCGGGCGAGCTTATTAAAATCATAAACCCGAGTAGTCGAGGGTGGAACTGGAAATTAGTCAGCAGTGCCACGATCTGGTACTCCAATATTCAACCCTTTCGCCTCCTTGGCCCTATAAAATAGATAAATTCGTAAATGTTGCCTGACTCGTTTTTATCCAAGATCCTTAAAATTCATGTAAAAACGATACGAGAACTGAGAGTCATTGGGAAAAGCTCGCGCATCTTCCGACGAAAGAAAAGTTATCGGGTTAAAAAAAAAAAATGGATAGCGAAGCGAGCGAGTTTGAATCGATCTGACACCGGCACTGTTGGCCGAGCTATAGAAGGGGATATTGCTGGAGTTTCTCCTTACGTACAGTTACGGCAAGACTAACATCGACTGGACTGTCGGCTCGTCAGTCTGTACACACACACACACACACACACACACACTCGGGTCAATTGAGATATCTCGTGGCTACTTCATCATCCCTATACAAGAAGGCTGATGGTCCGCGGGCCGCAATATTGTGCAACTATACATTTATACGCGTTCCACAGCCGCATACACGTCCTCCGAAGACACATATATCGTTGTGTGCGGACGCGCAACTTACGTGTACCCGACAAGTTACATCTATAGAATTGTACATGTAACTACATCTGTTGAGCCAGACATAGCAACGTTCGGCTAAGTTTCGAAGGGTCGTAATGTACGAGCGTAGAAAGAGGAGTAGAGCGCATCAGGATACTCCACGTTGAGCTTTGATGCGCGTTTGTACCGCAGTCAGTTGCGATTGTAGACAAACGAGACGCGAGGGTGCGAGGAAGGTTGGGTGTGTATGCCATTGGCCAAGCTAAGTAACAGACAGTCTCAAGTCCCACGTTAAGCTATGAGAGTTGCGACTTTTGGTTTCTCAGCAGTCGATATGTGTGTGCTCTTTAGACGTGCGACGGGGCCGGGGGATTTGGGTCGAACAAGAAATCTCCTGGATAGTAGTTCATCACTCGTGTACTCAACTTCCAACAGTTACTCGCACTCTCGACCTCAAATGTATGAGCACGTCTATCTAACTACACCTTGCGATTTCGTATACACGAGCGATTATGCTATTTTGTGCGCAGGAGGAGAAGCTTACTTCGGACGGGCTCGTTCGTTAACTTGAACGATCGTCCTCGAATCACGACGTTTTTTTTTCCAGGCACACGCGACAACGGATAGAACTTCGACAACGGGAAAGCGCGGTGAAGCTCGAAAACCTTCGTGATTATTCTACGCGAAGCATTTAAAAAAAAAAAACGTCGCATCTCAAAGAGAATGAGAAAAACTTGACGTCGAAATTTCGTGGTGAAGTGAGAATGACGATTGCCTTTAAATTCATTATGAGAGAAGACTGATTCGTTAACTTCACCAAATTGACAGTGTATTTTAGAGAACGCGATTGAAATGATGTTTCCAGGCGGGATAAGCTCCAACATTTAGCCTGTCGTGGATCCCTCTCGACGGAGTGTTAATTTAAATCTCCGCGAGACAACGGATTGTTCTCTTGATTAATCGTCGATTAGGTTAAAGCTGCGGATTAATATTTGAATAGCTTGTTCTCGAAACACCGGGCGTCCTTCTGTTTAGTCGTCGGGCATTCCTCGGAGAGATCCCATTAAAGCGGCACTGCATCAGAGTACTTTCTCACTTCTGAACAACGTACCAAAGTTTCCTAATGAACCGGCATCTTCCGTTACACCGTGATAAAATTTCGTGGATCCATGTCGCGGACACCTTCCTGTCATCCCGCAAATACGTCACTTCCTGTTAAAAAAAAAAAAAAAAAAAAAAAAAATATCAATTTTTGTACCGGAAGTGACGTTATGACGGACATACGTAACGTCTGGCTTGAAAATGTGATTCTTCCATCAATTCAAATATCATTGTCCGGTCGGAAGCTTGGATTTCCAAGCCGGAAATAACCGTGCTTCGATGTCTCGTGTCATGTAATGTCCAATTATCATGAGAGTTTTCGACAGACCATCCCGTTGCTTTTTACGGGGGGTCGCGGATCTCACTTCATTCGAAGTGCGAAGAAATAAGAGCGACATTGGAACGAGACCGATGATAATGTGCAAAGGACTCGAGACGTTGGATTTAAAGAAGTTGGTTGCGATGAATTCGCCCTGCGCGAAGAAGCGGAAAGAGAAGAAAGAAATAGATCTCCGGAGGAGTTTCGGTGAGAGCATTCTCTCACGGTTTCTCCTATCCGCAAGACCGCACTCGAGGAACTTTCTCATCGTTGGTTCCTCGAAAAGCAGTTGCAAAAAAAAAGCGCTTCACACTTATTTCGCGTCGTGTCTGCGTCGAGGATACCGCGACGTAAAAAAAAAAACTCCGGGGGTAGAACTCTTGCAGCGCTCTCGTGTGATCTTGTATGCGCTCGTTCGCGCACGATTACGTAAGCTCTCTCTCTCTCTCTCTCTCTCTCTCTCTCTCTCTGTGTGTGTGCCCAAAGCCGCAGTGCGCTTCACTGCGTGTGCAATATCGGTCGCGGTCGAAGCCGGCTTGGATTCCTCGTCACCGTGTCGGCGGTAGGAAACCATTGTTTAAATTTGCAAACTACGTAATGACACGGGGCTGTCCCCAGTAGTAAAACGACGACGGTACAACGAGGTCTGGAGCAATTTTCAAGCGGCCGGTTTCCGATCGTACCTACACAAATGCTTCGGACACCTCGGCGATTGCGGCTGGAAAAAAAAATTCATAGAAACATCGGTGACGACGGACCCTCATTGAAAGCAGGAGTCATATGGGTATGCGGCAAAATTTCTGCGATCACGATATCCTACTTTTTTTTTGCAACTAGTCACTTTACTCGAAATTCCTCCGTTTTATCTCAGTGTCGCGCCTTTCACGCCTTTGACTCTTCCGTCCTGTTCGAATGAATAAACAAACACATTCGAGCGAGTCGTTATTCGGCAAGCTTTTACGGTGACATTGATCCGAATGAGGCGGTAAGAGTCAATAACGCGTAACGGAAGTTCACGATCAAGTCCTCAACCCAGATGTGTAAGTGTACGAGCGAATAGCTTGGGAGGAAAGCGGAACGATATTGTGATGAAAAAAAAAAAAAAAACGAAAAAAAAATAAAATAAAAGTTGATGTCCTCGTTTGAAGTACCCGCGGGGTTGAGTGCGATATCGTCGGTGTAAAATATCGGTATTGACCCGCCGCGAGGTCAACATTTTGTTCACAGCCTTGATCGAGAGCGGCCTTTCTACGCGCGCAAGTAGGTCGCTCGACCTCGTCGAAATCCGGTTAAATTAATAAATTCACCGTACGATATAAAACATATCCACGGTGTAAATATGATTTTACGATTATGCAATGTCTGGGGAACGCGCTGTTCGGACTGTCTTTATCGTAGGTCGATCTCTTCGGCGTTGTTGATCGACGGGCGAGGTCTCGCAAACGGCGGAGTGATCGGATCTCCGTCTTTCTGCCGTTTTCTCGCCAGAGATCGACGAACGGACCGGACACTTATTCTGGAACAAGGCCACGATACCAGAGTGCGTTATACGGAACATACGGAGTCGGTGGAAGCTGCGCCAGCTATCGTTGCCGCCGGACACGCCCATGGTGGAATTCGCTAGGAAATTATCTCGCGCACGCACTCACGAATTATTCGTTGCTTCGCTTCGTTGTCTTCTTTCCTCGCTACCGATGGCCTCCGACAGTCGTATCGGGTTGCGGTTTCCGCGTGCGGACAGAAGTCTCCGCATTTGCATAATTGCTGACGCGCTGGTGGTTTCGTGGCGAGCAAGAGGGATAAATATCTTTGAGAGGATACAAGTCGCGCTCTCGAGGAAATTTGATACGTTCCAGACGGAGAAACGCCAAATCGTTTACATTAATGGATCCGCGTGAATGCTGTGAACCGTGTACAGTCGGAGCACGTGGTGCCTCGTTTCACAGCCAAAGAATAACCGAGACGAATTTTCATCGTGGACGGAACAGCTCCAGCTGTACATATTGGCGGGCTTAGCCGGCTAAAAAATCGTATCAGGTTAAAGTATATTTTTGAATGACCGGCCGAGTCGTCTCGAGTCGTGTAATCGGTCTCAGACAGCTAAAACGGATTAGCCGATCAATCTGCTTCGGCCGGCCAAAATTTAGCCGTGGTTTACCCGGCTAATAAAAAAAACATACGTCGGACATGATTTTCTGACTGGCTAAGTCGGCCTGTCTCAGCCTATTAATTCTTGTTAACCGGAAATTGGACATTTTTTATGTTCAATCATTATGAAACCGAACTTTGAGAATTCTATCACGATGGAACTATAAATGTAGTCGAGTTATCTAGTTTTTACATAAGCCGGTAAATAAACGTTAATGTTGATAAGATAATGAGTTTCGATGCGTCTCATCGTCGATTTCGGGATCGTCGGACCTGGTTGTCCTTCAGAGCCAGATATATTCACGAATGTCCGGTCGTTATTGAATCATCGTTGCTCAGCTCCGTATATTGCGCAATACCTCCACGTGTCGTAGTCTGGAACAAAAAAAATGCGCGTCTCGCAGAGAGAGATACCATTGGTGATTAAATTCGGCAAAGTTGTTTACACCGCTTGTCCTCGATGTTTCGAATAATAATTCACAGTCACCCAAAGATATTCTATCACGTCCGATGTACATGTAACACTCCCGAATGTCATTCGAGAGTTTGCTGTTCGCGAATAGACGTCACGGAGTTTCAGAATTTCGTTTCGGTCGTGCGTCCATGCGGACTTCGCGATTCTTTCTGGCGCCGTTTACGACACCAATCGCCGTAGAACACATCGATCGTCGCATATGCGCGTTCACTTTTGAACTTACATTCGAATCACATGCGAGCTCAGCGAAGCTCTTGGAAAAATAGAGGATAATAACTATATCCGTTCGGTACAACCTCGTGCATTTAGATACATGTATATCATATATGTACATATATGTATATATATATATATGTGTGTCACAGTCGAAGCATTATCGTAAAGTTCGACGCCAATCCATCAAAAATACATTAAACATCGTTCTTCCCCGTCTTGCATGGACATATGGATCTGTTGTCTCTTTATTCGAAACAACGTTTAATCGAGCCGATATATCATTATCGATGTGGATCAATTTGGCTCTATAGTGCTTCGGCGTTCTGTTACACGAACGCGAAACGAATTTTCGCGACATTACCATAACATATCGGTGTGTAGCAATGAGGCAACCAACGAGTTTGTAGAAGCACGTGCACATCGGCCGCATGACTCCATTCATCGGCAAATTGCACAGTGATTGACTCTTATCAAAATCGCCCGTGATTAATTATCGGCGTAGACACGCGGAAAGCAAGTATGGGGCAAAAGTGACGAATTATAGCTCGAGCCAAATATCATTTGTCGCTTTTCACTCGTAGAAAAAAAAAAAATGTGGACCGACGAAAAATATCAAATTCGACTTTTCTGTTCGGAGATCCCCAACCGCAATCGCTTATTCAAGAATACATACGAAGGGAATTAAAAAAATTCCGCCGAAAATACATCTTATACAGTTAGAGACTATAGTTTTAGCTGTTTTTCGTCCCATGTTTTATACATGTCGCTCGCTGCAGGGTGCTGACACACGCTCGAGCAACCAATGACTGTAGGTAGGGTCAGCTTGCTTCTCCTCCGTTCGTATAACAACGTCCGACTATCGTACCGGTAAAAACTGGTAACTCGTACCTGCGCAGCACGAAAATATATAATCCCGCTCTTGGATCGTGCTATGTATTCGGACCTCATCATCGCGCCACGCTGTCGACTATTTCGTGAATTAATTTGCATCGGACGGACACTCACGCTCGCCGACGGCCGTGAATACGACAGTGGGTTGTGGTGGTGCGCAAGCGCAAGGTCGAGGCACGAGGTAGAAATTAAATTTCCTGTCGATCCACCCGAGCGAAGGGCCTTCGATTCGATGGATGTTCTCTCGAATGTTATTTGGGAGTTTGTATCTCCAGGGTGACGTTACCGGTGCGTTGATATTCGAAGGAGCAAGCCCAGCGAGAGATGTCGACCGCGACCGTCCACCCGAAACGATCTCCTCGAGACCTCCGACGCCACGTCTCGTTCGGCGTTACACAGACCGAACGTATCTCCTCGTACTCCCGACGCGCAATTGCACGCGAGAGAAAGATCCAGGTTGGGTCGTCCTCGAAGCGAGAGAATATTGACCGATTAAAATAATGCTTGCGTCAAGCTTCACAGCTTCCACGAGGATTTTGCTTAAAAATCCATTGATATCGATAATATTTCGGTTCCCACGCGAAACTCTTTAATGGGTTGTGTCAAAGGTTTCGGAACTGGTAATTTCACCAGCGTGAATGGTTTCAATCGCCGTCGACAAAATCGAGCACGAACCTTCGTACGGAATTTCTCCGTCGAGCGGTTCGCACTGACCCTTTCATTTCCATCGTGTACTTTCAATCTCGCCTGATTCGAAACTTGGATACAGCTATTGCCCGATCGTCACTCGAATATCGCGGAGATTATCGGCACCGGGGAGATTGTGTTAGAGAGAAACTTCGATGATCGGAGCACGATGGCACATCGGCAGCGGTAGGTCTATGGACAGGAGCAGTTCACCTCTATTGACGTAGATTGCGACCGGTATTACCGCTTCTCCCTTTACGTGCATGTGTATATAGAATTCTGTACGCTAAAATGTACTCCACATCGATAGAGCATAAAGCGACTGGTGTGCTGTACCCGTTTTATGATCCCTCGTAGCTCGATCGTGCGACTCTATAAACTCACTGGCACTGCTCGACTCGCCCTCCCTCCCGTTATCGGTCCACAGTGGCGAGGTGTTCGATGCAACTTTGCCTCCTCCCGCATGCACACGCAAGTTGCATCCCGGTTACCGACGCACCCGCAAGAATTCGCGCCGCGAAACGAGAACGAAATCGTTGGCTCGAGTATGGAAGTTGTATTCGTACGACGCATCATCGTTTTATGGTGCTCGACTCACTGGGCCAGGGTCGTTCACAAACACAGGTACCGTCGAACCGGAAGGAATAGGAAGCGGCGCAAATATTTTATTAGTTCGCCAAGATTAACGGGCCTTCGTCGGTAGCTTCGAGTGCCGGAGGCAACCAGCTCGATCTTAATGCACGAGGACCAAAGATACAATAATGGAAAGAAACTTTTATGTACTCGCGAGGGAAACGTTTCTTGCTAACAATGAAACTTCGCCATAAGAAATTAATATCATATCGATGGGTCGATGAGATTTTGTGAAAGTGCGGTGGTAACGAATTTTCTTTGCTCTCTCGTTCCACTTTACCGCGAGATAAATTCAAGTAAATTATGAGATTTTACGAGAAAAATATTCGTAAGATATCTCAAAAATGTTTGAAAATCAATGTGATTTCGCGAATATTTTTTACACTCAGATGTGTTATCCAGACTGGATTACCAGAGTTGGTAAGTTTTTCCGATGACGTGACAGAGTTCGGAGCAAATCCAACGGAGCGTTGTGCAGGGAGAAACAAAGAGACAACTCGGTCGAAGCTGACTGGGGCACTATTTTTCGTTAGTTCCGAGCTGCACGCATTTTTTCGCCGTCGCGCTCGGCCCGTGATACGAAGCAATGTACAGGGGAATTTTCGAGAGCGCCGCGGAAAAGCGAGCGTGACCGGCAAAGGTTGCTGGGGTGTGCCGGAAGTTCGCGTGTAAGCTTCAGCGCTTCGAGAAAAACATTTTTTCCCCGATTTTTGTGAATGAATTTTCGGGAGAAAAAAAAAAAAAAAAAAAAAAAAAAAAATAACCGGCAACCCGCTCGACTGTACGCTCGGTTTAGCGCGGGCGAATAACAGCTTCACGCATCTCCGCACGGAAATCAACGTGGTACGCGCGCCGACTTGCCACACGAGCAACGATAGTAAAGAAAAAAAAAAAAAAAAAAAAATTGCTCGACATCAATTGTCCGCGCCTGTATTCGTCCAACCGCAAGCGATTAACGTCATTTCTATTTGAGGGGGTCATTTATGAGAGGCTTTACGTGTGACGGCCTCGAAATGTTTCAAAGAGATTCAAGACACCCTCGTGCGCGCGTTGGTAACTCGACGAATCTTCTAATCTAAACAATTATCGTACTTATAATTTCGTGTCTATGTCGTACAATGACGTTGAAAATTGACCGATATATTATAAACACGAATGACGAAAATACGCCGCTGCTGTTATTCATTTCACTACGAAAACTCGTAGCTGATAAAGTCGTTAAACCGCGAAGAGATCTGGCGCTATAATATAAAAAGAAATCGTCTCGTAACGGGGAGAGTTATAAAACTTCGTTTGAGCTTCGCTCGTGGGCGTAAAATATCCAACGTTGCTCTCAGATAAATCTGTTTTGTTGCTGCGAAACTTTATTCCGTAGAAACCCTTTCAGTACGGTTAGAGCCAGATAGAGAAAAACGAGAAATCAAACATCGGTATCGCGCGATTGCCGAAAGCATATTTTTTTTTTTTGTGATCACCAGTCTCTTCCGGCTGTGCTCGCCTTGGCAGAAATTGCCGAACCATTTTTTTCTTGTTTCGTCGTCCACATTCTTTCATCTATTTTTTTCGGTTAGAAACTTTAGATCGTTTAATCGGTGTGAAGTGGAGAATCTGGCAAGGTCTTCTCGGGGCCTCGGGGTGTCATTAGGGCACGATGCGACACCGACAAAATTTCATCGAGGAGTCTATTTGTGAAAATAACTACTCGCAAATGACTATGTTTCCAAATCATCGACTCATCCGCCTACTGTGAAATACTGAAGTTTCCTCGGGCGGGAAAGGACGGATAGGGATTGAGTTGCTGGAATTAAGCAGCCGCGGCGATTTGTAATGGCTCTCGCGAGAATTGACGAGGAGACACCATTACGCGGACAAACGGATATATCGTCGGATCTTTCTTAATAGCAATTGCAACAACGCCGACGACGGCGACGACGACAGCTACGGAGCCGACTCGGGCGATGAGGCGCGGGCGAGAGATGAATCCGACGCAGAGGGTGCAATTAAGATGACTCGATTAATTAATTCGTCTTTTATTCGAGAAGAAGCGCGACGAGAACGTTCTCTCGTATAATGTCGAGCGAAACGAGATACGGAAAGATTGTGTCTCTCGCTCGAACCGTCCAGTCGATCCTGACTTAGGAACATTTTTGCCGCCGATCCGACGACAGTTCGGTCAGCTTCATCGCAACCCTTTCCGTCGCGCCGTCGTCGATTCGCCACTAGCTTGTAGTATCGACGCCGTCGCACCGTCACTGCCGCGTTGCTTATCACCGGCCGTGACCCCTACGCCCACCCCACCCTATATACTATCTTCCTGATGCGGCTTTTACGTGGGCAAAGAGAGCGTGCGCGAGTTCCCTCGTCCTGACCAATTACTTAATGTCTTTTTCCTCCCGCGATCCGCCTCCCGAATTCACCGGTTCTATGTCTTCTTGTCTTTTTTTTTTTTTTTTTTTTTTTTTTTTTTTTTTTTTTTTTTTTCATCGTTGCTGCGTTTCCTCGTTCAACGCCGCCCACACAACGTCTTCGTCATTGGACATAAGTCACCTTCGAGGGAATGATCGTGGAGGCGTTTTTTTTTTTCTCCTCTTTACGCACTCAGTCGCTGATCGGACGTTTCGATTGAATTAACTCTCGAGACGTTTTTTTTTTTCGTTCGCGTACTTGCCCCGTCGTTTTGTCGGATGGTCAATTAAAAAAAAAAAAAAAAAAAAAAAAAAAAAAAAAAAAAAAAAACAAACAAACAAACAGTGCGACTTCAGCGTGAATGAAGATGGCAATTTGCGCAAGCGTTAATTCATTGGCGCACACAACTCTGCCGTCGCGAATCGTACTGGACACTATGTGTACAAAGTGTTCATGAGCCGAGGCAAGTGGTCACGTCGGCCACGATAGCGGACTCCGCTCGTAGTAGAACATAGGAAGGATAGCACGAGCTGAGGCTACTTCGGGTCCATAAAATAGATGGACGCGCGGCTTCTGGTTATGTCAGCATCCTCCGCCAGACAATGGATGACCCCGCCACGTTATTGTCTACCGTGCCGCAGACAATCCTGCACGCGTATACCTTTGTCGTTCTCGCCGGGCTCGACAATCTCCACAGCCGTTGCCCATCGTTCGGCTCGCTTGTACGGAGAGTCCCACCGTTCCAACGTGATCCTTACTAATCGACGTAACTGCGCGAGCCTACACCACGTTTCTATCCGTATACACACACATATATATATATATATATATATAGAGACATTTATATATATATATATACGTATATACACATGTATGGCATTATGTTAGAAGCTGTGTAGAGCATGCAGGGAGCAACAAGGTACGGAACGCGTGCTTCGAAACCTGTTAACCGGTCGCACTGCAATGAACACAGACAACGTTTCGCAACTGGCCGAAGGACAGACTGGGCACCTTGTAATATTGGCCGCCAGCTTATCACGCCGAAGAGATTCTAAATGGGGAAGCCGGAAACAGAGCCCTCACGAATGGGAATGGGACACGATAAGGGACGAGACCGGGCAAAGACCCGATTAGCGGATAACACAGGTCGATCTGGTTAATCGGCGATTCAAACTTCGTGCCGTATAAGAAGCGAATGTTTCAAATATTTACCAGACACATACCGCGTGAATCCTCCTAGCATCGTCCGAAATTAGAGCGGTCGAGGGTCCACGATCCGCTGCCTCGGCAGAGTTAACGATCCGGGTTCTTCCGTTCGGCAAATATAGTGAGACTCGATCGTGAAAATCGTGACCAATCACCCATGGCGGTGGTCGATCATTCTTTGCTTTTCAATAACTCACAATAACGCCTCAGGCTCACCGGTCCGATAACATCCCAAGAGTGGATTACATAAATGGAACGCCAACGGTACAAGCTACGAAGTTTCTCATCGGCAACCGTTAAAAATAACTCGAAACGAATATAGAAATAACTTAATGCCAGATGTAACGGCGGTTAGTTTCGGCAATCGGGAGTGACCTTAAAACTTGTGAATTGTATTTGGCGCGAGAGAAGATATCGCGTAGGTGAAAGGTGAAATGAGGAATATATTTTTGGTCGGTTTAACGATGATGGAAAAAAAAAAAATAGAAGGGGTTTGAGATACTCCGCGCTAAAAGTAGTCGGAGTGAAATCCAGCAACGGGTCTAAATGTAATCCTATTAGTGAATTAAAGTGCCGCGAAATCTCTTTCCCCGTTTTAGCCCTCCGAAGTACTGACCGTGGCGAATTCGTTGTTTTCCATCGTCAGCTGGAAACTCAATTACAATCTTGGTACAGCAAGCTATACGACTTGCACCTCGCGATCGAGACTCAATGAATGAACTCCGCTAACACGTTTTTTCCTTCTTGAAATTCGCGCGATCTCGTGATTCGGGTTAAGTTAGTCGACGAATTAAATTCGATGAAATTCAACGCCCGAGAGCCGAACGGGAGAGCAAAGTGGATGGATCGGTGATGCACGTTATCTTCTCCAAAAGTGTTTCTGCTAATTCGGTGTAATCTAATCTCGCGCCTTGTTCGTCGGAGTTTCTTCTTCCTTCGCCGCTCGGGGCTTGTTTGCTCGAAAAGAAATCCAATGGCGACGCCACAGTTAACTCTTCAATTTTAGTTTTTCTTCTACATTTCATTGAGCGAGATCGACGAGACGAGTTGGTTTATGAAATTAAATATTTTTCCGAAAACTATTGAATTTTATAAAACGTTTATTCGCCCTATCGTCGAATATCCTTTTTGGTTGATGTATTCAAAAAAATGAGAAACCCTTTGGAATCCCTGGCACTCGGAGGAGCGAGACAGAGACGATAAAATCTTTTGGCAAATCGCGATGAAAACGAGTAAATCGTGTCGCTCGACTGCCCCACGACTGTCGGCACTGCATCGATGAGAAACGTGGGTCTCTTGGGGGAACGAAACCGACGATCCTCACCCTCTGGCGTCTAGCGATCGACGTTTCCTCCCGACAATGCTGTGTGCTCGGACAGAAACCTTTAAACTCGCTGGAAGAAACGATAAGACGGTTTCTGCAATCGACAGGATTGGCTTAGCGGGAGATGAAGAATCCCTCTCTTCATGGTTCGAGACAGCCCCGTGAAGTCTCTCGGAACCGTTACACCATCTACGTGGAATAACGAGATTATAATTCGATTCACGTTCACGGACGAGAAAATATCCGGGACAACAATGTCCGACGGAGACGTAAAATTCTGAAAATTGTAATGGCGATCGGAGAAACAAATCGAAACGAGTTTTCGTTAACCGCTACATCGAGGAAAAATCCTTGGTGGAAATATCGAGGAACGTGAACCGTTACGAGTATGGCTTCGGGGGGTCTGCATCCACCGATTTCTGGAGCGGCGCTACCGCATGAAAACGTCGAGTGTCGTTAAACTTTAATGACACGCTGTTTGGGAAATGAAAGAAAAAAAATGTCGACGATATTAGTAACGCTTCCGGGTGACCGAGAGTCATCGTGTCGTGAGATTTATCGTAACGTTGGGCCTCGTTTGAATTTGTAGAAAAAAAAATAAAAAAAAAAAAATGAAGAAACGGAAAAATAATATTTTGTTAATCGGTCGATCAGTATCGACAGCTTCATAATTATGGCGCCGGCGAGAATCTACGAGCTGCATCTGGTGCACGAAGAAAATACTCCACCAGTCGTGGAGTATTTGGAAGTCGTGGAATTGGAAGTTTCGTGCGAGGCACAGACTCCGGAATAAATGGCCCAATAACGATACGGCGTTATGCGCATTGTGCGTAATTCTGACGCAGCAACGGAACAAGTACGTGTGCAGCAGTCATACAATAAAAGTTGCGGAACGCTGTGGATTCTCTCGCATACGGTATCAAAAGAACAGAAGTGCATACCTATATGCAGCGAGGAAGAAACTGGTATGGAAGCGAGGCGAGTCTAAATTGAGATTAATTCCGTGAATCTGTTGCGAGGCCAACGGAGAAGCTCGAGGGCGAGACGAAGAGAAAGCTCGGAGATTGCACGTTTTTAAATTCTCCACTCGGCACATGGCGCACAGCATGCACCGATATATTTTTTCGAGCCAACTGCGCTCGGTAATTGGATGTCGTGGGAAGCCCGATGGACAGATATGATTTTAAAAAAGTACCACTAAAATTGCATAAATAACGGGTATAAAAAACTAATGCGGAAACAGCTGAATATCGACTGGTTATCGACTTTTTTTTTTTTTTTTTTTTTTTTTTTTTTTTTTTTTTTTTTTCACGTGTCACCGAACGTTGTGCGGAAGAGTTCGCGCGGTGTTTCAATTGTTGAATGTATCGAGTGTCTCGGTTTTATGTTAAACAGTGTTCGAGTAGTTCCTGTCACCTGAGCCGCGCACGGACTTCGCACATGCATTTGTCTAATAAATCATAACTATAGAACGGACAGTCGTTCGGTCGCACGCCAGGAATTCTCGGGCTGTTTCCTCGTGGCAGCGAAGCTAAATTACGATTTGCCGAGAGATTTGATTAATTTGTTGACTCTGAGTATCCCTCCGGGAAGACTCTCCGATTCGAGAGAATCCGCGGAATCGCGGCGGGAACTTTCCGCAATGGATTCGCCAGTCGCTAGATGACTTTGTCGAGACGTCTCTCGTATACCTCAAGGGAAAATGATATTCCGCGAACAGTCGGGAAGATAGACGAGAAGAAGCCGTTTGCTGCGGCAGAAATTAGCATTTCGCCGGCAGACAGCCGACAAAGTCCTGAAGGTTGAGTTATTCCGTGCGAGAGATATGGAAGTGAATGCGGGTCACCCCGAATTCACGAATTTTCGACGAAAAACAAATTACTCTATTTTTTTTTCTCTATATTTTCTTTTTTTTTTTTTTTTTTATGAAAAATCCCTTGTACAATCTTTTGGCGATTGGCCGGAGGATTATCGTTTCTTTGCTGTGAGGGATCTTTTTTTCACCAATGCATGGATGTGAAATACCGAACGAAAAGTCAAAGATACGTGGCGATATAATCGTCAAATTTTGACCACAAATTGGGGAAAAAATACAATTAACATGGAAACTTTGTTCGTAATTAGGAGATCAAATATTAAATTGTTCGATGTCTGTCTATCCCAAAATGAATCTGAAGACCGATTGAACTCTCCCTGCGGACAAAACAGTCCAGGCAGTTTCGACGGGTAAAAATATTTGATCGCAGAAACACGACGATCAAATAGTGTTTAATAACTTCGTTTTATCGGACCGATGGAACGATAGACGTAAGAAAGAGTCAACCTTGACATGTCATACGCTCATATACAGTGTACATTAATTTCCATATTCATCGCCACGTGCAGGTTGCATACCTGCAGGAGGAAAAATATCTGTCTCAACAAGGAAAAATAAATTATGCGAATAGCTTGCTAGTTTTGTGATAGAGAAAAACCGTGAATCGAGAGTAGACCTGAAATAATTATTTTTCTATTCAAATTACTCATCCTGATGCAAGGGCATTGCAATTGTATGCGAAACATTGCGCTCCTCATTTTATCCAACAACATGCTGCAGCATTCTAGGTGAAATAATCGTTACCTAGTTTCTGCTCCGGCGCACAGTACCGACGATCTACTTATCTGGGGAAAGGATTGTCAGGCCGAGTGATAGAGACATATACGTATAGCGCCAGGGGATCTTTTCTATGCGGTCTCGTCGCAGGTGCAGAGCTTTTAGCATCCTCCGAGGAGGCGAAGAGAAAGAGGAAGATGGGACAGGCCGTGGCCTGAGGGGGTGTTAAAACGTGAACCGCGTGCACTCGCGAGTCCCACCCCACGAAGTATCAGAGCTTAAAGGTATATCCCCGTCGGTCCTCTCCCCCAGATGAGGGGAATCCACGTATCTAAGCTGTATGCGAATCGAGGCTTCGAAAAACTAGCGATGCGAACTGTCCGCGAAAACAGATAATGTTCGACAGGAGTGACAAGGAAAAAAAAAAAGAGCTTTAAAAAAAAATCCTGCCACGAAGATTTTAGCTCACATACCGTTTGTTTCATAATCCGCGTCTAGTTCGTGGATATATTCGAGATAAATTCTCAAACGCATTTGAAACGTATCAAACGCGTTCTTTTATCCATGTTCCCTTTGCATTTTTATTACCGCGAAGTTTCTGGGAAAATAAACGGGTGGATTGATAACGGGACAGGAAAGTGGGCTGAAGGAACGTGTCAGATATATATTTCCAGTTCATCTCGAACGTAGCCAGCGATAGGCAGAGATGAATTAAGGAACGCAAGAATAAATTCCGTGAGTGGTCGCACGGGTTGACGAGCAGAACTCTGTGTTGGCGAGCACGAACCGGAAACCAAAGAGCGAGCAACTCGCCGGTCGAGAGGGCGGATTTATTATCGCTGCCAAGTAACGTGCTTTGAGCACCGGCTCTCGCACAACCATCGCGTGGTATTCGGCGAGGTAGGTGTCCACATAATTCCGGGGTTTTAGGTTTTGGCAGGCTATTACGTTGCGCGAACGGTGCTGGCTCGCGTGTCTTCGTCGAGTAACTCGTATCCTTGCTCGTTTCGCTATGCGCGAAATCTCGATGAAAGTTCTTATTTGTTTTTTTTTTTTTTTTTTTCACGCGATCTCGTTTCAAGATTTCTCCACTAAACGAATCGATTGATAATACAGGGGAAGATAATACCGTTCGCTCTCGAAAAAAAAACAAAAAAATTCATTGAAGGTGAGTGATCGAGTTAAAGATTCCGGTGATATTACAGCGATTTTGTCGATCGTGCCGTGCGCATCGACGCGCATTTTGATGAAGCAAAGCTCGCGTCGGACAAAAGGAGGCCCCGGTGCTCTCGTTCATATTATGAGAGCGACAGAGATGGAAAGAGAGCTCGAGGCAGCCAAAGCAGGCGACGCAGCATCAGCCTTAACGTTAAAAGTAGGAGGGTGGCGGCGTACACATTGTTCCCTCTGGGTAGCCGAGGTTATTAGGTCGAAAAGTGGGCCAACCTCGGAGCATCGAGCAGACAGAGATCGAGATATATGTGTGTGTATATAGATATATTCATACATATATATATATATATATATATATATATATGTATATATATTCGCTGAACAACACAGTAGCGAACCCATTCGAACGCTGACTGATTGGAGCGTTCAGAAATTGGCTTCCATCGTTCACTGCTTTTTTCTTTCCGTCTTCGTACCTCTTTTTTTTTCAACCTCTCTGCTTTACCTCCTCATACCATATCTCTTTTTCAATCCTTTCATTCTAACTTACGAGTCTAGTTTTATCGCTTAGCGCGTTCACGTGCTTTGCGTTTGCAGAAGGAGCCTTTTTTCCTTTAGTCTCGCTTTCCCTCTTGACGTCTCGTTGCTAAATTCACAGGAGAGGGTACTTGCGCTTGCAAAAGAACCCCCGTGGGACCACCTGTTGTGCCAAGCTTTACGAACCGCATCGAATATGCCCCGTGCATATCCTCGAGATGATCTACCCTCCACCTCCCGACCTTTGCGGACCATTTTTTTTCTCTTCCCTTTTTCGCATTCTCTTTTTTACTATCTTTCGCAACGCGCTCGCAAATTAAGACGGTTTTATCTCGCCGCGCGGCTATAAAGAATTATAATTAGCACTGGGAAGCGTAACACAAGAAGAAGCAGAAGCGGCCTCCTCGTCCCTGTCCGCAGATACGCAACGTCGTCTCATTCCATGAACTCATACCGCTCACTGCTTTCAACTCGGTTATTGTCCAGCGCACGGCGATTAAAGATTAACATTTATGCATCTTGTGCAGCAATGAAAAACACAACCTCTAAATTATTTCCGTTTTATTTTGCATCAACTTTATCCTTGTCGAGGGCTGAAACAGTGTTGGGGATTTTATAGTGCGATGAAACACGAGAAGAATCGTATGCGGGGTCGGGCATGGATAGGCTATTTTTTTTAATGAAAAAACAAGAATCGTTCTATCCGTAAGGTTATATTTCATTTCTTCATTAGAAACGACATCTAATCAACGAAGACAAAAATATGCAAGGAACTCGCCTAGGTTATTTGTATCCACAATGTTCCCAATTAATTGATGAATCTTTGTTTTTATTACAGATTTTATTGGGATCTCTGCATGCTGTTACTCCTCGTGGCGAATCTAATTATTCTGCCAGTGGCCATTAGTTTTTTCAATGATGATCTGAGCACCCGGTGGATAGCCTTCAACTGCCTTTCGGACACGATATTCCTCATAGACATCGTCGTCAACTTCAGAACGGGTGAGTTTGTCCCGCACGCGCTCTATCTCTCTCGTAGTATAACTCTGGTGTAATGGCAATGGAAGCGTAAAGGTGGTGGCGAGCCGCGGTATTCCCATCTGGATATATCCAAGCCACATCCATCGCCGCGATGTACGTATGCGGCGAACGCCTGTATTTCAATTAAGCAACGTACACGTCGTTAGTTATAACAGTGATGCTACCAACGCGCTCCCGACAACTTTACCACCGCCTCGCTTAACTCCATAACACGAGGCAAATATAGTTTCCATGTCGCTTCTTGAGTGCCGAGTTACATCTGCGTTTTCGCGTTTGTATTCGAACTGTCAACGATGATTCACAATCGCGGTACATCATTTTTAAGAGACCAAGTTTTAGTGCTGTTCGTTAATATTTGCCTACATTGTCGAAGTGGAGTTTCTCACTTGGGAACTTTGAGCCAAATACCGTAGTACACAATATTCCAACTAGTCGGTAAGACAAGTTTTCCACTATCACATTTCTGTAGACAACACGTATAGAAAAAAATATTAGGGCGAATGTTAGTGCCTTTACTAACGAATCGACAAATCCAGGTTCAAATCCTATTCTATCAATCGAACTCGGACGATTCGTCGTGTCATCGGCCATGATGGATCCTCCGAAATCTCTGTCCGATCGTTGCAAGTTTTTATACATTCGACGAATGTTAGTTCGGAAACGAACTTTTTCGGAGTTGATTCATCTCTCGGGACCGTGAAAATAAATTTTGGCCGCCGAAGACTTTTGGGGATCCTGTTGACATGAAAGATCAGTTCGAGAATTTCGTAACCGAGCTGTGTAGGAGCAGAAAGTGCATAGAGCCACGGTCCGTGAAGCGAAAATTATAACGTAGGCCGGTGGAATATGGTAACTTTATTCCAGGGATGATGTAGGGTTGGAAGCAGCCGCTGCACTAGGGAACGAGTCCCTCGGGAACTCCTTAGTAATATCAGCTCGCTCGACTCACCACAGGTAGTTTAAATGGTACAGAAGCATGACGACCTTGCCAGTGACTCGGCAGCCTCCGCAGTGGCTACTTATATTAAATATATCGGCAAGAAAGACGCCAAACTGTACCGGATAACCGCTATTTCCTGAAGAGCCAATGATTGGAAACCCTTATCTCTCACGCGCCGAATTTCCCATCAGAACCAAACCCACTTCGTCTCGATTCGCCTTCGCTTTATGCACGCAAAAAAGTCCTCTATTTCCCAACACGCGAGCGAGAAAAAAAGGTACCCTCGAAGGGCTTTTTCTAATCTCAGCCTCGGAAGTTGTCATTCTGTCGGGTTATAAAAGCGCTCGGACTCAGGTGTTATTTTTCTTACTGTTAACAGGCATAATGCAGCAGGACAACGCGGAGCAGGTGATACTGGATCCGAAGTTGATAGCGAAACACTACCTCAGGACTTGGTTCTTTCTCGATCTCATCTCCTCCATACCGCTAGACTACATTTTCCTCATATTTAATCAAGTAAGTCCTAGCTCTTTTCGCTCTTTTCCGTAGCCCCACCATTTTATTCACGTATCATCCCACTTCTGGAGAATCTAGCTCTTATCCTCTTTCTATTTCTCTCGTTCCTATCCTCTCTCTCTCTCTCTCTCTCTCTCTCCGTATCTCTCCGCTTTCATTACTACTCGTTCGCTCCACACAGCTTCTCCTATGTTTTTATAATTCACGTCCTGGGGGTATCCTTCCTCGTTTGCATTGCAAATATACTTAACTCTCGTACCACTCCGCGCATCCTGCGCCACGCGTAGAATAACAGTCCGGCTGTAAATATAATTCAATGTTAATGCGTAGAGAAAATGAAATAAAAAAAATAAAAATAAAATAAAACACAAACACACACACACAAAAGATGGAAATTGATTGTTAATTTTTTTTGTGTGATTAGTTTCAGGACTTCAGCGAGTCTTTCCAGATCCTGCACGCTGGTCGTGCCCTAAGGATTCTCAGGCTCGCGAAATTACTCTCTCTCGTAAGGCTACTACGACTCTCGAGGCTGGTGCGATATGTATCGCAGTGGGAAGAAGTCTATGTGAGTATCAATCGCTTATTTATATATATATATATATATTTTTTTTTTTTCCTTTTTTTACACTTTAATATATTTTATATAAAAAAGAAGCATCGATCCTTCTTCTTCAATATCTTTATACTATCCCAATATTTATAGTTGTCCACATTATCGTAGAGCCTTCTTTCTACTATAATTCTCGTAAGATTACAAAATAAAATGAAATAATTCGGATCGCGGGGTCGTTAAACGCGACACAACGGTGTTCAAACTTCGATTAACGGTCGAGGATCAAGATTAAATGAAAGTCGAGAGTCTTGAAAAATCTCAAAGCGTTTCTCATTTCCGATTACAATTGCCTCGAACGCGCACGAAAATACGGTTACGTTCGTTATCGTTTTTACAAATAATCCCCTTGGTGAATAACTGGATAGACTTTTTTTTAACTTAACGTAGGCGAGCGAAGCAGTCCGATAGGCGAATAGGTGCAGCTACGGACGAATTCTCTAGGATCGGACTATTCGATACCGCAAAGTATTGGATCGTGAAAAAAAAAAAAAAAATTCCAACGGGTCATTATTCTCTTGTTGTAATGCAAAGCTTAAATCGGTCCGTTAATGTTACACCAACGACTCGATCAGGCATTCGCCGTTTATTTTGAACACTCGGAATAGCTCGAGTAGAAAATTGCTATAAAAGTAAGCGGAATTATTTTTGTTACCCTTGCAACACGACGCTTCATCGTCCCACGTTCTCCAGTTTTCGTGTTCTAAATATGGCGAATGGTCAACCCTCGAGCTGATAAAAACACCGATGCGAACCGACCATTGAGGAGGAAAGGAAAAGTTGAAGAAAGCCGAGAATGCCGAGAGGAACTTGAAAAAAAAAAAAAAAGTAAATTAAAGAATTCACACCGACGACTTTGCACAGTTCGAGGCAACACCGCGACCGCGCACATGTTTCGTTCGCTTGATGAGTTCAAACTGAGATCGAAAAAAAAAAAAAATCTGAGAGGTCGTGCGAATGGCAACGATAACGATGATTTGTCAAACGGTTAAATTGATAACGATCGAAGGAGAGCTTGTCGATTGATAATTAGTGAGGGTGTTTTATTGCAAAGTGAAATGATGATATTGCGTTCAGAGATTTGGTACTCATTCCACCTCCCTTCAGTCGATTTTTCTTCGCTCTCAATTGAGCCCCGTCGCCGATGACCCTCGTGCATCAGAGATGAATAAACGTCCCGGATACTGAACCCATGATTCTCTTTAGCCCAGACAAACAAACCCGAGACTCAAAATAAAACGCACCTAATGGAGATATCATAAATTCAGTTTGAATTTGACCGACCGTCAGAGACAAAAAACGAAGCAAAATTATTGAGATAATAAAAACTACGGTTGCATCGTCATTCTCTCAAGTCTGAAAAGACTGTCTAATGTTTTTGGACGAAAAGATTCTCACGAAGTGTACAAAATATTTGATGGCGGATTTCGCTCGGGCTTCACAAAATAGCAATGTAGCCAGGCTTACAGCGAGTTTACAGCCTCCTTTATGACCCTGACGTCAATACCGCGGCCGCGGTCAGTATCCGGGACGCATTCACTCCATTCACTGAAAAATCCCTCCTCGAGTACGCGCGAGGTAGGTTGAGACGACGGAACGACAAAAGCTTTTGCGGTTTTGGTACAGAGAGCCCGGAAAGAGCCCCGGCGCGTGGCTACGCTGCGGCTTTAAACCGAGGGGAAGCCACATTTCGCGGCATCACATCACTCGCATATGTTGCAGCGTTACACGAGTTTTTGCTATTTACAAGAGACGCGAACGAGCTTTCATTGCCATGTTCAGTTTTAGTGAGTTGGCGCCGCGCACGGCTCAGCAGCCCTTTGCTGTTTCCCAGCGAAGAACTATCGATCCCAATCCGAGGACTTTGTCCAGCGGCAGTTGTTCGCGTTAACGCGGAATAACACAATAATCAAGATAATTTAAAGATCAAATCTTACACTGATACACAGCATGGGTCGTCGTACATAAAAAATAATTTCCGAGATGAATCTCCGGTCGTCGTAGTTTTGATTTTCTTTGGCAACCGTGTGACCATCAATCATCCTTATCAGTGTCACTCCCATACCGGAAGTGAAACGAAAAATAAAGTATCCACGAGTGCCCCCGCGTAAAATGGTCCGTCAAGCAATTACCATCGTAACGGATGTGCGACGCTACAGACCTCGCGTCAGCGAACTTTTGTTCTTTTTTTTTTCTCTTTGCCAAATACAATCACGGAAGACATTAGGTATATGTCGTAATGCGTTTTTCAATTACGAATTTATTTTCCGTTTCCCAGCAATTACAAAAAAAAAAAAAAGACATCCGAGAACAGAAATACCTACATTTTCGTTATACTCGTTATTGTATCTGTTCATATTTGTGTCTTTCAACTATATTGTCCGCTCATTCATATATTTATACATCAGCTGCACCATTCACGACACACTGTGTACTTATATATTATTACAACGTATTTTGCCCACGTGTTTATCACGATCGCCCGAGCACTGTCACCCATGTCCGTTCGCCTATAATGTCGTCACTATTATTATTATTATTATTATTATTATTATTATAAATATTATTGTTGTTGTTATTATTATTATTATTATCGTTATTATTATCATTATTAAACTGTATTACCACACCGCTGCTGTCGCAACGTCCGCACTTTCCCCCGTTTTTTCCAACGACCAAAAAAAAAAAACCACCACCCGTGATTTACCCCCATTCCACTTTCAGTAATGTCCCCAGATGAAAATAACGATTATGTGCAAAAGAGGTCACACGGTGACTCAATTAAAAGCATAAGAAGCAACAAAAAAAAATAACAAACTGGAATAGCATAAAGGAAACAGAAAATTTTTAAATAAAAAATTAATAATAGATCAAGACAGATTGTAATGGATTACGTTGTGGGCATTGCGAACACGTTTCGAATGGGTTTGCAGATCCCCCTTTATCAACAGCCGGAGAGGCACTACGAGCGACGGGCTACACCGCCCCAACCAGACCGAACGAGCAAGGTGTGCCTGCCTAGTAACCCCGAAAATCAAGGCCAATTGCCCTTTCTTGATTAAAGCGTTCGTTAACTTAAAATTAATGTTTCTACGTTTTACGCTAGTAACCATTATTTATTGTGGAACCGTGATCTATCGTTTTTTTTTTTTTTTTTTTTTTTAATTTTACTTTATTTGTGTACTACTACTATAATTGGGTTATTTTTTTAGTTACAATTTTTATTTTTATTTTCGTTACATTTAGAGAAATTGCATAGAGTTTGATCGTCGGAGTCTGAGCAAGGAGACGATCATACCAGAGTCTAATTTGCAGTGTTCTAATCGTTTTTGCTCGCGTATCACGATCAAGAGCTCCGAGCAAAATTTTTCATTCTACTTCAATTTTTCAATGGTTTTTTGGGGACTTATCGAGTGATTATTTTTATTTTTCACGAGACAAAAAAATCGTCGCTTCCCGATCAATCTATCGCGCGAGCTCTTGATCGATTCTGCCTGCGAAAAGCTCGTAGCCAAAGTCACATTTGTAGTATGCACCGTTTCATTGTGAAAGAATTTACGAAAACAAAATATAACAAACAAAAAATCACTCGTTCGAGACAACGAAAATGTCGCGAGATCGCGAGTGCCGCGTTGTTGTCGGTTGACTCCTGTTACGATTGTCGACTCTCGGTAGTTCGCATCCTTGCAAATGCCTTGGGAACGATTTGTTACTGACATGGTTTTTTTCTCATATATTGTTCGTTCGTCGGGTTTTTTTGAAAGCTCCCGTTCAAACGTAGGTTCTAATGAGAGCTGCGTTTATATTTCGTAATAGATTATCGAGCGAGCTCTTCGTGGCGAATACCAAAAAAAAAAAAAAAAAAAAAAAACAAATAATGTGGGTCGACACCTTGAACGAGACAAAAATTATGAGCGCAAAAACGCAATGAATCGAACGGTCCCTCGTCGAATCACTAAAACGGAAGCTGACAAAGTGTATTCGACACGACTGAGTTTCGCAAGCAAGACAGAGGATTGGTTGGTCCGATCGTAGGTCTGCCTGTGAGTGTTAGGTGTACAACCTTGTTTGCCCGAATTTGTTGGCAATGTGCCCGTGATCGGTATATGTGTGTCCCCAATTTTACTTCCTGAAATCGTTATTTATTTTCCTTTGTTTTTTATTTCCTTCTTTCATTTTACTACCGAAAAGTTCCCGGATATCTAACTCTCTACCCCATCCGTTTCCCGTGTCGTCTCCAATTCAGTCTGAAGATCTACTCGTCCCCCATTCTTTCCTGCTTGATGCCTCGTGCCATTTCTGCTGCTTGAGATTTATTGACTTCGTTTGAACTAACATTTCGTTATAATTTCATTTTATTTTTTTTTTTCGATACTACAGATACATATTTCCGCACAGCAAAGAGCACAGCGCAGTCTACACACGCGACTGCCGGAAAAGGTCGGGGTTTAATTTTTTTTTTTTTTTTTTTTATCGAACCAAACCCCGACTAAAAGAGCAACAGCTTCTTTTCCTCGTGTATGATTTTGGAACATAAATTTATAGTATTATTTACGCACGCTGCGCACTACCATGTTTATTTGTCTCTCTTCATCTCCCAGAAACCCGTTCTATGTTTTATTTTCTTCAGTTTTGTCTCTGCCACAGTAATTACTTATCTACACTATTAATCGGTTTCGTTCGGTGGATTATTGTCGAATATAACCGTTCTACAGAAGAGACGAGAAAGGTTGTCGAAGCGTTAAAAAAATCGTACTTGATATTCTATCCACATTGAACACACAAAATTAATCTAAAATCATAATCAAATTTTCAACAAACAAAAATATATATCTATATATACCCCAGCCGCTTCGTAAACTACGCCGGCAAAACTCAGAGCATCGATGACTATCGGAGCGTACACAGTTTATTTCACTGCCAATGAATATTTTTTTTCCGTCAGGTACTAAATCCTGCGATTGCGAATCGGCGATCTGTATAATTCATTTTCGCGGTGATTTTGCGCTCGCTTGCCGTAGATCAATCGAAACAGCAAGGGACTGTAATCTCGGGCACCGTTTTCTCGAAGAGCCGGAGAAAGTAGTGACTCTCTCTATCTTTAGACGAAGCCGCGGGCCGATAAATATTTATACGCGCGATCGTGTGTGCACGCCTCTGCATCGTTCGGCATCTAAACAAGCTAACAGCGCACTCGACGGAACCGAGTAAACGTGGGCGCTCCCTAAAACCGCTCATAATCGTTTCCCAATCGTAGAAAAAAAAAATCCACAAAAAACATTAATTCGATATAAAAAAATATCAATTAAATGACACGCCGGACATCGCCGGTTCCAGTTTTGAGTCATGTGTTTTTAACGTCGAAAAAAAAAAAAGAAAAAGAAAAAAAAAAAAATTCGATCTACGGATCAGTGATTTCATTTCGATTTTGATAGGTTTTATTTTTTTTTTTAATCGTGATATACCCACGTTATGCATGATATATATATATATATATTGAATTATTTATCGATGTCGAGTGATACGTATTATTATTGATACTGTATTAACGTGTTAAATTAAAAATAGACATTATTTAAGTAATAATATATACTGTTATGTATACTACACATCTGATGGTGACACAGACATTCGTTGGCTCTTGCTCTCGGTTATTACCGATTTGAATCGTTGTTAACGAGACTGATCGTTGAACATATAGAGGGATCTCCTCCTCCTTCACCCCCCCCCCCCCTTTTAAAGCCAGCCAGCGATGTGACTTCAACAACATTTAATCATGAATAATGATCAATTGGCGACGCGGAACAGTCGCAAGACTATCATGTACTCCCTTACACGGATTATATTTCCCGCATGAATATCATTCCAAATTAGGACAAAAAAACATGTCTCAAGACGTATCGTTCAAGCAAAAATCTATTCGGTCTACAATAATGGACTATAAGTAAAAATGCTTCCGGTACGCTCTGTGAGCGCTGACTCTGACAAGCTCAACATCCAAAAGACGACACGAAAGTTGCCACAAAATTCTGGTTCAATGATTTCATAAAGTTCTAGCCGAGGGCCCCAATACGTAGAATAGAAACGTTAAACTATCGATGTCCTAGAAGTTTAAATTGATAAATTTTTGTTTTCTTGATATGACGTTGGAAGTCTTTTTTCATGTATTTTTTTTAGATAGATAGAACAAAGTTCTGAGCAGGTGTAGTTAGTTGCCGGGGGGAAGGTTTTTGACACGCGAGACCAGAATTTTGGGGATTATTGATCGCAACGAACACGAACGATTGCTCTCGAAAGTACAAGTGTGCAAGTTGACCAAAAACAGGAGCCACGAGGAATCTAGAGAAGGATCCAATTTCACACGTCACGTACAAGAAGACGATGCAACTTGTGTCTTAGACCATTTTATTTGTGGTACCGTTTTTATTAATTGGTGAATTAGTTCCGAGTCGAATTGAAATTTCGGCGGAATCCCAAGAGTCCTCTCTCTCTCCCCCTCTCACTCTCTCTCTTTCTTTCTCTCTCCGTCTCTGTCTGTCTGTCTGTCTGTCTCGCTCTCTCCCGACAGTGCATTGAATTTTCCTGGTTGATCAATACTTCGTCGTTTCAAACGTGGAATGAGCCAATTAATATTGAGCATTCAATCTCACTCCGACCTGCTTTCGAAAACACGCCTCATAAATTTGTTTCATCGCGACCATTGGCAATTCTTATTAATCGTACCACGCATCGTATGAGAAGCGAAAAATTTGCCCGTTTTTTTACAGTTAAATTTTGAAACACATAAATTTATCCCAATCAGACGTACACATATACACATTTTTTTGCGCATTACGACACCATGATAACATTGTGATATCTGCTCTGATGCTTGGCAGCATTTTTTACAATATTTTAAATTTCTAGTTTGAATAATGAACTATTTGGGCTTGCCGCTTGAGCTGAGACTGACGAGCTTATATTAATTGAAATAACAAAGAATGGCTTGTGAATCCGACTGTTCAATTGATCAATCGACAGAGAATGGTCAACTTGTATCGTACCGAAATTAATGTTTACCATGAAACGAAAACTCTACACGATGAAATTGATATTTGATTCGAAGAGCACTCATTTCTCTTTTTTTTTTTTATGTTCGTCCGACACAACACAAACACGAAATCGCGATCTATCGAGGCTGAGTTACAAGCCGAGAGTAGCGCGAATAAGAGGAACACTGTACCGAAGAGCAATCCAACTCGACGTCGCGAAATTGCGCTGTCGATATATTGCGGATGTAACACAACCTGCCCTGCGACATTTCGCTGTGCTTCGAGTGTACTTGTCACGAAGAGCCATCAGGATGCCAACGTTTATGTTGCCAACGGGACGAAATAATAATATTGCAAGAAACCGGGAGTGGAATCACTTTCCCCGTGTCTTCGGTCGACAGTTCAGAAGCAAAAATAAATGAAATTAAAAAAAAGAAAAAAAAACACGTATAGAAAGAGAGAATAAAATAAAAACGACCAAAAGACGCAGACGCCAAGGAATCTGAATGAGTAGACGGGGCGAGATAAAAGAAAAAAGAAAAAAACATACAAAATAAAATAAGAAAAATCTTTCTTCCATTAGTGATTGATCATTTTTCGAATAATTTTGACCCCTCGCTGACTCTCACTGAAATAACTGTCTCTTTCACTTCCACTTCGATCTGTCTGTTGACAAAAATTCAGAAAAAAAAAACCAAAAAAAAAAGAAACAACTGTCTCTTAAAAATGAAAACCTATCTACGAATTTCCCTTTCTCTCTCTCTACACACATTTCTCTGTAACCTGTTTCCCTCTTACTATGTCTTGCTATGTCCCGGCTTTCTTTTGTTTCTAGATATTGCAGAACCTACAAAAAAAACGCACTGAGCGGAGGGGGCGCCTAAGCTCTGACAATATGAATAAAAAGAAGTCCGGTTTCAGCAAAAGCGACCTTATTTTTAAGGTAACCCGCCCTAACGAACGCGCAAGCTCTCACACCCCACGCAGTCTTGGCGATTGTCGGCGCGGACCTTCTTTTTACCTGTTTCCGTCACATGAAAAAATTTCGAAACAACGATGAGAATTTTTATGCGCCCGGACAGTAGACGCGTTTTCGTTAAAACGAAACATTTTATCGCTGCGACGTGTTTTTGGCACAAAACAAAAATTGGAATCAAGTGTCTATAACGCCTTTTCGCATTTTTCATCGACGTTTCGAAATTTAGGCACGGGAAATTGAGGCCGCGCGGGTAGTGAAGGGAGGAGCTGCACGCTGATTGGCTCGTTGATTTCTACTTACGAATATTCGCTTTCTCTTTTCGCCGCATTAATTGATATTATATATTTACATATATATACATATGTATACCCGCAGCAGCGATAGGCTATGCTTAAAACGTTGACACCATTTCGTCGTCGCATTTGCCTAGCGATGAGAAGTATCTTTTCAGACATTACAATTATTACTCCGGACCCTTTGACCGCGCTCTCAAAATCATAAAAAAAAAAAAATAAAAAAAACTACCTCTGCTTTCTTTTCCAATATTTTTTGTTAGCTGAGTTCTCTACAATTTTTACGGCGAATTAAAAAATGAGCCACTCTGTTTTTAAAAGGTTTACAGATTTCAAAATTTTCCCGGGACTACGTAAAAATTTTAATTTAAGCTCTATTGCTACCCAAAGATATAATTTTTCGGCCCAAATTTTTCCCTACAATCTCTATTGTTACAAGGACTTTTGATCGCTAGACAGTGCGCCCAACCTTAATTTTGCGCACGTGACTGGGCGTCCCTTCTTTGTCGCTTTGTCGTAAACAGCACAATTATATAGTACATCGTTTATATGTATATATATATATATATATATATATAAAACGATGCTTTCTCTCCTTGCTTACTTGGTATACGATGAGAAAGTAAGAAAAATGCTACATAAATCACACGAGCGAGGTGAGGACGCAGCTCGCAGTATGAAACTAAAACTGCATTAGACAAATAGATTTACTGTGTATGTTGAAACGAAGGAAGTAGTTTGCGAACCAAAAAAAAATAAAAGTAGCGAGATATACACCCTGTCCTGAGTATGGTAGCTCTTCATATTTCCACATCGGGTTTGCAATGTGTCCGCTGCTCAATTATGCGCAATGACTGCAAAAAAAAAAAAAAAAAAAACAAAAATCATAAAAAATTCACCCTCACGCGAACGAACTCTCTGCGCGTGCAGAGTATCGTTTGAGGATAGAGTCTGCTTTGCTTTTGACTGGTCTTTCTCTGTGTGTCTATATGCATTGTGTACATGCTTTTGTCGCCTATATACTCGCCTGGCTTTTTGACGTTTTGTATGGAAAAAAAAAAAGAAATGCATTTAAAAAACAAAAAAAAGAAGAAAAAAAACATATCTCCCCTACTGTTGTTGCCGATTCTCTTTCCGTTGGTTCTCGAACCTCGACGAATTGTGTGCGTATGCGTGGGTTTGTCACTCTCGCTGTATCTATCGCGCATAAACATAATTTCCGTTACCTGATCCATCTTTCGACGTTCTCGTTGCTTTCCAACAACTATTACTACCTCATCGTTCGTTGATCAGTGTATCGTTTCTGACCCACCCCAACCCCCCAAACCCCAAACCGCCCGTCGATTACCACCCATCTCGTCATCATTGTTATACCATCATTGATTGTTAAATATCCACGATAGAAAAAAAAAAAAAAAAAAAAAAAAAAAAAAAAAACAAAGACAAGCTTTTAAACTCACTCGACTTGTGGACTGTCCAACGGAGACAGAGAAACTGCAAAAGTTTCGATGTTACAACATTTGTCGTTTGATACCTACTTATCAGTATATATGCAACTCTATATATCGTATTAATTATGTAACCATTTTTAAGACTAATATGCATACATACGTTATCCACGTGTATGTATGCACGTGTGTGCGTGTCTGCGTGTGTGTGTGTGTGTGTGTGTATTTTTTTATTTTATTAACCGTTAGTAAAATAACCAGGTAACGTATTTGAAGATGTTTGTTTAATTAAGATCGGTAAGATCGGTAAGATCATCTGGTATTTATCCATCCCTATTAAAATAATAAATACCAGTTTACCCCAGTAGACGCAATAACTCAACAGTGTTTTACTCGTTGTTACCTTTAATCTCATTTATCGCATACGATCCATAATCTCACGGTTATCAACACTGACTTCTCAATGCGATCAATAAAAATGAATATATTTGCTCTTGATCCGTTTGAAATTTTTTCATCAGGAAAGCTCATTCGAAAAAAAAAATGGCTCGTCAAAATCTGTGGTCCAGGATTTTCGAACCGATGCAGAGCCCAAACCATATTTATGTCTGTATAGTCCTGGGGGAAACGGTTCGGGTTTCTTGGACTGTTTCACAATCTTAGAGACTTCTCTCGACAACAATTATCGGAAAATTCCGAGCAAACTCGCCCAACCGTATTACTTTAAAAAAATTGTGCCGTTTGCGCATCTAATTTGTTTCGCGGAGCATACGAAAAAAAAAGTGAACACGGATCATTCGCTTCATTACATAGATTTTATTTCCTAGGACTTTTTTTTAATTTTAATTCATTCTGCGTGCAGCAAGATGGCGATATGGAGATTAAAAAAAAAAAATTTATTTCTTTCAATTACGGAAAAATAACAAATACGTTCTCCTCGCTATCGCTGATTCAAAATTAATCGTGTCCAAGCGAAATCCACATCGAAGTCGTGCCTGCTATTTACGTTTTCATCCTCTCTCTCTCATCACTCTCTCATGCAATTCTCGAAATCATCGTTACGATATAATGAAACGTCAAAAAAGTGAAATACGTTTATTTCGTTATCAATGTTAGCTGCTGCACGAGCGATAAGAGAACTTCCCCATAATCACCACGCCAATTATCTGCGTAAACCTGTGTTGAAGCATCGTAGCTACTACATTAATTTCGACGTTTTATGGTTTAGTATCGTTCGCATTAATTTTTGTTATTATTTTTGATGTTTCATTTTAATATCGTATATTAATAGAAAACAAAAAAATTATGATTTTTTTGCAACACGGCATGCTTGTATTTGTGTTCAGTGAGGAAAGTTATTATTTCCACCAAGAGCCAATAACGAATCTTCTTCGAGTGAATTTTTCGAATTCGAAAAACTCACCTGTGTCGTGGGTCTTGAATTTTCGGACTGTTTCGTCAAGCATTCTCTCATTAACGCGCGAAATTTATTTAAATAATTTTATGTTCAATCGTTCGACCCCTCGTCTACCCAGAAGTTTTAAGAGAATTTCGATGTAACTCGACTTTGGCTCGAATCTTGCTTATATTTATTTTGCGAATATTTTTTATTTTATTTTTTTTATTGTGTGTGTGTTTAATTTCCTCCTCGGGGGTTCGTTTGCGAGTAGAAAACGGGGTCCAGGACCCTCTTCGCAGTTATTATTTATATATACATTTATATGTATATCTGTATAACATTTTATTTTCCCAACCACCTGCTTATTTGCTGTACACAAAGGATACGCTTTCGCGGTGATGTCCTTGAGGAGGGAGGAAGGTGCCCTCGATGGCTACCATAAAACCCTCCGGGCGAACAAGGATTCACATAGTCACCGGGTATTCGTCGAACCCGGGTGACCACGAGACCTGCATCGATTAAAGCTCCTTTATTCGTTGTTGGCAGTTCCTGAACATGGCGTCGGTCTTCATGCGGATCTTTAATCTGATCTGTATGATGCTACTCATCGGTCACTGGAGCGGATGTCTGCAGTTTCTCGTTCCCATGCTCCAAGGATTTCCAAGTAATTCGTGGGTCGCCATTAACGAGTTGCAGGTCAGTCAATCGTTCTAGAATTTGAGTCCCTCTTTAAACAAGTAATAATAATTTTAAAAAAGTTTTCCAGTTGACATAAAAAAATTATATACATGTTAACTAAATTTAAATATCTGTGAAATATAGACATTTTGGAAAACTGTCTGTATTTTATTGAGAAAAATATTTGTGGCTTCTCCTATGAAAGAGCAAAATCTGTTAATTCATAAATTAAAGTATCGTTTGACATTTTTCTATGAAACTTGTGTAATAATTGTAAGAATCGTATGGCATTGTTTAATTTTAGGATGAAATTGTAAGGACTGTTTTTTTTTTAATTTTACACAGGATTCGTTTTGGCTTGAGCAATACTCGTGGGCCCTCTTCAAAGCGATGTCGCACATGCTATGCATCGGTTATGGCAGGTTTCCACCTCAGTCATTAACCGATATGTGGCTGACGATGCTCAGCATGATCAGCGGTGCCACCTGTTACGCTCTGTTCCTCGGTCACGCCACAAATTTGATTCAGTCGCTGGACTCGTCGAGAAGGCAATACCGAGAGAAGGTAAGTTATCCTGAGCCACATTTCCACCCCGGATCGAACAAAATAAATTTGATAATTGGAGCCTTGAAGCGATCATTCTAGTTGCGGGAGAAGGCAGAAGGTAAAATCAATTGCATTGTTCAATTTCAATCCACTTCGTGTAAATACTATCGACTATCTACGACCATGTATATAATTAGCTTTTTTAATAATTGCTCGAACAAAAAATAATCGCCAATTATCCCTTTGCGCAAACTCACACGACACTCCCTAGTTCTGACTGAGCACTATAGGGCGAATGGGTCGTATCGACTGTCCACCGAAGCTACACCTTTCTCGAGTTTAAAAGGTCCTCCGACCTCGTGTCCTCTCATACCGTTCTCTCCAAGCCAGAACTTCGCTCCGGGGCTACCAGCTATTCGAATTTACCATGGATCTTTTGCGTAATTAAATTCGAGTTTCCTCCAATTGTCGTTTATCGCTGAGTATATTGGGGAACGTAACGAGAGTGTGAAGAAGCTTTATAATGCAATGGGAGATATTGGTAAGACACGCGGAGCGTTGATCGGGGATGATTTGTTCTCGGGGTAGGTGAAGCAAGTGGAGGAATACATGGCCTACCGAAAGTTGCCGAGGGAGATGCGCCAGAGGATCACCGAGTACTTTGAGCATCGTTACCAAGGAAAATTCTTCGACGAGGAACTTATTCTCGGAGAACTGTCGGAGAAGCTGAGAGAGGTAGGAATTCCCACGAGCGGAAGAGAATAAAATCTTTAAATTATTTGAAGAATTTACGTAAACGGCACGCTACGTGAATACGAAGTTTACTCGTTCTGGAAACATCTCTTCACTTATAAAAAGTCGCATTATCGTTCATTGTACAATTGAACCATAACTCGTTCCACGAGTGCCGAATCGACCTCGAAGCGTCCGAGACGCCCGTGACGATCGAGCGAATATTTTCATCACGATCTTATCCCTCCCGATCTAGGACGTGATAAATTACAACTGCAGATCGCTCGTCGCCTCGGTACCGTTCTTCGCTAACGCCGATTCCAACTTTGTCTCGGACGTCGTCACGAAGTTGCGATACGAAGTCTTCCAGCCAGGTAATCTGAACAGTCGCACGCGACGTTGTTATCTTTTTATTATTTTTTGTAGACTAATTCATTACTGTTCAGAAGGATTTCCGGTGAGTATGCAAGCGAAGATTGCAGAATCTTAGCGGCACTATATATAATGCTCAATCAATCATCTCGTTTCGTTAGGAAACGTTTAATGCCCGTATCTTCGGCTACCTCTTGTCGTTTATTTTTATCCATAAAAAAATGACACATTTCAAAAGATATTCTTGACTCTTCATTGAATTAAAAAATTCGCACTCTTCAATTGGAACCGAACTGTAACTTATTCGACCAATAACTTTTTACGTTTCCACCAAAAAAAAAAAAAAATTCTTAACTGAGTAGGACTGCTGTAACCGGTTATTAGATTTCAGGGATTCTTGTAAAATTTCAAAACTAACGAGATTAATTTCAGGTGACATAATCATCAAAGAAGGAACAATCGGCTCGAAGATGTATTTCATACAGGAGGGAATAGTCGACATTGTGATGGCGAACGGCGAGGTCGCAACGTCGTTGTCCGATGGTTCATACTTCGGTGAGATCTGTCTCCTGACAAACGCGCGTCGTGTCGCGTCCGTCAGGGCAGAGACTTACTGCAACCTGTTCAGCCTCTCGGTGGATCATTTCAACGCTGTACTCGATCAGTATCCACTAATGCGCCGTACCATGGAGAGCGTTGCCGCCGAGAGGTATAAGCTTTGGTTAGGTTTGTTCTATCGAGTTGGTGTGCTAATAGATGTCAATCACCACCCTCTTCCCGTCATACTAAATCTTCTGTTTCGTACGTACAATGAATCTCACGTGTCTTTCCGTTTTACACGTGTAATTGTACGAGGGATGGTCTTATAGTATATAGTATACTATATTTTTTATTACGAATCTTTATATTTGCCAACTTGTACGCTTGCTTATAATCGCTCGCTCCTTTAGATTGATTATAATTATAATTATTTTAGTTATTTTATATTTATATTATAAAGGGAAGCAAAAAAAAAAACATGGAAAAATGAGGAGAAAAAAGCATAGCGCTATTCTTTCGCTTCTGCGGCAGCGGGAAAATATCACCTCGGGAGCCCTTTTCTGATCTACGAAGTTTTACACGTTCGATCCATCGGCAGATTGAGAAAAGGGCACCGGGCTGGCCGCGAGGAGACAAGTCATTGAGAATCCGAGAAGCATTTGCTGCGAGCTCGCAAAGCTTAAGGAGGTTCGACACGTAATCGCAAATCTTGCACTCTGAAATTTTGTTTTTAAATTCATTTATTCTTTGCCCTACGATACATTTTTTTAATCGAGTGAAAAACGTGCGAATCGTGTCGAACCTTTTTTACATTTTGAAGTAATCTATACTGATCGCCAGAGACGCGTTCCGAATGTGCTCTCGCAAGCATGTTTGCAAATTTATTGAAACTCACGCGCTGAGCGCAAAGCTTTTGCCACTGCCAGCGCCGGCGTTATTACAGCTCTTTATACTATATAACATTTAGGGCTTTTTTCTCGATAATTATACCAATTTTTATCTTACATTACGATATACAATACGAAAAACGATGCAATTTCTCATGATTATCTCTCTCGAACTGGTCAATTATTTTCCCTGGATGAGTACGACAGGTGGTGTGATTTATATTTATAAGATAAGATTAATTGTTGTCGTACTCATTCACGTCTGATCATGCGTAAAAAACAATGTGTTCGTAATGGGCTGACTTCTTGGTTTTTATCGATCCACTGGTCCGTCATCATCGAAACCCTTGGCGGTGCAAATGAAAAAAGACAATTATAATTCATAATTTAAAGAATAATGTAATCACATTAAATTAATTTTTTTTCACGATAACAACAAAATGTTGATCAGTACCGCGAAGGGTTTCTCGGTTCAAGCGTGAATAATCGTTGGTTGTATCCGGTGTGACATTCCCTACGCTTAATCGTATTCATTACCGCAGGTTGAACAAGATCGGAAAGAATCCGAATCTGGTGGCGCATCGGGAAGAGGATCTTGGCAGCGAATCGAAAACGATAAACGCCGTCGTAAACGCTCTTGCAGAACAAGCAGCGCACGCGAGTGCCAGTGAAGAATCGGTAATTAACAACTTAAAAAAACTAAATACATAGTATATTGTTTATTCCGCTCGTTGCGAAAACACTCGCCTTCAGCTCATGCTGCAAATTCATACTGAGCGTAGAAGAGCGTAGAAGAGCACTCTTTTACAATGCGTGCAAGTGCAAGTGCTATTTCGCATATACACTCGCCAACAACAAAAAGCGTGACATTCATGAATTTTTTAATGAACAATGTATGAATGGCAGGGACGTGGAAAAGAGGTTCTCGACCAGTGTGAATGTAGCGCTCGCCTCTGGCTCGTGTCGCAAAATTTCACTCTTCACGAATTGCCTTTCTACGTCTTTTCCATACAAATGCAATCCATGTTCGATAGAACGAAGGATTATTGAAAAGTCACGAAATAGTAAAAAGGTGTGAAATCGTTGGTTTCAAAGGTTGATAAATTTTAGGTGCACAGTATGGAGCTGAGGGCACTACCGGCGGGACTTTTGCCGAGGCCAAAGTCGGAGAACAACTTTGCGAGCCAAGAACTGACGAGGGAAGGCCGCAGGATCTTCCACAAGAGCGACACCTTCCACAAGGACACGTATCAATGACGGCACTCGTCCTACTAGCACACGCAGAGATACTGAAGGCTCCATTAATCTCTCTCTCCCTCTCTCCCTCTATCTCTCACTCTCGCCTCGATGAGACTACTTCGTAACGACACGGGAATCTCAAGTATCCGCTTTGGAGCCAGGACGGCGCAGGTTGAGCAAGAATATCCGTCAAGACGAGGCAGAAGGAGGAGAACGAGGCTGGAGAGAGGTTGGGAGAAGTCTCATAGCTTGGACCCAAGCGCCAACGTCGGAATAACGATGAAGAACAAAAGAAGATATCGTCTTCGACGAAAATTCCAGACTGGCGGGGTTCTAGGCTCGCAAGTGCGGAGCCCTTGTCTGCGGACCGCTAAGACTCTCTGTGCTAAAAAAAAAAAAGCTAAAAGAAAATAAATTGCCATCGACTAACGGCGATTGAGAAAATGAACGACGTGGGAGGAAAAACGAGCATGCGACTCGTGAGTCTCGTCGACGCTTCTATACTCGTGAAAACTCAACTCTGTGAAAAAAAAAAATATATATACGAAGTGGCGGAGGAGGAAGAAGACGTCTTTGTGCTCAAACACCTGGCAAGGCTCGATCAACTTGAAACGAAAAACAAAAATAGCAGAGAAAGGAAAGAAAAATTAACTTTTAAGCTTAGCCTCGCGATTAACGGCCCTCCGTAGAAGTATAAGTTATAAAAAAAATGCTCGCTGTGCGATAAATACAGAAATCACATATACACGCAGACAAAATGAAAAAGTACTCGAAGACTCTCCGAGACGGTTACACAGACGTGAAGAGTTCAAAGATCTAATTAACAAAAAAAAGTTAGACAATGACGTGTAAAAAGATTGCGCTAGATTCGTAAGATCGATTCCAGGAGACGTGCACGAGTTTCGCGAGAGAAGCGACAAAAAACGCGTTCCCGACGAGCTCACGCGACAAGAGCAACACGTGAGAAACTAATTAACAAATACGAAGGAAAATCATGACGTGATTATATAGGAATATTTCGGGCCCAAGGACCATGTTAAGTTGTTGAGAGTTCCTTGGGCTGCCGAGGTGTGAAAGGAATCGTACGATGAAAGGGAGAAAAATATATAACGAAAGCGCGTGCGACGAGGAGCATCTTTTTACGAGATTAACAAAAAAAATGAAAAAAACGCGATGTACTATAAAGAACTATAAATACTATATATATACATATAATAAATTATTATTGTTATGATTATTATTGCAATGATTACAACCACTACCGCATATTAGGCAGTTATAAATATATAAATAAATAACGAGAACAAGTGTATAGATAGATAGATAGAGAGCGAGAGACAGAGCGGCAATGCGTTTGCGAAAAATAGATAGATGATATTTTAGTTGTTGGTGAATGATGAGAGAGAGAGAGAGAGAGAGAGAGAGAGAGAGAGAGAGAGAGAGAGAGAGAGAGAGAGAGAGAGAGAGAGAGAGAGAGAGAGAAGAGAGGAAAACAACGTACGAGAAACAAAGCAAAGTCTGTGTGCGACACGTAGATGATTATAAAAAAATGATGAAAAAAATACAAAAAACAATATAGCGCGCAAATTCGATGGTCCGAAGGGCAACGTTGATAATTATTATACATATATATATATATACTTTCTCGCGTTTAGAGTATTAATAATCTTTTTTTTCGCGCGGTAAAATCTCGTTCGTCGCCTAACGCCTAGATGACAGAAAGAAAAAAATACTATTACGACTAATTCGTTGACATGAACGAGCCCTGTCTGGCGGCTATCCGGCGAGAATCTTTCGTTGTTAATAATTGTAGAAAAAAAAATTAAAAAGATACGAAAAAATGAAAAAAAATAAATAAATAAATAAAATAATAATCAAATACACAACAGACTTAGATGAAAAATGAAGTCGTCGAGACGACACGAGGGTGTGCGATTTTCGAATTAAGGCATGAAGTACGTGCGGAAAAAACAAAACGTAACGTGTACCTATTGCATATATGTACATATACACACATACGTCTTCATAGCAAGTACTGATAATTCACACACTTGAAGAGGATAAATCTTCCCACCAATACATTATAGAAATGACACGTGTACATGTTTATGCCATACACGGTTGACACAAGCGCAAAGATACAGAGTTAACTATTTTTCGTGCGAGAACAAGACAAAAAAAAAGATATACGTATTTATAGTTTTATTCGACTTTTACTTTCTTTCGTCATCCTCGCAATTCACCTTAGAATTGATCGTTGTATGTGCGAGTGTGTGTATGTGTGCGCGCTTCTTCGGTTAGTCGGCGGAGGAAATGAGGGACAGGAGAAATGCATTACTCTTACCGGTTAATACTCGCTATCCGAACATAATAATGATTAAATGAAAACGTTTGCAGAAACAAAGCAATGACGAATTGTTACCACAATCTAAGATGCTATTGATAACATACCGTTAGAGAATTAAATATTGTCAATAACAATACTGCTGATTCAAGAGCGCTAATGTGCGATAAATGAAAAAAAGAAAACAGTGGCGTTATTATTTCCTCCGGAGTGATAATAAACAAAGAGAACGAAAGGCATTCGCAGCGTCTTATTCGATTTGTGTAAATGCGATCAAAGATAAGAATCGAGTCAGCCAAGTGAACGAGAGGAGGAGATACGATAATACTCTTGGTAAATGTGTGTTCAAAGCGAGGGAGTGAAAGCTTGCGATCGAATAGTCCCAAAACCGAAATGCCAAATAAGTTGGAAGTCATATCCAATCCTCGAAAGTGGATTTTGTTCTGTTTCACCTTGTAATGGGGAGTCGTTTGTATTTGTGTCGTGCTTTTGCGAGCATTTGTCATAAACATGAGAATCTTGTAACAATGCAACTAATGACCTACTAGATGACTCAATTACAAAAATCGTAATGCAGTGAAGCTGTTGCATGGTTTACACTGTCTCGAGTATTAATTCATTTTTTAACAAATAATTTATATTTGTAAATGCAGATTTCAATAGCTGTATTTAGCGACATCATGGTTTCAAGAGAAACTTTCATTTTTTTAAATCGATTGAATCAAGTAATTCTAATACAAAATTGCAATCAATTTTGAGAAAAGAGAATGGAAATGAGTTTTTTCGTCGATCGAGGGTTCGATGATGCCGCATTGGTGCGCGAATATGCGAAATCAAATTACGTTTTCGGAGTATGTAAAGCATCGGGGGGAAACAGTATCGTTTCTAAATCGTGGAGCATATCAGAAAGTTATAGTAAAAATACTCACCGATTTGTGATCGTCGACAGCCATAGTCTCATCTCTCATATTATTTCCGTTTCCAAATTCTCGGATCACGCCTAAAGAAACAAACAAAAAAATTAATTGAGCTAACATAGAGTGCCAAGATTGATTAGTGATTCCGTTAATCACCGTCTCTCGATACACACCCTTGCACAGAATACAATGCGATATTAATATACAGTTTATTTTTCAACACGATGTACCAAACATCAACATGAACATTGCATCGCATCTGCTTCGAATTTATGAAATACAATCGAATCCTCGAGAATTGCGATTCGTTCACCCCTTGTTTAAATTGATCACGAATATAAGGAAATTTTAGAGTTTATAGACTCTGGCATGAGTGAATTGACAATTTTGAATCTGACCACATGCCGAAACGATTATCTGAATTTGAAATTTTAAGTTCCGAGGTGTCGGGAAATTAAACCAGCATCATTCGAAAAAGAATTGAGAATATTGCCGGGCGAATAACAAACACACAGGCACGCACACCCACACATACACAAGACATCGTGTAAGAACTATTTTTATATTCTCTCGAGAAAAAAATTACGTAGTGAGCCTTGTATAAAAGTGTAAACAAAAAAAAAGCAAAAAGATATCATCCCAGCGTCAATTTTCTACAAATACGAGAGATCGCATTTAATCGCTCTTATATGTCCACAGCGGGGCTAAAATTGCTTTTCATCGGTTGTGGAAACATGGGTGAAATAGTCGTACCCATTTTTTATAGAGCTTCGTAATCGGTTACTCGTGCTGGCACAAGATTTTGTTTGCCCTCGTTTTTTCCAAATATTTTAATCTGTAACAACCGCGAGGATCCAGCTGATTTATTTTCTGATCCACGGTCTTTTTAGGCTAAAGTACAAATGATCGAGAGGGAGGAAGGAATGAAAAAATACACGCGAGATATTCGACGAGTCGATTTTGATTTTTTTTCTTTTTTTGTTTTTCATAACTTTAAACAAGTGAAAATACCAGGTCACCATAAACCTTAGTGCAGCACCATTATAAATATACTTGCCATAATAAATGCCTTAGCGGACGTAATTGTACATGGGAAGTATTTGAACAGACAAAAAAAAGCAAAAGAAGTATATTATGCGCAGCATGCGGCTGGATATACGTGTAAATGTAGCCTCGCGGATATTTAGGTGAAAAATTGAGTGAGACCGATATGAAAATCATGCATTCGTAACACGGAATAAAAAACGTCTACCTTATGAATAAATTGAATAGATTGTAAATAAATGACAAAAAAAAAACCGAAAAAAAAATATATATACTATCCGACTAGTATATCCGAAGCGTTGCGGTGCGTAAGTTAATCCGGAATCGGAGAAATACAAAGTATATGAATAATTGATAAGAGAAGTGGAAAAATAAAACAAAAATAATGGAGCGACGTGAAATAATGCTCGAGAAAACTGAGCATTTAGCGAATATATTGTTAAGCCTAAATTAAGGTTGTACTCATTAAAACAGACACAAGACAAAGAAACAAACAAAAACAAACATATGGTCGTAAAAATATGTACCGTCGGTGGCAATACTCGACTTCGCCCGTCCATTTAGTCGCTAGACCACTCGCTCCCCCGCTCTCAATTCGGCGATCTTTTCTGTATTTGAGGAAGCAAAAAAAATACACCGTGACATTACCGTTCTCTTCCACACTTACTGCGAAGTCCCCGGAATGAACCAAAAAATATATACATGTGTATGTCTATTTATTTGAGTCTCTTCCAAAATTGGCACATTAAAATTTAAATGAAAACCCGCAAGAGGGAGGGGTACGAGTCGCGATTGTCTCGGAAAACACAAAGTATATCCAAAAGCCAAGAAAACAATTTTTTCTCGTAGCTACAAATTTTGTTGATTCGCCAATTTGTCGAATAAATACGATGTATTTTCTTTTTCTCGTTGAGGCGAGAATAATAAGGGAGAAAAATATATAGTCAATGTTCAAACATACCTGTAGTTATTGCGACAGGACGACGACGAAGACGATGACGCCGACAATTACGAAGACGATGAGACGTGCAGGAAAGGACGAAAGCTAATTTCCTTAGGTGCATATAAATAAATAAATAAACTATCTGCGATCTGAGAGCGTTCGAGATTAAACCGCGTGCGGGATTGAAAGCGTGCGGTCGAGAGCATATTAAAAAAAAAAAACGAAAAAAAAAAAAAAAAAAAAATTACGTCGCATATCAGACAGCGAAATGCTTCGAGAGTTAAGCCAAGTAATTGAATCGTCAATGAATTCATAATTGTTTTACGATTTCGAATGAATATCAAGTAAAGCCGTCAATTAAGCCATGATAATGAAGAGAAGAATAAAAAATAAAAACAAATAACTCACAAATTTTATCGGTCCATAATCGCAACGATCACTGTCGCAATTTCCCGTGATGCAAGGTGCAACGACCGCCGCGTGTTATCCTCGTCTCGTCCCTTAAAAATTCTTCGAGGCGTAATTTAAATTGTGTACAGAAAAAAGAAAAAAAAAAGCCACACACAGAGAGAGGGTTGAAGAACCGTGCGATTGCGAACGAGGTATAACGAGAAGAGTAAAATGATAATTGAATGCAAAAATAATAAACAACAAAAATATACTAACGAGTATCAAAGGAAATAAATGAGCAACGTAGCTGAGTGATTCTAGCCTTACGATGAAGAAACGATCATTTTCTAACCGCTGTAATTTATATCTAATTAGTCAAAGTGAAAAATATACCTGTGCGTGTGTGTATACTTGTGTCGGGTGTCACAATTGTCGCTTTGAAAATATTCCTCGAGCGGGAATACCTTTAGACAAAACAGCTGAAGGTAACGTTATTTCATTTTTTTTAAACTTGTTCTCCGAATTTATGAGAGTTACGGTTGAAAATTGACTCGAAGATTCGTCCTACAGAATTCCCACTATACACACGTGCACAGGTACGCATGTACATAAATAGGACGGCCAATTAATTGAGGCAGGCGCGAGACACACGGAGGGATGTAAAAAAAAAAACTTATACTAATAACAACAAAAAGTGTAATGAAAACTAGTGTGTATAGCTCTCAGCCAATTCTCTCGCGAGTTTCGCGCGCACACAATAGGATACCAAAAAAAAAAAAAAAGGAAAAACGAAAATATCGGATACGATAATGCAAGTTTATATAGACACAGGCGTGCCGGGCGCGATTCAGAGTTTAACGAGTTTGAGTTTAGTCGAGGAGTATGTATGTGATAGTAAACCAAGGAAAAATGAACGAGGCGACATTTAGACGACGAAGTCTCTTTTTAAACTAATTATCTGGACTTGTAGCATGGCGTTTCTGTGATGAGTAACGGGTGGCAAACGGGACTCGAGCCTTGAAAAAAAATCTCTTCATCCCTGACTGTACTTCTTCAGCCCGAGTCTCGCAAAATGTCCATTCGCGAAAATTGAATTTAAAAGAAACTGTAAAAAAAAAAAAAGAAATGAAAGAAAAACGAGCTTCGATCAAGATCGGGCGAATCTTCACCGTTCGAAGCTCACACATGCTTTGTACGAAGACAGATTTCCTATGTATTTTCTACGATTTATTTTTCTACGTGTAAAGCATTGCTTCGAACGCTGAAGAAATATCCAATTTTTACTTGATATAGAACATAAAATACCTCGCGATTTCTTCGACGATAAGTCGTTGCACGCTCCGTTCTTCAAGAGATTTTGTAATTAAGTACGTAGAGCCTCAGTTGCCACCCGTGTGATTAACGTGTGAAACTCGTCTGGTAAAAAAAAAAAACAAGAGAAGAGAGAAGAGAAAATCGTTTCCAGGCATAAAATTGTAAGACATCGCAATCGCTTGAGCTTCAGCACACATTCTAGCAATCGTGTTAACTACTCGATGAGACTAAACACGAGAGAATTGATCGTGATGATTAGATGATAATAATTGTTTTAGAATGGCATTCGAGAAAGATGAAAGAGCGATAAAAACAGTGTGCTTGTGCTGAAAGTGGTGAGAGAAATATTTTTTCTTTTATAGACGGCGCAATATTAGAAAAGCTTTCTTCGAGGCGTGTTAAAGATTGCGATTTTCTGAACACAATTGTGTGTGTGTGTGTGTGTGAACAGAAGGGACGTTCGTTCGAGAGGCCTAAAGACATTTGTTTTTGCACTACGAGGGAGAGGGAGAGAAATGCGTCGAGTGATGCAATCAGAGATTAGAAGTTGAAAAAAGAAAAAAGAAAACGAAAAAATACAAAAAAAAAACTACAACACACACGAGATAAAAATATTATTCACCGGTTTCTTATTAGTTGAAGAGATATTATCGATATAAATAAACGACGACGAAACATTATTAAATGAAAAAAAAAATTGCAAATATTATTGTTAAAACGATGCTCGTGATTTATATCATGAGTGAGGAAAAAAATAAAATAAATAAAATAAAACTGCGACTCGTCATTCTCGCAAAACGAATGAAAAAAAGCAGGCAAACATGAAAACCAACTATAATGACATAATACCGAGATAGTTTTTAATTCGATACGAACAAACTGTTCCTCGCACACCTTTAAACAACGTTGATACTTTCGACCGAAATTGTAATCACCGACCATTAACCCACTTTCGTTCGTTTCTAAGTTCGAAGGGAGCTGAAGGAAGGACGAAAGACTGTAGTACCTAAAATAATAAATGCTGTCGATGCGAATAAAGGAAAATAAAATGGTAAAATTAAAGAAACTAAAAAAAGTAAACACACACACACAAAGTTTAAGTGCAATATACTCGTAGTCGGGACAAGAAGTCGCATTTGCAGTTCCTACGTTTGAAATTACGGAAAAAAAAAAACATTTAATTTTTGATTTTAAAGCTTTTATAAACCCCTCTCACACTCGATCCGATTATTATTGTTAGACCGACTCGATCTGAGATTGTTTGCTACCGTTCGCGTTTCTCCGTCAGGAGAAAAATATTGATCAATAAACAAATATGAATAAACCATTGATTTAGCACAAAAGATGGGACTGCAAAGGCGCGTTGACGAGCCTCAGAGGAAATAATATAAACAAAAGAAAAAATGAAAAACTTGCCATACTACAGTTAATGAAGAAAAATTAGTGATATTCGCGATTCTAGATAGACTGAGCCATTATGTATTGATACATAGAATATATTTAAAAAATGAAAAAACAAACACGTGTGTAAAACGCAAGGAGAAAGAGAAAAGACGAAAAAAGGAAAGGAGCCGAGCAAAGCACGGTCAAACGAGGCGTCGCAGTGTCGTAGCGTTTTTTTTTTGCAATCCTATTCTTCACCCTCTTCGATATCCGAGACCCTCGGACTCTCGAATTCCAAACTGATGAGTTACCGTTTTAAATTTGCACGCTTCGACACTTTGACGACCCGATCAAGGTGTTCGCTCCGTCGTTGAGGAGAAAATTCAGCGAAGAGAAAATAAAACCGTTACGTTGAAGATAACGGCCGAGTATTAGTATTATTATTATCATCATCAGCATTAAAAACGAACAGAAGAAACGTCGTCATCACAAACCTTACTCCCGTTATTCCCCATGTCCTTCCCATTTTACGAACCTTCATCCTTTCAACGTTTAATAGCCTAACAACGGTCTCTATCAAATTCATTTATTCGTCATTGTAACTATCATAGTTGCTGGTTTGTTATACTATATGTGTAGGAAAAATATGATGAGAAATTTCGCGATGGAAAACAGCAAACGAATAGACCACGGTGTGTATTTAATCTCTGTCAACGTTTTACTCGAGGACGAGGATGGGCAATATCATTAAAATAAACATTACGTTTTTTCTGCATACTACGTACGGAAAGTGAAAGTAATATATATGCAAAACACAATTGTTTCGGGCCGATATTATATTCTTTCTAAAGACCCCAAAAGCATAGATAAAATATGTTCGAGATACAAAAATAAAATAGTTTCTGTAGTCGTTTTCTAAATTTCATCGTATACTGTCCATCCTGGCTCGAGCATCGCGCTAATGTCACTGGCTTGAGCAACTCTGTGATCGAAAAATCCGGAAAAATTGCAAAAGGGCTTTCTATATTGTCTCGCGACATTTCTTAATCTGTTAATCGCGCGCACCGCGAAGCTTCGCGCAATTTCTCATCGTACCTATCCGATAAATCGGCGAGAATAAGATTTTCTGGAATCTCGAATGTATCTACAGCGGTCACGTTAATATTAATTGAAAAAGACACACTCGGCGAATGCAGGGAAGCGAGCGTAACATTGAGGGAAAAAAATAAAATATATTACGAACGACAGCAATATAGGAGATAGTAGATTGCGCGTAAGACCGATATATATATGTATATATATATATATATGCATACATCTGTATGTGTATGATCTCAATTTGAGGCGCGGTGTTTGCCGGTCGTAACGACGATAGACTCGATCGATAAAAAAAAAGTGCTCAGCGAGTTCCATACTCACACACTCACTCACTTACTCACGCGCAACATCTATTATAAATATGTGCTTTATATAGTTTAACAAAATAAATCATTAAAAAAAAAGATTTTTTTCTAGCGTTTGTAAAAAGAAACCTTCTTTATTCCCAAAAAATGTCAACGCGACAGTTCCTCTCTGTAATTTAGCTGCAAGTTGGGAAGACTATGGAATAAGAAGATCCGTTGTGATTCGAGCCATGTGTATGGCCCCGGCATCGACGCCAGCCAATTCCAATTTCAGTTCCCTTTCCAGAGCTATCGCAGCCTCCATCAATTTGTCCATCGGATCTGGGACATTAATCTCGGGAAACTCGTTGCGCAGCATAGATACGACAATGTTCAGACGGCTCGGTGAGCTGAAAACCATGAAAAAAATTATAATTCAAATATAACGAGTAAAACATTCTTCTGAAACTTATGCCAAGTACAGTCAACATCGTCGGTGCAACGATTGGAAAAAAAAATCATACATTCTAGCATTTTTATTCCCGTTATGAAACCAATGATAGGATTTAAACATTTTTCGGATGCAAAATTTTGTGACTCACCGAGCGGATATTCGTATAGTCGCTTCCGATTCCATGCACGGAAGAATCTCTATGATACAGTGCCTGAAGGATTCTTGACTGTTCGATACGTAAACATCGGTGAGGATCTCTTTGAAGCCCATCCGCCCGAGAAACTTGAGTAGTCTGGCACCTCTACCGGGATCTTCCTCGAAAGAGATAGCGACTGTTTGCTCAACGGAAATGGCTTTTATCGCCAGTACACTATTCTTCCCGTCGGCGTTGAATCTCGGTGCGAGCGTCCGGTCAATGGCCTCGGTGGCGTTCAATCGAAAAGTCGGCACTAAGGTTTGATAATTTTTGTCATTCAGAACGTAAGCGACTGTGCCGTGGGCGTCGAAAAATGCATTATCCTCGAAGCTCGGAAGATCGAGAACGCAAGTGGCCATGAGTTCCGACTTATCGGGATTGTACTCTTCCGTTCTCATCCACAGGGACCCCTCTAGAACCTCCCAGAAAGCAGAGACTCCACGAAGTCCGGGCTGATTTTCGACGGTCACGTACAGGCAGAGGTTCTTGAGGGTCCTGAAAAAAGTTTCGACCCATTAGCAACATAATCCCCGCTGCACAATACATCAAAGAGAAAGATTTAAAAATAGCTACCGGAATTCCTATCCAACATGCGATATTATTATTTATAAAAATATCAAAGATTAAAAAAAATTATGATCGATTGAATCAAGTTTATCGTTCGATTCCAACAAATTAAAAAAATACAATGCGTTACGTATACGTTAAAAAAAAAAATCATTACCTCTTACCCATGCTATAAAGTTCAGTAATATTGCTTAACTGAAGTGAAAAAAAAAATCGTAAAAAAATATAAAATTCATTTTATTTTTTATTTTAATTCTATTGAAATAAAAATGTTGTTTTATGATGCTATTGTAGACTGTTGCCAGATGTTTCATTACTTTCTGCCCTCGCCGTTTGCAAAATCTTCGGTGAAAGGCTGATGCAGTTTGACGTGAATAGGTTCGAGCAAATTGTAATAAATTCTACATACAATTTATATTGTAATTCGCCTATGTAAGTTCGTTTCTGAAGGCCGTGTTCGGCAAAAGCCCGTTACCCAGAGATACGGAAGAGTGCAGTGCTTCGATAACGTTTTCGTTGGGGGCGGTCGATACCGCCTCGACGAGACATCTCGCATTGCTATAGAGATAGTTAGCAAACGTGCGCTCGTTCACCGCACAGAATAACCACAGCAAACACAACCGCGCCTCGTGGGCGTGCAGATAGACAGGAATGAAAGAAAAACACAGAGAAACAACGGGAATGGACAATGGAGACAGATAATCACAGTGCTTCGGTTTGACCCGAAGTCACGATGGTCGGACCGAAGGACGGACGTGTTGCGATAAGGGAAAGCCATTCCGTACGTTCCCCAGTGTCTTGCTGGGCGGAAATTTCGAAGAATAAGCGATAATCCATCGGCATGGCTCTTGTCGTTAATTAAATTGCCAAAGGCTCATAGTCGCTCCGAAAAATAATTACTTTTCCTTATAAACGGGACCGCACAGATAGCGATGAGATTAACCAGCCGATGGATCAAGGAAACAAGATTAATTTCGGACGCATTCAAATGTGAAAGGTCGGCCGGTCAAATATAGAACTTTACCCTTTTCAGAGTGTTGGAGTTCAATTTTAAGACGGTAATTTGAACTTATAATCGGTCTCGAGGTCGACTTTAAGATCGTGTGACCCAAACTGAATTTCGTGCTTCAGTTTGGTCCACGAACTTGAAGTTCAAGCTCCCATTCGATTGAACTCAATATCGAGCTGACGACCAAACTTAAGTACGTAAATCCAGGTCAAACTTCCATCTCAAGTTCAAACTTGAGGTCAAAGTTTCAAACTAGTTTGAGTAGAGACTTTGGAGCATTAAAAATCTACTCCAAATTATTGTAATAAACATAGCGGATCGACAAATAGTTTTAAATTTAAAAATTGCACCTTCAGTAGAGTCCAAGTGAAGATTCGTTATTTAAACTCTTCATTACATTAATTCCGATAAAGGACCGGCATGGAAATTAGAAAAGCTGTGTATCGATAAAAAATATGATTCATAATTCAAAAGACCCGTGGAGTTATATAACAATAACACGAAAATTCATCGTCAAGCGTCGAGGAACATCGAGTGACGAACGTGGCTTATTTAAATAATTCTTCTCCTCTCAATTTTTCTTCTTAATTCGTAAGTCGGTTTATCTTTCCAGGCGGAAATCCACGAGAGATCGATCAGCCCGACCGTGGGAGTTTCACAGTTGAACGCAAGATATTGCACTGATATGGACATTCTATGGGTCGGTTTTAACGTTTAAAAGTTGAAATTATCCAACTTCCAAGATAAGATAAGTCACTTCGTCGTTTTACAGCTCGGGCTTCAGATCGTATCTTATTACGGTATATCCGAGCAGCAATTCCGGATACTCGAGTATCCGTGAGTGCCTGGTAATTAGAGGACGAGCGAGAACTTCGTTAACATTAAAATTAGATATACGCTTGTTGTGAGAACATTGGCGCGCATGAATTATCACTCGTTCAACGGTTTCCGACGAAGGATTCTCGACACAGTTGTGAAACAGTTGCAAGCTACGTTACTTCATGGTTTCCCTGAAAAGCTATGAGAAAAAAATTGTGGTATTCACCAAGCGTCGCGGTGAAATACGTTCGAAGCTATTGTTTCTTTCGAGACTGCTGTTCAATGAAAAAAAAAAAAATTCTACTTTGAGAAATTTGTTGTTTCAATCGATTTAAAATTTGTCAATTGAATCACACATTTTTGAGCATCTTGCCGCTTGATTGATCCAACCATTTATTTTTCTCAGTTTACGATCGTACCAGCTAAAAGAAATCAGTGTTTTTTTTAGCCCTTCGTCACTTTAGCCCTTTATAAATCACGCCTTTATAAATCTATCCGCACTTTTGGGTGTGACCGTAGCAGCGCGTGGCTCCAACTTCACACCTTTTAATTCCGTTCCTAAAAAGTTTCGGGCGGTGTGACTTATAAAGGGTTTAATCAGCATGGTTATTATTGGGACTCTCGAAATTTGTCAGAGGGGTAAATCGGGAATAGCAATAAAGAGCAAAGTGACGAGAGTCAGCGAGCTTCGGTATTACTAACGAGTTCTCGGGAGGCTGCGCAATGTCGCTCGCGTCTCGACGATCGTACTCGACACGGAATCCTGACAATTTGCAGCGCTCAACTGCGAGTACGGACGAAAATAAATCTCCCGATCGCAAAGCTTCGCGAGGCGTTTTGTTTCTCGAGATAATAGAGCGACTCGCAGGAAAGCTCATGCACGACCATCGATCAAACTGTATCATTGTCAGTCTCAAAAATGTTAAAAAAGTTGAGAACAATTAAGTAAAATAGCCACAAAAATTCAGAGATTGCATATTTCGAAGTCTCTGCAAAATTACAAAAGGAAGAAAAAATGTTGAATAAATTGTGTAAAGTAAGGCAAGCCGATCGATCGAACCGGATCGATCGAATTAGGGCGCGGTGTGCTTTCAAGCCGAATTATTACCATCGTCGTCGCTAAATAAATGTGTTATTTATCGAATACCGAATAAATTTATTACTTTATCGACGTGTTTGAATTCATTAAAATATTTCCGGTTATCTTCTGAAGCAGAAGTGGAAGGGGGCGAAGAGGATGCTCATCATAATAATAGCGGATAAACATGAATTCTCGTGATGGCTAATTCTTATTCGTTCTCATGCGGCGCGGACTTTAAGGTAAACGATCATCGTCATTTACATTCTTCATTTCCATTTTCAGTAACATTAAATCAACTTCACGAATGTGATTTGCGTTCGAAAAATGGAAATCTTTCCGGTTATCGACCAGGTCTCAAACGGAAGAAGCAGCTTGTTAAATTTAATAATAACGCACCATCAAGAATCTTCATAGAATTGACTCTTGTTCGCACTGGTGCGACCCAAGTTTCCGAGTTGCTCTTCGCACAGACTCCGGAACTGCGCTGTTACGTGTCCGAGTGCGCCGCGACTCTGCTTTCGGTCTCTCGGAAAACCGTGATTCACGAGTATTTATACGAACCCTCCCAGAGATAATCTTTTATTTTTCGCCAATTCAACACTGACGCGGATTTCGATGCAACGCGCATCGGTAACCGCGACGACAGAGCCGTGCGGCAAGGTTCGATGCGATTTATTGCGCGCGATACAAACTATGCCGAATCCGATGCGTGTCTCCGGCGAATGAGCGAATCGCGCGGGGTGCGGAAGAGGCGCGGGCGAGGACGGACAAAATCGTCGTCGCCGCGTTGCCGCGAACGAGGGCATTAAGCGATTCGACAATTTCCTCGTAGAATACCTCGAGCACCTCCGTAACTCCGAGCTATGTTTAATTCATGACTGTGATTTACCAGCGTCGCGAATCGGTCCGAATGAGCCTGGCGCGGATCGTGCTCGAATGACCGTCCGATGCGCCGCGAACTCCATCAACATCCATAAAAAAAAGGCGAGGAGTGTCTGCGGCACGAGAAAAAAAATAAAATTATCTTCCAGAATGGAAGAGGTGTCAGCGACGAAGTATACGAGGGTGGAGAGGGGGGAGGAGGAGGAGGGGGGGGGGCGGAGATGTGCAATGTGTACGCATATGGGTGACGATTAAAAAATGCTGAGAAAGAGGGAGATAAGCGTTTCCGGGCGGATACGGCGAGTCGTCCACGACGCTGTTAAAAGTATACGTTTTTTTTTTGTCTCTTTACTTGAATGAAAATCCTCGACGGCCCGCGACCTCGCCGGAACGAAGCTATAAAAAAATTGGACTCGCCGACTCGCCGTGTGAAAAAATAAGCAAACAATATTTGTAGAAATAAAAATAGAGAAAAAAAAAAAACTACCCAAAACGATCGTCGGCACGGAAATCCGGGGTGGTTGCTTCGCTCGAGCGTGAATGATTGAAGCGATAGAGCCGTGATGAAGATCGGAGTGTCAAAGGAAACTCAACATTCTGGTGCTTCGAATTGGAATCTTGGGGAGGTCCGTTGACACGGGATGAGCTCGCTTTGAGGAGCTTCCAGGAGCAAAACAAGGACCCGGAGAGCGTTCCTGCGTTCCAGGAATTATGCAATGTACATCACAGACACATTCCACGTCGAATCGTTATCGTGTTTCGGGCTCCGATCGGGAAACTGAGACTCGGGGTGGTTGCCAAGGAAAAAGTCTTGCCGCTAATGAGGGTTCGAGTTGAATCTCACTGGCGAGGAAGTAGCAGAATCCTACGAGGGAAAAACTCTTTATAGCCTTGATCCTCGTCGGTGCAGACAACGAGCACGACGAAGTCTCTCGTTGTCATCGTCGTGGGTGGTTGCGCTTGCGCTGGCCGCGGCCAGCGATAGATCGACCGGCGAAAAGGTCCGCCAATCCGGCACACAACGCGCGGTGTGTTAACCCGCTGGTAAGCCCGTACGATACCTCAGCGAACGAGACAAAAGCTCCGAGTGGAAAACGTTGCGGACGATGTATACGCGACGTTCCTCCCCTCCATTTACTCTCCCGGCCAATTGTACGTGGCTAGAAAAAATATGAAAACAAGGATTCACGATATAAGAAACAACCTTCTATGTTCCTAAATTAAACAATTTTTTTTTTTAGGTCATCGAAAACCGTTCGATACAAATAAATAAAAACTCATCGCGGAGGAAAAATGTTTTCACGGTAAAAACATTTTTTGATATTCTTAAGGCAGGTTGAAAAATGTATTACAGTTTTTGTTACCGACTGAGTCTTATTATATCAAGTTGAATGATTATTTTCAAACAAAAACAGGTGTCCCATTTAATAGAAAAAAAAATTCCAAGATGCAGCAATCTTTTATTGTACTTTGTGCGTCTCACAGCGAGCGGGGAGTAGTTTGGGAAGCTCCAGAAGTCGCGTGTCGGCGGGAAAGTAGAAAGAGTCGGTACAGGGCAGACGAGCCGAGTATCGACGAGATATCGTGTGTGAAATGGCAATCAGAGAAGCACCGATCTCCATCATAGAGAATTCATGTGTGGAATATATTATGGAAAAAGTGGCTGTTATCGAGGAGTAAATATACATAAATAATCGATGGAAAATTGTATATATTTTGAATGTTCGCGTGCTCGCATGTCTACTCGATTTCCGTCGGGAGAGGAGAGGGAGCCGGTCGTACGAATGCGCCAGGTTTTCAAGCTCAGCGCAGAGGCGTAACAGAGGAACGGCAGTGGCTAGGAGAATCCTATCCGCGGCGCATTCGCGGGGACGCCGCTCGAGACTCGACGCCCGGCGTCTCCGTCATCGCCAGTGTTTTGGACGATGCCGCCGTGAACGGCCACGGCAGCTCGCGCCTTTCCATCCACCGTTGTACCGCTGTCTTCTCCTAAGTTTACCCAGTAAAACGATTCTCTCGCGCTTTTTTCCAAACTTCGCACACGTGTTTATGTACATATTTTCATAATTATTTATTTATTTATTTACTTCGAGCAATTAAAATTTCGTGCTTCGATTTAATGTTGATTATTTTGTAAAAAAAAAAAAAAAAAAAAAAAAAAAAGATAATAGAAAAATTATCTTCCAAGGAGAGAGTACTCGGAAAGGACACGGTGGCCAGTAAATGATCCAGTGATTATATCGAGCTGGGCGTATGTCCGGGGAAGGTACGATTTTTCAATTTACCATCTTGCCAGGTATTTTCAAAGAATATTTTTATTTTTCTTTAGTTTTGGAGAGAAATAAATTGGTGACTCCGTGTTGCGAGGCGTTTCGGTAATACGGAGTAGCGAAATTTTCGTCCATCGATCGTTCGCCTCTTAGGTTTTTGATTAATTGCCGGCACGCTGTCGGATCCCGACGCTTCGTTATGGTTTCGTCTACGGTAAGCACTCGGGGTTAACGTCGAGGGTGCGAGTCGGCCTTCCGATACGCGAAAGCGACGGAACAGCGGCGGGGAAGAAGGAACACACCCTCGCTCCCGCATGTTCGCGACCATTCGCTGAAATCCTCGACGTTTCGTTGAACGATTTTTTTCTTCTTTAAAAAAAAAAAAAAAAAAAAAAAAAGCTGCAGCAGTAGGAGACAAAATTCCTCGGTTGGAAAATTTTTCTGACCAGTAGAAAAGAGATAAGAAATTGTCGGTTTGCTTCGTTAAAAAAGTATATTTTTCAGCGATAAGGAAAAACTGTTCGTCAATTATGGAATGAATTAACGACGACACGCGTGAAACTTGGTCGGATCGCTGGTCACGTTTCACCTGCCGATCCATTCCTTTCCTCCGACAAGAGATAAGAACTGAACGGTGCACATATCGTATTGCAAAAAAGAATGCCGGAAGTACATTCCCGCATGGAAACAAAACGCTTTAAATAGAGGTAACCGTTAGGATTTACCTAAGTGTGCCTCGCGCGAAACGTTGCTGTTGAATCGTTAAAAGGCACCGTTCGTTCGGTTTCGCCAAGCCGCGAATTACTCGTGAGAGCGCTTGCTACAATCCACAATCGGGAAACTCGATTTCCGGTTTGCGTATTATCGGAGTCGAGACCAGAAACAGTTCCGCGTTTCTTTAAAAATCGATGAGGACATGAAAAAAAAAAAAAAATGAAGTTCCAAAATGTTTGAACCTATGAAAAATTCGAGATATTCGGAGACATGTAAATATAATGCGGAAGTAACTACGGCGAGGCTTTGGTTAATTGCATCAAAATGTAACGTAATTCTGGCCTAAAGTCCCGAGACGGGACTATAATCAGCTGATGAATCTATGAATTATTCAAATCGCCGAACAAACCGAGCGCAAGAGAGACGGAGTTATCGAAATAACATTTTTCCAATAAGACTGATTTATTAATTGGACATAATAATCGATGTCTCGACAAGCAAAATTCTTCGCGTTTTTATCAACTGGGTCACGATCTTTACAGATCCTTGAAAATACGATTGGCAAACAAACAAAATTTTATGAAATTATTCATGGTTCGTAGTTGAATAATAATAACAGTGATAAATCGGTCTCGTTTGTTGCAATTAAAGTGCGGAAGCGGATTCGAAAAAAGAGTCGGGTTACGCTGTAAAAAAAAAACGAAAAATCTAAAAAAAAAAAAAAACAAGAAAAATAGTCACAATCAGGTAAAAATTGCTGTGAGTCGTCGGACCATGAAAGTCCAATTCTAAAAACTCCAAGTGCGTTGCGCAACGTTAAATTACTGGGTAAGTCCGTCGCAACCGATATGCAACGTTGTTTTTTTAATCATCTAATGCAGTAACGCCAAGCTTATCATGTAATGCGATACGTCCCGACGATTCTTCATCACTGGCTCGATTAATGTCATTCGCAAACCCACAGTTACGATATGTCCATACGCCGGTAATCAACGAGGAGAGTGAATCACAAGCGGATCTGTCTCGTTATCCGTACCTTCATGGAATTAATGCCATTCATAAATGACCGAGAAAATATCTGCATCTGCAAAAATTCACTTTGGCAACTAATAGCGCCTAAATTATCGGTTTAAGACAAAAAAGTGTAAGGACTTTTTTGTTTGTTTCCTGCTTCTTCACCACCGCATTCTCTCGTGTTTTTTTTTTTTTTTTTTCAATTTTCGAGCTAGTTTTTACGAATTTAATATTTTGGCACGCTGCCACGGGTTAAATAACAAGCGAAGAGAAAAAGTCTTCGGACCTTTATTTTCTACTCTCAATTCTACACCAACGCGTATTGTCAAATTTTTTTTTTCCAATTTTTTGTTGATGCGAATACTTTCATGGTCATATTTATAATAATTATCGTCAAACGCGGTGACGAGTTGTTTGACCCAAACTGTATAGAAATATGGATGAAGATTGGAAAAAAATTTTAAAAAATGTAACGCGATCGACAGGTCGCTCGCGTGACCCGCTCATGGATTGTAACATTTGTACGATAAAAGTGCAAGCCCGAGCTCTTGAGCGGCTAACACACGAGTGATCGATCGGGGGCGAGCTTAATTGCCAAGTCGCGTCGCTACAATGTGACCATGATATAGCACTGAAAGAGACTCGATCGGTAGAGGCGTGGACATTTCCGTACGGCAAACGTACTCGACGACAAGTGCAATTTGCTTGTCCGCAAGCGATCTAAATTGTTTGAACGGGGCACGTGAGAATTTTTCAGTAGGCGTGAAACGCTATTCGTTTACCAGAAAGCGATCGAGCGCAAAGAAAAACCAACTCGGAACTCGAGAATCGCGGCTAAACGCGAGGCCATTCTGTTACCGATCTCCGCTTCTCCCAATTAAATTCAAGGTGTTTGGAGCACTCCAGCCTCCTCGCGCTAGTCCATTTTTTTTCGTGGGGATAAACAATAGATAGGATTTTTATTATAGCGTAAGTACCTGAAAAAGAAAGAAACGAAAAGTAAAAAATATTGAATTATTTGAGAAGGTAAATATTTTTGTAGCATTGCAAAAATAAATATTAATTCACACTGTTTCCTCGAATTTCTTTTACCCCAGATATTTCATAGTTTCCTCGATATAAAAATACATGTGTCCAATCGGAGTACTCGACGGGTTTGAAATAAAAATTCTTTCGTTTGTTCACAGTCCGTTATGAGTACCGGAGGAAGCACGTTCACAGGGACAAGATGACGCCACGACGTCACGTCCTGGCAGGACTACGGAGGACGATTATCGCGGCGGGTGTGCTCGCGCTCATCATTCTCGCGCTATCCAGCCAGGACAGTGGGAACAGCGTTCAGCAAACGGTACCGTCGGAGGTGAGTCCGCGCATTTTTTTTTCAATTCAAATTAATATTTTTTTTTAAATCAAGGAAAACAATCCCGTTCGATCGTTAGTCGTGGAAAAGTCGTCGAACTGTATCGGCGACTCTCGCGAAAACAAACGGTAACGGATGAGGAAATGAGAAAATACTTGAAGCGCATCAGGTTGCTGGTTGTCGGACGAGAGAGGAATAAAAGCCGCGTCGAGGGCTCGTCGTGGTCGGTGAAGAAAAAATGCCAGACCCAATTATTTCACGAGCAGCGGCTCTAGTTTCAGCAGATCGAGAAAATACATTAATTGCTGGGTGCACAAATCGAGTACGATAGAACACCGTTTGCTGGCTAACGTACGGCAAGGACCGTAGCCGATTAGAGAAATTTTCGAATAATACGAAAAACGAAAGATTGCGTAATACCGAGGTAAAAAAAAAACGCTTTGAATTTTTCTGCCTGTTATTAATGAGGCTACCATTGAGAAAACTACACGACGATCCACCACGAAGTGAGACATGTGATGGCCTTATTGCCCCCGCGTAAAGGCCATACGTTCGCACTTCTCATTTTGTGGACGTAAAATTCCGAGATTTTCACGATCCTACCGCAGCCCGTACCCAGCATCGAAACTTCCTCAACGCTCTCTTCGATCGTAAACCGATAGTAAAGGCGGCACACTGGCTCATTTATCGACGTAACCCTCGTTCGGCTCGCGGCGAGGGCTCGAGATGAAACCTGCTGTCGAAGCATGAAAATCAATGAAGAAATAAGAAAAATAAAATCCAAGATTCCTAGATGCACGGGAGAACTATGGTATTAGCCGGTTATGAGAGAGGAGTTCCGGAGGGAACAATTGAATTCCCGGATAAATATTGGATTCGATAGCTGGCCTATATATCGGGGTCGAATAAAAATGCCAGAAATTCCAGAGATGGTTTCATACGTGCCAGTAGCCAGCAACCCTTTTTCTCTTACACCGATCGATCGTATATATATATATTTATTTTTATGAATATCTAATATCCGACTCTGAAGCACGGAAGATTAATAAAACGTCGATGGGCAACGAACTTTGCATACTCCGTTGCAAACATCAATGGCTCCGTACACTAATAACTCCATATAGATCTCTAATCGAAATAACTGATCAACTGATTCGAATAATTGAGGGAAAAACTCTGGCCGTGAGCGAAAAATACACGGTACGGTAAAGAAATTTGGATAGAACAGTGGTCGCGTTACGCGAGTCACTAATTAAATTTTCGCACATCATCAGTAGTGACTTTGTCGCGGGTTGAGTTTCGAAATGCGAGCGGAATTTTTTAACACCAGAAATAACCAGTTGCAATGGAGTGTGCAATTACGTGAGTGCAGTTTCACCGCCACCCGGTTCTTTTAATTTTACCGGATGTACCGCTCCTCGGGTGGCTCGCATTAATTTGACAAATTCGTCGAATTATTCTCCGAGAATAATTGAATTTATATGTTATCGAGAAAAAACAAAACATCTGCAAACTGATTGGTCTAAAAGCTCCTTATCGTTCAAGAATCGTAGTAGTTATTTTGGGTTTCGTCTTGATCTTTGCTAATACACCCGGTTTTTTTTTTAATCTGTAACTGATAAATCATGGGAACGAAGTAGCTCTTCGGTTACAACGATAAAAGCAAAGACACGACCGATCATGATAGCTGCTCGCGAGCACTTGGGGCTACGGCTTTTCTTTCCTTACGTCGCCCTGGCTACCGAACAATGGTTTTACTCGATGAAAGGGAGGGTGACGAGTGCTTGCCAAATTCACGGGTCATTGTCGACGAAACTGGTGGGACGATATCGTCCCCTTTTTCCTCTCTTTCTTCTCTCCCCGGGCGTATTTCACGAGGATGAAAAGTTTTCCTGCGAGAGCTCGAAACGTTGCATGGACGAAGCTATAAAATATGAAGAGCTTTTTTGGGACAGGAGGCCGAGCGTGCACCCTGATAAGCAAACTCTCTTCGCCCCCTCGCTTGTCGTCGCTCGAGGCTGTTCGACGATTCTCCACAGTTCTGCAGTCAAGTTCACTCTCGCACAGACATTAAAAGAACTTTGCTCGACGGAACAGCCTAAAAACAACAAAGTATGTGCGAAGAAGAAAACAAACACGCTTCTGAATCCACGCCATGAAGCTCGCGTGCGAGTTCTTTATCTCGCAAATTTTTCAGCCCCGAACGTTTCTTCTATCGCAAAGTTAAAAGATCGTTTCTTTTCTAACAAAAAAAAAAAGCAGTTTCCAGAATAAAATAAAGAAAAAAAATATTTTGTAAAGTAAAAAAAGCCCAACAAATAGATGCTTGCGAAGAAGAAATATTTTGTTGATTTCCGAGATCTCCGAGCTTTCTTGCGATTCTCAACGCGACCCCGAGTGTAAAAAAACAGCGAACGTCGGAACCCTTCGTTGAGCTGAGGTCGCGTATTCTTTCACCGTATAAGTTGAATACCGTTACCGTACTTGAGGGCACGTGTACATCGGAGCCCATAAAATATTTAAAAAAAACCTTCGGAGAGTGGGGACCGTCGCGTGTCGTGTAACCATTGACACGAGCGGTGCTGCACCGACCCTCGGGTCGCGCACGAGACTCCGTTTGCTCCGCATTCCCCGTGGAATCGACACGGCTATGTGCGGAAACGCGAGAGGGTCTCTCGCGTTTTTCGCCATAGCGGAACACGAAGCGTCCAGAAACGCAAGGGGTGTTTTGCTTATAGTCACGAATGACAGAAGCTAGAGTTCTCAGTCGTGATGCGCGGACTTGCACCGGCAGCAGTCGTGGCTGTGGAAGCACCGGTTGAGTCTAGAAACGAGGCGAACCCTGGCAGACTTCCAGACGCATTGCGGCAGGTGGCTTCCCAGCCGTTGAATATGGCCCCTTTAACCGTTACCATTCGCGCACATGTGAATGTGCAAAAAGAATCGAAGTCCGGGAACGCTCGTCACAGATCTGAGCTGTGCTTGTGGCGGGAACGAAGTTGTCGGATCCGTGGCTGAAAAATAAAATTCATAGGATTGAGTAATAAAGAATTGATGTGACAAAACGAAAGACCTCGCGAGACGAATGAGAAAGGTGGGGAAAAACGTGGCGAAGAAACACGCGCTCGTTTCCGCGAAGGTGTTCAGGTTTCACCGGTTGGAATTGCCGCACGAAGCTCTGCTCCATCGACTCCATCGTCTTCATACGCGAGGCAATTTGCGGAAGATGTGGGTCGATCGATCTCCATGCCGGTTGGGGAGATCGATAGATCCAAATCAACCTTGCTCCGCTACCGGAAGCCAAGTACACACGCGACAAGCTTCCCTCGATCTGATAGCTTTATCAAGGACCAGTCATATATCGGATGGGAGAAAATGAATGTGAATGAAAAAAAAAAAAAAAAAACTGAGTAGTAACTTCCACCGGCTCTACCCTCTCGGGGTCGGAGGTAAAGAGATTGATAAACATCGCTACCGGAAGTGACTGCATTGGTGTCGCAGCGGCAGAGCAGTCGCGAGATCTTGCCTGAGACAAGGGGCAAATGGTTTTTTCCGCTGACCGGGACTACTTCGCAGTCGTTCGGTGGATTAATGGACTTGGGGAGCGCTCGTACGGGAATTACTCGCGGGTTCATTTCTTCCTTTTTTTTTTTTCTTCTTCTTTAACTTTCGGTGATTCGAATGGCCTGGTTAATTCGCTCACAGAAGATTCTGTAACGGGAAACGTATCGGAGTTACGTTGAAATGTCGGAAAAATACGGACCTGTGGGAATTTCTGGGTGGCGTTGGAAAACTCGTTGTACGAATAAAATTGAAGTTGCGACGGCGAGAGAGTCGAAGTGCCGGGAGGTAACCAGCTGAGATATCTCGGCCAGATTTTCTCCTTCGTACAGTCACGCGTGGCGTTTTGTGCAACTCTCTCTGTCTCTCGAGACACGATTCCAGTCTTGTGAGCGGAACGTGCATATCCTATATATAATGTATACATGAATGGATGTGTATATAGACATGTGTCTATCTATATGGTGTTTATGTTGTGAATGTACGCGAACGCTCTCTACGATTTCCCACGTTGCCCGACCATGAGATATACCAACGACAGCGGTTTTATCATTAAAGGTACCAGATGTAAGCATCGCAGCTGTTGCGAAACTGTATTCGCGTGAACTCTCTCACGAGCGGCAAAATAGAAAAAAAATAGAAAAAAAAATTGATTGAACAATTAAATGGAAATTTTCTTAAATTGTATCCAAATGAGTTGCGACGGAAAAACACTGAAATGCAAAATAAACCGCTTCGAGTACTCCGAGTTTGAATTTAATCAAGACTCGACTTAGTCGATTTTTACAATTTTTTTTCAAACTCGTCTCTCGATCTTTACCGGGTTTTTGACGCGACTTCGCTCTCTCGTCTCTATCGATCGAAAGTAGTCACGTTTTTCTTCGTTTCTACTATGCGTTTAAACGCGATAAAACTCAACATCGTGACTAAATACACCCGGCACGAATAATCGATACCTACGAACTATTTTATTTTCATTTTCCCAAACAAATTATTGTTCATTTCTACATGAAAAAATTAACTCGCTAAATCCGTGGGAAGTATTATCCATTTATCCTTTATACTTTATACTTTTATAATTTTGCGTTGAAAATTATATAAACTAAGTGAGCTATGTAAAGTGTATGAAACATGTAAATTATATATATTACATAAATTGTATAAATTACGAGAGAATTTTCCCTCGCGTATCTTTGCATATGGTAAAAATACAGGAAAGTCTATTTTCTAAGGAATGCCATCGCGTATTCCCTGGTGCAAAGATTAGACAAGAGACCCTCGTCAGGATAATGGAAAAGGGACGAAAATCCGGATTTATCCAAAGGTTTTCCGCCCCTCGGTAGTAATGATCTTGGCTAGTAGTAATACAGCTTTGGCGAAGCCATCTGCTTTCCAGATACGTCGCGTTTCGTACAACTTCCTTCAGTCAATTTATCGTAAAAATTTAATTTTCGTTATTTCCACTGTGCAAATGTCGAACACGCGACTGGTGAATTTTTTTGTTCCACGGCTGCTGAATTTTTTATACGCAAAGATTATACCCGATTCGAAGCGTTAACGAGTTCCTTGACCTGTGCGCGGCTGAAACGCGAATCGATCGACGATTTGCGCTAAGCGGTGACGTTCAAAAAACATTTCTCCGTCGCGTTCCAGACTCCGGCCAGACAAAAAATTATCGAAACCCACAGGAGGGGGGAGACAGAGAAAGCTTCGATAAATTCAAAATAAATGATAACGTTATTTTTTTTTTAAACCAACGATCGAGAGTGCAACGCACGAAAGCGAGTAAGCGGATGGCTCAGTTCACTCGTGCGTGTGTACGGATTTCATGCAGTTGCGATTACGTGAGCGACGCACACACGCGAGTGATTAAGTGTCACCGCGTGGCTGCTGCTTGACCTTAACCTTCCCCAACAAGCCAAACAGTGAGAATTCACGTTGACCCTTTATTATCCGCACGTTTGTGTCAACTTAGATTTTTGGAGCAAACGTTGTCAAACGGTTGAGAGACTGGCTGACTGATGTGACGCTGCCAATCGATCGGAAGGTAGAAATATTAAAACACCAAGAACGATGAAAGAGCGATAGTTTTCCAACTGTGTCAATGCTTGCTGGGGCTTTGGAGACGTTAAAAAAAATTGATGCAACGTAAATCAGCTTTGATTTCGTGTCGAAAGATTAAAATTACTAATTATTCTGGCCGAGATATCGATTCGCCACATGCATAGCGTGACCGAAGGCTAAACGTTGCATTCGATGTACATAAGTTCTACGATTCGCGTCACGCGATATTCATTGTAAAAAAATAAAAATAAAATTAACACTCGATCTGCCTATTTGCCGCTGGAACAGACCTGTGATATTTTTTAATGCTCACAAGTTGGCTAAAAACCACGTGAAATAAAAAAAAAAAAATACAACACATTACCAACGGAAACGCGATTTTTTTAAAGTCCTTCCGATTCAACCGGATTAATAGTCGCGTCAAAGAAGAAATAAAATGAAAATATATGCCAATGTCGGAAAACCCCGAGAAGCTGAGCGTCAGCAAAGAGAGTTGATAATAATCCGTGTGGACACGATACACTGTGGATTAAACGCGGTTCCCTCCCTCCCACTATTGTCTATTCGATTGACATTGCAATTATCGTCGATGCGATATGAATATGTAGATTTCCCAGGTGCCGAGGGACCGAACCACGCATCGCTGGACGAAACGATCCAGCGGAGCAGAAAGGACGAGAAAAAGAAATAAATAAAAAAAACCCGGAGGGACGTCTATATACCCTGTTCCCGTTGCAGCGGCGTCGGCTGCGGCAGTGGGACAGAGTATATGGCCCCCCGCGTGGCCCACATTCGCTTGGCAAAGCGGACCGTAGAAAATCAATAAACGGAAGGCACGGGCGTCACTTCTCCATTTTGCAATCCTTTTGGATTTGTCAAATTTTTCCACATCCTCCTTTGTCCACGGAAATGCGATCGTGTAGTCCAATTGGTCTTCTAGATCCGTCAAGATTGGAGTATCTTCATCTGTAAATTAAATCGTTAGCTCGGATGATCGTCAAATCAATTTTTCCTCCTGATCAATGACGAAGCGTTGCGGCGCACCGTGACGATTAAAACGCGAGAAGAATCGCAGCGGGAAGCGAACGAGAATCGATTGCGTCGGAGCCTATATCGGTGGTTCTTGGAGGATAATGCGAACGACCTCGGTGCGACCTGTACGGCGCAATAAGAGCCTATGAGTCGAGTTTTTAATGCATGTAGCGCGGCCGTTTACGTGCCCCTTGGCTGAGTCCCCTGTGCCACCCACCACGGTACCTGCACACCGACTCCACCGCTGGATAACTCGAGTTAGAATCTCCTGTCCGTGCATTTATCCTATACGAGATGGACGGACAGATATATAGAGAATAGTCGGTTAAGCCGAGCACAGCGTATATCCGCACGGCGAACAACCATGGACGAACCAGCGTCACGTAGGCACCGCGTGGTACGACCGTGCACTTGCCGCAAGAAAATCGACCCGGCAATAAAAAAATATTACAAACTACCCGGTACGAGCCGCTCGATCGCCGATTCATTTTATTTTTCGTACCAATATAAATTGCTTTTATCTAATCCACGGTACGAAAAAGAATTTGTGATCGCGAACTTTATTCTTTAAGTACAAACTATAATAACGAACGCGGTCGGATTTTATGATTATTCGACACAAGTTTTCGCTTGGTAAAGTTAGCGTTCTCGAAAAAGTTTCAATCTGAAAATTGGTTTTGGCGAAGCCGCGGTACAGACTATAAATTATGACGTGAAACTTTACGTCTTAAGTGCGAGCTATGATTACTAATCCGGAAAAATTAAAAAATTTATTTATGTTTGATTTTTTACACACACGCCAAGATGTGTACAACTTTTTCAAAGTTCGATAAAATTGTCAATAAATCCATTGCACACGAGACACTCCAGGGTGTCCGCCTGTTTTTTTTTAAAGCCTATACAGATTCATCAACTTCGACGGTTCACCTGATACGGTATGAACAGTGACTGAGTGCAGTCCTATTTGCGGAACGGGGTTGCCTCGGTATTTGTTCTCTAAACCGAGAATGGAATGAGGACAGCCGCGACGTTTGGATATGTAACTCCGATTTGAGGCATTGCTGAACCGTGTCGTAGAATCTCGCGTTTCAATATTTCCTCTGTCTCTTGTCAACACATTTGAATCGTGCAGTCGAAATACTCGAAACAGAGCCGACTCACGTTTGATGAATATTTCCGTACGAAACAAAAAAAATCATTATCTTTGTTCGATATCGGACATGCTATAGGAACGCGATAAAAAAAAAGCACATGGGAGGGTCGGGCCGAAAAAAAAAGTGCTGTTCTGTCTATCTGACAAAAAGCACCGGTGTCGAGTGCCATGTGCTTGTAATTTCAATAGCGAGATAGGCTAAGGCTCTCCAATGCGGAGAGTCACTCGAACCGCTTTTTTTCCTCTCTTCTCGAGCTCGAAAGAGGAAGAGGAAGCGACGGGACAAGTAAGAGCAAGCTACAGTGTGTATATCTGTGACTCTCCCGGGTTGTCGAGATGCGTCGCACGAACCAGCGTATATGCACGAATCGCACGAACGTCGTCGATGTTTTGACTTCGTTGCGTCAACCGGTCATTACTCGGACGGTGTCCACGTATACGGGACATCCTGTTTCCTCGACGAATTGAAATTTCTCTGAAAGCATACACATTGAAACTTGAGCAACATTTTTTCTAAATCTTTTTAAAAAGTCACAGTCAAATTCACCGTCCAACTTAAAAGCTAAAAGGATCATTCAACAATTACTCGTAAAGTAAAATGAACAGCTCGTGTGAAACGGAAGGCCCCATGGTCACGAATAGAGTCCGAGTACGCTGCAATATACGCGAATTGGCACGAATTAGAATGCCCGGAACATAAATTATACCCACCCACATGACGTTAACAACGAAGGCGAGTCGAATTCGTCTAGTGATTACTCAGGGTTAATTGCGACGAAATTAAAGAATTAGAACGTCCTTGGAAACGCAACCATATTTGCATAAGTCATTCGACCTGACGAGTTAATGTGTTTGCGGTCTCGCAATGGTGTATTTTTTGTTTTTGTTTTCAGGAAGAGTCAGGACTTACGCAAGAAGAAAGAATGATGGAGCAGAGTACTTCGGCCGAGACGGAGGCGCGTTTATCGGCGAGACGAAAGTATCTGACCGAGAAGTGCGCCCAGGAGGGACTCGATCGTCCCGGAAACGATTCCCTTCACCGACCAAACGCCTGGGAGTTTCTCGTCAACAGGGAACACCATTTGATCTGGTGTAACGTATTCAAAGCCGCTTCCACATCGTGGATGTACAATTTCAATTTACTCGCCGGGTAAGCATCGACTCTGTGTGTCACGCTGTGTGTGTCACATTGCGTGCATATATATATACACATGTATGTGTATATATGCATACACGTGGTACACTATACACGAGCTGGTAAATAATCCCTGGAGCGTCCTTGACCTCGTGCCAGTGGCATGAGCGTCAAACGACCAGCAATTGGCAACGTTTTCACTGCAATAATAACGAGCTCTTCTCCCTTGTTATGCATTTTATTATGTGCCCGTTTGTAATACACGCTTCTCGATGCAGTTACAGTCCCCAGTTTCTAAAAGCCTCGAAGGCCGTCCCGGTGTCGCTCGCCAGACAAAGATATCCGAGGCCCACTGCCGAAGAGCTCGTCAGATACTTGAACGACAGCGTGAGCTTTCTCATTGTGAGACACCCCTTCGAGAGGCTTCTCAGCGCATACAGAGACAAACTCGAGCAGAGCTTGCCTCACACTTTCCATAGTAAACTTGGAACGCATATAGTGTCACAGTACAGACGTAAGGTTGGTGTATTGACTTTACTGTCGATAAATCAAAATTTTCATGGATGATCGTTTCGCGACCATTGTATTCGGTACCTTGGTTATTTTGCCCTGTTTTTATGTAGGGAAGAGCGGGGGGGAAATGGGTCGGTGTGATAAAACGGAACAGAAGATCAAACTGCATCGATGGGACAAAATTGTGCCTCTAAAAGTTACGGGAAGATCCCGCTGTGAACCGTGTTCTGTTTCGCCTTACCGACCAGTTTTCCCCTGCATATTGAAAGCTTCTCTGATTAGCAAATTTTTTATATGTCTTTACCTAAACCTAACGAATATTCTATTCTATCTGATACTTTGGTGATGAAAAAATACTTCCGCTTAGAATATTTTTAGAACCTGTTTCTCATAATACTTTCTAGGGTTTTTATTTGTATTTTAGAATTTTTTTCTTTCGATTTGTTTCGTCCACACTGAATCTGAATTTTTGATCGTTACTAAAAACCCATTGTATCAACTGTGTTAACAGGATCCGAAGAAGGGAATACGACAGGGTCCGAGATATCCTTCGTTCGAAGAATTCGTGAGATGGTTGCTCTGCGAGTGGCGCGCGGGAAACGAGTTGGATATGCACTGGACGCCAGTTGTCAATTTTTGTACACCATGTCAGGTCCGTTTCGACGTAATCGCCAAGTTCGAGACGCTTCACGTGAGTATAGACGGAATATTAAAAAATAACAGTGAAAATGTATGTTCGAGTCAGTCGCGCCGGCGGAATCAACTATACAATTCTGGTACGGTCGCATTTAGTTTTGAAAGTTGTGGCGCGTACAGAGCAGTTGTCTATACCGATCAGTTTAACACCGGCTCAACGTCAACCGTCTAGATTGCCTACGGCGAATTCACCTTAGCCAACTTGGAGCGTACCGGAAATGGCTTCGGCCGTGAAGGAATTTCCAATGACCCAATTCCGCACGATCTACCACGGAGAATCCAGACAAGTATAACGCTCCCGTACGAAGAGCGTTTCGGTTATATCGTCGTTGTGCTTTACTACTTTTCAGGATTAGGTCAGAAGCGTGGCAAGATGTCAAGCGAAAGTTGAATTGACTTTGACGCCCGAGAGTCTTCTCTTATGCAATCGAATGAAATTTAGTCACAGCTCGAACCGTAAACTTTGCAAGCGCTAACACGAGTTAAAACTCGAACACTTCTCGCGGCCCATGTCGATAAATTTATCCTACTCAACAACTTCCGGGTGTCCCGTTAATAATTACATTGTAATAGCTTTAATACAGTGAAACTTTCAAGTGAACCGAATTAATGTTTATCCATGAATATTGATCTTATTTTCAGGACGACCAGAATTATCTGATAAAACACGCTCATGTGGGTCACATTATCAAGCCCGAATGGAAGAATCCGACTCGGGGAGTTCAAACTAAAGACGTCATCAAAACTTACTTCGCTCAACTGACCAAGAGTCAGATCGACGATCTTTACGAGATGTTCAGGTAAGTTTTTATTTCTACTTTCTAATTCTAGCGAAGAGTGGTCAAGGACGGAATTTCATGGCTTTCAAGAGTTTCTTATTTTCGATCATGATTCTATAGCGATTCAACTCGGACACTCGAAATGATTTATCACAAATATAATTTATCGTGATTAAACAATCATCGAGGTTCCGTGCCGACCAGAACGCGCTTTACTTCTTAGCGTCGTCCCCGTTTTGCTCGACTATTCTCAGTATACCTCTATAACGAACAATAATTTACGCCTACTGTTTGTTTGTTACAGATACGACTTCGTGCTATTCGGCTATTTGCCAGACGATTATGTGGCTATCGGCAGCGATGAAGTAACTCCACTAGTGTGTAGAAAATAATACGCGAGTGTAGACTTTTGCGCTCATTCTCGGCAATCATTAGTCTTTTTTGTATATTGAACAAACGAAAAAAAAAAAAACAAAAACAAAACAAAGGACAGTAACGAGAACAACGAAAAATCGTAGATACATTTTTAACAAGCGCATTGATAATAAATGCGTGACCGAGACCTATTCCAATTGCGCTTATACCAAGATGCACGCATTGATATCGCGTGGCCTATAGTGCATCGAGTTAAACGACAATTATCGAGAGGGATGTGCGAAATGTGTGTACATCATTTATAGCAACGCCGAAGCTTTCCCTCTATTCACAACAAAACAATTAAATTGAAAAATAAAAATACAAAACAAAGACGAATGGTTCGTGATCTCCGAGAGATTTTATACTCTGACGTTCATACGACGATTCGTAGGTGTAATTTTTAAGTAGTTAGGTGAATTAATTGCTACGATCGCGTTTTAACGAGATGGAAAGGAGAAGAAAAAAGAAACGCGAATGCTTTGTCGCATCTCGCTGATTATAGAAAGAGTTGCTCTAGTGATTGTTGTTACAGTTCTTTCCATTGTGTATGAAAATTTTTCTTTCATTATTTTGCCCACCAAACATCGCGATGATCGCGTTCCAATATATTAAAGTGTATAACTATTATAAACTCGTGAAAAAAACATTCTGTGTAACCTATTTTCGTTCGCAGCTTTAATACCAATTAACAATTGACTGCGTTGTTTCAGTTTAGTTTTAGTTTCAGTTTCTTTTCATCTTTTTGTTCTGTTCTTCTCCAATATAATCGCGAGCTCGACCAAAGGCCTCGAATATAATTATTTCTAATATAGATTATTTCTGATAACTCAGTCAATCATCGATACGTTGAATAAAGTTGTTATTAGGTTGTAAATATGTAAATGTAAAATAATCATTTCAAAATATATATGTTTTACAATTAGAACAAATTTAATCATTGCTGTTGTTTAATTAATTGTTAGAGGTTGAATCGCTTTCTACTCATCAAATGCATACTACATTTTAAACCCTTTATTAATCATAGAAACCAAACCCAAAACCAAAACGGACCTAAGACTTGAAGTGCAGGCCACACGTTGCTAAAAGTAGGGAGCTAGATAGACTTATAAAGGGTTAAAGTTGTATATACAAACTCTAACGCATCTTATTTTGTTCCTTGATCAATGCTCTATAAGTTCATGATCTAGATATTTAGTAGTATTTCCGTGCAAAAAGGATAACCATTTGTTTATCCATCATACACCTACTTCAAAATTAGCACAAGTGTCTCAGTATCTTTGTGAATCTACTGCAATTCATATTTTTCTATGTCAAGTAATAACAACGATAAAAATATAACCTTGCTTTGATTAATGTGAAGTAATCCACCGCCATAACATTTACGATTAAGATTTAATGAAAAGTTGACTGACCTATTTGACGTATTCCTCAATACTACTCCTACTATCCACTTGTCATCAGTAACTTTTTGCCAGACTTCATCAGTCTCCAGTGGCTGCGAAGCTATGCACGTTCTTTTACGTCTCTTCTTTATCACTGGTTCGCCAGTGACTTGGTACAGCTGTTGAAAATAATGTGAGTCTTTAAGCACGCAATAATTTAGATTATCATAAATGCTTGCCAAGTTTATTTGTCAATGATATATAAATTTACGTCGCTGTCAGTGTCGGAGCCGCTGCTTTGACCACAAGTAGCTTTGACGTGTAACTTTCTGACTACACGTTCTGCTAGGGCTTTAACCTCTTCCACGTTACTCCGTGCTTTCTCTACTCGGTCTAGAACGTCGTGTCTCTGTTTCAACAAATGTTCCTCAACCGGATTGTGATTAGAGACACTATCAATTATTTCGACTTCATCGTCGCTTAGTCCAAAAAAATCTTCATCGGATAGAGCCATTTTCATTGAGTGTTGCGATCACTGAAAGAAGCGACACGACACAAATTACTTCAAACAATAATTATTTAAAATTATTGTTCGTCAAACTAGATGGTCAATTTACATAAAGAACAAAACAACGGCGTAGACAGCTCAGAAAATGATGAATATCTTACCGGTTCATATTTAGATGAAACGCAACTTTCACCACACAAGGTGTGCGTGGATATAACACTACACGCTGCACGATATCTTCATTTTCCAATATAGATTAATGCCGCTATCCGAAGTTTTAGTCTACGTCGCGATATGTTGTTGACAAACGGGCGTTCAAAATGAATCGGCTATTATAGAGTCCCAGCCGGCGAACCGCCTAAGCGCAGGCAGTACCGACACTAAGTCGCGGACGCCATTGCAACAGTAGGGCGCATTTTAATGTGTCACATTCCTTTCAATTTTGTGACATCGTTGCTATAGCAACGACTCCGGAAGCGAGCTGTCGTTGTTTGTATACATTCTTATACAAAGAACCGTGCTTGAAAAAGCGTTGTGTCGAAACATCTCTGTATACTATTCGTAAAGCGCTTCAAGTGCTAAGCGGAGCGTTTTTCTATATATACAATATTCAAGATATCGAGTTAAAACCTCTGCCATGAGTTTTGAAAGTCAAATTTCCCAACAGAATACATTATCGAAAAAATACTAAAAAAAATTTTTTATGAGAAAATATTTTCGTAAACCGTCCGGTGAACTAACCAACCGAAATTTCGGTTGATGAATGAATCTTGATCTTGATCCAGATCGTTATTTGAAAAGGGTGCTTTATTTTTCTTTAAAATTATAATTACTGTTCCGGCTCTTACATACTGGATTCATCTTTCAATATTACTGCGAACACTTAGTTGAACATATAAATACTACTCTATCATTACTACTCAACAATAAATAATTACAACGCTTTTTTAAATAGAACTTTGACTTCGTGACTTTGTTAATAAATTCTTGACAATGACCGATGTCAGTAAGTTAATTTCGAATGAATTGCATCAATTAATGGCCAAAGAGGATGAACCATCTTCAGTCGAATTCCACGCCATCGATCTCGCAATCATCCTCTACAGGATCAGTATCGATTTCAGCCTCTTGATACTGCTGATATTCCGATATTAAATCGGTCATGTTCGACTCGGCTTCCGTGAATTCCATTTCGTCCATTCCCTCACCTGTGTACCTGGACATAAATAAAAAACATTGATTTTATTTTCCTCGCCTTTCCTTTTGAGTTATATTGACGATACAATGCTTAAACGGCAAACAGGCTACGCTTATACACAGCCGGTATTCCCTCGATGAATTAGGCCATCGATATCAAGTTAAAAACAAAGTGTTCACGTAAACTCAAAAGTGGTTTTCACTGACCAATGCAAAAAAGCCTTGCGTCGGAACATCGCTGTGTACATTTCGGAAATGCGTTTGAAGAGCTCCTGAATCGACGTACTGTTGCCAATAAATGTACCCGACATTTTCATACCATACGGCGGTATATCGCACACTGCAGTTTTAATGTTGTTCGGAATCCATTCAACAAACTGCGTGGAATTTTTATTCTGTACGTTCATCATGTACTCATCTACTTCCTTCATCGACAGCTTTCCACGGAAAATCGTCGCGACGGTAAGATATTTTCCGTGGTTCGGATTGCACGCTGTCATCATGTTCTTAGGATCAAACATCTGTTGGGTCAGCTCGGCTACCGACAGAGCTTGATACTGTTTGCTGGACGCTGCAGTCAGAGGAGCGAAGCTGGAGACGAAAAAGTGCAACCGCGGAAACGGTACCATGTTCACCGCTAGTTTTCGCAGGTCGGCGTTCAACTGACCCGGAAATCTGAGACTCGTTGTAACACCTGAAAAGTCAAGAAACCATTGTCTTTTTAATGCGTAAAATTGAACTTCGGTCAACATACCGGACATAGTCAGACAGACGAGGTTGTTAAGGTCGCTGTAGGCCGGTTGCGGAAGTTTCAGCGTCCTTAGGCAAATATCGTAAAGGGCTTCGTTGTCGATGCAAAAAGTGTTATCGGTGTTCTCCAGCAGTTGATGGATAGATAGCGTTGCGTTATACGGCTCCACGACCGTGTCCGATACTCTCGGACTCGGTGCAACACTGAAGGATGTCATGATCCTAAATCGAAACATTTTGTCATTAGAATTGCGTTTGCGGCCGTCGATAGTAACGCGGCTTTCGTGAAGTATACCTGTCCGGAAATTCTTCTTTGATTTTCGAGATCAGCAGAGTACCAAGACCGGATCCAGTTCCACCACCCAGTGAGTGGCATAGTTGAAAACCCTGAAGGCAATCGCATCCCTCGGATTCCTGTGAGAATTTTTTTTTAAATTATTTAATTTACAATTTTTAGAGCGCTAATTTGTGCATGTGACCTTGAATGAACGAAAGATCTGCGAATTTGCGGTATAGACTTTTTTTTCAATTTAAATAATATATGGTAATAAAAAATATTTAAATTGTTTAATTCAAAAATAGCTTGCAATTAGTTTGTGGCAGATAGCTTACAAAATATTTAGCTATAGAATATTTTCGAGTGTACGATATTAGTTATAGCTCATGTACGTTGGCGAGCTCAGCCTGAGTCTCTAAACGTACAAAACAGTCTATAGGTAAACAAAGATGTACGTAGAGGTCGAACCTTCCTTGTGACATCGAGCACGGACTCTACCAACTCCACTCCGTCTGTGTAGTGTCCCTTCGCCCAGTTGTTGCCCGCTCCGCCCTGACCGAAGATGAAATTATCGGGTCGGAATATTTTTCCGAACGGACCGGATTTTATGGCATCCATCGTACCCGGCTCGAGATCTACCATTATCGATCTTGGAACGTACTTTCCGCAACCAGCTTCGTCATAATAGACGTTAATCCGTTCTAACTGAAGGGCCCTCGTTTCCCCCTCGTAGTTTCCTTCGCCATTAATTCCGTGCTCGTTCGATATCATTCCCCAGAACTATTCGAGCGAAAAAGAAAATGTGATTTTCAGCTCGAATACTCGAGAGGTCCTGTGCCGGGTTCTCGGGATATTTTTATCACTAATGTTGAGATAACAATCGAGTGAATAAATTTACCTTCGCTCCTATTTGATTTCCGCATTGTCCAGCCTGAAGATGAACAATTTCCCTCATTTTCACTATATCTTAATAAACAATTTACAATCAACGAATTTTCGACGAGGAGAACTGTGCAAAAGAAAAATAACTCGACGAACGCGAGGAGCAGCGAATTGATTGTGATCGTTGTCTCGTTTGAATATTATCGGTAAACGAATGGCAGAAAAAAATGCGCCCTCGGGAAGGGGACGGACCTATAGGATTCATCACTCTCACGATTTATTGCCTTGTACGCGGCAACTTTGAAAATCGATGCGTACGCAATAGAAGAGACTTGTTGTCCAAAAGAAAAGCAGGCAGCACACGAGATTACAAAAACTCGTACAGAAATTCACGTATATATATTCATTGGTGTAAGATGGCCAGAGCTGTTTAAAATATTAGTACAAAACATTTTTAAAATAATTATAATTTTGTAACTTTCACTTATTTCCACATTTTGTCGAATGAAAGTTGGTAGAACTATTTTTACTGCCGGCCGGTTGACTCCTGATGACAGACGTGTAAAAATCACAAACGTCGCAGTAAAGTTCGCGACAGAATCTAACGAGTCGGACACAAAATGTCAAAAACGTCGCGTTTTCCGGTACGCAATGTTTTCGAGCGCGCACGACAGCATTGAAAAACCAACGTGTATCTGTTAGATGCGTTGGGTAATGCCAGACATTGGTTTTCGAGAAGAGAAGGCATGATTCCGGAGGCTGTAGTATCGTGTGGTTATCTTCTATTCGGAACAGGCTTCTGCATCTATCGTTTCGTCAGATATTCTAATGATACGTTTAAAAGATTATTGCCTCAATTCATTACGGCATCGATAGGCACTGCCGCAATCGGTGGACGCTCTTTACATGCTCTTGTTTACAATGTTTTCTGGCGAGACTATCGTATGTATTTCACAGTGAATTCTGCCAGACAACGCTATCTGACATTTTGTTTGTCCTTATTAAATGATATATTATTCTCCTCTATTCACAGCCATCGATCCAAGATTGATTGCCAAAGAATTGAAAGAAGTTCGAGACTATGAAAATATAGTTGATTGGATTCTTCGTAGGACTGGTGTAGCTAGTTTAATTTATTCATTTTATCATCACTATGGTTGTCCATCTGCAGGAATGTTGATCCTAATCTCTGTAACTGCAGTAGAATTATATTTGAAACAAGGGATCCTGCGCTCCGATGAGGTAAATTTTCAATTTTCATTTAGTTTAACAAAATTGTAGAGTTGCATAAAGATGTGAACTATTTCATAAATCAATGATGGCGAATTCAATAAAACTCAGGATACCTTGGGAGGATTTTCCAGGACAGTTGGGCGTCTACCCTATCCTGTTGCAATGTCTTGGGTACTCTCTAGTGAATTCATTGGGTATTCAACTTTTTATTGATCAAGAGCGAACTTTTGACAATGCATGACTTTTGACAATGTATTCCAGAAGAGTGATGGGAAATCACTTCTGTCGCCTGGCTAATGTACCGTTCAGCATATCTATATGGGCATTTCCTCAGCAAGGATTTTACAAAGGATGGTCCATTGCTGATTCTATAAACGATTACATGATGTTGAGTTACATTATTCTAATGACCGAAGGCTTGCTCCAGACGCCGATTGCCAACTAAAGATCAAATATGGCAACGAGCATCCAAGCATTTGCAAAGAAACATACTACGAATATTTAGAAATCATTTATTTACTGCACGCGAAAATAAAATCTGGCGCCGCAGCTTTGTCAGTACGTATATTCGATCATCGGCACCAATACGATTTTGTTTTCTCGATCGTACGTCGCACACGTATATTAACCTGATTGAACGTAACATATTCCAGGTAGAGAATCACAACGCACACACACATACGCGGTAAATCGTATATTGTTTCACGCACTCGAGGATCCATTCACTCACGCACTCGCGATAGAAGAGTGTATATAATTTAATAGTCCGATACGGGGTATATCACATACGAAACGTGGGGAGTGGTTTCACGTATTATAAAGGTAGACAGATATGGAGAAAATAAGCGTAATCTCCGCGTAGATTCGTTCGTACGGATATGCTTGTTGATACGTATATAAGAAAGAATTGCTTCATATCTTGGTACCTAATCTTCGCATCAGCTTCAAAGTGATGCCTAATAAAAACAAAGAATGAGCTTACATATTCGAATTAAGATCGCGCCATCCAATTTGTGTTTTCTGTAGCGGTTGGAGTCTCAAACTGTTGCGAGGACTTTCCTCAGTTTCGTAGGCGGGATTAACGCATCCCGCATCTTGTCCGGCAAAAACATCCTTAACGGAAATCTGACTACTGCGCGTCGGTCTCGGCTGTATTCCGAGCGGATTACCAGCGGCTCCGTAAATGTTATTCGCGCCGAGAGTCTGCATCTGGGATTTCCGCCTCAGTGCCATTATGCTGTTGCGACGACCCTCGAAAGCCTTGAACGCTTTCGTTGAACGACGCGTCGACATGTTACGTGGCAAACCTGACAAAATTTTTTTTTTTAATGTGACTATGTATTCAGAAACGATAGAAAAAAAAATGATTAATCAATCGCTTACCGTTATTCTCATTCATGCTGAAGAATCGTTGCCGGAAGGCTACATCAAGCGTGTTGATAGCCTGAGGGTTTCTGCGACTCTTCTCCAAATTTCTGATAGTCTTTCGTCTACCGGGGCCGCTGCCGCTACCCTCGTCGTAATCGCATTCCATCCCATCGAGTCTTTGCAGGTCCCGAACTATCTCCACCGCGTGCTTCGACAGAAGTGCCTCCTCCGAAAGGTCCTTTGGCTGCACAGACAATTCATCGGATTCGTCGATGGTTATTAACTGGGAAACATTTTCTTTTCTTTTTTTTTCATCATAAACGATTTACCTTTTTGCAGCAGTACCAATCGAGCACCGTACTTGCAAGGATATGAGCGAGAGTGCCGAAGCGATGGAACAACATAGCCGTGAATTGGATAACGAGAATAAGAGCGAAGAAGAATACAAACACGAGACCAATAGGCTCGAGGTGCAACGGAGTTTTCGTCACGTGTACCTGTAACGAGAAGATAATTTGTTAATTGTCAAGCAACGGAACGCATGATTTTTTTTATTCTACAGCTAAACAGGTATGTCACAAACATTACAACCTTTTCGTTATTCCGTACATAGTATTTACACACATTTATTATTAACTCAATAATTAAGTTGACGTTGCGTGAATCGAACCGCATGGTTAGCCGACATTCGTTAACGGTGCTCCAATAACAAAATTGAAAGAAAATAAAAACCACCGTGTATAGCCAGAGATCACGGTACAGTGCACCTTATCGTTAGACACAACACACATGGAGAGGCCAAACAATAGTGAGGATTCCTTGATCGTTCGTGCGTCCACCGACGACCGTCCAGCTGTGTAAGAACAGCACCAGTGAGATTAGTCTTATTCCCAGTGTCGACAAAAAAGGAATGAGGAAGGTACGTAAAAAATCAAACTTAATCAAATCTGATCAAACAAAAAATTAAACCGAATGTTTATATAATATTTTTTTCTTATTTTTTTAAGATGAAATTTCGTTTTTGTTAGAAAAACTCTTCCATTTCCCTCAGCTGCGGAATGCAGAATATCGGCGGAATGATTATTCATAAGGAAAAATTTTGTATGGAATACTGTATAGAAAAGAAAGTGGAGCCGTGTGATTATTGAGATAGTACAATAATTGCAGCCTGGCTCGTTGTGCCCTGGTTCTCACGAATAGTATCTGAAAGCGACTACGTTCGAACGATGTAGATCGTTGCAGTTTTTTCTTTCCCTCAAAGGAGGGAAGAGAAAAATTCACAAGTATCCAGGGCACATCGTTGAGATGTTAGTTTCTCGGACTGCTCGTAAACATGTGAGACACAGGAAGAGAAATAAAAACAAAAGATAGAGAAGATAGCGACTGAGAGAGATATATAACAGAGAGAAAAAAGAGGCCGGTGTGCCGGTACCTCTGAAGTTTCCTCAACGTAGGTGATGTTCGTCTTGACGCCGAGCGGCCAGACAACGTGTAGCTGATCTTTGTTCAACTGTAGTAAGAATACGACGAGAACGAACAGAGCATTGAACATTAAAAACGCGAATACACTCTTGTTTCGTAGCTCAATCAAGTCGGCGGCGATCCGAGCCTGTTACGATCGATGGACAACAAAAAAAAGGAAAAAAAAAAAAAAAAGAAAAAACGCAGTACATTAGTAAAATAGTAGAAAAGCTCCACCGATGTTCCCGTGATTGTTCTTGACAATGGATATCAGGACAAATTAATAATTTTATTGCTTCATTTTTCAGCTTCGTTGGACGCAATCATCCTGATACCATTGAGAAGATAACAAGGCACGCGACACCGGCGGAGCGGTGTTTACCTCTTGCGTACTCTCGTCAAATGTGATGTTCGTCTTGATACCAAATGGCCACTTGACATGGAGTAAGTCTTTGTGTAACTGTAGTAGGAATACGATCAGGACGAAGAGAGCGTTCAACATAAAGAACGCGAAAACGCTCTGGTCACGTAGCTCCTTTAGATCATGGGCGATTCTAGCCTGACGGTAGCAGCATTAACAGATTAATTTTTTTCGAATTCCAATTCACCTCATTTATCCGTTCCTCTTGTGGTAAGAGACAAAAAAAAGTCTATACTTGATAATGATAAATATACGAAACTTTGACCTTTAGAGACTGTAATAAATTTCGTATAGAAGCTCACACGTATGACTTTGTTTCACTTAATCAACATGTTTAAACAGCGATAAATCAGGTTGAATTGGATGATGCTGATTGAATATTTCAAATCAAACAGGGTGCTTAAACGAAAAAGTAGAAACACAAGAAATACATTTGACGAGTCGTTACGTTTGAAAAACATCCGAAACGTAGTTTCATACCTTTTCTGCTTTGTCTTCGTCTATAGGATACAAATACTTGTCGAGAAGATCTTTCCAGAACTGTTCTTCCTGAAGAGACAGAATGTCGACCTCTCCCTTCTTTAGACCTTCGTCGCTGAGCCAATAGGGTCGTGACAGGAAGTTACCGTCGCGAGGTCCATCGTTATGCTGGCTGGTTTCGGTTTCCGTCTCGCTGTCTTGATCGTCCGCCTCTGCGGGATCTTCTCCAATGGCGCCGAGATGATCCGCCCTGGAACCTACGGAAGAAGCCCTCCTACGTCCAGGATGAGCATGGGGATCAACGGCTCTGAGAAAAATGGAAAAAAAAAACCTTTAGCAGTACTTATTAAATGGGAAAAAATTCAAAAATTAATTACTGTGGAAGTCACCTTTCGATTGTCTCCAAGCGCTTTCCAAGCTGCTCCAAAGATTCAGCGATAGCAACAAGTTGCTGTTTCTCGTCCGATGGCTTTCCATGTGTACACAGCATGCACTTGAAGAGACCGGCTAGTGAAATTTCGATGGAACCTTGGTCGTCGTCGCTACTGCCCGCCCCGTTTTGTAGGAAACCCAACAGAGATTTCTGCTTCGCTTTTTTCTTGGCTTCTTCAGCTTCTTTCTTCTCTTGCTCGAGTTCCTAATTCGTGTTCAGAAGCATCGTTTAGCAAGTGATTCTTTTCTACCAATGATGGTATTAGTTACCAGAAATTAGCTATGTCTATTTTATTTTAACAATGTTATCGATACGACATTCGATATCGATACAAAAAATTTGTTAGCAATTGTAGTTCAAGGAATGTTTGCTTTTCCACCAGATAAAATAGATATTGCTAATCCTGATAGATTAATGTATTGTTCCCGTCGTCGTTAGTAAGCCGATGAAAAATTAGATAAGATTACAAAATGCTGTTAGTAAGTCGCAGATTATTTACCGCAGTGGTTTTCCTCGTTCGAACCTCCCTCGTGCCCCAAGTGATATCGTTGAGATTGAAGAGTGAGTAAATAATGAGTACGCAGTACATCGAGGGAACAGTTATGTAGTAAATTATTCCGTACACGAGGCATCCAACTTCGCGAGGGTGTAGCAGGCCCGCTATGACCAACTGACCGATAACCATAAGTAGAAACAAGCTCGATGGCGAGAGCAAACCATCTTCAGTTACGTTTATCGCTATAGCCGTCATCACGGCGACCATCACCAGACCGTAGATAATACTGATGATAGCGGCTGCTATAATCTATTCGAAGATCCTCGAATTATACCAATGACGTTACGATGATTTTTTTTATTTCATTTTTTTAGACCTCCTAGATGCGCCCAACAACTCCTCAGCCACCATCACCCAGGGAACAACATTGAGCATCGTATACGCTGACAAACCTTCTTCGTTTTCTTCACTTGAACTTCTCTCGTACCCCACGATACAACGTTCAAATTAATGATCGAGTACAGAATGAGAAGCAGGTACATAGACGGAATTGACAAGAGGTATATGATTCCAGGTACGATACACCAAAATTCTTGAGGATGCAAACAAGCCGCTATGAGAAACGAGCTCGTAAGTGATATTAAGAATATAGCCGAAGGCGAACCTATCCCGTCCTCCCCCAACTGGAGTGCAGTACCAACGATCACAGCCATCATGATCATCGCGTACGCTGTCGATAATATCTGTGCGCATAGAAGCTGGAAGGAAAACATGGAAAAAAACGTAATAGACATCACAGTGAAACACAGTACAGTGAAAAACGTCCAGGTGACGATAAAACAGTTAACAGTTATGAAATTGTATCTGAACATCTCTGAGGTAAAAGGGAAATTAATTTGAAGAATAAACTTACTTGTATGTTGGCTTTACACGTAAAGCAGACAAGCATGAAAAATAGAATGGGTATGATATTGTAATAAAAGCTCGTCCAGTTGTCGATTTTAAAAGCCGCGACAAAGGCTCCCACCAACATAAGAAATATAGTACCGGGTCCAAGAATCGTTCCACCTGAATAATAAAATTACATAAGATGATATATTTTGTCAATAACTTTATTTATTTGATATTTTTCATCAAATTGAAAAACCGAATATTGGATAATTTTTTATTTAGAGAAGAAACGATAAATATGAGAATGCTGATTCAGTAAACATAAAATACGAAAAAGATTTACCCATTAGTAGAATTTGGTAGGAGATGTAGGGGAGCGATATATTGTCATTTATCGCTATAGTTTTTTTGGCATCCACAAGCAAGTCCATAATATTTGCGATAGTCGAAGGTACCCATCGTCGACGTTGGTTGTAAAATTCGTTGAAGCCCTCCGGTGCGTGGGTGTAGGCATCGCTTGCAGCAGAATACTCGACCTATTATGACAAGAAAAAATGTCAGAAAAATAATAATCTAGTTTGTCGTAGACGGCACTGAGTGAAATGTTAAGATAAAAATACACAATTACCCGGTATCCTCTCTGAAGCAGAAGCGTACAGAGCCAACGATCTTCACCCTGATCGTATTGTACGTAGTGGCGGGCTTCGTCGGATCTAGTTGTATATTTTTTCATGACGTTGTCATCCATGAGAGCTTTACCTCTGAAGAGAGAGAAGCAACCGGGACTACAGAGTACGCAGCCGATCATGTGCTCAGTGGCTTTTTGAAGCCAATGACCAATCGCATATTCGAACATCTGGTACCAGACCATCGGGCCTAAACACAATGACATAGATGATAATTATCAATTATGATATTGTATAATGATATTACTAATTTGAAAACAGTACCTGATCCAACGGGATGAATTCGACCGCAAGCAGCTCCCAGATTTTTATTCTTTTTCATAAGGTCGACCAACAGTTTTACCGCCGCTGGCTGAAAGTCAATGTCACCGTCCAGAGTCAATAGAAACGTATTTTCGGCTATAACTTCCTTCCGATCGACACTTATCGGAAGTTCCATAAGACGATGTCCCAGCAGATAGTACATGTACATGACCTGAAAGCGACGATTTGTCGTTGAAGTTTCAACTGAACATACTTGATATTATTCGAAACGAAATTGTCTTACCTGACTCCATCGCTTTCTGTGACGAATTTTACTCTTGTCCTTGAGATGAGCAATCATTTTTGTTTTTCCAGGGAGGGTCCACACTAATCGACCTCCGTAGGGCGTTGGATATTTCTTCGCGGCTCTTACGTGCATTCTCGTCTGGTGAACGTCGGATGCAGCCTCGTCCAGCGTACCGACCAGCAGCTTGACAAATCGATTTACTTGACACTCGTTCTCGTCGTGATCGGCCAACTCGAAGGCATCATCGAAGAAGATGTGAGCTTCGGGAAAACGAGTCATTAATCGTTACCATCGGTCCAAAGTAATTAAATTTTATATCTAAATTTTACAAAAATCTTACTTTCGAATTCATAGTAATCGGGATCAACGACCTTAAGATACTTTTGCGCTACGCGCCTGGCGCATTGATCTTCGTCCAGACGCAGAATACTTTTTAAGAATTCTATCATCTCTTCCTTGTTCTCATGCCACATAGTTGCACAGGCGTATATTCTCGTTACGTGATCGCTGCTCTTCACGGCCGAGGGTGGAGTTGTCGTCCCGTCGGTTTGTTCGTATATAGTCTCGTAGTCACCGTCGCCCTTTTCTCGCTCGATCTCGGCCAAATCCTACCGACGATAAATGAACAAATTTAATATAAGTTTTTTTAACAATTAGAGACACGATTTTTTTTTCTTTGCTAACAACGACTTGAATTTTTGTAATAATGTTTCGTTCTGTTTTAGTGAAGAAAGACGTTCCGAGATCCTTCAACGAATTTTCACAGATCTATTTGTGCAGAGTCACACCAAACTCACCTCAACTTTGACTTCTGGCTGATCGTCTCGCTTCCGATTAAGACCCATCGACTGATCGATGAGCAGAGAGTCATACATAGGCACAACAAAAAGTTTCTCCGTGGCCGCGAGTCTTTCGCACTTCGGTGTCCATATGTGAAGAGTTATCCATGTCTGCGATAAAAGCCAGAGTAACCATACCCAGGCGTATTGCTTCGAGACGAAATCATTGAGGAAGTAGAGCGGTGGTGATTCGTAAAACAGATAGTCGGGTATTGTGCCATGGAAGAAGCAAGGATCACCGTTTCGCAGACCACAAGCAGCGATCAGCAAGGATATCGAGACAGGTATAGTTAGGCTCACAGGAAACGCGTAACTGAATCCCTGAATTAAAATCTTGCAGGCGAATTTGCCTGGAAATAAAATTTAGTTAATTTTATCTTATCTCATTCGCTTAAAAACTTTCAAGTTTTGCATTAATTTTTTTTTGTCTTTTACCGAATATGTAAGCGAAATAAGCGCCGAATATCTGGAGCAGCAGAACGTATAACGGTGTATTGAAAGCCGCCGAAATGGGTTCGGTCTCGCCGTTAGGCAGGATATCCGAAAGATCGGGAATCGTTCCAGCGGCTGATTGACGCACGGATGTGACAATGATTTTGTGTTCGCCGAAGGCAGTGCCGAACATTGTGAAAAGTTGGCCGACCGATTCACCCTTCAGGTGAAGTATAACCACCGTGCTGACGAAGAAGGCTATGATCTTCCAAACCGAGACGAACATGTAGGTAAAGTATCTCGTTAGCCGGAGTTCTTTCTTCACACGACCGAGCGTTTTCACGAATCCTGAACGGGCAAAGACAAATTTATTTTTGAAAAACATTGTATCATTAATCAAGACAAATTGAATAATCAGGTATCTCACCTATGGGACTCTGCGTAGTGACGTAATTTTCCCACCATCCGCAAGAAACTAGGATCAGCGAGGGTGGTATAAGCCAAAGCGAATGCTTCGAACTATCCAACAACGGCCACACGACGAATCCCGTAGCTTGAGCGGCCAGTGCAGCAAGATCGACGAGAACGAGAACGAATCTTCTCGACTCGTCCTTGCTCTTGTTTCTGGACAGGAGTCCTGCACGGTAACAAAAAAACATCCGATTAACAAGGTTGTTTTTATTTCTTCCATTATCAAGAAACGATTTTGGGGATATCTCACCGAGGAAACCTGGCACAAAGCATACACAGTTGGTCAGCATAGCTCCCTTGACGACGTCGATTTCCGGCAACACAGCGAAGAACATGAGAGCGAGGCCGATAACGTGAAAACTTTCCATTATGAATACAAGAAGAAAATGCGCGGCAAGTGGTTTCTTCCATGACTTGAAGATGCATATTCTCACACTGCGGATTAGCGTTCCGAATTCGGGAACTGCGAATGCAATTATAATGCACCACATCCAGGCTATCCTTTCCTCTTCTGGCAAGGTAACGACGAATTGCTTATCTCGACCTAGAAACACACGTATTTAATTTATTATCCCCAATGTAATGAAAAAATGTATAGACAATCGAGCCTTGGGTCGAAAACTCACCAAGCTGTTTGTTACAATAGACGATAACACGATCGGGCCTGAGCTGCGAAGTCATAAAAAGTATCGTTCCCTTAGCGATAACTCCGCTACCGAGTACAATTATGAAAACGAGGAGGTAAACGATGACTTTCGTTATTTGAACGGTAGCGTCGAAGCATTTTTGATTCGCCATCGACCCCGAATCCATTTTCTGGGGTGGGTCTCTGAAGACGTCCCATCCTTTCATCTCCACGAGAGTTCGTTGGCTGTTTTTTTGTTTGTCAACGATACAACCACACTTTACTTGTTTGCAGATCAAACAACTATATCTCGCGCGGAGGTAACGAGTATATATTTACCTGCCACCGTACTCTTGGTTCAACGGTGTTGTATCATCGTCGGAGAAGTCATCCGGGCCACCTCCGCCACCCGGCACGACACCGTTTTGCTGCTGATGCTGCATCTTCGACATTTCGGCGGAATGTTCACTCTGCGAAGAAAAAGTGAGACGATTATTGATGTAAGTGTGCTAAACATGACGCTCATCATCTATGAATCACCCTACTGACCTCAATAAAAAATTATAATTTCTAGAATTCTTCAATCCGATGTGATTCTTCAGCACATTACGGAGGTCTGCGCGGAATAATGATCTACAGCTGATAATGCCAATATGCAAACTAATATTAGATCTAACGGTACCGCATTCCTCGCGCATTCGTCCTGAGAGTTTTTCTCACAGCTGAAAGCTCACGAATGTCGACAAGTATATCACAATCAACACGATACGCATTGCCGGCCAATTGATTGAAAGAGAAAGCGTGATCGCGAGTTAGAGCTAAAGAAACGTATGCTGGCAGCCCCCGAGGGAGCCTCACGATTAGATCTATGGCTGCCAGTCGAAAAATCTCATCATTGTCGGTGCGGCTAAGAAGCGCTTTGATTTTCATTCCATATGGCCGAGGATTCGATCGGGACGGAGAAAAAGTATTGCCTGGTATGTATCTTTGTTCGAGAAATCCGGAGGGGGACTTTTTACTGGTTCCTCGAGACTAGTTGGAAAGTGAAAGGAACGAAACGAGGTACGATAACGTAGCAAGGACGTCCACTGTGACTCTGCGCAGCGTGTCGGTAACCGCCCTCGAGGGCCGTCACGCTGTTCTCACCCTATCCCCACCCACCACATCAAACATCTCGTTGCTTCGGCTTCGTCGAGAAACTTTGTTCTTTTTCAACCTGTTATTTTATTTTCCTTTCACGTTTAATGGTGGAATGACCTAAAAAAACTATGTGAATTCCGTGGGTGAGGTCCAGTCTATTTTTAGCAAATTTCGTGCAGTTCGCTCTTTCCGCATAATTTTCATTTTTTAATCCTTTTGTTTTTATTTCTCCATGTCCGACAGTGGAATGACCGAAAAATTTATGTAAATTCCACAGTCGAAGAAGTTGAACCTTAAAGGCATTCGAGTTCCGAAGAAGTCGTAAATGGATGCGTAGGACTTTGCGGATATGTTCTCACGAGGTCTCCAATTTTTTTCTATACAAACTGTTTCCCGTATGCATGTTGATAAAAATTATTTGCAATCTAACGGCATACAACGCTGTGTATCCAAGGGCTTTCGTCCCTTTTGTCTGTAAATGGAGAGTCGCACCAAGCCACGGCTTTTGCTTACCGAGCACGAAAGAGAACGTACTCGTTGACTACAGACTCGTTGTAGGTATAGAAAACCCACGGCATACCGCTGTATGCTATACGTTATAGTATATATTCTTGTACTGGCCAAGGCTGAGGACAGCCTGCGGCTCGAAAGACGACACGCGATTTTATAGTTACGTTCACGTAGCTTTCTCGTACCGGCTGTAGGGCTATTTGCATTTCTTTATCGCGCCATTTCCCCATTTCTACCTTCCGTGCTTTGAGCATAAATTGATGCCCTGCAGTTTTGAAATCGAATTTATTAAAATGATTTTAACGTAATCGAGATCTTTTTCGGAGCGATTTCCATAGCGGTTCTTTCTGGACTGCCCATATTTTATTCCTACCATTCTATACTTGCAATATTCTTTTTATTAAATCATAAAATAAAATTTTATTTCGAAAGTATTGCATAGATCATTTCGTCAAATCGCTTGGGTGAAAGAAAATAATTATCACATTCTCGATACAATTTTTTAACCAGGGAGAGGCGTTGGTCACGAATTTCTTTCTTACACAATCTTTCGATTGTCCCGGTGATTTCTACAATAAGGTTGCCCGCTATTAAATTCTCCCCGGTTGGCATATTCGTTGGCCGTTAACTTCGTTTTGCTTTCTTTTCAGGTCGACCGCCGAGGCGTTTAAAGTCATTGTCCTTGTGTTCTGCGTGCCAGCGGCTGTTCCTTCTCGGCTTCCTGATCGGCACGATATCCTCGAAACAAGACACTCAACTAGAGCTTCGGATCAGTTTTGGACAATGAAAAACAGGCGTGTCCCAACATTTCACCTATCCGTATGTAACGCTATAAATCTGCGTCAGCTGCACAATGAATGCGATCACCTCCGCTTGTGCTTATAAAAGACGTGGAGAGCAAATTATCAGTGTTGCAAAATTATTAGATGCGCCAGGCATTTCTCCCGGAACCGTGAGGTTCCACTACTATGTGTACAGCCACGTGTGCGTTTCATGTATTTAATGTTCTCCAACGGATATGGAATAGTAATGCTTGTCTCGTGAGAGAATCCGGAGACTCCAAGCGAGATGTTGTTGCACAAAGGAAGTGTAAGGCAGTATCTCTAGTAAGAGATTTTTCTTTTTAATCCGGATTCTTCATCGTAGTCGCGGCCGTGAATCCGTTCGTCCTCGTTCATTCCATATCTACCCGCTCTCGAGTTCTCACTTTCAATCAATCCGGTCGCCACCGGATAGGTTGAAAATTCTTTTCTTTTTCATAAGTATCTATGCTGCAGATAGTTAATCCAATAGGTTTTGTGGAAGGTGCAAAAATAACTCCATCAACTATCGTCGCGCAGAGTTACGGTTTATCTCTCTGATGCATCGATGTTCCGATATGATAGTAGCGATAATAATTTTTTCTTAATTTTTTATTCGAGAATTAACGGATATATTTTATTTTCTGCGAAGATAGCACGATCAGACTTAAACTTCCTTTAAAGAGACTTTCCGGTTACTAAGTTAACATTGAACGATATGCGTCCACATTACAATTGTGAAATTATTTCACTTTTTTAATGAGAAAATAAATGCAATCTTTATAACCGTATGGGTTAAATTCGTTATAAAATTAGAGAATTTTTTTCGCGAGAAAAAAAACAAATATTGAAGTCTGATAACTCGTCGCGCGACTTATTACTAGACTTGCCCAAGCCGAGTCTGCCTTGTTGCATGAAACTTTCTTGGTTTCGCCAAATATGTCTAACGAAACGCACCGAGTTCCCGACATTCTCATTGCGCTCCGATACCGGTCTAGTTTTGAGCTCTGTTATGCGTGAGACTCGAGAGTGAGGGAACCCTTTGAAAAATAGTTTTTTTTTTTCGAGTAGTTGTCGTAAAGACGTTAAAGTGTGTCTTGATATACTGGTTTCGTTTTCATATACCAGTTCAGTTTAAGAGTAGGTAACTAAGTGGAATTTCTTTTTAATTTTTTTTAGTCTTAAAGTTTAACGTGTTTAGAATATTGTGTGCAAATTTCATGTTGAAATTCCTTAAGCCAAGTCATTCTGCCAAGTCAATCTATAGGGACAATCAATTTCGCAACTTATATTGTTCAGCTTCACGTTCCGTTGCAAACGGAGAGGTTCGCATTGTTGAAGTGCCATACCCTGTCAGATGCGAGAGTTCAAACAGCACATACAAACGTACTCGATTTAAGTTCTTGAAAATATATAGTTACTCCGGTTCATTTTACCCAGCCACTAATTTTATGCTTATATAATTTGAATGTTGCTTCCAGTTGACGAAATTGGGACTTGGCCTTTTTTTATTCGTTAATTCAAGAACCTTGTAGACGAATAGTTTTGTGAGTGGCTCCAGGCCCGTTCCTTTCTAGAATCGACCGATCGACTCCCGACCGACTAAATGGACAGCGGCCCGAAGCAATTTATACATGTTGCTCGGGTCAACGCATCAATTACATTTCCGCAGAGACTTAAAATACTCCACGTAGGATCTAGCATCCGGAAATCCATGCGCCTCTCATCTGTCCAGAAATATTTCCCTGAGAAAATATCAAAGCTGAGTAGTACGTGCTCGATAATGATTTCGAAATAGGAATTCCTCCGACCTCGACTGCGGCCGAATCATTCTCATGTTCATCTCTGGGGAATTACAATCGACTGATTCATAATACTCCGTTTTCGACTAGGTGCACGCGTGCTTCCGTTCCTACGGAAGAGGATGTGAGGAAACTTAGTTCGAAATTTCTTCGTTGAAGATTTTTTTAGTTTTCCTTCTCTTTTGTTTACTTAAAAAAGATTCTCTGTACAAATACATTTTAACGTAAAAACGCTCGTTCATTCCTTACAACGCTAATTGTTCTTACGCATGGCCCATACAATCGTCAAAACCACTATTGTTCACATTAACAGGTATTATTACGAATTACACACACACACGTCTCGCAACTTAATCTAAAATTGTAAACTTACCCGGATGCGAAATGTTTTAAAAAAAAATCTTTCCCTCGGATCAATCGCTTTGAACCAAAACTATGATTATTTTACCGAGAGAGCTGGCCTACGGTATTTCGATCGTGACTTACATGGCGTAACGGTGAATTAAAAGTCGAGGATTTGCCCTCGATATATATCGTATAGAGTCGTAATTCTCGTGCCTGATTGGCACGAAAACCCGGGAGAACCTGCTTACCTGCTGTTACTAATGCTATGCTTTCCCTCTTTCTTCGACTGGCGCTTCGCGAAGCCAGGTATTTACTATGGATTTATCGGGTCATCGCGCTTCCTCTGATTCGTATTTCCTCCGGTATGGATTTTTCTTTATCTTAAAATCTCCACCTTAACGATCCTGTGATACACTATCTTCGTTTTTCATCGCACCATAAAAAACAAAAATTTCCACACTATAATACCGAACGATAAATAATACAGAAAAAAAAAAAAACAAAAATAAAAAGATTAACTAGCGCGCGCGACGACGGGCTTAGTTCGCGTTGGCCGAGAAGGTATCGGGCTGGCAGTCACCAGCAAGAACGGAGGTGAAAGCCACCGAGGAGGACAGTGTTACCGCGCGACTGTCCGATCCAGCACGAGAGTAGAAGGAGGCGAAACGTTTCTTCCCTCACCCGATCTCTTGTGTATAGCCGCGTACTAAAGCGTTACCCACGTTACTTTCACAAGAGTCTCGGGCCCCGTAGCGGAGTAGGCGGCACGGTGTGCTCCTCGACGAGAGAATCGTGCCGGACTTATCCCGTGTCCTACGCGACTCCCGCCACTCTCTATCCCCCCTTCACACAAGCTCGAAACTCTCGTGAACGTGACGTCAGGTGAAAAAAATCGACTCTCTATCTTTCTCTATTGCGTTGGTGGGGAAAAGGCGGAGGGGGGTTGCATCGGACTCGAGTCTCCGTCTGTTTCTCATTCTCTCTCTGTAGCTATCCTTGTACGAACGTGGGTCGTCGATCCGAGTCATTCGATCCTTGCCCAAGGCCGTCCGCTATCCTTGAGGAAGGATCCTGCTCGTGAGATTCCCTCGAAAGAATGTTCGGAAATCACGAGATCTTTGTACTCTCCATACCCTTGACAAAGTATCGCCCTTTTTGTTACAACAATAATTAATTAAATTGCCATTGTTAAAAGAGAAACGAAAGAAACGACATTATGTTCAGGGTAGTAGAATCGTTGTTCTTACGCGATTGGAGAACACGAGATGTGCCGAAAAATCTTCTGAAGTTCATGGTCCACAGCAAGCCTTTATTGGCGATCCTTAGAGAGATTAAGGGATTCTCCAGCGTCGTTGTTCATTTGCGATTGCTGTTTTTTAATCGATGTTGTTGTCATGTCGAGCATAGCGCCAAAATCCGGTCTAACGCTCGAAATGGAGAGTTCCTCGGCGGTGGTAAAATCCGTCGTCGGTCGAGTCACCTTTGGAACTTCAGGCGTTACTTCCATAGATGATTTTTTTCGATCCATCGTCAAATCTTCCGATCTTCCGGTATCGGTCGATTGCAAGTTAACATAATTGGTTTGCATCGATGAGTCGTTCGAGCCGAATTCGTTGCCTTTTCGTTCGCTGCATATCGTGATATCTTTTGGAGGACACTTTGCAAGAGGTCCGAAGAGGTTCGCGATGTTACGAGCGTACGCTGTCGAGGAGGCTTTGGTGAATTCGCTGAGCGAGAAACCAGAAAGTTTCGCCAAATCAGCTGGCGTGAAACTTGTGAGTTTGCTGAGATCAGGAAATCCGGTTATCGGCTGCGATAAATCTGCGAGCGGAAAATCCGGTGGTAGAGTCGCCCGCATTTTGCTCAAAGCCTCTGCGGACAAAGGCGCTGCGAGCTTTGTGAAGTCGTTCGGTGAGTTTTCAAATTCCATCTTTGAATTTTTTACCGAAACAGTGAGCTCGCCGGAACGAAAAGTCGGAATGATTTCCGGACGGTTTAATTTTCCATGACATGAGCGGGAGTCTTTCAGCTGCATAGATCCGGTTAGAGTTCCGTCGCTGCTGTCCTTCTTGTTGCAATTGTCTCGCGAAGAGGTCGACGGCTGTACACCAAAGGACTTTGGAACGGAAGTGACGATAGCGTTGTCCGGCTTGAAATTCACCGGAGCGAGGAAGACATTGTTTGGACCCAGACTACCCGGTGTCTGAGACATCGCCTCAGGCATTCCGAGCTGGGGAAACTGAACTGTTACGAAACCTTCCGGCGGTGGATCGCTCGGTTCCATACCCGGACATATCATTTCTTTTATTATCTCCCAGTACGAACCATTTGTGCGGTTGTGGCCCGGTAACTTTGAAGCCAAAGAATTCTGCAAAGCGAATGAAAAAATATGATTTTTATAATCAGGCTCATGTTTCCTATGTTCTCGAATCCCTCGAATCGATTATTTACCTTCAAGCGGTCGAGGTATGTTGTTGTACTGTTGAAATTTGTCCGGAAATCGATGCCACCCTCGCTCCTATAGTAATCTATGCATTTTTTCTGAAACATGAAATAATGTGTACGAAACATAACGGATCTAATAAGCAATCTCTTTTTTTTAATATTTGTAGTGAGCCAGACTCACGATCTCATCAAGTCCGTCCTGAGAGATAAAAGGCTCCTGTGCCAAAGTGTAGCTGAGAAGCATTGGACGCGGGTATTCGTGTGGCCGATTTTCCGGCGGGGGCATCGACCAGAAAACATTGAAGTTCGACTCGTAGCAATTGCCATCCGCGTTGTAAGGTGCTGCAAGGAATAATCATTAAATTCTGTTTTATTCATTCGTATATATTGTTTTACGCCGTTTTGAATACCAAAGTCGCTAGAAACAGCGAACTCACAGCAAATCAAACCCACGCAAGGTGTGTAACCATTGTCACTAGGTCCTTTCATTCTTATCTGATAATCCAATTGAGAATCGACATCGCGCAAAGATGGGGATGCGTGAGAACGTGGATGAGAATGATACCAGCCAACGAGTTTGACTCTCTGCCACTCCATAGCTTTCGAGATCTCGGCTTCTACCATATTTGCGGATGTTTTGTCCTTGCCAGCGTACCGACACGGGAAAGCACTCGTTATCGCCAGATCTGCAAATATATAACAATTTTCTTTGTCAGATACGAAAGAAAAAACATGTCCCAATAGCATAAAAGTTTTGTATTGATAACAGGTAAGGTATAAAAAGCTATTAAAGGCCACATAAGTATTATGTGCAAACAATTTGAAATCTCTACAGCCATAATGAGAATATATTACATTAAGTAGAGTCAAGGGAAACTCCCGTGCTCCCGCCGCTTTTCATACTATAGGAATAGAATTTGTTAATCTGAAATTCCTTTGCATATGCCATATTTTTGGAAATTTGGTTTTTATAGTAGATGGAATATTTTGGAAAAATTCAATTCTAGACAAAATGTATTTCCACATGCTACAAACCATGCAATACATGCGAGTACACGAGCTACCATCATTGTTAGTATATTGAATTCCCAATCTTACTGTGTGTATTTATGTCCCAGTGACCTCCCAAATAGCCGCACACTTCCTTGTCCATGAGATGGCAGTGAAGATCTACGACTACAGCCGCACTTGTGGAAATTGATACAAGAAACGGCTGTATCTTTCCCAGAGTACTAAACGAAGTTAGTTCGACCATGGTACTCATATCCCTGCAAGCATGATCACTTGAAACAAAACTGTGTCGTAAATCCTTAGTTACACAGTTCGTCAACACTTTGTAACTCACATGGCATGACTCCGTATACCTAGATTGGCATGCTTGACTGGAACTCTGACAACCACAGACGGATTATTGTTCGTTTGCAATCCGACAAAAGCTTCATCCACAGTCTCGCTAGAAGCATCAGCTGTATCGACTTTTGGCCCCTTTAGTAAACAAACAAAACCAAAACAAGTAGAATGGACACAAACTTCACTGACATAAATTCCGTTTTTACCAGGAACCGGTGTTGCAAACTTACGGGAAACATGGTTCGTATATTTATAACTTCAAAGTGCAGGTTTCTTAAACTTTTACGAAATCTTGATAAAAAAAAATATTTGAGGAATATTACACTGTTAGCATGATTATGTTAAGGACGCCGTGGCAAAGTGTCACAAAGCATAAACTGAACCCCATCGGCGATATTTATTTATCCAGTTTCTTAACGACGTTACATCAGACAAACGTCAACGAAGTTCACTCAATGTTCACCTGACAAAAAAATCTTTAAACCGAAAAATTATCGCATTGACAATTTGTATGGGGTAGGATTATGCACAACTGTGTACACAACAGTATCACGAATGTACACACAACCGCAGGTTAATTCGGAAGCTAGAGATTAAGTCAATGAAAGGCGCGTTTTAATAACAGCTACAAAATACAATTTGACGTACAAAGCCACATTTCAAAACAGTCGCAAATTCTAGGAGCCCGTAACTTGACCGGTAACTTTAATCTGTCCTCCAGATCCGTGTTACCCACCGGAATATGTACACACCCGCGTCGACGTGGAACCATTAGTTCTGGCTTCGCATTGTTCCGACAGATGGAGTATTTTGACCTTTGTAATCAACAAAACATAAAGGAAAATCCCACATTGAAGTAACGTATACTGTTGACGCGTTGTCTTTGTTGTCGTTTTTATTGTCGTGTGTCCAAACGAAAAGCAAAAGGTGTATCGATTTATGGGAACGCCAAGTGGAAAAAATAAAATAAAAATGACAGATTTGATAGAATATCATAACGATAAAGAGAATCTTTCGTCGCTGAAAGCAGCATTACAGCTGCGATCGTCCCAGATCCAACGTTCCAATTCGCCTCAGGAAGTGTCCGTTGACGAAGTTGACAATCGTCATTATTGGATAGAAGAAGCAAGATTGCGTAGTTACGATAATTGGCCCGTTCCTTTCATGGATCCGGCGAAGCTCGCCGCAGCTGGTTTTTACTATACAGGGCACGGCGACCTAGTGCGATGCTTTGAGTGTAAACTTGAATTATGCGAGTGGTGCGAGGGTGATAGTCCGAAGGCCGATCATCAACGATGGCAGGAAACGTGTAGGTTCATCAGGAAAATACCATGTGGTAATATTCCTATTGGCGAGAGCACCAGTTCAATTCCCTCACCAACAGTCAGGAATCACGATGACTATGGTCCATACGGCATTGATCACAGAGTAGGTTCGTCACCTGATTGTCACTCTGTACCTGCTGAGGCTCCGTTACCGAGCACGGACAAACTGGGCTCTTTAGGCATTACCAGAGCCAAAAAACCTGTACATCCGAAATATATGAGCAGAGACGCCAGACTTGGAACTTTTGAATCATGGCCAACGTCTATGTCTCAGACCAAGGAAAGTCTGGCGGATGCAGGATTTTGTTATACTAAAAATGGTGACGAGACGTTTTGTTACCATTGCGGAGGAGCTCTCAAAGACTGGACGCGTGACGATGATCCCTGGGTCCAGCATGCCATATGGTATCCAAAGTGTTACTATCTTCTGACTGTCAAGGGACATACTTATGTCAACAAGCTTACTGGAAAATCTGTGGCATTACCATCGAAAGAGGTAATTATAGAAAAGAAACAGCCATCCTATTTATGGTAAATTTATTTGTACATGGTTGCGAATGTATTATATACTGTATTATTTCAAAGAGTCGTAGACGATTACAGGAAGTCGAAATATGTAAGATTATTTATTTTCGAATTTTGCAGGAAACACTGCAGATGAATCTTCCTAGCTGCATAAAGAAAGTTGAGCGCAAAATAGTTGTTGATATGGAGATAAAGGCTAAAGACATTGAGAACTTTTGTGAAGCAGGACCAAGCAGCAAAAACAGTCCACCCAAAGCTGGCAACTGGAAGTCACAGGAAATTGCAACAACCCCAGTGGTCGAGACGATTAGAGCTATAAGCGCTGACAAAACGGTTGACGCTGCAAGAACATGTAAAATTTGCTCTAGAGAGGAATTAGGTGTACTGTTTATACCGTGCAGACACATAGTAGCATGTGTCAATTGCGCGCTGGGAATGATTAATTGCGCATTATGTCGACAACCCGTTACGATGGCGATACGGACTTTCTTTTCATAAGGCCCCGGATTGTGATATACCGTGTTCAAAAGAAGGAACGATGCGGAAATAATCGGTGATTGGTAAAATCGATACTTTTGCTTTTTCGTTAGAGTTCTCGATACATTATTGATAAAATTCACTAAAATTTAATACTGTCCAATTTTATGAGATAACATGACCAAGCCCAGGATATTTTGCTCATGTACTGAAATTCGTTACCGAAAACTATCACTACTTCGTGCGGCTCGTCAGAGATTTTCGCAATTGTAAAAATTTATTTGTAAGGTAGCTGCTAAAACTGGCTTCAGACTGTCGTACTATATGAAGCCAATCTTGAATCTTATTGCGTTGTAATCATAAAACGAAAAATATGGAGCTGACACAATAATAAAAGAATACCGATGTAAGTCTATCATATATCGAGGTGCAAGTATTTTGCATGTAGTCGGCTTCATTTTAAGTTTCCCGCTGTACCCTGAAAGAGCCAGCTGGAAGTGACGTCACGCAAGAAACACGTGACTTTTGATCGAGCAGTGAATATTTTAAAGCAAATATTTTCGATATCACGTTCCTTCCCGTCGAAAAATTAAACTTCTAGACTGGAAACAACATTTCGAAATCCGCCTGCGAGCTAAATCGAGAAATAAAATAAGTTTGACGTTACATACATCAGAGTAGGACGTAGCAGGATGGCTTAACTGGAAGCATTCACCTTATTTAACGTTAAGTCGCTTCTTCAAGATGATTGCGCAAACGCATTTAAAGATGGCCACATCGTGGTTTTCCTCGGTGTTGCACGTCTGCGGGTAAAACCAGATCCAAAAATCTCCGTACTCTCAAGGTGAGTGATGACTCGAGTTTTCTGTTACAACGTTCCGACTCTCGCAATTCTGTCTCTAGGAGTGATTGATAAAATTTGTAGATCCCCGGAGTTTCAATCCGAAAATAAATGGTTTCTTTTAAGCTAACCTCACATAATTTATTTCGGTTGTTATTCCTGAATAATATTTGGTTAAATTTATTTTCAAACTAAAAGATTATGGAAATCATACGCTACAGAAAAAAATTGTCATAGCCTATGGTTGTTTTTGATGTTTTTGAACATTACGAGCACACCAAAGAATTTATTATCCAATACTAGTTTTCGAATAATATCCGAAGGCTCAAAGAGTTAGATGATTTATGTATCTAAGGTTAATAAACTAATTTTATACAATCGCGAACGACATTCATGATTGAATTGCATGGTAAAAAATGTCATTGTGATGCAACGTAACATTGCAGGTATTCACGTCATGGAAGATGAACAGATGCCACGGGTTAATTTAAGCAAAGACGCCTTTCGCTTGACAAAATCCGATCTACATCATATGAAACGGGTAGAAGAGGAGAATTTGAAGAGAGTAATCAAGCTCAAGAAATACCGTTCCAACTGTCGCATTATCGCCAGCTGCCTTACAGCTATAGCTACTTCGATTTACGCTTACACAATATACGCCGTCAAACAAGAAACATTCTTGGACGACTTTGACGAGCCTGAAACAATATCTGATGCGCCGCAGAGCATTTAAACAAATTATTTTCTTTCAGTAAAAAAAAACGTATTTGATTAAAAAACATCCATGTTAATGTAAAGTCGTGACTCCCGAGAGTAGACTGAATTTCATTGTGATTTCCTCAGTACATCGTTTGTAGAATTACTTTGTTTGAAATAGCGATTTTGCATATAATTTATAATGGCCAGGCCAGCGGTAAGACTTCCCCCATTACCGACGATTCGTGATCTTGTAAAGCTCTATAGACTTCAAGCCAGGAAGAATCTTTCCCAGAATTTTTTGATGGATGAACAGTTGACAGACAAAATCGTCAAACAAGCTGGAAGGCTCAAAGACTACCAAGTTGTGGAAGTCGGCCCAGGTCCAGGAGGCTTGACCCGTTCGATAATCCGTCGATTTCCTGAAAAGCTGATAGTCATAGAGAAAGACAAAAGATTCGGTCCGACTCTTGACATGCTGGCCGAAGCATTCGCCGCGGTCAACGGAAAAATTGACATAATCTACGACGATATATTACGAACGAATTTCTCGATGCTCCTACCGCAAGAGTCGAAAACCGACTGGGAGGAAAGATGCCCGAATATTTATATAATCGGCAATTTACCGTTCAGCGTGTCGACCCACTTAATAATAAGGTGGCTCGAAGCTATTTCGAAACGCAGCGGCCCATGGGCCTTCGGCAGAACACGGATGTTGCTGACTTTTCAGAAGGAAGTGGCCGAGAGACTTGTAGCTCCGCCGAGGAACGAGCAGCGTTGTCGACTTTCCGTGATGGCTCAAGCTTGGACAAAGCCGAGACTTCGTTTTCTCATATCCGGTAAGGCTTTCGTCCCACCACCCAAAGTCGATGTGGGCGTCGTATCCTTCGAGCCACTCATCACACCGTGCACCAATCACGACTTTAAACTGTTTGAAAAAATAACCCGGCATGTATTTTGCTTTCCGCGAAAATATTCGATCAAATGTATCAGGTGAGATTTTTTTTCTTTGATATTTTTTTACTTATAATCAGCGTTTTAATTTTTTTTTTTTAATTTCCTTGCAGTACTCTCTTCCCACCCGAGTATCAAGACGAGCTACCAATAATGATGTATAAGCTGTCTGATCTTGATCCGAAAACTAGACCATTCGAATTTACCGTCGACGAGATTCACCGTCTATGCTCGGCTTACAAATATCTGTTGGAGAAACATCCGAACATTCGGGATTACAATTACAGAGCTTCGCGACGGCTGATTTCCAGAAAGGATGCACGCACCGTAGAAATCGAGGACTACGTAGACGATGAAGAAAAAATCGAGGACGTCAATGGACGAGAACCGGATAAGGTGGATCGTTCTAAGGAAGCTTGCTGATTAATGGTCACTCGATTAAATTAAATAAACCACGTTTGTGCATACGACCGGGTCTCACATTTATTTAATCGCGGAGCGTAGCGTTACATCGGATATTGCACACGAATCGCTCGTTCTCCTTGTGTTTCGGAGGATTAATGCGTGAATTGCGTGCAATTATTTACAGTGGCTTAAAATTTAATTAAAACAAAAATATATAGTACAATATACATAATTTACTCCGGATTTCGTTTTGCCTGGGTGTTGCTGTTTTACGATTTTAGGAAGACAAAAAAACGACATAAATGCTGTTAAAAATTGATTCTTAGTTGGAGAATAAAGATTGTTTTTTATTCGTTATCGATCGCACAGTTGAAATAAGAGGTGCAAAAATTGCGTCTGACTCTACGAGGGAAAATAGAGTAAAATTTGAATCCCTTTCCTTTTTTCCCACCCGATACTGAAGAAGACTACTCTGTACAGACGATAAACGATTGTTGCATCGTTTCGCGGAATTAAAAGGATAAAGAATATATGAGAAAGAAAAGATTAAAGAACCCAATACACCGGTTGATATCACAGCTACTCATTCTTTCGAGGAAAAAAAAGATCAATAGTTTATTCTTAAATAGTTCTAGGAACCTATGTAATATATTATGTATGGGCGTGTGTGTCGTGTGCGCGTGGCTGTATATAGTCAGGACGTATTTTTTAAATCATACTATATGATCATATTTATATATTTATATTGTTAATACGCGTAAGCATTACTTTACAGTCACGTAGGAAACGGGAGTTTCTTCAACGCACTATAATAGAACGCGGGCAGTCAAGGAAGTCTCGAAGTAATTTTTATATACTTCGTTTTGTTTTTTTTTTTTTTTCATGGTCTTGAATATACTTTCGACGGGATGTCGCGCGCCCAGATTTCTTCGAGGAACTACGGGAGGAGGAATGGCTTCAAGGCGGTGAGCAAACTCTCCTTCCCTCGCGGATTTTTATTACTTCGTTTTTTACTTATTTTCGGTAAAGCGTTATTTGGTTAAGAGTGTCAAATTCGACAGCGACCCTGTGCCTCCGGTCGTTACGAATCGGACTTTATCTCTCGAGATTATATCGTGGGATCTCAACTTCTCGCGACCCCACAGATCATGATGTTAGGAAGCGCGCCCCGACGTCGACGCCAAGCGCCGAGCGATTGAGCGTGAGCCTGAAGCGTCCTGCACCATCTCTTGGTTCTTGCCCCGTCTTCTGCCTGGATGAAAAAAAGAGAGAAAATACAAGTGATCAGTTAAAACGAGTTCGTAGTGGACAAGCTGGAATTGATGTTGGAAGAAGACATGATTCGACTTACTTTGAAAATGAACGTCTCTTTAGAAGAGAGCTCTTGAATTTCAAAGTAATCTTCGAGATCCGTCTCACAGCAGACTATGCACTTATCCAAGTACAATGGCTCCTGCAAACAATCGGAATATCCTTATTTAACCAACCGCTTTGAAAAATGAAGCGCTAAATAAATGCTAATAAAAATAATTCTGAGCTTACGCGCAAGAGAGAGTATCGACCGATTTTTTCTTTGACCAGAAGAAGTGTCGCTTCCTTTATGCCGATTTGCCTCGGGAAGAGGGAGTCGTTCGAATCTAGGAACTCTGTGCTCGGCTGTTAAAAAAAAGTTGAATGCATTATAAACCGGTGTTATTTAATGTGACACGAAGGACTAACATTATATAATTTCAGCTTGAAAATCTTATTTATGGAAGCGGATGTCACGTATTTCCGGTAAACCTTCGCAAACAAAAATTCCATAATCCCTTCTGACTGAAGATAACAGGAAACTTACTTTTCCATTAGTAACGAGCATGGCAGTGACTGGGGCGAGTTTGACTGTCCTCCCACGCCTCCAATTATTATCAGTCGGCTGAGCTACCAGGAGTCGTCCTTCCAATACGAAACGCGCCTCTTCGTGAGCCCACTCGAGAACCTCGACCGCCATCTAAATAAATTTCAATTTAAAACCGAAAGTAAAGAAAAAAGAAGGCAACACAAATCTCTATATTTCGCTTTGTTATAAAAATCTGGTTTTCGTGCGTCACGACTTAAAAGGACACTCACCTTTCGCAATTTTATGTTTACCATGTCCTGTTCACCGTTCGACCTCCTGCCGTTCTGTATAATGGAAATTCGACGCCAGAGTTTCGTCGACGTGACGTCTTTTGCTTCCTGATCAGTCGTTGCAACAATTTAATATGAATTATTTTGTTACAGGTAAATAACGAAAGGAACCATGTCGAGGGAATTATTTTTCGTACTCACTGCGTTCATGTGCTCGAGATGTAATTCGATGTTTGCCTGAGCCTGTTCGAGTCTCTTCCTCGCTTCCTGAACGTCCGATCTTACAGCCGGTGTCGCTTTGAGGAGTCTCGCCAACAGCAGCGGATATTTCGTAACCCTTTGCACCGGTACCATGAGAAAAGAATTTAAGTTCATTCGCCTCAGTACGGTGTTCTCCATTTGCGATACTTTGAGGAAAATTCTCAACAATTCTTTTTCTTTTTCCAGATTCTGGAGGAGAAGACTCGAGCCACCCTGACGCGTGCAGTAACTCTCGAAAGCGTGAAGCATTCTCTCGGATTCGAGAAAAATCTTTCCAACGTCCACGGTTACGAGGTCCTCGTCGCCGGACACCTGTCGTTCGTCAGACAATATTTTACGACCCGATTAACAATTAATAATCACAAAAGAGAACCGGTGTTATGGTCGGGTGAGCGGAAAAATAATTACCTGACTGAAGTCCACGGCATCTTTGAGCTTCTCGGCGAGCACGAGATTGTGCTCGAGTAATTCCTCAACGTTAAGAAATATCGCCGCCAGTTGTTCCTGAGTCAAGAGTCCCGCTCGAAGCATCGGTCGATGAAACTCCTCCAAAATAATCTGCAAATCTCTGCCGTACTTTTGTTCGGTCTCCACGATCTCAGTTATTATCTCTTTGCGCTCGGCCCGCTTCTTCGAGCACTTCCGGCATACGAAAGGCGCGTAAACGACCCCACTAAAAAACCAATTTAAAGATCAAATGATAGTAAAGTTCCGTGACCAAAATAATTCATCCTGGACGATGGTTTTTCGTCTATGAGACACAAGGACTTTCCCTGCAACGAGTTCCTTATCGCTCGAATCGCGCAGGCGGTCGTCGCGGGTTGCCGCAATTAATAATAAATAAGAGAAAAGCCTCGGATAGGCTTTCGATCGGAACGAGTTCGGGAAATCGATTGAATGTTTTTTTTTTTTTTTTCCATGGTCAAGGAAGATTTCTAGTTCCTGCGCGAGGCCTTGATACTCTCTCGAGCAAATGTAACGCCAATAAAATGTACAAACCGCGCACATTTATGGGATCGTCGCTATTACTATTCGTAAATTACGAGATCTTCAGCACGCGCCTCCAAGAAATATATATCTTTGTATATATATATATATATATATATATATAAATGTATAAGTCGTGTACAGAGACGCCAAAACTTTCTCCTACTATCGATTCCGTTTGCCGCAAAGAGCGAAAGTCCCACTGTCCGTTATCGAACGAGAGCGACTTCGTTTCGTGGCGAGTTGGGAATTAACGAGCCGGGACACGCGCGACGCGCTTTCCACGTACACCCCTTAAGAATGAGAGGGAGCCCTGTCCAAATACAAAGCAGATGCATTGAGAGTACCTTGGTAATTCGAAGAAAAAAAATAGCGCGACGTCAAACCGACTGACCATCGATAAAGTGTTGCGAAAAAACATTAAGAGTTCTCGTAAAAGAGTCGATCCAGCGCGGAATCGAATTTGCATAGCGATCGTCGCGGCTCACTCGACTCGGGTTCCTTTCACGCTCTAATCGGCTGCATCGCCGCTGACCACGCACCTTCCATGAAAGTTTACCCAGATTAAACTTATAGGAGCGACAGATCAGTAGCCAGTATCGATTCGGTTCGTCGAGAAACCGTGACGATCAACCGCTAAATTAATTGATTTTTGCGCGACAAACAGTTTAGTCGAAAGGATCTCGGTTAAGGAATAAATAAAATCAAAGTCGCTATTGAAAGGACAACCGAACAAGTCGATGGAAAACAAAATTCTAGTTCACCTGTTGATCCGGTACCGGCTATCTAAATTAATTTAAAGGTCTCCCGATAAGCCTTCATTCAACTTTGTATTTACGACCGACGACCGTAAACTCGGCGAGTGGACGACGCTTCGTGTCCAGGGCACCTCAGCAGAATCGATGCTAATGTTTATTTGTTAAACATATCCCAAAGCATTAATCGCGTCAACGTTCGAAGCTGTAAATTGATACTCTCAACTGCGCGTTCTCAGCGTCATGGTTGCGCAACACATCTTCGTCGTTCATTTGCCGCCGTCTCTGAAGTGTGTCAGCGATTATTCTACTTTACATTAGAAAAAAAAAAAAAAATGTTCTCTTATGCACGCGACTGCGGTCGTACGACGGTCCTTATAGAGAGGACGCGAATAAATCGGCCATAGATGTCTCGCCACTGCGCCGCGTTTCGCCCATTTTTTTCGACAACTCCTCGGAAACGCTTCGCTTGCTTTTCTTGAGGCGGAGTGAATTTTACCTGTCGGTTATTAGAGGGTCTAATCTCTGCTCGCAATCCTCGCACAGCTTGGTGTCCCCGGAAATAACTTGTGGAATTTCGCCGAGCAGACTTCCCGGACCCGAGCAGGCGTTTCCGGTTCTCCAACGTCGCGGTACACCCCGGCTGCTGCTCGCTTGACTACTCTCCGAACCAACTCCGCTGTCCGTTCGCTCTATGTCGACCGTTCGAGTCTGAGAATGGAAAAAAAATAGACGATAAATGTTATCTCTTATCTGTTGTCGTACGGCACTGCTTCCAGTATGATGGAGCTAAAAAAAATAATTAACGGAGATGATTGCGAGACGGCAACTGGTTCAGTTGATTGATAAGAAAAAGCAATATTTGTTTTTCACGTGAAAGGGAAACTATAGAAAATGTGGCATGTCGATTTAATTCTCCGCCCACGCGACATCCACACCGAAATATTTACCTTCAAAGCTTCCGGAGAGCTGGTCAAGATAATATTACACTCCTCGCTGCTGTCGGAGACGTTCGAGATTTGGGAACTTTTCGAGCTCAGGTCACCGATGCTAGTTTCCTTCTGTTCGTAGAGCGCCTCCAAATCGCCTTCGGTATCTTCTTCGTCGTCTTCGTCGTCTTCTTCGACTTCGTCCTCCTCGACGGTGACGATCCTGTCTTTCGAGTCCATCAAGAAGTTCAATAACTCGAACTTGCTAGTCAAATTTCCATCTCCTGGAGATGAAACTTTCTTGAAGAAACCCTCGGGACTTTTAGACATGTAAGACTCCCCGTTGAGTTCATCGCTCTTGAAGTCGTTGGATTTCTTGAAAATATCGTCGGACAAGTATGACCTCAGAAATTGTCCGGCATTAACTTTCTTGTAGTACGATTCTTTGTACTCATCCGCGAAATATATACGATCTTTTATGTAATCCTCGGTCGGCGGTGGACTCAGCGGTAGGGGCGGTGGTTCATCCGGTATTTCTTCGTATATCGGTTCTTTTATTACCTCGTAAGGGTTCTCCTCGAGAAAAAGATTCGTGGATACGAAGTCCGTGTCGGAATTGAGGCCCGGCGATCTCGAGTAAGACGCCTCTGGTTCTATGGTCGATTCGGAGCTCTCGTACTCCTTGCTCTTTAGCAAACTCTGCTTGAGAATCCTTAGTATAGCTTCGCCACTGCTCTCGTCCAGTATTTCCCCGTTCTCCCGAGCTTTTCTCAGCGAATCTTCCAGAAGCTTTGATATCAGAGCCTCCTTCGATAGCGTCGACCATCGTGATGCCCCTTCGAGCTCACGGAAACGTGACTTTTGTTCATTTTTACAAAATCCCGAACGATCATCTTCGGTCGACAATTTCACGATAGCGCAGTCTTGAACGCATCGTCTTTTGTCTCGAAAACTTAAAGTTCTGTCCTGAATTTCCAAAGTTTTGTCCTCAACGGCCGCGGACACGGACTCTTCGTTCTTTCTCGCCATTCTTTCGTCGTCTTTCGCAGCATCTCTGCCGGCGGAATTCTTCGGCTTGCTCTCGTCTCTCGTGGATTCCAGCACGATGTTGGATTTGTAATTTTCGAGGATAACGAGCGTTCGATTTTCCGTTGAGCTGAGAATCTTCTTCGGTGGGCTTGCGGAATTGACCGATATGACCGTGGGATTGCAGACGCTATCCTCGCCGCCAACGCTGATGGTAACTTTGTTGTCGTTGCCGGTCGTCTCGGTGCTGGGGTTGAGATCGCCGTTTATCAGGATCGAAGTTCGACGAGCTCCTCTCGGTGCCTCGTTACCGCCCACTCGAAGACGATGAACCAGCGGCGAAGCTCGAGGACTCACCGTTATCTTGCAGACGTTCGTTTCCGGTCTGGTTGTGACAATCTCGATCGTCGAGGAACTTTCGGTCGATGAACCTCGTGGATTCCCGATGTTCGACGATCCCGTGACTTCCTGCACGCCGCGATAAGTCGGCTCGGCAGTGACGGAGTTGTCTTCGCTGTTGTGCATCTCGAAGGATCCCGGATCGCTGACGCGGTCTCTGCTCGGGTGTTTCGTCTCTCCGGGCGGTGGTGACCAGCTCGTTGGTCTCATGCGGCGGAAATTTTCTTGGTTCTTCGATGACTCGGGTCTTCTCGCTGGGGGTGGCTCGGCTTCCTTCTCCGCAAGCTCGGTCGTCCGGGGCGGACAGTCCTTCGACGACACGATCGGCTTCTCTTCGGCCACTTCCGGTTGTTCTTCGATCTTCGCTTCCGGCGATTTTAACTCGTCAGGGATCGAATTTTCGATCGGATTTTCCGTGGAATCCTCGTCGATGGCGTCTCTGGCTCTTCGCCGAAGGCTGAGACGCATCGTGTCCAGGTAGTGTACACTTCCGGCCGACAGTTCGGGCTTGATGGACGTTCGGTCGCTCTGGCTGCGCGACAGACACGGCCGTCGATTATTGTCTGTGAAGAAAAATGAACGTTCGACTATCAAGGAGGAAACAAATTTAACGAAGGCGCGAGCGGGCGAGCGAGCTCTGGCTCATTCGAATTAACGTTGCGACGACGAAACGCGTGAGCGCAAACACACTCTACAGTCTCGACCCGATTCTTCGAGTGAAATCGTGACTTCGTGCCGATGTTCGATCGGCCGAGCAACACGCGAGACAGAAAAAGAGCTCCTTGCGACGGTAGAGGTTCGTCCTTTTCCCGACGAAATCGTATAATCTGATAATTTCATGATGAAATTATTGACTAGTTTCATCTTTGAACAAAAAAAAAATTGCTAAAATTTATTGAAAATTGTTGGTACTCGGCCGAAGATTTTTTTTTTGAAAAATCTATAATGATTCAACGCTTCGTTCAGGCGAGGCCATGGAGATATTCTGGTGCGGAAGGGTTAACGTGTTAAAAATAGGCATTGCGAACCCGTTTGCAAATTGCGGAATGTCCAGACGTAAACGCTCGAGTGAAGCGCTAAGGTTTTCCGTCTCACGCTTCGGGAACGCGAGACGACGAAGAAGCGAACAGCGTCCCGGCTCAGCTGCAGCCAAAGAACCGGAAGGGAAACCGCAGATTCGACTAGCATGACCGGCCGGCACGGTGCACCGACACATTACCACAGTGAATACCGCTCCGTCGAGAGTCCGTCGGCATTGGGAAAGACACGGAAACACCGGTTTCTAAAAGCATCGTGATACCGTGCTCCGAGCTATTAGCTCTCGAGCAATTTGGTCGGATCGCCTCAGTCGACCCGGCAATTACATTGACATTAGACCATTCCTTTTGTGCCTCGGTGTCCCAGTTAAATTCTCATGTTTTACGGTTCCATTTCTCGAAACACCGTCTACGACAAAGTATCATTTAGTTTGCCCGTACGCCAAAAATAAATTCCCTGCAATCAACCCTCCTACGATTGTATCGAATGTTAACTCCAAAGAGTGGAAAAAAAAAAGGAAAAGATAAATGGGTCATCTCTGAACCGGCGTGACAAGCGCGCAACTCTCCGGCAGTGCGACAACGAATAATAAAACCGTAATCGTGGTACAATGTCATTCCTTTTTTAATGACTTTTTTAATGTCTTCTGACGAGGCATCGGCCCGTTTATTAAAATAATAATACAACGTGAAAGTGAACGGTATCTCGTTTAGCGTGTCTAATAATGGCCACCGAAAAATCCTCGAGATACACATCTCTAACGGTCATTATTTCTCGTCGTCCTCATGACCTTTTGGCATGTCGATCTAACGACCACGAGAGGTAATCCTCGCTCCACTTCCGTCGGGTCAGCTCGCGATGGTCCTCGCTATCCGCCGTTCAGATTTTTACCCGGAATCTTGATTCACCAGTTTCTCTCTTTCTCCCGAACGCAAAGCCGAGAATCAAAGGTGTATTCGTGACGACGATTTCGTGTCTTTGCGCGGGAGTCGTCGACACGATCGGTGAAAGTGGCAGCTTTGGTTGGCGCTCCTGTTGCCGCCGCCTCGGAGTCGGAGCAAGATAGTCGGGCAACGAGAGCGAGCGAACGTGTTCGAACGAACGAGACACTTATATTATAACCGAGAGATCATACGGTGCCGTTCGGGAATTGCTCAAGCTGCGTGGAAAAGCAACGCTCTCGGTGAGATAAAGTTTTTCCACGCGATCACGAGCCAACTCTTTCTCTCTCTCTCTCTCTCTCTCTCTCTCTCTCTCTCTCTCTCTCGGGAGACGGCGATAGGGAGAGCTCGCGTCTTTCTCGACTCGCTCCACTTTGGCGAACGCGTGGATTCGACGCGAGCGTGATCTCGCGTAGCCTGGAATTTTTGGAACGCGCCGAGCGGCACCGACGGAGCCACCGGCGGCCGAGTCGACGTACGGGTGAGGGAATCGTTTATGCCAAAATTTATTTCAACGAAAATTCGTCCCAGCTGAAACTTACTTTGGCCAAAACTCACTTCAATCAAAACTCATATCAGGCAAACTCGTTTCAGATGAGACTCGTTCCAGCAGCTATGCGTGTGCGCGAACGTACAATACAGACACTTCCTTCATCATGCAAACCGAGTCTGACGTCGTACCGATTTTTTTAATTGAAATTTTTTTTTTAATTTATTTAATAATAATTTTTTGGCATGGATCTCGTGCTGAGCGAGAAGGAAAATATCGAGGCCGTCGACAATGATAGAGGAGCGTTCGTGAGACGAGCGAAAGGGATAAAATAGTGGCCCTACGTAACACACAGCCCGGAGGCTTCTGCGTTCCGAGAAAGTAATAGGCACGAGAACGAACCCGAGTCGGTTCACCTAAATGAGATACTTTTAACGAAATATAATAAAGTTGCCGATGATATTGCTTCGAGGTACGGTACACAGGGGGTATACAGTTTCCAGTGCATGGTTACGACTCTCACGCTCCGTGGTATGCGGCCGTTTTATTTATTTTTTTTTTTTCGAGAAAAAAAAATACTATCCGGAGTGCACGGAGAGAATTGCGTCGAGAGCGCGAGAAAAAGTAATTGGGAAATGATAATTAAGACTGGCAAGAAAGAGAGGAGAATAAAAATTGATGTTCGAGGGAATCGTTGAACCGAAGGATAATCAAGAAAAAAAATGTCCTTTTGCCCTGTCGATATTGCTCCTGGCAGAATTAAATTAGAGCTCCACCGACACGTCCGCGCATTTATTCTTCAATTTGTCCCAGCGATTAACAATTTTATCACCGTTAAAAAAAAAAAAAAAAAAAAAAAAAAAAGAATTCTTTCGGACATTTATAGATTCACTGTGCGTGAACTTCTCGAAAAGTTCATTCTCGCTCAGCTTCCTCGTTCGTTCGCGTTAATTATGAGAAGGTTCGTCGCTCCTCGACCGTTAATACGCGTTATGGAAAAGAGCGTATCGAACGAGGCTGTGCATTGCGCTACATTAGCCGGAGGAACGGCGAGCGAAAGAGATTAAACCCTTGGGCTCACTTCGCCGAACGGATTGGCAATTTATCTTCGATTATAGAAGAGCGGGATGGAAAACCGCGCGATGAACAGACCCACGTGCTGCTGTTGCTGCTGGCGTCGAAGCTTTAAGTACGGGAACGGAGTGCAATGTTCGGTGTTGGTGGCTGCACGCGGACGCGTATACGCCCCAGACTTAATAACTCGACTGGTGAGTATACGCGAATGCATGTTCTATAGGCACTGAGAGCCTAGCTGGAACACGGGTCGTGTACCCCACGCGGCCACAGTCCCGGCACGCTATAAGTACCAGAGTAATACAGTACTACGTATAGTTATATCGTACAGTGAAAATCTCCAAGAATACTCAGACTCTCGGATAGCTCGCGGTTTTCGCGAATTTACCCTTTTTTTTTTATACATCCTTTCCCTTTCCTTGGTGTCGAAAAAAAAAAAAAAAATTAAACGGAAGTCGTGTACACATTTTTCAATGTTAGTAGCATCATCGCCAATAAATTGTTATAATCATCGATAATAATTAATTGCAATGAGCCGTTTCGAATAATTCGTCCGAACAGAATTTATTTGATCAACCGTAGAAACAGATTTTTATTTTAGGTAGATTTTTGCCACGATATTGATGACTATCGAGAGACTCAACTGTACGAGAAGTACTGGTATTCAGTGACCGGAGGCCATTCGCCCACGAGCTCTATCGTTGTTCTCGTCGTCGTTTTCCTGTCGCACGCTGGCTCATCCGACTCTCTTCGCTTCGACTTTGCTTCAGGCTGGACGGACGGAAGAAAAAAATTATCGAAGCTGCGATGAAAAAGAACTTCGATTTTCCCGCCGGAAACACGATCACCGGAAGTCGCGGCACTCAAAGCGCGAATCGTTTTCCATTCGCTCGACTTATCCGCTCGTTTCTTCAACTTCATTCGCGGAATCGGATTCGTGGAATCGATATACACACGTGTGTGTACGTACGTACGTGTATACGTGTGCTGAATCGTTTACGCCGCGAGACGTAGAGAGAAATATGGAAATTAACTCGTAGAACAAATACAACGAGAGGAAAGGAGAATGTCAGAGGACATCCTGTTTCAAGGACAAACGAACATTCGCGCAGCCGGAAGTCATTCGCAATTGGTCTTTACGCATTTTCGTACGCGTTGTATTGACGATTTAACAGTGGACGAGAGAGACGGGAAGGAGCGGGACAAAACGCCATCGTGGGACAAAACGGATGACTCGCAGATTTTACCTGAGACGATGTAATTTACAATACGGAAATCTATCGAGGAATACTTTACTTCCGGTTTAAAAATTTCATGCCTTAACCAAAAGCGACGTCATATTAATTTTAGAATCACACTTTTCGACGAAAAGTGAAGTATTTCCGGTACAACGTTATTTTTCCATTAGGACAAATGACAAAAATAAAATAAAAAATAAACAGTTTCGAAAGCTTTTAAAGTATATGTAAGATTGAGGGCGGTGCCTTTTTTAGGATGCGTTGGGAATCGGTACAGTGCGCGACAATAGGTAGGATGCAGACGGTCTGACCGTCCCTGACCTTATCTACTCGACGGCGACGTGCGGTCGCGTGGCTTGCCATCGTTGCCTGGACCCCACGAGAGCACCGCAGCCAGCGGAAATATATGGGTGTACTTTAGTGCCCAAGTGCTTTTTATATTCAAAGAAACAATAAAAGACTGTATGCGGGTCGTGCATGTCATACGGAGAGGGGATGAGAGAAGAGGGGGGTTTCGCGAGGCTCACGCATGCATTTCGCTCGGAGGACACGGCTCACGGTCGTCAGGATCCGCTAACCTTTCTCTCTCTTTCTCCCCTTCTCCATCTCTCCCCGCCACGACGGTTAAACTTTAAACCGGGATTATAATGACGTTCGTATCCTGTCCGGAGAGTGGAAAATCCTTAGAGACACTCGAGCCTCTCCTCGAGGTATTTATTAGAACCGACTTTCGTTTTTTATTTATCGTATAATTTATTCCCCTCGCTTTGTGCCCGAAAGGTCCGACTATCGTGAGGAACGCAAAATTTCGGCATAGATAAAAAAATGTATGGAATTATTTATTTGTTTTGTTTTTTTGTTTTTTTTTTTTTTCAATACCGAACGGTCGAGAATCTTTCTGGCTCGAACTAATCGATTAAACGCGTTCCCCTGTCGGATCAACGGGGAAAACAAGATATATGGGTAGTCTCGGCGATCCGCTGGAAAGACCGTTAGCAGCAACAGCAAAGCGCGCGAAGCCACACATGCTCACGGCTTACATCGAAGTGAGTTGCACCGCCGCGTCTGAGAGGGCTGCCTGTTATCCTTGCTTGTAATCCGCGCTATGCACATTTTTTTCACGAGTTCAAGGATTTATTCTGCCGCGCGATAACTCGTGTCAGCGCGTTAACGGTCCATTAAACCGTCTTGCTCGACTGTTCCATAGGGTATAATGACATCTGTGCGTATATGCTTGGGGGAGGAAAGAGGAATAGTATTTGCCACGTACGAGAGAAGGATTATCACAGACGGGGCGGAGAGTCGCCGAATACCAGGTTTCGGGACGACCCCGCATCTTCAAACTGGAAACATGTTAATAATATTTGTTTCCGTCGTAACAAATTTCCGGGCTCGTTGGAGCAAAAGTGAAATGAAATGTAACGACAACGTTGAAGCCTCCAACGACACGATTGTCGAATTCGTGATTGTAAGGAGTAGAATAAATATGACAAAATTTACCTCCAGATTTGAGTAAGAGTTCTTTATCTTCGATTCCAATTTCTGGTAGTCGATCCTCGAGTTCCTCGATCTCGATCTCGAGCTCCGTCTCATCCTCGGGTCTTATGGTATCCAGCGAAGTCTCACTGCCACTGACTTTCGTTTTTCCGCTATCAGCGTTATCGTCGTTCACGGTGCTCTTGCTCTCGCTGTTGACCGAGCAGCTCGAGCGATCCGTGGACACTTCCGTGAGAGTGGAATCCGATAACGATCTAGTCTCCTCCGTCGTCAAATCCGCCGCGTTTTTGTTTTCCCTTCTGCTCGAATTTCTAGCAGGAACTTCGGGCCTGCGCGATGCCACGATATGATCGATCTTCAGTTTCTCGATTACCGGTACAGTCTTCACTTCCGGTACGATTTTGGGTTCCTGGACTCGCGTCGATCTCTTTGGATCTCTGATGTTCGGTATCGTTATGAATTTCGGTCGTTCCGGTATTTGCTCCTCGGGTATAATCGGCTGCTCCTCGATGCTATCAACGCTGTTGTCCTTACATCCGTTAACCGAAGACCTACTCGTTCTACGACTAGTCATCATCAGTTCCGGAGGTTTTTCAGGCGCAAAGATAACGTTGTTGATGTTGAACAAAACGCTCTTTCGCTTTCCGTCCGCTTTGCCTCTCTTCAGTATACTCTTGAGGTTCGTTCTCGTCTCTTTGGCCCGACGCGGTGGTCGCTTCGGCGAGATTTTCGGTATAGGAATTCTCGTGACCGGTGCGCCTGGTTCTTCCTCGTCGGAGATTTCGCGGGGTTCGCTGAACACTCGAATTCTCTGACCACCGATCGCAGCGACCGCGTTTCTGTTGGGTAATCGCTCGATGGATTTCACCTTCGATGGATCGAAGAGACTCGAGGAGGGAACTTCCTCGAGCTCGAGGGCGTTGTCCGAAAGATCGTCGCTGAGGTCGTCCTCGTCTCTCATCTGTTTCTTCACCAGCAGATAAGGATTGACATCGCACTCCAGGATACTCTTTCTCGAGTCTTTCGAAGCGTTCTCTTCGGGCTTCCTGCGGGAAGTTTCCGGCGCTCTCGATGACGAATTCGCTTCCTGCCAGTTGCGTGGCTTTTTCGCGACCCTGACGATTCGACCTGGGGCGTTTCGTGGGTCCTCCGGTGTTTTTTCCTCGAGCCAGTCGCCGCCGGTGGAAGCTCCGGTGAAATTCGAACGGGTTTTTCGAGAATTCTCGTCGAAGCAAGTGGAATCGTTGTCGAACCACTCGGTTCTCGATACCGCGACATCCGTCGATGCCGTCTTGCGATCCTTGCTGCCTCTCACTACGCTCTGACTTCGGGAGTCTCGCTGATTCGAATGACGATGAGGCGATATGCTTCGGGCTCGGGAACGAGGTTCGACAAGGCGACTTCGCCGCATCACGTCGTACGGGTCGTCGACCGACGATCTCAGAACACCTGGACAGAAATTACCAAAATTTCGTTTGCAACAGTACACAAAAAAAAAAATACAAAAAAATTACGATTTTTATTTTCAAGGATCATCAAACGGATTGTCAAATGACTCAAAGTCGAAACTAACACTGAGTGGACATTTTTTCGTCTATTGGGTTTTTTGTCCGACTGGTGGTGGCTTTTTTATGTATCGCTTACCTGCCAGGCTTGGGCGGCTCCTCGAGGAAGTTGGAGTTATCCGGCAAGTGCCACCGAGTGGTACGCCGGCGAGCCGGTGACCACCGCACTTCCGGCAGTTTCCCAGCTTCCTCGTCGTCCCGGTGAGAAACTCCGGGCAGGAACATACTATGAGTACCGGTGCACCCGGCGGCGGAGGGGGCGTCAGAAAAGCTCGGGGATCGTGAATGCCACGGGACGATCGGACCGTTCCGTAGAGCCACGGATCGCCGTAAAGCATCTGCCGGGAAAGCGCGCTCCCGCCGCTTATCGTCCCCCAACCTTTCGTCGAATCATCGGAGCCCTGATTCTGACGAGACAGGCCTAATCTCACGCTCCACGATTTTTTACCCTTGCTCAGCGTGTCGTAGTTCTGGAAAAAAAAAAAAAAAAAACGTAATGAGAGGTGGTTCAACACATCGGACAATATCCTGTATATTAAATGACGAGTCGAGTCCTTTTGCAAAGAAAATACATATATGTAAAAGAGAATCCGACTGCTTTTTGTACAATGTATCCAGATAACGGAAAATCGAAGATTCGAGGAGAGAAAAATATCGACGGAAAATAAACGTCGGAAGAAATTAAAAATCAAAATTGGTGTTTGTCAAAATTTGTCTAAACAGGCGTAACAGAATATTCGTTTTTCGAAAACGAAATACATCCCCGACATTTATAGTAAGCACAATGGAAAAAAAAGTATTTTATCTTGAATACGAAAAAAAAAAATGCTGAAAACGAAACCGTTCACATCGCTTATTCATTATTGTCCTTAATTCGCAGAGAAAGGAAAGGCTGAGCCGCTAAGGAGGATCGGGTACCAAAGATCGAGTGCGGTGCCCGGTTGCGTTGGGTTCTGCGCGAATCGCGGGGAAAGTGAAACAGAGTATCGAGCGGTACCGGGGAGAGACACGGCGATGGAATCGATCGTACCGAGAGAGACCGCGGTGTACGAAACGCATTTAAATTCGTTTCCACGGAGAAATCGCTGCACTCTCGTTGTCGGCCAATGGAATCGAGGGACCATGGAGTAGAGCGGAGGCGAGTTGGTGCTCATACTCGCTACGGCGCAAGCAAAGTGCAGCGCTGGGCTCTCTCGAAGCACGGACACGGAAAACCAGGAAACCGGCTTCGAGGCTCTCTCTCTCTTTTCTCGTTCGATTATTACAAAACTTATCATATTCTACCTTCCACTCGATCACCGGCTATAACTCATTGCGCTCAAACTCCGACTCCAACGTGGCTCGTTATCACTACCAATTTTTTTTCATTTTATTTATTTATTATTTTTCGCTCAAAACACCCCGCAGGATAATATTTTTTTCTCGCAGCGTTTCGATTGAAACTCTTCGGGTTCCGGGCGATAACTGAGACTCCGACAAGTTTTACAATACCTTCCCGCGTGTATTAAATCCTCGTTGACTGGCGTGGGTGGGAGAAGCGAAGAATGAACGAGAGATATAATTGGTTTGTGCACGAGGAGAGCCCAGGCATGGAGGTCACGATTAATCTAAGATCTGCCACTTGAAAGTTCCGACGTTGCCCGGTGCAATTATTTTCTCTTTCCTCTGATTCGATTACGAAAATTTTATAAACTTTTTGCGAGCCCGCATTGCGCGAAAAATAGTTGAAACGAACGAGCCAGTAAATTTAGAAAAACGAACAATTCAATTTTTCATTTCATTATTTCACTGTCTCAATGTGACTCGCGAAAGTCAGGCATTGCCGTCAAGTTCAACCGATCGACACCTGCACCCTGCACGCTTGAGGGCCGGCAGGTGCGACGAGCTTGCTTCTTCTCCGGCAGTCTTTCGAGATACCGAACGACAGCTGGTAAAATTCCCCTCGCTACAGAATCGAGCGAGTGACACCGATGAGTCCGGTTGGGATGGCAATGAGGCGGTTGAAGAAACGCTTGAAACTTTCCGATCGTAAACACGAAGGGGTCAAGCGGATGCGCTCGTCTATCCGTCGAGGATATCCGACATTCACGGTCGATTTCGATGTTCGATTCGCGGTCATGAAAATATAATCGGGCCGAGCGATCGAGGTGCGTAAGAACGCGTGGCTGCTTCAAGAAAAACACTTATTACGAAAAAAAAAAAAAAAAAAAAAAAAAAAAAAAAAAATGGGACATTGCGATGCCGGAAGGCAGACGTACTCACTTTCTCGAGCGATCGCCTAAAAAAAAAAAAAAGAAAAAAAAACAACAATCTTGTCCCGACGGTGCGAGAACGAATCCTTCGGCTGCGACGAACCCGCACGGTGCTGTTGGGCGTGTAAACGGAAATAGGTATCGGTTAATCGAGGAGAGGAAAGTGACTATGGTACTTATTACGGATAGTCCAGGGCATTTATTATAAAGCGGTAAACAGAAGAGCGTTCCCGAGACACCGGATAGCTCTTCTTCGCGGGTTAATTCCAATCCGGAAATCGAGGCTATCGAGTGCAACGATCCTATACACGGGAGCCGAGCACTCTCTCACACGTCGGAGGCGAACGCTAAGGTGCTAATCGTGAAACCGGAAGTACAGAGAGCCCGCCCATTGTCCCCGGTGTTCATGCTCTCCCCTGCGGCAACATGCGAGACAGCACGGCGCTAATTCGTTGGCTGCGAAACTCATCCGTCGAGTGAGAAAGCCTCGGTTCTATGCGCGGGTATTTTCTGCCACGGTGCATTTTTTTTTTTTACAAAGCGACGAATAATAAAAATGTTTTATTAATATCTAGAACCGATCTTCCTTGAGAAAAAAGGGAACGTCGGTTTTATCGCTCCATTTTCACTACGGGTAGAGCGAAGCTTTCTTTGCGGCTATTGAGCTAAAAGAATAATTTTCCCTCTCGTGTCCGTTCAATTTCCAGTTATTAAAAAAATATGTGATAAAAAAAAAGGAATAATAGTGGAAAGGGAAATCGTTTGATTCTCTCGCTCGCACTTCATGCAACATCCGTCTCGCGGTCACGATAGCCGCACGAATAATCGTGGTACGCGTGACACGCACAGGTGTCGGACGATAAGAGGTATGGAAAAATAAGACCGAGTAGCTTCCGGTAAGTTGCAAAAATTCAGCCGCAGAGATACGGCGATAGAGGATTCCTCGGTGGTGTTTCTCGTACATCTTTCTGCCACTCGGTTCGCAACACGCAACGGCCAGACGTACGTACACACGAAGGAACATGCTCATCACCGAGGTCATCTTCATCCAGGCCTTGGTCAGCAGGGAAAGTGGATTCCCTGGCCGGCTAATTAATACACTCGGGTCGGTGCAGCGTTGCTGCGCACCGCGCAGCAACACACACGAGTGCAGTTAACGCAAACAATACCGTAAAAATTTTGGTATAACCGCAGCTGTTCAACGTCAATTTTCGCTCACTGCGAAGATCCAAAGGTCGTTCAGAAGTTCCAGGCTGAAGGATCGACGGAATCATCCGCATCGACGCTTTCGCCAGTCTCGGTACGGAGTGTTCGACACTGAGACAGATTGCAGAGTGTTCCACCGAATCTGTAGATCGGTCGGACTTTTTTTCTACCAGATACATTACTGGAGCCGTTCAATCATCGGATTGCCTCGAGCCACGATCTTTCTACAACACGGAGCATTCTCAGCTCAAAGAAGCAAGCGGGAGCATCGCTATCGTATATCTTCGGCTCACTTATGAATACAAGCGAGTACGAGATGCATCCATATATACATATATATATATACACAGATATATATATATAAATATAAAAATACACAAACGCCGGATCCGTGGCCAGTCGACTCGCTGATTACGCGGAACGCATTAAAATCTCGTAACGACCGCGACGTTACGACTTTGCTCACCGGCTCCATCGAACACGCTCGCGAGGCTCGATGCGCATTTCCTTGTGCACCATTCGCGTGATTTCCTTCACGAGTCTGTGGTAGCGTCGACGAGATCGCGGTTCCGGACGTTGGTACGGGTAGTTACCGTAAGGTCCAGAACAGCTCCGGTCGCGAAACGTCTTACCGTTGGCCCATTAGAGTTATCCGATCGGAACCGAAACTCAATCGTTTATGAAGTCCGCTCCTTGGCAACGCTCACCGGCAGTGTCGAAAATAAAGAAATTTCAATAGAAAAAATCCCTCGTGTATCGAGTTATCCCGCGCAATCTCGATGCATCGTGCTCGCGCGAGGCTTCGCGTACGATCCGGCTGGCGCAAGGGTCACGGTGGATGCACCGCGAGGAGTTGGGCTGTGTAGCCGGCTCGCGAACAGTCCGCATTCTACGGTTGCACAACGGCAATATCACCGGTGCGATGCGGCGGTAGCGCGACGTAACTATCGCGAGGTAAGACTACTCCGGAGTGCGTATATTTACCCCCTGCGGGTGTGTTCGCGGGTCCTGCGCGCCACGACGACGTTCATCCCGCGAGTCGAAAGCGCGCGATTACGGACACAAGCCGGAGCTCACGGAGCGCACCTCTTTCGTGGCTATGATCGTACCGCAAGTACAGATCCGCCCGGTATTCATCCATCGTGTACCGTGCGTTAGAAAATGTCGGACTACGGCAATTCGAAAGATCTCGGCTACACGGACAGTGGAACACGCTGCAAATTGAGCACCGACCACTACGATGTTCGCCCGGATATAATGTAATGGTAACGGCCTGGAGGGATCAGCGAGATGTTGAAGAAGTAGCTCAAACATCGCGCTGAAAAAACAACACTAATGTGGAATATTATATGTTCCGTTGAAATAACGGTGACCGGCCCGACTTTGCTGCAGAAATTCACGCGAAAGACCCGACTTCCGGTACACGTTGAAGAGGATGGATAGAATTTCTTTGGTACCGTGATAAAAGGCCGGACCATCACAGCAATGCGAAAGTAGCAATTTAACGTAGATTCTACTTGGAACTAAGACAGAAATAGGACAGAACGGTCGAAATTCAATAATTTGGTGGCGATAAAATTTTGAGCAGTTTACGAGGTACGAATTATCTCAATAAATTTCGAGACGGCACATTGCACAGCCGTTTCACCGCCATAAATCGTTTGGCATCGGGGACGGAATAATCAATTTTTTTTTTTTTTTAATACCGCGAACCACGTTAGATTTTCATCGGTCGACGAGCGAATTTGTCGAGACTTCCTTCTCGCGACGAGATCCAGTCTCGCAGTCGCCGCTGCTGGCTGCCGGGTTGGAAAAGGCTCTCGCTGTTAGCGCGAACAGCTTCGTAGTTGTCCCGGTGTCATAACCACGTCGACTGGTTTCACCTCAAAACGAGCGACGGAATGGCTTATTAACCATGTATATAGTACGAGACGCGTGTGGTGTAACAAGTCGAGTTTGTGCCGAATGACGGGAAAAATAAAGTCGCCCGTAGTTTCGCTCCTGGTCTAACAAGCGTATTTTAAACGGAGGCCGCGTCTTTTCATGAACTGTACACGGTGGAGGGTCTGCGTAACTTTGAGGGAGAGCGAGCGACGAGGGTGGGAGCGAAAACGAGCGAGTAACTTTAAACTCTCTCGTCCTTCGCGAATCGCTACGGTTTCAGGGTTTTCAAGTAAAACAGGTTTAAAGCGACAATACGAGTCGTCGGTAGTGAGTTGCCGCTGGTACACACACGTATAAACATGCCGCGTGTCCCCAGGCGTTTATTACGACGGCGACGACGCCGAAGAGAAATAAGGCACGATCAGCCAACTATATTACACTTGCGTCTAAAATCTTTTTTCGTTCACACTCGAGCAACTTTCGTTTTCGGACAAAAACCGATCCGATATATAACAACCGGGATCGTGAGTCGATGAAAAGTGTCGGGAGAAAGAAAGAGCTTGACACGAGCTGCAGCGTTTAGGGGAAAAAAAAAAAAAAAAAAAAAAAAAAAAAAAAAAATTATCTCCAAGTAACTCCGTGACGAAGAAGGCGGATCCGAAATTTGACGAACAGTGTATTGGAATTACGCGAATACGATGCTACGATATCCCGAAAATGTAGGTTTATTGAGAAACGGTGGAGACGCGAGTGCATGAAAAAGCAGACGGTGTTGTAAAGATTTAGCTTAGATAAGTAAAAGTTAGAGTCCGTTGAATGCCGCGCCGTTCATGCAAAATGTTATGTAAGACCGCGGCGATGGCTCGTGCCCATTAATCGCTGGAGATAATCGCACCGGCGGTATAACGAGCGGGGTGGTACGCTTTCACGCGAAGATATATAGACCTAGGCTGCACCTATACGTCAGCCACATTAGGTAATGCATCGTGGCGAATAAAGAGCACGGAGGCAAAGTCCTTCCGAACGATTGAATTTTGTCGCGGAAGAGTTTCGAATGAAAAAATAGCGACGAGACAATTCTCGGCGATTCTCACCGAAAGAGCGGGATCGAAACGTCCGATATAATCTTTGGATGAAGTTCGAAGGTTTATGCTTGTAGCGAAAAAATCGCGCACGATCGAGCTCGGCGATACGGTAGGAATATTTATATATCTATAGTTAACCACGCGCAATATCGATTTCCCCACCGCGTCCGCCCGATCGATTAGATAACGGTTCGTTTAATTGGATAAAAGTTAACCCAAGGCCACGTTCGCGAGAGATCCAAGGAAGTTATGCGATTTCCCATCTCGCGAGATGATTGCATATGATATCTTACCCTGTCCGAGTGCGGCGCGTCATTCGACGTGGAAGTACGCGTACGTTTATTATTTTTCCTTCGATGAAATTTCTATGCTACGTTTTTTTTTTTTTTTTTCAATTCTGAATCTGCGCAAGCCACACGGAAGGAGAATGATAACGCTGGCAGATGGAGACCAACTGCAAAACGGGATATTACGGATCGACACGAAAATATTGGTTACGGGAAAAATAATTGTCAAGCCGGAAGTGACTTTTCCATTCCATATTTGATGAAAAGCGTTCCACCGAAATTATGGCTCATAGAATGGAATTTCCGGCTGCCGAATTTATCATATATGGGATGAAATTTCGTGTTTAAAAAAGACCACATATTGAGTCAGAAGAAGTAATTTTGAAGTTGCTTGAAGCGGAATCACAAGGGCTCATGTCCCGTGGATTCTTGAAAAATTGGCTCGAACAAAGTTAGAATTTTCTGCAATGTACGTTAATTGTTATACGCCGAGATTTCTCACCTTTCCCGGTGTCGGGGATGCCGAAGTCTGCTGTAGTCCCGGTTGAAGATGATACCTCTTAGGTGTGAGCATCGCTGGTGGCGCACCGAGACTACCCGGGGCGACAGCGACGCTCGTCATTGTCATTTCCGGCTCCGCCGGAGCTCCTTCTCACGAGCGACTCGAGTTCTCGGCTTCTTTGAGAAAAAATTTCGCTGCCTCTCTGCGCGCTTATCTTCTCGCCGATTACGCTGTTGCTTTTCTCCCAGGCTCTCATCCTCGTCGCAGCTTCTGCAAAAATAAGAAAAATAAAAAAAAAACCATCGTTAGTACGAAGCTGAATCGTTCGCGCGAGACGGAAGTCTTTTGACAAAATATTGTACTGTCCAGCGCAGTCATACAGAAATCCTTCTTGCGCCGGTTGCGTAATGGCGAAACGATCATTCGAGTTACATAATACTCCACAATGGCCCACCGGCGTGACGCAATAATTTTTTTATCCCCCCCCCGCGAAAGAGCAGAGTGCGGGCGAGAGATCAACGGAATTTCGCAAGAAACTTCTTTGGGCTCTCTGGAGGTTTGGTCAACTGCAACAACACCGAATCCTTTCGCGGTCGAGGGGGGGGGGGGGGGGGGGGGACAGGTGAGGTCTGGAGCTATAGAAAGTCGAGATCGACGACGTGCTGACCTCGGCCACACGTACCTTCCAATAATACTTTTAAATGAGAAAAATAAATAAATAAATCCGGGCCAATTAATCGACTCTCCGGACCCAACGATCCATCGACCGAGAGGCTGGGATGTAAAGGACTAATTAAAAATAAGCTAAAAATAATGACTCCTCTTACTATCGGTTCATCGGAGTCACCGTAGTACACATTATACCGTCTCTGCGACATCCAAATACGTCTCAATCGTGCGTCTCGCGTTCGTCTATAGCGCGAGCGTAGCCATTGAGAGGTCGGGCGCGAATACACGTATGCGATTGTCGCGTGCGTACGTGCGCGTAATATATTATTAACAGGATACTTAATTGCCACCTTTGCCGGATGTTATTGCTTTGAAAGAACCGTCGATCTATAGATCGTTCGGATCCGTGAATACGACGTTCCGTAGATCGTTCGAGAGATCCTCGAAGTGTCCTCCTCCTATTATTAGTCGTCGGAGACTCGACATTTATAATGTGAAATCGAGAACTCGTTATATTAATTGTCGTACGATCTACACCTTACAAGGTGCTTCACTGTGTCACTGTAACTGCGCGCTCGGGCCATAAGTAAAATAAGCCACACTTTCTCCGTGAATACATTTTCGCGTACGCCATTGCGCGGAATCGAAGGGAATCCAAGTGTAGAAATGGAAATCGTACGGACTCGGGATAACGCGTGTACACGTTGGACGGTACGGATCTCGCTGTTACGCCAAGAAAACAACGACGCTTTCCCGAGAGTGGTGTGCGTCTCTCTCGCCATGCGTCGGCGTCGTCGACGTCCCGTAAATCCTTCGATGTGTTGGAAACATCCACGGAGCAGCGACGGATACGTAGGATGTTGGATAAGTACACGACCGGGCGCCGATCCGCTGCACAGACTCTGACCGATGATTTCCACTCGTGCTTTCTTCACCCCGAATGGCAGCGCATTGGTACAAGGACTGCGAAGCCATTATCGTCCGAGACTCGCCTACCATCGGTGAATGTACGACAGAGCCGGGAGTTAAATTCCGTCTGCGATCCGCGAACGCTGATGAGGATCGGAGATTCTGCAGATTGCCGCGACGCGTCTGTTATTACAAGCCAATCGGTAAAAAGACTCCCGCGACTATGTCGTGCACCGGAACCTCGCAGAAGATGCAGCGTGTACCTTCGGTCCGTGCCTCTTCCATAGGACAATCTATCGACTCGTTCGCGCGTATCTTATTTATGTTGCTTCCCTTCTTCTCGAACCACTGCGGAGTGTGTTGTTCCCCGCTCCGAGTCAATAACCGCGGTATGCTCCGGGCGGGGAATGTATGTTTCGAGCATCCTTTCGCATTCTCGAGTCTCCTTTCATCGCCATTGTTTTTTTGTCCTCTCACTCTCACCCGAGATGTTTTAATTTAGATGACTGGAGGGTCGGATCTTAATCCGGATGACGGGGGGGGGGGGGAACGTTATTCCTTCTGGGCGAAACTCGTTTCACGAATTTCGAAAGCGGTCGACAATTTTTTAGTGGGCTGTGAATACTTTCAAAACTCCCGCGGATCGGATTGGGAAACGGAAAATCATTTGGCCTTTCAAAGTTGGGAGGTCTCTCAGAGTCGTTCTATAGGATTGACCAAAAAGGTTTGTCAATCGTTGATTCGGGCGATTTCCGGTGCAAGCCGAATTTGACCGACCGGCGAGGAATCGCAGTGATTTTTTTTTTTTTTCAGATTTTTTCAGCGGTTTTAACGATTTCGCGGATAGGCCGTTTGAGAATGCGTGTCTGGCAGCGTTAAGGCAGTACGAGCATCGTGTACTACCTACTCGCGTTAAGCCCGTGATATAGGATAGCTTACGCTAGTGGTGATTTTGCGAGAGGAAGAGCTCCGGGGGTAAAACCCGTTCTCCGAGTGTTCGCCAGCCGCAAAGATGGCCGTGGTTTATGTCGGGCGTCGTCAAGAGCTTCGTCGCGTCCCTCTCGCGAAGAAGAGAACTCTCCCGGAGTTCTCCCCTGACCAAGTCGCGATTCCGCTATCGTTTCCAACACGAAATCCTCTCACGCTGAGCCTCGATAAGTATTTCGTTTCCCCCCTTCGTAACGTTCGAGATAAAAATAAAAATGAATGGTTAAATTTGGAGGAAGGTTCGAAAGGTACGCGAAATCTTCGCTGCCTCGTCGGGTCCCGATAAGCGTTTCGTTTCCACCTTCGTAATGCTCGACATAAAAATAAAAATAAATGGTCACATCCGAAAATCCAAAAATAACCTGACGAAATTTTTTTTTTTTTAAATTCTTTCTTCCTTTTTTAAGGAAACCACGGAGGGTCGGCGAATGTATAAAATTGCAGAGTGCCCGAGAGCTCCGAGAATCGCGAAGACTAGTTTCGACGTGGAGAGTCGGAGAGACGCGCGAGCGTGATGTGGCAAAAACTAGATACGACGAGTGGTAAGGTAACGCTCACGCGGTTCTCTCGTGTACGCTTCGTCGCTGCTGCAAGAAAGCTCTTATTACCCAAGAAGGTGCTCTCCCACCGACCGCGGGCAGTGCGAACTCGCGGCTGATGTTGCATCTAGCCGTTGCTCCGGCTCCGTGTCCACGAACATGGGATTATCACTGCGGTGAGGACAACGCGATAATCGTCGACGGTGCACCGCCGATAGCCTTTTCCGAGAGCCACGGATTCGTTTCTGTCTCGAATCTTCGCGCACAAAGTTTTCATGCAAAGGTCTCTGGAACTGGAAAAAAAAAAAAAAAAAAAAAAAAAAAAAAAAAAAAAAAAAAAAAAAAAACAACGGAGATATGCGCGCAGCAGCTGGAGTTTCGACGAGCGTCGAGTCGGATCAGCGTGATAGCCTCCCGGAATTCTTCATAGTCATTGTCGTGCGAACAATGGGAAGTTCGAAGAGGCTAGCAGGTAGGCGCCTACCTGGTCGCGCATGCGCGGTATCGATGCGGATGACTCGTGTGCGAGCGGTCGGATCGGTTGCCGGAAGTGGCCGAGAAGAACGGCGAATCGGCGAAATAGCACACGTGGATGCTGACGCGGTTGCCGTCGAGTATGGCAGAATGAACGACGGAGGATAAATCGGACGATGCAGCGGCTGACACGCCTCGGTAATCGTGTGCGGCGGCGAGAAGGAGATAAAGAAATAACATAAATACCAATACGCTCGATTGCATACTGTTGCATACAGTATACTCCGGGTACTGTTAACCGTTGCCGGTACCGATGCCATTGGCCACGCGGGAACGAGCATTGTCATGCACGATCGGTACGCGCTCTCCGCACACCGTCGTCGAAGCTCTTATTTTTTTTTAACCTTTTTTCTTTCCGTGAGCTCCCGTCGCGCATTCCGAGTAGTCCCACCGAACGAGAGAGAGAGAGAGAGAGAGAGAGAGAGAGAGAGAGAGAGAGAGAGAGAGAGAGAGCCCGAGCAAGCGACGCACCGAGAGACACTCCCGCGAAGAACGTGTCGCTGTGCGCTCGTATTAATCGTACAGCGCAGCCAGGAAATGTGTGCGGGACAGATATTGCACGCGATACACGTTGATATGGAGATTGGAAAAAGCCGCGCGACAACACTGTTTAACCTCCGGGCTCTCAAACATATCAACGAGTCTTTGAAACGAGACTAGTCGTGAGAAAAAAAAAAAAAACAAAAAACAAAAAAAAATGTATCTTCTCGCCGGTCATCAATTCACGACTCCGAGGATTTTTGTGATTCCGCAAACGTTCGAAGATCCTACGAAATTTTTGAAATTGTTCATATTTTTTTGAAATATTTTTGAAATTTTTTGCGGTTTTTCGAGTGTTTGAAAATCTTTTGAAATTTTTGGTGGAGTGGATTGCGGAGTAATAAATGACAATTTTAAATGACAGAGGAGTAGCATTCGATAAACCGTTAAGAATGCCCCGCCCCGAGGACCTGTGTCTTACGGCGCCATCGTCAAGGCCGAGGTTATCCGAAGGCGCGATAACGAGGTGCACACACCCGCGATGCATCGAGGGCGCGAGAGCCCGTCGTCCCCGCGCTCATAACACCGTGTGGCTCTGTATACCTCTGCTCCAGTTCTCACGGAGAGGGACTCGCCGTTTCTGCCCGCGCCTTTCGCGTCTCTCTGTATTCCGCGAAGGATTAATAAACGATCTCCGGCTGCTCCGGAAGTTTCACTCGCGTGTACACGGATGCGCCTCCCGACTGGCGCCACGGTCCTATCGAACTGCGTTTATTCAGCTTTTCTTTTCGTTGGAACGAGTCTCATTTGGGCCTTGAAAAAAAAATATATATATTTATGTATACAAAAATTTGTGAAAATGAAATCGCAGGACTTTTACGACTTTGAGGAGGAAATAAATACGAGTTAAATATACCGATATATATATTTTTTTACCCAATTAACGCGTAAGAGGTATTTTTTTTAAAGCCTCTTCGTGTTACGAAAAAAAGAAAGAAAGGACGTTGGACTTTGTCGACGATTGTTCGTTTCCTTGACCAAAATGTGAGACTCTGGCTGTGTAGGAAAAAAACGCCGCTAACCGGTAGATATAATAATCGTGGAGATGTGCAAATTCGTGAAAGATTAATACGAAGCGTCTAACGAGTCGGGGGACTCTAATTGACGGTGTGGCGTAGCCGGAATAAGTAGTTAAGACGACGATGAGGACTGACGCGGAGAGACGCTGAGGTTGATAATTTCTTGAGGCCGCGTGACGGCGAGCTGTCCCAGGAGCGCGCCGCTGCGAGAGAACAAGATCTCGATACGTAGGATAGGTTGACCAGTTAACGGTTTATCGTCGAGAAACGGTTATCGGTCGCCCGGAGTCGAGTGTGAGCCGGACAGTGAGAAACGATGGGAGATAATGAGGAGAAGGAGAGGGACGAGCGAGCGTAACCCGGGCGAGAAGACGCAAAGTCGTTTGAGCGCGTCAAACGCAGTCGAAAGTTCGTAACGGACCGCCGAGAGCCCGACCGGATACGACGGGAGACTCGGGAACGAAGAAAGAGATCGTAGGAAACACAGCGGCGAAGCGTGAAATCATCGGCACGCAGTTCTCGGATTGAGCACGGCGTGTCGCGTGACACGAATAATGAGGCTGGATGAAAAATCGAGCAGGAAAATAAAGGAAATCAAAACCGCGATCTCGGCCACCGAATAGTCGATAATCGATTCCGTAAATTCTGTCCACGAGAATTGAAAAAAAAAAAAAAAAAAAAATTGACTCTTTGAAAAATAATTTGTCAATGTTGATCCTTCGATCGATATCTCTTCAGCCGTCCAAATGGCGATCTACTCCCACTTTATCGTGCTTGATCTCATTTCGATACGATTTCTCCCAGCGCGAGCGATAAAGGGTTTACTGCCGACGAGGCGGAAATTGAAGAATTTTCAAGTGGATAATAAAAGTGAAAAAAGGCATTATACCGTGCAGACGGCCGAGTGCCAGGAGCAGAGGTCTGCCGCCTCGTCGCGTTCACAGTTCGACCCACTTACCGATGGGCGACTCCTATCTCGCAACCGATCACTTTCATAGCATTAGCGGACCTCGCATAGCGTCCGGAGTGCAACGAGTGGTCTTGGAAACCTAGGTCAGTGTATTAAACTTCGCCAGCCCTCCGGACCAACTTCCACGGCTCTTTCACTTGGACTCTTTCTCCTCTCACTTGCCTCATTCTCTCGATTCCTCGGTGGCTCGATCGCCGAGCTGATCGACCGACGCAGCGTCCTCGAACTTCCAAAGTCGACGATTAATTCGCGCGACGTCGACTACCGGACGATTCAGATCGAAAGAACCCAGCTGGTTCTCGATCGATTCGGATCCATTATGGATCTTTCGTTCCTCGTCGATTGCTTCGTTCTCCTCTCTACCGGATCTGAAATTCCGTGCGACGATCCAACCGACGATCGCCCGAAGGATCAACCGAGTGTGACGCTCACCCAAGGATCTTGAGCGATAGGACGCGGACACTGGAATTCGTTTGGAGTCGTACGTCGTGAGATACGTCGAGGTATCCTTCAAACGTCTATCCGTGTGTCCGCTACATTGGAGAATGGAAAGAAGCGATTTCGCAACCGTGCGATTCGAGGTTCGGACGCGTGCGCGAGGAGAAGATAGACGGATAAAAGACGGAGAAAAGACAATCGCAGATGCCGAAACAATCGCCCGTGCGATAACCCCGATACGCCGTGTCCCGAGGATGAAGCTCGGAAATCCAAAGGATACATCGGACCCTCAAGCTGAAACGTTCAACAATTATTCGCCTCGAGGGACACTCGGCAATCGGGAGATCGAGGCTCTGAGATCGGATATTTGGCAACATCTGCGCCGGAAGTCAATCGATTCTCTCACGTTCTCGGCACGGCATGGCACAATTTCGATTATTATCGTAGGGTGTATCCTTCGGCTATCGCGCTCGGGACACAGCCGCGCCACGGCTTTCCTTTTCCCCGATGGTGATGTGTGTTGCTGCGAGGCGAGCGAACGGGAGGAAGCGAACGAACGGCCGAACCGTTTCCCGACAATCTCCTCGCGAAACTGGTACATGGACCTTAACCGGAGGAGGCCAATAAATAAGATCGAAAAAAATTAAACGGAACAAGAACACGCGAAACCCGTCGGATAGTTCTCGAAAAATAAACTGTTGATGCAACGTAACCAGAATTACACGATTTGGAAATTTCGCATATTTGCAAAGAATTGTTTTAGCGTTTTTTTTTTTAGTGAAATGTACGACTGGACGGGAAACAAAATTGCATAACTGACCAGAGAGATTGTGAACCTTCGAGCACAATGTATTTTTCTCAAAATTCCTAATATTTTTTTTTTGCTGCATAAAGTTCTAGTGAATATAATTATATAGTTCGAACGAGATATCTATGACGTAGGGAACGAGGGCGCCAACGACGAGAGAAAGTATCGGATCTTTGAGAATTTTTCGTAGATGTTATGGCAAACTTTCTTGGAAAATCTGGGACTCTGCCATAGGTGGCGCCCGCCCTACTTGCGTACTACCATGAGCAATGGTAATTTACCTTGGATGACCGGTAATTTTTATTATATAGTTGCGTCGGAGTGCGTACGACGGGTGGATGAATACGGAGTACCGTATAAATTGCTGGTGCATCTCAACTCGATATGTATGCAACAAGGTATGCGAGAAGGCAAACGCCCACAATGTAGGTAGACGGCTTTCATCGCATCATGAAAGTGGCCTCACCCGAGGCGCGCACCGATGCATATAGACACGAGAAAAGTGCGTAAGATATCTCGTAGCTTCGTCGCTGTGTCGAAGCGCACGCGTGCGAACTTCAATCCGTTCTGTAGCTCGAAAAATCTGATGTTGCAACTTCGATTGCCGCCGCATAAACTTTTGCGGCAGCTCGTTGTCGGTCTTCTTTATGAAGTTTCTACCAGAGTACGTTTGACCATCGTCGAGTGAACGTCGCCGGAAGGCGAAGTTCCTTCGAGAACGATTTATGGCGTGAAATAATTGACCGTGTCTTTTACCTCCCGACGAACCGATCGATTATTAAAGCGTGAGCCACATAAACGCGTCGTGCAACGATCTTTCGTTGCATCGAGAGTTGCCGCTGCCGCTGCTACCGGGCGGAGCGAAAGTTTTCACGGAGAACAGCGAGGCGAGCTCGGGAAGCTCGAGAGAGAATTTTTTTTTTTCTCATTCTCCAACGGCAGCAGCAGCTCGGACGCTTCGGACGCTGCCAGTATTTTTGTTCTTTGGAGCTTGAAAAAAAAAAAGATGGTCGGCTGTTCGGCTTAGGAATAGATCGGGTGAAAGAGTTGCCTCATAGGCGATGGAGAGTTAATTAGCGTGAAATATAATAATTACAAACTAATGAATTCAATTTTAATTATAATTTTGCCGTCGGGATAATTTCTCTTATATCAATACATAAAACATATACACGTGTATATGTATACATTTCTCGATATCCATCTATTTCAAAATCCAACCAAATTATCACATTTTTTCGTCGAAAGTATGTATCGTAAATCCTTGACACATTTTTACGTCTATGCGTGCCATTCGACTTTTTTCATGCGACGATCGTTCGCTGAACTTTATTTTATCAACGTTGTGTAAAAAAAAAAAAAAAAAAAAAAAAAAAAAAAAAAAAAAAAAACTAGAACTGACCGAGGCACGAGCTACGCGGTATTCGTAAACTTCGTGATATCCGAAAGCAGATACTCGTGTATCGTGTATAAATCTCGAGAGTCGGATTGCTCGCGACGATTGGTATAATATTTGGCCTCTCGAGCGAGCTGCCAGAGTCGGATTTCAGATTGAACGGAGACCGGCGTGCAAGGGAGTCGGCCGCGAGAACAGCGGCGAGTAGATACGACTCTGCCGACCAGACTCGACGGAAGCATCGAATCTTTTTATCTCGTCCGCGGCAACCCGTTCGCCCGGAGCACGACTCGACTACTGCCAGTGTCACTGTGAGTGCAGCAGTAAATAGTCGCTGAACCGGGATCTTCCGTCGCCGTAGCCTCGGAGAACGCGAGAATGGACGTGAAGAAAAAGACACGAAGTCGGCAAAGGAAAGTTGCACAACGGATCGTCGCCCGACCGAATGGATTCTAACGATCGCGCTGCATAATCAAAATGTTCGGTCATCGACGCAGAACCGGCGAGTCCGGGAATCGTTTCATACTTTTACATAAAGGCGTATGCGTGAAATACGCGCTGTAGCTACGTTTTTTTTTTTTTTTTTTTTTTCTTTTCATTCCAACATTCCTCGGTGTACCGAACTGCGAAATGTTTTTTTTTTTTTTTCGCGATCCATCAAGGAGGGGAAGTAGCGCAACCTCGATTTCGTTTAAGGTGGACCAAGGCGAGTCTCGTATCGGTCGGATCGAGGATTCGACCTCGCTTTACGCCCACGAACCTTCTCTCGTGAAATTTCAATTCCAGACCCGAATCGACCACACTGTCTCCGTCTTCCTTCGACTTATGCATTTATGTACGTATACATACATAGATATATGTATATATATAATATCAACGCAATATTATTACTGCTATGAGCAGCACAAATTAGCGCTATAATTTAACCGCGCTTACAGGAACGTTCCGCTCGGTCAATTCCGAAGCCTCGTGGCATTTGCAGTATTATAATATTATAGAAACGCATACGCACGCACGTTCACGTATACGTGCGTAAGCAGCCGCACGGACAAAACCGCATTCGAGGCAAACGGACGGGTTCATGCACAGGCTGTGGAGGTAATGCGTTCGACGACCGAGAGCCGAGAGCTCGGTGTTGTATCCCAGAAGATAGGTATAGAGGGAAGCTGTCTCCCTGCATACGTGTCTCGCAAAGGCAGTCCACTCTCCTTCCCTCGCACAGCGTGCTTTAATAGTTTTACAGCCATTCGAAGGAGCTACCGTTCACGCTCCGTTTGCTATGGGTCAACGCGATACAGAGGTACGACTGCTGTAAGATATAAGCGGTCATCTCGCTTCGAAGATAGAATCGCTTTTTCCGTTCCGGGGAGGTGTCTTCCTCATACCAATGAGATTACCGATTCTCACGCTCTTTTCTCCATTATTTTTTCATTCGATTCATTATTATTATCCTTTATCATCGTCACAGTTTAATGTCTTCGATAGCGAAACGCGTAATTCTAGACCATTAGGCCATCCAGGCTGTCGATGAGATCATAACTGGCTGTCGGGTTTATTTGCATTTCGCTGATAGACAAACGGCTTGGAAAACGACGAAACTACCGTGTGGAGAGGTTCTTTGATTCAATCTATCTAGCGGAATACACTGGCTTAGCACAGTCGAGCATAAAAACGGCAGACGGTTTCTTGCGACCATCGGATCGTACATCAGAATCCCGACGAGGCGCGCGAACGGTCGAGGTCGAATCTCACAGAAGCCATTTTCATGGAACTTTCGTCAGGTATCTCGGCCTATAATTTTCCGAGAGTCCACGACCTTTGGACCGTCGGGGGATCGTTTCTGTTTTCATTTGGCACGGACTCGACGGTTTTCCTTCGAACGGCTCTCGTTCGCCGCTCTGTACTTTTGTGCCATACGTAGAAAAGTTGGCCAGCGCAATTAAGTGCGTTTCGCGGTGCTGGAAAGCGTGCTCACGCGCGACTTTTCAGCACACACACATGGATGCAACGGTGTGCGTACCGGAATACCTGACTATGGCACGACGCGCTATAGTAAAACTAGTAGTAACAGCATACTTTTTTTTTTTTTTTTTTTTTTTTTTATAGAAGTAACGGACGGCTGAACCGACGGGAGTTGAATCCAATGGCGACGGGAATATCCCGACGCAATTCGCACTATCGAGAGAAGCTTCCATATTGTTGGGAAAAAAAAAAAAATGCAACATTTAAATATAACGAGCCGATATTTTTCTGTAATTTTTTGTACCCATGATCGCGAATTTTCTACCGAGAGAGTGTAAATATAAGACGTTCATTGGTATCGGAAGATCGGGTTTCCTACCCGTCGTATTTCTCACCCGCCGGAAGTTCCACCATTTTGAAAGGTTTTCCACACAGCCGTAAAGCTCCTCACCGCATTGAGCAACCTGCTTTGCCGGAGCGGCGTGTTTACGCCCGGGAATAGCTTCGGTAATTAAATTGATCATTGAACGTAACGCTTTATAACGAAGCAGCTGCCGCTCGAGAGTTCGCGCCGATTTGTGCAGGAGAACGCCGAAGTCCAGTAGCCGCACGAGCGACGTGGCGAATACAGTCGTCTCACTCCAGTGAGCCAACTTTCCTCGTGTTTTTTATTCCCACTTTTTTTTTTTTTTTTTTTTTACACATAATTCCTATAACGAATGGTACAGTCGTGAGGCGGGCAGTCCTCATTCTCGATGTTGAAGAGTCGATCGTGCGAGAGCACCGAGAAAATACAATGAGCTCGCTTCGATTAAATGTTGCAGCCGGTGCTGCAGCGTCGTTATTACGGCGGGATCGAGAAGTGGCGAGAGATCCGCGAATCAACCGACTGCGACTGTTGCAAAATGAACTTCCTGTCTCATAATTACCAGAAGCAAGACATGGCATCCACGTGAGAGTAAACGATACACCTATGTATCTTTGTTCTGCTCGCGGTTGACCAATCGGTCTAATTATTCATACCCGATTCGCCGCGGAGTATCGTATTTCGCGGAACGGCGCAGACGCGGCTGCAATGCGAACGAGGGATGGAAGTAATGACACGGAAAAGTTGTGGTAACGGTAGTGATCCCGGTAGGATTAATCGAACGCAGCAGCATCAGCAGCGGTAACAGCAGGTTCGCCGTACGTACGAGCGAGCCGCGAACTTACGCCGGCAAGAAGCTCGCAGCCGGGATCCGCGGAGGCAGAAACTCGAATCCGGAGCCTTGCCGACGAGCAAAGGTCGACATTCTCTTCTTCGATAGCGAGAATTCGAACCGGTCGCCGACGAGGGATCGAGGCATTTTTCCAAGTTTTTGTCCGCGGCGTGGCGAGCGATTGACGGCCACGGGCGTGGGTCTCTCGGCCCGGTGACCAGTCGCGATCGGCAGCAACGGTTCGCCGTCCCGACGGTCGCCGTGCCAACGGGGTCAGCCCGTGTCTCCGCTGTTCCCGCCGCCTGATTATACTACCATTTTATCACACTGCAACCGGGAACACGGATGGGCTCGACCTATCGAGTCCCCCACTTCTTCACCGTTCTCCAACGCTCGCGAGTCGAGCGCGCGAACCTTTAACGATCCATCGGCAATTCCTCGAGACAGTGTTTTGCCATTTGAGTGTTGGGCTCGTGGCCTCGCGGAATTTTACGAAAGACGCTAAACTAAAGACGAAGATATTTAATGGAATTTACATACGGCGGTCATAACTTTGAATGGTGTACAAAAAAAATTACTCCATTCCGCAGTCGCGTGTCTCAACGCTACTAGCGAGGACTCTGAAGCCGGTCGTTGCAACTTCATCGTATTTCGCCTCCAGCGATTCGCTGATACTGAGCGGTCGGTAATGATTTTCAGAGAATTTAACAGTCTCGAAGTAAAGTGAAAAATAAAGCTCTCTCTCTCTCTCTCTCTATGAGGAGGGAACACTGCGAGACTTGTCTTTCAAAATCGATGATAAATCGACCGCATGACCGGGTCAAGCGTGTTGCACCGTGATCGTCGACGCGATGCAACGAAACGCCGTCGAGAAAAGTGGAGCTCCTCGGTGAGTCATTAATATCAAAGTAACGAGACAGAACGCTCGACGAAGCGTGTAATTCGCACAAAGGACTCTCGAGCACCTTTGCTTCGAGCGATCGACGCTCGTCCGCTTTCCCACCTCTGCCACCACGACGCAACTTCGATGAGCAAAGATTTTTCAAACCTTTTTTTATCTCTTTCCCGATATACCGACGACACCCAACCGAGACACTTAATTCACCGCACAGACCGCAAACAAGTCGTTCCATTTACGATCGAACTCTCGGCTGCTATGGGCGTTCGAAGTCTCGATATCGTATGCGCCCAGGAGAAAAGTGAGGCCCGCTCGCGTCTTTCTCGTTGCGATTCAACGCGCACGCACGGACGAGGACGACAACGTCTGTCCGTTATTTCTCGATCGTAAGCCTCTCGCACGTTCCACGACGCTCGTGCACGTCGTCGGCAGCGACGACGAGCCCACCGAAAGAGCTCCTTTCCGTATACACACGCCCAACTTTGCTTCCCTCCGAAGAATTCCGGAGCGACTGTAAGAAGATACGCGAAAAAAAGGGGCATCTTTCGGTCGGTGCTTCGCAAACAGGCTGAGAATCTCTGCTGACTCGGGCGTTTACGAGGCGAGGAGAGCAGTATGCGAGCTGCCGCTGCAGGCCCCAAAAGTATGTCAATAGGAGAGCAAACGTCCGAACGTCCTGGCGGCGAGCACGCGGCCGGCTCGAAGCCCATTGCTCACCAACGAGGCTGGCCGTTACCAGACGACTTGGATTATAAATTCGAAACTGGGACAAGCGAGTCCGAGTGATAAGCCTTCGATGCCGAACACATTCTCCATGATACTTGTATACGAGGTCGGCAAAACGAGAATGGAAAAATCCGGGTGAACACCCGAGAGACTTAAAATAGCATCGGATTAAATGTAGAAATAAGATCAAAAAACAAAAAAAAAAAAACAAAAAAAAAACGGGTCGATTTGGAGCTGCTCGGGCAGCAGCATTGTTATCAAACGCGATCCTTCCTAATCTTTCCTTCGCACCATTCGCAGCAAGCGAACAGCATTGAAAAGAGAATAAAAAAAAAAAAAAAAAAATGCAACAAAAAAGCAGTCCCATAAAAACGAGGATAAGAATCCTTGAATGCGAAATCGGGCTGTTGGGATTCAGAGGATGACGTCAGTGGGTAGGTGGCCAGGCGCAAAGTGGTGGATGTCGTTGATATTTTTTTTTTTTTTAATTCACATAATTTTTTATTTATGCTCACTCAACGACATCCCCAAAGGTGTACTTTGCAAGGTTCGTAGGATTTTTGTGGTCGAGAAACGTGTTGCACGGAGGCTCGAATGCGCCGGCGAAGACGTCGTAAGTAGGTGTACAGAGCGAAGCGAGCACAACGACGAGGGGGGCATCGAGAGGAGCGAAGGAATTTATCATGTCGGTCATGCGTCGACGTACGTATGGCGTGACTTGTTCGAACGCCATTCGAACAAGTGACCTTAACAGCGGGGGGTGACGGTGTGCGCGCCGGTGTCGGCTCGAAACACTTTGCCTATCATTGAGCTTCGCCACAAGCGTACGGTATTATATTATTTCTTCGGAGTGGAGACTCTTTTCTGTCTCCCGACGACGTCGGGGTTCAACTTCGTACGTAAACCTGCCGCGTATACCTTCGCAAAAGGTTACTGGGTTTCGAGTTGTGTAATTCTCCCACCTCGGTCGCATCGCGTACCGCGGTCGGCGTATTATGCATCGACGGTAACGCGTCACCGGTCGTCGTTCCATCAGATGCCGATTCGATGCCGATTCGATGCTACAATTCGGGCTGATTATTGGGTGGGATCCGAATGACCCTAGGAAATAATGAAGAAGAGAAGACACCTGTAGGAAATGTCCGGAGAAAAATTCCACGGATGCTGAGAATCGAACTCACGGCTATCGGAGACTCAACCGTGTGCTCCGATTTGACTTGTGTCAAATGAAGAACGAGAAAATTGCACAATGTTGCCAAACCGGTAGGTCGGAGTGTTGGACGGAACGGAATCCGGCGTGCCGACTCATGTAGGAGTGTGTTATTTTTGTTTTCTCTTTCACATTATCTTCCCCTAAAATTTTCGTCCCGTATTATAATAGTACGATAAAACATCGCAAGGTCCGCCCAAAAACAGTCGAAACAGCGTTCTCCACGGAATTTCTTGTTCCGCGCCGGACAAAATCCGACGTCTCTCTTTATCACCTTCGTATCTCCGCCCACGCAGTTACACGTTCGCAAGAACCATTCGCGAGATAAAACTGAGTCTGGAATTTAGCTTTTTTTTCTTTCACAACGCAGCGGAGAAGGAGAATCGATTTCCCTGCGAGTCCGAGAATTCGGGAACAAAATTCCCCAGGTCTGGGACTCCCCGGTCCATCTTTCCTCTCGCTCGAGTTATCCACGTCGAACCGACAGTCTCGCTCGATTCCTGGAATCCTCGACGTTTCCTGCTGTAAGGTCGATGCAGCCGACGATATCGAGGCCTCGTCTTCCTCCTCCCTTCTTCCTCATCTCCGATCCCACGTGCACACTTTGATTCCTCGCGGACTGCAGTCGCGAATCATGAGTGCAGCACAATCCTTACGAGCGAACGACAAGCAATTCTGATGTTTAGCTCCGCGAGAGAACGCGAGACGAGTTGCGCCAGACCACAAGGACTTGCGCATTTATTATTATTATTATTATTATTATTATTATATATATATATAACCACGGGAGAGAAGATTCGATTATGTCACTGCTCCGAGTTTTCATTACGTCGCGGAGGAGAAGAGAGCCGCGCAAGCGCTGACGCTCAGTCGTGTTTAACCACCGAGAGATTGCTGAGAACTCGCCAACTCGATTAACTTGTACACCTTCCTTATTATTGCCCATACTATAGACTCACTGTAGACGTATATATGTACTTATAAATATACATATATATATGGATATATTTTCCACTCGGCAGTGCCAGCCGGTAATCGTCAGTGTTGTTTCTTGCCACATTGACTCGTCGAGTTTCTATACTCAGGATAATTTGCTCTCTCATAGAATTCAGATAGAGAAACGTATCTCACAGTCTCGCGGAGTCAAGGACCGCGTTCAAAGGACGAGAGTGACAGAAAAAAAATGTTTCACGGCTGTCCGCCTGTCGTCGGATGGTGGTTCGAGAGGAGCCTCGAATACGACGAAGGGACAGACACGTCCTAGGGCGAACCCGTGCGCGTGATCGGCCTACGAAACGAGCCGTAATGGGGCCGATCCTCCGTATAGTCCCGCATATGATTGCCGCTTCTTCTCCATTATTTTCGTGGTCCTTCTTCATTTCGTCTGGGACGGACTTTGATTATTCGCTCTCTCGACGCCGTGATCTCCCCTTTGTGCACGAGCGACGCCAAGAGGAGAGAGCGGAGGCCTCGCGGGCCTCCCGGAAACCCGTTTCACACCGACAGCTCGCCTCGGTAACCAACCTCCACGAAAATAATATAATCTCTCGCGGACCAAAGTCTGACGAAAATATGGACCTCCTTACGGCAAAGCAGACAGCGAGAATAATGGAGAAGCGTGCTCCCCGTCGCCCTCCGCCACCTTCGCCCCGGGACAATCCTTTCTGACCCTGCAATTACGAGCTACACCGCGTGATCCTCCAGTCACGTCTGACTCGTTCGAGTCTACTGGTTGGAATTAAAAAGACCTCTGTAACTCCGTAATTACGCAATTATCATCGACCGTTTCTTCTTCTTTTCAAACGCAGTCAGTCATGACTGGAAGAAATATTTATTGCTAAACGGAGATCCCTGAGTCGCCCTTCCGGAACTTTCGTGCACAATATCGCCAGCAAAAAAGTGACAAAAAATAATTGTCTCGACTAAGTGGACTTCCGGTCGAGGAGCGAGTTTCTGCCACAGGCTGTCGTCGCTTTGCTTCGTCTGAACGTTTTTTTTTTTTTTTTTTTTTTTTTCAATTCATTTTCGACACACTCTCGCCGATCTGCCGATCTTCACGCACGGCCGAGCGTTAAATTACATTTAATTTGTTAGCGATCCTTCTTCCGTCTTCCGTCTCTCTGCCCTCATCCTTGTCTTCTTTTTTGGCTCCTTTCACCCTGAGGTCGCGCACGGTGCGCGGCAGCGACGAAAGGAGCTTCCTCTCGCGGCGATTGTGGGCGGCGGGCCGCTCGTTTGACGATTCGAATCAGCTCCGTTTACTTTCTACGAGAGACAATCGGCGGCGTTGAATCGGCGAGGGGTACGTACGCGAGGGAAGTTGCTCCGAGTCTCCGTTGCTTTCACGATTGTTTCGGTGCGCGAGCTCGAGCACTCGGTCGCGATACGCTCCCTGCGAGCCCAGGCCTTGTTCCGAGCTCCGGGTTCTCATGCTCCTGACTTTTTAATTCCGATGCCGAGGCCCCATGGCCAACACAGTCCCGAGCGACTCGCTAGATTAATGCCTTAACGGACTCGCGAATGAGAATACGATGGAGGAGAATAACGGAGAGAAAAGGAAAGCGCACGGGAGATTCTTTTCACAGATTAGTCGAAGGTGGGGGAATTAAACGGGACCGAAAAGTTTCCCGGACGAGACGCGGAACGTCCTTCCGACGGCTGGATGTGAGCCGGGCATATCAAGTCGAGAATGAACTTTTCACTCGGCGACATCCGAGTCGTTGAACTGTGAGAACGATCGAAGAAGAACTATCGGTGAGCTCGGAAAAATTACCACAGCTGATATTCCGGGTCAGATTCTTCCAAGAATTTTTTCTATGTCTATAAAGCCTTTTTTTAAATAAATTCGGATAATATTTTTGTGTTTTTTAAAAATAAAAACCACAAACATTTTCTGTGAATTGAAAACATCGGGGATGAAATTTTTTTCCAAAATATGAAGGGCTCGCGAACGGCAAAAATGAATACACCGGATACGGACTTGAAAGGCGAAATCGAGCGACTTGCGTGTCGTTACGAGGCTCCGGGGCGAAAGCAATTTAATTACGCGCTCCTCGGCAACTGACGGGTCTCGTATTCGCGGGATTGTCCAAGTCGAGATCCGTCGAAATTCGCCGTTCACTTGGAATGAAAAAAAAAATCCCTCACGGCAGCACGAAACTGATAAAAAAAGAAAGGTTCGAAAAACGCTAAAAGGTAAACCGAGGTGAAGGAACAAACGAGAGTGGCGAGACTGTCCTGTATGTTCGTCGATGAAAGCAATTTCTCGCGCGGTCTGCGTCCCATTCGTCGTCTCATTGGAGGAACGAAAGAGCTCTCGCTCGGCGAGAGAAGAGAAAAGTGAAATGTAACAATTACGCCCGGGTTGTCACTCGAATGCCACCGTTATTATCTTTCGTCTCTTGTCTCGAGTGTTTCTTCCGGTTGCTATCGTCGGTGCTTTCGTCGTCGACGGAAGGAGCGACAACGCCTTCGGGCACGTTTCCACATTCTCGAGCGTTGCCACTCGCTAGCGATCTCGTCATCCGGCCGCCGTGGTTTCGAATTTAATGCCGACAAATAAACCATATCGTCGTCGCTCGTCCCGTTGCCCGTTACGGTCCCACCGGTAATTATCATCATTATTGTTACTGTAAATCATTTCTTTACATATCGCGCGAATCGGCAAGCCGCAGGAGTAAGACGATATCTTTGCGGATACACGCGAGACGCAGATTCTCTATTTCCGTCGGAGTAATCGGGCGAAAAATAAAATTAAATAGAAGAAACTGGCCACGCGCCTCTATCCGACCCGACACTCTATCCCATTCTCATAATTTAATATCCGAGAGTCTTTTTTTTTCATCCTAGACACGCCATCCCGGTTCCACACAGTTTCTTCTTCCTGCTCATTTTCAATTGGTATTTCTTGATTTTTTTTTTCTCATCCCGTTTCGCGGTTTAGCGCGAGATCGATGGAAGTCGCGGTGACGCAACTCCGTCTTGGTCTCCTTCACCCGGAGATCGTATGACCGATTCTTTTTTTTTTTTTTTTTTTTATTATTTTCTTTTTCAGCTGTTCTCATCCTCGACCGACGAGTGTATTTTCCGTATCGACATTCATGTCGAGGGACAGCGGCAGGCTGACGCGACGGAAAAACCGTCGTCGGGCCGATGTGCAACTCGAGAGGAGAACAACCAGTTTGGCCCGAAGGCGTTTGCAGCGCGGAGGACGAACGGGACGAGCGACGAGCATCGCCAGGACGAGCGACGAGGATATTAATCGGCCGCCGAGCCGATCCGACTAGGATGCTTAGCAATCTCTCATAGTTTATTTATGGCAATCGGGTTAAATCACCGATCGAATATTCAATGCTGTATAATCGCCTGGGCGACGCATTGATCGTTGACATCAGAGCGCGTCGCCGACGAGCCGATACGCGAACACGCACGATCGTTTTGTCATTGCACAAGGAAATTATTATCGCCTCGCGAATAATCCATGACCTTTTCGATATTTCAAATCGATGGAAACACGAATGATAACTCCCTTGCGTCAAATTATAATCGTTGCCGAGTGCAATTTGTATTCTAATTCGCGGATCTCTCTATCGCGATATTTCGATACAAAGTCAAGCCGAAGATCAGATAAGGAACACGTTATGCAACTGCATGCATTTTTCAAAGACTCCACAGCGAATATCCGATAGGATGAGCATTAGTATTTAAAATATATCGAGTCTGTGGGTGTGTCGATTTTTAAAAATTATTTAACGATGTTTTTTTCTTTTAATTTGCCGTATCGATTTACCAGGTTTCAGTTACTCGCACAGACGTTTCACATGACGTAGAGCTACGACAATTTTCTTTTTTTTTCCGACCAAACATTTTTATTGAATTTACGACTCTCTGAGAATTCATGGATTAATGTAACTGTCCAGTGGGTGTGTACTTTGGCCATTAAGTAGATGTAATTCAAAGCCGGAGCACAGAGCCACGGAGTTCCGGTGGCGAAGGACTTGAGACGCTCGCGTACGCCCACCCTTCACCGAGTTTCGCGCGAGAACGGCGCCTCGTACATTTCACATTCTAATCCAACCCGTTCCCACACAATATATATACACATATGCAGATACGTATATAAATCTTGGGCTGAATTCTTATCGGGATAAGCATCTCGCGAGTCTGCAGGGAGTCCCTGAGGAATGAGCGTCGGGATAGGAAGCTGCGCTCGGCTGAAACGAACATCCAGTCAGGATCTCGGAATGGAACACAGCCCGAGACGCAGTGTACGATCCACTCTCGGACTTGTAATCCCGGACGATTAATTTAATTGCGTTAATTACGCGCTCCTAAGCAGTAACAAGCGAGAAGAAAGGCGAGCCAGCGTTGCTGTTAAGCTTCTTCGTCGCTTTTTTTTGTCTCTCGTCATCGAGTTTTTGCACCATCCGAGTCGGCACGCTCCCGTCCAGCTTCGTTGACTCAAACGCTAACGCACCGCCTGCGATCGGTCGTGCTAAGCTCCTCTCGAGTCGTCTTGATTGCGGTCTTTACATTCCCAACAACACAATTGTTCCCGGCTCAAAAAATCCCGATTGAAATGTTTTTTATTTTTTTTTTAATTTTTTATTTTTTTTTTCTCGACGAACATTATTTCGCAAGCCAACGCAGCTTGCGAAACTTTTTGCGAAATCTTTTGATTGACAAACAAACAAAAATGGAATAAGGTTGCTGTGGAAATCACCTTAAGATGCTTTGCATGTAACTTCTTTCAACCTGACGAGCATTGTGTGTATTTTTTTTTCAGGCACTCCGATCGTTATACATTACGTAGTTTGGAGTCCCGCTTGGCCAATTCTTCGGTGACTTTTTTACAGCTGAATCCGGCGACGCGAGGTCACGATTAATTATCATATCGGGTTAAGGTCGTATCGGCGACGCACTCTGAGAATGTGAAATGTAGATCTTTCTCTCCCTGAGCTGACACTTCTGTGCGATACGAGAGCGTTTATACGTGGTAACAAACGTCGCCCGTCGGGATAAACGATTTATCGAGCGATCGTTCCGAGCCGCGCGGACAGCGCGACATTTGACAAACGAACAAACGAGCGACCTGACAGCGATCGTAAATTTAATCGGCAGTTTTTTAGGGTACTTTGACACGAATGAACGTATCGACAGTGACGGAACGATCACGATTCTCCATTTACGCTAATAAACGTTCCGTCTTTTATTCTCATTAGACTCCACCTCTATTTACATCGTTCGGTCGTTGCGATTTCCACAATTTCGCTCCGATAACTGTCCGTAAACCGTGCGAATTTGTAGCTCGACCGTCGTCGCGCGCCACTGTAATTTGTAAGAGAATTTTTCGCTCCGCCGATTAAATCGGAAACACGACGGAGGAGTAATCGAGCGCGTTCCGTTCCAATAAACCATCTGACCGGCTGAACCGATATAATAATGGAGAACGGCCGAGAGCCAGGGGACGATTCTCGCGCGGAGCGAATCGTTTCTCGGGCGAGAAAACTAAACCCGCCGGTAGGGGAATCGATCGGCGAGATAAGCCGGAGTCCGGTACAGTTACCGGTGGCTTTTGCATCTCTTTATCTGTATATTCAAGTTTTTTTATTATTATTTTTTTCTTTTTCGTCGTTTTATACCAGTGACTATGCACTGGCCTATATAACTTTCCGAAAGACACGGCATTGTGTCGGGCGTTCACGATTATTCGTTGCTTCCTCGGCCGAGCTACTCCGTCCATGTAATTTTCGATCGCTCGATACCGATACTCTCCCGCGCGGTTTCGATACGCTCCGACGAGTTATGTTATTCTCTGTCAGTGTCCGTCGCGACCCACTTGTTTAGTCGGGACGATTCAGTTTTTCCGCCCGTCGGCGTCGGGCCGAACGCCATTGGAAAAAAATCACGTGGGACGGAGGGAAAGAGACTTTTGTTTCCAGCCGTTTCGATTCAGCTCGGATGAACGACCCCGCGATCGTTATTCGAGTCACGATCTTTTCTCTGTTTCTCGTTTGACGCATATCTCCCACGAAGTTACGCACACGTAACGACGGACCTATTCTTACGGGTGTATTCGTCGTGTATGTGCGCGCTTGCATGAGGCACGAGAGAATTCACATTTCTTTTCATGCTGTGTGAAAACATTATCCTGCACGAGGAGAGCGGTCCCTTTCAAAGGTCCTCGGCCTGCAACTACGTTCTTGGATATTTTTTTACCGCCGGAGATTCGAAACATTCCGGTCCGAATCATGATGCATGAATATTTTCAATAAGTTCTTTTTTTTCATTTTTTTTTTTTATGGGTGAGAAAAAAAAACATTCGAATTTAATGTATCGTACGATCAATGAGACTCGACGCGGCGAGGTTGCCATTGGGAAAACGGAATTGGCCGGAGGTGTGGAAATTTTTCTACGAGCGGACAGAGTTCACCTTGCAACGCATGCCAAAGGCTAATCTCATTGGTCCTGTGGATGAGGAAATAAAAATTGCAATGTGAAGTGAGAAATTTCATCAAGGATGAAAAACGTAAAAATTGAAGAAAAAATAAGAACGAGAAAAATCCAACGTCACAAGAAAACGCTGCAAAGTACAGAAACTTTGTGTTCAACCGGTTTTTCGATCCGTGAATAAATCGTCGACTAATCGAGCGACGAAACTTGGTTGATCAGTCGATGCGGCAGCCAAAAAAAAAATTGAGTCGAGCCGCTAGACGTGTAAAGATGCGGTTGAGCGAGGCCAAGTTTGCTTTTGAACGTGTCCCGCGATCATTGTCAATCCCCTTCGCAAAATCGCGGCCTTGGCACAGCCTGTATAATTATTTCGAGTCGTGATGCGCGGAAATTAGATTTTACTCGGACCGTTAGACTCCCGAGGAAGGCGCGAGTCTTCGGGTGGGAGCTCCGCTGCTTCTCTAATGGCTCTCCGGCTCCGGCGATCATAATGCGCCATGGCTAGGAAAGGCGGCCACCTGTTCGTTCCTCCGATGTTTCTGCTCTCGCTGCTGCGTATCGCCGCCTCCTGCCCGGACTGTCCGGCAGCCTGTTTCCACTGCTAAACCTGCTTCTTTCCTGCCGGCCAGTGTACACAACCGCGAGAGCATAGACATATGCAAAATCCCAGACGCGAGAAGAAGCCACGGCACAGCGAGGCGCGTTCTCCGGTACGAAACGAAGACGAATCGTTCCCATGGAAATCGTAAAAGGATCAAGCGATTCCGGGAGAACGGACTCGGCGATCTTTGCCGGTGAAGCTGCCTGGTTCGCGCTCACGTTATTCGACCATCCGTGAAACAATGCCACGGTACCATTCTCGTGGAAAACACTGGAATTAAAAGTCGCTGAACCGACGGAAACCCTCGTCTTCCTCTCGAGGTACCGCGAAGAGAGATTTTTTCTAAATCGGTACAGTCCGAAGGACGAAATTGCCGATCGTGAAGTCGTTTCGTATCCGTCGATTTCGTCAGAGATTCATCCAGATGGACAATCGCTTCGCGACGAGAAGCGAGAGTTTCTCGATGACGATCCGGTTTCGTTTAGATTTACCAATCGGCGTGGGCTGCGGTCTACGATTATTGCGCCAATGCTCGTGTGACAGAGGCGTTCGTCCGAAAAAACATGAAAATCGTAACGATCGAGCGGAGAGTTTGGGAATCTGTTATTGATGCAGCAGTTAGTGGGATGAAGTATCGAAACGAGTAAACGTACGGTAGTAACTGCGATTCGAACACGGTTTTTTTTAGTGCTAAATAATAGCGCTAAAGTGATAAAAAAATAATAGCACTCTCCGCTCCTGGGAAGTCAGCGCAGAAACACACTTTCTCGCATCGCGGGAACGCAGCCTGTTTTCTCGCCCTAGTGCGAGAAACTGATTTTTGAGAATTTGTCAGAAAAAAGTGTGCGGCTTTTTCCAACACCTTTGCGACACAAACAACTGTTCTCTCGTTCGAATCGTCGTCTTGGAAAAATAATAGGGAATAAAACGAAACGTGAGCGTGATTTCACGATCGACGAATTTTAGGCTGCGCGAGATAGTGTGAGGAGGATTATTGCACGGAACATTGAGTCGCGTGGGTTTTTCGTCGAGGCATCGAAGGCCCGAGCGGAGCCGAGGAATTGCAGGATCGGTAACGGTTCCTCGCAAGAGAGCTCCGCGGCGGGAGCGAGTCGCGCGCGAGAGTTTTCGCAATCTCGAGACTCTCTTGCTAGTAGACCGCGTCGAAGAGAAAAAAATTACCGAGATATAGAACTCGTGCAACGAAGTTAACGCCATTAATAATTCATAATTCTCCACCCATGGGCTTATCTTGACTTTTAATATATATTTTTTTTTTTACATTATAAGCCGCGTAACAGAATGCGTAAAATAAATAAGAAAAAATAAAAACATTAACTCGTTCAAGAGAAATAAACAAAGGATAAAATGAAAAAAAAAAAAAATGTACTCTCTTACCGACAATAGTGCTCTCTCGCTAATCCATCCAAATTCTTATATCCACTCCTACTGGGTTACACAAAGATTATTCTCACTCAACAGTTCAGGAGGTTTTTTTCCATGAGTTGACAAAAATAAAAAAAAAATAAAAAAATAAACCTCGTGAATGAAAATTTGAATGAAAATGTAAGATAAATAGAAAGAGATTGAAATTCGGTTGCACAGAATTTGGCACAGTTTGAGACCGCTGTCGATGGATCGAAATTGATCCCGGATTCACAGAATTACACAGGTGTAACGACACTTTTGTCCGACGGTCACATCCGTTAAAATTGATTTTTCGACTGTGTTTCGTCGAGTTCGTTTGCGAATTTGAAAGGTGGATCGCGAGTAATGCAGGCTGGCGCGCGTGATCCAGGGTCGAAGGACCCGCGAGTACCGTCCGGGTCGAGCGCCAGCGACGAAGTGAGAGGCTAGCGGCACTCTCGTGAGTGAACCAAGTGACGTCACTGGCCAACATGCCGTGTTCTACACGGGCGCTCTCTTGGGCTCCTCTTTTTTTTTTTTTACCATTCCAACAGCCGGAGTAAAGAACCCGCTTGGCGCTCGCGAGAAAGGTCCCTCCTTTTGCCTATGGCACGGCACAACTCCCAGCGAATTCGCCTTCCCCTTCCCGCCGCCGCGTTGTTTTTGTTCCAATATCTATTTTCGGATAAAGTGAAGACTTTCGGTATTTTCAATAAAACACCAAACACTCATCGACATTCGAAATCCAACTTCTTTTTTGTTCGTCTCAATCCGATTTACACTCCTCGAGATGACTCGTTTCGTTGTCTTATGAATTTAATTTTTTTTATTTTATTTTTGGGATTATATTAATTTGCACGGTACGTCGGTAAGTCTCGTTACGGTTGGTCTCATTAGTGACACGCTAATGGCGCGTGTAAACTGTTGGTACGAGAAAAGTGGAGCCGCAACGAGGAAAGATCGGTGTGGCGAGCTGCGCTGTCTTCGCCATCGACGCGTCACCGAGTCTTCGGCAGAAAGAAAGGGTCATGAACTTTTATCAAAAACGGGGTCATCCGACTTCCTGGATCTCCGCGCCCAAGTCCTCCGAACGGGGTTTTTTTTTTTTTTTTTTTTTTTTTTTTTTTTTAAATTCAGTCTATCCCTCGCGGAGTAATGCGACGGTCGAAGATCGCGTGCGAGAATAAACGTCGAAGGACTATAATGATTACGCTATAATATAGAGCGTGAATCATCGTGCTCTCGATGAATTTTCATTGTGCGCAACTTTGAGCAACCGTGTGCATTAAACGTCGTTCCGTGCCCTCCCTCTCGCGTTGTCTCTTCTGTGTATACTTTAGATACGAGAGAGCGCACCTTCCTTCGTGCCGTATAAATATATATAAATACATATACACGCCGTGTTCGTCGGAGAGGCACAAAGCGCGGAGGAACGAAACACTTTCACGCGGAGGCCGCGCCAGTAAATATCATGGCCATACAGTATTTTCTATTCGCACACCTTGGCGCTCGATTCTCATCGTACATCATCGGTTCCGTCGCCTCTCGAATAGTTTCGGATCTAACAAAAAAAATTCATTAATACGTCCGCAACGCCTAAACTTGACAAAATTCCGCCTATCGCGAGTTTGTTTTATTTATTTTATTTTTTTAATGCGAGACTACGGTGTCGTGTAAAAATATCGCCCGATTCAACAATATACTGCAAAGCATATAAAAAAATAATAGCGTACTGTACTATAGTATAAAGATACACGCATGGAGGTGATAAAAATGTGTGTGTTGTTTGGATCAATTTTTCGTATCTACGCAGCTCCTCGTATCGATATCTGGTCCTGAGAATAATTAACGAGCGTTTTTTTATGCTATCGTGTATAATCGATCGAAATTTCGGTAGAATTTATAGCGCTGTGTTTGCCGTGGATTATTTTTCCGAAGCGCCTGTCGATGCAGTCGTAACGGCGAGGCGACTTGTTGATTCAAGAGTTTATCGAGCCGCCGTGAAAAATAGTCGCATTCCGGAGGCGAATGCAAAGTCGAACGATGTGGTCTCCGGTCGGCGGAGTGTTCTTTACATTCTCCCCCCTCGTATTCCGTAATTTCAGGTCGCTGTAAAGAGGAGATAAAAGGCTGGACTGTAGACGAACGGTTTCGAAAGCGAGCTGAAGATGGATAAAGGACGGGGAATAAAGACGCATCCATAGCGGGAGAAACGGACGGTGCACGAGTCGCGGCGAGTGCTCTGAATAAATAGCGGAGAGCGAGTAACGCGAGAGAGAGAGAGACTCCGATAAAAACCGTGAGGGGCTTCGAGACTATCCGGTGTGTACCTACCACTAGCTCGTCCGACGTAATTCGAGTACATCCTGCGTGCTCGCGAAGACCGAGACAGAAATGCGCGGTGCGCGCACACGAATGGAGCACACGAAGCTGGTTCATGCCGTTGGCCCGGCAGAGACGAAAGGAATATTACGACAACGAGAACGATACGTACGTGACAATCGAGGAGCGTGGTCGCTGTATGGTCGTACTAGAAAACCGGCAGCGATCCGGTACACTTGGCTCGAACATAATTCAACTCGGAGACTCTACCGAAACTCATGTGTTCCAGACGTTCTTGCGTAACATCAGACATACGTACAGGCGACGAAATCTCGTTTCTCTCGATTCTGTCGAGCTCTTCGACAACACCGAAGCACATGTTCATCCTGCAATTCAAGTCAACTGTATTTTATTCGGCTTTCCCCTATTTTTTATTTTATCTAATTTTCAATTTTATGGAATTGTAAATTTAGACCTGTTTTACAATTTTTACTATTTAACATTTTTACCCAATTTTCATTCTTTTAAAAGTAATAGTTTAACGAAAGCATGGAAACTTCGTTTCCTCGAGTTGAATGAAAATCGCGGCAGTCGGGGCTGCTCGTCCGTGGTCGTTACAATACAACAGTTCCGAATCTACATAAAGATTGCATGCGCGCACGCGTAAAGAATTTCCTCAAGTCGAGGAAGTGTAGAGGAAGTTGGTCGAGAACGTGGCAAGAGATCGTCGTCGTTCGCTGCGTGAGGTTCGCCTCTTCCGCCGTTGAAATACCTCCCCGCACACGCACGCAGACACACGAAGATTGGAGGAAGAAAAAATTGTCGGGAGGCGGAAGGGAGCGAGTGAGAAATATAGAGGAAAAGGTTGGAATCTCGTAGGCAGACGTTGTCGCGACGCGAGCTTTACTCTCGGATATGAGAACATACAGGGGGGCGAATAACAACGACGAGAAACAGCGATTTTATACGCAATCCCGAAGTGCAGGAGAAGCCCGTGATCTTGAGTGCGCGCAAGCATTTTTCGCAAACTCGTGGGAGTTCTTCACATAGTTAGCGCGTCTCGGAAGAATGCCGGTTGGAGAGCCAAGCGCGTTTCTACGCCGGGGCTTCGTGCTTGCCAACGATAGGGAAGAAAAGGGGAGAGAAGAAAGAGGATGAAGAAAAAAGGCGTAGCGACATAATTAATGATTTCTCTGGGCAATTAGCGTTTTCACTGCTGGTCTTGACTCTCCAGTTCCTGGGTTAAGGCCTCGTCTCGGCTTTGCATAACGGAGAATATCGAACGGCTTAGCATAAAATAAAAAATAAAAAAATGGAGCCAGTTCCATGCTCGATATTCGATGCTTCTGTCGATGCAATAACGATCGACTCCGGTTGATTTCGATGGATTGCAGAATTTATCGTACCGTACTAGAGGGTAACGCATTCATCGAGAGAGCGAATAGGTCGCGTCCGTATCCGAGCGAAGTACGAGAAAAGGTGTTACTCGTCGATCGGTATTATCGCCGATATAATAAGCTTCGGAATCCTCGAGGCATCGAACGGACTGTAATGCCGGTTGGATCGAGGAAGAGCGAACGCAGTTTCCATCCTATGTTTATCCTATGATTCAGCGTAAACTTTTAACTTCATATTGGCGTAGGATGAACTACTCGCCGAGTTCCGAGTCGAGTTGATCTGCCCGTCCCAAGCTAGCGATAAAAGCGAACTTGCGCTCGGTCCGAACAAACCGTTCCTCGAAGAAACACGATAAATCCATCATTTGATTCTCCTTTTAAACTCGAACAGTGAGTCGGAGCATTTAAAAAATGTCTACTCCGAATATTCTCATCGAATTATCGACTTCATCCATAGAAACAAATAAATCGGAAAATTGAACAAATCGACGAACGGTCGCGCTCGATCGACCTCGCTGCGTTAGGGACGAGATGTTTGTCGAAGAACTTGCGTCGGAAAAAAAAAATCGTCTGGAACGCAGTCCTCGAGTGTTTCATTCCGGGGATCGAGGTGTCTTCGACGAGAATGAGGAGTGTATCGAGGTTGGCTTATGTAAACCTAATGAGACGTTCGCCGAGGGGGCGAAAGGATAGGCCGGGCTCAGCGACCTACGAGTGCACACGCGGTATGTATTACCTACTATACGGTTCGCGGATGATATAAGAAGAGGTCTGTGCGCCGTCGCTTCGTCGTGGTCGCCTCCGGCCGGTAGGCTCGTTTTTCCACGACTCTGATCCACATTACAGGATAGAGGTGGGTGAAGGAGTTTAACGGTATCGAGACACCGGGCACCACCTACGAATCGAGCTCTCGCGGGGATCACTAACATTTTCATATATGGTCGTTACCAAAGACCTCTGCTGTTATGCACGCCGAGGAAACGTGTGCGATACCGCTCTGGCGTACAACGATCCGCAGCGACTCCTTCGACTGGAGAAAGACCCACCGGCCCGACAGATTGTGAGAAGACTCGCGCAATGGAAACGATATCAGAGAATTACGGGAACTCGATTATTGCAATTGTTCCAACCATTGCATGTAAGGGAACAATTATTGTGAGAATATGGTTTTTTTTTTTTACCAACGTCTGTCGATATCCGGCGTTGAGTGAAATTTGCGTGAATTTCAACAAGCTTACTTCGGAGATCGTGTATCAAAGCTGCTTTTGAGTTGGCAGATCCGAGATCCAATCTCGTTGAGGTTCAGAAATGTAATTATATATATTTTTTTTTTTCAATTTTAGATCGCGATTGAGAATTAATTGAAATAGAGCATGACTCTTCTGGGATTCGTATTCGTAAGTGTAGTCGAGGCTCGGGCAAGGCCCGAGTGTGGATTACGTATAGGTCGGGTTGGGAAAATAGCACGTGATACTCCGGAGTGTACTTTCTATCTGTAAAACCGATGCGATACAATTTCACTTGTTGTTCCATCGCACGATGTCGAGGGGCCAGCCCAGCCCGTCGACGTGGCCCAAAGGCCCCTGAGGCCCCCGTTCTCTCGTTCGCCGTCTCTCTTTTACTCCTTATTTTACTCGCTGTCTGTCCGCTCTCGCGAAGGAAGAACCGAGTGGATTTTGTTACGGGTTTGCGACTCGCGACGACGCCGGTCACGCGATTCACGCGTCCGACTTTAATAATTAAGCGTAAGAGGAACGAACGAATTATCGATGATTCGCAGCCCGAAGGAAAGGAAATTTCCTGAGATCAACGAAGAACCGAGTACAACTTTCCAGCATCGTATTCAAAAAATATCCCATTGTTTATCCTAATACTTGTTCAATGTCGATACGAAAACTTAATTGCAAAATTTCCGAACTTTTGAAATGTAAATCCTCCTCCAATCTGATCTCCTTGAGACTATTTCACTGTCAAAGCAGAACCGTTTTTTTTTTTTCGATAACGGTTGTGCGAATGAAACAAAGGTTATTGTAACTTTGTCCGCGCTCCACATTCGGAATGAGAGTTGTTCTGCGATCCGAAGCAACAGTTTTTATATTCGAGTCGCAATTTCTTCGGTGGGTTAATGGAAACTCCTTGTGATTTACTGATTATATATATCTGCTAGGGATAATGAAGTGCCAGTTACCGTACTCGCAGCTGATTACAGAGAAGTTACCGGAGAACGAGGTCGGATACCGGCATCCAGCAACTAAATGCTTCACGCTCTCTTTTGCAGCTAGTGTTGTTTTCTTGGACGAGATGTCGCTGGCGTTCGAGTTGTGGGAAACGACAAGTCCCAACGTTCAGGAACGCCGTTGGTACGTCAGAAACTCTTGCGGCTCAACAAAAGACCGACCTAAAAATATATATTTATTTAATGAGTGTTGAAAGAAAAGTGTTACCAGAAAAAATCGTTTGCCAACGCTGGATTACGTGTGATCTTCGAAACGCCTCGTGCACGACTCTCGAAGACGTCCAGCGCGACGAAGTAGACGCGAAGACGACGACTCCAGCGCCACGCCTGACTCGTGGAGACGCGGTCAACCTTGGTATTCTTTTTTCGGCCGGGTGTCGATAACGCTGCGTCGCTCGAGCGTCAACTCCGAGTCGTCATTTTTTAGGTGGCGACATCTCGTGACTGTCGACGAAGACTCCTTCGTTCACGACGAATAACGCTCGGAAAATAGATGGAGCCACCGGGACAACGAATGGGTCGAAGAGCGCTCGGATGATGCAGAGTCCTGCACTTTCGAGATCTTTTTCCTTCCCAACTCCATTCTCCAACTCTTATCCTCGCAGCTGACGAAATTTAACTACGTCTCGTATCTTCTTCACGTCCTTCATAATTAATTCAATGTAAATTAAGTTCACACGAATAATTAGCTGTACATCTATGAATATTTGACCGGGTAAGTTCGTTGACCGAGATGATGAAACTTTTAATAGTTTTTGTTTGCTTCATCATAGAGAGATCAGCGAGAATGACTTATCAATAAATTTGCACACAAACAGCTTTCGACGGGTTGGATGGTGTTGCAAAAAAAAATATCAATCTATCGGAAGCAATTGTGAAGTAACTCCGAGTAAATTGACCGCATCGATCACTACCGCGCTGTAGCTTAAGAGAATATTGGATCAATGAAGTCGTTTATTCCTCGAAACAAATTCTGATGAAAAATGAGCTTCCGAGTTTAATTCGTCGAGTAACAAATTTGGTAAATACGAAGACGGCGAGCGATGCGAAAAGCCGGTAATTCGTTCGATAGACGAGATGTATGAAAAAAAAAAAAAAAAAAGAGTGGAAACATGAAAATAAAGCGCCTCTATATCTCAAGCGTCAGGGTCTAGCGTTCATCTCAATTTTTCACGCGTAACAAGATGCGATAAAAATCGCTCGGGAGTGTAGCGTAGGACGGGTGAAATGTTCCAGACGAGATTCTTTCGCCTCCGCCCTCGTTTCGCGTCTCCCTAAAGTTTTATCATATATGGCCGTGGATTCTCGGGGAGATTCTATCCGTTGCAGTATGATGCCTGCGCCTGGCCTCGGGAAAATGGAATACCAATGCCCGACGTCACCCCCCGAGCGATTCCAGGAGAGATGCCCACCCACGAGCCAGAGAAGAAAGATCGGTGGTCTCTCCGTTCGCGCACGTATGCGCCTCGGCGTTTTGTCTCCTCCTCGCTATATTCACCAGAACGCGAAGACTCGACCGAGTGGAAAAAGAAAGAAAAAAAAAGGGGGGGGGAAGGATAAAAAAGAATCGATGAGAGATGATGGCTGGCAAGGGCGAGGAAGCGTCGAGGAGAAAAATCGAAGGAAATTCACGGCGGCCTCCGGCATCGGAGATGAGAGATGCTCCGAGCGAATTGCGTACACGCGCGGCTTAATCCAACGATAATTTAATATGCATGAGCAAAAAAAAAAAAATATCCGATAGCTTAAGAATATTCACGCATCCTGTGATACGCTCGCACGTACCTTGTGATCTACGGAGGTATTATTATTGTTATCGTTGTTATTACATCGACGCGTCTTCTTATCGACGTCTTTATGCATTGTCGAGTGGCGGACAGAGGGAAGAATAAAAAAAAAACGGAAGATAAATTAAAGGCAACTCGATGTACCGAGTGGCGTGATTGGATCCACGCTCAATTATCTTACCGTTGCGTGTCTTGACGGCGATGTCTATACAGAGGCATGGCTACACCTTCCCTTCCCGTAATAATGCTAAGCTGTGGGAAAGATCCCAGATTGTTTCGGTTCCGAGCTTTTGCGCAGCTCCGAACGACTCGTACGACTTTATTCACGTTAAAAAAAAAAAAAAAGACAATTAAGTTCGTTAAAATAGAGTCGAATAAAGATGATTTCAGCTGTGCGAAGACTTTGCTGATGAGGAACTGCTAAACGAGATTTCATTTGAAAAATACACTTGAATAAAATGTAATAAAAAAAAGGTTACGACTTTCAATGCGCGGATATTTATATTTACATGCGCTTCGTTAATGCGCGAGTGCTCACGACCGTTGCCATATGCGTTATGTAATTATCGCTTTTTGTTTTGAGCGCTCCTGGCATTGCCTCTTCATACGGATGGTTTGTATCTCGTGTCAATAATTCCGAAGGGACCCGATTCGAGAACTCCATTTTTAATAATTAATAATAATAATAATTTTCTGGGACTCTGCATGTACGTTTATCGAAATGGTCGAACCACTCGTGCCAGCCTCTGCTTGCATCGTATCCCCTTTCTCCCCGCAGTATACACGTGTCCGGTACATATTTCGCTTTTTATTTTACCTAGTTTCAATTCCATACACATTTTCCCTCCTGCGCCCCGGGAAAAACTCCACCAAACTCGCTGCCACGGAATTAAATGCCAGAAACATTGCGAGAACTATGAATATTCAGGTCATATTCCCCCATATTCACCGTCGTCCTGTCGAGGTCCGTCTGATTTGTAGTCTGATTTTTATGAATGAAAAACAGCACAAAAGAAAAAACATCAAGCGGTAATTTAGTTACGTACGCGGTGCGAGTGAGGCTGAGAATTTCGCGGTTTTTTCACCGTCGTCTCTGCGAAAAGTGAATGCAAACGAGTGACGCACAGTACCAAGTTAATTAAACGTTTCTGTCCGCGTCTATGTTGACGTTTCTCGTTTGTTTTTGTGTATTTTAAAATGTTTTTTTTTTGTGTTATGAGGTGTGAAAAACGCCGGGTAAAAATTGGTAGCTCGTTCGCGATAGGATATTCGAAGCCACGGCTCATCAGCGCCCCATTCCACTTCCTTTCTTCCGCCCTCTCTCTTCACAGTTGTCCGTCCAGTTAATCGAATTTGACAGGGTAGAGTCCCCTTGGCTCGACGCCCCCCGATCTTCACCCACCACCCCAAGCGCTCAAATTGAATTACCGACGAATCTCATAGTTGTTTTGAAGGGTGCCAGTCAATTCCACGCTCGCGCGAGCATCGCGTTTCTCGCCTTCGCGTCGCAGACCCCTTCGAAATCGAAGCCGCAGCTTCCTTCTACTCGCTCCGTCTGTCTGTCCGTGTCCCTCTGTCTCTAGCATGAATTATACGGAAGGGTTGGGAAGGCGAAATCAGCATACATGACCGTCTCGAACAAATGCCGAGGGGATTTCCAAAGTTTCATGTAGGGTGCTCACTGGTGGTTATACAGAAGTCACGTGTTTGCCGAGAAGTTTCCCGAGAATATTCGAGCCAGCTTTAAATTTCAAATTCTCTTCGCTCTCAAGATATATCCATGATTTTTTCGAATTTTTCGTTATTTTCCGCTAATTCGTGAACATTCCAGCCGTTTTAAAAAGACTATTCAATTATTTTATTCGAGCGGGGAATCTTTATTTTCTTTTTGGATTTCAAGATGCTTCCGTAATTTTCTGGAAATTTTAATTCGCCCCTTTTTCGTTGCCGCTCCAGCCGTTTTAGAAAGACCATTTAATTATTTAATTCCGGCAGTAATTAACGGCGCCGGTGGAAAGCGTAATTTCCATTCGGAGCTTGTTATTTCGTTGCACGTTAATTTTGATAATTCCGTTTCGAACGAGTGCTTGCACGAGCACGGCGAATTATATTTCGCGAAATGAGAGTGTCGTCTCTCATCCGATAAATCGGCAAATACTGCAGAGTGCGCGATAAAAAAAAAAAATCGCCCAGCGTACATTAACTAGTTCGCTCCCGAGATTCACGGTGGATGAAGTTTCTGATGTCCACTTGACCGTGCACATGCCGTGCAACGCGCGTTCGCCTATTGTCATATTATATAAATTAATTAATCATACAGAGCGGCGGAGCAAAAGCCAAGCGCAATGTCCCGGAGGAAATACGGGTGGTTGGTATTATATTAAACATTCACGGAGCTCTCTGGTTAATAACAACGCTGGTTCTGAGCGCGAACAAAATTGCGCGACGCACCGAGCCCGTTGACAAACTGTCGTGATACGCAACAACTCTAACGAGTCAGTTCCAACTGGGTTCGGGGTTACGGTAAGTAGGTCGAACTGGGACGAGTTCGCGTCCCAACTTCTAACACAGTGAGAGTTGGCGAATGCTGGCGAGAAAGATTTTATGAATTGAGAAAAGTTTTTATCGCGATTATCGACCTCGTCTTCTTTCGACTGTAAGAGAGGTGAATTCGAGCAGTTCAAATCCATGCATTTTTATTGTCCGCAAAATGATGACTCTCGATTCGACGGGTTTGTTTCTAAACTTTTATTCGGCTCTTCGGAGTCGAATAAAAGTCCATTAACGTCTGCTTCTCAAGATAAATTTTGTGGACCAAAGTTAAGACCTCTCCAGTAGGTGAAACATTATCGATGTTGAATGTTACACACAAGAAGTGTACGGAAAGTCATTAGGAATATTGTCCATCGTTACTTAAGACTCGACGAATTTATCAATTGTTTATCATCGGAAATTCCAGAGTTTGTATTTGTTCGAGTTTTTTTTTTCAAATGAAAAAACTACACGGTAACACCTGAGTTGGGAAGGTTTTCCCTTAGGTGGCCGAAATTCATCGGTTCTGCCCAAACTGTGAGCGAACTGGGTCGAGTCTGTGTTCTCGCTCCGGTGCCGTTTGCCGTTTTTCGGCTTGCACGCGACACGCTAAACGTCCCCGGTGTGCCTTATGGTTGTCCCTTAAATTCGTGCAACGTATCCGGAACGATACGTGTAAAGGCGAATGTTAAGCGAGCGGCGAGAGAGAAAACGTTCGGTCGAGCGGCGATCGAGACGGAGATGCGAGAATCGCTAGAATCACCGAGGAATTTCGATGCCGCTCGGTTCATCTCGGTCTCTCGCTATTCGCTTTGCCGGTGTTCGCCGGAAAGCCTCGCACACCGGACCGTGTATGCCTTCGGGGCAGCCGTTCGCATTATTCAAATAAATGGTTACTGCGAGTCTCGGAATCGCGCTGGGAGGGTTGCGTCACAGAATCGAGTTTATATACGACTCGTGTGGGGCCCCGCGAAACTATGTACAAGGCGCGGTATACAATTTTCACGTAACTCTCCGTTTAGCCGTTGCGTAATCGACATAAACACCGCCGAAAAATTCCTTCGCCGCGGTGCGTTCCGTGTTTCTGCTGTTCGGACCGGGGCGAAATAAATCTGCTGTATACATCGTTGTGTCGATGAAGGCTCCGCCGATGGAACGAGAATCAATTTAACTTTGTTTAGCGTTACGATCTGCGCTGCTCCGTGGAATATTCCCGATAACGTTCAGGCCGATCATTCCTGTTACCGGTATCGAATGGAGGTGTGCTTCAGTGGTATTCGTAGGCCAGTCGATGGGAGTTACTCGCCACAGCATCCGTTCGCGGACCTCGCGGTTTTGGGGGGGAGGCTGCGGCGAGTTACACGATGGATTCGTCGAGCTCCGCGGAATTGTTCATTTTTCCAGCAGACTCGTTGAATTCGAGAGATCTCGAGCTTAGCCCGGGGAGCAAGGGTTGTCGTTATCACGGCGGAGATCGAGCGTATCGGGACGGAAAAGAGAAACGGAAAATATTTCACGTGTCGTGCCGCAGATTTTTTAATCCGCGAACGGTAAACGAACGAATCGGATATTTATCAAACACGGTGGACGAAGGGACAAAATTTCTTTCTCGTCAATTTTCATGAATGTTTGAGTCGTGAATAAAAATAAAATGGCAAAGGAAAGAGGTTGAATCAACAGAGTGGAAATCGTGGACGTTTGTGGACAAGCGGCTTGTTTTATGTACTCGCCTCATTCATCGGGTTTTTCAGATGCGAGGTGAAACATCAAAATTTCTCGGCGCGAAATTTTTTTTGAGATTTCGCACCACTGGGAATACGGAGTTAAATTACATTTTTTTTTTTTTTTCCTTTCTTCACTCCGAGTGCGAATGTGTCGCGGCGAATGGGTAAATTTTTGCAACTGATGTTTGACCTCTGGAAGGCGTTAATTTCTTTAATTATTCAATTAAAAGTCAGTGCCGAGAGCGGGGACGCTCCGCGTATCTGCAGCTTCGTACTTTTTGAATAACGGACGGCTCGGGACGGAACGGGCTTGAATGCTTGAATACTTGACGCCGCTTGCTAATGCTGGTATGAGAAATGCTTGTTGCTGTTGGCACACGAGTCTCTTGCTCTATCTCTCTCGAGCTGTCATCCGCAGACGTGCGTGACGGTTGCTCCGCGAAACGCCCCGCCGACGAGATGATACCGGCGGCAGCACATGCCTGACCCGTGTGTGCCAGCACGGAAGAATGAACCAACGAATATTGCAAGCGAAGAATAATATTTTATTCGGAACACGAGCCGAAACCGCGACGCCGCGTCGGAAACCAACTTTATACATTATATTTACGAATCAACGAGAGCGGTCTCGTCATCATCAAAATTTCATACCTCACTCGCATAAACACCTTTTTCGAATAATTTGATATTTTTTTGTTATCATACGTTATAATATTTTATTATTATTATTTTTTAATCAATAGGAAAATATCCGTCCCATAAATATGTGTGTGCGTGTGTGTAGATGATGTCAGGTATACTCACGTCACGAATTATTATTAGTGTACGTGATTACGTAATCGACCTTAACCCTTCAACGATCATCGAGTGTCCGGCAAAGATTTATGAGCGTTCAATTAATTCTCATCGATGCATCGATTAGCAGACTAAAGATATTCCCACGAATGGAAAATAATATGAAATTTACGTGACGCGTTCCCGTGAAGTAATTTCATTGGACAACTCTAAAATGTTGTGTATATTCTTCACGGAGGGTGATAACCAAGAGAGAGAAGAAACCTTTAGAATGGAAAATACGTTCCAGATACTTGATAACGTTATTACGAACTGCAAAGCTTTTTCGATTAAGAGGCTTCCTCGTTCGACACTGTATAACGTAGCGAGTGTAATATTATACTCGATAGAACCGTGACACGAGTTACGGTTCTATCGTAACCGAGGGTTGGCTTTCCCGTGCAGGAATCTCGTTCTTCAGGCGGTAATAGTCGCGGTATTCCCACAAGTCGGTACCCAGCCCGCGGCTACCTGGCGCCATATCACCCTCCTCGCTCCACATTTCACTACACCTATCCAACCTTAATCTCACCCTCTTCCGCGTCTCGACACTCCGCGGCACGTCAAGCGTCCCGAAGTTTCGTACGACCGGTGCAGACGGAAATAACGCGGTGTTACTGTGAGGAACAAGTAGGCGAAGGGCGTATTTTACGGACGTGAAGGGTCCCCGAGGAGCCATAAAATTGAGGGTTTTCCCCGTCTGCGAACACGAGAGACACCGCTGGATGCAGCAATCGTCACGAACTATAAATCCACGACCGCCGTCATGAACCGTCCAGAAATGTCAGACCCGGGCAGGAATGACTACGGAAGTGTGTGGAAAAAATCCGATAAAAATCAATATGGTAATTTTCATGTTGGATGCAGAGAGTTTGACTCCATGACATCCTGTCAGCGAGAAGAAGATGAGGTGAGTGTAGTTTCGCTGCGAGAGAAGTTTGCCGGAGCGAGGATGAAAATTGTACGGGGTGAAAATCGGCTTCTTTTCGTGTCGCATGCGACACTTTTTTTCCGACATCGTTAAGCCCAATTTTTTCTGTCGTAAAATCGTCATCTTCGCGCCAAGGATCGTTACTCCCTGGGGAGTAATGAAACAGTAGTGTGTGTGCGCAATAGCCAGCAAGGATCACTGGTGAATAATGGGTGATAGAGATATGGTTGTTTTTTTTTTAGGGAATTCAGGAAAAAAATATTGTCCAACATCTTCGCTAAAACGGATGCTGAACGAATTCCCGCTTCGAGCATGATAGTGAGAACGGACAGTGAGAAGAACATAGCTGACGTTGTCATTTCGGACTCGGGAAGTGGCTGGAATGTTATTTCGAAACTGTTGGCACAACCGAGTGTACGGCAACAGAGTAAACCCTAAGATAGACCAGCTTTCCGTTATCCGAGAGAGTTGACCGAGGGTAGTTGCGCATTTTCCGGAAACAATGGAGGACTGTTACACAAGACAAGCCGGAGTCGGAGTCACAAGGGAAACAAGCCTTGGGAATATATGAAGTAACGCGAAAGGGAGAGCCGGGAAGCTTCGCACCCGAAGGGTATGCAAAGTTTCTCGGCTGTCCGGTCCTCTTAGACTCCGACAGCTCGAAGTAAGTACCTCGCTTTTGTATTCCACGCATACAAGAAGTTGTTGCTCCCCCGGTCGTCGGCAAAGTCGGAAAAGAGCTAGTCAAATAAAAGCTCGAAATTTGTAGCCGACCGTGGAAGAAGATAGCTTCGTTTGATCGTATTGTTCAAGGATTCGAGCCGACTCGCCCCTGGAGCTTCTCAATTCTGAACTTTTGCAATGACCGAAAGAAATGGTTGGCGTGACCAAAAGACGTGGGGTACGTTGAAAGCAGCTATTTTTTTTTTTTTTTTTTAATAAAGAATCGTTTTGTAAGAGGATTGCTCGATACGTACGAGGATGGTTGTGCCAACTAACTAACTTTTGAAAGTATGTCATCTCGGTTGATTCAATAATTTATTCTTCCCAGTGCACGTGGTTCGAACAAGGAAGAAGAGTGGCAAAAAAATCTGTGAATAATCGCACTTCTAACTGACACTCATTTTGACGCAACGGTGAAGAAAAGGTATTGCGAATTCGTTATCTGCGAATGTCTTCGGAATTAATCATACAAATGTCGTCGATCAGATGGTCGCGCTGCGAGGACCTCCCGAGTGTTCACGAGCCACTTACCGATCCTGGCGCTCCTGAGAGGCTTCCGCTGTTCGCGATAATGAAGTTTGCCTCGTAACAGGGTGGGTCGCGAACGGGCAAAACCCGACCTATCGCGTTACCTCCACTGAGCACACGTCTTCCGGTGCCGGTGTGTGTCGCCTGTGCCCAAAACTCTTCTTTCTCGTTCCCCTTTCGAGGAGCCATCTGCGAAACGATAGCGCAGCTGGCGAGCCCGATTGCCGTGCTTCGCGACACCGGGGGAGTTTGAAGAGGAAAGTGTAAGGCACAGCTATTGAATCGTCGGAATGTCGACGGACAATGTAGACACTCATCGTTTCCAAACGATCGTCGAACGAGCGATGAAAAATTAATTACGCGAAAAACAACGACCGTACCTGATAGACAAAAATACGTTCGTCTTCGTCGCGATGTGGAGAACAGGAAGATGGAAATGTTCGGGTGGGCCTCGGTCGAGACAACGAGTTTGAAATGAGGGCGGATCATCGTTAACTACCGCGAATCGACTCTGTGACCTACAGTGTGATACAGATTTATACTTTTTTTCTGCCGTTTTTCGACCTCTCTTTTCCGCTTTTTTTATCATCCTTCAATGACGATGTTCACTATCTTCGCTGCACTCGCTTTTCGCTTCGACTCGTCAGCGAGACGGATCTCTCCGAGTGCTTCCTAATTATTGGCAATCTCTCCGTCCCTCCCAATTATCGGACACCGAAAGCGGGGATGATTGCCCTGCGAGCTCGCGCTCCGCTCCACCATGTTTCCATCATTGTTACTGGCCGGATATGGACTGCGTTGGCAATCGTTTTTTTTTTTTTTTTCCTTTTTCTCAATGAGATAAAACGCGATCCGCGTACTTTTCTGTGTATGTGATGTGCGTTCTCGATTTATCAATCAATCACTCAATCGTCGAACAGTTTCGGGGTTGCCGAGGCCGAATCGGAAACATATTTCGGGAGTCACAAAAACTGTCGGTGAATTAAAAAAAAATTTGGAAGTACAAAAGAGTGGAATTAAAAATTGGTTCATCGGAACTTTACGAGCCATCCATAACGACACGTTGGTGCTTCCTTCTCCTCGCTCTCCGATTAAATTTCGTCCTTTTCGGTCCCGGTGGACTAAATCTGTGCCAGAGCTTGACCCATTCGGTTTGTACAGTTGGCTACCAATTTAAATGATACGGAGAAAGCAATTTCGCGGTCGCGGAGGACGAATTCCGAGAACGACTCTCTCGCGGTTCCGCGAGAGCGAAAGCAATTCAGAAGTCCGGAGACAAAAGTACGTCAGCGCCAAATGGAATGACCAAAAAACGTCGGACTGAGGGGGCCAAAAATGGGCTCGCGGAAGGCAAACGGAGATGAAAGAGAAAATAACGAAAAAAAAAACGCACAATTCCACTGGGACTATTCGCGTGAGTAATGTTCGCAGAGTTTTTCCACGGAGAACGAAACTTTTACTTCAACGGCCTCTTTCCCTTCGCTAGACATTCGATGGTCCTCGAAAACTTCCACGGCTCGGAGTTAATTAAACGAAACCCATACGAATCGTTTGAACGCTCGTTGCTATCAGTTTCCGGCCGATGAGTTCTTTGCCCTCCGTTCTCCGTGCCGTGTGATCATTCGTCAAAGCCGGAGCGCGCAACCCCTCAATGAAACCATTTTTCCCATTTGCCGTTACGTTCGCCGCAGAAAAAAAAATTCTCATAAATCGTGCTCGAACAAAACTATTCATCACCGGGAGCACGAAATTATTATCCACGGCCCGAGCACTGTGTTCGCGAAGTTCCGTATTGCAAGGGACTTTTTATGGACGGTAGCGCTTCCGGTCGTTAAATAAAATTGGTCGATTTTGTTTTAGGTTCGGCGGCTGGCTTATCCGTTTTCCCTTTGCCCGGAGAGTGCATCAGACGACAAGGACAAAGAAAAATTAATTGAGAAAACTTTGAAAAAATACAACGAACCGAGGCTATCGAGTAAGACGCCGCTCGACGGCCCAGCAAAAGCAAAATTATGCCTGGACGGAAGAAACACCATGAGCGCGACACGCTTCCGTGAGTATGGAATAAGAGGTCTTATTTGTATTTTATATATTACTACACGAATACCCACATATTCCCTTATGTATAAAATTAGCGTAGAATCGCTACGCACACGATGATTTAATACGCGGAAGTGTGCAACGGGTGTTCTCGAGAAATCGGTCGAACCCATTATTTTCAAACTGGAACTGTAGCCAAGCTTTACATTTATTCGCTTCTTCCGTGTATAATTTTCTCTTTTCGTGAAAACTAACGGAGTTTAAGACTGGAACATTTTATGGCGCCTCGGGTCACCAAAATTTTCGAGACAATCGTCGCAATTCCCCTCCCAATTTGCACACGCTAATTTACCTCGCCAGCTTATTTGCCCTGTGACTAACGGCGATAAATATTGCAAGGAAACTTTGGCCGAAATTGACAAAGGAGCGTATTCGTCCAGGTAGGAAAATCTACGAAAGATTCACTAAAATTTTATGAAACTATGCGGGCTATTTGCAGCGCAGGTTTTATAATATTAATTTATATGGTGAAAATTCTATAGGAAAAAAAAATGTCCATCTTCGTGGTTAAAAGACGTCTTTGGAATACAATTTATCCGTTTGCGTCTCGAAAATCAAATTACAAATTCACGAACAACGAGAATTCGAGTAAAGTTGAGTACTTTGTACCGATCGTTGGGTCAGTTTCGACTTCTCGGCCAACGCAGTGGATTACGTTTTCTCCGCCTCTTCTCGGCCGGTCGTAACCGACTACGGACTCTCGAGAAGCCAAGGTACCCATTTCCTCGAATGTAATTCACGGGAGAGCTCGAGGAAGACATAAAACAGAGAGAGAGAGAGAGAGTGCCTCGTGCAAAAGGCGATGCCGAATTAGCGCGAGCGAGCTGCATCCAAAGACCTAGTGCATCGGTTCGGACGAGTCAGCGAGGCGCGACGCTCTTCTGGAAGAGAAAATTGCCCCCTGTTTCCACTCTCGCGTCGATCTTTAACGAAAATTTCGTATTCCGACCATTAACGTATCTACCTGATTCCGTATTAACGCTGCTTCTCCCACTGTACGCGTACAGTAAAATCACAAATTTTTCTCTCGCCGCACGTAAAGTCTTCGATATCGCTGAATATCCGGTCGGTTCCAGCGGTGAAAAGCAAACTCGGAAAGATATTAGGCATGAAGAATACTCAGTGTTTTCATTCTGCGGTAACTTCCACGATGCGGAGACCGTGAATTATATAACATTGTGATCGAGGAACAGTTTAGGTATTTTTCCAACCGGAAAACAACGTCGAGCGTTCGAAACAAGCTCGAAGGCATTTTAGCAAAAAATCGAACAATTCATTTCACTTCCATGTTTGAGTTCGAACGATCGGAAGTTGTTGAAAATAATGTCACAGAATTGAATTTTGAAAAAAAAAAAATGAATATTGATTATAATTTTGTTTATTTTGGGTAAATATGCATGGATGAAGTTTGGTAGTTTGAATAGAGCCGTGGCGGGCCCGTTCGACACCGGACGGCTTTGGACGCGATGGCATCGTTCCACGGTGCACTGAACTCTTTTCTCTCGGCGGCGTTAGAGTCTCTCGCGCCCACTGTGCTTTGCATAAAACGCATTGTATAATCCCCTGTCGGCGTCGGGACAATGGAGTCTCGGAGCCGGGCGACGGTCCCGAAGCACGAATTTTACCTCGCATAATTAATGCGAGGAATGCATATATACAAGGACGAACAGAGAGGGTATCGTGGTGGCTCGTCTCGGGCGATAAAGGCGCGTGCGAGAGCGCGAAAACTCGCTCTATACTAATCTCGCCTCTCTCGCATTGTACGCCTCGGCTGACTCTGAACTGTAACCCTGTGCATGGTATAACCCGGTATTTTAACCCACGCAGCAACGGCTCGCCTATATAACTCTGTCCAACATCTCAAACCTTTCTAATAACATTGCCACTTCATATTTCTTCACGGTCCACCACGGACGATTATTTTTTTTTTTTTTAAATTCCGGAATTCTCGTTGACTCTCCCTGACCGAATATTTTCTACGACGGAATTTTCAAAAAAATTTTTTTCAATATTTTCATAGACTTCGCGATCTCTGATGCTGAAGCATGATTAGTATATAAAGATCCGTAACGATGACACCCGTTTGGGACAAAGTTGCCGCGAGATGGAAATTCTATTCCGAGTCCCAATTTTTCGTGACTGCAGTGAGCAATAAAAATGTGTATTAAAAAAGTGATAAAAAAATACCCATTTTTTAAGCGTATGTTTAATCGAGCGCACGAGGGACCGTCACAGGACGTATATCCTTTCACCGTGTATTCTACGAAAGACCCGGAGCCTGTTGCTCGCTCGATTGAATTTTCTCCTATTTTTTTTTTTTTTTCCACATCGAACACCAATACCGGGATGAGACAATTACGAGGGAATTTGTCGCCCGGGAGCGTTTGGATCGATGTAATAACACACAATTCTCTTACCAACATATATATATATATATATATATATATGGGACAGAGATTGCCAAAATTCGATAACTCGCGGCAAAAAATAGCTGGCCAACTCTCCATTCCGACTGTACCATTCGTCGGCGCAACACACAAATAAATAAAAAAACACAATAATCACAATAATACCGGCAATTTTCGAAGGTGAAAAAATGAAATCATTTGCAGTCGAGGAAAGAGGTTCCTTCGGCGACGTCGTCAACGCGAAGGGACGAGCGATGAGGGCGATGCCCGTTGAACGAGAGAAAAAGTGAAAAATAAATAAAAAAAAATGAAAATAAAAAAAAACCGAAAGAGGCAATATAAAGGCAGGAGCTCGCGTTTCTTCGTAGAGCAGTCGCGCGTCCTTTTATTCGTCTGCAAATAATATGCTGCGCGAGGCTCGCGTATATCTAAGCGAGTCGAGACTCTGGAAGGAGATTTAAAAAAAAAAATACATAAAATAATAAAAATCAACAGGAGATTTGTCGCGGAGGATGACGAAGAAAAATATTGGCACTGTAGGGGGGGGGGGGGGTGAGAGACGGAACGGGACACCAAATATCTCGATGCGGATATCGAGTATCGACTTGAAATAAATATAGAACGGAAATTACAACATGTTTTGTGAGACTCGTTCTCACAAATCTTGGGTGTCTCGTTCGGTATTTTCGGTGAATTAATCGCGGCGAAAGTGACCGAACGACGTGACGAACATTCGAAGTTCAAAGGGAGATTCAGAAGGAGTTTGATAATACACGTTCGAGTCTTTGATTAAACGTCTCTCCGCGACGCGGTAATTAAAAATCTTTGGATTTTCTCGCGACGCCCCCGCAGTTCTCGTCTCGAATCGCCCGACTCGTTCGCGTTCGTGCAACGGATAAAGGATTGAGGAGAAAAAAAAGAAAAGAAAAGAAAAAAAAAAAAAAAAAAGGGAATAAATGAAGAAGGTGAGTGAATGAACAAATACTACGCGTCTCGAGGAAGCAGCGTGTGTGTACGCGCGAGAACGGCTCTCTCCGCGCGCGGTCCAGTCTCGGATTCCCATTCAATCCCGTCTCAACAGTCTCGCCCGAACGAAGCTGAAGCGAGTAAAGGATGTGAATCGTCTTCCTTCCCCCCTTCCGCGTGTCAACATTCCGAAGAGTAAAAGAGATAGCCGCGTCCTCGTCTAGCCGATCGAGTAGAATGCCGGGCTTCCCGGTGGTGTAACGATCAACGGCTTTACCACAGCTCGTTCTTAAAAAAGTCGTAAAAAGTCGACGAGTATTTTTTCCACCTGCGGAACGTAAATTTTTTTTTTTTTTTTGACTTTTCAGTGTCTCAAGGAAAAAAAAAAAAAAAAATTCACGCTATCAATTTTTAGCAACCCCATTCAAGTCTCTTTCAAGAGACACTGCGGTCGATCGATTTCATAAGAAAAATAAGAAAAAAAAAAATAAGAGAAAAAAAATTCACATCCTGCTTAGTTTCGCTCTCCGGCGAATATCAAACACCGGACATGATTTTTAATCTTCGAGAAAGAAAAAAAAAAGGTGTCCCGCGTAGAAGCGACATTATGACCGGACGCAGCGTATCCTTGAGGCTCGCGTTAATCACGGAATTAACAGGAAATTGTTTCGTCTCGTTAACGCTTTCGGCCATTTCCCTCGTTCTCGATGTCCCGCGTCCGTCGTTCTCCCTCGGCCGATACTCTTGCTCGACGTTACAGCGACGCAGAGTGCGCACCGCGCATCGCCATACGTGTACCGGTGTGTACACTGCTGCACGTAAGTACTCGCGTCCGTTACCCTCGGCGAACCTACGGGATTCATTATCATAGCGGTTAGATGCATATCATCGTATTAAAATGTACGTAAGCTCGTGCGTGATGTACACCGCGTACTATCCAGCATAAATTATAGAAGAAATCGTACAGTTATTGGCCATATAAAATACGATGATGATTTCCCGTCGCGTATCCTCGTCGGCCAATCACTGTGCCAGTCTCGTCTCCCGTACGCCTCCGGAGCTAAATCTTCAATATGTGTCTCGCGGCATTGCCCTCGAATATCTTCGAAGCGGAATCGATCGATTCTATCGGAAGATGCCTATTACTGGCTGCTATTAATTATCCACGCTATAAAGTTAGTTGATATTATTTTAGCCAGGATCAAGTTCACGGGATAAATTATTTTCATCGAGTTTAAAAATGTACGCGTAAATAGTAAGTATATATATATATATATATATATATGTATATATATATAGTGAGTAATGAAGCTCACGCGTGATGTACGCTATGTAGTAGCGAGTGTATGTGATACGCGTTAACGTACGGTGATTGGCCCTTTAAAATCCAGTCGACCTTAATCCATTGCAACTGCATACTTTTCCAGCCGATATCCTTCGCCGGCTAATCACTGATACAGTTTCATCTGCCCCGCACCCCCGAGCTATATTCGTAATATGTATCCTACGGCATTGTACTCGACTACGTTCGAAGCAGGATGCATCGATTTTATTGGAAGAGCTTTATCATGAACTGTTATGACTCACGCTATAGAGTCAGATACTATTTTAGCGCTGATTAAGCTTGCGAGATACATCACTTTTCTCAAGTTCAAAACGTTTGTATGCGTGTATATTTGTCTACTCGATATCCTTCATCGGCCAATTACTGATACAGTTCCGATTTCTCCATGCATTCGACATCGCCGTCGAATACATTCAAAGGAGGATCGATCGATTTTATTGGAAGATGTCCATTATGAACATTTATTAATCATCCACACCATCTTCCTCAAGTTCGGAATATACACATATATAATACATAACCGTATATATATATATATATGTGTGTACATATGTCGGGAATATTAGGAACGGAAGCGGTTTATTTCATAGATCCCGAGGCACTCGAATGGGCATAGACTACGATAAAACGAGGCGTATCTCATATCAGCGTTATTCCATTCAACGCTCTCTCGCATACGGCTCTATATACCCACGCGCTCGGGAGTTGATGCATATCGTGAAATTAAATATGGACCGCGCCTATCTCGCATTCTTCTCGCTATCACCCAGTCTCTCCCTCTCTTTCTGCCGTGCGGTTTCACGTAGCGATCGCGACGAGCGAACGAGAGATAATAATAATAAAGGCAACGCCGCGAAGCGAAAGGAGATCATGAGCGAGAGCCCCTTCGCCGTCTCCGTCGCCCGAGACAAGGGACACCCACCTCGATTCGATCACCGGGAGAACACTCGGCGTCGAAAACTTCGACCGCATCTCGCACTGACGATCGAGAAAATTTCACGGAGCGCGCGAACGAAAGAGGACGACGAGGAAGAGAGAAGTCGAACGCTGAGCTTACGTCAGCCCCATGAGAAAATAGAGTAATTTAGATAACAGTCTTTCCTCCCGTCCCACCATTCTACGCCCCTGGAGGGTCGGCAACTGTGTGTGTGCGCATCGCGAAGTTTCGGCACTCTCTGAAACCCTCTTCGCTTTTTCTTACGCACCTCATATATAATAAACTGTCCTGGTGCCATTATTCTTTGTAAAGGAATGAAAGAAAGAAAAAAACATGATTGCGTTGGGAACTCTTCGTTTTTTTTGTCATTAGGTTTAAAAAATTTTTTTGTTTCCGGTAACGAGAAATCGCATTGAGGTTCACGGATTTCGCGTCCGCTTCGTTCTCAAGCCTAATGATAAACGGCATCCATAATTCTTCGAAGCAGATCTTTATGGTCGAAACGCTATATACGGTTCTTTACCGTCCAAAGTATCGATAATCCCACAATCTAACCTCCTTAATTACAAAATGAGCATTCACAAAGAATAGTACATCTCCGTTGTGGTTTATAGTTGCAACGTGCGTCGAAAGCCGCGGCAAGATAGCCTGCTCAATCGCGCATTAAACTACAGTGCGGTGTACACAGGCCCCGCCAAGAAACTAACCTCTGTTTCGCCCTGTCGCTGTCCCGCCAACCGAAGTCGCATCCAGTGAGCCCCCTCCGTCCTCGTCTCGCCCGTGAGCGCGCCTTATACACGGTGAGACTCGTTCCCTCTCTTTCCAGCACGCGCGATCTCGTGCTTCGGGCGAAAGAGAGCCACGTACCTTCTTCTTCATCCTTCTCCGAAGCCTCAGACGTTTCTCGTTTCTTCGCACTCGAACCCTTCTCCGCCGATCTTCTCCCGGTTCTCTTTGCATTCTTAAGTTTCCACCACGTTCCACTACGCTTTCTCGCTCGTTCTCACGGAAGCGCGTATAGTGTTTTTCAGCGTTCTCCCGAGACCGAGAGCGTCCCTCTCGAAGCGCGCACGAAGCCTAACTCCTTTGTATATCTGTTTTCCCACTCGCTCAACCGGCAGCGATATTGTTTCCGTCACCGTCGCTCTACTCGCGCTACAACACGTTTGCCCCATCCCCTCCACATTCTAACCGTTTCGACGGTTAACCAACCGCCAGGCAATGGCGCCTTTCTCGTGTGCACCTGGGAGCTGGACAAACAGTTCGCCAGGTGCAACTCAAATGCGATTGGTCATTCGCGGCGATCTCGCGTTGCCATTGGTCAATAGCCCGCGCTCGAGCGGCAAAGGAGACGTTAATCTCGTTTACCGTAGGCACTCTGCTGGTGTGCTCAGTTTAACGTACCTCAGCCGTACGGACGGCCACTGCCAGGCAGCGGCAACGGGCAGCGACGCACCGCGCGCGGGGCAGACATTTTGTGTGCTGTGTGTGTGTGTTCATGTGTATTGTTCTGTGTTTTCTATTCGTTCGACCAATTGTATATAACAAAGCTCGTTCAACAGTACAACGTAAACAGCGACGATCGGTGCGTCACAATTTACATTATTTTCGGTCACTTCCGGTGTAACTCGCTGCTCGCTGGCAATAATCGACTTCGGCGGTTAACTTCAGCTGTAACTACAAATGCCGACCGCGGTTATTCGTGAACGGTGAGCCGACCAGCGCGTTGTTCAAGGATAAGCCCGAGGAGCGTTACAGCGGACACGAGAGATTTCAAGGGGGACCGGAGAAGTTCGTCGAGTAGGAAAAAAACGTTTGTGCGATCGTGGAAGGCAGACATATATACATATATATATATATGGGTGTGTGTATAGATATATACTCGGGCGAAGAGTACAGGCAGCGTCTTCCGTCGAGACTTTTGCGATAAACCGCTTCGCCCGTCGATCCTGTAAAATTTCGCGAGAGTTTGCGCGAGTGTTGCAAGATCGCGCATGCGCTCAGTACACGCTGTTATTCCGGTTTTCACATTCCTATGGTCGTTTACGACGCGAAAAGTTGCGGGGAAAAAAAACATTTACGAACGTCGAAGATATATAAGCGACGAGGCGATATTTCGAAAAATCGAGACCGAAGTGCCGGTGTCATCGACGATCCCGAGAGAATCCGACGGAGTCGCGACAAGGAGCGAATCTCTCGCGCAGACTCGCAGACGTTGTATCGAGCTCGATCCAGAGAGGTTATGCACGGCGGAAAATAGTACGTGCCAACAAGGAAACGAGCTGAGGAAAAATAATATATACACACACATATATATATATATATATCGAAACGTCATCACGTGGGAATGATCGAGTGAGTGCTACGAATATTCTGTGTGCCAAAGTGAAATTCGACGATATTTATTTTTCGAAAGAATAAATAAAAGGGCAAGAATATCCGTTTATATATATTTTTTTGAAATAAAATAGCGATACGTCGACCGTGGGATTGTTCGGTGAGGTGCGAAAGGTACAAAAGGAAGGGAAGTGGTAATTCGCGAAAAATCTGGATTACGCGGGCGAGTCGAGGATTGTCAAGATTCCGCCGGTAATACATAAAAAAGGTGAGTTTGGTTTTTTTCTTTTGATTTTTATTTCTACCTGAACAGTAGAGTGGAAGGTTAAGGCGTCGCAGTTGACAAATTGTTTCAGCGTAACGCAAAGACGGGACGGTATTATACCGAGCGTGAGACGGACCAGCATCGGCGCGTCGGTGAGACACTCCAACGGGGCGACATCATTAGCGAGAGCCGAGTCTCGCCGGAGTGCGAGAAACACGAGCCTAAGAGGGGAAAGTCGTTAGAGTTGCGGACGACATTGAAACGGATAGTTTTAGTGGACGGAATTCTTTCATCGGATATCATTATGCAGGATATTTTATTACACGACGGGGACAGCTGGAAGATCGAAGGAGAAATTCAATTGGAACGGTTTGCGGTCCGCCCGTGGAGACTCGACTATAGCTTTTATATCGAAACTTCGTGTCGAGTTGCATTCATATAAAGTTGGAAAAAAAATCTACTTCGTCGGGACTGTTTTGGCGAATTAATATTCAAGGTTCATTTTCATTGGCCGAGAAAGACATTCTTGAAGGGTGGCCGAGTCTTTTCATCCTGCTTGGTCTGAACTTGAGGAAAAAAAATACCCAAAATTATTGGAATTTAATTAAATTTAATGCTCGAAATTTGGAGAGCAAGAGAGCTGCTTGTTCAATTTGATTAGTAGCGTATCTCAACGATTTGTGATACATTTAAAAATTTTCTTTATTTTCAATCTCTCAAGAGCTTAATCTTTCATGTAATTATAATCCTCCTCGTTAGACACGCTACAGTGGCTGGTATTAATATTTCAAATTTTTTCCTGCGGTACATGCGTGACTGTTATTACATTCTCGCGGTGTATTTTCGTCGTAACGATGCCGGAGAAGGTGCGGCGGTTCTGAGCGCGACCGTGAAAAACACTTCGCCTCAGCGTACGAAATTAAAAAAAAAAAATAATCTCGACACAACGTTATTCTAATGCATCGCGATTCAGAGTTGAGCAATTTTTCGAACTACGAATTCTCGACGAGAGAACAAAATCGAGAAACAATTATTTAACCATCAATCCTATTATTCCCTATTGGCATAATCCGTGATACGAATTATTCATGAGTCTAAACGTGAAATCCATCGTACCTCTCTCCATCGGCTCTTCGACACATTCGTGAAGGATCGATGTTGTACCACAGCAGCTGTATAAATTCAGCTTATAATGGATCGCTCGGATAATTTCAATTGCCACGAACGACATGAATAACAAATAAGGCGGAATAATCTCGAACAACGATTATAATCCTACAAAGCGAACCAAAAACTTGGCCTTCGCTTCCCTTCAAATCATTCCATTACACATGTATTCTAAATAATCCGTACATAGTCGTGACTTTCCTAGAAGGAATTTTTTGTTTCTCGACATTTTATGCGACATTGAAAGAAAAAAAAAAAAAAAAAAAAAAAAAAACCGACAAAAGCTCGACAGTTGGAAGCGAGTAAACAGGGGTCCGTCCGGTGACCGCGCGAGGGGATAAAACTCGTCGATCGATGCGAACGAATATGGTGAAACGGGCGGGAATTTTCGCAGAGTCCCCGCGGCCGGCTCGGAACGTCCGCGATGAAGCGGAGAACGAGGATGAAGAAGAAGAAGACTCGAGCGGCAGCGGCGGCAACCGCGAAGCGGCAGAAAAATCGAGTCGGCGTTCTCGCGAATCGCCGATTCGACCTCGAGGCATGAGTTCTCTCCTCGGTGGTTCGCGTAACCTTGAAACTCACGCGCTCGATGCTCCTGCTGCGGGCTTCTCGACGCCTCTCCCGGCCCGTCCGTGTCCCCGCGACGGGTCCAGCATCCACGGCGACGGAGACGCCGGGGCAGCGGTTTAAAAACACTGGAGGGCCTCCGGCTCCACGATACGAGGAATGCGTGCCAGCGGCGTGGGGCAACAGCGGCAACGCTAGTCTCCGTACCGAGCGACCGACGCCGTTCCTCCTTCGTTATTCTCGTCCCACTCTTTTTACGTCTTCCTTCTCCTCTTTCGCGCACAAAACTCCGCGCCGAGGCAGTTCGACGAGATTTCAATTAAAAACAAGCCCTTCGAGTTCAAACGGAGATTCAACATTTTTTCAAAATATTCCTTTCTCTCGTCCGTTCTCACGCTTGTTTCTCCCGAGCGACGGCTCTTTAGACTCGGCGTGGCTCTATTCAAATACGGTGGATTCCGTGGAGAGGAGAATTTTTTTTTTTTTTTTTTTTTTTTTTTTTTTTTTTTTTTTAAAGACGAAGTACGTTTTATGAAAACTTTAGGATTCCGTTATCCTGTACGCATACTTTTCTATCATCGAAGCTTATGGCTTTATGTTTGAGACGGCTCTGGCCATTTTTCGATGCTGTTTGAATCTTTAGAATCGTTCCACGGTGCATGCGGTCTTTTGTTTTTTTATTCATCCAGCTTTGCACACGTGCCAGCTTCTTCGTTCATTTCGTATCCTCGAGTTGATTTACGTAGTTTTCTCCGTTAATTTTCATGAACGTGGATCATAGAGAATTGCACATTGCACAGTTCGTATGGTCGAACGAGGAAACTAAATATTAGCGCGGCGCTATCGTTAGACCGGAAGTTGCGCGATTCCCCGTGGTCGCTGAATCGTAACGAAATTTTCTCGTTTCGGTTTTCTCGTATAACGCGGGAGGGCTCGTTTCCGCAGCGGGGCTGGAGACAATGAGAGTCAGAGAAACCGTACTTTAACTGCGTACTGTTAATGACGATTTTCCGGTTCGAATCCGGTCTGAACGCCGGTAGGTCTACGCGAATGGAATTTTCCGCAACCCCGACGATCGACGCGCAACGCCGGGAGAAAATTGCACCTATTAACTGATACGAGGACACGCGCGTTTTCCCTCCAACCAGTCGTCCATGCCTCTCTCTCTCTCTCTCTCTGTTCGCGAGACTCTCTGCCAATCGGAAAAAAATGTCCGGCACCGGAAATTAAAGTCCGTTTTGTCGGAATTAAAAACCACGATGAAAGTCGACAAAACGACAATCGCAAATATTATTCGTGGGCGAATCGAAGGGGAACAAAAAAAATTCTACCGTCCGACGCAGTACTTTAGCGCACGTTTCGAGCTCTGCGCTTCTCTAATAATCGGCGCAGCGCCGGGAGAAAATTGCACCCATCAAACGCGCTGATACGAGGCCAACTAGAGTTTCCCTCGACCAGCTATTCGTGCAACTCGCTACTCGTGACTCGTCGTCGATTAGAAAGAAAAAAATCGACCACCGGAAATTAAACTTCGTTTCGAAATTAAAAACCACCAGGGAAATCGAGAAATTAAATTTGAATATATTATACGGGCATAAATTGTAGGAAAAAAAAAAAACAAAAAAACTGCGACGTTCCAAGCCACATTCATAGTGTTGAGTTCGAGCTCTTCGTTTCTTTGCTACGCCGTACCGCGATGACTTCTACACGTACAAACGACCTTTCGCCTTTGCTTACTCATCTTCCGTGTCGTATACACACACACACATATATATATATATATATATATATATATATATATATATGTATGGAAAAAAAAATCGACCAAATTGAATTTTCCGCGGGTGAACTCGGCGTCCCACAGGCTAATTTAATTAGCTCGAATATCATTTTGAAAGGGACGGAGCGAGTGTCGATGAAAAGGGAGAGAAGAAAAAGAGAAACGAGTACGGAGAAAGGTGCTACGGAGGGGCAACGTGACGAGAATTCCTCGTACGTTATATCTCGTTCGATCGTGCTCACGAGCGCTTCTCTCGCGCGAGTCCAATCGAATTTCGCTCTACTTGAAAATCGAAGAGCTTCTCCGTGTCGACACATTCGAGAATAAAAACGAGAATTGTGCCAAAACGTCCTTCTCTCCCTCATTCTGTCGCCAATTGTCCTCATTGTTTTTTCATTGCCCGCGCACGTTCTCGAGTGAGAATTTTTCCAAAACTGTTTATCATTTAAAATAAAAGGCTTTTCATTCTAATTCCCTCGGCACAAAGGTTATTTACAACGAAATTCAATAGACTATCCCTCCGGAGAAATTGTGCGATTGACCGCAACAGCAAAGACGAATAAAATAGAATTAATACGATTAAACATTCCAAGGAGAAGCGCCGAGTTCGAGGATATCAAGTGCGTCGCGGCACTCCAAAATATTTCGATTCATTGAATTTTCGTCTTTTTTTTTTTCGTACGACAGTCTTATCGTCGACCAAGTGCACATTTTTTATTTATGCATCCGGTACAGAGGCGTTTTGGCTGTCGGCCGTTGAACGTACACGCCTCAGACTAGATGCATCGGCATGGCGCAGCGGTGACTAATTAAGGTCCCGTGAAACCCCGTGCATCGGGGATACAGGCCGCGAATTAACCGCGAACGTTAACGAACTCGCCGCTGACGGGGAGGTGGAGTAGAGTGGTATCTCGCGAAACCGAGGTGAGGCAGTGAGCGAGCGACGTTCGTTCTCGTCGCCGCGCTCGCTGTTCTCCCCGTTGGTAGTTACCGGGAGAACAGAGTCGACGATAAAACGAGACGGAAAGTACGGGAGGGCCGTCGAGATAGGCAATTTGTACGCGGCGTCGCCGAGTCACGGCCCACGATTCGCCAATAATTATATCGCAGCAATAATTGCTCGGCGCGTGCGCACATCGATGCCTCATACCACTCGACGAACGGACTATATGCAGCGGCGGGACACATACATTCGATTCCAGCCAGCGGCTCGCCAGCTCGACCTAATACCTAATTAATACCTATTATGCGCCGATGAGCCCCCTCGACCACCACGATAATAATTCATGGCATCGCCTCGACTAAACGCCCCCTCCCGTCGATTTCCCGATAAGCTCAAAATTCGTCAATATCAATTTAATAAAAAAAATACAAAACTTTATACACTCTTTACGTGTGGCGAATAAAATTATATTTATTATTTTTTGCATGCTCTAGCATTATGTAACATTTTACAGGAAAATTTTTGTGGAAAATTTATCGCATTCTGAAATGTGTTTTTTTTTTTTACAGGCGGATCAACGGACAGAGATGGCATGAGGGAGGGCTCCGGCAACGTTGCCGAGGTGGTGAGTCAAAAATAATCAAAAATAATTTATCTTAAAGTTCATCGGATAGACGCGTACGTACGCCGTATCGTGTAATAGCGTTAGATGTTACATGGATTCGTGTGTCATTCTCATTGACGCGTGTGGCTCGTACAAACACCCGCCCAGTTTAATACCTTATCGTTCACGAACACCTTGCTGACACATGTCCTCAACCTCCTCGATGCGTACGCTTCGCCAACGCGATATAATTATACGATCGAACCTATCGATAAGCAAACACTCCCGACGATTCTGCCCTTCCTCGAACGATAAAATACATCATAATCATCACAACAATAGCGGGAAAAAAAATTGATTTTTTTTTTTTTTTTTTTTTTTTTTTTTTTTTTTTTTTCATACACGAGAGTTCAACGACCAGTCGGTGTCTCGATTACAATATCAAACGTTTCCCTCGCGACTCGTTCCTCTGATCTTCCATTCGGATCTCCCGCGGAACAGATAAAAACTGTCTTTCAGAAAAAATTCTACACCGAGATTCAAACACTGTCGTGTGTTCAAGAGCCGTGTAAATGTGCGGAAGGGAGAGAAAGATTTTTGCCGGAGATTCGTACAATAAGTGTCCGTCCCGTACGTGTCGGAACAGGGAAGTGGGGGGAGAGGGAGAGACACAAAAAAAAAAAAAAAAGTAACGGAGAGTCGAGTAGCCCGGAGCCGCTTTTCGCCGCTCTGCAACGGCTGGTCTCTACTTTTTCGCTCACCGATAGCGACGCGGGAGCTTTTATTTATGACTCTTTTCCCCTCAGCTACTGCGACATCGTCGGCTTGATCGATGACGATAAGCATTAAGGGGGCTGAACGCTATCCAGCAGAAACGGGTGTTTTTTATCGGTGAAAGAATACGTCGCATAAATAAATTCCATGGTACTGATTATTCGCAACGATGTTGGTGATCGGCTGCGGAAATTCCCGGGACGAAATATTCAAAAAAAATTTTACGGATTTCGCCAGTTCGTTCTCTCGAGCGGGTTTCACGAATTTTTCTTTCGAGCCTCCGCGAAAACTTGTCGGAAGCTTTGTGTGTCTCACAGGCGAGTGCGAGGACGGGCGAGCTAATTCTCGAGAGCCTGTACGACGCCTCGACGAGCGCCGCTCGCACGTGTCGTACGAAGCGTACTTGTAGCGATGCGTTTAATACACAGGTAGAACTCTCTCTCGCTCCGTGAAGTGGGTACGCAAAGTATTTTCGAAAGCCTCTGGGGCCGCGAGAGTCGTCGCCGTCGACGGGTCGCCCGAGAGTTCCCCGATGTAGGCTACCGGGTTAATACTTGGCCTGTTAGGCGCCTTCCTCGCTTCCATGCCGCGCGCTATAACCTACGCCGTACGAACTACACTGTACCACGCACAGTCGGTCGAGTTCATGCGAGACGATTCGAGAGTGGGAGAAAGCTGAAGGGAACGGCCGATGTGGAATTCCGATAATAGTCGATAACGGCGTAATACTTTCTTTTTTTTTTTTTTTTCACGTACCTCGCTTTTTCGGAGCGAAAATGTACGCTTACCATTTTTCGACAATTATGGATTTTCAAAGAATGATTTTTTTTTTTTTTTTTTTTTTTTTTTCAATTACGTTATCGCTTGTGAAACGCGACATTTGCTTGGGATCAAAGTTTGAAATCATTTTATTCGGGTTCTTACAAAAAAAACTTTTTTTCATATCGCTCTGACATAGAAAAATTTTGAAAAAAATTACTATGATTGACTGTATGAAAGGGAAAAGACAACGGGGGAGACATTGTGGCGGACAATCGATTATTTCCGGTCAAAAGATATTTTATAGGATATTCCGAAATTGTATGATGTTTCGCACAATGTTCCTTTCCGCTCGACCTGGAAGTTCTCCACTACACTGGCAGTGAAGATACGAACTAGTCGTGTTGGTGCATTGGCGCACTGTGCGATTCCGACCGTTAGCCTCCTGCGATGCCGATCAACTTCCGGCAGAAGTTCCGCCACACCGCGCCGCAGCAGCGCGTACTTTGCCGCTACGGAGACCGGAAGCCATCGGCGGAGTTTCGCGGTCGATATAGTGGCACGTATACAGAAGGTATTTCTGCTGTACGAGTATACACGGTGTACCGTATCACAGCCGGAGACACCCACCGGTTTTCCTTTAATTCGTCCCGATAGTACCGAAGACCCTGATGGCTATCCGAACCGCTCTCTAATGGCCGATTATTTTATTCTAGACTATCGCGTTTTTACACTCTTCATCATAACTTAAACCTTCCTCTTTTACCATTTTCGGGACTAAATTAAAAAAGGAAGGATTCGAAAAGAGATTGAAATAAATAATTATCAGAAACTGACATTGAACTTTGAACCGAAAAATAATATTCTCACCCACAACAGCGAGTTTTTTTTTTTCGTGTTCGCACCTCTTTCGTGCAATCCGGTAATTTCCGGTTAATGGTAGAGTTCGGGCGTGGGGGACGATTGGAAAAAAAAATGAAAATGGTTTAGAGGAGTCCCGAGGGCTCCGTGCGGGTCAGGCACTGGCATAACAGATAAGCAAATATGTTTTTAATGATACGGCGTACCGGTTCTCTCCCTGGAGGGGTTTTTACTCACAATGTTTCCCGTTTCGCTCGCGGAAACACTCGCTCCTCTCTCATGCCTCGTACTCGATAACACCTCGCCGACCCTTCCCTCACCCCCGTCGTGAATGATACGTTAACCGTGAACTTTCCCTTTCGTTCTCCATGTTTTTTTATCCTCCCCACAAACAGAAGCGCTAAAGAATATCCCTTCAGAGTTTCCAGTTTGCAAACTCATCGGTGAGCATTCGATTTATAATACGTACGTGGGTGGAGACATAAAAAAGAGGGGCGGCAAGAAAAATCGGAATCCATCCGATGAAGATTCAGGCTGACGGCGGAAGCATGGGAGTCGCAAATTTTTCCTCCACTTATCGACAATGCCAAGTATTTAAAAAAAAAAAAAAAAAAAAAAAAAAAAAAAAAAAAAACGGAAGATACGCTCGCGACATCGGAAAGTGTGTGTGAAAGTTGGAAGCTTTTCGAACGTCCACGAGAGAGATGCGAATTTGGGAACGGGAGAACGGCGAAGGTGGCCCCCGAGGCTTTTTCCACTTTCGTCGACGAATCTACTGTTTGAGTTCCGGGGATGCGAACGCTATAGAGAAAGAGTGAGCGATTCGCCCGCGAGGTCCCGGGTTTGGATCTGCGGAGCTAGATATGCATACAGAGAAGCATCCGGTCGATGCTGTCGAGGTCTCTAACGGGTGGCAAAAAATGTTATCAGGATGCAACCACCACCCGAAAATTGTCAAAGTAAAAGACAAAAAATAAAGCCATCGATAAATCCAACAATTTTATACCCGGTGCAGGTAAAAAAATATCCACCGGTTTCACTCGAAAATATCTTTCGAACCTTTCACTACCGGTTATCCAGGTAAATTTTAATCCCCGAATAATCCTCGCCACGCCAGATTCGTTTTTCCCTACAACATTCCTCCGTTATATCGTCACGTTCAATTGATTCTATTCAATAAAATATCAATCTTTCGATCGTGAATGGACCGGTTAGTTTTTTTCCTGCCCACGAAATTAAATACCGCGATGTTGCTTGGACCGCTAATGAAATCGCCGAGTTGAATTTAGATACCGATTGGTCGCATCGGTCGCTGCGCCGCCCTCGGCATGAACTCCACGAACATCGGCCGAGACAATGCAATTATTTTTCCACGAGCGGGGACGGAAGGGATTTTAGATTGTGGAACGTGGAATAGCGCGGAAACGTTTCGTTCGTGCCGCTCGTGTCCCTCTCCGGTCCTACGTCGTAATGGAGGACTCGGTTCTGGATCATTATCGGTGCGCAAGGCGAACGTTCGGGTATCCCTTCGATGCCGCTCGGTACTACGAGCGCCGCAATGTAAGCGATCGGCACGGCAGAGCTCTCGGCACTTTGCTCTACCTCTCCTTCCTCCGTCGTCGGGCTTGAAAATCCCCGCGATACTCTCTCACAGAGCCAGCGATGCTCCGGGGCTGAGATATCCTCGGCAGCGCTAGCGCGGTCACCGTCGCGCGATGAGAGGTCTCGTCTAACATGCTACGTGTGTACACACGATAGAGCTACACGAGAGTAGTCTGCCCATCCGCATCCAGAGATACAGAGAAGCAATAGTCTAGCAATACCAGACAGACGCGCACAAACACACATCACTGCGAGAAATTCTCGCTTCGAAAGACGGAAGAGCTACGGCAGAGTTTGTTACCCGGAAAATCCACTGGGTGACTCGCATCGAAATCGAGCGAGAAACGAACAATATTTCACCCGAGTACTTTTTTCAAAATTCATTTATCAGCGACGAATGCAAGCGGTTTTTTGTTTTTTCGTATATTTTTTTTTTTAGGAAACAATGTACTGCACAGGGTACAAGTACGTTTTTTTTTTTTCATACGTTTCAACGTCTCGTCAACTACGAGTGTTATTGGCGATTAATTTGAGCACTCTTTCATTTTTTTTTTTTAATTTATTTATTGTAGAGTCGAAAAAAAAAATGTATTATTGACGGGCGATATCAGTGTTTTATTTTTGTATTATTATTTGTTATTGCGGATAATTCAAAGTACCGTTCATATCGCGTGTCATCGACACTCTTCGCGTTTGCGATTTTTTTCATTAATTCGCTCGAATCTCTTCGTCAATGCGTCCGTTTGTACGGCTCGAGAGCCTAGATAGCGGCGTAAGAGAGCTCGAGTATCGTCGCGACACAGTCGGGCACTACTCGGGCAGGTCGAAAAAACAAGTTGGGCCTGATTTAACGGTCGACCGTAGCACTGACGATCTCCAGACCTGACCTCCGTCTCATCTTCGTTTCGTTCTTGTTGTTTTTTTCGTTGTTCGTTCGCTCTCGGGACGGTGACTCGGGAACGCTTGCCACCGTTTTATCTGCACGCTATGGGGGCCGGCCCGGTGTTCGCCTCGGTAAAAATGCCGCTTCGCGTAATCTCGAACCGTTTATCCGAGGAACCGGCGATAGAGCGGGTACTTCAGACCGAGCGCGGTTCTCCACGATGGCCACTTCTCTAAATTCCCCACACGCGATTACAAACCTACTTGAGCGGTAACGATCCAACGATTTTCCTTTGCCTCAAACGAATTTCACTATCGCCCGCGATAAGTGTTATCAACGATCTACGCATTCCGTCCACGAGCGGATATCCTACCGAATCCCAATGAACTTTTTTTTTTTTTTTTCATACCCATTTTGTAGAACATTTAAAAAGTTTTGGCTGAAATGACTTTGGTAAAAAAAAAAAAAAAAAAAAAAAAAAAAAAAATCAGCTGCACAAATAAAATTGTCCGAGCGCGAAGGGCTCCGGGCTATTTTTACGGGCGGGTCGGAAACATTTTCACTGGCACGTTTAATACAACTCGCAATATCATTTTCTATTTTATTTTAATTTTTTTTTTTTTTTTTGCCTCCACTCGAGGCTCTCGAGGGATCGGAAGCTCGGCCACTGAAACAACATCGTGTAATATCGTCCATCCCGTGCTATTAGTTACGTATACAATGTTATACCTTGTATTAAACTCGGTTCGTACGGAGCGCGCAACCATCTCGCGACCGTGAATGCCGGGGCTTGCGGCTCTGGTGCATCGCTTTTCCCCGTTGCTCGTCTGCGACGTGCACGAGCGTTCTCTCCATCCCTCTCGGAAACCCGTAGCCCGTGCTCTCCGCGCGTAACACTCGTGTCACGTTCTATAACGTTCGAGCACCACCGGTGCGCCTGTATAATACTTCGCTGTGACTGCAGCCGATACTCGCTTGAGATTAAGTACTAGGAAACCGTGGCGAGGATAGACACTGTGCGGTCTCGGGCCACTGTACCGCGAGAAACCCAGTCGGATCCCCCATTATACAGTTTCTACCGTACGCTGCTCTATGCAAACTTTGCAAAATGAGAATGAATTATTTCACACATATATATCCAACATATATGTACCCACAATAATATATTATAAACGCTTGCATATATATATATATATATATATATATACACAATAGGGTGGGTAAAAAAAAACTTTTATTTATTTTTTTTAATCTCACTCACAAAAACTTGTTACTAGGCACCTTTAGAAAGTACTCAGCCAGTATGGGCTCTTAATATTAATGGGAACATTATCCTCATCATAGTTTTCTATTGTCAATTTAGTTTGATATTAAAATGGTCGTATCTCATCACCAATAGTTTGTTAAGCCCGAACCATCATCAATATTTGTAGAAAATTAAATGCTCTACAAAAATGGTCTCTTATACTTTTTCGATAAATCTTACCATTTAAAAGATATTCACGGGCAAAAATCGAAGAATTTAAAGAAAAATCACGTTTTTTTCTGAATTTTGTTACTGACCGAGTGAATAATTATTATCGAATGATCTGCATTGATTCTTGTAGGAAATTTAACGCTCTACAAAAATGGTCCCCAATACTTTTTCAATTACTCGAACCATTTTGAAGATATTCCCATTCGAATTCCAATATGCACTGTTATTCATAATTTTTTGATAATTATTTTTAATTTACACGTTTAATTTATCAATTATTGGTGATGAGATATGACCATTTTCATATCAAACTAAATTGAAAGTAGAAAACTATGATGAGGATAATGTGCCCATTAATATTAAGAGCCCATACTGGCTGAATACTTTCTAAAGGTGCCTAGTAACAAGCTTTTGTGAGTGAGATTAAAAAAAAAAAAAAAAAGTTTTTTTTGACCCACCCTAATATACAATTTAATGTTATCTATATAATAATAAAATACTCACACGAATACTCGTGTAAATTTATAGATATTCTCAATTGAATTATATGTCAATAGATGGAGAATTATTTGGTGGAAAAGAATTTATTATTGAGATTTACTGGTCGGCGATCGATTCGCAGTGGTGGGAGTGTGTGTTCGAGTGCCGTGGATAATAGCCGGCGAGTGGTGAAAGATAATTTTCGAGCTGCACAGACTCGTTGTTAGAGTCGTCGACTAAACAGTCGACTCTGTGGCGGTTCGTCGATGCGCGTACTTTGGTTTATCGTTCGCGTATGCGAGCGCGAACGATTGTTTCCCTCTCCGACGTTACCTCTTCTTTGCAACGAAACGAGAATGCGAAACAGCGATAAATTGAATGAGCGACAGGGCGATAGACAATTCGTCCGCGATCCTCGTCGAGCGGGCGAACTATTCGCATGGGTTTTATGCGAGCGAGGCCGATAACTCGGCGACGCGTTCTCGCAGCACGATTATGTGCGACACACTCTACGGCTCTTCGGTATCGCTTCAACGGCACGCAAACGCGAACAACACCGACGGGCTCTCGCGGCTCATACGGATCTGGCTTGCGCGCCCCTCGAGCCGCTTGATAAACCGAGCCAGTGTGCACTCGCGTGGAGAACAGAGACACTCAAAGGAACCGGAGGTGGAACAATACGATACGCTTTAATCTAATGCAGATGGAAACGTTTTTCCTATTTACTCAAGGAATCGATAAACCGTACCCGATTTTATACGACACACTCGTCGACTGTAAAACACACTCGAATTACTCAGTCATTCAATCGAAGGCAAATAAATTCCGTGTGTTAAAAAAAAAAAAAAAAATTATCGAAAAATTTCAACTCGCTTCGCTCCAGAGACACAGATCAAACGTAATTTTCCCCCGAATTTATTTACCGGTCAATACAAATGTTCCTTTCATATCGATTATTTGTCTCAGTCTCATGAATGCGTATTGTTGTTTCTTAATGAAATTTAAGTATATATATAGTGACTCGATAATTCCTCTATTTAATCGGAGAAAAATAAATGACAATCCGACTCGGAGTCGTTGCTCACGCTAGATCGCACAATCGGCGCTCGGGGATCAACAGTGCGAGGTCTGTGCGACGATTCGAGTGGGCGTATGCAGGGCTGGTTCGTGACGACTGCGTGTTACGAACACTGCTTCTTCGTATCCTCGGCTGGTGTACGGCCAGTCGATACATATATCGGGCAAACTCGTACTCGATAATTATTCGCGTAACACGCCGATGATCGCTCGCGCTTACATACGACTTCATCGAACGTGTGTAACGCAAAGTCGCGCGTTAAGTTAGGGGCGCGAATACACCGTGGAATATGAAGCGACGTGTCCGGCAAGCAGTGCATATACGGACGTCTAAATATAAAGTCTCTCTTCCCCGCGGTTTCGTCTCGCGTTCTCGTCTCCAACCGAGTATCCTCGTAGCAGTTCGCGCTCTCGTGTGCTAACGCAGGGCACGCTCGAATATCGCTGGCCAGCGGTCGCAGCCACCGTGCAGTGGTCGCCGAACCGCGACCGACAGGATCCAACGTACGCTCTTCCCCCCCGATCCACGGTATCAGTTTTCGTACGTTATCAACGTCCGCGCGCATCGAACACTTTCAAATAACGCTTTTTTTCCCCGACCGCGATAAACAAAAAAATAATAACAGCAGACGGGAATAATTCGACGGTCGTCGGAGTGTCCGTCGCGGTGAGTGCATGGGTAAAAAAAAAAAAAAAATTAAAAATTGAAAATTAACGTGAATTTTTTTTTGTTTTTTTTGTTTTTTATTAAAATAGAGCAAAGTTTGATCTCATCGGATGCGGTTGGAAAATTTGACGATGGGTCTGGAAAATGTTTGCTTAACGCGATGGAGTGTGAATCATCTTGGAGGTTTGCCGTGCAAATATCGCTGAGCCGGGCGAATGTTTTCCCATAATCGCATTGAGTAATTGGTTTTAAGGTATCGGAGTAGTTTTAGCTTTTTTTTCGTTATTTTTTTTTTTTTTTTTCTTCCGTCGTATCGAAATGACTTCACAGACATTCGCGACCTCCGGTTTGTTTCGTTCCATGGCGGCACCGCGGTAGACGAGAATAGGTAGACGTTTTGTATTCTCGTTTTTCCCCATCTATTTCGATTGCCGAGGTCGTCGGTTGCGCGACCGCGATCACGGCCAACGAATGGCGAAACCCTCGCACCGTTGTGCGACGGACTCTTCAGAATTTTCTAATCTACTCTCGTAACGTGGAAAAACGACGATCTCACGGCGATTCTCTCCCGAACGAGTTGCCACTTTCCGGTGATAATGCCACGGAGAAAAATAATTAGTTCACCGAGACACTGTCGTTTGTCCGGACGATATCTCGTTGCATCCGCGATACGAGCGAGCGATTAATTACTCGGGCCATTTGTCAGAAACAGCCGCGTTTCGGTGGCTCAGAAACGCGTCGAATTAACGAGCAACAAAACACTGTCTGTTTTACCCGAAACCCTCGAAAATTTAAGTCTCGGGAGCTTTGAGAATATCCAGCCGGACAGGGAGACGATAAATTCTGTTTCTGTAAGAAAATTTCACGATAAATCAGCCGGTGGAAAAGTATAGAGCTCTCGACAGGAAAATAGACGACCTTTTTCGTGTACACGCGAAACGCAACGAAATTCAAATTTTCCTCTGCGAAAACGAACGATCCCTCTCTCGGCCTCTTCCAACGATATCAAACTCGTGACTCTCGCTACCCGCGGTAGACTTTCTTTTTTTTTTAACACCGGCTCATTTTTCTTGCGGCACGGCGACGATTCGGCCCACAAGACACGCTCGACCGGTCATCGAGTTTTGGGGAATGCGAGTCAATATAAATCAGAGGGTCACGAATAGGGACGGAGGTTGTCTCGAGACATACCTACCGACTCAGCACGATGCTGTAATCCATATACGAGCGGCACGCGATACCTACACGAGACATCGGGTCGGAACGCGACGGAAAATGGAGATGCATCGACGGGGAAAAATTAGATAGGTTTTAGAGTCGTTGAAAAATTTCGTTCCTCAAAAAACAAATTATCCAATAATTTTCACTTATAATACCACAAGAGCTTCAAAATTATCGGGTATTTCCCGATAGGTTCGTTGCAAACAAATGAAGGAGTCAAGTTTTTCAGGTTAAAAAATCACGAGCGCGAAGCGCGAGTGATTTTTGCTGAAAAACTTGACGACTTTATTTGTTTGCAGGGAACCTTGAGGGAAATGCCAGATAATTTTGAAGCTCGTGTGGTATTCGGGGGATTATTTTTCCGTCCCAAATGTCGGCCAATAGAATTGCACCATGAGATGAAATGAACAGTTAACAAATAAGAATTTCATAATGAATAAAACAACATTTAATTAAGATTCAGGTTAGTGCAATTAAAAATCACAATTGAATTCAACCTGTCAGTTTGACGTGTGGTTAATTTGACTGGATCATGTTTTGTTTTTTATATATAGCAACTACCAGAGAAAATAATCAAAAAATTATCAGTATAATACCATGTAGGTTGTACCACGTGACGTCGAATGGTGCAATTCTATTGGTCGATATTTGGGTCGGAAAAATAATCAAGACAACCCTTTCGGCTCCCTAAATCCATTCCGATTTTACGTCACATTCTTGATCCCCATTTGCATCTTCACACGCTTCGAGATCAAAGACCAGAAGAAAAAAAAGAAAAAAAAAAAGAATCTCACGCGCCACCTAATCGCGAACACAGTCCCGTTAACGGTGTGCACGAGGACGCGCAAATCGGCGATCGCTGAAAATCCGGGAGATTCTCCCTCGAGTGGATTATCCGTCGGCACTCAGCCAGCACTCTGTGCAGCATCTACGACGCATCTGTGCGAGAGAAGGAGCAGTAAACTCGAGTGTCGATGGGGTCTCCGCTTCCTCAATGAGACGCGCCGTTTCGGCCGGAGCGATCGGCGATACACGGCTAACTGCAAGCCGGCTGCAAAGCTCTTCACGCCGGAACCGTGGACCTCACACGGACGGTAAGCTCGTGATACAGCGGTGGCGAGAGCGGAGCTAAGTGCAAACGCGTGTATCGTCGTCGCCACTGGCCGAACTCGAAAGATTTTTTTTGTTTCGACCCTCTCACGTTAACTTCGATCTTTTTCCGCTCGATCTCGCGTTAATCCTCCCGCGGCTGGGAGCGACGGCCGTCGCTCGTTCGACGGTCATTCCGACGACTCCACGGCTCTGCACTTCGAGCCTTCTATGCACGTGCAGCGGCGCTGAACGGAGCGAGAAGCGCAACTACCCGAGGGGGATTAGTCAGTCGGCAGTCGGGAGAGGATCTCGACGCGGGGGTTCGCAATTACGTGGCAGGCTCGACCTTTGACCTGCCCGCGTACTCAGTCACCGTGTCTCTCTCGCTCCGAGGAGAGTGAACCGACGTGCCACGATCGTCTCGCAGTGGCAAACCTCTGTCCGCGGCTTTGCGCGCTCCTCCCACCCGACCATTCTGAATTCCGAATTGAGGATTCTCAGGAACCGAGGGAATCATGCGACAGAATGGACAGACGGGTTATCGATCGATGGAACCGACGGGACGAGTCGGCGGGATTCGATCCGGAGTGGTAGCGAGCTCGGGGAATTTCCCGGTAGAATTCGCGATCGGAATCCTCGTCGGTAACTTAATCAGCGCCCGATTGACGACCGCTGGCTTGTGTCTGGGACGAACGCGATTTGCAATCGGCGATCCGCGGTGGACGGACCAGGAATTCGAATCTCAGCCAATTTCAGATTTTTCGATCAAACTGTTTGCTCGCTTTGCGATTTAAGCAAAAAAAAATCGGTTAATTATATGAGAAAATATTTCGACGCGTTGAATTAAGAATTTTCACGGTCTTCGGTTATTCGGATCAATGAAAAAGTGCATTTGAAAAACCGCGAGGCATCACGTTAGATTGAAAAGGAAAGTGGAAGAAAAAGGGTGGGTGAAAAAAAAAATCGAGAACTGACCGTCGAGATAAGATCGGAAGAAATGGATTGCACGGTTCGCGTAACGGCGAGTGACCTGAAGAGATTGTCGACGATCACGGAGTACTCGGAATCGAGCAGCGGTATGAGCGGTGATCGGGACGATCGGGGGATCGAAGATAAACCGGATAAAAGTGCACAGTCGGCACGAATAATAGGCGCCGATCGTACCGCCGGGATATCGCGAAGCGATTCGAACGTCGACGTCGGACTCGATGGCCTGGGACTACCCGAGAACTTGGAGGACGAGAAAAACGTTCGTTATTTTCTTGTCGATGATTCACCGATGGCTAAGTTCAGCCGGAGCGTCAAATGGGCTTACAAGAAAGTGAGTAAGAGTGTATCGACTATTATTGTCATAACGAGGCAAAACTGACCGCTCAATTTTGACGATTCGTCGCGTTAGATGACGAGAAAAAAGTGTCGTCTCGAATGGCGAACGCGAGGGTCCGTTTTGCCACGGTAGTTTCTCTTACCCCACCTCTTCCGATTATCGATTTTTCTTCGAGTGCAGTCACTCGACTATTTCTATTTTTCTAGAATCAATTGCCAGTGCTTCCATAGAATTGGGTGAAAGAAGTAATTATAAAATCGTACGAATTGACGAGACCTCATTATTAATTACTGGTGTAAGGGGGATGCAGAGTACGTTTAATTTTTTTTTTTTCTCTTATATTCTCGACGCAATTAACCCAGTTTCGTGCAAACGGTAATGGCGGGACCAGAGGAGGGGGCGAACCAAAGGTGAAGCAGAGAGCTACACACTGCAGTGGAAACTGCAGTTTTTTTTAATTCGTTATTCGAATTGCCATTGGCCAAACGGAGCGGGATTTCTTAGCTTAAGCTTTGATCGAGCAACTCGCATCTAAAAGCAGTCCCTCTCCTGAAGCAACTCGATGGGGCTATGCACGTAGAAGGAGAGGAAAAAAAGAATTATAATACTATCCGAATCGAGGGCTGCACCGCACAGGCAGCTGCGATTAGCACCTCAAAGTTTTACCGATTCGCCGATCGTGGAAGTTTTGCACTTTTATCGCGGCAAATTTTTTTCCATCGAATATCCATAGATTCATATTTATTCCTTCCATGGTAATACGAAAAGTCTGAGTTCTTCGTAAAAATTAATTCATTTTCTTATCGCTCTGTCACACGATAATTTTGATAAATCGACATTTAAATTTCTTTTCTTATACCAAAGCTCAGCGCTGGTAAAGCGAATATTACTTTGTTGCTCGAAAGCAAAATCATTTTTTTTTCCTATAAATTTCATGTCGCAAAAGTATTGTCCGATTAAAAAAAAAAAATAATAATTTCCGCAAAGAGCCGTCTTCTTTTTATGGAGAATGGCCCCAAAAAACGTCGACACGTCGACGAGCATCGTCTTGCTTTTTGAGCCCGCGAGAAAACTCGTTCCGTTCCGCCGACAATAGAAGCTCGTGAACTTCCGGTATACCGTTTTTTTTTTGCGTCGTTCTAACTGGAATCGAGTGCGCGGAAATGGACGGCGCGATAGCGATGTATAGAGGCGAAGTGCGCAGTGACGGGAGCAAGAATGAGACGTCGGTTGTTGCAGAACAGAAGCATCAGCTGGCGTGTCTCTTGAGATTCCTGTCTGGCTATCATGCCGCTTCGAGCGATGGCGCGCATTGCCCGACGAAAAGAATCTCGCCGTCATTTCCGCCTCGTGTTTCTTTACTTCTGTTTCTACGTCCCTCGATCCCAGGACAGTTCATCGTTCGCTCGTCGCTCGCGATCGATTACATCTCCGTGGGTCGAGAACCTTCGTCTCTGGACTGGCGGTCCGTGCAAAAATGAAATCCAGTCCGTCATTGTGATTCGACAGCGGAGCTGATTTTCCTATTGCTCCGAGAGAATAATCTGCAAAAAATGCGGAATATAAAAATATCGGGGCGGTCGTCGTACATAATTCTCTTCCACAATGTATTTTCGTTCCGGTATGGCGAATCCTCGAAGAGGAGGGAGCAGAGGTGGCTCCGGAAGCTGAGAGTAGAAACCGCGTCGAGAGTCACTCGGGCGGACCTAGAAACTGACTGGCTCTCCCCGTAGCTGTTGCCCTCTCCTTACCTCCCTCATCTCGAGACACTAGAAACGCTTAAGTGCGTCTTCTGTGAGAGACGAGAGGCGAGAGCCAAGAACGAGATATGACCTATTTCGCATTGTGGCGACTGGCAAGCTGACTGCTCGAGAAACGATCCTCTTCTTCGTGTGTCCGCTTTCCACTCGTTCACGTATACGTGAGCGTCGCCGTGTGGATCTCGCTAATGGTACCGCGGTGACTGCGCTCTCCGGGAAAGAGCCGAATTTAGCCAGCGGCCGAGATGGAGCGGTAAACCGGACAATGAAAGCATTTTCTATATTTTTTCCGCGAACATCCTCTTTAAACTCTTCCTTTCATCATTCTCTGACTCTCCACCTTTCGCGTTTCATCATCGGAGTTCGAGCGAAAGGGAAATTCATCGGAGGGAGCGGAAGGAACACGCAGAACGAATGAAACACTCCTAGGCTCGAATTCTAAGACTTTGGTTCGAACTTTATCGCTGTTCGAATCTCGGTTCAAATTTGCTTTCGTGCTTGAATTCAAGCTTAGAAATAAAATCAAATTCGATCTTGAGTTCACACTGTCTTTAAATTCGACTCTCAAAGAAGCGAGGATGTTGCACGGGGGAAAAAAAGCAATTCCCAATGTGCAGTCGTGCAGGTCCTTCGATCGAGTCCGTTATCGAAAATAAACGCTCGAACGCGCGCTTATCCACCGAATAAAATTTCCCCTCCCGATGTATTCGTAATTTGTTGTTCTCTATCTGGAATTTAATAAGAGTTCGTCGAAGCAGAGAGCACGCGACGTGTCGCAGCTGTTGGGCAAAAATCTCTCAGCCTCGCTTCAAAGATAGGAAGAGAGAGAGAGAGAGAGAGAGAGAGCCGATGATACGAGGAGGGACGCATTCCAACTGCGGCGAGCCGCAACGATTGTTCGAGCGGGAAAATTTATACCGGCGGTCGATATCCGATACTCGCGAACGCGCACACGTTCGCCAACCGAGGAATCTCGAAAGTCGGGGCAATCGGTTGCAAGGTCAGCCGGTGTAACGAGCGAATCAAGAATCTCCTTCGGTTTCTTTCCCGGCTTGTTCCTTTCTTTTTTTCAAAAGTCCCTCGCTTCTTCTATTGATTTTTCTTTTGAGCCGGTCGTTCGAGTTTCCGCGCGAGTCGCTTCCAAAGCAAACTTATCGTATCAATTAATGGAATTGATGTATTCTCGATTAGCGGGTCGGAGTAACTTTCCGAAAGCGTACGCCATCGCGGAGATCCGAGGAGAGCGAGAAGCTTCGAGGAATTTCTTTTTTTTTTTCGTTAGTTTTATGTTTTTCTTATCGAGGCAAAAGTGGCCCGAGTTCTCGAGTCAATCCCGCGATTAAATCTCTCGAGAGGAAAAGCCTTCTTCGCTCGGCCCCGTATTCTCCGCCGATTGCCTCGGTTCTCGACTAAATCCCAGTTTTAGTGAAATATAACGCTTCTTTCGATTGTCGAGGGGACGAGGGAGCGGCCGATTTCACTCTCGTTCTCGCGTTAAACCTTAACGAGCCTTCTCCCGGCTCCGTTCGCTCAGACCCGTCGACACGCTTCTCATTGTGCTCGCTCGCCGATCTCCGAGCGTCTTCGCGATCCCGTCTCGAACTCCGATCCTCCACACGAGGAAGGATCGCATGAATTTCTTTGCACTCGTTTTTTTTTTTTTTTTTTTTTTTCATTACACAAAGTTTTTTATTATTACACCCTTTTTCACGTTTAAGTTCTTGCATAAAAAAAAAGAACCGTTTTGATCCCTTTTGAATAAATTCATTTTACTCTACCGCCAGCCGTCCAACTTCTCCAAAGACACGTGTTCGCAAAGCGCGGCCATCCCTGCTGAACGAACGGTCCTCGGAACAGTAGCTAAATCTACACGGTCTTAGTTGGCGCGAACCGTCCCCGATACCACTCGTTAAACCTCTCCCTGACGAAACTTAAGAGGGAATAAATTTGCAAGTTAAATTGCCCCGTGGACGACAGAGGTGGACGTTCACTGCGGCGGGAAAGAAAGGATTCGCTGAGAGGGTGATGCGCGCGGACGTTGCGACGGAACCAAGGTGAATTTAAGGAAAACGAGTAAGATGCGAGAGTGGCGGAGTAAGGTAAAACTTGGGAAAACTTATGTCAGAGGGAATCTCGGGAAGGAAAAACGCGGGCAAAAGAGGATCACGGAAAAACTTTGCAGTGATGCTCCAAAGGGTTAGTCCGCTCTTCACCGCGAGCGCCAGGACTTTCAGAGTGCTACGAAAGGCGCTTTGGCATCTTTCAACTAAGTTGAAAATTTACGAAAAAAAAAATCTCTTTAAGACTGTCTATAAGTATATATTTAAAAAAAAAATCGTTTTCTCTAAGGGTCGAACTTTCGGCTTTCGAAGTGCAGTTTTCGCGAGGGTTGATGAAAAATTGGTTTAAAAATATGAGTATATGGGTGTTTCTTCTGGAGCGAATGCAACGCGACGCATCTCCTCGCTGTAACGAATATATATCGTTGGGTAATCTTGTCCATAGTGACGAGAGACACGAGACGGAACGTCGCGACGAGGCTCCAATGTCTTTCGTCGCAAGCTTCTTTGATCTTTCGAACAGTCGGAGAGACTCGAAGACCTTCTCCTTCGAGGGTGAAGTGTGCCTTACGAGGTGGTGCATATAGCCGGAGATTGGTGTTCAGTGGAGGTTGAGAGTGAGGGTACGTAGTGTGTACTATATACATTAAAACTCTCGACTTGTGCTCTATAGCGAGAGTACCAGTTATCTACCTACTTCGTGCAGTTATGCATAGAATCCTCTCTTCCACTTAACTTTAATATGATTTCTTACCTCGCTCGAGCCCCAAAGTACATAAATTTTTATTCGACTCGTGCATCTCCAAAAAAACGATTTTTATTTACTCCGAGGACAGCTTATTTATTTCAGAGAGAATTCATTTTACGCTCACTCGTTTAGCTCACAACACCACGGTTTGCACGGAGAATTTTCACTTTAAAACGATTTACTCGAGTAAATTCACCCGAGGGACTTTACCGGATAACAACTTTTCCTCTAATCTAATGGGGCGTTTTTGAATTTTTATAAATAATTGCTGATACCAAAACAATCGGAATATAGCGAAATTTATAAATTTTTCGTAGTAACCTCTCTTGAAACTAAAGAAAACGGAATCGAAAAAAATGTTGAAAGTCGCCCGACACAAATGTCGCTTATAATATTCCGTACAGCAATGTATCTCGGAATTCCGTCGCGGGGTTTGAAGATGGTCGTCCGGGTAGTGGCGGCGAGAGGACAGTTGTTCGCCGTAGGCTGTGCGACGGCATTCGCGACAGGACAAATGTTGCCCGGGCGTTGATGTACGAGCGTGGACCTCGTGAAGGAATGGCATCGCCTCGACGTAGAAGCGACCAGCTGATGATGGTCTAGGCTACTCTCTCCGCCTCGACCGTAGCTCACGAACGAGCACACAAACCCACACACACACACACACCCAATACACATTCCTCTCATCCCCTTGTTCCTGCGAGTTCCAAGTCGCAAGCTTGGTGTACATCGTGTACCGTGGCCCCTGCGAATCACTTGTCCGCTTATATGCTCCGAGGCTGACCGACGTTTACTCTCTCATTCCCTCTCCGCCCCTCGAATACCGGTGGAGGAGAGAAAGAGAGAGAGAGAGTCGAACCGCCGAGGATTCCAGTCACTGTGACTCGCTTGCTGACCAGTCTCTGCCTAGCGTGAGGCTAACGGTCGGAAGACGGCACTCGAGCTCGAACAGTTCAGTCCCTCCGTCTCAGCCCGTCGTCCCGAGAATGCCAACGGAGAGACCCGCGAGATCCAGCCTGGTTTCCCCTGGATTGTGCTCCCGATCGTCAGAGATCGTCATCCCTGACCCATCGCAATTCCAAGGGCTTTCAGCCGACTTCCTTCCTCCCGAAGAGCTTCCCCCTGTCGTTTCCGCAGAAGCCCCAACAGAGAAATTATTGATGTCGTTAATGTCGACCGCTAGTCAAGTTCATGGACTCGGACCTAAACCGCTAGGCGTGTTCTACCCTAGCGATAGGGCGCGTTATTACAGCGGTGCCGAAAAACGCTATTCTGGGTTTGTTGTTTCAGAGCTCCAAGAGGTCTGATCCCTCCGGAGTCTACTCGTCCTGGGGATTCCGGAACAGCGAGATTCAGTCGGGTTTCCAGGGTGGAACGTCATCCCTGACCTGTCCCAATTACGAGTCCGTTCAGCCGAGTTTCTACCGAGAAATTATCGATATCGTTAATGTCGACCGTTAGTTGCATTCGAGTCTGTGGTTTCCCCGAACTTGCACCGTTAGGCTGTCCCACGCTCGCGGTACCGTGCATTATTCCACCTCGACTAAAAACGCTTTTCCATGTTTTTTGTTGTTGTTCGGTAACGGGTGAGAAGTCGTCATTGTATCGTCGAGCACTGCTGAATTTAGCTACGATGTGAGTCCCTAATTGTATTCCCGGATAACTGTAAGCGTATATGGTGCGACTATTCTGCGTGCTGTGTGCGCACGACATACAACGGCTCGCCGGGTCAAAATGGCACTGGGGAGCAAGACGGAACAGTGAGGGCAAAACCGGCGCGATAAATCCGGGTTTTGCTTCCATGTATCGGTTATGGTCCTTAAAGGATTTATCCCACGATCTTTAATAAACGTAAACTAATTGCTTCCAACGGGTCTTCCAAACTCGAACTCGAAGCTTAAATCGCTCCGTCTCTGCTCGTCGTCCCGAGAATTCCAGGGGAAAGACTCGCGAGATCCAACCTGGTTTCGCCTGGACGGTGTTCCCGATCGTCGTGGATCTTCATCCCTGACCCGTCACAATTCCGAGCTCTTTCATCCTACTTCCTCAATGCCCTTCGCGCAAAGTCCTCCCCATTGTTTCCGTGAAAGCCCCAGCAGAGAAACTATTAATATCATTAATCTTCACCGTTAGTTACATTCGAGTCCATGGACTTCACGTTATTCTACCTCGACGGAAAAATCGATCTTCGAGTGAGCTTTTTTTTTTTTTTTTTTTTTTTTTTTTTTTTTCGAAAACAGTTGAAAACTCGCCATTGTATCGTGGGGCAACATTGGATTTCTCTGCGAAGCAAGCTCCTAATTGTATCGCAACGGCGCTTGCAACTGCTCCATTGAAATTTCATCGGAACTTTCGGAGTCGCGATTGTTTCCCCGGCGACATGGTCGAGAAAAAAATCTTCGAGAAAGTCACGCGTAGAAGGAACGGGCGGGATGGGGGGGGGGGGGGGTGTACTCGAAGTAGGTTGATTGAGAGTTTTCGCGATCAAAGGTTGGCCGGAAAGAATAGAGAAGAGTGCAGAGGGCGGACGCGACAATATGAAATTTATTCCAGACGCGTTTTCTCTACCTCAGTTGAAGTCCTTACGAGCCGAATGTACGGGCGAGGGCGATGTGTGTGCACGGAACGGCCGGAAGAGACGAAAGGGCAAGAGGACATCGAGGCTTTAATCGAACCGGGGACAAAAGGTTCCCGGAGGGGAAGGCCGGTCGCTTCGAAGTCAGTTGGAATAAAAGAACTGATAAAAGTTGGAACGGTCGTGGCGGGATGGAAGCGGAAGGATTGGAACCGGCGAGACTGGTAATAGCACTCGCCCGAACTCCCGAGGGGGATTCGAAGCCGCTGGAACTTAACGCTCACGGACAATACCTGTCGGATTTGATAAACTCCTCGCGAACCCGCGCGGAGAACGGTTATTGACCTCACTGTGAGTTACGCCGGATAGACGCGAGACAGTTTATTAAAGGATCGAAGCGTCGGCTGAAAAAAAAATACTTTCGCCTCGTACACTAAAGTTCAATTTTTTTTTTTTTTTTTTTTTTTTTTTTTTTTTTTTAATGCTGACGGAATTACATTTTTTTTCGAGAACACGAGAGTCGATAGGAACAAACTCGGAGGGGACAAATGTATTTTTGCCGAAGCAACAAGCTGACCCCTCGGTGCTTGAAGCACTTGGGTAAAATTATTTTTACGTAACTCGGCGGACCGGTTTCCCTATTTTTTGTCGCGTATATAAGTGGAGATGCGAGGGCCGAAATAAAAATAGTATGCAAGTAGGTGTTTCGCGATAGAGCAAAATCGAAGCGGGCGAAAAGTCGATATTACCTGCAGTTGCTAAATGCGGAAACGAAACTGAATTTTCCGAGTTTGACGAGCGACGAGGGGAACACGACGGCGCGCTTACAAGTCGGAAATTCGTGGGTGATTGGCAATTTGTACGGTTTTCGATGGCGTCGATCGACTTACCGGTAGCGCTTTATATTTAGTTCGACGTGTGCGAAACGCTTTCGATCGCGCATTGTCCTAATCTCGTCGAGCTGCTGTTTCTGCGGGAAAACGTTTTAACAGTGTCGACAACAATTTGGTCGGCGACTTTGCGTCACGAGAGGTAAACGAAGGCGTGTTATTCAGCGCGCACCAGTTCCGGTCACTCTGCCACAGGGGAGTAATTCAAAGTTTTTACTTTTATATCGGCAACAACAGCAACAACTTTCCTTCCCTGCCCCGGTAAAATCGCGCGCCGTTGTCCGGCGCTTGTAATTACCTCGAGTTACCGCGCCATTTGTTGTCAGAGAAAATATCGAATCTACGACTCCCGGAGGCGCGAAACGGCATGCGACGAATCGCTCTATGAACCCCGTCCTCGAGGCACGAGTTTCCACTGCATTGGCTCGGGAAAAAAAAAAAAAACCCAACGCCACAAGTGCCGAGAGAAATCGACTCTTGTAATAGCGCCCAGGTGTAGTCGTCCGGAATTTTCTCTCACCCCGCCGTTCGACGAAAAGACGCTCGGAGGAAAAACCGTGAGAAAAAAAAATTGCCAGAAAAATCGAAGCACTCGTAAAGCAAAATCGATGCGCTGGAATATTTGCCTCATGGACAATTCTACTCCGAACTCTCCGACGAATGGCGTAACGCCCTGGATAATTGGTCTCGAAACACCTTGGGTTCGGGCATTCAGTCACTTGCTCGAACGACGCGGGGAGCTCAGCCTGGAAAAAAACCAGATATCGATGCTGGATGAAGGATCGTCGGCTCGGGACGTTCGAAGATACTCGGCTCGGTCGGCAAGTGCAAGCGTGAGAAATGAAGGCGGTCGTCGCGAAGGCGTCGAAGTGAGGAAAAAATACCGAAAGGCATTCTTCGCCGAGATATACCTGCCAGCGCTTTTCAGCCTGCGGCTGTTTCCTGTCTCGAAAGAAAGAAGCCGATATTCTTTTTTCGGTTCGTCTTTTTTCTCCCTTCGTTTTCTCTTCGTTCCAGCCTCTCTTGCCACTGGCTATCGCACCGTCTCCACGAATAGGAGTCAGAGAGCCAACCCGGGCGCCAGGTTGGAACTTCGAGGAACGAAGAACTCTCGTTCAGGTTTTTCCAGCCTCCGGCCTGGGCGGCACGAGCATGTAGTATGCATAGGGAAAACAAGGTCGAAAGAACTGTGTTCGTTACACGACGACGTGGATCGTTAGGTTTAATCGTCGAGGCTGCTTTTTTGCTCGGGCGAGCGTGGCAAAATTTTCTCACGAGAGCCCGTGTTGTCGGAGGGTCGATTGAAAGATGGGGCTTGAGTCCGGGACTGAGCTCCGGCTCGAGCAAAACTGTTTCGCTAAATGTTTCCTCCTCACGACTTTTCCAAAATCCTTTATATTTCTCTTGTTCCCCCCACGATAACGATCTGTCCCGTAGGTGATTTTTGTGGCGTGAAATTTCGCAAAACTTTCGGTCTCCGTCCAGCTCACAGATAACAGCGCGAGTTTTTTGCGCGGTTGTGGCAAAAAATTCTCGAGAGTCGAGTGGAATATGTGGCTCAAGTTCGGCATGGAATCCTGGTCCAAGGGAAACTGATTTTTCTGAAATCTTTTGTACCTTTCTCCCCTTCACTGTTGATTCGTCTCGGAGGTGATTTTTTGGTGCGGAATTTTGGAGAACTTCCGGTTTCTGCATGGCTCGGAAGGGGAGAGACAACAGCACGAGTAGGAGACGACCGTGGCTGTCTCCGCCCAAAATTTATGTACATCGGAGCTGGACATCTCGCGTCGCTGGACCGCGATAACGATGCTGGTCTGTACCATTCGTTTTCATCTCGAGGATTACGTGTGCGGGTCTCCTGTTGCTCCTGGACCATCCTAGATCCTTCTCCGAATATCCTAGCCAGGAAATACGGCACGTTTGTTTTGCGCTGTACACACACACACACACACACACACACACACACACACACACACACACACACACACACACACACACACACACACACACACACACACACACACACACACGTACAGAACGTAGCTCCTACGGCTCGCCTTATATCCTTCACCCTCCGAGCGAATCAAAGATCCGAAACTGCGTTGAAATCGTGCGGAGGGGAAAAACACAATCCCGGCTCGAGATCTACGCGGATACGTGGCTAGATCATTGAATCTATGAGGGATTCGGCGAGCTCGCCCCGTCTCTTTACGACTCCTCGTGCGGAGTCTTCGGCATCTGCTTCGGCATATTTTTTTTATTTGTTTCCAAAAATACCAGTCCGCATCTTCAACGTCACATTCGTTTTTCTTTGGTCCAATTTTTTTCCGGATTTTATATACATGCGGACTGAGAGAAGCGTGCGATAGAAATGACAATAAATCTTGTAAAAATCGAAAGCCACCTGCTGGAAAATATTCGTGTTGCGCTTGAGGGGAGGCTGAACACGTACGAGTGTAAAAAAGACGCCGTTGAAAATTCCAATCAGTTTTTCTCCGGAACGATTCCATAAATTATTAAATCGTAAAAAGAAAAAAAATTAATAGAATATATTTTGAGGCTAGGCTAATTTTTAAGTCTCACCTCAACGCATCCTGCTGGAAAATTTCGTACATTTCTGTATCGCAGGTGTTACCCGAATATTCCCAACTTTTCCTAAAATATAAGTTTTCACTAGAAAATATAGGTTTTAGCTTCCGTAGGTTGCATCATGTCCGTCGCATTCTTTGTACGTGCATGAACATAAAAAAAAAATAGTTTCATGAAAATTCTCAGCTTTGGTACACGGAATTCTTATCCAGGTTTGCAAAATTTTACCAACCCAGCTATCGGAGAGAATTTCCATACGAATAGAGTAAAAATTGTTATAGCCCCTGTGAAAATTCCGCATATCGCTAGCGATGGCGCTGGTTTACCATGTTGCGGTAGTTTTTCCGAGATTCTTCTCTCAGCGTTCACATACATATATATATATGTATATTCGCGCAAGAGTAGATTGTATCGAGGCCTCCACTTATTAGTATTTTTTTCTTCTATTTTTCAATTTATCTCTCACACGAAACCCGGTTTTATCCAGTACCACTGTAATCAGAGATATTGTGGGAGTAAGGGTGATTAACGGCGCTCTGGATGGATTAGCACGGCCCGAAGGAATCGCGGTGTTGTTTTGCGGAATAGAGCGAAAGATCGCGTGTCGGAAGAGACGGGGTTCGCGGTTCGAAAGAGGCTTTCAAAATGGCTACGCGGCTTTATGTACTGGCTGGTACGCGAAGTAACGCTCGAAACAACGACCAACGAACGCGTCGCCCTCGGCCGGCACTGCCGGATTCCTGTTTGCTTCCAGTTGTTGCATGTTCCCTGCTTCACAGTGTATACGTTTCACCCTGTGCGTGTATTTGTTTCTAAGCGGGAATCGTAGAGTAATATATACATAGTGTTGAGTCATCGGGGCACAACGGCGATCGGCGAACGCCCTCGCGACCCCATCGCGTACCAACGCGAGCTTCCGGTTGCGTGTTGTTGCTGTCGTGTTTCTATGGCAACCTTCGGCCGTTGTTCAATAAACGCTGAATTATTAGCGAACCCTCTCCACCTTGTCCCGCTACAACTGCAGACACGACCGATGCAACCCCTCGGGTGTGCTTTCGCTTCTACTTCAAGCAACTCGGCCGACGCTCGACCGACTGTGTGTAACTTCATGGATCGCCTACGGCTCGTACAACGGACAGTGAAACAACGCCGATTTCACTGCCGTCGAAAGACTCTTTAAAAATTTCATTTTCTCCGCGTAGGCCTTTCCACGCGTCACAGCCGAATTTAATAATATCAAGGAGACTCGTGAGGGATGGAGGGAAAACGACCCTTCGAGGGTCCCCGCTGCAGGTCGTGGATACACAGGCAGTTTGCAAATGGAATCTCTACGAGCTTCATTTTTTTTTTTCTTCCCGCTCTCTCCCCGAAGAAAAATATCAGAGAGATCACGATGAAACAGCTTGGAGCCTGCCGCGAATCCGGGGATAAAACGCCCGAGGCTTCGACGAGAGTCGCGCGTCCGAAAGCCACGAAAATTTATTACGTCTGGCGAAAAAAAAAATAGGGTCCACTTCATTTTCGTGGTAAAAGAAAGGAAACTGAAAAGAGCAAAAAAAAAAAACGTTACGTCGGTAATTTATATATAATAAGCCGTGGTCGCGGAGAGCGGGCGAATCGCGTTCTCCGGACGCCGAGAAATATCCCTCCTATAAAAATGCCAAACTTTCTTTTCTCCTATCGCACAAATTTATTCCCTTTAAAGAGAGAAAAAAAAATGAGATGAAAAAGAAACTTTTCTTCTTCCAATTATCAATGATTAACCGTCTCTTGTGAAAGAATGGGCGGACAGGCGTGGCCCGTGGAGGCGCACCAAATACGATGCGAGAGTGGCAGCGAGTCGTCAGACGCGAAAGTAATTCACCGGTCGTAATGGGCATCGAGGGGCGAAAAGCGAGTCATGAGCGACTATAAAGATGGAAAGGGAACTCTTCGCGCCTACGAGCTCGAGACTTCGTCGCGACATTAGCCGTAATTTCTCCCAATTTCTTTTTCTTCACACCCATCCTACCCTCGATTCTTCGTCTCCGCTAATCGACCTCGACAAATTTCGTTACCCGGAAGACCTCCCGATCCGTCGAAAGCTCCCCGACAAAGACTCGCTAGGGGACGAAAGACGTTTCGTGACCCCAAAAAAAAAAAAAAAAATAAAAAAAAAATAGCCAACCAGAGACGCAGTTGCCGTTTGCACGAGCGACTCGATATTCAAACCTCCGCGTTTTCCCGGCGCCCTTCGAGCGTTGAATCGCGACAGGAGCCGGATCAAACTCTCGTACCCTCGAAACTACTATTTCCTGCTTTCTGCTCTACTACCGGTATTCGCTCCGCCTTGTCATTAGGACACATTGAAAAGCGAATGCGTAATGGAAAACAGGCTGAAAGAACGAGTGTAGCGCTGCGGCTATTGGAATGAAAGACACCCGTGTACACAGGCGTGTCTATTTGCTGGAGGGAACGGCAGCGTAGCGGCAATTAAGAGGAAGCCATCCGAGTCTTAATTAACGACTTCTCCGTCGAGGGTTTTTCGTCCCCGTAATAAGACGGCCAAAGAGAGTCATGTTCGTAACTGACCGCCTACGGATTACAGACGATAGATCGAACGATACTCGTTACTCCCTCTTTCTTTTCTCCTTCGTGTCGGACCGATTTTTACCCCTGGGTGATTTACGGTAATGCCGGACCAATAATCCGATCGTGAATGAGACCAGGCCGGGATGAGGAGAAGTCAAAAGGCTGATAAGTCGCGGTAGGCACGAGACTTCTATCGAGTTGCATTGAGATTCGAGCGGAAGGAAGACCCTCGCGGGTCTCGTCGAGTAATCTCCAGCCTCGACGAACGAGGGTGTACCAAGATAGAAAATCGAGAGTCTGCCGTGAGAAAGAAGTACGCGTCGACCGCTTTTCCATGGAGCAGCTATTTCTCTTTTCAACCCTCCATTCGCCTTTCACTGCTCGTCCTCGGCAATGAAATTCGAAAAATAGATTCTCTCGGATGATTAATCCGTCTCGAACTTCTCTGCATTGTTTTTTTTTAAATTTCTTTGCTTCTAAGGACGGCAAAGAATATTCGCGGATTCATTATTTATTTCGTCGATAAATCTTCGTCGGTAAAATATCGTTCGCAACCGCGGTTAATTCGCGAGTTATTTACCGTGTCATTCGAGCGTTTACCAGCTCACATTTCCGCCCCTACCGTGGCGAAAACGTTGACGAGGACAGAGTTCGAAAAAGGCTTCGGGGCCTTTGCCACTCGTCACGGGCTTCGTTAGGGGGCAAACATTTGACGAACCTAACGACCGACGATAGTTCCGAGCAGCGCGGCGCTTCCAGCGACTCGACGCGAGGAACATTCGCTCCACGAAGTGCACGACTACTCGATGTAACTTAAAATTTACAAACAAAAAGTGCACCGCTCGTGGGCGGAAGGAGACGAGTGGGCGAAGCTCAGCGAAGCCGAGAGAAATTGCCGAGGAAAAATGGAGACGTCGAAGACGCGGAACAAAAAATTGCCAGTGAAATCCAAACCCAAGTCTCTGCCTAACTACGATAAAACAAAAAATTATTTCCTTATAAAATGTAAGACGATATTAAAAGAAAAAAAAAAAAGAAAAAAGAAAGAAAAGAGAACATGCGAGTCTACGATCGCTTTAGCGAACTGCTGAATAATAACCATCAAATACATTCAAAGGATTCGTCGACTGTATGAAATGTACGATCAGATCGCATGAAATTGAAATTGCAATTAAAAGGAAGAGTCGGATAGATTGTTAAGGCTCGTGATGCATTTACCGGTCCAAATAGGGTAATTTCGATGTTGCGGACGATTATCATCGACTTTGCCTTATCGAAAATCGCGTAGCCGGTGATTCGAATCAGTGGCGCGTTTCTTACTTTCTACTACGATTCTCGAGAGCGTTGCACGAGCGGACGAGGCCCGACGCGCTTTTAAACCCCTCATAGACACACGAATCCACACAAACACACACAGGAAACTCACAAGACTCACAACGATACGAGTGGGCGAGCAGCGGCCGGCGGAGCAGGCGCGGCAAAACCACCACTTTGGTTCACGCGCCGTGCCGGAAGGTGGGGGAGGATAACTCGGGAATTCTCGGCTCGAGTATTCGGAACTGTTCGTGAAGCACGAGACTCGCTCGAGAACCGAGCGGCGAACGTGCAGTTCGTTCGGAACCGCGAACACGTTATCGCGCGCGCGAGGAACGTCGCTCCGATCGACAGCCGTGTATGCAACTGACGCACGCACTCTTCGGCTCTCCATCCAACTCGCGAGTACCTTAAATCAACCAGAAAAATAACTAACATTGAACCTGTGACGTATCTAGGTATATTTATAATTATCAAATTATTATTATCATTATTTTCGATATTAACGAATTCGGAGCAATCAATCTTGTTGCTACGATCGACAGGCACATTTAGAACATTTTTTATACTCAAACCCCCCCGGGCTTTCTCCCTCTCCGTTCGCCACCGAGCCATCCGGCATCGAACTTCCGGGTTCAAATTTACCGGCGTTTGAAACTTTTCTCGCGCTGCAAGTCGAAAGTTCCGTTCCTCGTGAAAACTCGAGTTTATAGGAGTGTTGCGCGAGCGGTAAAGGGCCGAAGGGGGGGGGGGGGGTCGAGGAGGATGAAGAGAAATGATCGCTGAGGTTCCATCAGCGTTAACGATGAGTTACGCTCAAATACGTCCGGGGGTAACGAGCGAACGCTCGCGAGGCAAAGAAAAATGTTGCGAGACGCAACGAACCTCGGGATTGTACTTTGTGGTAGTCGCGTCTTCGCGCGATCCGTTTATGTGTATCTTGGAAATATTTGCGAAGCATGGGCGAACCGATCGATCTAATCCGTGTGGGATTTAGAGGCTGACGCGCTTGATCGATAGATTCGATTAAGAAGTTAAATCGAGATCGGATGCGCTGGCACGAGAGCCCGAGCGAGTTCGGTGCCCGCGAAGGGTTGTTTTGCCGTCCCACGGGTAAGAGCCAGCCCGTTAACTTGTACCATAAGCTTCAGCCTTTGGCGCGATGTGCAGCTTGAACGCGAGCTCGTCCCGGCAACCTAACGCGATTCTCTTCCTGGAGTTCCGTCTCCGCTAGTCTCGTCTGCTCCGTTTTCACCGCTAAACTATTCACGGCGCCAAATTATTTTACCGAAATGAAATTCAATCGATCTTGAACTTCCGGTGTGAACGCCGATTATATCGACGGATCGAGTTGGCAATAAAAGAGAGACGGTACTTTTTTTTTTGACGAGATGTGCTTATTTTACACGGATGGTATTTTCGCAATAAAAATTCTTGCGTGGTTCTTTTTCACCTCGAAAATGCATCTCTGATGGAATTATTGACATTAAAAAATTTGCGAAGGCGGAGGTGTTTGAACGGTTCGATAATTTGCAAAATTTGTTCGGCAGGCGACTGCATCGGAACTGATTTGTCCGTTCTGCCGAGAATACCTTGGATCCCCGTTTTAGATGTCTCCTATTTTTATGTTAAGAATTTTCTGATCGTTTTTTTGTTTTTTTTTTTTAAATCTTTGACGCAATTATTAGTTGTGACACAATTATCGATAATAAACCGCTGACGTTTACGTTGGTTATATTCACGAATTATACTCGAATTTTAGTAATAATAATTTTTCATCCACCGCTGCGAATTGTTTGCCAAAAGAAAAAAAATAGTCGAAGCAAAGATATTCAAATAATTCGAGAAGTCGCGCGAATTCGTTGAGCACGAAACTAAATCGAGACTAACTTCATCGTTCCGCCGGAGAAAACCATGGAAGAATTTTGAAGTAGAGCTTGTCATCCGCCGGATTCAACATCGATTCGGGTCATCGGTCCGTTTCAATGAGAATCTATACTGCGAGGAATTTGGAAGCTTTTAGTCTGATTATAAGCGGGATGATTCGCGGGGCGCGCCGTTCCAGCCGTAAAGCCAGAAATGTTGAGTTCGCGCGATGGTACGAGGCTCGCGGGGTTTCCACCGGCGGTGGTTTTCGAGGACTCGGAGGGGTTAAGAGCGTATTATCAATCGCCCGTGTTTAATCGACGAGAGTCCCTCGCCAGTTTGGATAGCGCGGCTATGCGGAACTCGATTTTCGGTTACGAATCCGTGCAGTCCTCGAAATCCTCGATTTTCGAGCTCCGACCATTTCAATCCGATTCTCTCTCAACCCCGTCTGTTCGCTCAACGGACATTGTTATAAGCCGCTCGTTATAGCTGAAATAAAGCTGTAACGGAGTGAAAATTGACGAGGCCACGAAACACGCTTTGCGTGGAAAACAAAAACCTAAAGGTTAAACTTTCGATTTAGCTGGGGTTGTAAAAACGCTCGCAAAGATTAACGCTTCGGAAACGGTCGGCTGCGCGCCACCAAGCCGGTATCGAGATTTATAGGCTTATACGGCTTTATAAGTCGCGTTTGCGATCGTAAACCTGCTTTAAGCGCGATATAAACCTGTTGATTTTATATTCCAATGTATATACTTCCCCCCAGATATTCGTATGGAGGGCAACAGCGACGGGGCAGAATACGGACGAATACGGAAAAATGAATCCCCGGGGCAAAAGGTTCGATCCTGAACCAAAAATTTCCGTGCAGCATGGAAACGAAAACTTCCCTTCCAAAAAAGAAAAACCATCTTGCCCCACTTGTGTGACACGGTTGAATTCTCAATGGAGCGAATGGATTCGATTGGAAAAAAGTTTTTCGCTTTTAATCCTTTTAATACCGCTGGTTTAGTTTGGATATTGAACTTTATAGTTCATGCCCAAAGTACCGAAAGGGCATAAGATATTTTATTGCCGCGGGATATGTAGGTTAATGCCCGTCGGTATTTCCTTACGCCCCACCCCCCCAAGAGAGCCAACCCATATATCTCGCGGGAGAAGAAAATATATATGAGCTCGAAACTTTAAAGAGAGAGCCAATTACTGGACGCGAGAGAAAAATTGTAATTTCAAAGCTTAAACGGGCCAATTACTGTATCGTTTACCCTGGACGTAAGATAAAGAATGAAAAAAAAAAACAAAAAAAAGTTTTAATTTTCAACCGCGATGGAAAGGACCGGATTATGCCTTTGGACGTGGTTTCGCGTGCCGCGAAGTGTGCGAGAAATTGAGATGAAAAGAAGCAAAAGGAACCGATGAAAATAATGGGAGATGGAGTAGAAAGAGAATAAAGAAGCGAGAGTTGTGCTGTGTGCATAAAAAAAAAAAATGAATGAAAAAAGTGGAGAACGAGTGAAGCAGTCATGCAAGGAAGGAAGGAAGGAAGGAACCGCAGTTGTAGGATATCCGATTACGGAAGGTCCCGAGGTCGGGGATTCCCCGCGGAGCGATGAAATTTTTAATTAAGCGATAATTGGTAAGCGCCCGCACCGGATGTCTCGCTCGGTTTTGGCGAATATGCTCGGTAGTTCGAGCAACGGCACCTCTCGACCCTTCGCCCTTCCACCCGATAACAATTCCCGCTAACGCAGATACAGAGAAAGTTACCAAAAAAGAAAGTACGAGAGTGTAACTATCGATTACTCCGTCATCGTCACTCGAGCGCGCTTTCTATAGACATTCCGACGTTACCGAAAGGTCAATAATATTTGATCTCATTCGTTCGGTGAGTTTGTACATGGTAATCGAAAGTGGAGAACAATTATTTCGGTTCACAATCGTCGATACAGACATTTCTGTAATTTTATATTTCGTCAACCTTTCGAAGCGTTAATTTTTGTTTCTTTACGAGTATGAAGTTTCAAATAAAGCGGTTGGTATTAATGCATTTTTTTTTCGGAATTCAAAGAGGCAACACTTGTGGTACATCATATTTTGAAGGGTCTTTACCCATTCGTCTGGGTGGACGCGACTGAAATACACGATAAAATGTAGCTGGGTGGCGTATCAGTTTCCGATAAATGAATTCAAGTTGTTGGAATTTACGCAGGAAAGTTTTGAGAGGACGGCTACTGATTCGTCTCATTCGTATTCTTCATCTCCTTCTCTTGCTGATTCCCTTCGTCCGGTCATCCCTCCTGTGTATTCCTCCACCCGATAATTCGACCCGACTACCTCCGATTCGATTTAGTATTACAAATCGGACTGACCTGAGACCATCCCATGCCAACTTTGAAAGAACTCCGGAAAAACAAACTACATCTCCATTCATTCGGAGTAGCCTGAAACTCTCCTACAGAATACCCATCGGGGAGTTCGCCGTTTACGTGCTCCGGTAGGGCGGATCCGACGAAAATTGAGACACGGAGCAGAAATCGCCACTGCAAAAACTTCCGGAATAATTCCTTGGGTTCCTCGGACAGAGACTTCTCAATCGGCTCGAAATAAAATTCAAACTTTCCATCGTTACGGTTGACAATTTTTTAAATCTCAATCCATAGTTTCCGACTCGTCCGAATTTTTGCTCTCAACCCGACCGTTTTGCCCCGGTATTCGCTGCAACTGCGTGAATAAATGGAGACACGCGAGGAACGCAGCTCGTCCCATCAGTGCGGCAACGCGTGCGTTCACCAGCGAAATTCGGTACAGACAGCGAGGCGAGAAAATTCGCTCTTTGCATACTAAATTGGGTCCTCACTGACTGACAGATGCGCCGCCCGTTTCGCTGTCCGGCAAGCATATTTCGGCATAACTGTCGCCGTGATATTGCTCAACCGGCAATCGTCACGCTTCGCGGATTCCCCGTAGGATCCACCGTCGTGCCACTGTACTATCAGCATCGGCTTTGTCGTACGGCGTTACCCAATTTCCATAAATCGTCGATGACTTCCGTTTCCGAGAACCATCAAGCCCACCTCGCGAGGGGGAATGAACTTCGCCGATGCGTTGTCGCACGCTGCCGAGTGTTAACGCGTTTGAAACTCATCCCGGCCGAGCAATTTGCGCCTGTCGGTAACCCTGTCTCGCGCAAAAGTTACGGTACGGCTTCGACGATGTAACCTCGTCACCGGCCGCCGTTTGTACTCTCAAAGTCTAATTAACGATCAAACTGTCCCGAACCATCCGTCTTCCGAGTACGACTCGTAAACCCTCCAAATATTTCTTCGGCATAGTTCGACCGCATATTCGGCCGCGACAAATTTTTACAAACTACTTCCAAAGATCTGCGAGCATGATTGGACAGAAAATCAGGAACCGATGGGGCAACCAAATGCCCAAAAATTATTGTGATTATAGTCCGGTTTGTGTATCGTTGTTTCATGTTTTTATTTGGGTGGTCCATATTCGCTGCCTTTATCTTGCGGATTGTATTTAAAAAGAAATGGTGTTGAGAATTCACAGTTTTGAGTAACAACGTGTCGAAAGACGGAACTCTTTCAGTGATGGGGCTTTGAGGGACGAATCAGGCCAACATCCCATTAATCCTTCGTTCGAACGGTTTAACTTCTCTCCTGACCCGCCGCTTTCAATAGGATAATCGCTAATTCCTCCAACAAAGCTCGGGCCCGGCCGCGAAGATCTGGCAATTAGTGGCGAAAGAGCGATCTCCGCTAATCTCGGCATCTCCAAATCCTCGATCATCGATAAACCCACAGTAAATTCGCATCCTCCTTCGAAGCAAACGCTCCGAGTCGCTCGACGTTAATTGATCGAGTCCATTAACGCGGTATAATGTGTCGAACTTTTAAACAACAAAGTTACGATTTTCGGATGCGATAATTCACCGTCGCATCGTTAAACATTTCTTTAATCCAAAAAAAAAAAAAAAAAACATAACTAAAAAATTAATATTCAAAAGGTTTACCAAAATTTCGATAAAAATTGATACAGCCCGACAGGGAAATCGGTCCATTCGGACCACTCTTGTACAACGATTGGTAAGCCACGATCGCCGTGTAACAAATTTGCATTTTTCCGCCGTTCGCAATTCCATTTACCGAGACAGATGAGACGCGGGATAAATTGATAGTGCGATGTATCGTTGAGGGGATCAGCTCGATCCATCGGCGATCTTGCTCTGTACACGGCTCTCCATCGCTCCTCGCGCAATTTCATTTATCGAATCGCCCTTCCACCTCCGGACGAGTCTTTCTCGCCTTTCAATCTTTATCTCGTTTCGCGCTCGTCCGTTGTTCCCAGGTGGCTACAAATGGCATCCGCAACATCTCACTTCTCGCTACTCTCTGTTTTATCTCCATTCAACGTTCGCCTCTGCATTTTGTTTTCGTTTTCTTTTCCCCTTGACGCACACTCGAGACTCCTGTCGGTACAGAATTCTGCTGTTCGTTTGCGTCACACATGGGGAAAAAAAGTGCGAGTTTCCAAAGTCCAGCCTCAACGACCTGCAGAAAACCTGCGTAGGGTCGTAGTCATTCGCTCTCGCCATGTCGACGTGCTTCAGCCACGGAGCTTCAGGAGTCCCTGTTTGCCACTGTTGCTAGCATGTCTTCATTGGAGTGTCGCATCAGCATTCATGCAATAGCCGTCTCGACGCAGCGCGGGTTTCTCTCTAGTCCGTATTACGTTGAACCGTAGTAAAACTGAGCGGCAGACACGCCCGAGCGTTCTCTCACGCGTACCCGGCTGCGAGCTTAAAAGCGAATGCTATAAACCTCCGGGACGATGGTTATATTACATTATCGTAACGTATGTCAACCTCGTCGCCTGTTGTACCATTTTGCAGCAGAGTCGGCGTCGTTACATCGCCGTAGAGCTAATTCGGAGAACAACCGGACGAAGATGGAGAATCTCGGGCGTCGACGCGTTTCAACGTCCCGTAGCACAATTCCGACACGATTTACAGACTAACGAACGAAGAAGTTTAATCGTTCGAAGTTTCGATACAAAAAAATTAAATTCTACATTTCGCTTCTAAAAAATTGCTCGATAAAAAATTATTAAATTTTATTTGCCAATATTGTTTTAATTTTTTTACACCTAATTTTTGTCGAATCAACGAGTCATTTCCTCTTCGAAATATCAGGACGAATATTGAACGAAAAGTAATCTCGTTTCGAGTTACAAACTCATCGAGGGTGTTATAAAAATTTTCACGACGATTCAGCGAGGGGTTTGAATGGTGCGGGATTTTAGGGATTTTAAATAGCCGACTTTAATCGTGGTTGTTATACAGAGAAATGTATCGGGGTTGTAGGGCGAGCGACGACTGCGTCCACGCGCTGTTGGTCTTTCTACTCTCTGATTATACGCGCACACAACCCTTAACGTGACGGGCCACGAGAGAGCCACCTGCGGTCAATGTTCTCCTAATGAATCCAGTCAACCAATGAATTACGCAAATACGCGAGCGGGTACGCGTGTTACCGCAGTCTCGCGCGTTAATATGTACTTTGGTCCCGAGGGGAGTTCAATATTCCAAGTTGTGTAACATTACCTTCCGCGGGATAAATGCCGAGAGATAAAAACCGGAGGATCAAACTAATTAACTGACTCGTACCTCGGAGGAAAATCTAATAAAAGACACTCGCGAAACTTCGCCCGGTGCGGATGACCGTTTCGCGAGATGAGAAGGAAAAAAAAAACTGACTGTCCTGCAGGATGAATTCCGAGCCCGCGAAACCAGCGGCATGAATATTCCCGGAGTCACAGATTTAATTTTCCGAATTAGCGGCTCGAGTAACACGATACACCACCGGGAAACGACGTCGTCGGGAGCGCGCGCCACGAAGACGATGGAAATGGGTTTTGGAAGGTTACTTCCAGGTAGTTCTCTCGTTCGTCTCTATGTTCCACACGGGGATGAGGTTCCACCGAGAGCCAATCCCTTTACGCCTCGTCACATACCCTCCCGAGAATTCCTTCTCATCTCATTATTCGCTCTCACCCTTGTCAGCCTTCGTACCTCTGTCTCAGCATTGGTAGTTTCTTCGCCACCTCTCGCTCTCCCTCCGGAGGGAGAAAAGGGTCTCTCTCTAGATTCCAAGTGCGAATCTTTGAATAGCAAATCTCATTCCTTCGCCCGAACCTGAAACAGTCCACGCCCTTTGACCCTTCGGTAGTCACACCTATTTCCGAGACGGTGGACCTATGACGGTGGAAACGAACAATTTGAGACTTACAAAGGTGTTGCATTTTTTTTTTTCAGTAAAATCCGGCGGTGATTTTTTTCCTGAATCCCAATACCCAAGTCACGTTCCACCGGATCTGATCGTTGATTCATTTTTTCTTACCAGAAAGAAAATCCAAACGAAACCAGACGGGTCGAGACCGCGGAGAATTCTAAACTGACCGCGATTTTCCGGCAATCGTCACGCAAGCAACGACTCGATTTATCGGTACGTGAACGTGCGATTAATGAGCGAGCTGGATGCGAATTCTCAGTTTCATGAGTACACGAATGCATCTGCACGCTTCGCGGAAATCCGTGAAAGCCGTCGCTCGAACGAGGCCGCACGGAGACGCGTATGAAATCGACTGCTCCACTTTAATCTGATTAACCATTGAAACACCATCGACAGCAGTCGGATGTTTCCGTACTATTGCATCGCCTACCGGTGATCATCGAATTTTAACACGCTCCCGCCTCTAGCGTGTTCTCAAAGCTCGAGAATGATAGCTGTTCGCTACATTCGAGTGGCAGGACTGAAAGAGAGAATGCACTTTGTATCCATCGGAGAGTGGAGAGAAGCGAGCGGGAAAAACACGTCCCTCGACGTTTCTCTCCTGTTGATTCGAGCTCACTGGGCGACGGACACTTTCGCGGCGCGATGCGCCGCTGTCCCGTTTGGAAAGGAATCGGAATAGCAGATGGAGTTGCGTGACTGCGAATCGAAACGACTCTCATCCGTGATAATTTATAAGCTAGCCGGATACTCCCTCTGCACGTCGCGACCTTTCCATACACCATCCGATTTCGTTTTCCCTCGGACCCGAAGCGCCAGCAGCAGCGGCTTCGGAGCTGCCAATCCATGTAAAGAGGTTGACTGACGCGTGTCGGCATCGATCGTTTTACGCCGGGCATTTACTCTCTCCCGATCTCTCCCTGTTCCGAGCCAGACATAATGGCACGAATGGAGGTAACGGACAGAAGGCGCAGGTGATGTCCCGATGTAAAACACGCGCTGCCGGGAGAGCGTGGGATCAAATTAACGAGGCTCGAAACGAATCACGAGAGCCCTCGCGATTGCCACGGAGGGATTCGATGTCGCGACGAGGGAGGATTGCGAGACCCGAAGCGGTTGCATCACAGACGGAGGAAAACGACGGTCCATCCTTCCGGGTGGCCGCTCATCGGGACATCGCGGAAGAGCAATCGCCGAGTAGATGGAGACGGAAAGCGTAGCCAGGAAACGAATAGGTGACGTCTCTGGTGCATCGGGCGCTTTTTCCATTCTGCTGCGGGACTCGCTGACGGGAGAAACCTCACGAACACCACGATGAGGAGACCGTTAGAGCATGAACTCTCCTTTGGTACTCCTGCTGGCGGGCGGTGCATTTGTTCGACAAACCGTTCGATAACCGTTTCTGAAAAAATTTTCAGTGGAAATTTTCACTAAATTTTCACTATTGATTCGAGATTTTATTTTTGTCCCCTGAAAAACGATGAAGAATTTGTCACATTTTCGAGGTTTTGGTTAGCCAGTCAACGAAATTTCCCGATGGAATCGACTTCGGTCACCGTTTATCCGTACTTGTAGAATCTTTTTCGAGTCCTTCCGGACATTTTCTCAAACGGCCTTTAATAAAGACATGAAAGCATTCGCAAAGACGGATAAATTTTATTTTTTTCGCCGAATTCGCTAAAATAACTATATACGCCTCGTCAGATTTCGGACTTTACTCGACTAACTTTCGAAAGAGTTTTTTTGTCATAGAATGTCTACGCGTTCAACCGATAGAGATATACGTATATTATAATAGATCGAGATAACAGGAACTCGGATGGCCCGCGGCCTCGCGCTGTCCTCGGTCCGTTTTGTATTTGGGTCGTCGATTGAAAGCGGGGGCTTTTGTGGTATGTTCACCCACATCGACTCCGCTATGTATATTCCACCGATTTCAAATTACTTTCGCCCGACCGCAGACACAAAAAAAAACCGTGCATAGTACATTCTTCTGTTTGCACGGTTCATCCATGCCCGATGCACTGAACTGTCCATTGGTGAGTCGCGCCCGCACCTTTTTCCATCTCTCGTTTCTCTGAATCTCGAAATCCGATGTGATTTTTTTAATCCATTGAAACACCGCATTTTCGGACCATCAATTCGAATCGATTCGATTTTTCCACACCCAATCGCATTCCGCGTACGACCGTGAAGGTTAAAAATAGCAGAAATATATCAAGGACAATGGAGCCTTGAGCAGCGATGCGACAAAGTGCATAAAAAACGCGAATAACGATGTCGAACCATCCGGGCGTTGTCGATGACCGAATAAAAGTTTTAATCATGCCTGATAACGAGAGTACGCGAATTATCGGCGCAGTGGATAATCAACGTCCATTATAATAGCGACGAAGGATGAGAGAGGCAGAACGAAAAAAGAAATGAAAAATCGCAGACGTGAAATACTCGAGTTCAAGCGCACCGATGAAACTTTATTTTTCTGTAGGAAACAATCGATGCTCCAAAAAAAAAAAAAAAAAAAAAAAAAAAAAAACCGAACGGGTGTTTAATTCAATCGAACGACGCGTGTATGCACGAGTGTGTACATCGTTAAAACTTTTTTTACACCGAACCCTCAATACACAGGTAAAAACGACTGCTAACGGTTAGATGAATTCCGCGCAACCCAAACGCAATTTGGAGTAAAAGCCACAGAGTTTATATTCATTTGTTATTTCACCTTAAATATTTTGTCAAATTTTTTAGCTCGCAATGCACCTTGATATTCGTGAAATTACTTGCTCGAACTTTTCATCGCATTAGTAAAAAATATTCGAAAAATTTGTAAAGTCAACGGTTAACTCGACGCCATTGTGAGACTGGAAATTCGAAAAAGTGTAGCAGCGCGTAACCATCGCCGAGGAGATTCCCGCGGGAATTCGCCAGCCGGAAATGGGCACTCGCTGGTTCGGCAAACCATTGTACGACCGGCGACAAACGGACGAACGCGTACACGCGTATCGCGAGTCTAGCCTTCTCGCGGAAACATGAAATGGCTTGACAAATAGGAAGAAAAAAATGCATCAACAATAACAGCCAGTCTTTCTCGCTGGCGGCCCGATTCACCGAGCGAGCGCATTCTCATCCCTCGTACACGCTCGTTTCATTATTTTCCCTCGTCCTCCACAAAAAGAGCAGTCGACGCCGCGGTGCGACATCGGACTGTGCGCGTCTCCGTTCGTTGCTTCGTCATTGAATCCCGTTTGTTTCAACTCCCTCTGGTGTCGCGAGCAAACCGCAACTCCGGAGATACGACCGAATAATATTCGAGCTATTCGTATAGCCGGCAAATGTGCACACATTTTTTTTTCTCCCCGCATTCATTCGTTTGTTTCACTCCCGCTCCGTCAACTCCGAGTCTTATATATTTCCACTCCACGCCTCATTTCCTCGGCGCGATTTGTATGCGTAACTCAACGCTGAAGCGACGGACTTTTCTTCTCTCTTCATCGACTTCTCCGGAGCACCGGTCAGGGAGTTTTAAATTACTCTCGGTGCATTCTCCCCGCAAGGAATGGATCTCAGGATTCGTTGCCGTTCGACGCGGTTAAAGAACAAAACAAAATGCTGAATTGCAACCCAACGAATCGTCGACGGTCGTAATTATTATTTTTTTTTCTTTAGCATCAAACGAGATGCGAGCGAATGCGCAAACACCGCGACAATGCATCTCTGTGAGGATCGAATGCAGGTACGCGTATGCGCCATTCATCGCCGAACCCGCCGCACCATCGGTCGCATTACGAACGCTCGGTGGAGCCAACATTTCTCGTGTAATCAGCTGATGGTTGCCGAAGCCCCGCGGCATCGCACTTTGTTCGCGAGTATTGATAGATTTCAGCGTTTGCGAACTGCTAAATGTACCGTCGTAATTATCTCCGGGAATGGTCCTAGTGCGAGCATTAGTACGTCGAGCTTATTGGAGAAAGCGCTCCGATTTATTAGTCGGGCTCCCGTTGATGATTTCCAGCTCCACCGTTCAGTCAAACGTATCGCCCAATTTGGCTGCCTGTTCGAATCAACAACTTTTAAAAAAAAGTTCATGGCTCGAAATGTACTTAATAAAGTCATCTTCTAAATGACTGTATTCTGAGTTGGAAAATCGCACTTAATAAAGAAGATGCTCCGATTTTTTAATCGAGCTCTCATTGATTCCGTGAAACTCCGAGTCTTTGCCGTGCGATCGTATCAATCAATTTGACTGCCTGTCGATTGAATCAACAATGTTGAGAGAATGTTTTATCGTTCGAAGAATCTTTGGAGTCGAATGAAAACATTTTTTTGCAGGTTCCGGCTGAATTCTTGACGGCCGGAATTTACGCTAATAAAGTGGTACTGTAAGTAAAAGCTGGGCGGTGCGCTTCGCGAATGGAGAACGGTCGTAAAATCAACAGGTTCTTCGTGTGCGTGTATGAGTCGTAAAAAAGCCTCGAGCCAAAAGTTCACTGGCCCCGAACGTTGGTCGCGGGGGGAAGCAGCAACAGGATCGTGTCAGAAAAATTTCGTGCGGGGATAAAAAAAAAAAATAAGGAACAATAGGCGAGTCGAGGGAGGGGCAAAGTGAATTTTCATCGAGGGAGAAAAAATCTTCGGCAGCAACGGGACTCGAGGCGCCAGGGTCCCGAGGACCCGCGGACGGTTACTCCCTCGACTCCGATAGCATCGTCGGTGTTCACACAAATGTGAGAAAGCGCTCCGAGCCGGCCACCGCAACGACGACGAGACTCTCGTCTTCATCATCGTCGTCGCTGTCGTCGTCGAGATCGTCAAAGACGAGAAATCCCCGTGACAACGGCAGGATGCTCGCGTGCGTTTATCCGCCGGAGAGCTTCAAGAGCGACGCCCCGGCCGCCGTTAAGGTACGACATGGAAAGTCAGGAAACAGAAGGAAAACGAAATTGCCGGGGGTGAAGGAAGGCCGACAGGAAGCAGCGACGAACAACGATGGCAGCATCGCCAGCCGAAGACTTCTCGATCCGACCGTCGCCTCCGCAACCACCGCGAGCTCCGCACCGAACAATGAGGTAGGTTGTGGCCTGTACCTCTTTTGTTTTCAAGGGGTGAGGAGCTACAGCATCTACGAGCTACTACAACAACCCCCCGAGCAGAAAAGCTCGATGCATTTTTATTTCGTTGCTTTGTTCCATTTACGCCGCGCCGTCCCGCCTCTCGGGCACAACAAAAAAAGGCAAAAAGGAACCCCGGCGGAAGGATGTACTGCACTCGGACAAAAAAAATAAAAATAAAAAAAAACAACAACAACAACAACAACATAAAAAGAAAAGAAAACTATTCCGGTTCGTAGCTGCAATGCGGAAGATGGGGATTACGGGTTGAAACAATAAATGTTCGCTGTGAGAAAAATTTTGGGGGATTACCGTAACGTTGCGTGTTCATTTGTACGAGAAAAGCTTCTTCCGCCAGATGTAATTTTTTATTCAAGCAAAAAGAATGTTCTCTGCTTTCTCATTTCGTTTAATTTGTTGGACAATTTCCTACGAGATCAAGGATATTTTTCACCGGATAAACCCGCGAGGGTCATCATTTTTAAAAATCGTCCGGGGACCTCCTTGGTATCCTCTTCTTTCCTACCCGCGATACAAGTATATAGCTTATGTATGAGTATATATATATATATATTTATTTTTATTTGTTCCCGATACGTGAACTCTTTGGGGAGCGTTGGATTTATCGTCGTTCGGAAACATTCTCTCGGCTCGCGAGCTTTTTGGTGGCTTTTCGCACTCCCAGACGCGCACGGGTCGTCGTCGTCGTCGTGCGAGGGAGCACTTTCATTTCCCACACGGTGGAGGAGGAGAGTCGAGTCCCATATGGTTGTCGCAGGCACTGTATAAACATCGGAAAGGTTAAAAAATATACGGCTACTGAAAGCAGTGGCGACGAGTCAGAAGAACGGGGAGTGCCGAAACGCTGATATTGGGAAAGTATACAGCATCGAATAAAGCTGGTGCCATTGAGAGACCCCGAGGGAACCAGCCCGGAGATTCCTCGAGTGCGGAGACGGGTCGATGCGACCGCAAGAGATTACTTACTAACCCGCTCTAAAGAAAAACAAAATTACACTAAAGCCATCGTGGATATTTGAAAAATCCGAAAAAGAAAAAAAACTTGAAGGTACATAAAAAAAAAATCTCTTTCATGGAAAATTCGAGCCGCTTTAAATTGAAAAAAAAAAAAAAATCACTAAATATATACGGAGAAGCGAATACTTTTCGAAATTTTGTCATCGCATAATATCGGCTCCGGTAACGAGTTTCTCCGCTGCTTCGTCTATGGTACGTTTGAAGTCATAGACTAGAAGTGCTGAATATTTTAATAATAATTTATTTTCATGCTAAACAGAATAATAATAACCGCTTCGCATCTTCAACCTCAGGCTGTTAAAATCAAGTCGATGCGCCCGCAGATGATTATTCATCTCCTCAAGGGAAACAAAATTACATAAAATCCATATTGGATATTCGAAGAATCCGCAAAAAAAAAAAAACTTTATCCGAAATATTGATATTACACAATAGCGCTTCCGGTAACCGGACTCTGCAGATCTCCCGTCACGGCGCGTTTGTAGTTACATGCCGAAAGTCGTGAATATTTTAGTAATTGATTGACATGCTAAACAGGGTCATATTAACCGGTTTCGCCTTCGAACTCGCGCAGTTAAAATCACGCGCGTGTGAGAGCCCGAGATCGGTTCGGTACTTGCCCGTGCAGTTCTCAAAGCGTTCGCCGGAAAGCTCCGGTGTGCTGCACGCAACCCGCCATTGGGAAACCCGTTCGGGAGCAATCAAGACTCACCGACGGTGAAATTAATCAGGGATTCGCGCGAAGCCGAAGGTTGATGCACGGGTTCGAAGACAGTGCTGGAGAGAAACCGGGGTTTTCGGGACGTGAGAGAATCCGTCGAGCATTTGCGTTCCATCGAATAAATATCGCCGAGGCTTTGGCAACCCTTTGTGTCTCGCGAGGAATAAACGTCACGGCGATTCTGGTACACACGGCTCCTTCCGAGGATATTCCCGTGTGCAGGACAACTCCGATATACACGTCGGAGCTTTTCTCTGTTTCCGCGAACGAGAATTTCCGTGTAGCTGCAGCTCGAGCAGCTCCGTTGGTTTCGTGTCTCTGTGACCAGGAAACTGCACGAGAGAGTCGTTTCACATAGCGGGACCACGACTCGAGCCACCTCCCGAGAATGCTTCTTTGCCCTTGCGCCGAAAGTCTGCGCCAACTAATTTTCCTCCGAAATTTACTTGCATCCCCCCCGGCGGGTGGCGCATGAGCGCGCAACATCCCTCGTCCGCGAGACTTTGTCTCTCGTCTCCGTCCTTCCTGCACATCTCTCGACTTCTCTCTTGTAGTCGGGAGAAGAGTTCTCCTCGTCCTCTCTTTCTATCCGTCTTCTCCGCCGTCTTCCGGCAACACATGGAATTTTCAACCCCTAGAGAGTCTGCGAGGCATCGCCGTGCTCGGCTAGAGCGATTCACTTCTCTAGGTACGTTTCCGGGCTTCCTTTGAACTCGGAGCCAAACCATATGCACACCTAGCCGAGTACACCCGCGGATATACAACCGACTCTCTTCCGCGTTCAAAAAATTCCTTTGACGCCGTTAAATGCATTTTTTTAATGGAAAATAATGTCCGGGAAGTTGGTGGGAAGAGCGAAGAGAGCGTCGACCGGGAAGGGTAAAAAGTAATTTCGTCCGGATATAATGAAAAGAATTTATGATTAAAGGACAGGTTCGTTAGTCGGTCGGTGAGTAATAAAACTCATTTTCATATCAAGGCAACTATCTTAACTCGGTGTTGCCGCGAGTACGTTGATATTTTTCCGCCGGCGAATTGCAGCCATGAGGTGTACGCGTATTATGCATTGCGAACACTTTCTCGCCGAAGGAAATCCCCTCTGGAAAGCGGTGTCTGCTGGTGAACTTTTCACCAAGCCGTCAAGAAATAATTCGCGGAGGCGTGAATTAAACATTCCGTTAAACTCTCGAAGACCCGCTGAGTCAAGCTCGGAGGGCTGGGAGATAAGGGGAGGAGGACGGAAACGGCAACGTAACTCGATGCCGTTCCTCCGGGGGGGGCTGGAGCGAGTGACGGGCCAAGACGCAAAAAGCGCCAACGTCAAGGTATTCTCCAAATCAGCTTTTCGCAAACTATCCCCGAAGGTTTGCACTCCGCTATAATGTATCTCGAAGTACGCTCAACCGTTCCTCGTCATTATAATTCCGCCCGTACAGGCGCGTCCCGCGCCGTTTCTCTCGCAAATCTTAGCTAACGGCGCTTAAAACGTCGTGGGTCGAAATTCCTAATTTTCCAAGGTATATCGCTAGAGGGAAGGTGAAACGGGGAATTCCGAGAGGGAGAAAAGGGGGCTCGAGTCACCGCGCTATTAACATTAATAAGACCCGTTAGGGGAGCACGAATTCCCCCGGCGTGTTTCACCCTTTCCGCCGAGGGGACGAAGTACCGCGACAAAAATTTACTGCCACTACAGTGGAGTTAAAATTGACGTTAATTCGATCGGCGAGTGTTATAGTTTTCGTACTACTTCTCGTACACGTGCGTTAATCCACGTAGAGCTTTCCTTTCGAACATTTTAATCGGGTTTCTTCGAGTTTGCCCTACATTTTACCTTCCCGGACAGGTTTACCCTTACACGAATGCATTGATAAGTGAAACGTCAGTGGAAAGATAAATCCCTGTCCGACGAGAGAACCGCCCAGTGTGACGGTGTTCCGAAGTAACTTTGGCTCCGATCGTTGATTCTCACGTTTGTTCCGCGTGTTCTCGCCACACAAAGCGCACCGCCCACACCTCGCAGAGTTCCGCGCAAGCGTTATCGATAATGTCCGCGACAGAATTAATTTCCTGCTTGCATACGAAGTCTCACTCGTTGTACCCGCTCGAAGCCCATCCGGGACACAAAGTTCTTCTCGTCACGAAGTCTGAGCGCGGAAAACCTCGGGAACACAAAGTTCGCTCTGTCACAGAGTCTGCGCTCGGAAAACCTCGGAACCCGGTCAAGATAACGCGCTCGAACGAATCGCTCGCGCCTCTGCATCAGCTCGTCAACGGTAACCGAACACCGAAGCCTCGTTCTCCGCGATATGCTCGGAGGAAGAGCTTGTTCCGTCGCAGAGTTGCACGCGAAGAACACGACAGATAGAAAGCTCAACTCGGCGATCGCTAAGGAGAATGCTCGAGAGAGACGCGTCGACGGTAGAGAAGAGTCTTCCCGACCTTCGCGCACACGTCTACCCGATATTTCCATTCGCGGGAAATCGTCGAAGCGAGAGCGAATCGACGAGGAGACGAAACCCGGTGAGAGAAGATTGTGCTTCGCCGCTTTTGCTCCGAGCCGGAATACATCAGCGCGGGTAAAAGTACGATTTAACCGTATGCGTCGGGGAATCTCATATATATATTTTGGAAAGTTGTTCGTCGGTTTGTACGAATTTTCGAGAATACGGAGAATCTACTTGGATCCCGCTCGGTGCTGATTATTCCGAATCCTCACAGGGTCTTCTCTCGAACCTCTTTTATACGATTCCGGTATTATTCCGCGGGTGTAACTTGTGCTCGATGATTCATGAAATACTTCGGCGAGGGAAAAAGTACGATTCCGATTAAACGCCACGCTTCGTCGGAGAATCTTACGTGTACTTTGGAAAGTTTTTTCCAAAGTACTCCCACCGATTCCTCGATAATTATTCTCGCATTCTGTGGGTCTCGGAGAGTCGCTCGGCCGCGGTATTCGAATAAAAATAATGCCAGAAGCTTTACCGTCACGTACATAATTTCACAGTGGCATGGATGGAAATAAAAAGTTTCGATAAAGTTTTACCGAGCTGAAGTTTTTGCCCCGAGGAAGAGCTTGTACGAGTTTAACATTCGGTGACTCTCGGACAATCTGCGAGCCAATTTTCCGCGGGTTCAACAAGCCCCTCCGGCGATCGGTAGTTTCGCTCACTGAGCGCCCGGTTTATTCTCTCTTTGCCGGTGAATTTCAGATGGTGAATAATAATTCTCAACGTAAAAAAGAGTTTGCCTCGGGAGTACAGAGCTTTGGAGGTGAACCGCGCGCGGGTCGTTTGCTTTGTACAAAGACCGAGCGGGGAAAAAATTGTGTGTATCAGCAGGTGGTTGCACGCGACCCGGATAAATCGAAGGTTGGCAACCTCTGATCCCGGGGATTATTCGTCGGAGCTGCACCGTGAGAGGGCCTGACGGAAGACCGGCACAAAAAAAAAAGCGGGGTTGCAAGGGGAAGTTACTGCAGCGCACGAAAACTCACTCCGAGGCGATAACGCAATTCCGTCGCGCTTCTGTCTACTCCGCTTGCTCTGTTCGACCTCTCGGTCCTCCGAATTTCCCTCTTTTTATCAAACGCAAACGTCACGAGAACTTCTATTTTCGCGCAGAATCGACATTCGGGTTTATCGTCCCGGGTAAGCTTCGATCGAGTATCGACATTTTTTCGCTTTTTACCACCGAATAACGAGGTGTTGAGATTTTTTTTTTTTTTAAACCGTGCAATTTTCACCTGCTGTATTGATACAGCGTCGATGCATGCGTGAAAAAATAAAAGTCAAGTTGACGGATTGGAAAATTTATTGGCGTTCGCGGCAACGATCGACTGAGCATTTTTTCCTATTTCGTGCACAAGCAAATCGTTCCATTCTGTGAACAAAAAAGGAACATATTTTATAAAAGCACCGTCATAGAAGAACCTACTTCAAACCCCGCTGTCGCAGATTTCTCCTTGTGGGACTTTCGGACAAAAAAAAAACGAAAAAAAAAAAAAAAAAACACGATCCACCTGCTCCGTTGCGCTGAACTAACAAATCTCCTGAGTGGAACCGTGTTGCAACGATGGCGAAAGAGGCGACCGGTAAGAGCCCAACAACTATTACGAAAGAATGGGATTCGAGAGCGACGAAATGCAGAAAGGAAAGGTACAAAGTCTCCGACATTGAGAAAAACGACACAGGTGGGGGTTGAATGATAAAGCTCGGTGCACTTTCTGCTCGAGGTCGACGGAAAAAGGTGGATATGTCGAGATGACGCGGGTGGAGGAAGAGACGGTGGGTTCGGACGCGGGAGGAAGGAGAGCGAAGCGGAAAGAACGGATGGCAATAGTTTCGTGAAAGCTCGATGTTCTGTTAGTCGGAGAGAACGACGCAGAGGGAACTGGAGGAAGCTACGTCGGTTTATTGGATTCAGTGCTGTTACTCTCTCCGGCAAAGTCCACCGATATACTCATTCTGTCTGTGCCGGGAAAATGGATGCGATTGCTGCAGTTGCAGAATGACCCGGCGTTTGAACCATCAACGAGAGCTGCCGGACCGGCGCGCCTTTTTCAGCAGGGAACTCTGATAAAGGTGCCTCGTTTATCAGCGGTCCTCCTCGTATTCCTCCCCCTGGACAGTTGCAGTCATTAGGGCCACCGATATTGCAGCTATAAACGTGCTGGTATCCACGTAAGTGGGTTAGCTATGGGAGCTTACAGATGTACTATACGTATCGTTGATGTTTTTTTGGTTTTTTTTTTAGTATCGTTCTCAATCTACGATCAAGCGTAAGAGCTTGACCGCAGACCCTGGAAGATCACCTATATTTTTTTATTTTCGAATGGAACCGGGCAGAAAGAAAAAAAAATCAGTTTCCGGCGCGTTTCACTTTTAAGTTGGTAGTGTCGAGCGTTATCCAGGCTTAAAAAAAGCCCCATTGCAGTGTACTCATTGAAAGTTCAGACAGATAATTTTATATTAATAAAAACGATGTCATGCTGTTCATATGTTTTCAAAATTCGATTGCATTTTAAAAAAGTACTCGACCACTTTGTCTGTGGAACACCTGTTTTTTAACTGCTCAGCTCCGATTCAAAAAGATCTTGGGTGGAATTTCAAAAGTGTTCCTAAGAAAGGTTTTTGCCCTGCTGGGATTTCGAATTATCAGGGCGATGCGGGAGCAACAGGAACGGGCAACAGGTTTTGAGAGAAGTATTCCGCCTGATTCTAAAGCTTCTCAAGATGTTTTCACGAAAAATTTTAAGGAGTTTTTTTTCTTCGTATGTTCCTGGAGGTTTTCGACTCCAAACAATATTCCAAACACTTAATCAAACAATCATTTCACCTGACTATATGTATGGTTAATAAAATAATTTATTGCCGCGCCCAACATATATTAATTTTTTTTTCAACGATAAATCGACAGGAGGACGTCGACGATGAGTTGTGTGCAGACAGCGATTGATCGAAGTATCGACCTCGAGGGTGGCGCACCCCTTATCGTCTATCTCTTTATCTACTTCATTTTTTTGTTTTTTTTTTATTATCCATCGAAATCCTGTTACTCGATCTCTCGTTCCCGACACATAACCCGATGACGCTGCCACGCCTATTAATTTCCGTCGAACGATACGCGCGCTTAATTACTCTTGGAAATATATATAACGATACGGGCTATTAAACAAGGAGTCGCTCGCGAGATACGCGCCTTCCACCGGTGGTTATAGTCTACCTTTTGTCACCGTACGCGCGGAAACGGCCATCCCTCGGATTATACCGTGAGCTTCCCTTCTGTATGGGTCAGAACAGGGCAAAACGGATGATCCAACGAACGACTCCCGTACGAACAAATCCGTTTACTTATAAATACACACCCGTGAACAACAAGAAAACAAATGAAAAAAAAAACGTCCTCGAATTTTTTTTCGCCCAACCCCATTCAACCGCGCCCTCCCTTTGCGAACTCGATTTGCCTCGTTCGTTTTTTCTCGCCTGCCGCGGACACTCTTATCGTCTTTGCCATCATCTCCCGATCTTTCCTGCGATGTCGACCGAGTTCCACGCCTTCCTCCCATCCATTTTCTCCATCCATTTTCCTAACCGTCTCAGCCCTCTCACCTTTTATTTTTTATTGTTCCCTTATTTTCCCATTTAATGCGCGCTGCGCGATAGCTTCGGCGGCACACGCGATAGCGTTGCCACACGAGTTAATTATACGGATGTGCACAACCGCTGGTTGCCTTGGAAGTTCCGAGTGTCTCAGCTCCCTTCTTCTTCTCAAGTGTAGCTTCATGCTCCGTGGTTTCTCGCGACCCCCCCTCAACCAACAAAATTATTACGAGGTCACGCGAAAAGAAGAGAAGAAAAAAAAAACAACGAAAGGTTTTCGTGCTAACGCGTGTTGGGCCAACCTTTGCGTCGCAGTCACGCCACACCGAAGTACCTACTTACCTCTCGTGCCTTCCTTCACTCCGACGCACAAACACCGACGCACCCGGTGCGTCACTTTGACAAAGGTCCGTGTTTCAGCGCCGCGACAAGGACCCGATGCCGAGACCTAATTAAAATTTAAATCGTCATTCATTACACCAGCTTATTCGAGAACCACCCGGGCGTGTACCACGAGTAGTTGCCGGTCCCCCGAGCAGACCGCGAAGCCAATTTATCACCACAAACGCTGTCCCTTTCCGTAGTTCTCCCTTCTTCCCGTCCTCGAGCCACCCTCGCCGGATGGTTCCACCGCAGACCGAAAGGGGTGCGGTTCCGCACGTGGAGAAACGTAGAGCGCGACTCGAAATTTCGGAGTTTCACGTTCACGAAACTACGCGCCATTTTCATTTCGGTCTCATTGACTCATTGGCTCCAAATTTTTTCGAGTCCGCAAGGAAATCAACATCGATAAATTTGGGTTCTCTGAGTTGAGGAAAAAAAAAATGGTTTCGATTAACCAAAAGAATTATCCGAATTTCAAATATCCGGATCGTAGTGCGGAATTTTCATGGCGTTTCGTTGCCGAGCACTGTACTTCCGCCTCTTAGTAGAAACAGAACGTTCTTACAGTGGAACAAAATTTAAACATTTTTTTCGACCCTCGATCAGTACTTTGTCAACTGTCTCGACGTTCTACTCGAGCGTGTTGTTTTTCTTTTGCAAATTTCCCTCATTCGAATAATCATCAATCCGAACTAAGCTCCGTCCTAATTGACTCGTTCGAACGCTCTGGCTCAGCCCCTTTCATCGACATTCTGGAATCATGCGGAGTATTTCTCGAAGGTTTTTTAGATGTTTTTTTTTTTTTTTTTTTTTTTTTTTTTGGAAAGGAAAACTAATATTGCACGGCCCTGTATGCGACGTCACGTACTCGCTCGCACGGCGGAAGCAGTCGGAATTACCTTTTAAGGGTGTAGCCGCATCCCCGTATAACCTGCTTCCTCTCAGCTCTCCCCCTGTTCCACCGTAGTCTCTCCAGTTTAATGGATTGCTTAACTTTCTCCCGTAATCCTTATAACACGCGTCCGCCCATGAACACGAGTAGGTGGTCTCCAATCTTCCCTCTTCGCTCTTTACATCTTTACATCGCTCTTTACATGCGCAATTCTAGTTAAGAAAAAAAAAAAAAAAATGCTTGTCTCCGCATTCGCACAGAAGGAACTTTCGCCTCTGACGCAAACAAAAATTTTTATACTCTCCGATCTTTGTCGAAAAAATAAGCATTTTTTTTTGCGTGACTCAATTTATTTTATTAAAGCAAAATCCGCTCGATTCGGATGGTTCTTATTTTCCGTTCGCACGTTTCGCGTCTGTTTTAACGAACGCCGTGCATCTATTTTTCCGCGTGGAGTCTCTCGGGTCGTAACACGTAATCGAGTTACACGCGACCCGCCGACTTGCGTACCGTGGAACAGTGTGTATGTAAATGTCGTGGATCCGAGAAAATACACGGTTCTCGTAGTGAAAACTACGCGCCCGGCTTACCAAGAGCAACGGAGATTTAATCAAAATTTGAATAGTTCATTCCCGGTTGGGATGCAGAAGTTTGAACAAGGCGATGCGGTAAGAGGCATGCTCGAAGCTCCGGCGAAACCAGCTGGATACGCGAATCGGGCAATCCACGAGGGTTGACGTCGCGGCGGAAAGCCACCGAGGCAAAGTTGATTTATTCGTCACGGAAAAAACGTTGCAAAAATCCGGCGGCGTGTGTGTGTTCCCACGCTTTCCGTTCCGACGATGCGGCGACCACCTGGAACGAGAGAACGCGGCCATCGCGAGGTCGCTCCGTTCGCTGGAGAGACTCGAATATGAAGATAGGAAATCAAGAGATTAGCTCGGCTGCCGGCTGGCCTCTTGTGCCACGAGAAAACACCGGCAAAAGTTGTATCTCGGGTCGGTTGTAGATCCAACGCTGAAAACATCGCTCCTGGACGAGAGCCAAATTTTTTGGAGCCCATAATCGGGATCATGCGTTTTTTTTTTTTTTTTTTTTTTTTAAGTCACATTCCACAGCGGCTTTCACGGCTCGCTCCTCCGGCTGCCTTTCATCCCCTTCGTCGTTGCACCTGTAGGAAAGAGGATACGGCGGGTTTTACGAGAGGCAGACCCGATGTAGCTGCGCGCACATAAGTTTCTACATTCCTCGGGAAGCCGTACCGAAAAAATTATCTTCCCACGGGAGGAAAGCTTCGGCAGAAACTCTATACCTCGAGTTCCCGTGGAGATGACGGAGCTCGAATTTTCGATAATCCACAACCTTCCGTCTCACCCCCCTGGCCCACCGTCCGACGAACGTATCTCAATGCCGGTTCGAAATTCCGTTCGATTCGGGCCAAAATCCCGGGGCTCTTAGCATAAGCTCGAGTATCCCGTATCTGTACCACGTCGAAGACTCCAAAAGATACGCCTTCGGGTAAGTCACCGGAAAATCTGCGGCTTTAACGTTCGGGGAAAATACCTCGATGAATTTTCATGGTGAAAAGGGGACGCATCAAAAGTCATTTCAACCCCTGTGGCTCAGCGATCCGTAAAACCCGCTGCTTCACCCATGTCGTAGATACATATTTATTCGTGTCGGAAATTAAACCCTGCGATGTATCGCATGAAAAAGTAGCAGATGAAAGATTGCGTTATATTAAATTCCAATGACGAACAGTTCGTTTTTTTTATGTATTTTCAATCGAGTAAAATTTGATGTTCCATGTATTAAAATGAATTTTTTTTTTTTTTCATGGTATTGTTGCAGTTACCAGTGGGCGGAGGTGGGGCCGTGCTGGTGCTCAGCGAGCTCGAGAGCATGGCAGCGCGGCAGCAGCGGGAAATTGCCCAGCAAAGACGTCTCCTGGAACAACGTGAAGCCCGCCTCGCCGTGCTTCGAGGAACACAGGTAGGTCGCCAAACGATACACGTCCCCTCTGCGGATGTTTGTTTCTCCATCTCGGACGAGCAGAACGGGCCGTCATGCTATTATCTCAGACATATCCGACTGCGCGGAGATTAAGGGATGGGTAGTCGGGAACGGTTCCATGTAGAACGTCCGTCGAGGCCATCGCGACCCAGACCCGACCCTCAGTATTACCCGAAGCCTCCCAGTATTATCTAAATGGTCACATGTGCCGTCTCACGGTTAACAAGGAAATTGTCTCCCTACTGACTTGGAAATTCGTAGCAACACTCGAAGTCCTAATTGTTCCAAAAATAGCGACTATATTTGGCTAAATGTATGTATCGTCTTTTTTTAAATTTAATTTTGTATGAATTTTATAAACGAACGCACTCGCGGAATCGAAGAGTTCGAAGCTGCAGTCCGTCGATAACTCGTCGAAAAGCTCATTGGAGCGAGCAAGGTACAAAGCAGACGCACGATCCATCCTTTTCTCACTCGGGACGGGAATTGTCTCGTTAATCACATGGAAATTTTAACCGGAGCTTGAGAGGTGACACAATTGTTTCAAGTATCGCCTCATGAACGCTCCACATATTTCAGAGAGTGGATTGAGCTCTGCGTCACATAAATTCTTTTTTATTCGCATTTTTTTTTTTTTTTTTTTTTTTCGCAATAAAGTGCAATCCTTTGAGGGTCTCTCAGACCCGCGCAATGAAATAGTTGGAACCTGCGGCTCTTCGATAACCCGGCGAACGCAGGCCCGACGCGTGCAACGACGATCGAGAAAGGAAATTGTGTTCCTGTCGTACTGGAAATTGCTCTCTTACCGTCGAAGCTTTGGTTCTCCTTATTCCTTCGAGAGAACGCGAATCCTCCACCTCCGCCTCGACGCCTCCTTCCCCAAACTCCGCTCAGACATTCGCTCTCTCTGTTCCCAGCTTTCTTCATCTCTCCGACTGTCTGTGCCACCGCGACAGATCCGCGTCGAGTTTACTTCCGGTCGACGACACGGCGAGGGATATCCCCCGAGTGTTTCACAGTGTTACTCGCCTCTTCGTCGCCCCCTTCGTGATCCTTCTACTTCTCTGAATGCGCATCCGGCGAGCCGGAAACCCCATCGAGCGGAAAATCGATAATAAAAATCCCGTCCTTTCCAGACCCTTAAATTCGCCGTCTTTCCGCGGTCAACCAAAATCGGACCCGAAATACACGGAGACACGCGGTACAAAAATACATAACGAAAGAATTCTCCGGTATTCGCCTTTTGCCCTCAAACAACTTGATTTCGAACTGTGTTCTTTTTTTTTTTTTTTATTTTCTTTTTTCTAGTCGTAACTTTTCCTTGTCCGTTTCGCAGACGCGCCGCCGACGACACTGAAACAGGGTTTATTGTACTTCCTCTGTTGTGGGGTTTGCGAGTAAAGAGTCGAGCGGAAGAGAGAAAAAGGAAACGGAAAAGAGGAGCAACGGAGGGAGAGAATACTCGACCCACTTTGCAGTTTCCATTACGACAATGGGTCATTAGTCGAGTGGGCGATTATCGTGTCTCGTTACGTCTACCTCTCTCTTTCTAGGCGTAAACACACACACACACACGCACGCACATATATTTATGTATGCATCATACGTGCAGAGATATTTAGACACGCTTCTGCCAGGCCGCACGAAGCGAAAGAGAGTGGAAGCTCGCGTGTACGTGGTCGCATTGGGTAACGCAGAGCCGATTTTCCGTACGCAGGTATTACGTGTATTTACATGTGTTCATTGCCGTACGTGCGTTTCTTTCAAGTTACCGTCGAAACATCGTTCTCGTGCGCGCGAGATAGCGCCCCGATATTAAAACCGACGCCCCGAGAATTCTCGCGCTCTCTTTCGAACCGTTACAGAAGCGTTAATGCATCGCGTACGAGAGACAGAGGGAACGACGGCGTAACTATTCCCCACCGTGCACTCCAAACGCGCCACAGTAATTTCAAACGAGCAGTTTCGAAACGCACGCGACCGCACTTTTACCGTCGGCGCTACGACGCGCCCGAGTCATCGCGAGCTCTCCCAACAACAATCATTGCCTTTTGGACACTTTAGTCGAGATCCGAGCGCCAAGCGGAACTCTTCCACCGACTACAATTTTCAAAGAATTACAAAGTCGACGAGAATAATCGCATTATTTATTGTACATCGTCGAAGAAAATGTTTCCCTGTGGTCCGGATCGAGACGTGAGTGACAAATAGAGGAGTCGTCTCGGGCATTTAAACCTCCGATACGTATTACGCAGTTTAGAAAAAAATTCTTACGTAATTTGCCTCTCGAGCTTGAGTTTATCGGGGCTATGGTGCATCGTCGAGCTCGCAGATAAATTAGATGGAGCGAAAGAACACGCTGGCCTGTGGTCCGGATCGGGACGTAAGTAGCGAACAGGGATGTTATCTCGGATTCTCGTACCCGAATATCCCGAGGCTGGTTCCCGTCCCTCGAGCGAAAAGAGGTGGAGAAACGCCACGATTAAGTACTCGCTATGGCTTTCGAGTGTATTCTCCCGAGTTTTCGAGACACATGACCAGAAGCTTTCGGATAATTTTCCTCTTCCTAATTATCCTATAATTAATTTTCATCGCCTGCCGACTTGCTCTCTCTCTCTCTCTCTTTCCCTTCCTCTCTTTCATCTCGTACTACGACTACCATAATGATGATAATAAGGAAGCGAGGAAGGAAGAAAGAGGGGAAGGCTGTGTACTATATCCACTTATCGGTAATTAGAATCTTAACGTGCGCGCTTTTCCTCACTGCAAACCCGTGATTTACTATTGTTCGCGCTACGGACCGAGACCGATTTAATTTTCATTTATTCAAAAATGAATTTAATAATATTTCATAAAACGACCAATCTTTTCCGGAAATTATTTAGCGGAGAAATCATGTGAAAATAAATGCGAACGGTGAATATAATTTGTTTCGGGAAACAATAAAATCATTTTTATTTTTTGACCTCCGAGTCAAAGAGAATCCGACAAGATTGTCATCGACGATCGGGAAGTCTTCATTTTTTTTATTTTATTTTATTTTTTCATTTTTTTTTTTTTTCTACATTTCCCACGAAGATCCGCTCTCCTAATCTGCAACTCCTGTGACTGCAGTCGCGCACCAATGGGTATCGATCTGCTCGCTACTCCCAACGGTACACTCGTGAGTCTGCATGCACAGCTACGTTTATACCACGTTCTACCAGTGCGGTATATTAAATCGTCGCGGAGTTCGTCTGCATTTTCCGCTCGGCATCGGCATCAGCGTGACGAGTTCGGTGAAGAAATCCTTCCCGGTCTGTGTACGACAAGTATATAAGGATATACATAGAGTTGCCAGATACGGCGAGAACCCGGACGCGAGTGGGTCTTCGTAATCCCTCCACCCTGGCGGACTTCGACGACACCGCGACGCTCTCGGGTCGATACACTCCAGGGGATATATCAGCGAGTTAACATGGAAAAAAATTCGATCGCGCTACATTCACCGGTTCTACATCACGTTCAACAAGCGCGAGCGACGAAAGTATCGTCGGGGAAAAAGCACAATAATTATATCGCAAAAATAAAGGAAAATCCCCGTCCGAAAGTCTGCCGATCTGCAATAAAGCACGAAATAATTTAACAGTCCGGACTGAATTTTTTCCATTCGTTTAAAATAATTTTATCTTATTTTAATCGACGACACTCGACCAATAATGTCGTGTTTTGAAAAAAAAAAAAAAGTGTTTTTTTTTTTTTTTTTTTTTTTTTACAGGAACCGGCACAGCAGGACAGACTCGCCAGGCTGAGACATCGGCTCGATCAGCAACAGAGTAAACTCAATCGATTGCGACTACTGAGGTCCCAGACTGATCAATCGAGAGCCAACAATGCAACACTGAGTAAGTGAATCCAATATAGTTGCGTACACACGGAGAATACATGTATATCCAAGGCATATAGATACGCCAATCGACGTAATCACTCGCGGCGCACGAGCTCTCCCTCCGAGACGATCTCGCTGAGTCACTTCTCCCTTTCACACTCCGGAAATTGAATATCCGGCGGGCTACCGCGATCACGACACTATCGAGTATTTTTGGCAAACTATCCGGGCCATGCACACCTGTACAAATACGCTTTAAGAGATCGACCAAACTTATATTCAAATTACTTTTGCCAAATGAGTTTTCTCAAAAATCCCCAAAAATAGTATATTATACATGGTAATATATATAATAATAATAAATAATAAACAGTAAATTCTCACATTAGTACGAATGCAATTACCGTGAATGGATAACAGAAGGAATCTCGAGCACCTGTTTTTTTTATTAGCCCGATCGTACGCCATTTCATTTTATAAAGTAATTTATGTGTCTTGAAACAAAAAAAAAGGAGGTAATTCGAACGATCACTCGCTCGGAAAAAGATACGTGACTGTTTACGGTAAATTCGGAGCTACGGTAATAGGAGTCGTTCGAATTTGAAGTTACGTCGAGACTGGAATAATATCGAGCTATCGGAATCGAATGTTTTGTCGATACAGCAAAAGCGAGGTATTCGCGGAGCGTCACTGATCTTGCGGTCCGGAAATTGCGTATCCTGCAATATCTCGATGATTAACACTCTTATCCGCAAGAAGTTGCGATAATTGCGCTCCATTCGCCTCCAACGAAATAACCGTGGCCGATACGAGCACGCGATCGTTCCGGGAGAACGTTCGCAAAGTCCTCTCCTCCCTTTGACACTCTTTCCGGAAGCTCGATATCCTGCTGCATCGCGACTGCTAGACGGTATTTACATATATATACAACATCCGACCACCGTATCGGAGATACAGGAGTATCGGATGGAAGCTTAAGAGGTAGAGCTTTCGATCCCTGAAGCTCTCCGGTACTCCTTGAGATTCTATTCGATATCCCGCAAAATCCTTTCACGATATACGCTCGAAACGAACTTATCGGGCGTTTGCATTTCCTTCGATCGACGGTATCTTTTTCTCTGCCTCGTTCCTTTTTCGCGAACCAGCGAGAATTGAGTGCGGAGAATTGGCTTTTTTGCCGCTACACAGACTCGACTCTTATGCAACGTCGCCGCAGTCTTTCGCACCCTTGCCGATGGTTTATCGGACGTGTCCTGGTGAGACTCGGAGATTCCCCCGGAAACTAACAGACTGAAGGAAGCGATGCAGCCTTCTCTCGGCGGAAGATAAATGCACAGGTGTACACGTCGATCCCTCGCAATCCACGCTGACTCCGTCGACGGTTCATTGTTATACACTCGCGCACCGAGCGAGAATCGATATCCCGAAATCATAGCCGTCGAAGTCCTGATTGCCGATTGGATAGCCCGGCAAATATTTGCCGGGGAAGGACCGACAGTCGGAGTTGGATAGCGGGCAGGACCCTCGAAGGACGACGCTATTTACGGAGTTGGAGCTTCCGAGAGCAAAGAGAACGAACGAAACCGCCTCGGGCACGCTTACCTTGCGCTGTGTTAGAATCAGCGAGGCTGCGTCGCTGCGGAACAGCCGCGGGTCTGCAGAGCGGATTAGTATAAAGAGGACTGTAGAAGGTGAGTGTGAGAGGAATTTCGAGTAATAGCCAGTCGGGAATAATAATAGTCCGAGGAGGAAAGTCCGACGAGACCGACGGGAGAGGATCCGACACGTTGTTCTACGAGACGTACATTCGCGAGCCGCGGGCAAAGACGCGACCGGGAATCGGCGAGATTGGGAGCAATACGGAGGACAGTAATGGAACTATCTTACATCCACCGGAAGCCATGTACTCTCCGTCTACTCGCGATGACTACCGGTCTCTCCTCGATCTTCCTAATCGTCCGCGTAGAGTTTCGAGCGAGCGAGGCACGATATTGTTAGTGGTAATGTCGGTAACCGGCGATCGCTCGACGCGGAATGAGGCGAATGCCGAGCATCAGCGTCTTATGCAAATTCCATTCAACGTCCCAGATGTTCGCGCGGGCGTGAATGCTTCTGTTAGACAACGACGGAACACGCGGTACATCCGTGGCAATGAGTTCTCGTCATGAGTTTCGTGTCGTATCGTCTCGTTGGCGCGATCCTCCCGCTCTCGGAGAGATATCGCATGACGACGAGAAGAGCCGCGCACCGAGTGTGTTTCCGCTGTGTTCGTGAATTCACCGACAGTTTATACGCCGGTTGCACGCGACGGAGAGAACTCGGAAGATTTATGCAAATATATGTATGTCTGTAGGCTGTAAATTCTCGTTTGCAGGATTTTCTTTTCGTTAATGATGAACCGGGCTGAGCCGCGTTTTGCGGGATATCGTTTCCAGCCCCGAGGCGGCTACGTCGGCGCGTTCGACGAGCGGCCACGTCGGATGCGGAAAAGATGGGAAAAAACAAAGTGGAAAATGAACGTAAGCAACGATGAACCGATGCAAGTTGAGAGTGCACGGACCGAAAGCGTGTGTACCGAAGAAACGCGAAGTTTAACGAGCGGGGAAGCGGGACGCGAAAGAACAGAGGGAAGCGCCGCGAAAAGATCGCCTCCGGGATGGAAAAGAGCGACGAACGGAGGGGGGGTTTATGAGTAAGTGAGGAAAATTATCCGGGAAGTAGGCATTCGCAAAATTGAGGCTCGTTAACTCGCACACTTTCGCGCTCACTTCTACCGCTAGAATTTCTGTCGTGGGACGCGTAAAGAATAGTTTCTTACTATCCAGCGAGGGACGGTTCGGTCCTTGGCATGGCAAGAGTCGCAGGCAGTTTTCAGCTTAGCCGATAAAAGAACCATTCTGCGTGAATATCTCATGACGAAAAATTCTGTCGTATCCCTCGTCCACGTGTCGAAAAATGTTATTATCGAACCGGAAGTGAGGTACGTCGCACGGAACTTAACGCTGCGCGACGCCGAGTCAGTCAGTAAAAAAACAACACTGTAATTTCCTCGGGGTTTTTTTATTTTTTTTATTTTTTTTAAAGGACTCGAACATTTTTTGCCAAAAGCGAGAAAATCGTGATTCAACTCCCGCATAGTTTACTCAATTTGTTATCGTGTATATTTTGTTTTGTTTCACCCGAAATAACTCTCTCTCTCTCTCTCTCTCTCCATTGACTTTCGGATACCGGCTGCTTCCGAAGCGGAATTTATCTCCATCGGTATTTCTGCGTCAAAGGATGGGCAAAGAGAAATTTCCTATTAGAAGCGAACGTTCAGTCGTTGGCACGACAGGCGTCACTGGTTTATGGCTCGGCGGATAAAAGATCCACCGTGAATGAATATTTTATGACCGAAAATTCTCCCGCGTCGTTTGTCCACACGCCACATGAATGAGATTTTCAAATTGGACAATGCATATTTCACAGAGATATCGACGCTACGTTTCACAGACTCAGTCGGTGAAAAAAAAAAAAAAAAAAAAAAAAAAAAAATCGTTATTCCTCTATTATTCTAGGAACTGGAAAATTTTCGGCCGGGCGTGAGTAAATCGTGGTTTAATTCCTGCACACTGCACGCATTGTGTCATCGTGTTCACGAATACATATTTTTTTGTTTCTCCGGAAATAATTGGAACCATTGACTTTTGGATACCGAATCCGTTCGTAACGAAATTTATCACCAGTATTCTCGTGTCAAACACACGTGGACCGTACCGGTTGATTGCATAACAAATCGGAGAATTAACGCGCGACAAACCGATGCGTTCAGCGCAAAATAATGATGATCGTCGCGAATGATTATTTAATCACGCGGGACACGTGCGACGCTCGACAAACAAATCCTTTTACGACGAGGCCTTCTCCCATATCCGTGTTACAGTTTCTCGATGTTCTGTGAATTCTCGTCAAACATAAATTCACGTGTCATCCGTGTTTTACCCCGTTTCGCATATTTGCCAGAAACCGTCCGACAATTCGAATATATAACTCGCTGTTTGAGGCACGATAAAGCTCGACGATATAGTTGGGCTTTGATGTTAACCGATCGAACGTGTTTCCGTATTTTCCACGAGCGCGCTCGTGCAACTCGCTTTGACCATTGACGCTAATCGACGAGAGATATTTCAGCCTCGTGACGCGATCGCGATCGTTCGGCCGAGCCAATAAAAACGATTCGCGATTCGTCCATTTGACTTTTACCCGACTAAAGAGTGCTTTATTCGAAACACACCTTTGATCCTTGTTTATCGGGATTGACTCCCGTGTCATGCGATTTTATTCGACGCTTCAACGACCCCATCCAATTACCGGAACAAATTTCTATTCATCGATTTTGTCGTAGCGCAGCGAGTCTTCTTTTTTTCTTTTTTTTTCTCCGAGCAGATCTCACAAACGGGATGATTCGGTATCGAATCGAGTGTACGATGGAGTTCTCCGTAACTCTCGACTCTCGATACTCCGTCGAGACTCGAGTCTCGCTTATTCGTTCGGATTGGAAAAGTTGAAAAGACTCGTGGCTGCGACACTCGCCTCGATCGTTATATTCCGAATCCACTGGAATAACTACAGTTTTTTTTTTTCCATCTCATTAATCCTTCACGATATCGTCTAACGAGGGACAGAAAAAAAAAAAACATTTCGGAGATATCGGCAGGAATAGTTCAGGACAATTGTTCGTCGAAGACTGGAAGAAAACACGAAAAAAAAGAAAAAAAAAGAAAAAATAAATCGGGCTAAATGGCGAACATGAACGCGTATTTCCGACGAGGATCGGTCGGCGTTCTCCGATGCCGGACGATCAACCGTAGAGTCGCGAAAAAAAAATCGTGCATCGTATATTTTTTTTTTTTCTCATATGAAAAATTCCTCGCTGTAGCAGAAAAGCCGAGATATATTCAGGTGCTACGTATTAATGAATACGCTAGGATTAACGCCGGTACGTGTCCTCGTGTACGGAGGAGAAGTCGCGTACAGAAATATCCTCGACGCTCTGAGTTAATACGGAGACGAGGAGCGGTCCAAAGATAGAGAGAGAACGATATCCGCGAGAGAGTATCGCTCGTTCGCATTTAAACTCCGGAATATGAACGTGCCGCTTTCAAATTGAGAGTGTAGTTTCTTTTTCTTCAATTTCTCGTCCGCCTCTCTTTGTACTTGTCTCTTTTATATTCCATTTATTTTTTCACTACACTCGCCCGTTATCTGGTCCGAGCACGACGAAATGTATTTTTATACGTAAGCACACGACGGACTATATCGAAAACTCCGAGTATTTTTTTTTTTTTCTCACAGATTCCCGTTTATTCTGAAAACGTGAAAAATCTCGGTGCAACCCGCACAGTGTCCCACATAACTCCATTGCTTCCTTGTGGAAATATTGCTTTGGTCTCGTTAAAAAAAATTTTTAAATGCAAACCCGTTCAGTGCTCCAAAACGTCGGAAGACGAGATTTTTTAAATTTCACACACAGCTGGCATAGTTCCTCGCTGTTCGTTCGAATTTTTGACCACCTGTTTTCAGTCGTCAACATTTTACCTGCATAATCATTTCTCACTCGTCTCATATTTTTAACTACCCTAAAAATTAAAACTCGCCCACACCTTCCGAACATTTTTTTTTTTTTTTTTTTTTTTTTTTTTTTCATTGGATTAAATGCAAACGGCTTCCTGTGCGATCATCGATTATCCGAACCCGCAATTATCCAACCGGTGACACCGTCTACCCGAATGCTCAGTTATTCGAACACCGGTGCGGAAAATTATACATTGTCACTCACCGTCGGGGGATGCGCGCTCACGTTCCAGCGTATTGGAGCGCGGTTTTCCTTTTGCAACGTTAATCCGCTCGCTCGCTAGTTATATCGAACAGTTTCACTCATTCCAGCACAGTCGGATGACGCTTATCAGAGCTGAATTTTAATACAAAATCGTTTAAACCGCCCGAAATACCTTGTTCATCCTGAAGCCGCTTCGAGATTTCGCTGCTCAAAGCGCCCAGCCAGTGTTCGTTAATAAAAGACAAACGACTTTATTTCGCAGAGTCCTCGAAATAAGATGTTAAAATATTGTTAAAAACCTTTGTTTGAATTCTAATACCTCCTGTTATTTCACTTATACATGCCTTGTTCGTATATAGTTATTACAATGATGCGAAAAATTGCGTTTCGTACTAGCGAATTTTTTTTTGTTTTCCGAACTACGAACGATCCCGACGGATTCGGACAATCGCGATTCTTCTCCATTCACATTCACATTTGCACGATTTAAAAAAATGTTATTTCCTTTATCGCGAAGCGAACACTCGAGTCCAAAGTGTATCGGAAAATGATACGGGAGAAATAAAATCCCTTTCGTCGAACAGTCCAACAACCCTCGGTCCACGAACGTGTGTTTCAGGCTGCGTGTGAATGACGCATCTCCGGCTCGTATAGAAGTGTATCGAGTGAATCCTATCGATTGTCGATAATCCCATCGTGTTATATCGTACATCAGCGGTACGTTGCGTTCGCAGTATCTTCGTTTTGGCGCACAAGCCCGGATCAACTCGTGTACGCATAGTCGTATAGCGTGCCGGAAAAGCCTTGCAACTTCGATGCCGCACACGGTGTATCCATCGCAGAGATAACACCGCGTGTTCGCGTCCCGGCACAGCCCAACGGGACAAATTTATCCCTCGCCGAGAAATTCGCTTCTTCGCCCGATGAAAGGGCGAACGCGGAGCCACGAGGAAACTTCGTTTTCCCGAGGAAAACCCTTGGGCTCCGTGAGAGGTGAGCGCATTACCTGCACCGAGGTCGGTTGGATAGAGCGAGGAAAAGCTTTCTTCCACCGTCGTCAACGGACTCACCTTGCCCACTCAGGGACTCGTCTTTTGCGACGTTTCTTTTTTTTTTTTTTTCTTTTTTTTTTCCGGAGTCTCTACCGCGCACATCCGCTGCACGCTGCTTTATCACGCTGAGGGGGATAAAAAGTAGCGGTGCACCATGGAACACGGCCGATGCTTTTACTCACACCGGTCATTACGGGCTGAACGAACGGTGCAGCCGCTGGCAACTCAGTTTCTGGCGTCTCAAGGAGAAAAAAAATGCTGAGATGTCGAGGAATTACGAGTCACTCAACGATAAAAACAACACTTTCTCGATGGTTTTTTTTATAATGAACAGGGTCACATTTTTACAATCGAGAAAGGATTTATTGACGCATGTAAAAAAAAAAAGGAATTTATTTTTGAAAATAAAATCCTCGCGGTTGAATTTTTTTTACACATTCGCGATGAGTAAATAAAACGAGTTTCATCTGTTGGAACGAAAAATTAGGAGTGTCGGTTCTTTCGGTTTTCTCCCATTTCTCGATATCAGTTTCCACAGCTTCACTGTCACAGCTCCGTTCGGTGTCTGTCCTGCGAACGAGACCGTTTCGCCGTCATTCTCTTTCAACCATTGAATTCTTTCCGGTTGCGAATGACGATCCGCGAAAAAATGTGGGAAACTCGCGACCGAATGTGGTATGAAAAAAATTGTTTGAACTGCGGATTTCTTTGCCGGAGGAGACCAGCGCGACATCGGTGGAAAGTATCGATTTTTTTAAACATTATTATTATTATTCACAAAAGACTGCAAAACGATGTGTAAGCTGCATCGAAGTCTCCAATCCGATCTAACGAAACGAAAGGATTTTCTTCGACTCTCCGTTAAACGAAGCCTGACGGCGAAAAAAATTAATGGAAAAAAAATGTTTACGGTACGAGAACGAACAACAATGCTAACTCATTAATCCGAACTCTTCGGGCGACGCAGACGCCAATTAAGATAACATATCATGGTTCGATCCGTATGTTTTTTTGTTGTTCGCTCGTTTGTTCGTTCCGGCGAATTGGTGTGATAAAAAACAAACGAAAGAAAACAAGTAAATAAAACAATCTATCTGTAACGGGTGTCACGACTGGGCGCAACTAATCGTGATCGCGTCCAGAAGCACGTCCGACCGAACTCGTCGCTCTTTGCGCTAATTGGAATCGGGAATCGTGAAAACGAATGACGACGAAATAGATCGACACGTGGATAGAATCCGCGAGATTGACGAGAGAACTTTTTTTTTTTTTCTCTCCCCCTCGTTCCGGTTGATCGATACAGCAGCTGGAATGCGGGTCCTTCAGTGAAGTGTGCAAGCGGAATCGTTTCGTACGCTATGCTGGAGCATATTTCTCCCCCAACGTGGAGAACGAATCTAACATTGTCAAGATACGCGGTGTCGCGTCGACACGAAGTACTTAAAAAAAAAAAAAAAAACCCGATTTTTTTGGCTCATTTGTAACTTGTGAGCGAATGGAAGAAACGCGAATATAATTTCGAATTCGAAGGCTCGAGCAACCAAATGAAATTTCACTGATTGGTGAATAATAAATCTCGATGCATGCCAGAGGAAAAATAAATTCGTCCTGCAATCGTGAGAACAAAAATGACGCACGAAAAAAACAACGAGATCAAAAGGAGCCTGTACTTGCGGAAGAAAATAGCGAAGAGCCAAAGCTCGTTCGTTGCGAATTAATGATTCATAGAAACGCTCGGGTGCAAAATTGAAAAAAAAAAAAAAAAAAAAAAAAAAAAAAAAAAAAAAAGAATCCTCTAACAGAGCGTAAAATTCGTTCAACTCCAGTAAAATCATTTACCGTTGTATGAATTGCCTCTGGCCACTTGTCCAGTATAATCGACAAATTTCGTCTGTCGTAAATTAATTATTTATAACAATGCTCGTATGGCGAAAAAAAAAAAAAAAAATTGTAATTAATTCTTTAGCAGAGCGTAAAATCCGTTTAACTCGAGGGTGGTGCGGGCTCGAGGGGGTTTCGGAGTTAATTATGTGGCAAATAAAATAGGGTCGAAGCCGATGCGTGCGGAGAAATTGGCGGAACGGAATTCCCCTTTGGGCATACGTGGCCAGGTCGGTCGAGCTGAGCTCGAGTCTCGCGCCCTCGAATTTCGATTGACCCTTGAGAGAGAGAGGAGGAGAGGTTCCCGGCTGGGTAACACGGCGCCAAAGCGCGCACCTAGGTCTCTCGGAGGGGGCGCCGATGTGTCTGCTGCGCATGGTGCATTATGCGACCCGTGCGAAGTTCAACGAGACATCGTGCATCGAGCACCTGTTAGCTAATAGCATGGAACACGTTGCCGAGAGTTTGGGAAGGAAACGAAGCAGACAGTACGGCGGTGCGAAACGGATTTCGCACACGATGCAATCACAGTTACATCGCGGCTCTTACTTGAGCGCGCATCAAGTTCTCCCGTAATTATTTCCGAGAGTTCCTGGCGAGCGTGCGAATGCCGGTCACCTAATTGCGAACCTGAATGGCTCAGCCGAGAAAGTGAAGTTTCGATTAAAATGAATAAAAGATAAATCTTTGATATGTAGAAACTTAACATATTTTCCAATAAAGCCATTATTATTAATAATTTTATCATTATGTACATTTTTTATTATATCAGTAGAGTTATTGAAATAACCTGTATATATTCAAAAGTTTAAAATCACCCCTGCCGATGGTTTCGTCCACTCCATCACCGAGTCAAAGTTCGCCGGACGAATGAGAGCTCCGAGGAACGGACTCGTCGCTCGACGGAAAATACGTAACGCGGACTCGAGGAAAAGGCTAAAGAGCGGTGCAGGAACTCGCGGAAGAATTTAAGTCACGTATTTCACCTTGTCCCCCACGTCACCCATGCCAATTTTCGCGTAAAGTTCACGAGTCGAGCGTGTGTCTAGCCGATGGTGCAGTCGAACAAGAGCGGCTATGCAACTCGACGGCGATATCCGCGTTGAAATAAATTGCGGTTGCGTAGTCGTCGTACGTGCAGAGATGCTGTCTGTGCCGTTGGTACGCTTTTCGTTTCGTTCCTCGAACTCTGTTGTATTCCGGTGGGACTGCGAGAGAGGATGAATCGAATTATTCCCTTGGCGAGGGAACGAAGCTCGGATCCGCATCGTCGTGGCTTGGCGGAACGTATCGGATTACGAAGAAGGAAGAAGGAAGGAAGAAAAAAAAACCGAGAAAAGTATGACGAGCAGCTTGGGGATGAAGCGCGTCTCGATGCTATGCGGCACGAGATGCCATCCGATATTTTCTTTCAATCCATCCTTTCGACAGTCGTAATGATTCCCGAGATGTCTCGAGGCTTCGATTCTTTCCTCCGCGTGTAATCCCCACAGCAACGAATGGGGAAGAAGCTCCGAAGCTTTGCCGGCAAATTTTCCAAGCTCCCCCGAGAGCTCGAGAGATATTATTGCACTGATATTGCCGGAGCGATATTACAAATCGAGTTTGTGCGAGGAGACGGGGAGAAGGGTAAAAAAGTTATCCGAAGGGGAATTGCATAAAACGCTCATTCGTTATACGTATTGAAGCGGGAAGCTCGAAGCTTCGTATCGTGAGGGATGTAATAAGAAGAAGAAGAAGAAGAAGAAGAAAAGAAGAAAAAGAAATAACGTGTAACGATATGGACCGATGTGATGGAGCGCATCTTGAAAAACTTCCGAACGATTGAGCAGGTCGAAGTTTCTTAGTTCTTTTACTCCGATTTGTTATATCGAATCGATCGGACCACCGGAGCGTATGAACGCTACATTGATTTCCAGCAGAGCAAAAAATCATCGTGGCATTACAAATTACAATTTGCAACTGCAAATTGTCGATGGGAGGTCGTTATGTTTCTGGAGCAAATGGAGTAAGAATTTTTATTTTCTTCGCGCTTCTCGTCGCAACCCCATCATTCCTACGACGCTGCCTGCACTATTCATTCGCGTAACAATAGAGAGATCGACAGTCGCTGCCGTAACTGAAAGAACGGTACATCGCTGGCTCCAGACTGGCTGCCGTGCGCGAAACGGATTCAATACCGACTCCAACGCCGAGCGAGTACAAAACTGTTGGCGACTCGTGCAATGCTGTAGTCGTGTCGATTGTCACATCTCACCTGGGATGCGAAACAAACTCGATAGCCGGGATCTGTCGAATAAAAAAATTGATCGACGGACGAGCACGAAATCGTTGGCAGCTGCTGCGGTTCCTTGGCCGACGATTCGATCTCACCTGGGACATCGAACCGACTCGATATCGGAATCAACGGAATATCGCCTTGGTCACCCGGCGCGGACGAGAATTCTGGCAACCGGTGCGGTACCATAATTATGTCGATGGTTAAATCTCATCTGGGATGCGAAACTGACTCGATACCAGGATCGATTCGCGGCTCGAGCGCCGGGCAAGTGCAAGACTCTCGGTAGCTGGTCCGGTACCGGTGGTTAAATCTCACTTCGGATTTGATCCAACTCGATACTGGAGTTGAGCAGACACCGGCTCGAACAGCGTACGACTAAACCTCACCTGGGACGTCTCGTCCAAAGATTTCCCGCTATCGACCGTGGGTTGCCAATGACTGTGAAGTTTCGCGCGTATATTCCGATCCCTAGAAATGTCGAGTGCCCGTCGCATGGTCTCCGCGGCTCGACGTCATTGTGGACGACTCGCGGCGAGGGTGAATGCGTTGGACCGGCTGCTCTCCGTACCTCTTCATCACTTCGGACTTTCGCTTCTTTTATTCACCATTTTTTATTCTTTTCTCGCCTCTGCCTCCCGCTAGCAACAATGCGATTCTCGTTTTGCCGCCGTCACCCTGTTGTCTCTCTCGCTTCGCCCCGCTTCTCTCGGTTTTCTCCTCACGCCTGAGGGAAAAAAACCGTACGTATAAATCCACCCAGTCGAATCACCTCTGTCTCTGCCAGCTGCGTTTCCTGTCGACGCCTCTCAAACATCCAACATTCGCAATCCTGTTCAGCGTACATCATTTCGACTCTATTTTTCTTTGATTTTTTTTTTTTTTTTTTTATGGTCCTTCCGGTTCTCGGCTTCGCTCTACCACACTTTCGCATCATTGTTTCGCCGCTTCCCGATAGTGGTGTCAGTACAGTTCATCATTGTTACACTCTGTTCGTTAACTCACCGTGTCAATCCCTTTCGTTCCAAGGCGTATATCCATTCTTACGGCTAATTATCCGCGCGTGAGATACGACGAAAAAAAAATGCCTTTAAAATTCCATACCGGACACTGACGAGGAATTCCATCGATGAGATTCAAGTGAGCGGGCGGAATTTTCGTTCGATCGTTTCAATGCTGAACGTGGTATCATAGAGGTGTATTTTGTTAACCGTCGAAGGACTTTCGCACGGAGGAACTTCCTCGAACATCGAATGACCTATTTTTTATTATTTTTTTTTTTTACCTATAATAAACCTTTTTTTTCCAAGTGGTTTTCTCTCTACTCTTGGCCCGCAGCGGTTTTCCGCTATGGACTACAGGAATTTCGTTCTCAATACCGCTGGTTCAATTTTTCCTTCTATTCGTTACCCACACCGAGTCGATAAGCCTTCGTATACTGCACGGTTTTTATTCCAGAAGAACGGCGCACTATTATTTTTCTCTCTCTGTTACCGAGGAACGATTTTTCGGATTTTCCGTATCCGCTTTTCTCACAGACTCGGTACGGTAAGAATTTCGTAAACAATTTTTTTTTAATTACAAGAATAACAATCTCGGGGATGGATCGTCGACGTTAATTTTCTCTGACCGTGCCGACTCACGTTATTCGCCTTTGAATCCATCGAGTATTTATTTATTCCGTGAATACCAATAAAGTAGTGAGCAATGCTGGATCGTTCGAGCGCCCAGGCTATCTTTTTCCTCCCGAGATTATAAAAATTTTGAATGCAATGGAGCGGGTCGGAGAGAGCAGTTAACCATCTGAGAGCCGTAGATGCGCTTTAAGCACACAGCTCGTTTATACGTACGTATATTCCGTGGAGAGAAAAAGGCGCGTAGATGAGAGGAGGAGCTCTTCATCGCATCCCCGTGAACGCTCGATGAAATACCAGTCGACATGGTTATTATCCGCGTAGCTGGAAAAAGCGAGATATTAAAATGTTGAGCGACGGGCACTTCGAGCATCCCAATTTCTATGAATTCCTGATTTTACGATCCTCAGGAAATGCGCATCGAATGCACATCCGAGCACTTTTCCACTCCTCCAGCGTGCTTTCCCGCTCCGTTCGCCCGCCATAACGATCGACGTTAGAGATTGAAGCAAAACGACGAAGAAAAAAAAAAAAAAAATTGAGAAAAAAATCTGACATCAATGCATTCCCTTGAATAATCGATGGAACCGATTTTCTTTTTTTTTTTCCACCGATAAAAGCACCATCTTCTTACACACACGAGTGCCGGCGAGGCAGAGTGGATAAAGTGCCAGAGACATCATCGATATTTGTTCATCGTTCGTTAATTGCTCGGCAGGCAGTTGTAAAATAACGCGTTAATTAAAATTTATATCAAACAGTTTTATTATCTCGGATGATAATTGTCCATATCTCCGACGATTTTACGAGTGCACTTAAAAGTACGACAATAAACCCGAGATTCGAGGTCGTTAATTTATATATATAAATGCACGTTTCGACATTATGTGTAATCTCGTTCTAGAATTTTTTTTTTTTTTTTTTTTTTTTTTTTTTATATATTTGTTTGCCGTGTCGCGATTATCGTGCGCGTTCGAAGGAGAAAAATCCGCGACCGGCGAGGGTGTCCGGGTCGCTTTAACGGGTTATGTATACGGATATAAACTTGTGTGTTCGAGCGCACCTTTGATCTTCCCGAAAACGCGAACGGCATGTAATCTGTGCGGACGATAACGAGAGCCGCACTCGACGATATATGTAATTTTTTTTTTTTTTTTTTTTTTTTTAAATTTTATTACCAACTGTCGGTTGTCGCTCTCGCGCGGTGGAGAGAAAGAATAAAAAGACCGAAGCGAGGGATAAAGCCGGTGCGACCCTTCGCTCGGGTGTGACCACGAGAGAGCAGATACTAGGCGGCTTGGTCAAGCACAAAAGCTCCAAGAGCCATCCTATCGCAGCTTCAGCGATATTACTGAAGCGCAACGTCATCCGGGTTTATGCGAGCGTAAAATGAGTTCGTTTTATACTGGGTACACAACTCTTTGTCTACTCAATATCGCGCCAGGCCACATAGAGTAGCCCGTGACACTTTTTTTTTTTTTTTCTTCATCCCAACGACCGCGTCGATGTTTTAGGGTTTATCGACTCTATGAATTTTATTGCAGATTGTAAATTTATCCCGCCGAAGCTCGGCACTCGAGCCACGAAAATTTTCATATTTCGGAACGTATACGCAACTATCGGCATTTATTTTTCACGCTTGTTTTAGACGAAGCGTACGCAGCGACGATTCCGGCTTCGCTTCATAATTGAACGAAAAAATCCGCAGATTTTTACTTTTATTTGTTCATTGATCATTTTTTTTTTTTTTTTTTTTTTTCTTTTCCGTTGGTCACGTTCGCGATTACAGAATGAAAAGAACGTTTCATCGGGGATTTTTGTGAATGCGAAAGATCAGCCTCGTTCGATTAGCTTCGCTGTGGATAAATTGATTTTTCGCGTCGAACCCGCAGCCATGGCTCGGGATTTTTCAAAGGGTTGCCGCGAGGGCGTCGCGGATGCGGAGGTGTATTCGAGGTCGAGTACTCCGCCGATCTCCGACGAGAGGATCGGGGATCTCCTTCACGTCGCCGCGGTCCATTGTCCTCCGCTCGGAACACGGAACAGCCCTTTGTCTCCTCGTCTCGGTGGCTCCTATCATCGTCCCACTATTCTCCATATCCTTTCCCTTCCGCTAATACAGCGGAGTTTCGTCGCTCGCCTTACCCACGCTCTTCCCTCCAATTGTACGGTTTCTCTGGTGTTCTTTCAGCCTCCGACCTGGACTGCATAAGAGCCCTGTTCAATGAGAAGGAGAAGGAACTGTCGCTGGCGGTGGCGAAGGTCGAGGAGTTGACGCGACAGCTTGAGGTGCTCAGAGGACGTCACAATGGCGGTACGGCAGGTGGCCCAGGGGGAAACGGACAAATGTCAACACCCGCGAGTGCCGAACTCGAGAAGTTACGCAGGGAACTCATGGTGAGTCGCGAACCGTTATTATGTTTCAGCTAAGCCGAAAAAATAAATAAAAATTAACGTGATTTCAATGAAGACCCGAGCGAGTAGTAGTCAAGCTTTAACAGTGGAAAACACCGGGATTGGCGCAGCTTCGGCCGGATGTCGGCCCGACGCTGGCGGAGCATCGGTCCCGTGCGTCATTCCCTCCAAGCAACCGAAACCTTGGCCGCCTTTTTTTTTACCGTCTCTCCTCCACCTCGATTATGCTTTATCCGTCTTACGAACGCAATGGTTTTTCATATGTTTTCATTTAGTATCGGAACAAGATGAACGAGCAGCAGAACCAAGTCGTCTCGCAGCAGAGGCTCGTATTGGCTCAGCGTCAGGCGGAAATGGCCTCGATCGACGCCAGGATAGCTCAGCTTCAGGGACGTCTTCAGCGGAAACGGGCGTTGAATCAACGACTGAGTCAACAGCTCGGGGCAGCTAATCGCCAGGGTGCGCCGCCCGGAGTTCTGCAGGACGCTAAGCACGACTTCAGCAACGCCGTTAAACAACGACCCGCCGGAAACATCGCCGCTATCGAACCCTACAGTCACATACCGAACGACAATGACTTCAATCTGAACAAGAACGATCCCAAGTATCAGACTCTGCCGTACAACACAAAGTTCACGGTCAATTTCAAAGCCACCGAGGACGACGTCAACAAGAACAAGATTCAGCACAGCGCGAGCGCCTCCCAGATTGGACAGAGATCGGCTTTTCAACAGTTCGGTCATCAGATTGCTCACAGCCAGTCCCAATCGCACATACAGGGTACAAGTTTAATTTTCACTGATTCACTTAGAGGTTTTGTTCTTTTACATAATAGGAAGAATACATCACACAGTCGAAAAAGTTTGCTCTTATACAACTTGGTATTCAAAAAGGTTAAAAAAAATTATTTCATAATTTTTCAAGTTGCCTCGTCTTTATATAATGGGCTGGAAATACATCGGTTTCCATTCTAGAGTCAATGGTAGAACATTATGATGATGAAAGTGTAAAATCTTCCATTTTTATTTATTATTGATGGAACAATAATTGCGTTACTTTTGCAGTATGTAATTTGTATTGTATAATATGCGAATGAATGCATTTTTTTAAAATTTCTGTATTGCATGCGAATGCGGCTCAATCCGTTAATTAAATATTTTATCCGGGTTTCGCGATAGGTGAAATACCGCTCGAATTAGCGAGTTTAATTTCCGCACACCGACGTGTAACGACTCTCCCCATAACGTCCTTCGTACATTGTAATCGGCCCTTTGTTTCCACTTCGTACTTGTGCCGGAAAATCAATTAAACAAATATGCATATTTAATAACACAACGACTTTTTGTTTGAAAATCAGGTCAATCGCAGCTCCTCGGAATTGGCCAACAGCAGCAACAGCAGCAGCAGCAGCAACAAAATAGTCCCCAGGGTTACGCGCCGCAGCCGGGCAATCTCCTGACGACTCATAGTTCGACCAACAACAACAACAATAACAACAATAACAATCAACAACTGAGCGCAAACAGTCCGGGCGGTGGTCACAACGTGTTCGTCCAGGAAGCTCAAGCAGCCTCTCAGAATCTGAGACTTCACGTCAATCACTCACAATCGTCGCAGTTGCAACACACCAGTGCGTCGCAGAAGCAGCACAGTTCGACGAATTCGTCAAACTCAAGTCTGGCGAGCGGTCAATCGATTACCCAGGCACACAATCACAGAAACTTGCAGACCCATCAAAAACCGGTCTCCAGCGTGGCACCGAGTTTTCCGGTTAAATCGCCGATATATCAGACCTCATCGACAAAGATACATCCCGTGATGCCGCAAACGCTGAGTCTAATCGGTCGCGGTCACTCGGCTGGGTCGCAAAATTACGCCGGCGTCAACGCCCAAAATTCGCAGAGTTCTCAGTCTCAGCAGCAGCAGCAGCAACAGCAGCAGATAGTTCAAACCATCGCGAATAGCCAAGATGGAAATTATTTATCAAGGCACAATTATCAGCACACGCAACCGGTCGGACAATTCAGTTCTTATCGTTCGCAAAACTCGCCTAATCTGCCACCCAATGGAATGAGCCACGCGACCCAGGGCAATGGAAATTTTCCGGCTTATCCGAGTCAGAGTTACAATCAAGCACAACTGCAAGGCTCGACCGGCGGCGGCACGGATTTGTCGCAAAATGACAGATCGAAATTCGATGGGGCTAAAAGCCAGGAAAAGTACGAGCAGCAGCAGATGAGATACGATGGACCACAATCGAAGCACGACAATCAACAAGCAAAGTACGATCAGCAGACGGCACAGTCGACGAAACCTTACGAGCAACAATCTAGCAACAAACATGAACAGATCATAATAGGTGGTCAACAACAGGGTAGCAGCAAATATGATCCTTCGACGAAGCACGACCAGCAGCAACAGCAACAGCAGTCGAAATATGAAACTTCGCAGGGAAGGCACGATCAGCATCACAATTCGAAATTCGATCAGACTGCCCAGCAAATCCCGCAACAACAGCAGCAGCAGCTACCGGCGGTTCATCAGTTCAAGCACGAGCAGCACGAGCTGAGGGGAACAACCAAGTACGATCATAATTCGCAGCCCTTCAAGCACGAACAATTGGGGAAGTACGAGGGTACGACGAATTTCCAACAATTCAAGGGAACACAGGAACAAACCAAGTACGAGACAGGAAGGGATAACAAGGTCGAGCACACGTCGAGCCAAGGAGCGAAGCATGATCACGGTGCAAAGTTTGAACCACCGTCGAAGCTTGCCGAAAAGCCTTACGAGTTCGAAAGACTAAAAGCCGAGAGCGATAGGAAGCCGATGAACTTTGGGGAGGGCAAGAGCGAGGACAAGACAAAACCGGCCTTACCGCCGAAGCCCAGCAAACCAAATCCTCCCCCGAGATTGACGCATCACGAGAAGGCCGAAGTTAGCGGACCTGACGCTCAACCAGACGCTAAACCACCGCCTATCACTCTAAGTTTGAGGTAAACCACCCTATATGTTGTATGAATCATCAGCTCAACTCTTCTATAAATCCTCTCGACGTACCGCATGAAATCTTATATGTATATACATACGATTTTTGGCTTCCCACGATGTATATATATACCTCGTGGAAAGCCAAAAATCGTTGGTTTCATTGACCAAAATATGTGTCTGTTGATGCCAGGAAATTGCGACAAACCGATAAAACGGTTCACACGTGAGAATTCGTCTCGTGATCTACCAAAGTAGAACGAAGACAATGAAAACATGTAAACAATTTATTCTCGACTGTAAACATGAAATCGTCTATGTAAACAAACTTTTCTGCACTACAATAGCACATTTTATTTTCTAGTATTAATTTATCGCGATGGAAAAGCGTATGTTCGAAATACCCATCTATCACTGTGTTGCATTAATCTGTTTATAAAAATTGCGAGCGTTATTTGTAATTTAAACGGCAGTACGGAAAAGAACTTCTCGCTATCCCGAGAATCCCGTCTCGTGCGTAACGATTATTCAATCGGTGTCTCGCGTATCTATTTCGTCTAGTCGTCACTCCGTCTATCTTCGCTTCTCTGCGATCAACGATCCCTCGTTAATTGCACAACCTCCCACGATGAACGGTTATCGAGCTACGATCATTGATCTAGGTAGTCGATATAAAAACATTCGGGAGCTCGTGTCAATCAACCTCACCCGTACATTCACAAAACTATTATAACGATTTAGTTTAATTATAAATGTTTAATTGGTACACGATCGATTTGGCTAGTGAATCGCAGCTTGTCTCCGAATAATAGATACCGAAATAGAATCTCTCACCACGACTGTGCGAGTGAATCCTCGGTGGGACAACAGAGAGTTTCGAGACGAGCGACACCTTAGTAACCGCGAGGCCACCGATTGATAGAGACGCGAAAGGTAGTCACGTACTATTTTGCTTCGATTCGTTTTGCTACTCGCGCCGTTTTTTTCGCTACCTCGTAGACATTGCACAATAAAACAATACAATACGGTGCTTACGGTAAAGCGTTTGTCAACACCGTATCCCTTACGATCTCTCTGATGTACTCTGTCGACTCAGCTATCGACAGCCGCGTGCGAAGGCTTATATTACTGTTCCAGTGAGTTTCGCATTGACGTTTGCAAAACTTTATCTCATGTGCGTGGAAAAAATATGTGTTCGCAGCACTAAATTATATTTTTTTAAATAATTTTATGACAACAATTATTTTCTTTTTGAGTTATCGAGTGTTGTTTCGTTCCAGTGTTCGGTCTACATTAATTTTGTTTGTTTCTTCCAAACGTTCCAGAGCTGAGAAGGAAGACGACATCCCACCGATCCCTACCTCGGAGCCTCCAGAGTCACCGATCGAGACGCAAATTGTCAACAACCAGATAATAAAAGCGCGTCGTTTGACACTGAAGAAGGCTCCGCTTTCGGAGCAGCCGAGACTGCGTTTCGACAAGCCCAACGTCAGAGTCTCGATCAACCGTAGGATAGAGATGCCACCGGCTTTTCTCTTTCCGGAAACGGAAATTCCAGCTGACCTTATGCAGACCGAGCAACAACAACAGCAGCAACAGCAACAATCCGTTCCGGACGTGACGGACAATTGCAAGAAACCTTTGTCGAGCAGTTTGGGAGTCAGCGATGAAATTATAACCAACGATAAACTGGAAGATTCCGACATCGTTGACGCCCTAAACGTCATTAACATCGAGGACAAACTGAAGATCAACAAAACGGATGCTGACAGAAGAAACGAAGAGGACAACGAATCCAAGACCGCAGACGTTATTAGAAGGAAGAAGGGCAACCTCAAGTCAACGACGGGCAAAGTAAATCTATCGAGACGGGTTTCGTTCGACCCGCTGGCGCTTTTGCTCGACGCGAGTCTCGAGGGTGAACTCGAACTCGTTAAGAAGACTGCGAAGGAAGTTGCGAATCCGAGTTCAGCGAACGACGAGGGGATCACGGCACTTCATAATGCCATATGCGCTGGACATCTCGAGATCGTCAAATTTCTCGTTGAGTTTGGATGCGACGTCAATGCTCAGGACAGCGACGGATGGTTAGTTTTTATTAATTTCGCTGATATCTCATCGTTTGCGGTTGAAAAATGAGATTTTCATATCGGAAATGGCAAAAATACCTTTCGTAGTGATCGTCATTATATATTTTTATTATTGCAGGACGCCTCTTCACTGCGCGGCGAGTTGCAATAATCTGGCCATGGTGAGATTTCTCGTAGAGCACGGTGCATGCATCTTCGCTACGACATTATCAGATCACGAAACGGCAGCCGAAAAATGCGAAGAGGACGAAGAGGGTTTTGACGGTTGCTCCGAGTATTTGTACAGTAAGTATCCCTGATCAGTAAGCGCTTCGCTCTACTAATGAGAAAACTACTGGTCATGTTTCATACATGCATCACTTCTCATAGCTTCATTCAACTTCGACGTCTCGATTAACTTCACCACTCAGAATTAGATGTTTTAAGGGACTATTAAAATTTCATATGGAATAAAGTTTCGCAATTTCGGAATCCATCCCGCATGCTATAAAAACCGACATTCCGAAATTATAGTATAAATGTTATAATTTCGCAATTTTGATTTATATGGCAGACACCCGTCCAGGGAAATCTTTTTTTTTTCAAATTAGAGCATGTATTAATATATTAATTGAACTTCTCTTTAGTTACACATCAAAAGTCGTTCAAAAAATACATATGGAAAATTCTTCAATGCCTCTCCATTGATTTCACACTTGTTTCATTTACTTGTTACAGGCGTTCAGGAGAAATTGGGCATTATGAACAACGGACAAGTGTACGCGGTCTTTGACTACGATGCTCAACACAGCGATGAACTGACCCTCAAGAATGGCGACTCGCTGGTGATCGTCCGGAAAGGCGACGACAATGAGAGGGAATGGTGGTGGAGCAAACTCGGACATCGAGAGGGCTACGTACCACGAAATTTGTTGGGCGTAAGTTTTACATTTCTTGAAATGAATCATTGAATTTCTCAATTAAAAAAAAATTAAATCTCAAGTTACATCTATTCTCTTTTCTTCCTTGCAGTTATATCCGAGAGGTCAACCGGCAAAAGCAGACTGAGAGGCCTGAAGAAAAATATACAAGAAATCTGCAAGAGTTTCTCAATACCCGAAACATTTATCACCACAGTATTCAATTTGCAGCTTTATCTTATTAGGTATTTTAATAGTGTATTGTAATGTTGCAGATATTATATCATTATTTAATAATCGCGCGTAGTAATCTGTCGCGGAAGCTAAAAATCATGCCTACACTTTTTATATGTTATGTCTCTTTTATCGAGCTACCTGCGGATCATTCGTTACTTCTATGTTTTTGTCGTTTTCTGTTTTAATTAAGATCAAATGAAACCTCGCTCCTTTCGACGCTGGCGTGAATCCGTTGGGGAAAAGCAAAAGAAAACGAAATCTGTCGTACGCATCTACTCACTACAATGTTTCGCATTAGGAACTTTGTTTTCTCGACAATTGTCTCGAAGCATCTCATGATCAGACAATATCATACATTACAATAATACCATTCGAATAATCGATCTGTGCATTTTATCAAGTTTCAATTCTTTTTTAATCCGTTGTTATCTGTGGGAATGTAAGGACACTCGCGAATAATTTTTTATTTGTTTCATCTAAATGTTTGTGTTTAGATGAAGTCAAATTATCTCTTCTGAGGAAAAACTTGAGTCTCACATTTTGTTTGTACGAAATTTTCTCAGTCCCGACGATACCGCACTTCGGATTCGGCTGAAAATATTCGTCAAAGACCGTATAACTCTTAAGCTTGCCAATAGAGACATCACATTACATACATCGTAATGTTTTTCTTTCTATTTTTAAAAATATATATTGCAACACCGACGCATTCGAATTATTAAGAAATTATTACAAAAAAAATGTTAGAAAGCTGTAAGTTCTATTGCAATGGGGGGCGCTATTGTTTGCGCGTATTTTAAGGAACTCACTTACCCAGGCCAACGTAATGGCAACACGGGTGAAATACAAACGTGGTAGCACTATGTACGCAAGCGAGCAAAATCTTAAGGTAACTGACAAAAAAAGATTTTAGCGATGAATAAAAAAATGTGTGCCTTTGAAAATAATGAAAAGATTATGTAAGAATGCACGATATATTATAATGAATAAATTGTTTTTCATTAAGACCAATGCTCATATCGTCCTCATTTTCTTCCTTCGGTTGGAACGATCAGAAAAGCGGATTTTAATCCCAGTAACAAAAAACATGCTTCGATCGGGTAATAGGTAACACGTGTTCAAGTTTGTAAACGTTTATTACTTCGTAGAAAATTCAATAAGCAAAAAAAGAAGATACGATTATACATTTTTTAAAGGCAACATGGCGTGAATGTCCTTAGATTCAAGCAATAATACAATTAGTAATTAAATAATATAGACAGGTCAACCAACCGTCTGTTGGTACTTTAAAAATAAAAGAAACGTACTCGCTTATAGTAAAAAATCGTGTCCGCACCGGTCGAAATAATATTGTAAATACACTGGTCCATGAATTCATAAATTATCTGAAGTTAAACTCAATATAATCCCACAAATAAGCTTAGTCTATACATGCCTGATGTTTACCGAGTCTGCGGTGCTGCAATCGGCAACTTAAACATTCGTTAGTTAATACAACAGAAGGTAGTATCGATGAATTGTCTATCCAAGTAATAACAATTAATTTCTAGCGGAAATACATTTTTTTGTTATTTTTGATATAGCTCCGATATGGCCCGATAGAGCTCAGCTGATAATATATACTTCTGCAGGCGATTTGTCCACAGTAGACTGACCCATGGATGGCACATTGAGGTTTTCCGCGGAGGCTGCAAGCTGCGGTAAGTCTTAAGCAGTTTTGATTCACGTTGAGCCGGGGGCCTCCCGGGCTCAAAGGTAGCCCTTGAATAGGCCGTCCAAGGAGACTCAACACGGCACAGCAGTTTGCGTGGCAAACATAATCTGCCACGCGTTTACGCTGGACAAAGCTACTGCAGAGGTATGTATCAACGGTTAAAGAGGGTTGCATCAATTTTGAGCAAAAATCAACGTCGACGCGTCAACGCTGCCGCACTTATTTCAGTTAGAAGGTTTTAACACATTAATATCTAGAGAGATAGAAGTCAAACATTAGGTCCGATTCCCCAGCGTCCAACGTGTGTAAAATTGATGAAATAATATATATTAAATATATATATGTATGCGAATATATTCGCAAACGTAGTTTTTATCGGCGTCTACGAGTCAAGATTTCCCTCGTTCGCCATGCGAAGACAAATTTTTAAATCATCGCAGTCTTGCACCATCGTTTCGAGCCTGCAAAGTTAAAAACATGAAACCCATAAAAATAATACAATTTGCTTCAGTATCAAAACTAGATCAATCATGAAGATGATTGGACTAACTTTTTAGCGTAAACGTCAAGTGTGGACGTTGTAAAGTTTCCATTCCGGAGAGCCTGCTTGGCAAACTTGGATAATCGATTGAAGCATTTTTTAGTCGTGTTGTCGCTTCCCTGACTCTCCCATTCTGGTAGATCCTTCGTTATCGACCACGCGACAAAAACAAACTGCATCACTGAAGTCCAGTGCTGAGACTCCAGCAACCTGTTGCCCTGATCGATTACGGCTTTCTGTAAACAAGAAAAAAGTATATGTTACAAAACAAACAGAATTCTATCGACAAGAACAGATATGGAAATTTTAATCTTAAAATATAAAGAAATATTCATAATTTTAACAGTTTAATTAATTTCCATTTTTTATCATTCGGTGAAGAATATCATCCATAACGTACCTCGAAGGCATCGAGATGAATGTAAGCGCGGCTATACGCGGATTCGTCAACATCAGACGAAACGAGACTAGCGTAAACGTTCTGTCTCAAAGCGCTGAGTCGTTCGCGTAGCGGTTGAATATCTGCGACCGGCATTTTCTTTAATAAAACGTCCCTCAGTTTATCGTCGCCGGACAAAACGCCTTCCTCCTGCATCGAGACCAAATCCATGATGACTTTCACCAATTGATCCTGACTCAGGCCGCGCAGACCGTTCACCAGAGTACCAGCAAATTGCTTCTGACTGGATCCGTTCGCATCGCCGAATTTATGAACGTCCAGGGCTTTTTTCTTCTTCTCGGGCGTCGTTAATTGTGACTCAACAGTTTCACCACCAAGCATTAGCCTCTTTCTCGGCGTACTTCTCAACACTATCGTAGATTTTGATGGACTCTTAACTGGCGTACGATCTCTGGAACTCAAACTGTGATCAAAATAAATACTTAAATTTGGCGTCTCTTCATACGATGAAAAATACAATATCAATTTCACCAGCTACGATTACTGACAATTGCGATTACATTTCTTCAAGCAGATTGTATAAGTCTACTCAATATTATGTTTCTATCTATGTTTCAAACTATTTAATTGTCCATCTATATTTATTGATACCAATTTTATCATATTCATTCGTTTTTACTCAATTTATAATATGCTCTGCAGTATCAAAAATACATGCTTGCTTGAACACTATTTAAATAAAAATTTCAATTTACAATTTTTTTGTATCTGTAAAAGGAGCAAGTTGGTAATAAATGATCAATATCTGTAAATATAAACCTTAAAAAAGTCGTACCTGAACAGACTGTCTCGCTTGGCATCTACGTCTGGAGACCAGACGATGGTTCTGCGTCTTCTACCACGTTTTTGTATAACAAGCTCGTCCGGACTAGGAGCGGGACTCCAAGCATCGATGCTGTATCGACTGTTCATGATATTATCCATGGCGCTGACTTCCACTAAAAGGGGATCTCCTATGAAATGAAGTAAATCCAAAAAATGCTTCGTCGATTTCTCACTTAAAAAAACCACTGGCGCACCTAAGTTTATCCTACTTACCAGGAGAAATCGTAGAGGCGGTCATGTCCGGAATAACAGCTAGCGCCTGGCGCACAGATCTACGGCGTCTCGCATCTGGCCTACGCAAGAAATCTCTCGTAGGCGTGGTCATTTTATCTACGGAACGGATTTGTATTTCATGAAACAATTGAATATTGGCGCAATGCAACGTCTATTTGGGTCGACCAAGAAAAAATTTCTTGGAGATTATTTCACGATCAGAAAAGACCGAAGAGAAAATAATTTGCTGTGAATGAAACTGGCGAACGATCAAGCATCGATATTCGTCCCGTATAAATCATTTCTCGGCAGTGGAAAAGTAAGCCTCGTTGGAATATGCCTGTTGAGCGTCGACAAGAACGCTTTTATTGTAATGGCGATAAGCTGAATGAAAATATCCTACATACCGTGGCAGTTTTTCAGCCGTAAATCGTCGCGTTTCTTCCGTTCACCGAGAGTAACGAATATTCGACGGAAAGGCCTGCGAATCTCAATTCCAGTAAGAACGACACATTTCACAGAACATCACAGAGACTCCGAGTGGAATATGGCGGGAATCCGTTGGGAAGTTTGTCGTTTTCGCGCGATATTATCGTGTTTACGAGTTCCTATTGGCCGAACGTTGAATACAATGGACGTGACATGGATTTTGATTGGACGAATGACAATAGTCTGTTTGCCTTTGTACAACCAGTCTACCTGGACACCTTCGTATGAATGGAACATGAAGATTTTTCAGAATAAACCCGCATCACCCCCCCCCCCCTCCGCCCCTCATTCGGCCGACAATCCCATTTCTAAAAATCTGCGGTCGGACAGCTTACGCATAACATCTTGACGGTTATAAGGCAAGCAACTGACGACTTTTTCGTCACATCTGAAAAATTGGAATTCGCATACTCTGTAAAAAATGCGTATTGGATTTTATGTACTTATGTTGGTTGTTTTTATGCATAAATTAGTATTTTAAGTGTCCTGTATACTTATCATTGAAAAATTATCGTACAGTATCAGATGAAAGACTAGTGTTTTGTGAAGCATTTATCGAGACGGTTAATTTACCGGTAAGTTCACGACTTGGTCTCGCAAATGGCTGCTGCTGCGCCAGCACGACGGCGCATCACGTCGTCCATTTTCTTAATCGAGCTATCGTACCCCCCAATTTTACAGCGCACACGCACACACACACACGGCACTATTTAGTCGTCAACGTTCGGTCCGTGACGGATGTTGTGTCGTGTTCTCTCTTTGCATATTCGCACTCGCAGCATTATTTCTTCAAGCCTTCCACGCCATTGACCGAGACGTGAGTAGATTTTTACAAAAAATAAAAACTTTTCGGTAAATCGATCGAACCATACAGTTTGCTAATCCGGTCGTAAGCCGGAGGCGGTGAGGAATTCCCCTTCTTTTCGGAGCTCCATTCTCATCGTGCCTGCCCCGATGCAATTTTCGTGCTCGATCGCAGCGAGCTTCTCTCTGCGACAACGAAAAATCAATAAGCTTACGCATTTATTCGCAGCGAAAATGGCACGGTGCCTTCGTGGACGCAATAATTATGATTTTTCGCTAATGTTTATTATACAAACTTGTTACAGTTCAAGAAAATTTCCCATTTTTTACTCGGAGGACTGTGAACATTTCACTTTAAAAAATGGCTGTGAGTCGTATTTTTTCTTAAGTTTCGTCTCACTTCCTCTCGAGAGAGTTTGACGTACGTGTTTGTTTGTCTGTTGTTACTTCTCCAAGCTTTTATTGACGGACAAACCGATTGTTCGTGTTTTATCGACAATTGCGAGAAATTTTGTTTTTTGGGTGCAAAATAATAATTGATATCTATATACTGTTACGCTGTGAGAAATTGAAGGCTCGCACAGCCATTGATTATGCATCAGGGTTGTACAATTTATTTCTAAGTTTTAGAAAGCACCTTAAACCATGGATGTTTTTCCTCCGATGGAAACTTATTCTTGATTTTTTGGAGCTGTTTGTGCCTGAATTAGATTTAGAGAATTTAATAATTTTCTTGTACATTTGAATGAGGCAACTGTAGACCTGTTTGTTTCATTTGTACTCGATAGAGCCATGCAAGTTTTTTCATTCTCAGTGAGGCTTTTGCTGCGAGTGAACAGAAAAAAAAAATTGATCTTTACCCCCGAATTACAAACAGCACTCCGACTATTTGAAACTGTTTAGAGTATATGTAAGATCTAGTTATAAGGAACGAAAGTATATAATTTTTTTGCTATCGCGAGAGCACATTACTCAGTATCGCAAGAGCTTATGAGTTTTTGCAACTCGACATAAATAATTTAGTAATATTATATACAGTACTTATAATCAAAAAGAACAAAGAAAAGAAAGAAATCCCATTCTGCAGCGTGTCCTAAATGTTTGCACATTGTAACAAAAACTTTTTGTGAACACGTGACAGCGTCTGAATGGACAACAGCCCTTAAAAAATCCTCAACATGCGTTAGCGAGCAAAAAAAATTTGTTTGCTCCACTGATGGAGGATTAAAAAAGAAATTAAAAAATGCAAAATTGGAACCAATGGCAATTACCGGCTGCACCAATCACAGCCTCGATGCCACAGCCACCGATGGGCTATGCTGCTCTAGGAGCAGATCCCATGGCCACCATGCAGGCTTACATGCAGTACTATAATCAGCCAGTAAGTAGAAAGTCTCTTAGCGGCAAAAAAGTAAATAAAATCCTGTTATCTACAAAACCTGAAATATCGACAATTAAAAAAAATTGAATTGACCAAATTGATCTAGAAACTTTTCAGCATAACTATCAATAATTTCTAAAAAGTTCTGAATGGTCGCAAAAGACACAAATAAATGAGTAAGGACTTTTCCGAGTCACCTCTGAAGAGAGTTACTTGCAAGCTTTCATGAAATAATGCTTTTGAGATACGGCATTTTCTTCAATTAATAAATGTGATTAATGCCAAACCGCGATAGTTTAGTGAATCTAAAGATTGATAGAACAACGTTACTCAGGCACCAAGCGGATACACGGCGGAGCAATGGTCAGCCGCTCAGCAGCAAAACTGGTCCCAGTGGCAGACGTGGCAACAACAATACCTGCAATGGCAAGCTCAGTACGGGGAAAAGGTACAAGCCTTCGTCGAGACGTTTCTATCATCGATAATCATCGAAGAACAAAATAAAAAAGGAAGGAATGAGGAATTAGATCAGAAAGTTTCGATTTCATTTCCAGTATCAAGAGACGATGAAGCAGATGTCCTCGCAGAGTTTACCGAACGTTGCCCAGATGCCCCCGGTTGCCGTCGGTCAGCCTCCCCCGCTTCCCAAAGAAGACATTAACGCTAAGCCTCCTTTGCCACCCGAGAACAGCGCGTATGGTTTCGCCGGTATACCGCCTCATCAGAACAATCTTCCGTTATTTCCATCTTCGAAACGGACCGGTAATCCACCCTTACCCCACGCTCAACCATCACAGCCCACCGATAATTCTAATATCTCGAGTTCCGACAACAATCTCAACGGTAAACGCGGCTCTAGCTCCAACGCAGAAACCGGTAGTGCAAAAAAATTGAAATCCGACGACGAAGAACTAACGGCTGCCGAAAAAACATTTGACGCTCAGTTCAAACAATGGGAAGAACAGTTCGACAAGTGGAAGCAACAAAATGCCAATCATCCGGCTAAGGTAAGTAAATTCCGAAATCATTTTCTATTCACTTAAAAATTTGGTCAGTTAAGAACGATTATAATACATAAAAATGTATAATTATTCGAAAAGAAGTATACATTCCAATGACTGTTTTTTTTTCTTCAATTTATTCACAGACACAGTACAAGCAGGACGAGGCAAAATGGACATCATGGAGGGAGAAGCTGATAGAAAAACGCGAGCAGATGCGTCGAAAACGCGAGCAACGAAAGCAAGCGGCGGCAAAGGCTGAAGCTGAAAAGAACAAGTCGATGGCCGGCGACGACAAAATTCTGAACATTTTATCGAGCACGGAAAATCAGAGTCTGATAAATAATCTGTTGGGAATTGGTAAGACGCTCGGTTTAACGGGAAAGCAAGATGTTCCGGGATCTCCGATAGGTCCGCAGCTGGCGTCGTCAGCGCAGACCAATAGCAGTGAAACAGCTATGTCAATGGGAGCGCCGACGATGACACCAAACATGAATCAAGCAGCTTGGGCGGCGCAGCAATGGGCCGCTCAGTACAACGCCGGAATGAACATGACCAATTACACTGCGCGTTATCAACAACCCCAATCGATTCCACCGCCTGCCACAAACGCCCAACAAGCTCCGATGCCGTTGATGAACTTTAATCAACCACCTGGAAACTTCAATCAACCGCCTACCAACTTCAATCAACCACCCTCGAACTTCAGTCAACCGCCAACAAACTTCAATCAACAGCCGACAAGCTTCAACCAACAGCAAACAAACTTCAATCAACAACCGCCGAACTTTAACCAGCCACCGACGAATTTCAATCAACCTCCGGGAAATTTCCAGCAACCACCGCCACTGATGCTACCTGCGGGTGGTCAAAATTTTTCGAACGCTCCTCCAAACTTGTCCGCCGGTGCGCCCAATCTTTCCTTACCACCGCCCCGATTCGGAGGTTCCAACGTTCAACCGCAAACTCATACCGGGCAGAGAACCGGACAAGGAAATACGCAGGATCCAAACTCACGATCGTTCAGAAAAGACGGAGATCACCGACAAGGTGCACTGTCGAGCAGAGATTCTGTCGGTTCAGGAAACGATCGACTCGGCTTCGATAGTAAACATTTTAGTGGACCACCTCCCAATGATCGTACAGGTACGAATAGCTCCGGGCAATTCGGTTCTAATGAAAATTTCGGATGCGATGGATCCAACAAAGGTTTCGGCTCTGGTAATCAATTGTTCGGCCCAGGAGGTGAAAACGTAAGACGCGATGGCTCTGGCCGAGACTTCAGTCCTACTGGTAGAAGCGGAAACGATTTTCGATCCGGTGATCGTCTCGGAAACAACGATTCGAACGACCGTTTTCAGGGAGCCGGTTTTGATAGAGATCAGGGCGGTGGTGACCGATTCGGCCGGGACCATGATAGACAAGAACAGGGAGACAATCGATTCGATTCCGATCGCGATATCTTCGATCGCGAGCGATTCAATTCGAGAAACGACCGGTTTGGATCTGGTAACGATCGTTTTAGTTCGGGCAATGATCGTTTCACTTCTGACAATGACAGACCAGGATCGGGTAACGATCAATCCAGACAGGGTGGAAATCGATTTGGATCCTTTAATGATCGCTTTGGCTCTGGTAACGATCAATTTGATAGATTCGGCCCATCGAACGACAGATTTTCTCGTCAACCACCGCAAGATCGTTTCGAGTCGCGAGATGGAAATCGAGATTCCTTTGGCTCGAATTCAAGGGGTTTCGGCAAAAGCAACCAATTCGATCCTCCGGACGCGATGGCGCCGGAGCTCAAGAAGTTGATGGAGAAACGCAAGGCTGCCATGGATGTTTTCAAACCTTCGAACTTTGGAAGTTTCCTAAGTACCGACAAAAACATATCTACCGGTACATCGCTGAGTGAAAGCTTCAGAAAGATAACTGGCGATTCGCCATTTTCGTCAAGAAGCTTTGGTGATTATGGCAACAAAGACAGTTTTGGGGGAAGAAGTTCGGCTGCGGGATCTTCGGGATCACGTGACTCGCGTCCAGGAGATGATGGACGTAGTCCAGATTTCAAATCACGTGGTGCAGGAGACTTCAAGTCTGGTGGACCCGGAGACTTCCGTTCTCGGGGAGATTTACCTGGATCTTGTGGCGACGATTTCAGCCTTCGTGGACCGGATGCACCTGCAGGATCTCGAAGATTAGTGGGAGATTTTCCGTCGCGAATGGGCAATGAGTTTGTACCGCTGGACAATCGTACGAAAACCGAATTCGAGCCATCTTTGAGGAAAGAGCAAGGTCCGCAGCAACGAGACAACTATAGTTCGGATGATCAAGCTCCAAATTCGGACAAGTTTGGACCTGACAATCGAGGTCCCAGTTCAGAAAATTCAGAGAGAATGCAGAGACCTCAATCCATGGAGGAGCGCAGGGAAGCGGGAGAAAACTTTGAGTCTCAGCTTCCGGCAGACTCCAGCGACAGTCCATCACGACAAATTGTGCCTCCACTACCAATGCCTCCATGGATGTCTGCGAATTTCGCTGACGACGACATAATCGACAAACCCGTTAGCGAATTAGCTGACAAAGCTCCCCCTATTGATTCATCCAAAGACAAATCTGAAGCTTCCGATCTCGAACAATCTCATGATATACCCGAAGAAATTTCGAAGAAATCGAAATCTCTACCCTTCATGGGTGAGAATGATCCGAAGCCAGAGGATTTGAATATGGAGCCTCCCCCGAATTTGCCAAATTTAGGCCCGGTCATCGAAGGGCGAAATACGCCGTTCGAGCAGAGAGGAAACATGGGTGGACCCTTCGGATCGCCTTCAGGTGGTTTTAATCCACGACCTCCCTTCGGTACTCCCTTTGGTCCACGGGGAATGCAGATGGGGCCGAGAGGCCCGATGCCTTTTGGCTTCCGAGGTTCAAACGATTCTCGCTTTCCTCCCTTCGGCCCAAGAGGAATGGGAGGCCTCCCGGAAAACATGGGGCCTCCGTATACCGGTCCCAATGGGTCGAACGTCAGACCCTTCGGCCCTCTTGGTCCGCAAGACGATCGTTTCAATGCCCGAGGTCCTCTGTCCGGACCGTTTGGACCTGGAGGTCCGCCTGATTTCAATCCTCGAGGTCTTCCAGATTTCGGACCACGAGGTCCTCCTGACTTCGGTCCTCGAGGTCCTTTCGACTTTGGACCTAGAGGTCCATGCGATTTTGGACCCAGAGGTCCTTCTGATTTCGGACCCCGAGGTCCACCCGATTTTGGACCTCGAGGTCCTCCTGATTTCGGACCTCGAGGTCCTTCTGATTTCGGACCTCACGGCCCACCCAATTTTGGACCTCGAGGTCCTCCCGATTTCGGACCTCGAGGACCTAACGATTTCAGACCTCGAGATTCAAACGACGGTCAATTTGGTCCTCGTGGCTTGAACGATCGTCCATTCGGCCCACGAGGCCCACTCGCCGACAGGCCGTTCGAACCTCGCGACCAAAATGACACTGTTTTTGGAGCTAGGCCATCATTCGGACCGAACACTTTCGCTCCTCGAGGAAATCTCGACGGCCCCAGATCAACATCCATTCCTTCGCTCATGGCTTTCAAACTCGATGGACCACCACCGCTCCTCGATAAATCGGACGACACGCCTCCAGAGGAAAAAGAGGAATTAGAAGAAAATGATTTACCGCCGGCGTTCCGAGGAGGTGATCAAGATCAAAGGGCATTCGGAGGAGACGGACTCGACGATAGGGAACCAATGGATTCGGAGTCCGGTCCCCAAGGACTGAGTCGACCAGCCTGGAGACAGCCGTTTACGAGAAACAAATTCGGCGACTCGGATCAACGTTCCGGACCCGGCGATCTCTCCGGAGCTCCGCCGATAGGATGTCCTGGGGAAATTGGTCGAGATACTTCTTCCGCTGCCGGTGATCCAGACGGAAGCCGACGGTCGTTTGGCTCGGAGGATAGAATGATGGACAAAAGTGGTCCGGTCGACAACCTCTTCGACGAATCTTCACTAGGTTTCAGCGACAAGAATCGATCCGGTGCCACGAGCTGCGTGACACGACGTCTGGACAAACATCCGGGCACCCGAGGCGGTGGACCGCAGAAGGAATTCTGTATAGAAAAACAATTTAATTACAATCACGGGACAAGCGTTCCCGACGAAATATCGACTGAACACACACCCGCCAACGTTATAGATTACGCTCACGCTTCTCGGGTTATAGTTCACGATTACGTGCCACCAGCCCAGTGCTTCGATTACGATCATGGAAACTCGAAGCCCATCGTGCCTGAACACGTGATGGATCCGAAGAAAGACTTTAAGTACTGGGTCGAGAACGAACAGAATTTGAAGGATTACACGGATCGCATGAAGGTCTACGATTCGGACCTGAGGGCTTTGCATCGGAGACTTCCGGAGCGTGAGACGAGCACGTCGGGACAACAGGCAAGGGAACCTAGTTGGATTCAGGAGGAAAGGAGAACCTTCGAGCGCGATCGACGAAACGCTTTGCATAGAAATGATAGAAACAGACGAGATCGTGAGTCCGATGATTATAGGGACAGGGGCAGAGAGAGCCGGGAAAATCGTGAACGCGGACGGATCGAGAGGGATCGAGAGTGGGAACGGAACTCAAATAAACATCGCGATGATCGATCTCAACAACGAAGAAGCAACAGCAAAGGTAATCCTTTGTCAGATTGCGGCATACGTAAATTTTACTTGCCACTAGTTAGTTGCATTATTTTCACCTGTAAACTTGGCGATGACGAGGAAGAAATCAGTGGAGTGACGCTGATTAGTGCTCGAAGTTCGGCCAGTCTTTGTATATATTTTTTTTGGGGGTTCGATAAACTTTCCGATAGAACCTTGGTAGAATCACATTTAAGAAATATACGAGATATAACGCAACATAAAAAAAATGTCATCCAATTCACGCACGATTTTGCGTTTGGCGTTGAAAAAGAGTCTGCAATAAATTTGGTTTATTGAAATTTGTCGCTTTGACTAGAGAATTCGTTAGACAAAATAAGGTATCTTTTTAATTTCATTTATATATGCACTTTTTAAACGTACGATGCCATTAATGATTTCCCTGTAAGCAGACAGGACACGTGAGAGACCCGAGAAAATAAGAAAGGAGTTGAACAGAGAAAGTAGCAAAGACGATGAAAGGTAATCCTATAAGTTCATTCTACTCACCCGAAAACCGTCTGGTCCTGTTTCTCAAAAGCTTCGTACTTTAGCTTCCGCACTTTTCACTTTGGTTCACGCAATTTACGAATAATTGCGAAGCGTTAAGCGCGAAGCTTTTGAAAAACAGTAACCAGCCTGTGCTTTAAAAAAAACCATGGACAACGATCGTTATTTATTCGTTTTCCTATGGATTTTTTTTTCAAGCGATAAAAAAAATTTGAGATTTCAATCTTTGCGAACGGAATGAATGTTTGAAACTATCGATTTTGCTAGATCTAAAGGAAATGTTAGCGGGCAGGAGAGCTCGGCGAAGAAACCGGTTGACTCCACATCCCAGGAAAAAAGGTATGCCACACATTTATAAATATAAAACGTTAAAAAAATTTATTGCCGTGTCGAAAACTGAGAATTTTGCTCACCGAGCTACGTTAATCTTTCAATATCCGTACCCGATGAAAAAATCCATCTTTTTTCAAGGATCATATGATTTAGCCGAACAATTTTACGGTTCAGCAATGTTTTAATTGAAAATACGTTTTCGATATCATCGCCTGATTTATTTGAGAGAAAAAAATCTGCCATCTTTAAAACCATTATCACATTTTTTTGCACTGGCCTTAGTTCTTTGGATTACAATGGGAGTGAAGATTAGTTGCAGTTTTCATTTCATGCTATTGCTGCGCTTTGCGCGCGAGTGCAGATATACGATTAATCGTGCCGCTGACGTTCATTGCCATTGTTATCTTCAAACAAGGTGAAAACAAAACGAAAAAACATTGTAATGGTGAAAAATAATTTTTCAGCGACACGCTCGCCTACGTGTTCTTATATCATGCCGTAAATCGGTATATTTTATACCGGATATTGTATAATACATATTGTTGTTGACGTGCGCATGCATGGTCATATTAGTAACTGTGAAAGAATTTACATTTATGCATTAAACCATTCGCCGTGACTAACTATAGATGAAAATCGTTTATTACATTGAGTGTACTCTCCAAATCTCTAGGAGATTACAAATTCCGGTTGAACGTATCTTGGATAAGTTTTGGATACACTTGTGAATGAAAAAAATTGAACCGATTTAGTTCTTAACATAACAGGGATGAATTCTATCAGTGTCCGAATTGTTTTAATATTAATGTAGGGCTTTTACGAATTAAACGAAAAAAATCTTTATCTATTTACGAATCCTTTTGTCGATTCCGAAGGGATTAGCACAATTGCTTCTGATCTGCTGTTCCTTGAGAACAAGGATTATATTTCTACACTTAAAAGTTTACCTTATTATCATCATTTATTTTTTCGACTGTTTTTTGCGGCGAAACTTTTAGGATTTTTGTAGATAGAATAAACAAATAAAACTGAAGTATAGTTTAGGATTTGATCAAGTTTGACGGCCTGTAATTTCGTTGTTTTATAAATTTAAAAAATATTAAATTGCGATTATCGGAATAATCGTAAGAGAGTACAGGTGACAGCAGAATCGTCGGATAAGAGAGATACACTTTGTTGCAGCGAACAAGAGACGAAAAATGTGGAACCAGATGTGTCACCGTTGCCAATCGAGTCAGCGAAGACCGTGGAAGTGCCTAAGAGTGTCGAACCTCCGCGGACCGTGGAACTGCCGAAGACGCCTAACTTCACAATGGTCGAGGATTTGCTGGGACCACCGGGCAGACAGAACAGACCACCCAAAATAGTTATTATTTTGAGAGGCCCACCGGGCAGCGGAAAATCATTCGTTGCAAAACTTATCAAGGTAAGATACTCTGGACCATTTTGTGTGATGACGTGTTTTGCGTTTAGCGTTTTCATCCCCACGTTGTTTCTTGCAGGATAAAAAAGTGGAACAGGGCGGTTCTGCTCCAAGAATCTTGAGTATCGACGATTATTTCCTCACGGAGAAAGAGGTTGAAAGTAAAGACGACAATGGGAAGAAAGTAACAACAAAAGTAAGAATTCTTTTCATTTTGTTCTTCACTGATCGGATTAATCTTATATATATTTTAGAGTCCGCCAAATTTCAAGAATTCACTAGATCCTTCTAAGGGAAATACGTCAATTCCGATTAAAAAATTTCATTCTTCGGCCAGAAGTGCCGTGTTTCCGGTATGACGTCACTTCTGGCCGAAGAGATGGGATTTTTAAACGAAAGTGACGTCTTTCCAGGCCACAATAAGCTGCCAGTAAATACATATTGTGCTCAAACTCCAATGTTATGTGTGCGTAGGAAATGGTGTACGAATACGAAGAAGCTATGGAACAGAGTTACATAACGTCGCTGGTCAAGGCATTCAAGAAAAACATAACCGATGGTTTCTTCAATTTCATCATACTCGATGCAATTAATGAGAAGATCTCGGACTACGAGGAGATGTGGAGCTTTGCTAAAACAAAAGGCTTCCGGGTGAGCGGTCCTTCGCACGATTATCCCAAACATACCTTCGTCGAACGGATTTCAAGAATGTCGAGTTTTTTAATTCCAGGTTTATGTATGCGAGATGGAGATGGACACACAGATATGCTTGAAGAGGAATATCCACAAGCGTTCGGAAGATGAAATCAACAGAATCGTTGACTACTTCGAGCCGACGCCCAGCTATCATCAGAAATTGGATGTTACGTCCTTGCTTCAGGAAGAAGCCATCGAAGAGGTACCTGTCGCACACAAAAAGCAGTGCACTGAGATATTGTAGTCTTTAATTTATAATGAAAATATTACCTTCAGGTTCAAATGGAGGATACTCAAGATGTCCAAACGTCCGAAGCACCGGTGAATGATGACAGCCAGGACAGTCAGGAGGAGCCTCATGATGCAGGGGTGAGAACAATGATCATACCACGTATTTTCGGACTTAAGGATTTCATATAATCATTTGAACCATTCGAATTCTTAGACTGTTAGCAAATGGGAGAGAATGGAAGCTGAGGATAAATTAGGTAAATGTTATAGTTCAATAGTTCCGCGACGATACCTATAGAATACATTACTAACAAAAGGCTTTTTATTGCTGCCTCTCAGATCGTCTTGATGGATTAGCAAAGAAAAAACATGAGACTACGCCTCACACGATGGAAGATTTTCTTCAAGTGCCCGACTATTACAACATGGAAGATACGTCTGGAAAGAAAAGGGTTCGTAAATTTTACTCCTCCGAAGCATTTGCATATACGGAATATGCAGTCGACTGCATGCATGTAATACTTCACAGAAATAACACATGGCGAACCAATCCCAATCGATTTGTATCATCTATTTCTATAGACAATTTAATTCTATACAAATTAAATTCTATAGAAAATTTACTACTCACAGAAATTGTCCATTACGGAACAATTGCAATCGACCTACAAACGATTGATTTTTTAGAATGTCCAACAAAATTTCACATAAATCGCGCATTGCGGCTCAATCGCAATCGACCTGTACGATATACACAATTCAACGTTACATAATTTCTCAATCATAAAATCGAATTTATGGTTATTTTCTAATGGTGTTTGTGTTTGAAGGTTCGATGGGCAGATCTGGAAGAGCGAAAAGAGCAGGAGAAGATGCGTGCGGTGGGTTTTGTCGTCGGCCAAACGAACTGGGATCGCATGATGGATCCAACGAAGGGGGAAAGTGCGCTTACCCGAACCAAGTACATATGACCAAAGTTTCTTCCTAGATACACCAGACAAAGCTTTTCATAGAGCATGCGATGATCGGAGGCAGCGAAAACGAATATATTTTTCGGTCAGTAGTTGCGATTATTTACGATACAGGTAGTTGAACTCATCCGATATTGGAGGCGAAACGGAGTCATTTCGTAGACGAGCAACACTAAATTGAAAAATCTTATATCATCAGTTTTACCAACTATATATTGCGTGCGTTTCTTCAACTCGAATCAATTAGATTGGATCATCGCTCGATAGTTGTTACTAGAGATTAGTCACGATGTTTTTAGCTAATATTTTTTTTTCGTCGGGAGGTACTAATCTCATCTTCCAAACGCGTTGCAGCTACTTGATTATATATATACTTTTAGTCACAAGCATGCGAGTAATTTTTTCATTTCGCCGCACGCAATCCGTACCTCTTCGCATAATTCACATCTCTGGTTCACCGGACGCCATGTTACTGCCGACTACGATTCTACATACGTATAATCGTTTTTATTGCAGGTTTTTTCCTCTGACCTAGTGAAAGTCGCGTTAAGTAAAAGTCACTGAGAAAATCTTCTCGTGAGACATCATAGAACAGAAAAATAATATCAGCTGCTAGACGCTGATAATCGTTACTACTTAATCAATAGAAGAAAATAAATCTGTTATCTACTGTTCGCACGAAATTAATTTTTTTGTCTACGAGTACTACGTAACAAACTGTTATTATATTGTATATGAGACCTTTTTTTTTGGTAAAAAAATAAGTTTTTCGAGTACGGATATCGTTCGAATAACGCTGGGTTGTAACGCGATCGTAGCAGGAATTGTTCCATCAAATTCAATGTTTGATAATAAAAAATAAAAAAAATCACGATAATATAACTGTAATAACATATACGACAATTTAATTTTTTGCTCATTTCACTGACAAAAAAAACAAACGATGAGACCTATCCTACGGAAGATATTTGAAGTTTTATTCCGGTCTTAGGAAGTTCTGGATGCTCTCCTTTTTGCAAGTGTACTCAGGTGGACACTGGCTTGTCATACCGTACTCGATTGCTTTTCTGAAGTCCGAAATCGTTTTCTCGTATCCTTTGTCGATTTGCGTAGATCTGTGAAAGAAATATACATGGATTTATTATAGAACGTTCAACACGTGAATAATGCGAGAGATTAAAAATATATCAGCTAAAATTTCAAGGTATTTTTAGGTCCAAACTCTGAGAGTACTGTAAAAAATAAAACTACGAACTGTGGCATGAGCTTCATTGTCTGAATGATCATTTCGACAGCACCGAGATACTCTTTGGCGGTACTGGGCACTTCGCAGGCGGCTCTGTACAGACAGGTGTCTCCGATCAAGTACCCGAGAGCCAAGGCAACTTCACCCTCCGTAACGACATTCTCTGCAATTTTTAGTCCCGTTTGAGATGCGAAACGCGCTTCAAATTTATCGGTCGGAGCGAAAAAATCTGAGATGATGAAAAATAACCTTTGTCCATTTCACGACTCCTTGCGCTGTGATTTCCACCGAGATAACCAGCTCCGAATACGACTGCTTTGAGTACCAGTAATAGAAGAAGATTCGAGAGATTCAAGTTGAGTACCTGAGAAACGTCGCAGAATACTCAAGCAAAAATGCGATTGCATCATCAAATTATTTGAATTTTTGTCGAAGCCTCTCAAAAGTCTCATTCCAAGGGTTTATTTTGCAATGGAAGGAAGAAAGACTATTGAGAGGGAAACAGCCTTGGCCAAGTGATCAAGTACGCTTCCGGGTTTGACCACTAGGTTCGCACACGAAACTAATGCTCCCGATGTTCGAAATCCGCGGGGCTTTCATCGCAGGTCAAGCAGCGCCCATATCGCCGGAGCGACACAACCGTACCTAACCTAAAAACCACGCGGGTTTCTCTAGTGAGTCGCGAGCATGCAAAACAATTGTGATAAAGTGCGCGAGCGAAGAAAGTGTGTTGACGATATAATACAACAACAAAATGTGACGAAAAGTGTAATAGACGCGTGTTGAAATTACAAACTACCAGTCGCTTAATTATGTTTAAGTCACTGCAGAAATCTCGTTTCATGTAAGAAACGGATCGTGAAATTTAGTCGTGGTTGATGGTCGAGGATTTTTGACAGTGCGAATCGTTCATACGACGGTGAAATACCTGACTGCTGCTGGTAGACCTCTGAACAAGTTCCTTCGCAATTTCGGCAAGCATCGAGCCAGTGGCCCTTCTACTGTCTCGTTCGTAACTGAAATTATCAGCGTTCCTCGCTACAACGGCGCAGGTAAGCACAGCAAGAAAAACTATAATCTGCCAGTAGTTTTTCATGGTTATTTTTTTTTATTGTTTATTATTATTTGAAAAATAAGAAGTAAAATAAAAATGTGTCACAGTTGTGACGATGAGCGTATACGGTAACTCGAACGAGACTAGCTGCAGCCGAGGTGCGAGAGCTCAATTTATAAGAACATTGCGTTCCCATCAATGCGTGAAGCGGACAGAACCCTATCCATGTGCATCGGACTCTAAAGTCCCTCAACTGTCCTTTCATTTTCTTTTCATTGTGACGAAGAGAGACGCTCTCATAATGGACTCGTATTAGTTACTTTCGCGTGTACCGCGACGCATCGTCGACTTACTCTACTCGCGTTTCAGACACTTTCCTTACGCTTTGTGACGGAAATAAAAGGTGAAAGTAATTGTTTGAACTTTTACTGAAATTACGCGTATATAGAGCGACAATTACTAATTCGTGAATATGAAAAAAAAAAAAAAAGAGAAATACAAGTCCGAACTGTAGCGAGCGACGCCATCGGCCATGTGTAGCTAAATATTATTGTGTCATTATCTTTTTAATGTTGCTTCATGGACGCATGGCTTCTTGATAATGAAAAAAAAAATGAAATATCGCTAATGGAATTAAAAACACCGTATGTACGCAGCTTTCCATAAACAATTTAGCCACCATTTTATAAGCGAAAGAGAAAACTCTGAATGCTCTCAGAATTGTTTGCATTTTGTGCCTCGACTGGACGTGGTATATAAAAACGATCGTGAAATTGATTATTACTATGACGATTAATCTCATGGTTGTGACTCACAGTTAGTCACGTTGATGACAGTAAGTGCAAAAACATTTTATTCTACAGTCGGTTTTGTGCATCGAAAATAACAAAAAATATTATTTCGCACTCGCAAGTTTCGTGAGCGACTGATATTCGGAAATACTCGGTAGGAAAGAGCAGTTCAACTTGCTATCTTAGAAGAACTGTTCTTATAAGCGACCTGTCTTGGCACGTGAAAAGATACGCCGTGACGAATAGGTTTCTTACACAGTTATATCAATGTATAAAAACGTTCGTACAGATACTACTGACCCACATCGATGCTATAGCTCCTGTCGAAGTGCCTCGGAGGAGCGTTGGTTCCGTTCTGATCCGCATAGTCCGTAAAAAGTCACGCTAACCCCCTCTCCTCGATGTTTGCCTTCCAAGGTGGGGGAAGAAAAATGGTCGGCTCGACGATTTGCAAAGTACTCAAGGGTGGAGACCAATAGACTATAGGTTCTTTGTGTTTCGATTGTCTCGTTCCAGCTGTACAAAGTACACGCTTTGCTCACGGATACAAAGTCTTCGCTTCGATAATAGTTTCCTCGATATCCCTCGGCAGCTCTACACATGCACTCGTAGCTGAATATTAAAGGAGGAGATATAACTGGCTTTTCACGTAGCACGGGTGCATAACTGATCGACGTCCATAAGATCGACGAGGGATAAATGATTACATCCGTTACGTTCAACAAACTACGGTAATCATACGATCGGTTGGACGCGGCGAAGCGTTGCATAATCAAGTTGGGATGGTATAAAAGAAGCGATCGCTAAAAGTTTCCGAGGGAGCATATTCATCAAGTATTCTTGATATGTCCGTTTCCGTTCGGATCAATGCACTCTCCGTTGTACCTCACGTTTTTCGACGAGAAAGAAAAGTTGCGAGACTCAACCACGTCCTGCTGGTGAATAAATGATCACATGATGAGTTCGCTAAGTGGAAAACTCTTGAGTAATTCACCATTCACGGAATTGTAAATGACGTTCATGCGCTGCGAAGCTATCGTGAGGGCGACCATGCGCGATCAATGGGCATGCGCATTGTCAGTACCATTTCAGATACAGGGAGAGGCGCATCGGAGCGACCTTTCCCACGGAGCATATGGGACGAAAGATGGACTGATTGACTGCGAACGGGATGCACGACGCGAATGGCCTGACTGACTCTGAACAAAGTACAAGCTACGAACGAATGATACACTCTGAACGAGATATGAGATTCTAACGAATGATGAATTGTTGAAGTCGCGATTTTATCAAAAATCGGTTTGAAAATCTCAGTTTTCAACCGGAAGTCACGTCATCTACCATGACGTCACTTTTAGTAAAAAAAAAAAAAACCGAGATTTTCAAACCAGAAGTGATGGTTTCCCCTATGATGTCACTTCCGGTTAAAAACTGAGATTTTCGAACCGGAAGCGACATTTGCCGCTATGATTTCACTGCCGATCAAAAACCAATATTTTCATACCGGAAGTGACGGTTTTCCCTATGATGTCACTTCCGGTTAAAAACTGAGATTTTCATACCGGAAGTGACGGTTTTCCCTATGATGTCACTTCCGTTTGAAAAGTGTGATTTTCAAACCGGAAGTGACGTTTGCCCCTATGGTGTAACTTCCGGTTAGAAACCGAGATTTTTAAACCGGAAGTCATGTTTTTGTCTATGACGTCAGTTCCGAGTAAAAATCTATATTTTCAATCGCGCGCATAACCGTTGATTACCATCGAATGGACTTTCGAGAAAAGGGAGCGGTCTGAATATCCATTTGACTTTCTTTATCTCGCTCGAATATCGATATTCGTAGATCTACATTCGACGGAACATTATTCTTAAATATTTTGCATTCCGAGAATGTTTGCGACAATAGTGTGCCGTTGAACATACAGTGAAGTCGTGTCTTAGATTCTGATTGGGTGACGAACTTATTTGTACGTTCGATCGAGACAATCAATGAACATGTCATGCGCATGCTGCGGTGCGCGTCTGGCTCGCATGCATGTCAGCTAGACCTTCTTATCATCTTTTTCAGCGAGTGTGCGAGAAAAAAAAAAAAAAAATCAAAAACGAATACAATATCTTCCAAGTCAATGTTAATCGATCAATCTCTCTTTCATGGCAATCAGCATTGACAAATAACCGACCGAGTTTTTCAATACCTGTTGGGAAGGTAAAATCAACTCGTGACTCGTAACAGGCGAATTTCGTTTGTACTTACACTGTTGAAGAGCTGCAGGTTGAAGGTGCAAAATTTGCCGGCTCGCAGCTCGAGCGGAATTCTCGATCGGTGGCATACGAAGAGAAAAGCTTTCGCCTCCTTGGCTGCCAATTTGTACCACTTGGTCTCGTAAAAGTCGTCCGATATGCCTGTACTCTGCGGAATTGAACAAATGCGAGTCAAGGACTCTGCACCGTACACATTTATTCACCGATTAATTATGGGTTTCAATAATTTAGGCGAAAGAGGGTTTATTTACTTTTTTTTTTTAACTACAGAGCTTCTTAAGAATAAGTTCGCTCACTTCGACAAGTAGTTTGTCGCCGACGTAGCAATGTATGAAGAGATGTATGATAGTGTAAATGGCGTAGAGAATGGAAAATGCGAGGTCGAGAATCGGAAGAGGTTCTCCCTTTCGATCCATAAGGGTCTAAAAAATGTACGATGCAAAATCATCCTCATGGTCAGAAGTTCACTCGATTAACAAAAAAAAGCTTTCTCATACTTACAGTAAACATAGCGTAACCTTGGAAGCAAAAAGTCATCGAGCATACCAGCATCTGGATCAAAAGTATCGTGCTGAATGTGTCCTTTATAACGAATGCCAGCCTCGTCGAATCAAGGAATTAATAAGGATGAATCAAAGAACGCGGTGTGTTCCTTAATTCATCTGCTTCTGTCGCTACAGTCGACACGAAGTCCAAATAAATCTAAAGCCTATCGCATACGTTCTTTTGCCCACTTTTTGGTATTCCTTAAACCCGAAGTGACTACGATGTGACTTCCGGTAAAAAATGAGATTTTCAAACCATATATGACGTTATAGAGAATATTGTTGATTTTTCTCTGGAATTTATCTCGAATGCAGTCAGTGATTGAAAACGTGCGAATTAAGGAACCGACAGTTATCGAACATTCAACGACATCGATCAGATTTTTTTGTTCACTCTTACTGATCGAGCTCTTCGTGTCTTTTGACGATATCTGTTAGTCGTCTCCAATATTTGGCAGGCTCCTTGCTAGTCTTTTCGTCCACGAGATTCTTCAATGAAGTACGAATGATTCTCAGCTGACCGCACAAATGTAGGACCATCATCGAGGCAATGCAATCGGGTCCGGAATACGACGACATTGCCAGTAATGTGCCGAAGAATTGGCAAAGCCATATCGGCACGAAAACAACGAGACTCGTCGTATCGAAGGGAAAGTACGACACGTGAAGCAAGCCGAACGATAGTCTTGGATCGAGGCCGGTATCATTGTTTCTAACGAGTATCCACAGCTGCGACGCAATGTACTCGACGAACATTATTATAGTGAGGGATACGGAAACGATAGAAATGAATCTACTGATTTTAGCGGTTTCATTCATCTGCTGTTTTTCCTCGTTCGTCTTAACTTTTGCCCAGTCGATGGCGATCGTAACCAAAATCGAGCCGATAACTTAAAGAAAATAATAAGAAACAAATAAATAAGGATCATATTGTTTTAATGATCGGTCACGTAGACAAGGTGGCTCGAAAGGATTTTACCTCTTCGCTGATATTGAAGAGCCGAAATTTTTATTATAGCCATTGCCATTGACATGTTGGTCGATAAACAATTGATAATCATGTTCATATCGCCCCAGAGAATCGGCAAGCTCGCAGTTTGAGGAAGCCAAAGTGAGACGAATATCAATAACGCCCATGCCCAAGCTTTTTGTCGATCCAACAGAGTTTCACCCTTCTTCGAACAAATTCCTAATATGTACTGATAAAAAACATTCCAGCCATAGGCGTATTCGAAGTCTAGAGGAAAAATTAGTTAGCACATTTTTATTTCGTTGACTCCACGTTGCAAAAAAAACAAATTCACATACTGGTTTTTCGTGTCATCGAAGTTCACTGTTCAATGGGTTTCGGGTCACTGATACGCTCACAGGAGCAAAACGCCACACGATCAAAGCTCCCTTTCGATTTCACGACCGCGCATGCTTTGCTGGTTTGGAAATACCAACCCTCCGCGCGTACCTTCACGTGAATCTCTTAAATCTATCATGAATCTATAGACGGCCCAAACGGCTTCGACTCAAACTCCATAAGTGGGATATAAGTGGGTAGTGCTTTCCGGCTGTGTCCGGTGCCAACCCCAACCGATGAAGCTGTTAGACTGTTCAGGCGAAATTTTCACAAAATGCTCGGAATTCCAATATTTTTTTTTTTCTTTCGGTTATGAAATTTCATAATCACGTCGATTTCGCTTATTTCGATTCAGGTCGAAATTAGTGCATGAAAAAAAAAAATGATACTGTTGCCTAGTGAGTTGTGCTGAATCCTGAGATACTGCACATCAGATAATTACGTTAAATAATTTTTCAATTGATTCTTCACGAAAAGATAATGTTTCTGCTGTTCCTATGTTGCGAAGAAGTGTTTAGTGCAAAGGAAGGAAAAACACTTTGGGCGGAAAATCACGTGCGGCTTTAAAGTACGAGATAATTATGGTACCCCAAATAAGTTCACCGGGTTTGTACTATTTTTCTACAAGTGTACTGTGAAAACGAGAAAAAAGGTACAAAATCAATTTGTCAAGACCAGCACTCAGTCTATCATCCGATCTCTCAGCACCATCAACATTGAAAAGTATCCCATCGAAGTTCTCATTACCTAATGGGTTAGGCGTAAGTTACAACAATTTCGTAATTCGTGACCCGTTGATCAACGATTAATTACTCACGCTGCTGAATAGCTGCACGTTGAACGTGCAGAATTTCCCGGCTTTGATCTCAAGCGGGGTATTGGATCTGTGCCTGACAAAGAGAAAGGCGTTTGCTTCCCTGGGCGCCAAGTCGTACCATGCAGACATGTAGAAATCATCACCTATGCTCGTACTCTACAAATGCAATTAAAAAAAAAAAGCTTTATTCCTAACATTTATATCAATGGCCTGAAGTGAAAAGGGCACGTGCGGTGTGTACAAGTTATGCCAATACGCCCTTCTGACATCAGACCATCGATGTGGAAAAAAATAAATTTAAACGACACTCGCTTCAATCAAAAGTCTTTCTCCTACGTAGCAGTATGCAAAAAGATGTACTAGCGTGTCAGTGGCGTAGATCACGGAAAATGGCATGTAAAGTACATCAAGAGGAGTACGGTTGCCGTCCATCAAGATCTGTAATTCAGTTGAAAATTTGTAATTATTATGACAAGTCATCGGACGTAATCCGACTCACGGTAAACAAAACGTAGCATTGAAGGCAGAAAGACACTGTGCAAAACAGCATCTGAATGAGAAGTATCGTGCTGAATGCGTCCCTGACTATTGATGCCAGTCTTGGTAAAAGCAAAAAAAAAAAAACAAATTGTTGAAATAAAAATGTACTTCCCAATAGTTTGATTTTACCGATTTATTTGTTCGTGTCGCTCCACGATGGCAGCGATTTTTCGCCAATATTCGGCGGTATCCTGAAGAGTTGTCTCGCTGACGATGGTTTTGAGGGAATTACGAATCATCCTCAGCTGACCGCACATGTGAAGTACCACCATTGAGAGCAGACAGTCAGGTCCGGAATACGACACCATACTCAAAAATGTCGCGAAGAATTGACCGATCCAGATCGGTATAAAAATCGTGAGTTTCGTTGTATTGAAGGGAATGTACGAGTCATGAAGCAACCCGATCACTAATCGGGGATCAACGTTCGGATCGGGCTTTTGCATGAGAAGCCAGATCTAAACATATTTTATTGATCGTATAAGGATCTCTATGGAAATCGGGGATTCGATCGGATTGATAGTTACCCGAAAGAAGATGTAGACGAAGAACATTATGTTTACAATAAAGACCGATATTATAGAAATTAATCGGCCGAGTTTTGCGGTGTCGAACATTATGTCGAGATCTTTTTTAGTTTCGACTCTCAGCCAATCCTCGGCGATCGCGACAAGGATCGAGCCAATGGCTTGAAGATCAAAGAGCGCGATTACGGTCACACTCAACCTAACGCTTTTTTTTTATTACCTTTTTTGTTATACTGAAGAATCACAACTTTGACTATCAACATTGCCTGTGTCAGATTAGTGGAGAGACATTTGATACAAGCGTTCAGATTTCCCGCAAGTATGAACAATGTTCCTGCTTGGGGAAGCCAGATAAAGCCAAATATCATGAGAACCCAGGCCCAAGCTCTTCGCTTCGCTATGAAACCCTCTCCCTTCCTTGCGCCCATGCCCAAAATATGCTCGTAATAAAAATTGTACCCATAGGCATACGCGAATCCTGTAGAAACGAGGGTCAGTAAAAGAATTCCTATCGTTCTCGTCCCGTCCAAAATCAAAGTACCAATATAAAATTTCACGCACCCTTGCTGTGCTCCATTGCAGTTCACTCTGTGGCAGTTTTTCCGCTCACTGTCGGTGGCTCTCGCGAATAATGTTTCGTGCGCAAAATCGTTCGAGTTTTCGCGTTTCTCGATCGCGCATGCTCGAATTTAAAATGCAAATAGTCGTTCTTCGCCCGCTTATCGAAACTCTTGAAATTTTCATGTATAAAGACCACAGTGCCGCAGCTTCGGGTTCAAACTTTTTACCCGAAATGCGAATAATCGCATTGGCGATGCATTGACGTTGCTGGGAGTGCAATGGACTCTCTGCCGGTGGCTGAATCGATTTTGGTCGTTTCGACAGTTTCCCGTAAAAAAGTGGTTTTATTTATTTCAATTTTTTAAAAATCGTATAAAAAATCCCGTGCGATATAAATTGACGCATACAACATCGAAGCTCCGACCGCGTCGGTCGGTGAAAAAATGTTTTTACTCCATCAATCGATCGGTCATCACCAGTAGAACGGACAGATAACCCATCGATGTCTTCAGAATCTGTAGAAAAATCGATTACGATCATGAAGTAGCGATGAAAGGAAGGATTCAATGAATGTCAGATCACACTTACTCTGTTGAAGAGTGCTAATGAAAATGCACAAAATTTTCCCGCTGTAATCTCCAAAGGAAATCGCGATCGGTTAATTACAAAAATCAGAGCTCTGGCTTCCTTCGCCGATAGACGATACCACTGGCAATCGTACGCTGCGAAACTTATACTTGTGCTCTAAAAAAAAGTTTACTCCGTGCCATTTTCTTTCGAAGGATTCAAAGAATTCTGGATGGAATTGTGCTCTTTTCTTTTAGAAACTAGTGGATTTTTTGTGCATGCGCTGTTATGGTTGAACTCACTTCGACGGAGAGTAAATCTCCCACGTAGCAATAAATATAGAGATGAATAATAGTGTAGAAACTGTATAAGATAAAAAATACGACATCTAGCCAAGGGAAGGTGTCAGTTCCGATGCACCCGATCAGGATCTGTAAACGAGAACATATTTTCGAAGAATCGAATAAAAAACGCTCGCAAGTGTTTCAAAGACGAGCGATCGTAATTGGGAAAAAAAATTACTGTGAAAATGGCGAAACCTTGGAAGCAAAACGTCAGCATGCAAACGACCATCTGGACGAGAAGCATCATGTTGAAAGACTCCTCGACGGTTTTGGTGTATCTTGTAAAAAAATTTTTTTTTTTTTTTTACAAATTACCATTTACCTCTGAACTGTAAGTATTTTTTCTGTTCGGCTGAATCGTAAAATTAAGAACCTGTTCAGTTTCTCGTGTTTCTGAACTATGTCAATCAGCTTGTTCCAGTAGATACTTGAATTTTTGACGGTCTCCTCGTCGACCAATTTGACGAGGGCAATTCTTATCGTCGAAAGCTGCCCGACGATGTGGAGCACGATCATGGCAATTAAACTATCCGGTCCCGAGTAGGCGATCATCGACATCAAAGTGCCGACGCACTGGCCGAGCCAAGCCGGCGCGAATCTGGACATGTCCTCGGTGTCGAAAGGAAAGTAGGAAGAGTAAAGAAAGCCCGGATTCAGAATAGAATCGTTTCGAGGCTGACTTCTCTCGCGAATCCCGTAAAATGCCTGGAAAGTTAATTTTGAAAAATGCAAATTCACAAAGCCTATCGTTATTCCATCGTCGCACTGTAAGCAAAAAAGCTCGAACAACCCCCATTGAAATGTAGGCGAGGAACATGGAGTTCGTGAGGGAAACGGAGATCATGGAAATGGCTCTGGCGATTTTTGCAACATCCCTCATCGCTTCCCGCTCTTCGTTTGTCCTCGAAGGATTCCAGTCTTTGGACATCAGGTCGAGAAGGGTGGAGAGCACTTTACAGGCAATATTCACTTTGCCGTTACAAACTGCATGTAAAAACAAAACAAAAGCAACGTCCACTAGACGAGCACTCACCTTTCCAACGTCGTGAAAAAACGACGAGTTTCATTACCGATACTCCAACCGACACGTTCGTGGAAAGACATTCGATCATTGCATTCGGGTCTCCCCAAAAAACTACGATGCTCGCCGTCTGAGGCACGTAAATTGCGAGAAAGACGAGAAGTGCGTAAAGCCACGAACGGTAACGCATTATCGGTCCCTCGTTCGCTTCCGGCCAGACTCCGATGATCCGCAGATTGAAGCGGTTCCAGCCGTAGGCCCACTTGAAATCTACGGAACTTTTCACGTTAATTCCGGCTTACACTATTTTTCCATCCTCACGGAGGAAGCTTCGTTTTCTCGAGAGTTCCCTCGTCCCAAGATGTACCTTGATCGGATTCGATCGATGCCATTTCTATCGCAGTTTCGCGATGTACGGTGAAGCACTGCTCGCTCGGAGGGCGAAAATCTTCAGCGATCCGTGCGCGCGGTGAAGTACGCATGATCGCAGTGAATACATGCAACGGCTCGAATTAAATATTCAACATCCACGGTACGTGTCCGCACCCGGATGCCGAACTCTCACGCCCGTTTCGTTTCCTCCACCGGAATACCCGTAGAAGAAAACTTTGTCGGAGCGACTTGGCGTGGATGGCGAGCCGGTGTACGCGTAAAGAAGATATCTTTCCGGTAACGTTCATTTCTGACACAGCAGTTCTCCCCTAGTCGTTGAAAATATTTCCACAAGTGCGGTGGAGGTGCGAGTGGAACGTAAAGTAAATCGGACTTTATCGTTCCGGTGGACGATTTCAATTAATTACTAACTTCGTGCTGTTAGGCATAAATCATCATTTTATTTCATTTTAATTTGGCTCGAACTTTTAACTGGCGTGTTGGTGCAAAATTCAAGTCACAAGCGAATGACGCTGCAGCCAATTAGCGATCGTTTATTGGCTACGACGTCATTTGCTTTTTTTAAGTTACCACTTGACAACCGTGGATCATCTCGACGATTAATCAGCGATCCAGCAATACACAAAATAGGCCATTTTAAGATTCGGAGACTCATCTTTTTGTGATTCTCCACTGCCCGTGAGTAGAATATATAGAAAGTATCGTTTTTATTCAAACCGTCATTTTTAAAAGTCAAGACATCTACCGATTTTTCAGTCGATTCGGTTGCCCGCCGAAGGTAGTTAAAGAAATATGGCGCTGCTGTAAACTCGATTCACGGGATAAATATCGATTCCGCCTCGACCAGCATCGAGTTAGGATCGATCGTGGGTGATTCGGGCACTTCGGACAAAGAAAAACAGTTTTTCAATTTATTTCAATCAGAAAAAACAGCTGTCTCTATGAGGAAACAAAAATCGTGTAAAAAACTTTGCGTGATATAAATGAAGATGATCGTCGATATTATCGTACATAACGCTCGGTCACGAAATTCTTTTAATCTATGAAGCGATCCTTCATCGCCAGTAGAACGGACAAGTAACCCATCGACGTCTTCATAATCTATAGAAAAATCGATTTCCATTACAAACCAACGAAAAAAAAAAAAAAAAAAGATTAATCGAAGGTAAAATCAAACTTACTCCATTGAAGAGTTCCAATGAGAATGCACAAAATTTTCCCGCAGTAATTTCCAATGGGATTCGCGATCGGTTGGTCACGAGCATCAGAGCTCTGGCTTCGTTGGCCGACAAACGATACCATTCGCAATCGTACGCCGCGAAGCTTATACTTGTACTCTAAAAAAAAAGTGTAGTTCCTGCCATTTGCTTTCAATGGATCAAAAAATTCTCGATGAAATTAAGCTTTTTCCGTTCGGAAATCGGCGATTTTTTTTTTTGTGCAAACGCTATTACGGTTTCGCTCACTTCGACAGAGAGTAAATCGCCCACGTAGCAGTAAACGAAAAGATGAATTATAGTGTAGAAGCCGTGTATGATAAAAAATACGACGTGAAGCCAAGGAAAGTTGCCAGTTCCCATGCACTCGATCAGAGTCTAAAAAAAAAAAAACAAAAGATTGTCGCAAAAATCAAAGATAGATCGAACGTAAATTTCAATCAAAGACAGTCGATCGAAAACGGGGAAAACATTACTGTGAACATGGCGAAGCCTTGGAAGCAAAACGTCACGGTGCAAACGAGCATCTGGGCTAGGAGCATCGCGTTGAAAGATTCCTCGATAGTTTCGGCGTAACTTGCAGAACAAACAAAAAATTTATCCAAATTAGGTTTTTTTTTTTTTTTTTTTTCATCTACAGGTATTTTTTTCATTGGCTGAATCGCGTAAAATTGGGAACCTGTTCAACTCCTCGTGTTTTTTAACTATGGCGATGAGCTTTTTCCAGTAGACACTTGAATTTTTTATTGTTTCCTCGTCGACCAGTTTGACGAGGGCGATTCTTATCGTTGAAAGTTGCCCCACGATGTGAAGCACCAACATTGCGATGAAACTGTCCGGTCCGGAATAAGCGGTCATCGACAGCAAAGTGCCGACGCACTGGCCGATCCAAGTTGGCGCGAATCTGGACATGTCCTCGGTGTCGAAGGGAAAGTAGGAAGAGTAAAGAAAGCCCGGATTCAGAAGAGAATCGTTGTGAGGCTGACTTCGCTCGTGCATCCCGTAAAATGCCTGAAAATCAATTTTTTGTTTTTTGTTTTAATACAAACACCAATAATTTATCATAATTCCATCGAGACACTCGAAGAGATAGAAAAAAGCTTGAACAACCCCCATTGAAACCCAGGCAACGAGCATGGAGTTCGTGAGGGAAACGGAGAGCACGGAAATGGCTCTCGCGATTTTCGCAATTTCTCTCATGGCCTGTCGCTCTTCCTTTGTCCTCGAAGGATTCCAGTCTTTGGCCATCAGGTCGAGAAGGTTTCTGAGAACTTTGCAAAGAATATTCACGATACTGTTGAAAATGTTTTTAAAAAAATCAAATAAAATTGTCCACGAGTCGAACACGCACCTTTTCGACGGCGCGAAAAAATGATGAGCTTCATTACCGATATTCCAACCGGCACGTTGGTGGAAAGACACTCGATCGTCGCGTTCAGGTTGCCCCAGAAAACAACGACGCTCGCCGTCTGAGGTGCGTAAATTATGAGAAAGACGAGAAGCATGTAAGCCCACGAACGGTAACGCATTATCGGTCCCTCGTTCGCTTCCGGCCAGACTCCGATGATCCGCAGATTGAAGCGGTTCCAGCCGTAGGCCCACTTGAAATCTGCGGAGCTTTTCACGTTAATCCCGGCTTACACTATTTTTTCTTCCTCACAGAGGAAGCTTCGTTCCCTCGAGAATTCTTTCGTCCCAAAATGTACCTTGATCGGATTCGATCGACGCCATTTCTGTCGCTGTTTCGCGATATACAGTGAAGCGCTACTCGCTCGGAGGGCGAAAATCTTGAGCGATTCTTTCGCGCGGGGAAGTACGCATGATCGCGATGAATACATGCAATGGCTCGAATAAAATATTCAATATCCATGGTACGTGTCCACACCCGGGTGTGCCGAACTCTCACGCTCGATTCCTCTCCTCTTCGGGAAAATCACGACATGCGCGGAAGAAAACTTTGCCGCAACCGTGCGAAGAATACGAGGAGTGAACGAACGTGCTCGGATAAAATATATTTTTCTGGTAACGTTTATTTCCGAAACATCAACGGCGCTTCCTTCTCACTGATGAAAATATTGCCACAAGTGCGATGGAGGTACGAGTGAAACGTACATAAAATCAGACTTAATCGTTGTTCCCGGTAAACAATTGCTATCGTACCCTTACATTTGTGCGACTAAGTATAAGCTATGATCGTTTCAATTCCACTTTCGCGCTACCGTGTCACTTGCATATCCGCGTGAAAATTTAAGTTACAAGCGAATGACGTTGTAGCCAGTTAACAATTGCTGTCGTTTCTACAAAATATTTTATCCTCGTGGCTCACTCGATCAGTCTGTCCTTCATGGCCAGCAACACCGAGAGATATCCCATGGATGTCTTCATGATCTGAAGGAAAAAATAAATAATTCTTCGTTGCTTACCGTATGTTGAATTACGTTCGTCCTGGCAAATGTACCAGCGAAACAAAAATAAAATTCACGTCTATTTCCGGTAGACTTGAGTTAACGCGCTAAGAACTTGGATTACGCGTCGAAGCCTCAAGTATATGAAGCGATACGATTCTCAAGCCTCGTGCTCCGAGTACTCGATACTTAATTACGTACTTTCCGTACTTTGGGGCTATTTGGCAGCTTTGAACTGCGGATGGGATTTTTTTTTTTGTATCGTCTGGTGAAATTAGAATTTGCCATAGAGTAAGTCTCACGCCAGTGAACAATTCGAGGGAGAAGCTGCAGAATTTTCCCGCCGTTATTTGCAGTGGCGTTCTCGATCGGTGAGTTATGAACATTAGCGCTTTGATCTCGGCGGAGCCCATGAGATACCAGTTACTCTCGTACGGTGAAAATCCAATTTCGGAGCTCTGAGCAACCAGTAGTATTGAAAATTAAATTCTTTTCGTATGGTCAGAAATTCATGATCGCGACTCACCTCGACAATCAATAAATCGCCGACCCAGCAGTAGACAAATAGATGCGATATCGTGTAAATTGCGTGAAGCACGAAGAAAGCCATACCGAGATACGGAAATTCACCCTTTTTGTGATCCATCACTGTCTGCAAGTGGAATGCCCAGGAAAGATCGATGGACGTGAAAAATAACGTGTATTAAAACGAATATCGGACACTTGATTCAGGACACATTGATCGGCGAGCGATCGTGACGAGCCGATCGAAATAGCACGTTCGCCCAACGAGCAAATCGACTGCGCAGTGATCGTGAATTTCATTGATTTACTGCGCGATCGAGAATTTGCCGCTTCGGTTCGTGACGAATATTGTAAATTTGATGAACTCACCGTGAACATGGCGAAACCTTGAAAACAGAAAGTGATGGTGCACACGAGCATCTGGGCCAGAAGCATAGAGTTGAAAGCTTCCTCGATCATGTCGTTTCGTCTTTCAAAAATTATGATTTTTTTTTTTTAATCAGCGAATAGAATTTTTTTTAACTGCGGATCTTCGTATAGATCAAATGTTTCCGGAGGCGCAGTTCGGATTTTTCTAAATCCGAAAAAGTGTTATCAAACCTGTTTAGTTCCTCGTGTCTCTTGACTATATCGGAGAGTTTCTGTCGGAAGGCTTGGGGATCTTTGACGCATTTGTCGTCGATTATATTTTTTAAATTGAGTCGCACGACTGCCAGTTGTCCGCACAGATGTAAAACGAGCATTGCGACAAAAGCGTCCGGCCCGGAGTAAGCGATCATTGAGAACCAAGTGCCGGCAAACTGACCGATCCAAGTTGGTATAAAATTCTTCAACTTCTTCGTGTCGTAAGGAAAAACTGCCGAATACAAAAAACCGATCGAGAGACGAGGATCGATGTTCGGATTCTTCAGATTTTCGAATCCAATCCATATCTGAGGTAATAACAATTATTTAATCAGAATATTTGTCGCGGTAGTTAAAAAAAAAAAGAAGAAAATTCCCGTAAAAAATCACCAACCCCCGAAGCCGTATACGCGACGAGAAGACCACTGGTAACGGTAACTGAAAGCAGCGAAATGACTCTGCTGATCCTCGTCGGCTTCATCATAGTCTCCTCCTGTTCCTTCGTCCACGGCAAAGCCCAATCCTCCTCAACGAGCTCCAGCAGATCTTTCAGAACTTCAAACACGATTATTTCCACATTAATTTCCTTGCAAAATAACGTAATTACAATTTTCACTTTCGAGTTGTTTTATTGAATTTGATTATAGTGAATCAATTGAAAATAAATTACTTCGAATCAAACAAATAATTACCCCAAATTTATTTTAACCGCAGGAAATGGGCGATTCCTACCTTTTCTCTGATAGCGAAAAACTACGAGTTTCATGACGGAAACTCCGACCGGTACGTTAGTCGAGAGGCATTCTATGGTCTCGTTGAGGTTGCCCCAAAATACCGAAACGCTTGCGAATTGAGGTATCCATATGAGTATGAATATCAGGAGCGAGTAAAACCAGGCGCGACTTCTCATTATAATACTCTCGCCCGACTCGGGCCAAACTCCTATAACACCCATGTTGAATCGGTTCCAACCGTAGGCGTATATATACTCTGAGAAATTTATCTCGATATATTGAAAATACAAGTTCAAAAAAAAAAAAAAAATTAAATGAAATTAATTGAAACGGTTCCAACTGTCGGCGTATATATACTCTGAGAAATTTATCTCGATATATTGAAAATAGAAGTTCAAAAAAAAAAAAAAAAAAAATTAAATGAAATTAATTGAAACGGTTCCAACCGTAGGCGTATGTATACTCTGAGAAATTTATCTCGATATATTAAAAATACAGGTTCAAAGAAAAAAAAAAAAAATTAAATGAAATCAATTGAAACGGTTCCAACCGTAGGCGTATATATACTCTGAGAAATTTATCTCGATATATTGAAAATAAAAGTTCAAAAAAAAAAAAAAAAATTAAATGAAATTAATTGAAACAAGAATCACCGGTTTCGTACTTTGATTATCCGTCATCGATGCCGCGATATCGCAAGTTTCTCGATCACTGCCGTGCGGCGTCGTGATTTTTCGTTTGTGTCGAAGGAAACTCTCGGCATGGCAAAACTACGCATGCCCGACGTTAAAAGTGCCAAACAAATCCGATTCAGCTTAAAATATTCAGGCGACGAGTCACTCCCACGTAAAGTTCATCCATGTGTTTCAGTGTTTGAAACTAAAAAGACTTTGGTGCATGTAGCATGCGTCATGGTGCGCCATCAAGCTGGGCGCCCCAAACGATGCTATTATCTTTCAAAAAAAGATTCGTAACTCCATTGTGCGTGGAAAGTTTTGAAAACGAAAATTGCTGGTAATACGTGGCCAATGACCCGCAAGTTTTCAGGTCAGACTCTATAAACGGTCTCAAAAAGAGATTTTTTTTTGTACCTCGATAGGTAGAAAAGTTGATAATGTTGGAAGGTATTACGTGGCCATCGGTGAAACTATAGAATAATTGTTATAAAAAAAGATTCGGTGACTCTTTGGAAGGCTCATTGGTATTCGTTCTCCGACGACCGTCGAACGAGTATGGGACAGTTCGGGACTGAGAGTCGTTGATTCCGGCCTTTTATTCGGCCGTATTATATTCCGTAAAATTGAATTTTTTTTTCGGTTTTATTTATTTATTTATTTTTCAATACGTTACAAGACTTTCTCTACTTGCATACTCCGTCCGTGCTGAAAAAAGGTGAGTTAACAATCATTCACCTATATATTGGTTTTATACCGAATTAATTACAAGCGAATCTAATCAATGATTGTTCTCATTTCTACAAGATGTTTTTTGCCATATTGGTTACTGAATCGGTCTATCCTTCACGGCCATCAACACCGAGAGATATCCCATCGAAGTTTTCATTATCTGAAAAATAAAATGAAAATTAAATTTCAAGATTTTCACACCTGGCTCTTTTTAGTTGCTTATTAAAACGTCGTGCGTGGCAAATAGCCGTGGCTGAGCGTCTGCATAGACGCGGTACATGCCCAGCTGAGTAGTTGCACTTGCGCTTGCACTGTTAAGTGTGCGAAAAAGTGTCGTGTAAAAATTCGAAAAACGTGTAAAATTAACGTTGCCTAAATTTTTAATTAAAATATTTTGCGTCTAGACGGTAACGGGTGGCGTGAAATAGAAAATTAACAACATTTAAAAAATGTCCGAGTTAAATCGTAACAATACAATTAATAATTAGATGAGCCTTACGACGGTAAATAATTCAAGGGAGAAAGTGCAAAATTTTCCAGCTGTTATTTCCAGCCGAGTTCTCGATCGATGAGTGATAAACATGAGTGACTTGGTCTGGTTAGGAGGCATGAGGTACCAGTTGCTCTCATACGGTGAAAATCCGATTTCAGAGCTCTGCGCAACCATAAACATTGGTATCCAATTTGTTGACTATTGGAAGATAACGATCATGTCTCACCTCGGCGATCAGTACGTCACCGACCCAACAATATATAAAGAGATGGGATGTACTGTGAATCGTGTGAATAACTAAGAAGGCCATAACGGCATACGACAATTCACCCTTTTTGTGATCCAGCAGTGTCTGCAAGTGGAATTAATAAAGAGACAAACATAAATAAAAATCATTCACACTTTAATTCAGCATTTGGAGAATTCTCTTTACACTGGAAACTTGCGGGTCTGAATTGTTAAAAAATATCGTAAATACTCAAAATACTCACCGTTAATATGGAAAAACCTTGGAAACAGAAAGTGATGGTGCACACGAGCATTTGCGTCAGAAGCATCAGATTAAAAACTTCCTCGATCATCTCGCTTCGCCTTATGAAATATTATTATTATTTTTTTAATAGATGAATGATATATCGTGCCTATAGATTTATATGTGGATACAATTTTTGCAGAGTCATCGCTCGGATTTTTGTCAATGGAAAAGAGTGACAAACACAATGGTACAAAGAAACCTGTTGAGCTCCTCGTGTCTCTTAATGATATCCGAAAGTTTACGTCGAAAGGCTCGAGGATCGTTGACGGATTCATCGTCGACGATATTTTTCAAATCGAGTCGTACGATTGCCAGCTGTCCGCACACGTGCAGCACGAGCATCGCAAGAAAAGCGTCGGGACCCGAGTAAGCGATCATGGAGCACCAAGTACCGACAAATTGGCCGAGCCAAGTTGGTATAAAATTTTTCAACTTTTTCGTGTTGTATGGAAAAATGCACGTAAATAAAAGTCCTATCGACAGACGTGGATCTGCGTTTGGATCCGGATTGTTGAATTCTTGAAATCCAATCCAAATCTAAAGGTAAAATTTATCGATAAAAAAATCATTCTTCGCCTTACTTTTTTTCTTCTTTCTCTTGCTTACGAAAGAACGAACCTCCGAAGCCGTGTACGCGACGAGAACACCACTCGTCACGATAACGGAAAGCACCGAAATTGCTCGACTGATTCTCATTGGCTTCATCATAATTTCCTCCTGTTCCTCCGTACACACCAAATCCCAGTCTTTCTCCGCCCGCGTCAACAAATCTTCAAGAACTTCGAGCACAATATTTTTATATTTATCCCATTGTGAAACAAAATATCGACGAAATTCCACCATAATGATCCGACAATGTCGAAACTACGACTACCTTTTCTGTTAAATCGAAAAATCACGAGTTTCATTATCGAAACTGCAACTGGTATGTTAATCGAGAGGCAATCGATCGTCTCGATGAGATTGCCCCAGAAGACCGAGATACTCGCGATTTGTGGTATCCATATGAGTATGAATATCAGGAGCGAGTAAAACCAGGCGCGATTTTTCATTATGATATTCTCGTTCGGCTCTGGCCAAATTCCTATAGCGCCCATGTTGAAACGGTTCCACCCGTAGGCATACACGTATTCTGAGAAATTCATCATGGATCATCGAAAAAACGTCATTGAAAGAAATCAAAATTTTTTAAATGCACATTTTCTCGTCACTTTCACGTTTTTTTTTTTTTTTTTTTTTTAATTTTGAAGAAAATATATTCGCTAATTTTTTTTATTAGGACTGCAAATAAAAGTGGCTGTCCAATGAACTTGGAATAATCAAAGAGCACACACACAGATTACATTTTCTGTTTTCGAATGTTATATAATATTTTTAACACGATTAAGTTATAATCTTCAAAAAAATGTTTAGGTAATCAAAAATGCCTCTATGAGAAAGTTTTAAAAAAATTTGGAATCGATGGACACAAAAAACACCGAAGCCATACTTGGATTATCTTTCATGGATACCGTAGTGACACAGGTTCTTGATACTGCAGTGTCTCTTCGTGATATTTTCATTACCCTGGAGACAGTTGATGCCCGATAAACCACGCATGCCCGATGTAAAACCTATCCAGTTTAAAATATTCATCCAGCAGTGCGCAGAGACTTTTTCAGTGAAAAAGGCCTCGCGCAGGTAACACATTATCGTGGATCTTCGAAGCGGGCGATACGTTATTTTCTAAAAAAAGATTTATACCGCCATTATGCGTAGAAAGTTTTCAAAATAATACGTAATGGGCGAGTGGTCAGCCCTAACTTTGCGGTCAAATTACGTAAATGGTTTCATAAAAACAGTCAATATTTTTTTTTTCTCCTTCGATGCGTAGAAAAGTTGGTAATATTGTCGAGGGTAATACGAGGCCATCGATGAAGCTATACAACTGCTGTTTTAAAAAAAGATTCGGAGACAGGTTAAAAAGAGACGTGGCCATTCGCTTTCGAACAATCGTTGCCTGAGGATAAATAACATTAAATTCGGTTGGATTATGTTCCATGACCGCTCAAGTTCTTTGGTTTTTTTTTTCATCAAAAAATAACATTTCTTTCCCTGTGCATACTTCACACCTGATGAAAATGTAAATTTTTTAATAATTTCGGAGTATCGTGTCATTTGCGTATTGGTGTTATTGCATATTCGTTACAATCGACGTTAATTTTAATTAACATAACGTTAATTCTAATTAAAAATCGTTGCTCCTTCTACAAGATATTTTTTTTTTTTCATATTAATTACTCGATTAATCATCCTTCATGGCCAGCAATACGGAGAGGTATCCCATCGAGGTTTTCATTATCTGAAGAACGGAATAAAAATTGAATCTAATAGTGTACAATGCGGCGAGGGAGGAAAATGCTCGATTTTCGAGAAAAAAAATTAAAAATAGTTAAATAAGCATTGGAAATTACATTGGCGAACAATTCAAGGGAGAAACTGCAGAATTTTCCAGCTGTTATTTTTAGCGGAGTTCTCGAACGATGAGTAATAAACATGAGTGATTTGATTTCGGCAGAAGGCATGAGATACCAGTTGCATGTGTATGGTGAAAAGCCAATTCTGGAGCTCTGCGCAACCGATAATATTAAAAAAACAATTTTTCGACGATTCGTCATCAGCAATCGTGGCTCACCTCGGCGATTAGTACATCACCGACCCAGCAATAAATAAACAGGTGAAATGTAGTCTGAATTGCGTAAATAACGAAGAAGGCCATGCCGATGTACGGAAATTCACCATCTTTGTGATCCATCACCAACTGTAAGTGAAATTGATTTCAAGAAAACAGAAAATTGCAAAAAAATCATTCACTCCGGAATCTGTCGTTTGCGGAATTCATTTTTCCGTCGAGAAATTGTTGGTCTGGATTGTTACGATTATCGTGAATTCGAAATACTCACCGTCAACATGGAAAAACCTGCGAAACAGAAGGTGAGGGTGCACACGAGCATTTGAGCCAGAAGCATCGGATTAAAAGCTTCCTCGATCATCTCGCTTCGCCTTGTTGTTTATGTTTAATCATAAAACGATACATTTTTACCCATCTCACCTATATATCTATATGGATACAATTTTTATGGCATCACTGCGCGGATTTTTGCCAATAATGGCTGCACGGAAAAAATATTCCTAATAATTCTCTCATAAATTTTTTTGTTAATTCCGTGTATTTTTCGCGATGTACCTAGGTAGAGCGAAATTGTAAAATTGTGTAGAAAAAGAAAGTACAATCAAACCTGTTTAGTTCCTCGTGTCTCCTGATGATATCGGAGAGTTTCCGTCGGAAGACTTGAGGATTTTTGACGCATTCTTCGTCGACGATATTATTTAAATCAAGTTGTATGACTGCTAACTGTGCGCACAGATGAAGAACGAGCATTGCAAGAAAAGCGTCGGGGCCCGAGTAACCGATCATGGAGAACCAAGTACCAACGAACTGACCGAGCCAAGTTGGTATGAATGTTTCCAACTTGTTCGTATCGTACGGAAAAATGCAGGTGTATAAAAGTCCGATCGAGAGACGAGGATCGGCGTTTAAATCGGGATTGGTGAAATGTTGAAATCCAATCCATGCCTGAAGGTATAACATTTCGCAAATCAAAAGAATTATTCTTCGCTGCACATTTGTTTTTTCTTGCTTCTCGTCGAAGGAACGAACCTCCGAAGCCGTGTACGCGACGAGAAGACCACTCGTCGCGGCAACCGAAATCAGCGAAATTACTCTGCTGATTCTCGTTAGCTTCATCATAGTTTCCTCCTGTTCCTTCGTCCATGGCTTGGCCCAATCTTGCTCCACGAGTATCAACAGATCTTTCAGAACTTCCATAACAATATTATCATATTTATTCTATTGTGGGATGTGATAACGCTGAATTTACAACGAAACAATCGTCCGATAATGTCCATTGCAGAAACCACAGCTACCTTTTCTCTTAGAACGAAAAATCACGAGTTTCATGATCGAAACTCCGACTGGCACGTTGGTCGAAAGGCATTCGATGGTCTCAATGAGATTGCCCCAGAAGACCGTGACACTCGCGACTTGTGGCATCCATATGAGGGTGAATATTAAGAGGGCGTAGAGCCAGGCGCGATTTTTCAGTAAAATGTTCTCGTTTGGCTCGGGCCAAATTCCTATAACGCCCATGTTGAAATGGTTCCATCCGTAGGCGTACACGTATTCTGAGAAATTGACTATGGGTCATCGAGAATGGTAATTGGAAAAAGAAAAAAATTTCGAAAAATTCTAAATTTTTTGAAAAAATCTGAAATTTTTTGAATCTTCGTGAATCAAAAGGAATGTCTGATGGACTCAAATCAGTCGAAGAAGTCAACTTCCTAACGAATTCTTAGCACGCGCACACACATACATCGAAATTCGAAGATCCGAATTTCGGATATTTCGAACGTTTTTAAAATTTTGAGAAAAAAAAAAAATTAGAAATTCAGGGAAAGAAAGTTCCTCTGTGAGGAAGTAAAAAAAGAAGTTGAAATCAATGAAGGCAAGAATCGCCAAAGGCATACTTGGATTATCCTTCATCGATGCCGACGCGACACAGGTTTCTCGATACTGCTCTATCGCTTCGTGATTTTTTTATTAAAAGATGGAAAACCTTTCCCTGATAAACTACGGTATGCTCGATGTAAAAAAATACGGTATAGAAACCGATATACTTTAATATATTCATCCAGCCGCTGTCATTCCCACGTGAAGTTTCTCAATGCGCAGCGAGTTCACAGATAAAAAACGTCTAGCGCAGGTAATATTTTGCAGTGCGACTTCGAGGCGAACGACCGAGCGAAATATTATTTTCTAAAAAAAGATTTACACCACCATTATGCGTGGAAAGTTTACAAAATAATATGTAACGCGTAAGCGGTGAGCCCGAGCTTTCCAGTCAAACTACTTAAACGATTTAAAAAAATATATACATTCATTTTCTACCTTCACCCGTGGAAAAGTTGATAATATTGCCATAGCTAGAACGTGGCTGCGACAGGGAGTGAGCCATAGAATATTCGATTTGAAAAACGATTCGGAGCGGCGTTCAAGGAGACTCGAGCATTTGATTTCCGGCAATCGTTGAATGAGTACAAAAAGCATTGACGTCGGATTTTTATTCGATTCCATTACATTTGATCAGCGACTGACGAATATTCAGTAAGTCAGTATTTACATTCTTTCGTGTGATCGTCTCTGAGAAATTTCACAAGTTTCACAGGATTTCGGACGCTACCGATTGATTCTTCATCGTCAATAATACGGAAAAATAACTCGTCGCCGTTTTTACTATCTGAAATAAATCCACTCGTGAGTTACGGGCTCATCGACGCGATAAGTTCGATGTGCTTACGTCGCTGAAAAGTGGCAGCGAAAGGGGTGTAAACTTGCCGGCCCACATCTGAAGTGGAATTCTTGCCCGGCACATGACGATCTTCAAATCGCTGGCACTTTTGCCGGACAAATTGTACCACTTGCAGGAATATGACGCCAGTGCAAGTGCCTCGCTCTATATTCAGCCCAACATAAAAAAAATACCAGGTAGCAGGCAAAGACTAAAATAAAAATAAGTGACAAAATTCACCACCTCCACAGAGTGTGCAGATAAGACGCCATCATTCTGAACGCATGCACGTTAATATTTCTCTTGATTTTACACACATTAAAAGAGTCGTTATTTTTTTTCTTTTTACAATTCTCTTCATAATTCTGATGGAACTTACTTCTTCAATAAACATGTCGCCCAGGTAGCAATAAATGAAAAGGTGAATAAACGTCACGTAGAGATATGACGTACAAAAGATAACTTCAACAAATGGAAACTGTCCCGGTCTAAATTCCGTCAGTGTCTGTAAAATCATTTTTTTTAAATGCGTAAAATCGACTAGCTGTGTGGACGATGAAAAAAAAAAAAAAAAATGAGAAGGGACAAATGAATAATTCTGAAATTTTTACTTTTTCCGTCCGTCATAAAGTTGACGTAGATTTTTTGGTGAGAAAAATTTCAATGAAACTTTGTAATCGGTACTTACTTCCAAGAGTTGAAACAGTGAACAGCAAATTTGAATTGTGTACGAGAATATCAAATAGAGGAGCAACAAGCTGAAGGTGTCTTTGACAACGTTTGCTAAATTGATGAGTGCGTTATGGCGTCTCACGAGCACCCGAAGTTTGACTTGAAAATCCGCATTGCTCAGAGAATTTTCGCCGTCAATAAGATTGATCAGTGCATAACGAAGAATAGTTATTTGTCCGCAAAGATGAATAATCAACATCGCAACAAAACCGTCGACGCCTTGATAAGCCAATGTCGCCCAGAAAAGACCGATAGATTGTCCGATCCAGATAATTGCGAAATTTATCCAATTTCGAAGATCGAATGGCCACCAAGCTGGATAGAACAGCTGTTTGCCCAAATCCGTAGCGTTTTGGTCATGCAGGTCTAAATATAATAATGGTAAAGCCTGGAAACACGAATACACAGTCATGAGTATTAGATCGACGTTGGCGTTTTTTACTTCCCAAACTCATCGAAGGGTAATTAAATTTTGAGTCGACTGATTTTTCCGAGTTATAACTGTGAAAACATTTGTTTGCGTTCAGTCCGCGATTTTTTTATATTTCTGGTGCCTTCGAAGGATTGTGTATGCAGCAATTCTTGATTGTATATTTTGTATTGAATTCCATAAAAACCCTAAGTATCACGTAGGACCAATAGACGCACTGGACCAAAAGTGTAAGTCCAAGAGAGATGCCTTTAACGAGTTTCGTACTCTTCATAATCGTCTCACGATCCATCGTAGAAGGATTTTGCATCCAGCTCTTCGACAGAAACGCCAGACACGTTTCTAAAACTGCATGGAACGATCTTCATTCGTTCGAGTCCTCGCCCCCGAATCACCAATTCCGTTCGTGAGTAAATTTCCGTTACCTTTCCTGTTTCTCCAAAGAACCATCATTCTCACTATGGTGCCAAAAATTCCCGCTTCAATCCCGATCAATGTGATCATTTCATCGCGTACGAAGGTGTAAGCAAACGGTCCCAAAACTTGAGGAACCATATCGACAGTGAACACCCATATGCCGCAAACTGGCGGTCCGTATCTCATTAAAAGACGATGATAACATGTGTTGCAATTCTGATACGGCCACAGACCGATCAGACGCAAACTGTATCTACTCCAACCAAAAGCCAACTTGGAGTCTTTCATCATTGTCGACTTTGTCGTCAAACTGTTGCTCCGATGCTCCGGCTTTTTTTTTACAACCGTATGTTCTCCTTTTCGATATCTGCATTCGACTGACGTACGTTCTTCTTGGAACTAAATAATGGTTACAATGTGCGCAGGCGCGTCCGAGAATCGACAAATCAGAGAGTTGTTGAAAAATAAAAGTTTGGTTCGTAAGATGATTTGAACTCTGTTCCCGTACTATTGATTATTCCATCAAACATCATTTTCCGTATGTGAAAAAAACGTGGGACCTGACGAGTGTTGGGATGAATGTTCGATTGAGAAAAAGTCATATTTCGCGTTACTGTCACGGAAAAAATTCAGTCATTGTTCTCGGTGTTACATACTGCTGAAGATTCATTTTCACAGTTAATAGACCGACGGGTTTGATACAAAATCCGTGATCAATATTAAGATGTAACGAGCATGTCTAACAACAAAAAATTAATATTGTATTTTTGAACTGCACAATATAGTTCTGTACAAATTTGGTAAACGTTGGAAGACGACAAAAATATAACGCTCTGCTCAATCTCAAAATTAGTTCTTTAAAAATCTACATGTATTTATTATTAATTCTAAACATTATTAATATCAGTCGCCGTCGATGAATTTCACTCTGCTAATTGATTCTTCATCGTCAACAATACGGAAAAGTAACTCATCGCCGTTTTCACTATCTGAAACCATACCACTAGCAAGTTTCGGGCTCATTGACTGAAACGAGTGGAACAAAATGCTCACGTTGCTGAAAAGCGGCAGGGAAAAAGGCGTAAACTTGCCTGCCCAAATTTTAAGTGGAACTCCCGCTCGGCACATAACGATCTTCAGATCGATGGCTCCTCTGCCGGACAAATTGTACCATTTGCAAGAATACGTTGCCAGCCGGATTGCCTCGCTCTACGGTCAATGGGAAATTATTTTTTTTAAAGTGACAATTATCAGGTAATAAAAAATGAAAAAAAAAAAACGTGCTAAAATGCACCAGTTCGACACAATGTGCAGATACCATCTTGTCATTCTGAACACTTTCACAGTTATATTTCTCATATTTTCATAGATTTACGTATCATTAAAAATTTTATCAATAAACTTTTCTCTTTATCAATGTGATCAACTCACTTCCTGAATAAGCCTGTCGCCAATGTAGCAGTACATAAAGAGGGCAACAAACGTGGTGTTGAGAAATGACACACAAAAGATGACTTCGATAAATGGAAACTTTCCTGGCTCGTGTTCTGTCAGTGTCTGTAAAATAATATTTAAAAAACTAGCAATAATCACCCGCGATTCCGGGTGCCGAAAAACGCGAGAAGAGAAAAAAAAGAGTTGATAAAGGAGTCCCATACAATTTTGAAATTTATTCCTATGACTTGTAGCCACCTCCCGGAAGTGATAAAGTTAACGTAGAATTTTTTTTTTTTTTTATGGAAGAAATTTCAATGACCCATTGCAATCAATACTCACTTCCATAAGTTGAAAAAGTTGACAGCAAATTTGAATTGTGTAAGAGAGTATAAAAAAGAGGAGCAATAATTTGAGGGTTTCTTTCACAAGGTTTGCTAAATAGATGAGTGCGTGATGGCGTTTTATGAGCGCTCGAAGTTTAGAATGAAAATTTTCTTCGCTCGGCGAACCATCGCCGTCGATGAGATTTATCAACGCGTTACGAAGCATAGTCATTTGTCCGCACAGATGAATAATCAGCATCGCAACGAAACCGTCGGCGCCTTGATAAGCGAATGCCGAACAGAGAAAACCGAAACCCTGAGCGATCCAGATAATTGCGAAATTGGTTCGATCCCTCAGATCGAGAGGGTAATAAGCTGGAAAGAACAGATGTTTGCCCAATTCCGTAGAGTTTGGGTCATCGTGGTTTAAATATAACAACGGCAAAGCCTGTAACGAAAAATGCACATTCGTGAGTACAACTTCCATATTAAAACGGCTTTTTCACTTCCCAAACGCATCGGAGAAAAACCGAATTATTATCGAACCGATTTTTCACAAGTTTTTTATAACCGTGACAATTATTTATTTTTAATTCGTGATATTGCATGCTTCAGTAATTTCGAATTCCATGATTATTCGGTCATTAGGAATTTGCAATGTTTCATGAAAATATATATATTCCATTGAATTTTCCAACAACCCTGAGTATCACGTAGGACCAGAAGAGGCACTGGACTAAAACCGTAACTCCTACAGAGATGCTTTTAACGAGTTTTGCATTTTTCATCATCGTCTCACGATCCACCGTCGAAAGATTTCGGGTCCAATTCTCGGACAGAAACGCCAAACACATCGCTAGAACTTTCGAAGACAATCTTCATCCTCGCGTTCGAATCGCCATTCCTATCTCGAGTACATTACCGTTACCTTTGCTGTTCCTCCAAAAAACCATTATTCTCGCTATAGCACCGATAAATCCCGCTTCGAAACCAATTAATGTGATCGTTTCATCGCGCACGTAGGTGTAAACGAACGGTGCAATCATTGAGGGAATCATATTAAAAGTCAACAACCATATGCTGCACAATGGCGGACCGTATCTCATTAGCAGACGTTGGTAATTTTTGTTACAACTCTGATAGGGCCAGAGACCGATCAGACGAAGATTGTATTTACTCCAACCGAAAGCCAGCTCAGGATTTCTCATGATCGTCGACTGCGAAGTCGCGTCGTTGACTTCCTCGTTACGTCGCGACAACATACTCAACGGCGTTTCCGATACTTCAGTCATTTTTTTCTAAACTGTATATGATTCTGTTCGATGCCCACATCCGACTGACCTATGTTCATCTTGATACAAAAAATTGCTGCCATGTGCGCATACGCGACCAAGAATCAATACATCAGAGGGTTGTTGAAAAATAAAACGTTCGAGTATAAGATGATTCGAACTCTGTTCACGTACCATTGATTTTTTCATTAAACCATTAAACTTCATTTTCTGTGCATGAAAATATCGAGGTACGTGAGGAGGGATGCGATGTTGAATCGAACGAATCGGCACACTTCATTTTACTTCGTGTGAAAAAGTCAGGTATCGTTCGCGATTCGACTCATTACTTAAGATTCGCACAGTCCATCGATATTTCGATTTGACAGTAGATCCGTGATTAACGATCAATTTCCAGATGGTAACAATGTGTATAATAAAGAAAAAGAAAAAAAAGAAAATTATGCGATTTTTAGCGCACACCTGTACAAATTTTATAAACGTCGAAGGACGTCGAAATAATCCTCGAACACTTCTAAAAATTGTTTTTTTTTTTTTCATGTGAGTGTTTTTATTATTTACTTTCAATAGTTTTGTACTTTATGCGGTCGTCATGAAATTTTTCGAGACACGTTTTTCATTGCTCCGAGTACTGTTCCTTCATAGTTAGCAGCACGGAAAAATAACTGATCGCTGTTTTCAAAACCTGAAATGACATATTACCTTTGAATCGTCATCGTTCCCAAAGCCGAGGAAGTTTTGACAGAAGGCTTACTTTACCGAAGAGTTCCAGTGAAAATGGGGCAAACTTGCCTGCCCACATTTGCAATGGAACTTTCGCTCGGCACATCACAAGTTTCAGGTCGTTCGCGGATCTGCCGGACAAATTGTACCATCTGCAGGAATATGATGCCATCTCGAGCGCCTCGCTCTGCGATTAGTCGGAAACGAACTTGTCATTAGATACCTTTGATATACCTGATACATGAGAGAGTCACTGGTGCCGAAATGGACCACTTGTTTTCGGAGCACGCAGACATTAAAGCACTCCATGTTTCCAGCGCTATCGCAATTTTCCGTTTACGCGTACCGTGCTATTTCGAAAACTCACTTCTTCTATGAGGATGTCACCGATGTAGCAATAAACGAAGAGGTGAATGAACGTGGCGTTCAGGAATGACACTAAGGAAATGACCTGAACGAATGGAAACTTTCCTGGCTCGTGTTCCGTCACTGCCTATGAAATAATTTATACACGCTTGCATGACGAAGAATCATTATTTTTTTCTCCTCTATAATTCCAAATCTTAACTCACTGCCATCAAACGAAAAAGTTGTAATCCAAGTTGAATTGTGCAAACTATTATCAGAACGAGCAATAGCCAGCTCACCGTCTCCTTGATCACTGTACCGAAATGGATGAGTGTATGGTGTCGTTCGACTATCAGTCGAATCTTTACTCTGAACTTTTCGGAATTTGTATGAGATTCATCGTCGATCGCATTGGCTATCGAGTGACGAAGAATCGTGATCTGACCGCAGAGATGTATAACCAGTATTGCGACGAAACTGTCGGTGCCCGAGTAAGCGAGTCCGCAATAGAAAAGTCCGATGCATTGTCCGCACCAGGCAAATGCAAAATTCGATGCTTTACTGAGATCGAAAGGAAAATAACTTGGGTAGAATAGCTGCCTCCCGAATTCCGTTGCATTTCCAGAATGGAGATTCAAAGTTAATAACGACGAAGCCTGAAATTCCGAACAATTATTCCCGAATCGTAAAACCGGTTACCATTGAAGAGTATTGAATTTTAATAGTCAACTAATATGATTGAAACGACGAATTATGCAAATTTCAGTTTGCCATTTACGATCAATAAATTGTGGTGTCAATTTTGGCGATTTTCATTTTGAGATGTTGACATTTTACGAAAAAATGTGTCAAGTAATTTGCACATGGTATTTCTAGACTTTTCTCAAAAATACCATTAAAAATAGTTACATGCAAATTTTCACATCGCTCTATCAGAATGGGCCTTTATAATTTTTTTTTTTTCATGGAAATTGTATTTTAATTACAGCTACTTCTATAGGAAGCTGATATCAAACAATGAAATTCGTCACAGAGGAAGTTATACTCGATATCGTGAGACACGGGAAACTCAGGTGCGAATCACTTTGCACGTTTTTCTTTACTGAAGTGTTAAACAACCTGAAAAGTTACGTAAGACCACACAAGGAACTGGACGAAAATGGTAACTCCTATAGAAATGCTTTTGCCGAGTCTGGCATTTTTCATCATCGTCTCTCGGTCTGCCGGCGAGAGCTTTCGGGTCCAGTCGTCAGACACCGCGATCAGACACCACGCTAAAACTTTCGTGAGCAGTTTTTACCGCCTATTCGGAAAGTCACGCATTTTCTTCTTAATTATTGTATTATTGAAAAAAATGATTTTACCTTCACCATTGTACCAGAGCACTACAATTTTAAAGACCCCAGCGGCGTGTCCAGCTACGGTACTGATAAGTTCGCTGAGATCACTGAGCACAAAGTTGTACGCGATCGGTGCCAGAGCTTGTGGCGCCACGACGAAACTGAACAGGAAAAGACTCCACACGAGTGAACTGCATCTCGTAATGAAACTATCGTTGCAGGTTTGATCGGGCCAGAGTCCGATCAGACGAAGATTGATTTGATTCCAGCTAAAAGCCACTTCAGCCTCGGAGACGAGAAACTTCGGCGTTTTTCTCACGGACTCACTCGTTTTTTCGTAAACTCGCGACGACATATCGTATTCATCATTCAACATCGAAGCTCCCGACAGTTCCGCCATTTCCCAATTTCCCCTACCCTATCGCGATTTTTGCCCTCTTGCGCAGCCTCCTTCGAATTCACAGTTGTTAGAGAAGTTCCACGCTCTGATGTACATAAGTTGATGAGATAATGGAGAAAAATTGCCTCCCGGAGTCATTGAGCAATAAAAGTTACGAGTTGAAAATGATTCCGTACCACAATCGCTTACCATCGATTATTCCATTAAACTCGAGTTCCTTTATCGGAGGACGAAGAGAGGGAGTGGAGCAAGCTCCGTTGCCGCTGCCACGTAGAGCAAAAATTTCATATGTCTTCCTGCTTCCCGAGACGCTCCGAGAAACTGTGATGAAGCCGCAATGTTTTACATGAAGTAAACGATAAAGTTTTTACAAGTGCTCAATGCAACGTAACTGGACAACTGCAAAGTGGCAACCGAAAATATTCCGTAAAAATAACGTTACAAAAGAAACGACTCCATGGGTGAATAATTAATTGAAAAGTAATGTGTAAAACTGTTGCACGATACATGGTATTTATTTGTAAAATCACTGTACATTTAATTTATCGACGAGATTTTCATTTTTATTTTGTTAATTGTACGGTTCCGGTGCGGCTTGTCCTCACTGGGACGACTGTTCGTTCATCGTATGCAACAGAGAGAAATAACCCACCGACGTTTTCACCACCTGCAACGGTGGACGACGACAATTTTCGATTTTCATTCAACTATCCGCATCTATCATGAAAGAATTGCTCACGTTGCCGAAGAGCTCCAGCGAAAGAGGGACGAATTGTCCTGCCCATATTTTCAGTGGATTTCTCGCTCGTTGCATCACGAGCATCAGATCTTTAGCGTTACTGTCTGACAAATTGTACCACTTGCACGAATAGCACGCCAGTCCGACCGCCTCGCTCTGCGATCAGTGGTAAATAATCCGCAATGACCCTTAACTCAGTAAAAAAACTTCCAGAAAAATGGAAGATGACCGAACAGACGATTTGTCGCGAATGCGTGAACATGATATAACAATTTTTTACGACATTTAGGTCTCACTATTTCAACTAACTTCTTTTATAAGCATCTCACCAATGTGGCAATAACCAAAGAGGTGAACGAGTGTGACGTTCAGATATGAAATACAGAAAATGACTTTGACCAATGGAAACTGTCCTGGCTCACGTTCCGTCACTGCCTGCAATACAATTGTTTTATCGTGTGATTCCGATGCCGCATATGTGATGGAAAAAGTTTGATAAAAAATATGTGAAAACGACAAAATGTCAATGCGACGATAAAACTGTTATCGATACAAACCACCATCAGACGAAAGAGTTGCAAGCCAAGTTGAATCGTGTAAACTAGTAACATGGCCAGGACCATAAGGTCGACGGAGTCTTTTATCACTCCAGCTAATTGCGTCAAGGTGTTGTGACGCTTCACTATAATCGCGAGCTTTTCGCGAAAAATTTTCGAGCCCAGCGACGTGTCATCGTCATTGAGCTTGACCAAGGCTTGACGAAGAATTGTGATCTGAGCGCTCAGGTGAATGATCAGCCCGACAACGAAACTGTCGGTGCTCGAGTAAGCCATCGCGGCACCGCAAAACCCAAAGAATTGTGCGCTCCAGACGATAATGCAATTCGATCGTTTGTTCAAATCGACAAACAAATAACTGGGAACCATCAGCTGCTTGCCGAGATTTGTATTGTTGGGAGTATCGAAGATCGTATAGAACAATGGCACAGACTGGAATTATTAATCATATTTTAACTTAAAAAAAAAAAGGTTTTTTTTTCGCGTTCAGGGAAAAATCGTGAATCGAAGAAATTTTCATATTTTCGAAAATAAAAATGATTCAAAGGCATAGAGACCTTGGTTAAAATGTAGGACCCCAAAAGACTCATAGCGAGGATGCTAACTCCAATCGAGATGCATCTACCGAGTCTGGCATTTTTCATCATTAACTCCTCCTCCTCGACCGCGCGTTTTTTTGTCCAATCCTCGATCATCATCGAAAGACACCAGGCTAAAACTTTTTCGAGCAGTCTTCCGTGTTCGTTCGATTATGAAGATTTTCTTTTACCATTATAACTGACTCTACCTTCACCATTGTACCACAGCACTGCGATTCTCGCGATCACACCGACGAACCCAACGACACTTACGATGAGTTCGATGAGATCGTCGAGCACGAAGGTGTAAACGAGCGAGGCCAAGACTTCTGGAATAATTATAAAGCCCGACAGCCAAATGGCCAGCACCGGCGAAAAGTATTTCATTATCAGGCTGGATTGACTTTTTCTGCAAGTCTGGTGGGGCCAAAGTCCGACGATGCGGAGAGTCAATCGATTCCAACCGAAAGCCACTTCGACATTGGGATCGCGAATCTTAGCCGACGGTCTTCTCATTTCACTGGCCTTCCCGTTAATCGGTGACGGACTATCTTGCTCATCGCTCATCGAGAATTTCCATGCCGCGGCCATAACTCTCTCTACAACTTCCCCCTGTTCAACTGTAATTGTCTCGTTTCGCTTATAGACTCGATGCTCACGCTGATGCTCGAATCGACGACCGTGCTCCGTCCCGCATTAAAAAAAAATTCCCCTCCAACGAGTCACATCATTGTCGGAAAAAAAAATTATATTCCCGTCTATAAGATGATTTGCGTCTCATTGGCGCACCATTCATTATCCAATTACACCCACTCCATTACTCTATCCAAGAATCGAAAGCTCCCTCTCGCTTCGTCTTGCGCAATAACAAAAAAAAAAAATTAATTTTTACCTCTTGCCACAACGCGAAAGGATTTTGTACGATTCGGACGTTGTTGCGCGCCAAAAAATGTTGTCTTGCGAACCGACAGTTTCTTTTTATCAATGCGTAAAAAAAGGAATTGAGAATTTCGGCACTGACAATCATTGGTAATTGACGAATTTCAATCCGAATTACATATTTTTATTTTTTCGGAAAACATCTATGCATGTAATCTAAGACTGGAAAACTTTGTCGTTAGGTGATTCGTTTAAAGAATTCGTCGAACTATTCTGCCAATTGTTCTTTCATCGTGAGCAACACGGAGAAATAACTCATCGATGTTTTCAGTACCTGAAACAACAAAACTTACCAATCGCCGTGGTTTTTTTTTTTTTTTTGCGCGCGGAGAGGGTCGAGTGGAAAAATGCTCACGTTGCCGAAGAGCTCCAGCGAAAAGGCCACGAACTTGCCCGCTGATATTTGGAGCGGAGCTCTCGCTCGGTACATCAGTAACAAGAGATCTTTGGCGTCTTTGCCGGTCAGATTGTACCATTTGCATGAGTACGATGCCAGCCCGAGTGCCTCGCTCTATCGTTATAAAAAAACAAATTAACAGTTACCGAATACTAAAACGAAACGATTGTTCCGATATTCTCATATACATCGAGCGCACTCCGTTTAATTTTATGCTGGCTTCCACTCACTTCCTCTATAAGCATGTCTCCGACGTAACAATAGAGAAGGAGGTGAACTATCGTGACGTTGAGATAAGAAATAAAAAAAATAACTTGAAGAAACGGTGATTTTCCAGGCTCGCGCTCCGTCACTGCCTACAAAAAAAAATGCTCCGCGAGTTTGCGATTTCAAGGTGAGGTGCGTAAATTTGTAAGCTTGCAGCGTGCCGATGGTCAATGAAGGCAAAAGCGGCTGGTCGATACGCACTGTCATCAGACCGAATAGTTGCAGGCAAAATTGAACGGTGTAAATGAGTGTCAGAACGAGGAGCATCAAGTTGACGGTGTCCTCGATCACCGTCGCCAAACCGATCAGTGTCTCGTGACGTTTGACTATATTGGCAAGATTTTTCCGAAAAGTTTCACGGTCGTAAGACCTTTCGTTGTCGATCAGTGTTGCCAATGTACGACGGAGCACAGCGATCTGACCGCAGAGATGAATAACCAGCATCGCGACGAAGCAGTCCGAGGCGGTGTAAGCGATCGTCGAACTGAAAGTGGCGACAAGTTGTCCGATCCAAGCGAATGCGAAATTCGACCGCTTGCTCAGATCGAAGGGGAAACACGACGGGTATAAAAGCAGCTTGCCCAATTCGGTAGCGTTTCTGTTATCGAGATCCAAATGAAACAGTGGCAAAGCCTAAAATTACGAATCGTCCTTCGTTAATTTCATTTAAAATAAATCACTTCGCCGCCGTAACGGATCCGACGGTGCCAAATTTATATTTATATCATACTTTTGTTATAAATTCTAGATATTTGTGTATCGTATATTTATGAAAATTTTCACGAGGTGAATAATGTCACTTCCGGTTCGAAAACGCAATTTTTTTGAAAAGTAAGATTTTCAATGATAATTCACTATTGACTGAATCCTATGATCTATCATATCGATGATTTCAAGTTCATGCGAAAAAATTCTTACGGAAAATGGTGTAAGTTTCGTAGCGGTCAAAAAGTGGGTTGTCAGTTAAATAGTTTCGGATCCGCTAGAGCCTCTTTCTCGCCACAAGATACGCTGCACAAAAACCTGAAGAACAAAGTAGGACCACACGAGGCAATGCATGAGAATGCTGAATCCTATGGAAATGGTTCTGCCGAGTCTGGCATTGGTCATCATCAAGTCTCGTTCCTCGGACGAGAGTTTCCGCGCCCAATCGTCGGTCAGGAACGAAAGGCACCACGCTAAAACTTTAGCGGACAGTCTTCACGCACTTCCCAATTCCATGTTCTCATTGTTCTGATTAAATTAATTTTTTTTTTTTCGTACCTTCACCGTTGCTCCAAAGCACGAGAATCTTGACGATCGCACCGAAGATTCCGGCCACACCGGCCGCGAGTTGGATGATTTCGTCGAGAACGAACGAATACGCGATCGGTGCCAGAGCTTGAGGAGCGACGAGGAAACTGAATACGAATCCGCTCCACAACGGCGGACTGTATTTCGTTATCAGGCTAGCTCGACTTTTCTCGCACGTCCGATCGGGCCAGAGACCGATGAGACGAAGATTGAATCTGTTCCAGCCAAAAGCAAACTCGACATCGGGACAAATGACGTCAACGAAATTCTTTTCCTTTTCGCTGCACTTTTTAAAGACCGCTACCGAAGACTTTTCGTCGTCGTACAACGACGGTCCCGAAAACTCGATCATTACTCGCTGCTGCGCGTATCCCTTCGAGTTCGCAGCTCCTGTCGATGAACTCTTACACCCGAATGACGCATGCTCCATCGCGAATCGTTAAATTACCCTGCGCAATACGGAGACCATCCCTCGGATGGACGAGCAGTGGGGTTGTTCGAAAAAACGAAATTACGTCTGTAAGATGAACTTTGCTCGCGCCACTGCCATCGATTATCTCATTAAACCAATTAAAACTTCGTGCAGGATTAAAAGAGAGAGAAAAGAAAAAGAAAAATTTCTCGTTTTATTTGCTACTGTCGTACGTGAATGGGCGTCTCACAATCCCTACGTCGACGTCGTACTATCAGAACGTTATACTCTCAACTCCGTCATCGACAATTACATTATAGCATCGAAAATTTTCGAGATTAACGCGCGAATACTGAAAATGAAATAAATATGTTTTACAATAATAATAATAATATGATATTGCAAGCGCGCAATATTTATGAATCTAAATCTAATAAAAGTTTAAATTAAATTTGTGTGAACGATGATTAGAACGATTCGATATTTACAGTTTGGCGTTACTTCGTGCGCTACTTCGTAAAGAGGCTCAACGAGGTATCGATGGTTCGAGGTATCGTATGAAAATAAAATCGTCGTTGAACCTCTGCACGAGAACCTCGTATCTGGGTTGCCACGAGAGAATTATATTGCAACCGGATTTTCTTAATCTTCGCATATCTCGTTAAGTGGCTGTGACTGCGCGGTGTGTCGATTTATTTCCGCTTCTACGTATCGCGAGTCTCTCTGCCTCCAACCGGGCCATAACTCAGAAGAAGACGTTGCCGGGCCTCGCCTGAGGGCACAAGAAACTCGAACAATCGTGCCTCCTCACGGCCTCCATGACCTCCTGGAAGTGACTGGACACCTGCAATGCCGCTCCGGGCTGTATCCTATAAGCCAAGAAAAAAAAAAAAGAAACAATAACAACAACGACACAATCAAGTTGGTCGCTGGGACTTAGGCGTTCTTGGAGAGTTTAGAAAGCGTTGAAAGGGTGCCGCGGGAACGCGCCGGCAGGGGTCCGCATTAAGCGCGTGCGAAACATCTTTTGGGATCGAGGATAATTGAAAGAAGGAGTTAGAAAAAGAAGGAATTACTCGAAAAATAATAAATACAGCCGTCAGTGCTATCAGCTGGGTGATGTGCTGAATGTGTAGAGCATTGAGTGTCCTTAACGAGGCTGAAACCACAGTGGGTAATTTGATACTCCGCGGCACTGGGACAGTGGATAAAGCCATCAATGCACAGACAACTTCCCCGAGAACTCGCGACCCGTGCGCCGTTGACGGTTTCATCACTGACTCGCCAATAGTCGGTACACTGGGCTCTCTGTTACATCTCAATTTCATTAAAGACTTCGCGTCTTTTTGTATTTTTTTTTTTTTTTTTGTTCCCTCATCAAGACCCATTGGTGTTTTATGCACCAACCACACAGTCACGGAATAAACGAAGCAGGGATTAGTGTGTGGAAGAGACGTCGACCGGGTATCCACCGGCGAGACTCCGTACGAGTGAAACTGTGCTAAGAGGTAAAAGTTGAATCAGTCAGTGGGACGTTTATGCGTGCGGGCGAAAGCAGAAGAAGAAAGTTATACGTGTGTAGTGCACGGTTCCGCTTGGCCGATGCGCGTCCGCTCCGTATCCGCCGCAATGGTCGGAACAGATAGGTTTGTGCAGAGCCGGAAAACGCGTGTAACTTCGGACATTGCAATATGTCGAAGAGACAAAAGATGCCCGGTGAAGAGAAAATTCCACTTCCGCTTCCACTCGCGTGAAAGCGATTGTTACGAACGATGTCGGCAATGGAATTTTTCGTTCGCACTCGTTCGATTTTCTCATCGGAGGAAAAATGATCGGAGCATGCAGGATAATATTTTGCCAGGCGATACTTACAGTCCGAGAAGAGCCTCCATCTTCTTCTCCATGAATATCGAGGCGTCGTGTCCTCTCTGAATCATGGCATCGCAAAATATCCTCTTGGCGCACGGTGTGTTCGTCCAATCGCCGGCAATGTGAGCGGCTTCCGCCACTTCGGCGTTCTCGAGATTCTGCAGAGCGTCGTCCAGCTCCTGATCGCTGTCGGCGCTGCGACGATTTCTCGTTATGGCCCCGGGCAATCTCGAAATTTCTTGGGCGATAGTTTCGACCTGTAGGAGATCATCGTCGCTGGCAGGCTCGTCGGGATCCACATTGTTCTCCGACACCGAGTTCGATTGAACATCCTCGTTGACCACGATTATGTCGTCGTTGGTGTTTTCATGGATATTCCTAATCGGCAGTAGATATTCGGTCACGCCGATTTTTCCCTTGATCGGCACATCGATCTCAACGATCTCCGCCAAGGAATCGGCTCCGGTTCTTCTGAGACGCTTGTTCCTCACGAGGTCCTGCATGTCCTCGGCGTTGAAGACATCCAAAAAATCGGCACTGCGTCTGCTCCTTCTTCCCGTCTCGACGTAGCGCGTCTCTTCGATCGCTGGTTTCATCTGCCGATTTTCGTTTCTCTCGGAGTCCTTCACTCCCTCCAAAACCATGAAAACACCCGCATCACTCTGAACCGAACTGTCCTTCGCGCTGTCCTCTCGAAGATGATAAAATTGTTTCGGACTCGATTCGAACGATCTCGAGTCTGGCAGCGGTGACGATGTTTCCTCTTTCCAGTTTCCGTCAGGCTGCTGGTCGAAGGTCGACGGATAGATGACTCCCAGAGCTCGACGGCTCTCCAACTCGCCTTCTCCGTCGTCACCTTCCTTGGATCGCTTGAGCACGTCCACGTCCAGATAACGCCCAACAGCGACGGCTCCGATTCCGAGCGCGGCGCCGGAAGCCACTAAGCCGAGAGCAGGTATGAGGATCGACGAGCCCGTTGCAACCGTACCAATCTTATCCTGGGCCTCCTTACCTTTGGTCAGACCGAGATTCTGCGATATCTTCTGGGTCGCCTCCATCAAAGGATCGAAGACTGGTCTCGTAAGTTGCGAGACTCTCTCGACGCCGGTCGAAAATTGGTTTCTCAGATTCTCGGATATCTTCACCCAGAACGGCTGATTGATCGGTTGCTTCAGACCGTAGAAATGCTGATTCGGGTAATAATTCTTGTGGGTGTAAGAGTCAACGACGTTCTTGTCGTTCAAGACGTATTTCTTCTTGTGTCTCTGCTCGGAGAAGGAGTTCTGATTTTCGGGAAAATTGTCCGGGCGTTTCTTCTCGTTTTTGATTATCTTCGCCGGTTGGACCCCCAATTCCGGATGGGCGTACTGGAGGACCGGAGCGCGGGCTCCAGGCTTCAGCGCCAAGGGCGCAATTTTCTGGCTCTCCGGTGTGTACATCTGGGAATTCGGGTATGACTGCGCCGCGTCGGGATGAAGCATTCGCTTCTGGACATTCGAACGATAATTCTCGTTCCGAGTCTCGTAGACCTCGGCGTTCAGAGCCGAATTCTGGTGGCTTTTGGGATCCCACTCGAAGTAGGCGTTCTGATCGTCATTGAAGTTTCTTCCGTATCTGCAACACAGAGCTCGAGATTAGAGGTCGTACTTTAATTTTTCTAACAAGTGTTCAGATGAACGAATCGGTCGAAGCAACCGGAAGGATAATGGACTGTTCGATGATTTTAAATACCTGCGGTTGATGTCCTTGAAGAATCGCTCGAACCTCTGCCTCTCCGCGACACCATCGCTGTAAAAAGGTGGCGTGGGTTCGAGTGGCACGGTGGCGGCTCCTTCGACGGTTAACTTGTTGTTGATTACCCTGGCGTTCCTCCACGTTTCGATTTCATCGATCGGCTCATCGGGAACTCTGATACCGTGAATTACGGGTGTACCGTCGGCATCCATCGACATTGGCATTCTCTTCGGCAATGATTTGACGTTTATTTCCGACCGCACGGTAACTTCAGGTGGCACGTTTTTACCGCCACGATTTTTCGAAAGATTGGCACCGATGTTCGTTCTCGTCAGGGGCCTCGCTTGATGCGGGAAAAAAGCATAGTGAACCGGTTCGTTGCCCACTATTCTCGCGCGCAGTAATCCGTCACCCTCGATCCTTGGAGTTTCGCGATCTCGAAAGTTCCTCCCCAGGACCAAACCCTCGCGACGTATTTGCGGGTTCGAATAACGATAATTCGTCCTGTCGTCCGAATTGGGACTTGGGTCCGACGGAAGTGGCTTCCAGTTCGGATATTGTTCGGTTGTCGAGCCGATTATCTCGAGAGCTCGACCGTCTTTGCTGAGCGGTGTCCAATTTCCATAATCAATTTTTCTGCCGACGTTCGGCGCCTGTTTTTCGGATTCCGGAAAATTCGTCTCGCTGCTTCCGTTCTTCGGGATCTTCCCGATTTCCGGTTCCAAGGATTCTGGCCTCTGATCGGCGATCGGAGTCCTCGAGCGGATCTGCTCCGCCTCAGCCGATTCCGATTTTCTCATCTCGTCCTTTCGATCCTGAGCTTCGACTTCTGGTTTCGTCGTCGACGGAGTCGACACGCTATCGTTCCTCTCGGGGAATCTCACGCTCTCCTTCATTTCCCTCGAAGCTTGAGACGCTTTTTGATCCAGTGTGTTCTCGCTCTTCTCGCGACGCTTCACTATCAACGTCGCTACGTTGCCCTCGCTCGTACGAACCTTCAGCTCCTCCGTCTCACCGGGGAGGCTTCGCGAGACTTTGAGCATCGTCCTCGCGTAACTTGGCTTCGGAATTTCAGCCGAAGATGCCAGGAGACTTTCGGCAATAAGGACGATCCCTAGAATCAACTAAAAAAAAAAAAAAAAAAATCATCGGATAAGATACAGCTTCGACAGATTTTCTCCTGCGCTCTTCGTAACGAGGGGGAAACCACTGATAGACCGGCACGAAGGTGATCGAGGATTTTTATGTTAATCAGCCGGGACCCGAGCGCAAACGTGGACGGTTAATCAATCTGCATACTTTCATTCGACAACCTTATACATATTTATGAGTACCCACAGCCGGTGTTCGAGAAACTTGGTACGCTCTTCTGTGTCCGTTCGTGTACAGCGAGAGAACCGTAAATAGTTATGCACACGATGCGCTGCGGTCTGACCACTGCGTGCAGTTTCTACTCCCAGGAGTTCAGCCCGCTTCGCGGTACATTAGCGCCCGCAGAGTCTATCAGTAATGAGGGTATCGGAAAGAAGACTCGATCGGGGTAGACCGGTATTCACAACCTTTGCCTAATATTTCAATGGCCTTTCTTTACGCTGTTGTCATTTCGAGTTACATAAATGGAAAGCCAGGAAAAAACAAAAAAAAAGTGGAAATTTTTCGTATTAGGTTGCGAGTAAAATAATCATTATATTCGTGATTCGAGAGGGGTCGCCTTCGAATTTACGATGAAATTTTTTGTCTCGGTGTAAAATGATTCTTTTTTGTTTATAAAAATACTTTCCACAAAAAGTACAGATTAACAAAAAAATTATTAAAACGTGCTGATCATTTAGGCCGTACTCGCAACTTTCACTCTATATTTGAATGAAGAGAAGCGGAATATTAAAAGTGGGAAATAGAAAAATATGAATCCGTCATTAGCAATCGTATCCCGATTTCTCCGGGAAACTCGAGTACGATCGTTGTCGGTCATCGCGAGCGGTATGCACGGTGTAATCGTGTGCATCCCGCGCGTTCCTCGCGGTAGTCAGTTGCGTCGTCGTTTACATCGAAACGCGCCACCGGGGGGTAAAATATACGGTTGACTCATCCGACAGTTGTTTCGCAGAAGCGACTCGCTCGCTGATACCGAGAGATGCAATCTCATTCCGTCGTCCCCAACGTTATATTTCGACCAGAGAAATTTAATCGTTCGCTGCGAAATTGCGACGCTCCCGAGTCTCCGGCCGGTAACAGCCTCACTCGGCATTCTTAGTTGGGGCATTAGAGAAAATTGTTTTTGCGGTTGACTCTCCGAACCGACAGTGCCAGCTGCTGTCGGTTTACTTTCTATTATCGGTTAGGGATACCCACCCGATACCCGTAGAAGCAGCAGCGGCGACAGCCTCCTTAAACGATAAACGCGGTAACAGACTAACGTTCTATTTTATTTTTTTTTCCCTCCTCTAATCCGACGCCTCTTCGTTTGCCCAGAGCGTCGTCCTGCGGAACAGTAACGGTGAGGAAGAAAAAAAAAATCTGTCCGTCGACACAATCGATTTTTCTAATCGTCGATAAGTCCGATATTAATTCCCGCAGTCGAGGCGCTCGGATCATCCGGCAATTTCACTTTCTACGTCGTTTCTCAACAGCCCGCGCGAGTTCCCCGCGGCTTCGCGAACAGTGTCTGTTGCCGGGCCTCGGGCGTCATGTGTGCCCTGTTAATCTTCTCTGCCCGCAGCAACTTTCACCGGTGAGTTCCTGCCTCGCGCACTCAAGGATGTACGATAACTCGAATTTTATCGATATTTTTTTTTTAATTGTCAATAAATATCTATGAAGGAACCGAGAAGGAAGAGGAAGCAACAACACTGTTTCACGGATATGCATAATCATCCTGGAGGATGGTTCGACGAGGTAAAAGTATAGCAGCAGGGGTTTTATGTGTACCATCGCGTCTACGGAAATATCGGGCATTACGCGCGATACGTATACACGTATGCGCCCCTGAACCGTGTCACGCACACGGAATTTCCGCTCTACATAATGCAACGCTAAGACGTTAATTGCCCGGCAATTAAGCCGATCTAGTTTGTTTTTTTTTTTTTTCTTCCTATTATACTTTATCGTGTCGTTGAAACATTATATCGAACTCTATCGTCCGAAACGTCGTGGGAAGTGGAATAAGTTAATTTCTGCGTGCATCAGCTTCGGTCGATCGGAAAAAATGAACGCGCAGGCGTTTTTACTGGGTAAATGGCGGAGCCTCGTTAGAATTCTCGTGGAAATAAAAAATATCGAACAGACAACGACGACCTGATCTTATTTTTTACCTGGAAACAATCTCGCGAATTAAAATGTAACGGGTGTCGTGAGGAGGAACGTGGCATCGAAATTTATTTGAGCGTGAATCGACGTACCGAGTTCCGAACGTGACGAAATGGTTTTCTCACCTGCAGCTTCGCCATGATGACTATTATTGAATTGGTAATCGTCGCTTAACGTCACGAAGCGATTAACCTCGAGCGACAATTCGACGATCGTAGACCGGTGTTGGAGCCGATCTCTTCCTTTTCCTCTTCCGTTTTGCCTTGCAATTCGCGGCTCTTCTTCAAGGAACCATGACACGCTCCGGCTTTACCGTATCAATTTTTATGACGTTTTAAACTATATAACTTAATTAAAAAAAAACAAAACAAAACAAAAAAACAAAAACAATACGAGTTTTCGGATAGCTCGTTGTCTGGTTGCGTTCGGTTGCTCGAGCACCTGTTGCCTCCCGGAATATCTTCACGAGACTGACGGCAGTTCACCGGCGACTCCTCATGTCGCTGCAGACTTCTCACTGACCCACTTCTTCCCTCTGCCTTCTGCCGGCGTGCTCGCCCGATGGACATACACCGGTAGAGCCAGACCATGCTACAATCGACACGAGGCTTTTGGTATGCCGTCTGGCTTCCCGCCACCCATGCGTACTCATACAAGCCCCTTATTGCTCGGTGCATGTGAATGAACAATTCAACCATCCGTTTTCTCTCTCAATCGCGCGAATTAATCGACCGAACGAACCGCACTTCGGTACCGCAATTAGGAACATTCGATGCGGCACTCGCCATCGAATTTATTGGGTGTTAATCGTGATGTTGGTTCTATTGTGAGACCATTTTTTGTTGTTTTTTTAAACGACGAAAAAAAAAAAATACACTAACGTTTATTAAAAATGGAGCACTTTGGTCCCTGCAATTGAGAATCTTCGATGCAACCGTCGACTCACCGTCACGTTTATCGAGAGTTCATTCTGGTCTCCGTTGCATCGTATGAATTTTTTTTATGTTTTTAATTCGAGAGAGAAAGACCGTAAAAAGTGAAAAGCACAACGTGGCATAAATGATTATTAATTATTTATAATTGAAGCTTCGATGCCACAACAGTTCAGCGTTTGTCAAGATCATGGGGATTGTTTGCCTAGTTCCGTAACTGCCATCACCTTAAAACGCATAATTATTGACCGCCGCAATTCTCATCGAGTAAATAACTGTTTGATAGCAGGTGGATCGCGAGCTTCGATTACTTTGATGATTATAATAATTTAAGGCGGCACGTGACTCCGATCCTTGCCGTTATTTTGTGGTTTCAAATCGCGAAAAGTCATCGGCCCCTCACGGTGCCAGTGTGTCTGCCCAAAAATCGCCGGAGGTGGCGAGCAAGAAGAAAGTGAGACAGGTAAACGTAGAGAAAGCGTTGTGAAAGAAGTCGGCGGAGGGGATCGGTCGTAGGGAAGCGATGACGAGAAGAAATATTGAGCAGTTCAGCGAGTCGATCGGGCCGAAGATGCGCTCAAAGATGAACATGGAAAATTCACGATTCGTTCATCCGACAATAAAATAAAAAAAAAAAAAAAATTATTTTAATAGTTAATACAGAGAATCCAGAAATTATGAAGATATAAGAATATAAAAACAGACTCGAAAACTGTGCGATAACAAATTACAGCAATGAGAATAACAATCCGATGGGAAAGAGTCGAATCGAAGATGCCGATAATTCTCAGGAGAATGGCGCAAATACTATATAGAGACATTTTTATACCGTTGCATAAAACTCCACGATAATGTCCATAAATTCACTCTTAATACAACTACTTTTAGGATTGTATGAGAATACGTTTTTATGAAATTGCGATAAGAGAGTCGAAGCAGGAGACACTGGGAGCTCTCTCGCAGCGACGATCTGGTTCACGATGGAAAGTGGCCGGCGTGCCGTGCCGATCCTAATTCTTCGCTGAGATCTCGTTCTTCCAAATCGAGATCGAGAATACGCTGGAAGACACTGTCTCCCGAAGATTTTCATTTTATATCTTTTGCCATCAAAGAATTTCAACTACACTATCGTACCGAATTATAATTTTCTATTAAATTGCACACAATTTATTTATTTATTTGGGCATAAAACATTCGTGCACCGTGAATGAATTTTTGTGGAAAAAAATTATTTCGCAATGTGTGCGATTTGTGAAGTCGATAATTTTTATCCGTCGCGCTCGTTTCGTTTTCAAGTTCGCGAACTTGCCGAGTTTCAAGGGTGTCTGATCGACACAGGGACTATCCACTGGCCGCAGTCGGGAGCTACGAGAGGCCGGCCCGACGACAGGACACAAGGCTCCCAGGGTTCAGAGACCTTCGCAGTGAAAGTCCAGTGGCGAGTAACCCACGATGCGCGCATCCGTAACCTCGGCATCCTCTTCCTTCTCTGATGCATACCGCAGATATGGTGGCCGGCTTGATACGAGTGAAGCACGTTACGGAAAGGTGAATATGGGTCATATTAAAAAATTCTTGTCGATCAAAATTATGTTATGAATTTGATAAGCTCACGATGTTACGTTACAGAAATTGTTCTAGTTTTATTTGTACGACAAAAATGGAATAAGAAAAAAAATTGATATTTCGAAAAATGTTGTAAATTCTTAAGCTATTCGAAAACAATTCCGTTGATCTAGTCGGGCGAATTTATCTCTGAGTAATTAAAATCAGAATTAAATTGCTTTTGTGTGCTAATTTTTGTATTTTTTAAATCCCGTGCAGCTCCAGATTTCTCCCGTTAATTTACGAATTCTCGAGCGCCGTGAGAGGGATTTCGTTTTACCAGTCGGTTTCATCGAAATCTTATTGAACATCGACGTTGTAAAATACACAAATGACGTCGGCAATGTTCTGTTGCAGCCAGCTTTTAATTATCCGATGACCCGCAATACCCCGCTCGTCTCGGCGTCGCGCGTACGTGTCAAGAGCGTCGTTTAGAAATTGAGATGCGTGTGGCACAATGTAACCTCCCAGCACGTGTTCGACCTCGTCGTTGTGGGTACGGAAAATTATACGAAAATAATTCACAAGGCCCGAGTAACAGCTGGGTCGAGCTCGTCGATTCACACTGCGACTTGTTCGTTCGATCGGTTGAATAGAAAAAGAAAGTCGTAAGAAAAGTGTGGACGGCGTCTGTCGTAGGAGCCAGGCAATGATTCCGAAGAACCTGCTGCTCTGCGAGCGACTCTGTATACGAGGCACACCCGGAGTGACACGTGTTACGTGTTGGCGAGACGACGGAGAGACCGCAAATTCCTCTCGATATGGAATTAGTCTGTGTCTCGTTAAAACGGAGAGCCTTTTCGAAAACGACGCGCCGTTTCGCACCTCTTACCTGGCACCAACTTCGCGGATTCGTCATTCGCGCAAATTAATTAATTATTATTGCAAACACACACACACACACACAGAGAGAAAGAGAGACTCAACGCTGTGGGGCGCTCGAAGTTCGAGAGAAATAATTAGAGATTCTCCACTGGTAATAGTTAACGAGCGTTTTCTTTTTCGGCTATGGAAAACACTCGGTGAATTGGATCAGTGGGTGAATCACGAGGACACGGATAAGGTCGCCTTATCTCTATTCTCCGAGAAATGTGCGACTGTTTTTTTTTTTTTTTTTTTTTTTATTCCGACCGCCGGAATTTTTCGAATCATCGGAATAAACGGTCTTACAATTTTCATTTTTGGCCGAACAGGTGAACCGCGTGTTGTATGTCGAGTAGAAAATTTGAAAAAAAAAAAAAATCAAGTGTTTTATCCGTATTTGCACGGCCTCGTTTCTTTGTACGGATGATTTTTTCGGCTCGTTTAATCTATTCCAAATAAATGTAATATGTCGAGGAAGTACAAAAAGTATTATCGTCGACTGAGACTGTGAATTTCGAGAATGAAAAATGGGAAATTTGATCGATTCAACATTTCGGTATAACTTGCAAAACCTGAATAAAGAAAGAATGAAATTTTCCATTATTCCTATCGCTCAGATGACAATGGTCGTCCGCGATGAGTTTCCACTCGCTCGACGCGGTCCGTGAGAAAAGATGATGGAATAAAAAACCCACGTACGTGCCCACGAGCTTTGTCACGACGATGCCCAAGGACTCTCGTTGCGCACATTCGCCTCATTCGTTCCCGATCATTGTGCATCGCGAGTCACAAAGCAGACGTACCGACCGGTAATCCCGTACAGCTAAATACTCGTTTTCCTTGACATATCGTAAAGGAAGAGAAGGTGGATGTCGAAAGTGTCGAACGCGCGCTCGATATACGGTCTCACCAGCGTCAAAACGAGAAGGCAACGTGAACGATGAAACATTTATTTCGCGCATCTCTCTTCGAGTTCTTACTTTTTTTTTTTTTTTTTTTTTTTTTTTTTTTCAAAGCTAATTTGCTTAACCTTGCCCGAAGAGCAAACACCGCTGGTTTCGTCTACCGATATATTTCTGGTTGTGGGATTAGAAACTGGAAAATTGGTGTCAATGGTACGTGCAAGAACCTCGTCCGACAGGTGATCCCTCGGTGGCTCAGAGCTGCTCGTTCACCTTCCCGAGAATCGGTAACGATAAGAAAACGATTTAGTAGTCCACGCGAAATGACTTTTACGACTCGAGTCTTCTGCGCTCTTCTGCGTGTGAAGTCTCACGGTCGCGAGGGAAAAAATAAAAAAACAACCTTCGATAAAGCTCGAGAAGGTTTACGACGAGTCGCCGAGTATCGTGACTTAAAGGCGATTGGAAAAAAAATCTACGAAAAAAACAAAAAAATCTGCTGCCAATCGCAGCTCCTCGGCTGCTCGAAAAGACGATTACTCACATCGGACAAACCCTCCGTTCCGGTATTCAAATTTATTTCCATTGCGCATTGCGTTTTACTTCGTTAACATCGGAGACCAGCGAGTATCGGATAAACCGTTCGCTCGACGAAGGAGAATCGGTATCGACGAGCAAACGATTTTTTACACCTCGCGAAGAAACTTTTACGACTCGACTCTTCGCTGCGTGCGAAGTCTCACAGTGAAAAGGAGAAAAAAAAACAGAACGGCCATTGATGAAGCTCGAAAAGACGCAAAAAGATTTTCCTCTAATTTTGCAATTCTGGAATTGTAATATTATTAAAAAAAAAAAAAAAAAAAAAAAAAATCACTATAAAAGAAAATATCCACGGTTCGTTTTAGTTTTTCGCTCGACCGATTGAAACGCGACTCGTGTCCGATAAATTCTCCACTTCGGTATTTAAATTGGTATCGATCGCGCTCGTTTCACTTGTAGTTACACTTGAAATCGAAGTGTATCGGAGAAAACGACGGATGTCGAACGGGGAAAATGCTCTGCAAAGGAGAGTTTTCCTCTGCGATGATCCGATCGTCGTCGAACCGGTTGGCCGCTGAGAGTGAGCTGCCAAGTAGTAACGGCTGTGCGTGTCAGCCGTGACAAAACTGCCACCGTACCGATAACTCTCGTCATAATTTTTTTTTTTTTTTACCCTTTTTCTGTTCGTTTTTTTCTCGGACCCGTACTTGGTCATTTCTTTGCCTCGGACTTTCCAACGTGAATTTCTCGATTCTCGCGTGTCGCTGTTGTCTAAAAGCCTAAACGAGAAACGGAACATGGAAGCTTTTGCGAATCTCTACTCTTTCGTGTGTGTGTGGACCTTCCCAGCACGCGCGATATCCTCGGGTGCGACGAAGTCGCGCACGGCGGTCGCCAAGCGCGCTCTCCCGAAGCTTGTCGCGATCACGTTAATCGCGGCCTCGTACTATACAGTTGTGCATTCTCGCGTGCATCGCCCCGATAGTCGGCCATCGACAACGGTTTCGCGTCGGGGAAACTCCTGAAGAAAATATAGGTCAGAAGTTGCAGAATTTCACGACACGATCTAATAAAAACAAAAAAAAAAGATAGAAAAATCCACGACATTAAACCATAGATCCAGTGTGAAATTGTACACCGGTCGATTATGCGACATTTTATTAGGGTACAATTCGAGTAACTTTAATAGTCGAGGCACCATAATTTTTTTTCTCACTCATTATCTGATTATCGTTATAATTAATGTAACGACATGTGTGCGAGTTGGAATTGGCTTGCACATCGTTTATGCTTCGTCGACGATTTGGGTGAGAGAAAATATTCTACTCTTATTTTAATAATGATTCTTTGTTTTTTTTTTTTTTTTTCTTATTAATTGTATTTATGCAACAATGCTGCGATTCGTAAATGGCAATGATGAAAAAAAAATATATAGGTGTGTGTGTCTTTGAATGAATTCGGCCAGACTTCCGGGACAGTGATGCATGAAGCGCAGGGTCGGATGAAGAGGAGGAAGAGTCGAAGGAGATGTGGCGAGCGAGAGAGTGACCGGAGCGAGAAGGAATTCCCCGAGGTATGTCTCAGGACGCTTCGACCCACCTCTGACCCACTTCCTACTACTTTCACTTATTCTGTGTGCGACCGAATCTACCGACGAATCGAAGGGACAGAGCGAGACTGTGAGAACGAGGCAAGGAAGAAATGAGAAAGAGACGAAGCTGGAGTCTTCGCCGTAGAGGTCACTCCAGAGACTCGTGATCCAGTCGGCAGTGTATGCCGAAAAAAGTTTTCGCTTTTTTTCGACCTCACTTTCTCACGAGAGCCTCGCGCTCTCCGGCGATTAGAGCCTCAAAAAAAAAATTACTTGAAGGATGAGAAAAATGTTTAATTAATGTTCTTTGAATCTTCGACAATCGATGGTGGAACAATTTTTTTTCTTCACAGCCTCGAGGATGTCGTGTAGATCGTGCTGCTTCACTTCATCGTCGGGTGACCTAAAAGAGCGGTCGGTCATTTAAACAATAAATTTTCATTCGCCGGTATTGCCGGAATTATTTAATTCACCAGAAATACTGGAATTTTTTTTTTTTTAATTCCGGTTCGAAAATTGCATTTGCAAATAACGAAATTGTTATTTACTTGGTTGTGAGACTCCATAAAATATTCCGCAGCAGCTTGGATATCGAATCGCTGCGACCAATAATCAATTCGCAGATAGATTTTTCCTCGCACGAATTTTGTCGCTGTTCGTCCGGTTCGTCAATGAGTCTGGCGTGTTTGTGTTCTATCGGCAGGTCGACGGCCCTGATTTTCGAGACGACAGTCGGTTGTCTGTTCGACGGAAAATCGAGAACATCATGGTAATTGTCGCCGTTTTGAAAAAATTCAGAATTAAACGCTACGATAAAAATAAAAGCCATAAAATGCCCGGAGTCGATAGTTTACTCACGTCGTGTTTCCGATTTTAACGATGTTCGGCGTCAGCGTTGCGAGAAGCAAGCCGAGAGGAATAAACGTGCCGATAAGATGCAAAATTTTCTTCCAAGGCGATATTCTAAATAATTTGAAACAGAAAAAGAAAAGAAAAAAAAACATTCTTTCCCCATATCTTGGTATTCCTATAGATTTCTCGTAAAAAATTTCTCCCGGAATATTTGACCCAGTTACCTCCCTTTGCTCGGATGAGCATGAGGCACCTCCTCAACAAAATGATACTCGTTGTCCTGATACCCTAAGCCGGGATGATGAAACTTATAAGGAAATTTTGTGGTCCTCGTATAAGCCGTTTCACGGTGAGAAGTAAGGTACACAACAGTCTCGGGTTTTCCTATGTCGTCCGTGTGTCCCTCGTGCGGCAAGATCTCATAGCTGCTCTGATGATGAAGATGGACTTCCGGTTTCTCGATAGCTTCGCCGCTCGCAGGCGCCCCGAACTCGTAATGTGGCGTATGAGCCGGTCCTGGTACTTTGTGCGCATGTGCTTCGTGCGGCAAAAGCTCGTAACTACTCTGATGATGAAGATGGACTTCCGGTTTCGCAAAAGCCTCGCCACTCGCAGGCACACCGTACTCGTAATGGTGTATATGAACCGGCATTGGTACCGACCCTGGTACCAGTACCGGCCCTGGTCCCGGCCCTGGTACCAGTACTGGCCGTGGTCCCGGACCTGGTACCAGTACTGGCACCGGTACCGGTACCGGAGTCACGATTTCGACCTCGCCATGAAATTTTGAAGGCTTCACGTAAATTGTTTTGACGTTATCGGTAACTGGCTTGTACTCCTGAACGTGCACCTGTTCGCTGATAATCGAAGGATACACAGGTCTTCCCAATGTCATCGGTCTAGCCGTGAGCCCGCCATAATGCTCCTGCGGGTGCACGAAGGTCACCAGAGTTTCGTGATCCGCAGGGACGTTTGCGGGTTCGTTATAACCGACGTTAACATTGTGTTGGTAATTATGATCGTGATGGTGATTATGATTATGATCATGGTAACGATCATCAGTATCGTCATTATTTTCCGGATGTTCGTTCTGCTGTCCAGGCTCGAAGTATTCCTGCTGATGCTCGACCGGTACGTCGATGCTGTATCGACTGTCGGTCTCGAAGAACTTGACGCGATTGTTCCGCTTCTCTCCCTCGGCCGCCGTTGTCGTTCGCTCGGGTCCGTGAACGAACGACGAAGTTTTCGTGACCGGAGTCCGTGCTCCATCGGTAACCGACTCGCCGATTTTCACGGAATTCTCGAACCTCACTTGCTGCACTTTGTTGAACGGATTCGTCGATGATATTCGTGTCTCGTAGCCGTTTATCTCACCGAGATTAATGCTCGCTCGAAAATTCGAAGTTTTTTGTGTCGCAGACTCGTGGGATAACGGATCTGGAAGACGAGTCGTCGTTGTCGAATCGTTCTCGTAATTTTGGAGTTTCGAGCTCGACGTGAAATTGTCCTCTCGGCCAAGACGATTCGCACGTTTCAGGACGGTTGTTCGTTGGACGATTCTCGGTTTCATCGGCATCGCCGAGGTGCGAACCACGCGCGATGCTTCCGCTACCACTTGCGACACTTCCGGTACCTTCGCTACTTCCGGGACCTCGATCGGACTCGCTGAGCTCACCGAGCAAAGTGAGACGCTTCTCGCAATCACCGTGCACAACAGGAGTCCGACGAGCGCTGAATCGCCAGTCAACATTATTGACGATCGAGAAGTAACGAGGAAAAATCGGTGGCCATACGCAAATAAAAATGAAAACGATTCGGAAGCGAATGTAGAAATTAAAAAAAAAAAAAAAAATTTAGAGTGTTACTCATACGACGTTGTCAGCGTTGCATGAACTCGTCAACTAAACCGCAGCTACGGGAGTATCGCATCTTTATTCCTCTATGAACGACTCGTCGTTGTGGCGAATGGAAATGGTTTTTTTTTTTAAAAGCGTGAAACTTCGTCGCTCTTGTTTTTTTTTTCTTCTTCTTCATAGACTTCCTCTTTGCCATTGTTGACGTCGGTGCGCGCGCACGCGAGCTCGGGAAGAACCCGACTCTGACTAATCTCTTGATCGTCCCGCTGAGCTCCAGTTGTTCGAAACTGTTAAAGAAAGCCCGCCGAGGGAATCCAACGACAACAAGCACCCACCTTTCCACAGGGTATTTAGTTCGGGCAGGAGAGAAGTGTGCAACCAGCGACAGGGGACGCGCGTAGTTAACGCCATTGGCGATCCACTGTCCAACTTTTCGCCTGCCACGATAACATCGACAGAGTCATCCCAGAAGAGGAAACTTCTACTTGAAAAACATACAAGTTTTTTTTTTTTTTTTTTTTTTTTACATAAATATGTGGAGAAACGTAGAGTCATAGAGGACGAACAATTTGTCGGACGGGCTGATGAATATGAAAATATAAATAGAATCGTGAACGTCATTCGATGAAGCGACAAGAAAGGAGGCGCGCAACCGGAAACCGGGTCATCTCTATGGCCGGCTCTCCGCTGTGCATGCTTACGTTTCTCCATCGAGTTGTAAACCAAAGTCGTACATACCATTACGGTAGAAAGGAAAGAGCCGCTCAATATTCATAGAAAATCTTTCCATCTCGGATATGAACCGTATTATGCTGAAATCTCAGCGCTGTTTCCCGCGGGCGACGTAAGGCTTCCGGCGAAAAATGAGCGACTTTCGGATTAAAAATTAAAAAAAAAAACCATCCAGAACGGTGCGGAGTGTAAAGATAAAAAAATATATTTAATAATATAAAAAGTTTGATGCGACAGAATTCGATTTTTGATAAAAGCGATCTGGCTGACCCAAAAAATTTTTTTTCACGTTTCCAATGATCCGCATGACCGCCAAGTTAATGAAAGTGATATCAGAAATTGAGAAAAAATAATAATTTCAATGACAACTAAAAATCGGGCTGATACGAGCTCGATTTCTGAGAAACAAAATTTTCGACTACCACCCTGAGAATCTCTCATTTTTAAGATGACCCGTACGACCATTAAGCCAGTTTGAGAAACACACAGAAAATCCCGACGGGTCCCCGGGAGATTGGCGAACAATGAAAGTAGCATTAGCGCCGTGCACGAAGCACTTTTTGCGGTAATCCCACCGCGACTGACCCGATTCTCGATTCGAGTACGCCAAGCCAAAGCGACGAGGGGGATTTGAGGCGCCGATGCACGCGCCTCGGACAACACCGCGCTCTTGTATCTCTCGCAACCAAAAAAAAAAAAAAAAAAAAAAAAACGAAAAAAAAATCGAGCGTGAAAAAAAAAAGAAAAGGCAAACAGATTGAAAACACGAAGATGCCGTGGTTGTACGCTCGGACGCGAAACAGTGTCGAGAGCGTCGGAAGACGACGAGAAAACGAAGCGGCGATGACGATGACGAAGGAGAGGAGAATTGCGAATAGTTTCTGGGCCACTGGAGAAACATGGGCAAAAGTTTACTACGATAGAGAGATCTCCATGAGAGCCGTGCATTGACCGTGCTCTCAATCATCGAACGTTAAGATGCAACTGGCGAGCTGTGTTTCGTGCTCCGTCCCTCTCTTCCCGGTAATTCCGTCCCTTTATCCTCTACTTTTATGGCGATTATAACAGTCGTGAGTCAATGTCTCTGGCAGCGAGAAGAAAAGCAAAATCGAGCGCGAATAAAAACGAAAAGGCGCAAGAAATTAAAGTCACGACGGTGAATTTAATGCCGAACGCAATATAGTGACGAGAGGGTCGCGAGGCAGCACAAAGGAGGATCACGGTGAAACGAAGTGCGCTGATGGTAATTGAGAAAAAGAGAATTAAGGATGGTTTCTGGGCCACTGTAATTAAGAATAGTTTCACGGGGCAAAAATTTACGACGGGATGTTCGCGAGAACCGTTTATCAACTGTGCTCTCAATGGTTAGTTATCGACACGAAACTGGCAATCTATATTTCGTATTTAGCCGACGAAAGCCAAAGACAGTTCCGACGCGCGTCAATCGCCGGAAGTATAAAAATACGATCTCCCAAGTAATTTCCGGTCTTCTTCTTATCTCTAACGTTTCGAAACTCGCCGAGAAAATCGTTGCAATCTTTTCGGGTTTAAAAAAAGTGCGCGAGAAAAAAAAGTCTTTCCGAGTCTCCGAGGAAGTTTCACTTTCCGCTGGTTTGGCCCATTGTTCAGCTGCGGGAAGTCGCGAGAGTCTCGAATTTCTCGAGTAACGTTGGAATAGAATGAATGATTAAGGAAAAATTTTAATAGACAAAAAAAAATGTTAAAATGATAGGGAAAATGGTGTTGCGCGGGAGATGCCAACGAGAAGGTACAATTTAGTTTCTTGATTGTGTCCTCGTCGATCTTTCGATATAATGATGCTTTATAAAGAAAGTTGTCGTGACCGGTCGGGAGCTCGAGCTGCTCGCGATTACCCGTCTAAGACGAATGCAGTTGGTCTCGCTAAAGCTTGTTTTTACTCTGGAATTATCATGACGCCACACGATGACCTACCTTATAGGGGAGATCTCGCTATCAATTGCAAGTGGTCACGGCTGCGCCGGCCGCAACGATGAGAAGATCTACTCATTTTATTATTATTATTATTTTTTTTTTTTTTTTTTTTTCAGGTTCTTACCGAGCAAACCAGTTCTAGGTCAAACTGTCGTTAAACGGTGAAAGTTGGATTTTGATAAAAGATAATATACAGTGTTTACTTGCGACTGAGCTCCTCATACTCCTCTCGTCGGTAATACACGGACGCAGAGAGAGTTTAACGAGGGGTGGATACCTTTCTCGCGTGCCTCGCTCTCCCGGCTACGATGAAAAGAAAATAAATTCTTCGTGGCGACGTCAGCATGGGAGGCCGCGGGGGGTAATTCAAAGGTGTGAGATTGTCTCAATGACCACCGCAGAGATATCGTGCGAAAATTAGACCGTGACGAAGTGCGACTCGGATCCGTTGTCGAGGGGGAAAAAAAAAAAAAAAAAAAAAAAAAAAAAATCCAACAAAAATTGGGCTTCCGAGAGTCCGAAGTATCGAGTTGATCCGGCTCTTTGACGATGGTTGTTATTCTGATTGGCTCTCTTCAGCCGTGATATACATTTTATATTCGTATTTATTTGATTAGACTGAAGGCAAAAAAAAATTCATGGAAAATGTGTGAAACCGAACTTTTGCGTTGCTTCCACGGGGAGAATATGGGTTTTGTGTTTGTTCGTAACTCGGACCGAGGATAATGTAAAATTTTATTGCATCGGAAGGTGGGAACTCTTCTCCTAGATATGATAAGAAAAAAAAAGGGGTATCGGTGAATGGCTGTGAGGAAGATAGGATCGAGAGAGTGAGTCGTCTCGGAATTATACCGCGTCTTCTCTTCCTCTCGTTCGCACAGACGGCAGCGAAAGAGAGTAAGTGGATGTACGTTCTCTTGGCAAGCCGCTGGAGTAAGCTCCAGGTGGAATCGCCAGCGGAACAGACAAACGGCAAACTGCTTGTAGCGAGCGGGACGGAAAATGTGGACCACTTTGGAAACGAAGTGGGGACCTGGATTAAAAGCAAACGAGGCCATAGACCGAGTCCCAGAGCTATCTCGAACCTTGACGAGTTAAGGTCATTGCTACTCTTAAACGGGGAGAATCTTTTAGCGACAATACCCGGTTGTGTTCGGCCGAGAATTCTCGCCTATCACGCGAATACTCACATTGATCCTTCGATTGACCCGACAAATCGGAAACCTCCGTTTATATGTGATAACGACGCGCAAAATCGGAAATTCCGCTGGAGAATAACAGACGACGGTTGGTGGTTATTTTTGTGTGTGATTGGCGTCAATGTGGAAAAAATAATATTCCGTCGAGTGAATTCCAGCCGCAAAGTAACAATAGTAACAATTAATTTTAATACGCAATCTTCCTTTATTGCTCGTATCTCTATTTATTCACATTTGAAAGCTCATTATTCATGGAAAATAATTCGATGAACAGGTTTTTTTTTTTTTTTTTTTTTTTTTAACAACTCTGGCGAACGGATTTTTAGCCAGACTTTTTAGGATATTCGATGAGATTCGTAGCATGAATTTTTGGCAAATTCGACCAGGGAATTATTGCGAAAAATCGTAGTTGAAAATATTACATTGTTTTTCTTATTCACGATTTTTTTTTTTTTTCAGATTATGGAGTCGTCACGAGGAGCTCTAGTTATTCTGCTGCTTCTCGGATTGGTCATTGAAGAATCGACCGGTGATACGAGATACTACGTGAAGGTGAGAAGAAATTCTACGGATCCACTCGAGATTGATGGAGGTTCGAGAAGGACTGGTCAGGAGGATGCAAACGGAAGCGGCATCAGCGTGTCGCGAGCCCCTTCCCACGCTCGTAAATCTGGGTCAAACTTCCGCGTCGACGACGCGACGATGATCCGTGAAAGCCTGAAAGCGAATGAGGAACGTCGCAATTCATTCGTCGAATCTTCTACCTTCGATCCCGACGTGCTGAACAAATTTCTCGATGATTATGCGAACAAGATAAAAAGCACTACCGACAGAGGGGACGACAATCCTTTCCGTGTGAAGATTCCTCAGGGGTTCGCCGACGACAAGACGTCTAATGGGGACACGACTTCCAGCACGGAATACGATCCGACGACGAGCAACGGAATGGAAAATGTTCTCAATTCAACACTGGAATCGACAGGCGTAAGTTTCAACTAAACAAGTCACTGGGTTCCAGAAAATAATTAACGTCCACGACGTGAATTCAAGCTCGCTTAAATAAACCCAATTTAAAATCTTCTACCGGAAATGATGTACAGGAAATACATTACTTCTGCCAAAAAAAAATGATAATTCTAAAATGAAGTGCCATTTTCGCTTGAAGTAAAATATTCACGTTTATAATTTATTCTTTTGAATTTTTTTAGATAAGTTCTCAGGAGCTCAACGACACCGACAAAAGAAACAAATATTACGGAAGCAACGCGAACGATGATAAAAACGGCTGGGTGACTTTGGAAGCTATTCCGTGGTCGAAGAGCAAGATCTCTAAATGGCAAGCAAATGCGAACTCTCAGCGACCTTGGCCGGAAATGAAGATATGGAATAAGCCGAACACTGAAAAACCATGGGACATGAATCGTCCATCGAGGCCCGCTTACGTCAATAACGAGCCATGGTTGGTACAAAGTCTTTCAAGTATCGAATTCGATGGTCCTTTATTGATTTTTGATAACTTTCCACGATACACTTTTCAGGAATCAAGGACCGGTTTATCAGTCTGGAAGACCACAAAATCTCAGGCCCTTAGCGCCGAGCAGACCATCAACTTCGACGCGACCATCTTACTTCGCTGACCGTTTCGACAGCAATCCTAATCAAGCTCAAAAATGGCCCCCCGAGAGGCCAGCTTCGTCGTGGGAAAAATTTCCATCATTGGACTCCTACAGACCAAACAGCGACATCATAACGGACGACAGACCCTCGAATTTCCCGACGACTTGGAACAAGTACTCACAGATTTCGAATAACAACAAGCCAACGTACTCAAACTACGACAACAACAGGGACAGATTTACGAGCAACATTAACAATTACAACGCTAACAAGTATATTCAGCAGGACGAGTCACACGACTGGCACGATAATGATAACAATTACCCACCGAAAGACTCGCCATCGAGTTTCGGTAGACCCGGCGGCGATGACGACTTGGATCAAGATCATTTGAATCGACCGCATCAACAGTCGCACTATCCATTCGGAATGGATCACCCGCAGAGTCATCCGTCCACCGGTGAGGGTCAGTGGGTACTTCTGTCGACTAATCGAGGCTATTCGAAATCCCGTCAAAGATCGCTCAAGTTCGATACCGTTAACGGCACGTCACAAATTCGGGTAAAGAACGATATGTCGATACCGAGGCCGTCGATGGTGAAGGACGAAGACGACGGGACCATTGCCGTGATGACCTCCAAACGCCAGGTTGGTCTAGGGAATTAAGACAAAAATGCAAAAACAAACATCGACTCTTCACGGATGAAAAAGAACCGGAAGACGATGCGGAATTTCTACGCTCTTTCCGGGAGGGAGGGGGGACGTGGTTTATATCTTCTTTTGGAAGGCTACACCCGACTCTCTTCTACTCTTCACTCTGCTTCAATTTCTACGATCGTCCAAGCTCTTTTCGCAACGCTCTTGAACTAAAAATATCCTCGTCCAGGTACGTTTGACCGTTCTACCGTCCCTTAACGGAACTAACACTACCACTTCGCACGGCGGATTGCTCGAAGTTGAACGAACATTCAAGACTGTCGATCAGAGCCAGAAGGAGTACGAGGCCAGCAAAAATGATGTTAAAATACCAACTTCGTTGAAGAGGAGACCCATCAGGAACACTATCGCCGGTAGACCCTCGAATTCAGCTGTACTTGCCGCTGTTGGAGCTGGTATGCTTCCGGCAACAATGGCTATGATGATTCCTATGATTCTCGGAAGGAAGAAACGCTCGAACAATTTTACCGAACCGCATGTCGCTCTGCCGTACGAATTCGACGAGGACTCCACCAATTTTTATCGGAGGTCTCAGAGGCGGAAAAAAGAATTGACTTTCGCGGAGCGAGCATAAGTCATTTTTTTCGGCTTTTAGGGATTGAGCGAAAAATTGAAAAAATCCTCACCCTATGTCTTCCGTTGAGATAACACAGAACTCATCCATGGAGCGTGTCGATTAATTCATCTTCGTCAGCTAAAGAAGAATCGACCCTGCTTCAAATTTTTTTTTATACAAAAATGAATTGCGATCAAAGCAAAATATCAATGGGTCGTTTCACCGGGTATGACTTACCCAGCTAGTTGAAATTTCTGTAGATTGTATTTATTTATTTTATATTTATTTTTTAATTTTATTTAATTTTTTTATACGACAAACTATTTATTTTCTGTTTAATGTTGTAAACGCGCTTACTCGTCAGACCTGCTGCTCCGTAGAATTAGTAGTCGAAGCGGGTTGGACTGATCGTTAAACTATGAAGAAAAAAATACTTGCTCTATGGGTACAATCGAAACGAACAAAGATGCCATTTATTTCTTTAGTGAAAGAAAAAAAGGAAAGAAGCATCGTTCTGTGTTTATCGTTTTAGATATTTATTTACATTATACATGTTACAGTATTGTAATCGCTAGGTGTACAATAACTAATTTTTTCGGAACGGTTATCATTTACAATACGATAAATATCATAAATTAGTCGTCACGAATCTTCCACGTCAGACCAATTGGAAAGATAACTTTGCGAGAGTGTAGACAACGATGACTTGTGCACTCTTTCGCATTTTATACAAAAACCCTTTTGCAAAATTCATTCAACCCTTAGAGAAATTCTTAAGTACGAACGAGTAAGATTTTCTTAAATATATAACATACATATATAGAGAGCGCCGAGTATTGAATCTTTCAAAATCTATCTTCGGAATTAATTAATAATATTCTCAAAGATCTTGAAAAATAATTGCCACATGGAATGCACCCGATCACTGTTTCGTTGATCGAAGAAGTGCTCGGGTGCATTCGGGAAGCTGAAACATGAGATACTTTTAAGGTACGTACTATCATTTTTAGCGTTACACTGGCAATTATCGATGCGTGTGCAAAGGTGAAACATTTGTTCTTTTTTTGTTATTATAAATATCATTCCTCGCCATTGACACGTTTCTGCACATGCCCGAGATACCTGGCGAAGCCTTCGCTGGCGTGTTTCAAAATCGCTAATCCAAGTTTGAACTTGACTTCGGCAAGTTTTTTGACAAAATTAAATACACCGAAGTGTTGTTCCTCCTCTGGTTTTGTCGTTGTAGTCAAATCGAACCACTCGAGGCTCGAGTCATCAGGATCTTTGCTGATCGAGCCCGCCGTGGTGGCGAGAATCTCGTCGATGGTCGGAATCTTCACCGTGGTCGCGAGAATCTCGTCGACGCTCAGACTCTTTACCGTCGGTGTCGAAGATCTCGGTGCTGCGGTCGTCGAGGTGGACGTTGATGTGATTTCCACCGCAGCGTTCGCCGTGGCGTTTGCTGAAAATTGCGTGGTCGTTTCCGCAGTTTCATTATTATTTTTATCCCCGTCGTCAATATTCTTACTCGTGCCATTTCCCGCTGTAACCTTCTCCGTCTCGTTCATCGTCTTATCCCCGTCCCTCTCCGAATGCATCTTGTCCGCCTCTTTTCCATCGCCACCGGCACCGACTGGAATAACCGAGTCGATTATATCGAGAATTTCGTTGCTCAGCGGTTCTTCCTTCTCGATCTCTTCCTCTTCCTTCTTTATCTCCGTTCTCGAAGGTATAACTTGGATGACGGATTCTCTCTTTCTCCTCGATCCCGTGAAATCGGCCTTCAGAGATCTCGGTCCGTGTTCGACCGCGACCGCAGCCGGAGTAATGACGATCTCTTCGTATTCTTCGTTCGTCTTCAGAGGCTCCGCTTGCCCGTACGACGGAGAAACATTAACCGGATTTTTTCCAAAATTATTATTCTTCGCTATATCGCGCTCAAAGTTCACCTGACTCGTAACCGGGGTCGGATTATTGTTTTTATCGTCGTAAGTGTACTCCTTCGGAACGTTACCGACGACGAATCTGCTGTTTCCGTTCACGGGTTTTTTTCCCAAAAAGCTCGTTTCCTTGTGTCTCTCGTAATAATTCGGTGTCGTAGTCAAGTCCGGATACTTGAACTCGGTGTTTCTGTACTTGTTGTCGTAGACCGTGGTCTGCGCCGGAGGTCGATAATTCGTCGCCGAAGAAGTTGGACGTCGTTGATCGCCCCTTCTCGTCGTGGTTGTCGAGTCCGTGTAAGCGCCACCGAATTGCTGGTACCGATAGTAATTATTCTCGTAGTCTTTGATACCACCGTATTTTCCGTCGCTGTTCGTCATTCCCTGGAGAACCTTCGAAAAAACCTCCTCCTCGTTCTGTCCGTAATTACCTCCGTACTCGTCGAGATTGTACTTGTAATTCGGCTCGACGACGTAGTTTCTTCGCGCGGCGACACCGCCGAACGGATAGAGGAAGTAAGAAGCGAGACCGAGGCCCAAACCTACGAGCGAAATCATCCCGAAACTCGGCATTATTTCGCGACTGAGAAAATTGTACAGCTGCGTTCCAACGGGCTTCTGAATCTGTTGCGTCTTCTTCTTGGTCTTCGTCTTGCTGGGGCTGACCTTTGACTCCGGGGCGACTTTTGATTCCTGAATCGAATTGTCGATCACACCTGATTCGCTCAAATTTTCCTGGCTCTGCGTGGACGTGGAGAATGGCGAAGTCGAAGTACTCGAGACCACGTCTTCGGACGATGTTTCTGCCGAAGTTGTTTCCGAAGTCGCGACGGAAGTCGGAGCGGAAGTCGTGGGTTTGCGCCTGCGAGTTCTGTTCTTCTTCCTCTTGTGAGGTCTCTTCGTGGCTGGGGGTTTCGTAGTCGCTATCGTGGACGTCGTCACGTCGATCTTTGTCAGCTCCGGATTGAAATCAAACTTCAAATCTATTTTAGAATTGTCCAGAATTGTCGGCAAGTCGGTGGCTTTCGTCGAATCCATCTGGAGGACCGCGTTCGTTTCTTCGATCTTCTCAATGCGCAGAACAGGCTCGTTGACTTGGACCGATTGGATCTTAACCTTCGGCGCTTCCACGGGTTTTTTCAACTGAACTTTGAGCACGTTGTTGGGTTTCGTTACGAGGGAAATTTGGGGCTTCGCATTGACGGTCACTTGGACCACATCGTTGTCGGGAATTTCTTCCTTAATTTTCGTTCCTTCGCCGCTTCTCGGCGTCGTCGTTTCCGTCGATTGAGTCAACGAAATTTTCGAGCCTTGTCCCGCCACGAATGAAGTTTTGAGCTTCGTGGCGAAAATCGGCCTCTCGACGCTCTCCACCAGACTCTTCGGCGTTGTTATCATTTGAATCGGTCTGAAGGTTACTTTTTCGATTTTCGGTGTATTCGTAATTTTCGTAGTTTCTCCAACAGGCTTAGTCGTGACTCTCCTCGTCGGCGGAGGTTTCGGCTTTGCCGACTGACTCGGTCGTGACAATTTGGTCGTCGTTGGCCTCGAAGTTACGTTTGCCGATCGCGGAGTCGTTGCCTTAATTTTTTGTGTCGGGCGACTCGCGGTAACAATTTTTTTCGTCCCGGAAACCGACTTCGGTGTCGTCGCTGTGTCTTTCCTCGTCGTCGGAGAAATCAACGTGGTCTGAGCTGTTTTTATTTTCCCAGTGTCGCTCGACGTCTCCGTCGATTTTTCGGGCTTCGCCGTACTCGGCTGACGCACTGTCAACGTTGTTTTCTTCACTATCGTCATTGGAGCTTTCGTCAATGTGGTGATTTTCTCCATCGGAGTCGTGGACTTCGGAAGAGTCTTCGGCGTGCTTGTCTGGACTTCAATCTTCTGGGTGGTCTCGGAAATTTTCGCGGATGTCGTCGACTTGGTTTGCGATCGAACGTTACCTTCTTTTTCGTCGATAGCGTTTACGTGATCTTGCTTCGCGGGTTTGGTGGTCGTCGTGGGAGGATTTAGGAGGATCCAAGTGGATATTCCGCCGGTTGTCGTCGCATGATTTTTGTGAGCCGTCATCAATCTCGTTGTACTGGTCATCAACTCTCGTTCAAGCTCCTCCTCGGTCATCGCCATCGCTTGACCCGGATGACTCGACTCGAAATAGCCGAATTTCGAATTGATCGGCCTCCCGAAACCCATTCCCATCGACTCCATCGAACTTATTTCCGAATTTATGTCTTTGACCAACTCCATGTCGCTCTTGGCGTTGAGGTTGAAATTTTGTTGATTGACGCTCGGTGAAGGATTGGCATTGGTGACTTTTTTACGAATCAGCATAACGTTCGGAGCGAGTTCGCCATTGGCGATTTTACGATCGTTTAGGCCGACGGTCGATTCTTCGGTGTTCGAAACGTTGAGCAATTGGGTCGCTACGGTCCTCATAGACTGATCCATGTACTGCAGATCTTTCAGGTCGCGCTGAGGTCTGGGAGGCTCGAGCCTGCAATCAGAGAACACATCGTCAGGAATATTCGGTCGATTTCAGTGCTCGTTGTATTTCTTGTTTGGCCATTGAGCAGATTTTTTTTTTTTTTTTTTTAGGCAGTCGGAGCTAATGAAATGAATACTCACCGAAATTCGTATAAAAATTCGTACAGGCGTTACATAAATTGTACAGTAACAAAAATGCTATAAACAATAAATGAGAAGACTTGTCGTTTCTAATGATTTATTATCGTTACAACGTGAACTGTCAGCGTTAAAGCTACTAATGCCCTGAAATGTCAAAATTTATAGGATTAATAACGTTAAATAAATATCTACATTATCCAATCGCTAAAACCACTTCCACAGTCGAACATTCGTCTACAACACTTTTTTAAAATCTACAATCGCTTTTGTAATTACAAAAATAAATGGACTTACATACTAATGTTACTAAAAATTATAGCGATTCGAAAATCGTTTCGGGATTGTAAATGATTAATTCTTTATTTTTCGGTATAAAATAAGAAGTTCCGTTTTTTTTTTTTTTTTTCCATTTTTTATGGTTTGGATATACGGCCTGACGATCATAAATCTTGCGCGATCTCTATTAACGAAGAAAACAAATAAAAAATTAATAATAGCAATATTTACGGCAAATATTAGCCTCGTAATCCACACACGAATTCGTGTACCATGGCCTACGCAATTTTTATTCACTAAAATATCTCTTCGGCTTTATCTCCCCGAGCTCATCTCTTCCTCTTCTTCCGTTTGCTCTTCCACTCGTTCCAATTTCTATAAGTGTGTGCCGAATGATTAAATATCTCGTCCAAGCTCGGGCTAAATTTTATGGTAACTTTGTCAGCGGCGCGACCGAAATCGAGAACACCAGGAAGTGTCCAGGGGAAGAGAACAGCCGCGATACCGACAACACCGGCAGCCATCGCCGCGAAGGGCGCAGCGGCCATGCTGAAGAAACCATAATGGAGAGGATTTAAAAAAGTAAAATAGGTAAAAAAGTTTCCCATCGATTCCATGATACCGGATGGACTCAGATCGAAATCGTCTTCGTCGTCGTCATCGGCCGTTGTTAGAGCAGTGGATGCTGGGCCACCGCCAGGACGACTTCCGCCTGGACGAGTTCCGCCTCCGCCGCCCACAACGGCCGGAATAATCGGCGGAAGTTGCGGAAGCGGTGCAGCATCTGCAACGGATCCTCCGATGGCTTGGCCCACCGGTGAGAGAGATTCTCCCACCGCGTCTTGAGCGACTTCCGGCGCGTTGCCAACCGCCGCGACTACCGGAGCGCCGATAACCGGCACATCGGCAATTTCGCTTCCCACGGCGTCGAAAGCGCTTTCCTGAGGATCGCTGGTACTCACAATAATCTCGGACTGATGGAAGATTTCCGAAGTAGAGATGAAGCTATTATCGTCGTTCTGAACCGCCTGATCGTCCATTAAAACGTTTCTGTCGGGGTCATCGTTAACCTGCCCGTTTCCGGCTGTGCTACCAGTATGAGGATCCTGCGTATAGACGGGGCTGTAATTTTCGTAAGGATTTTCCGAAGGGCTCTCGGAGGTACCGCCATTAACGTATTTGTCCCGAAGACCAGCGTCGCCTTCGATCGACCCACCGGGCTTGAAGACACTGGTGCTCAGAACTTGAGAATTGATCACGATATTTAGGTCAGTGCAACCGTCTTTGCCCTGTATTGAGTTGTTCACACGGGTTATCGAATTTATCATAATGGTAGGACAATTCTTGTCGCTGAATGGTGATTCCGGTACTCTATCTGGCAAAGGTTTCTCATCGTTTTGATGCTCATCGTTCGTAAACATTATGTGAAGGTTCGGAGGAACTCCGACTCCCGAAGAATTCGTCTCGGAGGACCCAACAGGTTTTTGAACTTGGGGAACTTTCATCTCGCTGACGGTAACATTGGGGTCTTTTGATCCCGGATTCAGGATGTGAACTACCGTATTATGACTTATTTGCGACACCGGCCGGAAGACGGTTGGCCTCTGCGAATTACTCGACTGTTTGTTGGCCAGATCGGTAAGCAGAGTTACGACGGAAGTTGGCAAAGTGATCGACTCCGAAGGGCGCCCGGACGATAAGTGAGGTCTGTCTGGGTCGTCAGGTGAATAAGAATTTCCCGGGTCATTCGCGGGACGAATCGGCTTGTCGTTGTCAGTAGGGAGATAAAAATTGTCGGGACGTTTGTTATAATTGGGCGACAGTTGAATGGGATGGATCAGTGGCTCGTAGGATTGGTGCGTCGACTGGTGGTGGTTTGAACTCTGAGAGGGTCTTTGAGTCACGACCGGATAATGATTTTGAACCTCGTAATAGCTGCCCAATGGCTGATAGTAATTGGGACTCTGAGACGGTCCGAGATTCTCGCTCGGATAACGAGATTCGGGATCGTAATAGCTTCCGAGTGGCTGCGCGACGGGTCTGCCAGAATCGAAGGGATAACTCTGATCGAAGCTATCGTTCGGATCTTCGCGCACGAAATAAACACCCGAGTCGCTCTGATTCTGTCCCGGAGCTAATGGCGGTATCTGAAGCCACTGAATGATCTTCTGAACATTCGGCTGGGTAAATGGTTCCTTATCGTAGCTGGAACTCGTGCCTGAATACTCTGCACTAGTCACCGGTGGTGCACTATTGTGATTCGTAAAATCGTTATCGTAATCTTCGTGATCATCGGCACCGATCACGATCGGCTGATTGCTCGGTTTTTTCTTTTTTGTAATATTGTAAATCGGCGCGTCACCGTAAGCCAACGTGGAGGATTGCTGCGACGCGCCCGCTATGTTCTCGGTATACTTCTCGTAATTCGATAGATCGACTTCGTCCGCGATTGGATCGGTCGGCCAATTTTTAAACTCTACGCTCGTGTCGTTTTGATTATCCGGATCCGGCGAACGCCACGGTCGCAGAGGCCGCTTGTGACCCGCCGGCGAGTTACGTGTATTTATGACCACACGATTATTCACCTTTATGAAAGTTCGCGACAAATTATCATCGGCCTTTGCTTCTTCAACCGTCGTTGCGTCGATGTTATGATCGTCAGACCGAAAATCCGTCGTCTTTGATCGTTTCTCGTTTATTAAAGCCCGAAACTCGTCGATCGGGGACGAATGGAATTTCGAAAATTTGTCGTTGTGTCTTCGTCGCGAGTTCGGAACGATTTCACGTCCGGAATGGTCGTGGCGCGCGGACACGTTAGCTTCCGGTCGAATTTTGGATTCGAGGCGCCTCGAAGATCCCGGAGTTTGCCAATCACTCGGCAGCGCGAAGTCTGCGTCAGTTTTGAAACTGTCTATCATACCTGGTATAAAACTAGCGCGATAATATATATCTTTTAATTTTTTATCATTCTCCGTCCGTCCTCTGTACCTGGTATCGCTTTCGACGGCCGAGGAGCTTCTTCTCTGCTCCATCGGCCGTCGCGAAGAATCGTCATCCTTGCTGATGGTCGTCGACGCCTCTTCGACAGCCACTTCCGGACTCGCTGCAAAGAGATATCGATAATCATTATTCTCTGTCACAATACGACGTCGTATTTATTGAGAATTTTTTTTTTTTTTTATTACCACGACCGTGTCATTATCATTGTAATGGAAAAATTGTAGGGAAGCGGATATCGGGCATGTCAGGTTGACTCATCAGAAGCCAACGATACGTGGCGCTTTATCATTTATTCCACGGGAAACTTTCACGCGGGAAAGAAACTGTGGCAAATTGATTGCCGAACCGGGGGAGGGATTTGAATTCTCGGTTATGACGATCGTTGCGACAAGACAACCGGTCATCAAGATGTTACTTTCCTGCGGTAGAAACTCGCTATTTTTTTCACTCGGCTCTATTATTATTTCTCGGGGTCAAAATACCTTCGATGGTATTCCAAGATATTTTGTAAAGAACATTTTATTTGTCTGATCGTTGACTTTTTTTTGCACCGACTTCTGAAGGAGATTCGAAGTCATCATATTTTTTTGAATTTCTGCAAATTTGACCGATCGGTCGTTTTTTTTTTCAACAGAACTCGATAGAAGTGGCGAGACACAAAATTCAAACTCACCATTTTTCGAAGGCCTGGCATCGTTGGATCCCACTAGCAGTAGGACCGCGAGGACGCTAAGAAACTTGAACCGCATTTTTACACTGGAAACATAAAAAAAAATTGATGAATAAAAGAAGAAAAAAAATTGTTTCGAAGGTATCCGCGGATAGCGAGGACCGAAAAGTATTCGATCAGCTCGTTCGCATAGCGGAGCCAATGGTTGAATCTCATCATAGGTGAAGATAAGCGAATATGGGTCAGGAGATTTCGGTTTACTCCACCTCACAATTGTATTCTGTAATCTAATTGTTGCCAAGAAGGTTTCGCCGTAGCTCGCAAAACGAGTAGACAAGAATCTGGTTCACGAAGATTTGAAAATTTAGCTTCGTTAGTGTGGAAGCTACGATGAAAGATTAAAATATATGTCGAGTAACGGTATGTTTCATAGAAACTTTTTGTAGACATGTTTCATGAAAATATTTCACGGAGATATTTTTATGGAAATATTTTGCAGAGATTTTTTTTTTGGAAATATTTTACGGAGCCGTTTTTTTAGAGATTTTTGTGCGCGAGTCGGACTCATTAAAAAAACCCGGCTGACTGTTCCGACTGGCCACAGTCGACAATATGCGGACTTCGTGCTCGTATAATTTAACGATATAAAGTTACAAAACTGCCGGATCTTGACGCAATTCCGGTAACCCGAAAAAGCGACGTACGAAAACGATTCGTGACAACCGAATATTGTCACTGAAAGTTGACGACAGCTCGAATTAATCGATGGGAAGCAGGGCGAAACGGTACGTCGATAAAAATGGTCAGTTTTGCCCCACACTTCAGTCTCTCTGTACACAGCAGGCTAGATCGAAATGACGCAAGTCTCTCGATTGACGCGGTGCGAGGCAGAAACTGCCACATGATACGAATCCTTTATCGTCTCTTTAACAGACCAAGGCCCAGCCGATTGGGAGACGATCGTCACGATCGTTCGTATTCGATCGTCGCACCCGAGTCGATCGATTCTCGAGGTGATCGTTTCGATCGGTTATTTGCTTTCCGAATACGAATGAAAAAAAAAAAGAAAAAAAAAAAAAACCTTTTACTTTTTTCGTTCCCATAAAAATTTTCTCGCTAGGTTAGATTTTTCAACACCGAGCTATAATCGCTCGAACAAAAAATCAAACTTTCATCGATTACCGTCAATAAATTGAATTTCAATGCATGTAAAAATTAATTGATGCGTCGATCAATATATTTTTCCATCTCGCACGAAATTTCGAAAAAATTTTTTTTGAGTATCAAACTCGACACCCGAATCGAGACATCGAAGGGTGTCTCGAATTCCAGCGGTCAATGTTTCTTTTTTCTTTTTTTTTTTTTTTTTTTTACCGTTGCTTCATTTTCCTGAACACTTTCGAGAACGTCCCCCGGCGCCGTTAACGGTACCGCAGGTATCTCTCGCTACACCTCTTCCTCTCGCGTCTCTCTCCGTTTCCCCCTCGCGTCTTTGATTTGTCAATGTATCATTAAATCCTGCCGAGTGGGTGTAACTGGAATGCCGTACGACGAGCTTCCTAAATTCCACGAGTATCCTTCGCGAGCGTAGCTCGAGTTACCGTAACAGGATCTCGTGATCTACAAAGATCGCCATCTCAGGTGAAACGATAACGTTCGACTAGAGAAACCTCGCAAGGATAACGATCGCAAGATCAATCTCATTTTTTTTTTTTTTTTTCACTCAGGTCTCTTGCCACGATCATGAAGTGAAAAACTTGAGGCGGAACTCGAAGATCAAGGTGGCGAGACCGAAACTCTCGGCGCTCATCGTAGCCAGAAAACGATATAATAATTCAAGAGCGTTTTCACAGGGCGTTTCCGGAACGCCAATCTCAGGCGGAACAGATTCTTCGAGTATAATAAATTGTTGAATTTCTAATTCAACGCTCGCCTTCCGACCATCCGTCCGGATTATATTGCAAATTACAGTACACATATAAACGCAACATTGTAGTGCCGGGAAAGAAACGCGGCATGCCCGGCATTGAAATCACCGAGCGATAAAATTGTTTTCGTTGTGTACACAAGCATTTCTACTGTCGTTATCGTCTGGGTGAGTACTTTCAGCAACAGTATTTATTATCCGATCTCGCAAAGTTCCACGCTTTATCTTCGAGTAAAAAATAAATAAATTCTTTAGGCACGAAAGATGAAAAAAAAATAAAAAATAAATTCTTCGACAATCCCCCAAAGATTGTCTCTCAGTGTCGTGACTTACCACTCAGATTGTCGCGATCCCTTGATCCCTTATCGCGACATTCACACACCAAACTGACACTCCGTACCGATCAAACGAATGAAGCAACGGTGCAAAATTAATCGGGATCCAAGTGGGTTGATTTTTCGAATAATCGGGACTCGACCTGACTGAAATGAAAATTTAAAAAAAAAAATAAAAAAAAAATTAAACAAAAATATAATATTGACTCGTTAACTCGTCCGGGATATCCGTGGGGAATGCGGATAGATCGATCCGTACTGTGGGCAGAGAACGGGAGTGCGCGGTCGCGAGAGACAATAGCGGAGTGCCGCGGCGTGTCGCGTGTGCAGGCCCGACTGTATGTAAAGTTAAGGCGATTCCCCGAAGCTTCGAAGCATAAGAGGACGATCATTCGACTGCACGGCTGACTGAATGCCTCGGTGGAGCTCAGAGGGGGAGACCTGTGGCTTCGTACGCGCCTCCACGAGGTCCGAGTTTCCGAAGCCCGTTACTCGCTGCGAGAAGCAACAGGCGGTGCGCGGCCACTCGAAGAGTCCAACCCGATGACGATGGCTCGTTGCCTGCCGCTGTTGCCGCTACGAGGAACGGGTTGAATAACCTTCGTACGTATATCGTATGCTAAGTGACGATCGTATCCATACCCGCGCCTTGCCTTTACCTTGCCCCGAAGACCAGGTACGAGTCTTCGAACTCGGGAAGTGGGTGAGAGACCGACGAAGACGCGGAGATGCGTCGACGCGTCTGGGAGAGAATAAGAAGAAGGAGACGAAGAAGAAGAAGAAGAAGAAGAAGAAGAAGAAGAAGAAAAAGGACCACGATAAGCTGAGGGAGCCTAGGCGAGGGGCGGGACGGGTCCTTGAACCAGTGTTCGAGATGTTGTCGTAGGCTGACGATAATCATTCCGAGCAGCCAGCATATTTTTCTCCACTGTGTCGATGCGGTCTGATGAAGAATTTATCATTATTCAGGCACGGTGGATTCCCGTGTTTCTTCGTATCGTACGGCCTGGATTTTTTACTCGATTAACGTTGAATTTTCGACTCGGTGTGTCCGGACGACGTAACTGCGACGGAATAATTTTTCAAAGTGGAAAATATCTCTGGCGAATCTGAGAAAATCGTAGTTTCCGGTAAACAAAAAAAATTCCGTATTTCACACACTGACGAGAAATTGGGTCGAACCTGTTATTTTCTGTACAAAAAAAAAAATATTCCGTATATTTGTCTCAACTCACACCTCGCATGAATTACGGCGCCGAAGTTTCCTGCCGTTCATCGCTGACGGTTCGACGGTTTATCCGGTCGACTTTAACGAGTCAACGATCCAACTTATTTCCGGCCGAAGATCGGAAGTCGCCGTTGATTTCAATTAAACGTCGCGAACAGATGTTTCGCCGGTCGAAACTTTTAGGTGGAACATGTGTCGGAGACCGCGGAAAGACTAGCCGGGAAGCGGGAAGGTGGAGATTCGGCAGCAGAAGCGAATCATCGCCACGGGCAGAGATCGAGGGAGCCGTACCGTTAGGATCCTGGCTCGTTTATAGATCGCCGGACGTTAACGATCAACGCGACGGGGAAACTCGGTAAGCAGACCGGGGATGCGAACACTTCGACGGACACTTTTTCGCACATCCAATGATTATGAGAAGCGACGGGAATTTCATGAAAATCGGCTCGAAGCATCGGTACTGTTAGCCTTATCCGGCGATCGGGGCGATCGCCGCGTCGTACCGCGAGCTCGCGCAATCGTCGACGATATCCAGGCACGCGTAACGTTCACCAAGGAAAGTCAATAACAACATGTATTAAAATGCACCACCCACCCGAGAGCTCGAACCGCGGATATAAAAATTGCCAACTTTCTTGTATTACGCCGATAATTTTCTACCGAGGAACTTCCTGTGTAACGCGCGTTCGAAGTCTCCCACAACCGATCGACGCTTCGGAGTCTTTTCGATTGTAATAATTTTTTTAATTTTTTTTTTTTTTTTCTAATTTACCGGTAAAAACGATGCTCCAGAATTCCACTCGCTCCGAACTGGTCTCGTGTCCTGTTACATCCACGACTAAATAGCAAATTATCGCACATCGTTTCGATGTATTTACAGTAAGCCTCGAGGTGCAAGGGAACTGTCTCGACACTCGTCGCGCTATCTCAGGCATATCGCAGGACGGCTCGCAAGACGTCGGGTAATGAGCTTCTTTTTTTTTACGGTGGGGAGAATCTTATTACCGGAGCGTCATATCGAGTGACTGAAATCATAAGAGCGGTATTTTCCGGGTATGAGCCTTCGCAGATACGTCTTTATGATTTTAGTCACGCGATATTATACCCGAAATGAAAAAAATCTGCGTCACTGTCCGTAGACCGCATAATAGACCTGCGTGGGGAAAACCTCCGAGACAACATATATATATATATATGAGCATCGCTTCTTCTGATTTGCGTCATCCTCGGGCTTCTTCCATCGGTCTCAGAATCGTGAGCTCTTGTTATGTGGGACATAGCGGAACTTCCTGTGCTCCGCTCTGTTCTGCGAGCTCTTACGCTATTACACATGACGCGCTTTGCCTTCGCGGGTCAATCGGCGAATCAACGAAAGAATCGAGCATCGACTGTGAGAGTTTCTTCCTCGTTCAGTAATTCGTCTCCGCGACAACTGAAATTCTCATCGCGGCGCGAACTTCGCTAACGATTGGAATCTTGCTTCTTCCATTTGTTCGACCATCGCGGATAACGATCCTTAAATTTAACCCATCGCCTTCTGTTCTCGTCGATGAAACTCGATACGGATAAGCGCTTTGCGGACTCGGCTTTTTAGTCTCGGACACGTAGCGTCATTGATGATGGTTGCAAACAATAATCTTGACCGAACGAAAAAAAAAGGTCGGCGGTGCCAATTTTCCACGGTGTAGATACAGAATGATTCGTGCTGAATCGGCTTTCTTCGCGGACACCGGAGGGTGTTTCGGTATCGCCTCGGAACACGCGAAGTTACACAACTTAGACGAGCTCTCGACTCTCTTGTCTGAACACTTTCCTACAGAGAGTTTCAGTAAAAGCGACGCGGGAAGCGAACGAGCTTTTCGAGCACATTTCGCAGCGGACAGAAAAGTTTCGACAAAGTTTCGTCGCCGAATCGTGCACAGATTCGATACCGTAAAAAAAAAATGTTCCACCCTCTTACACTTTCGATTGGTATCGCAAAATTTCCAGCTCGAACAGTGGCTCAAGTTTTATCGCCATTTTCGTACGACAATGGTGCTTTGGGAACGGTTTATTTTCTTTCATAGGAAATCGACGATAAAACGGCGATGATTACGCAAGAATTCGCAACAATTTACGAGCTGGTGTACGGACATGTACCAGCTGGTCACTGGCTCGCGACGCTTCCGTAGCTTCCGCGCGAAACGCCGAAGCGAAGTTCAAACGCCTCGACGGCAACGAACCAAAAACAGAAGAAACATGAAGAATCGTTCACAGGCCAAATGTCGGACCGACTCGGCAGACTTTGTCAGACCATTATAAAGGGAAACGTAGTGAATCCTTGGCTAATTATCAACCTCATTTCTTCTTTTACTCCTACTCTTTCGCACTATTCTGATCCGTTAGTCCCGAGCGGACCCGTTGCTCGACAATTGTGCGAATTATTTAATGACACCGTGACTTCGAAAACTAACGAGAAACAGTTGAGTTTTGGGACGAGAGGACGAATATATCGAACGAGTTGAGTATAATTTATTTCAAGAGGCAACGCTATTTTTTTTTCTCGTACTCGACATCCTGCCCGAAAAAAAAAAAGAAGAAAAGGTACCGAAGAAAAAAATGAAAATTAGTGAATCATGGCTCGACTCATTGACGCAGGACAAAAGTCTAGACTGGGAGTTAGCGCTGTTTAATATGTTTTTTCTTCGACGCTTAAACACCCGTCTCGCAGCTCACTGTCGAAGTCTAATCGCGTTTTCGTCGTGACGGTAACGGTGTTTGCGTGCCGCAGGAAATATTCCCGTTCAGGAGACGACGAAGAAGACAACGACGAGCAGGAACTTCTCCTACATGGGGCGACAGTGAGACAACCAATCCGAAACGCTCGCCCGATTCGTGTAGTAATTATGGAGTACGACGTATAGAATCGCCGAAGTCCAATCACGGATACGCGCATGTGGCCGGAAATATAACCGATTTTATTGATTCGAGATGACGCATAAAATTTTGTCGGGCCATATTCACTTTCGAAATGCAACGGGTGAAATGATTTTTTTTAAATCAAATCCGTTCGATATAATTTTGTCGAAATGTAAAAAATTCATCCCTTTTTTAATGTAGAAATTTTGAGGACGAAGAGTTAACGATACGTCATGACAACTTCGAAGAAGCGAATTGGAAAAGACAATAAAAAAGGCAGAAATTTAATTAGGAACGACGCTCTTCTTAAGGGAGCTTTCCAGTGTGAAATTTTCAAAAAATCGATTTTTTTTTTTGCTTTATCGAATAGTATACACTCTTCCGAATATTCCCTGAAATTTTCATGCCAAAATTCAGGGTATTTCGGTTACTGTACAGCATTTCTTGGAAGAAGGCAACGGGATATTAATTGATAAATAAATCGATCTTTAAAAAATTGTTTTGTATTCTTCAATACCCAATTAATATACAAAAAAAAAACCAGACCAATTAGATTGTTTTTTCTTTTAAAAAAAAAATCGCGAAAAACAGCGATTTTTCGGGCTGTCACACCGGAAAGCTCCGTTAATTATATATCCAGCAGAAAGAGGAAGAGAACTCGGGTCTACGGTCAACCGGAAATATAATAACCGATGATATTGATTCGAGTTGATTAATCAAACTTTATTAATCTGTCCCACGTACGTTTTTATTTGTCCGAGGCAACGAGATTAAAAATAAAAATTAATTCCATCAAAAATACATTTTTCATACTGTACGAATTAATTTTTTTTTTTTATGCCGGGATAAATGTTGATGATTTGCGGTTGCGGAGTTAATGATCCGTTATCGATAGTTTGAAGAAACGCATCGGAAGCGATATTGAAACGAAGTAGCTTATCGGAAACTATGCTCGTCTTAATTGTGCCTCGAGAAGAAAGAGGAAGAGAGCTCGCGTCTATGGTCATCCTCGCTCGTTCCATCCAGCGAGCTTTATGAATAAGTCAGCGCGTTGCGAATCCCGCTACGATCAACTGCAAAACAGCTTTTGCATGCCGCAGTTGTGTTTTACATTCGCGATAGTTGTTATGGTCTCCGAACACGTGCCGCGAACTCATCAACGGCTCTTCGAAGCCTCATCGGAGCAACGGAGCCCAAACGACGCTCCACTTAAAGAAAATATTACTATTTCTTCTTCTTCGCGAGTCGTTGTTTTTCTTGCCACGGGAAACCAGTAAAAAAGCTAATTGACTTGCAACGACTCGGGACGAAAACGTGTATGGTAAAATGTATAAAATTAATCGGAAACGAAAGAAAAAAAAAAAAACATTGGTAATGGATCATCGTGACCGCGATAAGAGCCGAGGGAAAAAATCCACGGGATTTCCGGTCACATAGTGAAAAGCGATGAGAAAATAAAAATCGCCGTCAGACTATTCTACCATCGTTCGATTAAATTTCACAAAAGTATTTCTTCATTTTCAGAACTTGCCCTTATTTTTTTCACGAGAACCAATGAAAAAAAAAAAAAAAAAAAAAAAAACTAAATCAATCGACTTGCCACGGCTTGGAAGAAATGCGAGTGCGATAAAATGTATGAAATTCATCGGAAACGAGAAGAGGAAAAGCCGTAATGGGTTATCGCTTTTGTGATGCGAGCCCGGGGGGAAGAATCGTTGAGACTTCCGGTGACTTTGTGAAAAGTCCTGCGGAAATGACAATTCCAATCCGACTGTATCATCACCGTTCATGAACATATATTTCCCTAGTAAAATCTTTCGAAGGACACGCCGAGATGACTTTGACGAAATTGTGCAAAAGAAGACGATGTCGGACACAGTTTAATGAGGCGTGAAAAAAGTTTCCAGCGTGTCGGAGCAATCGGTATGAATCGCGTGCGAGTAACAGTGGCTTTGACATTGGTGAATGATGTTGAACTATGCTGTCGCTACTGCTGTTTCAAGAGGCGGTACAAGCGAGTGTGTTCGTAAATCGCGGCATCATCTTCCGCGAGAAACTGCTGACACGCGCGGTACCGGTCGAGCACTAGGCGTACGTGCGCGGTGAAATTGCATTCTGTTTGTAAACACAGCCGAAGCAAATCGATCCAAAGATTTAACTAAGCACTTGAATTTTTTTTTTTTTTTTTAAGTGCTCCAGCATTTTTTTTTTTTTTTTTTTTTACGATTTTATGATATTTCCTTCAGCCGCCTCGAAGGTAGCGAAGGAGATTCTGAGGTAGCATCACGAAACTTCTATCGGACTCACCGGTGTTTCGCATCTGTGACGAATCGATCACCACGGCGAGAACGTTTATTCGCTGCTCAACGATCCTTGAAACGGTCGCCGGATCTCGGCTATTGCTACCCTCGAATTCCTCTTCCTCGTCCCGATGAGCTTCCATTGGACTCGATTCATCCGCATGAACTGCGTTCTCTTCGCGATTTTTGAAAAAAAAAAAAAAAAAAAAAAAAAAAAAAAAAAAAAAAAAAACATCAAGAACAAAATTAACTAAAACGCCAAAGATTTTAAAAAATATTATTTCACTAATTTACCTACTCTGCGGTATTTATTTTCCATGTGTCGTTGCGCGACGTTTTTTTCGATTACATTGAGAATCTTCAGGATCTTCCGAATAGTCCAAACTTCGTTCCACTCCTCGATTCGTCGATGATGAGACACAGAAAAAAAAATTCTGCACAGTTCGCAAACTCGAATTTCTTCAGTCTCCGAGGTTGAATTTCTTCAGTCGTCGATGTTAAAGTTCTTCAGTCGTCGATGTCGAAGTTCTTCAGTGTTCGAGATTGAATTTCTTCACCGTCACTCGTCGAAGCGCAGATTTATAATTTGTCTTCGATGCCATCAAAACCCACTTTTAGAGCGTTCCTTTTAAGATTATGAATGATTTATTGGAACCTCGTCTTCTTCTTATATTTCCCATAATTCTTCTTTGAAATGTTTCTGCATCGAACGAGTGCTGATACGTCAGCCACGCACCCTTTCTTCAATCCTTCATCGATCTTCGATTCTTATCTCTTCAGGATTGAATCTTATCTCCGTACCAAAAAAAAAAAAAAAAAAAAAAAAAACTCAACAGCTCAATGCACTTTTAATCCAAGTCGGTCGATGACGAAGCAGCGCAGAGATCGGAAGGATCCTCCGAGATGTTTCCCCCGTAAGAGTCAGAGAGCGAGTGTCGGAAGTCGCGCACGGGGTCTTTTTATTTAAATGTTCCCAAGGAAAAGGTCGAAGGTGGTCGAAAGTTTTGTTGGTTTGATTGTGAAGAGATGTTGGAATTGTACTGAGGCTGGATAGCGAATAACGCCCCCGACGCTGTCTCGAGGCAGTCTTTCCCATGCCTCGTTCACATCTCTCCTTGTAGCATTTAATAGTGGGGGTTTAATCCCTTCTTTCGCACTGTTATACACTATAGAACCGCGTGTCCTTGGCAATGCTCTCGACGCGGTGAACTTCTTCTCCCCTACCTTGCCCGCCGTCGGATCTACGCGAATATACATTTTTTCCCACGAGCGTTATTTACGCTACGCGTTTATGTACTTCTCGTCTCTGTTTATCGGACAACGCAGACACCGTCGAGCGATGTTTTGCACACGCACAGAATTCGTTTTCGGAGCGCGGCTTCCGTGGTACATAATTGTGAACGGTAACCGAGAGCGGCGAACGAGGGCGCAAAGTAGAAACCTGTGTCACCTCGAAATTTCATTATACCGCAAGGAGAAGACGGGGAGAAAGAAGAAACGAAAGAATAGGGATAAGAAGGCGGTGAATTAAGAGGAATGGTAATAAGACGACCGGGTCGGGCGCGGTTTACTTCCCCGATTAGCATCGGACCGAAGTCCTTCGGCGAGGCAGCTTACAAAATCATGCAGAAAAAAAATTAATAGAAGAGAAAAAAAAATGAGGATTCAAATTACAGATTGTCGCGTTTGCCGATTATGATGATTACATAGCTTCGTATTTGGGTAAATTCCCGCGGTACGGTTTCGGTTGAAGCGAGTATAAGATAACACGACAACGAAAAAACGGTTCGTAAGAGCTCTGTAAAAATGAAGATCGTGAGATCGGGAAAATTACAAATGATTTTATTGTCCGTTTTGTTGTGGGTTGGTTTTAAGGAATAATTCCCGCGGTACGGTCTAGTTTAAGGAGTCGCAATTTCTCGGAATAGATCCCGAGCTCTCGAAATGAGATACGCGTTTGACATCAAGCGATACGAAAAGGAAAGTACACATTAATTTTCATTGTATCGTTAAATTATAGCTTCCTTTTTCTTTGGACCGAAAGTCTGTTGGACTTATTTTAACGGGTATCTTTCCGAGCGTTTATTGGCACCTCGACAGCAATTTATGTGCATTTCACTACCGTATAAATTTTTCTGTCCGAGCGCAAAAGTACACTGAGCGAAGGAACGGATAAAAATTACCATAAATCTGGTAAAAACTGACACAACAGTTTCAAGTTCATGGAAGCCAACAGCGAGATCCTGGCAAGCATTGTCATCATAATTAACACGTTCTGGCAGAAAATATAGTGATTTTCGCTATCGCAGAGATTACTCGAATATCCCGTAGTATTGTTGGAAAACATAAGTTCTTCTTAGTAAACAAAAAGAATATTGTAATCAGTGGCGTAGCAATAGCAGACCGTTCGTTTCAGGTTTGTAGGTTTTACCGACATTACTGCTTCGATTAAATTGTTTTTATGTGTACATGTTTCAAGTTCTAATCCAAAACATTTTCAGCCAGATCCACAAAAATGTTGCCAGCTACGGATTGTTTAACATTTCACTGCCTTCTGTTGATAAAAATTAACTATAGGATTTTGTCATTTTCCGGAATTTCTGTCGGTACAGAGAAAAAAAACGGCTCGACTTTACGGTGGAAATATCGTTAATGCTCCAACTGTCGACAATTCAGCGCGAAACACCGTAGACTTAATAATAATTACGATGACTTACGCAAACAAAAGCCTATCAATTATTAATGAGAAGTCTTCTTCACGTAACATAGACTGTAGTTGCATATTTTCCTACACAGCTAATGTTCATACTTAATCCCTTTATCGAGATAGAGAACGTCGAAGTCACGACGCGTTACAATATTATATATAAAAGAAGAAATTCTATCAGGCAGCTTTTCGCGTTACAGTCGAACGCGTGCTCGACTTACGGCAGGAAAAAAACAACTCGCTGCAGGCAACGATTAATGTTATGAGGTGAGCGCATCACGCACGGATCCTACTCAGTACGATACTATCGTAGCAGTGCATTGCTGTATACAAAGTACTGTAGCTCGTTCCATACATGGTACGGTATCTTCTATACTGTACTATGTTCCATAACAGTCGGCCCCGCGTCGCGTAATAATTATACGTAACAATTAGTGTTACGGTAAATTTGAACGTGCATAAACGTGGATGATCTTCCAAGCTCTCAAGGGGCCCAACAGCCTGGTGCGACGAATATTAGCCGGGAAACGCTGTGACCTCACTCTCGATGCGACGACTTCAAAAATCTAGAAGAAGAAAAAATGAGCGTTAAAAAAACAATTGAATCATAAATGCCACCGAGAGCGGTAGAGAAATTCACGGTCCGGTCGTCAAGAAAACGATTCACAAGCCAATCGCTGCTACGGGCTGCCTTCTAAACAGATTCATAATACGACAGCCCACTTAAACTCTTCGTACCGTATAATAAACTATCGCAGCAGGTGAATGAGTCCGGTATGTCAAAACGTAAATTTCATTCTGTCGTCATCGAATTTAATGCCACATAATCAAATCTGACGGATCGTCGAGCTTTATCCTTGTCACGCGTTGTGTATAATTGACTTTCAACTCATAAAGAGTTGTAGGCCAAGTGGGAATCCTCTATAAAAAATAACACGCCAATTGCTCTAACTGATGGTGCTGTGGAAATAAACATGTTTTTTTAATCCGAAAGAAAAGTATTGATTTTCCGACGGAAAGGAATGATATCCTGAAAATACATCACATTTGGTCGAAAAAAATAGAGTGTAATAAAATAGTATTGTTTTAATCGTGAGCTGTGATCTAAGCCACTGGCGATCAAAATGTTGAATACAAACTTCTGAACTCACCACAATTTCGTGAATGCCACTTCCGTGTTTGATTCTTCACTCGATATGGCTTTTTTTTCTTTCGGCTTTGCGTTCTACTTTGCCCGTTTTTGCCTGGGCCGACCGTTAATTGATTTCCTCTGTCAAATGGCTTTTGTCCTGTTGGTATTGTTTCTTCCTCTTCTCGACGTGTTCCGCTGTTTCACAAGTAATGGGGCCTGGAGCGCTTCATGAATATTGAAGAAACTTACTAAACACGGCGTGTTCGACGCACAGAACACGCCGCACATGAGTGAAATTTTCGCTCTCCCGCCCAACATACCTCTTCAACTGAGGGAACAGGACGTGAGGAACCAGGGCAGATGAATCTGCATGTGGAAAATTCTCACAATTACAAAAAAAAAATTAACCACATCTGCCTTAACTTGATTTATTTACACGCAAATATATTATATCACTGTTATCGTTTATACCCCTCAAGATTTACACGTAACAACTACAATCTTTGCCTCTCTCGAACATAATTATTAAATGTATACGCAAGAACCGTCGAGATTTGCACATCGTTCATACCTGACAAATTCAACGATTCGCGAATAAATCATGCCGTCCATTGCTTCTCAGTCGAGTCATACTAGATTTTTTTCGTTCATGGTATCCTTTTTTTTAGATGAGATATATAAACCCTTATTTAATTAATAAAAATCTTTCGCGCAACGTAATCGTCGCAAGCACGCGTCGAATTGGATAGTCCGCGATCAGTGCGACCACATAAATACGAAGCTCGTTTGTCAAAAAATAGATTATTTGATTGGCGACAACTTTGGCAAGAACCTCCGGCTTCATTTTTTTTAGATAATACTGCGCGTAGATTCGTTTCATCGAATAGCTTTTCCTTTCGAGAAAAAAAAAATGTTTCTTTGATCGAACTTCGACGCTGCGGATCGCCACGTTTACCAATTCTTCGCGTCTTACTCGTAGATATATATATCAATGTGTGTGTATGTCTGTGTGTGTGTGCGCGCGTGTTTCTGTTTGTGTCTAAAATGAACCGTACTCGAAATAGGCATTCGGAGCTGCGATCTTTTGTTATTTAGCCTCTCTGTGAAGTAAACGTTCGAGTTGAGTGAAAATTCTTTACAAATCAAGAAAGACCTGATCCAGTAAAGTATCTTGACATTCACCGGTTATATTTTTTTTAATAAAAGAAAAACATATGTAGCAGAAAATAAAGAGTGATTACAAAAACTGAGATGCAGAATTAAGCAGTAATAATATCGATGAGGGAATGTAAGCCACATTCGATAATCGGAAAACAACTGCTGCATATGTATAATTTTTTGTTGCTTTCTTCATGCCAAACTCTCGCACAGGACCGCTTGAAGTGAATTAAAAAAATTTCGTTTTCATCATCCCCGAGTAGAATGGTATTGCGTACTCGAAGCCTCTCAACTGGAAAAGACAGTATCGAGAAAACACGCGAAAATTTCGAGTACGTTAAATTGGCACACGAACAAAAATTAACGTTTCGACGTTGCGAGGGTGGAAGTTCTGCGACAGAGCTGAGTGCACCATTGTTAATCCTTCTCCGTTAATAATTGCATCAAAGAATAAGAGTCTCGTAATTGAGTTCAAAATGTAGAGAAGTCAATCTTTCACTAGGCGTGAACTCTGTCGAATTTTATAAAAATCATACGAATATTTTAAAAGAAGAGACAACGAATTGAATGAACCCTCTATTGAAATGAAGTAGAATCTGGAAAAATTTTAAGTTAAAAAAGATTAACAAAATTTCTACTCTGACGCAATACAAGAAATATCCCCTCCCGTCCTGAAAGCCCCCCTCCTTCCCCCTTAACCCTCATCGTCGAGATAAAGACGAGTTAAGACCAAATTTTCAAACACTTCACACTATATGGCAATCGAGAATTGAGTTTAAAAAAACGAGAGAAGATAAGAAGTGTAAAAGGGGTATGATATGACATGAAATTAGAGTGAAGGGAATCAAAATCTGCGATTCAGCAGGAACTTGAAATATGTACAAATCGGTACTCGTAATTCGCAACCCACCAACGACGAGGAAAAAGAAACAATTGTAATAATATTATGACAAAAGTAAACAATTGCGAATGTGTCGATCGGCAAATTTTTTCGTAGTACAAGGGCTGTCGCGTGTCTTAAGCGTCTGCCTGGTTTGGATGTTTCGTCTTATAACATTTACACTACAAGCGCTCACTAACGAAAATAAAATGGAAAAAGAGATGTGACCGGATTGTAAGGACGAAATCACGTTTTCGACAAAAATTATCGCCCCGTTGACACGAAAGCTCTCATCATCTCCCGATTGCACGATAAAATTTTATCCATAGTAAAAATTATCAATAATAGTAGAGTCTTTTCCTTAATGCATTATATATCGTGTGTTGTTTTGTTTTTTCTTTTCTTTTTTTACCTTATACGAATAACATATTTACGCTATTACCAGTGGCTCATCGTCCGAAAAGCCTCGAATCGAGGGAAGATCTTCCTCATCTCCTGCAAAAAAAAGAAAACTTTTTGAAAAAGCACATGAGCAAAAAGAAAAGTATACATTGGTGGTGCGACGAAACTTACCTAGACCGTCCATGGTGTTTGGGAAAGTTGCTTGGCCACGTCTCGTATCATAATGACTGTCCGCGAATTGCGTGAAACTGTTCGACAATCTTCTGTGCCTTACGACGAAATAAGCAATACCGGCGCCGAGAATGACGAACACCACGAATATCGGGATTCCTAGTGACACCATGTTAAAGTGGCTTCCAGATGCTGCTGCGTCTCCCGATGTGTTTGGCACAGCTGCCGACCCGAATCCTGGAAAGAAAAAATTACAGTTAAAATCGAAAACGGTGAAACAAAGAAAATTATTTGTGACGGAATTTCCGAAATCTTACTGGTAAGACTCTGGGTAGTGAAGACTTCACTTCGTATACTGCGATACCCTTCGTCGGTCACAATGCGCACGGCGAACGAGTAAATGGCGCTCTTGTTGACATTCTCATGAATGTACGGTGGTTGATCACACTTAAATACTTTGGCAGTCGTTTCGTTAATGGTAGTCGCACCCTCGTTGACCAGAACCTCGTAGTGATACTTGGTGTTTCTCGATATACTGTCGGGCAACTCGCGTGCCTGCCAGTACAATACGTAACTATTGTTCTCGGGCATCACGGTAAATTGATGTGGAGGTGATATCGGCGGTGCTATGTACATCACCGGTTGACTCGGTATCGCTCCCTCGACGTCTGTCGCAACCGTTATACGATATTTACCACCCCACTTTACACCCTCAAACGTATGCTTTATTATCGTTTCGTTTGTTGCCGGAAGCGTCACCGCCGACGACTTGTTCAGGGTCAATTCAGTCACCAATATCTGAAAATTCATTGAATTTCATTACTAACCAAGATATTAACTCATATGAACTTGGACAACTGGCAGGACGCCAGTTGTTTTTTTTGCTATTATAGAAACTATATTTGGACGTATCTCAGCGGTTTTAAATTAGATTTTGTTAATCCTTCATGTACATATGAACAATCCTAACTGAGCAAACTAATATTCATGATATTATAGTAAGGTGAGAGTAATGCTCAGGTTATCACATTTATGTGAAATGATATTTCTTTCATCAATGTTTACATTGTTCTATTGTTATTCAAAATTTATATTTTGACCATAAACTGTAACTGTAAACTTTGGAACCAAGAATCGACAACGGGGAAAATCTTTTACTCGACAGGTCAACTATCGGTGCAATGATCAATAAATTAAATCACCGAGGAATAAACTTGGTCATGAGTAACTTACCGTGTATTTAATAGGATTTTCAATTGTGGGACAACCGGCGCTCCATGAAACGATAATACTATTAGTTTTGTCGAGTGGTGTGACTCTTAGTTGCTTGGGTGGTGCTCTCTCATCATAGTAAGTTGTCACAGAAACAGGTTGGCTGAGTGGTCCAGCTCCGTAAGTTCCACGTAATCCAATGGCGAATAAATAAGTCTCGCAAGCTTCCAAATCTTTAATTGATGCGGTGAGGTTTGAGGTTGTCAATTTTGGAGCCTTAAACAGATCCTGCATGTTGAAGGCGTAATGAACGGCGTATTGCCACTTCATCTTTCTCGTGTTCTTTGGTGGATCCCAAGTAAGTTTAACAGCCGTACCGCGAGATTTCACTGATTGAACGATTAAATGTGATACCGATGGCAAGGACTGACCCTTGGTTGATCCCCTCACCATAACGACTTTCCCAACGTAAGTTTTCTTCATGGCATTCACCTCGAACGTGTACTGCGTACCAGGTGCCAAATCTTTAACCTCGCATGTATTTTCCATAGTTAATTGTGTTGGCAAGATTGGATAAGGCGACGGATACGTCGGCCCTCTGGGTGTTACGTGATAGCCATCAACGTCTTTCAATGCTTTCCATGTGAGTTTCACTGAGTTATTCGTCGATTCCAAAACTCGAAGGTCCTCGATATCATCGATATTAGCTGCGCCATCGAAAGTCAGTGTGGTAACGTTTGATGACAGTGATTTGTGCCCCCTATTTTTAGCTATGACCCAAAACGAATAAGTCTTTCCAGCCTCAAACGGAATGTCTATAATCATCGATGTTTTTTGCAGTGACACGTGCATCGGAGGTATCGGAGGTGTCACGAAACCCTCGTAGCCGGTTATCACCCCATTAGGCTTCAGCGGTGGTCTCCATGAAACTTCCACTCGAGTTCCATTCTTCTGAACGGCAGTTACGTTCCACGGTGGCGAAGGCACGCCCTCGCCAGTCCTCACCACCCAATGTTTGTATGGCGGAAAGACGGTGCTCTGTCCCTTCAGTTTAACATAAACCGTCAAGTTATAAGCGGTGTAAGGCTGAAGATCGTTGAAGGCGTACTCGGTGTTCTCGATCCAGTCAGTGGCGTTCGTCCACTTAGCGCCGGGTACCGCCAGGGCAATTGACGGCAAAAATTCGAAGGTTATGTTGGTTGGTATTGGCATCCACCAGAAGAGGAACAAACTGGTAGCGTTCGGCGATCTCTCGTCCATTCCCAACACCATCACCTGATAGACGCGCGAGTTGTTCTTCGCGCAATTGCTCTCGTCGAAGCCGTCGAAGCAGTCTTGTTTGCCGTCGCAGTATGACGAAAGAGCGAGGCAGGCGGTCTCGTCGCAAGGGAAGTATCCGACGTAGCATGAGGGTGTCGCGGCTGGGCTCGGATGTTGATCGTTGTGGCAACCGAGCTCGTCGCTCTGGTCCGGACAATCCTTGACGCCATCGCAGATGTTGGTGAGCGGCACACAAGATCCGTCCGTTCGACACATGAACTGGTCGTCCCGACAGCCAATGTGTTTCTTATCGCAATGCACCTCGTCTTCTCTCATCTTGCAGTCCTCCATCCCGTCGCATACCCAAGCGTCGTCGATGCATTTGCCATCGTAACACTGGAACTGATGATCTCTGCAGACTCTCGGCTGTTCCGTTGTTATTGGTAATTCGGACGATCCATCGGCATTGCCACAACCCATCTCGTCGGATACGTCGCCACAATCGTCGACGCTGTCGCATTTCCACCAGTATGGAACGCATTTTTTGTTGTTGCACATGAACATCCAGTCGTTGCAGGAATTTGTCGGCAGCATCGGTGGCAAAAGAGGTGCGAGGGTCGTCGTAGTGCAATTGACTTCGTCAGATCCGTCCTTGCAATCGTCGTCGCCGTCGCACACCCACGACTGATAAATGCAACGGTGGGTGTGATCTTTCGAGCCGCACGTAAACATCCAAGATTCGCATTCGGCGGTGTTGCAATTCTTTTCGTCGCTGGCGTCCTCGCAATCCTGCTCGCCGTCGCATTTCCATGTTTTGGGTATACACATGTGATCACTGACACATGTCATCTCGTGGGACTTGCAAGTTGTGGGCTGTACGTTGGTGGAGCAATTTTTTTCGTCCGAACCATCGCGACAGTCGTCCTCGCCGTCGCAATACCACCGGTGAGAGATGCAGCGTCCGTTCGCGCATTTGAACTGAGAATCCGTGCAGTTGGAGTACGTACAGTTGAACTCGTCGCGACCGTCGCGACAGTCCCTATCGAGATCACAACGCCAATATTTCGGTATGCATTTGTCGTCGTCGCATTCGAAGTGGCTCGGACTGCAGGTGGCACGGTGACAGTGCTGTTCGTCGGAATTATCGCCACAGTCGTTGTCGCCGTCGCATTTCCAAAATTCGGGTATGCAGACGTTGTTGTCGCAGGCAAATTGATTCGGGGCGCAGGTACTAGCGACTCTGGGACAGGTGGAGTTGTCAAAGGGCTTGACGTTGCCAGGACACATGCATTTGCCGTCGGTCATCTCCATACCGTCGGGACAGAGGCAAACGTAAGTATCGTCCGGCGCACCGAGACAGATGTGCGTGCAGGTCGAGTTCAAGCATTTGTTCGTACCTGATTGCACGCTATGGGCGAAAACTTTGAGGTCCATGAGTCCGACCAGCTGTCCCAGGGCCGTCGTTATCGCCACACCATAATCTTTATCCGCCACGAATATCATCGAGTGCTTCCAGTCGTCCCAGTACATATTATCCTTAAAGACCGCAACGGCGAATGGATGCGAGACTCTTTCGTCATCATAAATGATCTTCTTAAAACGCCTGCCGTCGAAATCCGAAGAACCGATGTAATCTTCGCGAGCATCGACCCAATAGATTCTCTCGGCTATGTGATCGATCGTTATGCCGTTGGGCCACTCGACTGTTCCTTTGGCGAAAAGACGCTTAACGTTGCTCCCGTCGAGATTGGCACGGGAAACCGAAGCGTTGCCCGGGGCCCAATCGGTCCAGAACATGTAGCCGAACATCGGGTGCACGGCGATGCCACGGGGTTTTTGGAGATTGTTCGGGCCGAGAATCGTTCTTCTCATTCTACCGCCGGTCTTCAGATCGGTGCGGATTATTTGAATGCGCATTTTAACACCATCAACGAAATAGAGAACTTTGGAGACCCAATCATAGGCCATACCCTCGATCGAACTCAGATCTGTCTCAACAAGAATCTCCGGCAAGCTACGTCCGTCCCCGAAACACTGACGACTTATCGTATCGTGGACAATGTCCGCCCAGTAGAGGCACTTGTTTTGCAGATCGAACTCAATAGCTATGACATTCTTCAAGCCATGGACCGGAAGACGTTCGGGCTTCTGTTCACGAAGGTCGATACGAGATATATGCTCGCGCTGTGCAACGAGAAGAAATTCGGAGAATCCATCCATCGGGCAAGGAATCTGTAAAGTATACATTATTTATATTTATTGGTGAAAATGAATAGTATTTTTATCGATTTCAATCAACTTGGTTGACAATATGGGATGAAAGACGTAGCACGAAACTACAAGGATAGTTAAAGTCATATTCTGATCCAAATGTAGTTCATACCTCATCGGGTTCGAATTTTCTCGACAATCCTCCCTGACACTTGTCATCGGTTATCTTGCGGTATCCCTTCGTCCTGTTATAAAATTTTCCAGACGCGCAAGTATCCGGTATAACGTACGGATCGAATTTCTTTAGATTCTTATCGCGTATGCACTGATACGGTGTGCCAGTGCGAACGAATCCGAAGTCGCATTGATAATCGTTGATGTCGCAAAGACATGTCTCGAGCTGGACGGACCTGTTGTAATTGATACCCGTGTAGCAATTCGACGACGCCGCTCTTCTCTGATAAGTTTCTTTGCGTCCTAGAACGCACGCCATTACCGGTTGCTCGGTACTCGTCGGCGACCAAAACTTGAAATCGTCGGGCGTACAGTCACGGTCAAATACTTTGCGTAGATCGACTTTTATGATGAGCCACCTATGCTGTCCAGGCATAGATCCGAACATCGTGAATACCGTCGTATTCTCACCCGGTTCGGTCATTAGTCCATAAATGCGCAACATTTCGTCGTGAAATTTGTACGTCTTCCAGGTTCTTCCCTCATCGGTGGAATACGTTAATTCTTGAGTCTCACCGCGAGATTTGAAATATTTAACGGCGACGAGAACACCGCCGTGATCGCCCATGTTGAAGAAGTAAAAATCTTTGAGAACCATTTTCCACGTTAGACCAGCATCGCGGGACACGAACAGGGCTGGATGCGACTTGAAGGTTTGACCTATTACTCCGGTCGCCATGATTATACCGGGCGCAGAATCCGAACTCATTATCGATACGGACCTCGTTACGGGATAAAGCTGACTAAATTTCTGGCAGAGATGCAGCGAGCAGTCGTTCGTACATTGTACCCAGAAACCATCGTGTTTCACTAACGGTGCTTTGATCTTATTCCAGGTCACTCCGTGATCGTAGGAAATCACGGAGCCGAGATGCTCCGGACCGATCGAGCCCGCTTTCGGGGAAATCTTCACTTGAGACGCTATGTAGATTCCCCGCATTCCCTCAACTTTATATAGATCCGTGAACACCTCGTCTGCCACGTCACTGAAATTTTTTTTAATGGTAAAAATTAATCTTACAGGTAATGAAAGTTATTCACCCAAGCGCAAAAGCGTCGTACACTGTAAAAAAAATTGCAAATCTAATGTACCGGAAATTTGCTTACATTGGCTTGAATATTAATGTAATTTTTTTGTAAAATAAAAATACACGATATTAAATTCACAAATATGTTGTGTGAAATGTACAGAAATTTTTGTTGTAATATATATAAGTGTTTTACCATACTGTGTTTAAAATTTCGCAAACACTTCATGAAAAAAAGCTTCCAATACCGCTCATTAATATTGAAACTATATTTTACAGTGTAGCTTTCAGCTAACAGTATAGTAGTTATAACTTTAATGTCATCGATAAAAAAAATATCGATACTACTCACTTCAGCCAACTGTCCTTCCACGTCGTGTTAGGGAAGAAAGTGAGAATAGATTCGAGCGACAGAGTGAATCTAACGGCGGTCGGACTGATTTCCTCCAGAACATAGAGATTGACTTGAGTCTCACTGTGAGCAACGGAAACGAATATTCGATTATTCGCGACGTCCACGATATGGTAATCGCGCCGGTCGAGTTCTGTATTGAATTCCGCTCGAATGAACCCTTTATTTTTGTAAGAAACGTAGAGGTCCAAATTCGGTGTCGTGCTGTTGGAGGTCTGTAACGAAAAATCGAATTAAATTATGTCGACGATCGAAAACATATTTTTTACGAGAAGATTTTCAGCGTCAACTTACCGGATCATGTTTCATCGTTGCGAACATCCAATCTCCTCTAGTGTGAAAATCCTCTACGTTGTCAATGATTAACTTAACTCCGCGCTCTCGCTCGCCATTGGTAGTCAAATTTAATTCCAGAACTGTATTATGGCCCGATGGTTCGGCCCGCTCAACATGCAAAGTCTTCGGTTGCGCATTCGACCAGAAGAAAGCTTTCACGAACTCGTGAATAACGATCCAAGTTTTTCCCAGATCTCGCGTCATCCACAGCTGTACCGAAGGGAAATAAAAAAAATCAGTGATCAACCTCAAACCCCCCCCCCCCCCCCCCCCCATTCTTCTAGAAAATTGTTGTTGGTACAAAAAAAATCTCAACGTACCTGCCCTTTGGGATCGATTTTGTCGAAGGCCAAAAAATGGTTCGGATTGTCCTCGTGAAAGGATATCTCGCTTGGATGAAAATCGAGCTTTTGCCTCGTGATTGTTTTTCCATTGTCGCTCGTAATGAATATAACTTTGTGCGTACTATCGGCGAACACGCACTACAAAGGATAATTAATGTTAATTACTTCCGCACCCAGGCTGACCGAACACCTATGTGTTACGGCGAACCAATAATACGTTCGTGCCCACAGTGGCGTGTCGATTATTCATAGCACCGATAAATGAGATACATACACTGAAAAAGTAAATAGCAAATTCGAGGTACCGAAACTCAAAATATGCGTGAATTACACTAATTGAACAGTAATGTGTATTTGCATAACATTAAAAAAAAAAAAAACTCATGAAAATGTTAACGGTTAAAAAAATCGTTAAAAAAACTTCCAGTGCCCTTAATTGATTCTCGATCTTATACTTTTACAGTGCATGTAGAATACAATACTCGTGTATCATACGTACATAAGTGTTGAATTTCGGATGATTGTAGAACTTGTCAAGCTGAGCATACTCCGGATTAGGAATTTCCGTGGTTGGATCATCGAGCCTGAAGTGTTCGTTCATGTTGACGAAAGTATCGCCGTAATCGTAGCTTATGTAGACAGTGCTGGGATTGACTTTGCGCGTCAGTCTCATTTCTTGCGAACGGACAACCGGTGTACTGTCCCTCGCCAAGCATATTATTACGTTGGATTTCTCGCCGACCCAGTGGACCATCAACTGTTGATGCGTGTCGTTGAGAACGTTGACCTGCGAATGTTCGAGAGTGCGGTTAGACCCCGCGTCAAAACGATCAATCTGATTGACGAAGGCTCGGGCTACACATGCAAATAGCTGCGTGTAAGTCTATACGAGCGACGGTGCATGGATGCGAGAGACGAACGGCTCGCTTTCATCGACGAGCTTGCGTTCGTGTGGGCTCGTGTGCGTAACGTGATTACGCACATCATATTATTATACAATAGCTGAAAGTATGCATTATCGTTGAATGCCTGGGTGTCTGTCGCTTTGTAATAATGAATCGACTATCAAGCATCTAAACTGAGTGGGTCGCTCGACTTTCGACACGAAGAGGCTTTCCCAGCAACGCAGATTCCAATATGCGATTAAACTCCTTTTTGTGACCTATATTATTAATTTCTTCTTTTTTTTTACTCTTGCGTTTTCATGGAGAAACTTTTTTTTTCTGCGAACGAAAAGTCAAGACTTTAATGAAAACTTGGTCGAATGCTCCGAAAGATCGAGAAGTCATATTTCAAAAAAATGTTTTAATGTATCTGTGTGTGTGTGTGTGTGATTTGATCGGGATAAATTTTAATTTCGCTACTAGATTTAATGGATGATTTAAATTGTATTTTATTTTCTCGTTAGCAAACGAATCTGCGCGGGAAAATTTTGTGCGACTCATTATTTTTAAATAAAATGGAGTAGGTTTAAAAATAAATAAATAAAGCTTTGCGAATCGTCAAATCGGCGCACTCAAACAACACGCCTCTCCTCGCGTTGCGGATAATCGACGATCCGGTGGGGCAAAGTATGTCTATTTTTAGCGACGAAGGTAGAATGAGACGTTGCCGGACGAGTGGCGATAATTTGTCATGACTGTTAGATTGTGTATCGTTCTCCTTTGTTGCCGCCTGGTCATTTTATAGTCTCGTGGAAGAAATCTACGTATCGGCGAACGAGCGGAAAGCTCGTGAACTCTCTGATGACTAATAATATGCACGATGATACTCTCGACGATTCAACGAAATCTGATCTCCAGTAGTATTGTCGCACGGCGATACCGGACACGCTGGACAAAACAAAAAAAAACAATGAGTCATATGCAGCATTACAAAAAATAAAAACAACACACACACGCACACACAAGTCAACGAATAAAAGCGACGAAACAGATGGAGCGACAGCGTTCAAACAATTGATTCATTGAGTAGATCTAGACGCGTCCGGTTTCCGTTATTCAACGGCTTTATCAGTACGGATTGGACTTCACGAACCGAGAAAGGGAATTTCAACTTCAATGCTAAAATGATAACGTATTATCAAGAGTAGTGTGTGGAAGATGTACAAGCGAGTTTATCTGCGTTCCAAAGCCTCCCGAAAAAAATATTATGTTTTCGGACGGGTCAGAGCAACAGACCTACAGGCAGTATGCAACGAGTAAATAAAAATCACTGATAAAAAAAGTTTATTTTTGCATTCTCTAAAAAAAATATCAAGGACTCAAGCGAAAATCACTTGCAGGCGAGACAGAAAAAAAAGTTACTCTAATTCTACTTTGAATTCTTACAATTCCACGCAAGATTGAAATGAAAGCATGTCACCTTGACAGTCTTGCTGTCTTTGTTTTAATATCATAACACTCTTTCCTTCGATAGGCACCCCATATATGTGGCAGAAATTAATCGTCGTCCGTACGGTGGGAAAAAAAGTCCACGAGACTCTAATAGCTCCACATTTTGTTTCGAACAGTTCAGATATTCAGATGACAGTTTGTGCCAACCGAGCTTCTACAACTTACATCAGGGTGACTTATAAAATAGCATTCAATAGTGACAATTGCCGACTGCTGAAAGCCTCTTGGAAAATTACCCAAGTGTCATGAGTGCCCGCTATTATATTGCAATCACTATTGATAATTCTTCCGTCATAAAGAACTCTAGAAACAGGAAGAGACTAAAGGAGCTTGTGAGAGAAAACTAAATTCAACAGTACTGACTTAAAGTAGTTGGAAAAAAATATGATAAAAAAAAATCAAGACAATTCTTTCACTGATTAACTCGTGATAAAGAAAAGGAAAGGAAGGTGACGATTTTATAATTTCATAGTCGCTGCAGCAGTATACACAGGTGGCAAAAACCCATCTGTTCCACGATTAACTCTATGTTTCATGACAAACCCACATTAATGCGAAACATGTATTGTTGATCATGAATGATTAGCTAATAAAGACTTCAAAGGTCGCTTTATCAGAGTGTGACGAGGTTGGGCATTACACGATGATTAGCATAGTCAATTTTTCTAATCTACAGCACTATGCAAGAGTGCTCGCTCGAGAATATTCAAAGATTGTTGATACTTCAATGGTATCGCGTGCAATAATTTTTAACAGCGAAATAAGTGCGCGTCACGATAACTGTGCAATTAATATGAGATAAACAAACAAAGAGACGAACTCGCGGAAATTACTCATCGGTCACGAGGGCGATTATTGCCCGTTTCATAATGGGAAAAAGAAAGAAAAAAATAACAACGTGAAAAAATACGAGTTCAAATAACATTGAAACATATGCGTAAATAACAAAGAGTGATCGGCGCTGACGGAGAGACGGTTTCCGACCTCCAGACATCAATAATAAACCGCCAAAAAAAAATTGTGGTACGCAGTTTCGGAGAAAAATAAACCGGACGCACGTTCAAAAATCGCACAGTATACATATTAATTAGGGCTATGTACGTTATCCGAATATACATGCATTCACATAGGCGCACGTCTCGAGTCCGTTTCTTCTCCAGCAGCAAAAGGACGTGCTCAAAAAATAGTAACAGTCGAAGTTGTTTCGTAGGTAAAACCTATTTGTGGGGGCGGTAAAGCGCGCAGTAGCGTCGTACATACGCGTCAATGGTAATTTCTAGAAGCTTCGCGACGTACTTTCGTGGAAGCTTTTCCGACGCCAATGAGTACTAATTTTTTAAATTATTTTTTGCAAGCAACTGCTTACCTTTGTGGTAATGTTTGGATTGTTATCCTTGAACTCTGTTGTTGTGTCTCTCCGCTTTCGCGAGAATGACGTTTCGTCACCCTTGCCAATAATGTCATCGTTGCTGTTGATAACGAGAGCTTTTCCTCGTTGTGAAATTGTCCTATCCTCGGCGACGTGCAGCGTTCTTGCTTTGTGACCGTATCTTTCACCGTTGTTGTGACTTATAAGTTGTAATACAATAAAAATAAGCGTCAAGTGATAGAAGGCCGATGTCACCCGCGCGGCCATCTTGTCCAGTCTCCGGAGAAACACCACCGACACCCCAATGATCAGTTCAGCATCTATTCGCACGACGCACTAGTACACTGGATGTGGGACAAATGCGCGTCGCCTATGGTATACAGCGCTCGGGAGACTCGAACCTATCGTGTGCGACGCGAACCGATGAAATTGTGTTACCGTCGTGACACTCATCCATTGCGCATGATCGACAGCACTCGCGCGCACCGAGAGGTTCTATATCGGCTACCGTAATCGCACCGAGTTATTTCTTTTGCATCTTTTTTCCTTCTTTCGTTGAATGTACTATGTCTGTACGTGAGCAGGTCCACACAACGCCCGACGCTACATCGCATTGGTCGCTTCGGTGACGACTATTCAAGTGCGTCGAACCTCTGCCAATCGACGCTCCTCTTACACCCCGATGCACCGAGATTGTATGTTCACTCTACCACTAGTCAATTCCACGAATGAACGAGCTCAGTCGATGAAAAAAAAATGAACGCAAACGCTTTGTACATCAATATCCGGTTTTCTAACGAGCCGGTTATTCTCTTGTCGAAACAAGAGTGTACCCGCGTACATGCGTGTCTCTCTGCGGGCGATGCAAGTATTCTTCGCGCAACATGATTCACGCAGTTGTTGTCTGGCTTTAGATTAATTAAAGATCTGGGCCCGTATTTTTCTGGATGATCTCCAACGATATATATTTTTTATTCCATTAATAGACGTGCGAAATAATTCATCGATTAAAACTCGCATGCAGCTCGTTTTTTATAAATTTTTTATGTAAAGATTGAGTTTTAACTGTACTTATTGTTAATCCGAACCTTACAGGCGTTGATAAGTTCCGGTGTAGATAACAACCACCGAAATAATGGCAAAAGGCGATTCGACGATAACCCCAGAGGAGTGACTAACCGCTTTTAATGAGGACCCCTAGATATAATAATAAAAGTATATTAGATAATGGGTTCCATTTCCTGATGGCTGGAGCGGCCCCTCTGCTCACCCTCGTCAGAACCATTTAAATCTAGCTCTCCGGACGAGTCTCGGCTAGCTGCTCCTCGCACGCACTGATACAAATCTGATGTTATCAGCGCCCACAAGCGTCGACCGTCGATTTTCCTTTTTTTTCACAACAACGCAGTAGAAACTTTTTTATCGGCCCACGAAATATTTTAATGACATTCGTGTACGGGAGTACAATGATGCTTTGTTTGCAAGCAGAATTATATTCGCTACAATCCGTTCTAATAGATTGGGATAATTTTCAAACTTAATGATATTGTATGTATTTCATATATATATTTTTTCTTCGTTCATATCCACTGTGATGTCTTATATATATATATATATATATATATTGTTTAATTTAATAATCGTCCTCAAGCAATCGTTAATAGAATGTCTTGCCCCGACGAGATCCAATTTTCACAACGTATAACATCTTTGAGAGCATTACGATTTTGTCTATATTCATTTCGGTTCGATGAATCATCAGTTTGACCATGATTAACACCGAGCATTCGCCAATGGGACAATGAGCGAGGGCAAGAATTCGGGTTTATTTTTTTCTTAAATTTTTTTTTTTTTTTCATTCTGATACATCGACGAAGCGAGCTCTTGGTTTGTGTAAAGCTATAAAATATTATAACGATTATTCATCAATCTCGAGAGAATTTGATTTACGGTATAGAGAAATAGAAACGTTTAAAATAGCTAGATTCAAAGCTCGCCGATGATACAATCCGCTCAGTGAGAAGAGAATGAAAAAAGGAAAAGGGTATCTCGTTTCGGAAATGATCGTTCAACGCTAGATATATTCAGGCATCATACCGTATCATTCACACGCACATGTTCTTTCGCAGAGTTTCGCGTGATATTTCGGTCGTGTTCGTGTTTTTTATTGTTCTTGCGGAGCGGGTGGATGTGTTTGAGGAAGGCCGTTTTAAAACGAAAAAACGCGAGCTATTAGATTTACAATTATATATTATCTATAATAATTTTTTTCTTGTTTTCTCATATCTTATAACTTATATCCTCTTTATTCTTCTTCCATCTTTCCTTATTTCTTCTTTTTTTATATATATATATAAAAAAAACACAGAGCGATGACACGTAAATATGTGATTTAATTTTTGCGACTCGAATATTCCGGGATCGAGGTGACGAGCGTTTTCTCACCGTATTTTTTGTTAAAGCTTTTTCCGAGTATCGTGATAATCGTGCAAACGTGCGTGTTGCGGGCATCTCGTGCAATTATATGTACAAGTCCCTCGTACGTAAAACCATTATTTGTTTCGTCGATGATGAAAAGTCTTCGATGATCTACTAGTCACCCCGTCCCCATTGGTTTTTTCGTTCAGAACTAATAACTCGTTGTTAAGTCGCATACGCTCGAAAAGAAAAACATTTTACAGATTAAAATTGAGGGCAATACTTAGAGGCGGCAGCGTTTTTTGCGAAACGTAACAAACAAAAAAAAATCAAAAAGAAGCTGTACTTCGACCGTTTTGACCGAGCCGGTTCGTTTGCCTTAATGCAAATATTAAAATTTGTCTCTTATATCCTAAAGACAACAGGATTGCGCTTGATAAATATATTGATAATAAAAAATAACAATTGAGAGATAGCTGGTATGCCACGTGAGATCGTCGCGAAATCAGTGTCAAGCTTTGACGATGATAAATTCATACGCTCACCTACGTCGAAATAACTAAATAGTAAATCGCTTATCGTTTTGTAATTTTTTTTTTCGTTTTTATATAGTTGGGATTCGTATAGGAGGAAATTCTTGGTTTGTCTGTTTTCTCGTTTAGTCGTTATTACAGCATTCAATATTTTTTGTTCGTTTTGTTTTATTTCAATATGACTTTTTCCCTTAGGGCATTGCATCTATAACATTCTTTAAAAGCTATTCAATATAATAGGTCATCCCAGGTGAGCGCCTTCCTTAAAACATATGGCAGTCATTGAAACGCAAACGGGTTGTTTGCTTACGAGCAATAGACGCATGATAATAAAATGGGAAGAAACGAAAGAGAAATTACAAAATCAACGATATCGCATTTCGTTAGCTCGTAACATTTTCACTTCGAATTGTGCGTGTTGCCATTGATTAAACTTTTTTTAGGTCAAAACAAATGTGAAAAAAAAAAACAAAACGTATGGTATATCTTTAGGAAAAGACAATACCTTCGAGTATAAATAACCTTTCAAGCAAGTCGTCAAAATTCAAGAGAAGGAAATAACTCCATCACTCGCGGTAATGAATTATCGAAACATAATATTTTACATAAAAAGCCTACATTTATCGTTCATCACGCAGAACGCCATTAGAGGTGCATTTTCCGGTTCGATTACAATTATATACCTATAAACTCTTGTCTGCCTGTTTTTCTTTTTTAAGTCAGACGAGTTTTTCTTGCGAGTTAACAATTCCGACTGATATATTTGCGAAAAAATTTCGACAGACACAGAGACAGTTCGAACGTGAACGATGGTCGCGCTAACCTGGGACGGTTGAATGTTACATCTTTTCTAGTCTTAGCGATTATTTCAGACTGTCCTGAAATTCGGCGATAAGCCAAATTCGATCGGGCTTTCGGAAGGCTACTCCCGTCGGTTGTCATTTTTATCTTTCTTTCATATTTTTTCCTTTCGTGTTATCGTTGCGCGGCGATCACACAGCTTGGTCACATGAATCCATCTCTCATCACCGCACTCGAGGGTCCGAAAGTCTCGGTTCAATCTGGCTTTCGACTCACTTCGAGACTCTACGGCCTGATCCTCTAATCTTATTATTAGCGTTGCTTTAACCTTGTAGAGCGACGAAATAAATTTTGTTTTCTTCAATCTTCTTTCTTCTTAAACCATCTTCTTTTAGTTTTTCTCTTTCTGAAAATTGTCTTGTCACGTTGGCCCGCGTATCGACATCGTTACTTCACAGCTCCCGTTTAGCTGAAAAATGAGAAGAGATACAAGGACATGCCACGATTAGTAATTGTCTCAACCTTTGAAATCTCGCTGCAGCAAAGGACTATACTTCAACGTGTGTGTGTGTATCTTTCTTTTGCTAGAATAACAATGTAATTTTATCACTCAATCTTCAATACTCTTCGTTCTCTAAGAAGGCAAACTGTTCGGTGACAAACTCAGTGATAAATATCGTGTCGAGAACAAATGTGAGAGTATCCTGCTAGTGGATCGGTCCTATACTTTTACGACAAACGTGTTACATAATATAACTTATTTATATTCAAGAATATTCAATAACGATGTGTCGAAGGGACATAATCGTTTTTTTCTAACAATATCGTGAACTTTCCTTCTTTTCTATATTCATGCGAATATCTGGGGGATGGCTTTTGAATATACGGAGCGTTAAAAGCATGACGAGAATAAATGATGACGAGAAACGAAAGACAATGAACGAAATAAGCGGTGATAGAAAGAAATGTGATATATAGCGACGTAAGCTAAACAACGATACACAATACTTCTTCGAACCAACTACGTAACAAATATATACGAACGATTGAACTAATAACGCTTCTATAGCAAATTTTTAACAGAATCGTGAGAGTGAAACAAGCACCTAACAAACTTCCGGTATAACGCGACACACGGCTCTGCTGCATTGCTGTTGCATGTCGTTGGATCGGAAAAATAATATATATGAAAGGAAAGTAATTGAATACGCATTGTAATTTTTCTTCTTGATGTAGAGACCAACTCATTAGATACGTAATGCCAGTAGACGCCGTGTCAGCCTCAATTCTCCTTATAGTATACGGAGAATAATTTCTTTACGTCATTCCGCATTCACAATTGGAAAAACATTCCTCTCGTATCCTCAATGTAATAACTAATAAAATTCATAATTAATTTGTGTAAAAAATATAGTGACAAAGGGTACGTAAACAGAAACAGAATAACGTAGTAAACGAAAAAATAATGATAACAAAGTGGGTTGTATTATCGTTGATAATCGTGCATTAGTACGACGGTAACGAGCTAGATAGATCTGCGACTCACCGCATCTAAATGTTGTTCCAATTGTGTACTGATTTTTTCTTACGTTCGATTGGTTTTCGCTTTCTACTTTTTGGCTTTTCTAAAAATATTATAAATGCAATATGATCGAATGCGGGTGCATTGGCGTTTTTCGTTTTTTTTTTGGCTCTAATATGATTTATGAAATAATGCGCGATGGTGACGAGACCTCGTTGACTCAGTAATTTTTTTATCCCCGAAACAGCGTATAAACAAAACAAGGGGAGCTATGTACATGGCCTGTATTTTATACATTAAAAAGCGAAACAATTTACGATTAAGAATTTTTTTTTTTCATTCTTCATTATATATATATTAGATATATTCTTTATATCGCGAAGGTCTTTCACCGATCGCACAACGTCGACGATATCTACAATTGCTCGTGATAAATGACGCAGATAGAGTCGAACGAGAGAAAAAATGGATTTATCGGTGCAATGACAACATTGATAATACACACTCGTGAAGGTAAAGTATATATCATATAATTTATATGTGTGAATATATCGATGGATTAGTCGAATAGGCAATGCAAATGACGGGGAGAGGTTCGGAGTTCGAAGTCAACGGATTATCATTTACGAGAACGTGTCGCACAATAGTTTTTTCTTGAATACATTTTTTCAATAAAATATTTCTGTTCGTTTGTAAGGGTTAGGTAAAGGAGGCGAAACTTACTTTTTCTTGAGAGTGAAGAAACTGCGCCGTTTGGTTTCGGCTTGCGTCGGTGCGGGAAGTGTATGCGCCCTCGACGAACCTGCTCCAGATGTTCCCTGCGCTGCTTGATTCAATGCCGTGACCCATTCTTGCATCTCCGCGTCGTCTTTCGCTTGGAACAAGAAGTCCGCTCCGCCTTGCGACCTTCAAAGGACAAGAGTTAAAAATATGCACAGGTCACTGAGAAAAATTTTGTGCCGACAATAACACAATATCAACAAAAAATATTTAAAAATATGAAGCTAGAAATAGAACGAATTATATACGAGCGATCAGTGAAATGATCGTTAACTTACTTGACTCGGAAGACGTGTTTCTTCTTAGTATAATCGCTTGCAACGATGATGGTGGCTCCTCTCAAATCAAGGGACGCTTCTCCCTTGTGCGGCTGATCAGGAGCAGACTTGTAAGACTTTTGATCCTTGTAAGCGACCAAATTCTGTCCGCGCACAACCATGTAAACCTTGTCCCAAGATCTGTTCGATGCTTTCTTTGTCGTGCTCTCCCATTCATGTTTTCGCACCAGAGTGCCTTCGAATTCATCGTCGCTCGGACTTCTTTGCTCTGCGAATGAATTAATACGTATAAAAATTCGTGATGAAGATGATGGCTTTTTCATGTTTCTGTTCTATAGTTTACGGCTCTATGGCACTACGCTGCGCTGGATTGGGGTTCGTGCTGCCTTTTCCTGTTAATGTTAGTTAATTAAAAAAAATAACATGCCGCTTCGATTATTCACTATCTATAGGCAAATATTTATACAAAACACACTCCAGGATATCGTTTCTTCGGATTACCACAGCGGCCCAGCTCATCTGAAAATGCAACATTTGCAAAAAAGTATGTCCTCGTTGCTCGAAATCTGATCTCAGGCACGATGACAAACGATAAGAATTCGGATACGTAACGGTTATCTTTCTGTTATGGAATAGCATTAAAGCGATTCAGCAATTTCTTGGGTTTAAAAAACTTACCGCTGAAGCTATGCTCATCATCGCTCACACCGCTACGATCTAAGCTCGGTGACTTGGCTGATTTCTTCCAGCGGAAGCTTCTGAAGGGCGACTTGCTGCGACTGCGTTCCTTACGTCTTAACGTACCGGACTCTGAGCCACTGCCGCCTTTTGGAGCTTATTATCGTACACACAACACACATTTTTTTTTGCAGTTAACTACACTTACTTTAAACTGACATTCTTTATTTCCGTATCGATTTTTTCCACCAAAAACCCAGAAGTGTTTTCTCTACCATAAATACATACACGATAATTCTTCGTGAGAATCATCAAACATGCTCATGCGATAAATCTACTTTGGGAACTACCATCTCGAAAAGGCTCGACAAAAGAAATACTACGAAATACTTCGAGAATTATCGAATCACAAATGAATATATTTCGCTCGCGGCAGATATAAAAAAAAAAAAAAAAGACACATTTGTCCGTTCCCTTGTCTACACGAACTGGCAGCTTCTTCCCAAATTTGACGCTAAACAATAAATTAAGTGATCAAATATTCGAAATTTTACGGGTTGTCGAGGCTTGCCAATTCGCGGATGAATACGGAAATGTATGTCCCATGACTCCGAGGGAATCAATTAAATCCATTGAAGTCAAAGCAGATATATTTAACGGCCCATATGCATAAAATTAAGAATGCTTTAGTTCAACTTGAATAAACATCAGTTTTTAAAAAAATGTGAAATATGTTAATTTTTTTCGTTTTTTTTAGGAGTGTCAATTTATTTTTAATTTTTACAATAGTATTGTCGGATGAACGCGTGCACTTACTTGTCGGAGTTGACGGGACAGAGGCTCGAGATTTCGGGGTTGACGGTGTAACGGGTCGAGTCACTTCTCCAGGGGAGGACAGTCGTGCGGGCTTCTGAGCATGCACTACGCCACACCAATTACAAAATCATGCTCTGATAAATTTGCATTTATTGAGTTGGTCGTATGTTTCGAAAAAGAAAAAAACTAACGACACAAAAATACGATCTGATCAGTTAGCTATCAAAACGAATTCGTTAGCCCATTAGATCGAACTTTTTTTCGTGAAGAATTTCTCGAATCGACACAATATTTTATTGACGAATTGTACGCAACGAAAATGTATGACAGAAGAAGGAAAATAGGATTGCCAGTCCCCATGCCCGCTTACCTTGATCTACAGAGAGAACGAGTAGGCTCTATACACATTGCCTCTTAACGAAGCGTGCGACTGAACAAAAATTGCGTGACAACGAAAAAAAATTAACATTCCGAGATGTACAGAAAGCGTTACATGTTTATTAAGAACTAAGAATGGCATAGTCGCGAAGAACGGTAAAATTCCCACGTGAATACCTGTGAAATGAATTTTTCTAAATGTGTTTCGCACAACAAATCGTTAATAAAAAAAATTGTAATCGAGAGACCCTGCGCCATCACCTGCTGAAAGAAACGTTACAACAGAAGCGAAGAGCGTAAGACAATGTATCGGTACAGCTATGTGCCGCTGTTTTTCTGCTACCGTGCTGCCCTGGTGTTACATCCGCTGAAAGTTTTTGTTACTTCACAAATGAAAAAATGTCGACAGTAATGTGAGATATTTTTATCATTGAAATGTCCCTTCCAGTACCGAATCAGCGAATGAGAAAAACCTGTGTGAATAGAGTGAGATGGAAACATTGTGGTGTGAAAAAAAATTAAGGAGAATGGTGCGTCCGGCAATAAGAGAAATCTCGTCAATAAAAAGATTCTACCAATTTTTCGCTAAAAATTGTAAAATTTCTACCGAACACTCACCTTCCTTGGGCTTTTCTTGGGATTGCGGTGTTCGTGTAGAAGAAGCCTTGCGCAGTGCCACTGCGGTTTGTGCATTCCGTGCCGCATTTTTTGGGGGTACATACGGGAATTATTTGATCACCGGGATTAAGAGGAAAAGTTTTTTTTTGGACAGGCGAGAGAGTTTTGAGGAATAGGTCAGGAGTGGCAAAAACAAACGTGCTGTTAGCAATGTCATGCTTCACCATGAAACCATGTTTCTTAATGTGAGAACAGGCTCTCGTCAAGTTTATAATTTATAATTACCGATTAGGCAAGAATTTATCAACGAACAAAATCTACTGATCTTGGAAGTACGTTTTGAAACGCGAATCAGAGTTGAAAGAACAATATTTTTCGTTCAATCGATTATTTAATCGCAAATTTTCTTTTCTTACTTTAATTGCACTGTGCCGTACTCAGACGTGCTATTTAAAAAGTTTTCACGGAAACACATGTTATAGATTGCTTAAAGATCGAGTAATCCAAATTCTTACCGTGAGAATCGTCTTCGCCGCGATCTCCGCTCGTTACCCCATCGGCTTCGGCTCTGCAATAGAATACGATTCGTCCAGTTAAAAAAACAAATTCATTTTCATCAATAAAAATCTTTAATCTTTTTAGTTGCTTTTGTAAGCTCAATTTGTTTTTGATTTTTTTGGGATGCTCCAATGAAAGTTATTATCGATTTGCATTTACCGTTCGCTGGGAGGCTCGTCGGGACTTGTGACCGGTGTTGCTCTCGCCAGTCTTGCCGCTTCAGCAGCTGCAGCTTCTTCCTTCTTGCGCCTCTCCTCTTCCTCCTGTTCCTGCTCTCGCCGTTTCAACTCCTTCAGCTCGAACTGCAACGACACGATTTATTGTCACTTCCATCAAATATCTTGTTCGACATTTTTTCGAGCGATATCGCATGCTTTTTCACCCACTACATCATTTCTCGAACAAGCTTTTTTGACAAACACGTGCGTCGTGCACTTACCTTTTTATTACTCACTTTTGAGGAAAGATTATTTAAAGTGGAAATGGACGGGACAGGATCGTAGGACATCGAATCGTTCGTCCTTGGGAAAACTATCTCGGCGTACTCCGGATCGCCGGAACTACTCGGATAATTAGAACTCGGCAAGTCGTCGGTCAACGCTTGTATCTGATTTTTAAGTCTCCTAATATTGAAAATAGAATTTTCCAAGTTCAAACTACCTCTCGAATCAAACATGAGGCCCGCTGCCTCGTCGGATTTCCGGTTAAACTTTACCGTGTGCGTGTGCTCGTGGTTTATGAAATCGTTGACCCACTGGTACTTTCCTCCCTGGCCGATCTGTTCGCTCCGACGAACTATCGGATCGTACACATCGGGCTTGGTGATTGTTAAATTATCGTATGGAACGAAACAAATCGACCCGTCGTTTTTATTATCATGTGACTCGTAATTTTCACAAGTTTTGAATATCGAATTCTCGGCCCTTTCCCCCTCGACCCGTCTTCGAGCGCTTATTGTGTTTATTCTACGGACATTTTTAACGTCGTTCGGTCCAATCGAATCTTCGTCAAAGACCGGAAAATCATCGGGAAGTGTTTCCCGCATCGGACTCGAAAGATCGGCTGCGCTCGAGCCGCACGAGCTTCTCGAGTTCCAATTTGAGTTCCAAAGAAAAGATTTGTGACGTTGAAATCTTTTAGATCTATCATCAGGCGAGTATAGATATTGAATTTTCGTTCCGGTCGAAGTGAACTCGCGTCTGTCGATTCTTCGAGGTTTGTAAAAACGATCGGAGTCCAATATTATTTGACGAACGACGCTTGCCTGAGGACGGGTACGTTTAATTGGAACGGCTACTGAGCTTTTCGTGGGGATTTGAGGATACTCGGGAGTGAATGAGATATTTCGTTCGAATTCCAGAACCGGCATTCCCAAGGTGAAGTCACTACCAAGCACCTTCTCAGACTACGAAAATGACGAACGTGCGTAAGTCGCGAAGGTGCATGCCAACACATATACAAAGATTAATACGAAACACAGTGCGTTAGCATAAGAATTAAGGAAGTTCGGCGGAAGATTTCTTTGAAGCTATATGCAAAGTCCACTTTTCCATATCCAATTTTTGGTCTCGAAAACTGATTTTAATAAATTGGCCTCGAAGACGCGATGACGAATCATCGGACGGAAATCTATAACTGTAGCGACGACCGAACTCCCTTAAATCTGGTCAATTAGAATAAACATTGCCCAACAAAACATCCACATTAGTTACATGAAACTCCAACACCGAATACTACCTAGAAATAAAAAAAAAAAAATGTCTCCACTCACCGTGGTGAGTCGTTCCAAGGCACTGAATCTCTCCTCCTGTGCAGCTGCCGATTTTTCGAATGCTTCGTGCTTTTTGATCAAGTTCTCGACCTCGTCGATAGTGAGCTGTAACGATTGCGAAATTACAAATGAAAACATTTTCGTAGAGACAACTTGGGTAACAATATAATTTATTATTCCGAGCTGTAAAGTAGGACTTAATGTAAACGGTTGGTAAAAGGGTAAATCCGTAAAATAAAAATGAATTTCAAAAACATTCAATGAATACTTACACCAAGTTCCTGACTCAGAAGATATGGTTCTTGGGCTATTAGCCACGCCTCTGCCACCGCCGCGTCTCGTGCGAATTGATAGACTTCCAGAACTGCAGATAATTATCATCAATTAATACAATTAATTTTACGGTAACCATCAGAATTTTGTTCAGATTTTCTACCTTGATATTTTCGTAATGCACGTAAATATATAAACATTACGTTCACATAAGTTGCATTTGAATAAAAAAATTATGTATTAAATACCGAATGTATATTTTCGTGAAATTTGCTTACTGAGTTGTAAATTTTCCCAGCGTTCCTCCCATCGATGCAGCAGGGCGTTTCTGTGGTCGGTTAGAGCGGACAACTTTTCCTTGATCTGTGAGCTAGCGTAATGGTTCCGGGACAGCAAATCCTTGCCAAGATTTATACAAGCCAAAAGATTGTCTTCTCTCGTGTCAATCTCGGCTTTTAAGCTCTGATGATTGTTCATGAGAAGCTCAACACCCGAGACATCTCGCGGTTTCTCCGACGTGTTCATCTGTCGGACGATATCGTCCATCCATACCATGAGAGTTCGAACCATGTTGAAGAATCTAAAGAGATCACCAGTGTCCTCGAGCTTCGCTTTTCTTCCTTCGCAGAGTGCCTGAAGATTGTTCCAAGCAGCTACGACTTCGGCCTCGCGATTGGTTATCTCGCTGGCCTTGTCTCCAGCGTAGCTAGCCTGAAGCTTCGCTGACTCTTCCTGTATCTGCGTCACTTGATTTTGCAGGGTCGACAGATCTTGAATGAAGTTTCCATGCTTACGCTGGAGAGCCGAAACGGAGCCGGGATCGCGACCAAGCTCGTCGGACATCGCGTTCTGTTTCTCCAAAATTCTTCCCAGCACGTCCTTGCAATCGTGAAAGAATTTGTGCAATTCCCTGCTCGCAGCAAGCATCTGCGTGCGTGTCTCGATCAACTCGAGAAGATCCTGCCAGACCTCGTTCAATCCGTCTTTCCATTCGGCGATCGTAGCCGCGTCGGAGTGTCCAGTTGCGATCAACGAATCAGCGATTCCATTCACCGCCACGACCCTCTCGGATCCGATGGTCTCCGTATCTCTGGCAAACTCTTTGAATCTCTCCCACAGCAGAGTAACGTGATCGTAATCCTGCCCAAGTTCCTGGCTTCCAGCTACGAGTTCCCTCTCTGCGATCCATTGCTCCAGATCGTCGACTTCGCGATTTAGCATGAACAGCTGAAGGGCCTCGTCCAATTTCGCTCGTCTCTCTCCGGCAAGATCTTTTAGTCCGGCGTAGAGTTTATCCACCTGAGACTGCTTCACGGCAATCTGATCTGCCAGAGGATGTTGATCGTTTATCAATTGCCTCGAAGTCTCTCCCAACTGGCGTATCGTCTCGGCGTAATCCTCCACGGCGTTCTCCAGCGACTCGTGTTTCTTCATCAAATTCTGCGCCGATATTTCGTCTTTTCCACGATCCTCGACCATCATGTAGAGCTCCTGTTCGCTCATCCAAGATTCGGCTTCCGTTGAATCGAAGAAATACTGCTGCGCCTTCTCGTTCTGCAGCAAATGCTTGTTCCTATCATCGACCGCGTCCTTCAGCTCTCGCCACTTCTCTGTAAGCTCTGATATAAGTCTGGTGAATTCCGAACTCGCTTCGTGTCCCTCGTCTATCAATTTCTGTCCGTTGTTGCAAACCGAGTTGATGCGCGGCTCGTGATTCTCGATTTCCGTGCGCAGCGATTGGTTCTTCTTTTTCAGCATATGAACGTTGAAGAGAGAATTTCCGTACTCGGTGCTTGTCGCTTGGGGCATCTTCTCGGCGACCCAAAGTTTTTCGTCCTCGACGTCCCGACGGAATTGGAAAGCTTCCTTTTTCTTCTCCAATTGACGCTGACGATCGACGAGCGGTTCCTTCAACTGAGCGAATCTCTGAGCAACCTTTTCCTTCTTGAACTTGATTTCTTCCATCTTGTCATCCGGTGTCGTGCGCTGCAAGTGCTCGGCTTGTTTGTCGAGCTCCGTTACCTGGCGAGCCTTCACCGCCATTTGTGTCTCGATCATCTGCTGCTTCTGCATGAGGATATTCACCGAAGCGAGATCCGATCCGGTGTCGGTACTTTCAATCTGTTTCTCGAGCTCATTCATCCACGAGTCGATGTCGTCGCAGGTCTGGTGTATGAGCACTTCGCGATTAGCATCGAACAGACGTTCGCCCTTGTCGTGAGTGGTCGTCTCCAATTCCTCAAACTGATCGGCGAGTTCCAGCACCTTTGGTGTGATTATCTCCGTCAATTCAGGCTTTTGCTGTATGAGCTCGTCCGCAGCTTGTTGAAGCTGCTGAAGACGATCTTTGTTGCTGGCAATTTCGGCCTCGAAAGCCTGGTGTCTCGTCCACTTGCTGTGGACGGTCTTCGCGCTTCTGTAAGTCTCGTCCTGCGCAGTAATGTGTTTTTCCTGCACCCACTCGCCGAGCTCCTCACAATCCTGTAGGAACATCTGCAGCTGCAGCTGGTCCTTCAATTTCTCCATCAACTGATTAGCCTTCTCACGATTAACGTTTCTTCGATCGCTTATGTTCTCGGCCTTCTTCTTAACCTTGTCCGCGGCGAAGTGGCCCTCGTCGACCAGTCTTCCAGCGAACTGAACCGTCGAATTTATCTTCTCATCGTTTGCGTCCATCGTAGTCATGAAGGCCTCGTGACGCTTTATCAAATTTTCGGCCTGCTCGAAATTTGAAGGAGTCTCGTCCTTGGCGAGAATGTGCTCTTGCTGGGACAACAGAACTTCGGCTTGTCGCGCATCTCGATCGAACACCTGAAGGTTCAGCGAGTTTGAGAGCAAATTCTGTCTGTTCGCCCACATCTGATGTAGCTCCTCCCATCCCATCTTCAGAGCATTCAACCTCTCGCGCAGGAACATGTACTGGGTGTCGCCGTCGCCGGCCTCGCTCGTCAACCGTTCGCCGTACTCCATCATCTTTTGATAATCGTCGGTGTAATTGTCGATCTCTTCCTTGATGTTCTGATGCTGAGTGAGCAATTTTTCGGCATCAGCGAGACTGGTCGGTGTGTCCTCGCTCGCGACGTCGGTCTGGGTCTTCGTCAGCCAAGCCTGGAAGTGATCGAGGTCTCGCAAGAATCTGTGCAAGTCACCGGCTTCCTCGAGCTTGGCGTCGCGCTCCTTTAGCATCTGCGTCAATTGTTCCCAGATCGTTTGAATCTGCGTTATTCTCTCGCGTATCAACGCCGCCTCTTCTGGATGTTCCTGCTCGATCATCTGAGCCTCCTTCTCAAGGGCGTCTAGTTTCGCCTGTATGGCTGCCAAATCTCTCTCCATACCGCTCAATCTTCGTTGCAAGGTCATGACACCGGTGAGATCCATCTCGAGACTGTCGGTTTGCTGGAGGATGCGTTTTTTGTCCTCGATCCACGACACGGTCTCGCGACACTCGATGTGGAAAGTTTGAACACCGTGAGCGGAATTGAGAGCCTCGCGCTTGCCCTCGGCCTTCTCGCGTAACTCTGCCCACTTCTGATTGAGCTCGTTTTGACGTAAAACGATTTCCTCGGAGTTCGGATGTTCGACGTGGAGCAACTGGCGGGCCAGCTGATTGACGACGGCAACGCGCGATGCATTGGCATTCATTTCTTTCTCGAAGCCGTCGTATCTGTGCTTCATTATCTCAACGTCCTCGATGTCCTTGGCCGGTACCATCGTATCGAGCATGCGATTCTTTTCGCCGATCCACTGCTCGACGCCGTCGGACTCGCTGAAGAGTTTGTAGAGAGACAGAGCGTCGAGGAGTCGTTGCTTACGCAACTTAGCGAGTTCTAGGAGCTCCTTGTAACGAGAGTCGATAGACGCGAGCCTCTCCAAAACTTCCGCGGACTTGGCGTCCTGTTCGCCGAGCGTGGAAGCCTGCTGATGAAGCTGCTCGATCGTCGTCGCGTAATTCTTGAGCTCGTCCGTAACGTCCTTGTGCTTTTTCAGTAGAGACTGAACGTTCGCCTCGTCGCGTCCAACGTCTTCGGAGGATACGAGACGCACGGTGTCCAACATCCATATGTCGATGTCGTCGGCATCGGCAAACAGTTGATGATAGTCGACGGCTTCCTCGAGACGCTTGCGACGAAAGGCGGCGAGATCCAGAAGATGATTCCACATGCCGAGAATTTCCTGGAGTCTCTCTTGTATTCTGTCGGAACCGAAGTGTTGCTGGCGAACGAGCTCGTCGCCCACGGCAGCCACACTCATCAGCTGATGCTCGTGCGATAGAATCTCGCTCTCGAGTGCTTTGTGCTTCGACAGCAACAAGTTTATGGTCGTAAGATCGTGACCAATGTCGCCGGTCGACACAATCTGCTCCTTTTCCTTTATCCAATTTTCCTCGTCGGTCATGTCCCAGTAGAATTGCCAAAGTTGACGAGACTCCTCGAGCCTCGCGCGTCTCTCGACAGCGAGGCGAACGAGCTCCGAGTAAGCGTCCTCCAGCTGCTGGACCCTCTCGACGATAATCGTCGGATCGCACGGACGATAACCCTCGCCCTGTTCCAAGAATTTTTGGCTCTGCTGAACGACGGCTTTCACACGCTCGCCGAGAACGTTTATGTCCGCCTCGACGAGGGAATGTTTCTGCAGAAGATCCTCGACTCCCATGAGATGCTTGCCGTAGTCGTCGGTCAACAGGCGCATCTTTATCTCCTCCATGCTGTCGAGTATGTAGAGCATCTCTTGGAAGTTCTGTTGAAGTTGGAGCGAAAGTTCGAGTCTCTTTCTACGCGCTTGCAAAAGTTCGAGGAGATAATTCCACAAGCGGAGAACGTTGTCCTTGCGATCGTTTATCCTCTCGATGTCGTGATAACTCTCGGCCTCGAGCTCCTGCGATACGGCCATGACGGCTTGGACTCGTTCCTCGTACGCGAATATGTCCGTCTCAATAGCCTCGTGCTTCTTCGCCGCAGCCTCAACGGCCGCAAGATCGAAGCCGAAATTGTCCTGGGACACGAGTCGTTGATTCTCCGATAGCCAAGTCTCGCGCATGCTCGCTTTTCTGTTGAACCTCGCTGCGAGCTGTTCCAATTTTTCCTGGCGTATCAACTCTTCGCGCAGGGCCAATTCACGCTCGTGCTCGGCCTTCTCGAGTCTCTCCCACGCTTTGTTTATATCGGATATCATCTTGCCCTCCTTCGGTGTGTAGGGCTTCTGATTGTTCGCTCGCATTTTCGACTGAAGGGTAAAGAGAAGTACCTCGAGATTACCCTTCTCGACGAATTTCGGTGGCTTTTCGATTGTTCTGTAGTTGGAAAATTGGGAGAGCTGTGACTGTACGCCTACGAGGGAATTGGCGAAACGACGATCGCCCAACGCCTCGATCGTACCTTCGATCCAGCGCAACAGATCGCTCGTGAGGCTCTCGTACTCGTGTATCATGCGATCGTTTTCCATCGCTATACCGACCACCTTGCCGATTCTCTTTCCGTGAACGGTTTCTTGTTTCATCTTCGAAAAATAGTGATAATACGTTACGACGTATGTTATTATAGATTTCTCATCGGGATGGTCGACGAATATGTCCTCGGCGTCTAGGAGCTTCGTGAGACCAAGCTTGTCCTCGGCCACGTTGAACGCGTTGTTGAGATTGTGGATCGCGTTCGATTTTGACAATTTGTCGAAGTGTATCAAATCCGGACGATGCTTGTGTATTATGGCGTTGAAGGCCAGACCGTCGCGCCATGATGTCGTGAAATTTCTCACGTTAACGTTGTGATAACCGGCGGTCTTCATCTGACACCAGAGGAGCAGGGCGTCCTTGGCTGATTTCGTCTCTTGATTGTCGGTCTCCTCGATCGTGATGTCTTGGATTTGGAAACGCAGTATGATCGTCCATATCAGACCGAGACTGAGCCTCGGGTTTCCGTCAACTATGTCGTGGGAACCCATGTTCTCGAGATGCACGCGCTGTTCGCGCAAAAATTGCAGAGCTTTGTCAACGTTCTCGAGACAGTGAATACGCATCTTTCCCTTTGTTGGACGAGGCAAACGCTCGCCGGATAGTATCTCCAGCAGCTTTATCAGCATCTTGCCGTCCCGCAGATCTCCGTAAAGATCGCCGATCCGACACGAGCAACGTACTAGATGAGAATTCACCCATTTTTGGAAAGTCTTCTTTTGCACGGATTCTCGCTCACCTTGTAAAAAAATAAATAAATTTGTTAAGGATTAATAAATTTACAATGAGAAAATACAGTTAGATCAAAGATTCACCTCGGAGGTCCAAGACTACTTTGTCATAATAATCCTCCAATGAATCGTGTATGGAAGTTCTGTTGGTCATTATATTATTTTTTAAATTGCACTCGGGCACTGTTTTTTGATAGTCGAGAGCACGATTAAGAGACACGGAAATTTTTTTGATTCCGCTAATGCGTTTGGGCCAAAAAGTTGATTCCCGGTAATCTCACGGAATAACGAAGTGCAAGCGAGGACATGGCGAATTTGGCGGGGGGCTTCACAGTCTGATAGGTTCGTTTATTTTATTTATTTCTGCGAACTAATGAATCCGTGGAAAAATGCCGACTGAGCATATTAAGAGCTCTCGTGTGGGAGCGATATTTGCGACTGCAATCGAAAAAGTACCGAAGCCAGTCGAGCGGCCAGCTTTGACCGATAGCGTGCCGAAAGATAAGGCTATCGAAGGAAGCGGTCGCGAATTTCCTTCCCGCCTGTCCTACGATACTTGGTAGAGCATGGTATTCTCTTTTTCTTTTTTCCTATTTAAGGGTCGCCTTCCTAGAATGGCGAGTGGAGAAACGGCGACCTCGAACAAATGAGCGAAATAGGAATGAAAGTCACGCACATGGACTAAATTTAATCTTAAAGTTTATCTTCGCTCTGTCAATTTTTTAATTTATTCAGATCGAGCAAAAATCTTCAATCATCAGACTTGTTTCTCAGATAATAATTGTTTACCCACCGGCAAGAGCCTTGATGCGGGAACGCTCGAACAGTCTCGAACTCGAATTTCCTCCGTCGTATTCGTACTCGTCGACGATCTCTTGTTGTAACGTCGGATCCCAGCCCGTACGCTGCACTGAGATGTCGGTCGTCATTTTGCCAATCAGACCAACAGCTCACTGTTTCTTTACCCTTGTTAAGGGCGCTCCTGTAACAGACACGGTGATAGAACAATTAAAATAAATTTCATAGAATTTCATACATTCATAAATTCCGCTTCACGATTAAATACTAAAATATAACACCTGTTAAATTTCATCGAAAATTTTTTTTTTTAATTTTTCAATCATACCATGTGTTCATATATCATATATTAATCCATAGAAAAAAAAAAAAAAAAAAAAAAAAAATAACAAAAATTGCGTGTTGTCGGAAAGACGGTGTGACACACGTGCGTAACAGAGGCGTCGCTATCGGGTAAGTGTAAAAACACGTCGCGTTGCGTTACGCAACGTAGCATTCGCCAACGCATTTATTTCACACCGAGCATTCTTTATCGCCGTCGAATCGTCCAGGTATATTTATAGAGTTTCCGTAACGCAAATAGAAAATGTAGCAAAAGAAAAAAAAAAAAAAAAAAAAAGCAGACAACAGAAAAAAATGCTCCGGTCAATTGTCGGTGACGGAACCGGCTTTAATAAACCAGCCCGGCTCTTCTACCAGTGCCAGTGTACTTTAAATGGAAGGAAATTATTTTACGAGCTGGTTACCTAAGCCACTACCATAGTAACCGTTCGGAGCAGCGGTGTGCGTGGCCTCCAGCACCGGGAGAGCATCATCATCGCCTTGGATCACGTCACTCGAATGATATCACAGCAAGCATATATATATATATATATATATATATATATATATACACAGTGACGCAATGGGTTGCTGCCGATCGCAAATGAACGAGTCAGCCTCTCAAATAATGTACAACGCTGGTAGAACCTTTGAAGTTGCAACTTTGGCATTATCGAATTTACCTTGAACTTTAATATATTCGCGCGGGCAAAAAAAAATTTTTTAAAAAAGATTTTTACGACTCGGTCGGGAATAATTTAATTCCCCATGCACCACGGTAGTTCGGACGAGTACCGGAATACTCGTGGGGGGGCGCAAAGTCGAGAACTAGAGAGACTCGTCGACCTCCGGCCACTTGTTCCGCACGACGAAAGAACGAAATAAAAAGTCCACTCGCGAAGTCCACTGCCGTGATGCGTCGAGGAGCGAGCGAGGCATGGAAAAAAAAAAAAAAAAAAAAAAAAAAAGGTGCAAAGTTTCAAGGAAAACTGCACGCGACTCGTTGCAGTTATCCGGACCAAGATGGGGAAACTTCGACTCGGCGAGTCGAACAATTTCACTCAACGAAAATGGAGTGAAACGTTTTCCACCGCCGTGGATTTGTGTGATTCGCGATGCGAGACCGCTCGGTAGGAACCGACGCACGGTCGGCGTTGACTCCGGTTCGCACCTTATCGCCCCGTTTCGATCGCCTTATCTAGGCGTGAACTCGCCCGGCGTCGATTTTATCAGACATCATCGCGAGCTGTAAAATAAAATGAGCGTTAAAAAAATAAGATAAAAAAAAAAAAGAAACGTCGAAGATCGTCGATCGATCAAGGTTAAGCGTCGTCGGCGTCGTGCCGTACCGACGCTCGACGCTTCGTTTTAATTTCCAATGCAAAAAAAAAAAAAAAAAAAAAAAAAAGAAAGAGCACACACGAGCGCACATAAATTCGCGTGGAAAATCTCCCACGCCCACGTAGAATCCTCATCTGGCCGATCGACTCTATCAACAATCGGGCTACGATGTCACATCTTTCGATGCCGACAACTCAAACATAGCGTTACGTCAGCTAACCGTTCCGTTTATAGCTTTCGGAATGCATGCACGTCGACGATTATGTGTAAACGAGCAGGTTGTTTCAGCTCAGACGCTTCGCGCTCTCGCCACGGAATATCCCATTTAAAATTTAGAAATTCCGAATTCCGGTGATTCAGCGGAGATTCTCCGCGTCCGATTTGGAAAATTAATTTTTCGACCGGACGTTGCGTCACACCAAAAATACTTGACTTCCGGTTCGAAAAAAAAAAAAAAAAAAAAAAAAAAAAAAAAAAAAAAAAATCGACCGGAAGTGACGTCACACCAAAAAAACACACACACAAACTTTACTTCCGGTTTGAAAAATTCTCATTTCACGACCGGAAGTGACGTCACACGTAGATAGGTCACTTCCGGTTTAGAAAAAAAAAAAAAATCTAATTATTGTTATTGTTGTTATTATTGTTATACCGGAAGTGACGTAACTGTGGAGATACGTTGATTTCGGGCGAAAATAAAAATTTCCAAATCGCAAGCGACGTATTTCCATTGTGACTTTGAGCAGATAAAAACTCGTCGGTGAGAGATGGGACGAAAAAAAAAAAAAAATGCGCTCGCGCGGGCAAGCAAGAAGTCGGAATGAATGAAATTCCCTCGAGTCTGACTAGCACTTGCGTTGAATTTAGAGCAATTACGCAAGTGTGCGTCACACAGTTAATGCAATGGGGTGGAGTAACGGTGGAGGCGAAGCGGTGTGGAACAGACGCTGGCTCAGGAACATTCGAGGAGCGACGCTCTCGTGCGAGAAGTATCGCGACGAGGCGCGGTCGCGGAGACGAGGCTTCGGCGGAATGTCTCGTCACGACGATGCGAATGACCATCCGTGATCGCGGAAGGTTCAAGTTTACCGAGGAACGTCTCGTTTCGGTCGAACCGTCGGAACACGAGAAGATGGTTTCGCGCGGTGTCGTTTACCGGTCGCAAAGTCGATGAAGAAAAATGTCGAGCGGCCGTTACGAATGATCGACGGAGTAACAGGAGACGCGAGGCAGGAGTTTAAAAGTACGAAGAGCTTTATTTTCAACGATAAAGTCACGCTCGACAGCGGTCCCTACGGTTTTCTGCTCCGACCGCAAAGTGCGGTACGGAGAAACCGTTGCTGTATAGTTTTATATATATATATATGTATATATGTGTATATATATATATGGGTTTGAAGAGAAAAAGGGAGAGACCGGGATGGTAATACGAAATGCAAGTGTCCGGCTCGGTGACACGGCAACCTTTCAGAGGAAAGCCCAGGGAGTTTCCTCGACGGGAACGTGGGAAAACAATGACCCTTTGTTGGTCCAAGTGGAATGAAGAGCCGAAGAAGGGCCGAGTCACAATGGCTCACGTGGGCGAGCCGTAACTCGGGCATTTTTAATTTACGAGGGTGCCGATGACTCGTCTGCCGCCGAAGGAGACGACAAAATTTATCGCGAATGAACGATAACGTAACGTCGATGAGATTCGAATTTTTACACACGAGTGACGATCGATTGGTAGCTTCTGTTTATATGGAACAGTCGCTTGAGAGTAATCAAAAATTAATGGACAAATAACGAGGAAAAAACTAAAGTGCGGCGAAACGAAAAAAAAAAAAAAATTGCGAAGAAAATTGAGAAAATAAAAAATGTATATATATATATATATATATTTTTTATATTTTGTGTGTTTTTTTTTTAATTTATTTATTTTTATTTATAATTTAAAATTTATTTATTTTTATTTATAATTTAAAATTTATTTATTTTTTATTTTTATTTTTTGAATATGTATATGTATATGTTCAAAGCTAGGAATTTCCTGGTACACGGTCAGAGTAACAGAGACAGTGATTTTATATCAGGTGTAGCAGGTGGAAAATTGAAAGCGCGCTTGTGCCAAGGTAAAAAGAGGGTGAGACTCTTTCACGCACACAGGACAACTATTGATTTTCCGATGCAGTCAACACGGCGCCGGTTCCGTATCCACGAGGAGGTGGCGCGCTTCCACCTCGCCTCTCAGCCTAAGCCGCTACTACGACCGTTTGTCTTTCACCGAGAAACAACTCCGGTGAGGGACAAAAAATAAAATTGTCAGAAGCTGAACGACAGCCCGACGGGACGAAACTCTCTCTCGAATTTTATGCCGGCTTCTTTACCCTCGTTCATCTTTCGTTGCAGTTCAAACTTCAACTACAGCAGAATGTGCGAATAAAGAAATGAAATAAAAGCCGTTTTGCACCGACGATTTATCGAGAATAATTCACCCTCGCTATTTTAAATTGTCTTCAATTTTTTTTTTTTTTTAAATTATTTCCCAAAGTCACCGAACGCACCGGTTAAATCGCATAACGTGAGAATAATTGAAGGCTTCAGAAAACCATTCGGAAGTCGCACGTACAAAGAAGAAAGAAAAAAATAAGTTGGACGAAGCTACGTGAGTGAGAAAAAAATATATATTGAGCTCGACCAACGGTGCGAGTTTATTTTTCCCAGAGTCCGAGGTCGCTCCGCCGGCCAGAGGTCAATTCTTCATCTCGTTTGTGCTTGACCTTCTCCCACCAAACTTCGTGTAACCGGTAATCCATGATGGCCGCGTAAATTAGCGTCGCCCCCCGCTGAATTAACGCAGCGGAAATCCCTCTTCACGTTTCTTTTCGACGCGTTGGCAAAGTTTAACAATAGCGAAACGGACAAATCGGCGAACACGATTATTCGAACAAAACTAATTTGTCTCACAACATTGTCGAAGCATCGTGGATAAAAAAAAAATAATCAGTGGGCGAAAGAAAAAAAAAAGAAAAAAAGAAACTCGCCAATTTTAATACTCGCGAATGAACGTCTCGACTTCCGGAAGGATTCCCGAATGAAAATCAACAGAAAGACGACCGGCCGACTTTTAATTGGATAACGCTGAAAAATAAAGTTAACGAGGTAGAATAACTAAAAAAAAAAAAAAAAAAAAAAAACAAACCCGTTGAAAGCTCGCTGAGAGTGATTCGCCGTAGGTTTGTCGCATCGGATCCTCCGCGTGTACGAGACGCAGAGACCGCTCATACGTCACGTCCGCATTTACGTTAATCTGCCGCGGCGAACCAGCCTCGGATAACGCGACGGATTTCGTCGTTTCAGTCTTCGACAGACAAAAATTCTCCCGGTCGATTGCCGAAGCCTTTCATGCTCTCCCAAAGCCCCAACGATTCTCTGCGTCTTCGACCGACCGGAAAAAAAAATTTACAAAGTTTAGAAAACACTGAAAACTTATCAACTTTCGAGCACTTACAAATATATATATATATATATATATATATATATATACAGGGCGTCTCAGAAGTCGTAGAAGAAACTGTTAGGGTTGATAGAGAAAAAAATTCTGAATCGAAAGTTCCTGAGTCAAAAATTTTTTTGGGCCATAGAAAATTAGTTATTAATTAAAAACGGTAGCCAATCAGGAGCGCGCTACAAGACCGCTCTCACTCTCGCGTCTCCGCTACTTCCCCCGCTCATTCCTTTTTCTCTTGTAGCGCGCTCCTGATTGGCTACCGTTTTTAATTAATAACTAATTTTCTATAGCCCAAAAAAATTTTTGACTCAGGAACTTTCGATTCAGAATTTTTTTCTCTATCAACCCTAACAGTTTCTTCTACGACTTCTGAGACACCCTGTATATATATATACACACCACTCGAATTCTCTTCACCTTTCGACTACTTGAAAAATAAATAAAAAATCCTGGAAGCACTCGAAAGCTTTTTTTGAACCGTGGATCATCGTTCTGCATAAGCCGAGTTCAGCCCCGTTGTAACGAGTGGGAATTCTTAATAAAATAACGATCCACTGTTCGACTGATTTTTGGACAGTATCATTTTTCATTGAGACGTTCGATCTAATCTCGAGTTACGGTCAATTCCGCGGAGAGAAATGGTGCGATACGTGGCCGGGGACAGGGCGGAAACTCCCTGATTGAAGTTGGCTGCCGGTGCAGAGAGAGAGACGGTGATTCGCTTACGCGAAACGCGCAAGCGAGCGCGACGGGCGTCGAATGTGGGACAGCGTAGAAAAGGGTGCGTGGCCATGCGTGGCTACGATGATTACGTGCGTTATCGCCGAAGGTGGGTCCGCTTCTCCTCGACCGTGCCGCAAAATACGTCCGTGGATGTGCTTGAAAAGAATGAAAAAAATAAATTAATTTTTAAAAAAATAAAAAAATCTTCTTCTCTCCCTCGGAAAAATAAAACGATATTTCATTCCGTGGAGAGGGCGAAGATGGGACGAGGAAAAAATAATGCGAGCTTCGGCGAAGCTTCACCAACTTGGAGGACACAGTCGTGAGTAAGTAGAGGCAGCACATGTGCATGCATACATTTATCACCACCCTCCACTCCGAAATTTCAAGTGGCAAGGTTCTAAATATAAATTACCGTTCACGACTTCCCTCTTCCATGATAGAACGGAATATTCTTGGAGCCCCTCTACAGGCATGAAATTCTTCACAGCATCGAGGACTGCAATCGAGTCCCGCACATTATCGCGAGTGTTACCTTTGAATTTTAAATCCGAAAAAAAATAAAATAAAATAAAATAAATAAATAAATAAATTTCTTCCAAAAAAAAAAAAAAAAAAAAAAAATTCCCTGGGCCTCTACTCGAATTTCCCGAGCGTTCAACGTGCATATTTTACTAGCGACAAAAAAAATTCTGAATTACGTTAGTAAACGGTTTGCGTGATTTTTGGAAAATTTATCGCGACCTCCGGAAGATTTTTCTGGCCGAGAATTTTTTTTTTTTTTAATTTCAACTCGAAGCAAAGAATTCGTAGGCGCGTGGAAGCTCGGTGGAACGATTGCAGCGCTATTATAGGCGCTGGACTGGACTCTCTTCTATCGAGAGAGAAACCGTTCATTGCTCAAATCAAAGATTACATTGTGAAGCCGACGAGAGCTCGCTTCGAGTTATCGGTACCGCGTTCGTTTCTCGATGGAGAGTTCTCAGTTTATTCCTATCTCGAAGCCGTATCTCTGTACATAACGCGCACACGGTATTGTACGTACGGCAACGGTGCTATGGACTCGCCTCGTCCTTATAGCTCGGTTACATCTCCACGATAATGGAAAGTCTGTGCGAACCGTGAGATTAAAGCCCGTCACTGTCGAGACTCGGGGCCCGACCGAAAATTCCAACATTACTCATCGGTAATGCGAGATACACGGACTCGGTGCTAGTTAACTTAATTGCGTAGATTATTAAATTAAAATTAGAGCCGAAGGACTTTAAAGCTTAAAGACTGCACAATATTTATGTGTGTATATATATATATATAAGTCCTAGGCGGGAATAGTCGTGGATGAGTGTCCGACTTTGGATGCGTCAACGTGAACGCATACCGGCACGGATATTTACACGGTCAAATGCGACCCACATTTAAAAGCCGTAACGCGAGACGCAACGCTCGCGAATAATGTGTCATACGAAACCGTGTCTCGTTACGTCAATTCCAACGGACAATGCTGAGGATAGGAAACATCGTTACGAACGATAAACACTCCAGTTCACGATAGCCATCACTGCAATTTTCAATCTGTAACAGGCAAATCGCTGAGTCCATTAAATTGAACAACCTTAAGTTCGTTAAGTAACGTTATTTCGTTGAGGAAAAATGAAAGTTTGTTAGAAACTAGAGGCTGAAATTTTTGGGTAGGAGATGGGAATAATGTTGATTCGTTAATTGGATCTGTGGAATTAACACGGGAGCTTCTTTTGCCGTGAGCAAAAGCGCAATGGTCGGAGAGACGAGAATCGTGCAACATTTTAACTGTCGCAACAGGAAAACGCCCAGTACGGATAACCCCGTAATTTATTGATGAATTTTAATGGCGCGCTTGCCAGTGCAAGTCCCACACCGTATTAGTGCGTTGACTGACGTAACGGTAAACAGCATACGCCTTGGAAGAAAGAAAAAAAGATGGCCGCCCGATAATCGTTCTCCCATAGCGCGCTCCAACGGTTGTGTGTAAACTCGTCTCTATTTGTCAAGTTTACGTTCCGGCCGCTCGACGTTGCAGCAGATTTCTCTCGGTACATTGTCAATCGAGCCTGACTTCACCTTGGCTCAGATCCAGCTGTGTTTTTTTTTCTTTTGTTTTTTCAATGTTTGGAACGTATATTAATAGGTTGGTAAAACTGTCGGACCTAGGTCGCGCGCTTGTATCTCGCGGGCGTTGATACGAGTGAAGTCAATCGATTCTACGTTACGAGAATTATTACCATCCGCCGCCCAGGCACATTTGGCATCTCGTATGCTTGTATCATTATCGAGAATATTTTTACTCGCGCCGATCATTACTAATTATATCCCGTGAGACATTTGTTTTCGACAAGTGTGCAGTGTAAACCGTGTGCGAGACAAAATCGATGCTGTATGAGACGGGTTCTTTTTTATTTTATTTTTTTACATTGTTATGGATTGGTACAATGGTAAAACTTGAATAGACGGGAGCTCGAATTAGGTCACCGGCGGACAGGTTGTCTTGACAGCCCAACAGAATAGAACGTCAGGGGACTCTGACGGTCCAACGGAAATTACTTCGTCCCATTGTCGCGAAACGTTTGTTCCTTTTTTGTTGGAGAAACAAGTTCACGATCGACCGGGTCCGATACAATTTTATTTTACTAGCGACGAGGAACTTTGTCGTCGGAACGATTTATTGGGCGAGCGTCGAAACTACGCCCCGGCGAAACGATTGAGGAAACACTGGGCTGCGTGAAGCTTGGGGCTGCCGAATGTCTCTCAGTTCGCAGCGTTGTCGATCGACGTTATTATAAATGCATGACGAACTTTCGTCTCGTCTCGCAACGAGCCGATTCAACGAGCTGACGCAATTCGCAATCCACGACATCGACAGAACGATAATGACAATTTATCGTTCGATGGGGCTCGGGAACGAGAAAATACTTTGATGCACGGAGCCGCACGCCATTTTTAACGTCGGCGGATCTCTCGCCTAGACGCTACTCCCGAACAACGATGAAATAAACTCGTCGACAAAATACTTTTGGATTAAAGTTCAACAATCGTGTGACTTACCGATACTCGAGAACACCCCGTATATCACCGTATTCACCAATCAACTCGCATATAAACTTCACGCAATCCACGAAATGATGTTCCACCGTAAGATCTAACACTAGTCCTTCCACACACTCGACCGGCGCGCAACTGACCGGAGATTCACGGCGTCCGACTACGCCCGACTAAAGTAGTACCCTTTCGGTGTGTTGCGTGTGTGTGCCGCAATGGCGCTTTGCACCTTTCTCCCAGGTATTCGGTACAAAATTTTGGTAATGTTATTCGAAAAGAAGAAAAAAATTTAACTAACTTACAACGACAAGCTTCGTAACGATGCTGTTGTTCCTTTATCAATTTCTTTTCAATTTCGACAATTTTTAGAAAGATTAGTTATAAATTAATGAGAGGTCACCGAGCTACGTGACCCTGTTTGACTAATTTACAAGCCATTTAAAAGTGTTTGACAATGGAAAACGATTTAAAAAGTGCTCCAAGAGTTATACAGTTTGAAGAAATAAAATATGCATTTTATGTTTCAGGATGAACATTTTTGCACACTTCCATCTATAAATAAATGACGAGTCATCTGAGGCTGGTGACGCTTTTCGATGAATTTTTAAGAATGTATATTTCGATAGGGTGACGATAAGTGCGACTGCATCTATCGGAAAACATAATAACCGCAAAATTCCGACCTTAGGCAACGTTTATCTCGCATTCCGGAAACCGGACGCTGCGAAGCTGCACAATTATTACCCTGACATTAGAATGACAAGAAGTTTGTTATGATTATTTTATTCTTTCACTAGTTTATGATAAACCGATGAATGGTGCTTGCCATGTCTGACATTAATTTGTAATTACATCAACGGAGAAACCCGGTCGAGGGAGAAGAATTGATTAATGAGAATAAACGGGCAGGGTGCTTGGCGGCTTTGTTCGTTCCTGGATTTTCGTGTGTACGTACCACCGGGGCGTAGGAATACAAGTTCGACTATGACATCATCAGCCCCGTTTACACGTTTTCTGGACCGGGCACGCCCCATCCTTCGGCATCAGTTTGTTATTCGTTGAGTTTTATTGGGCTGGTCACTGGTTAAGAGTAACGTTTGAAAATTCAAACACGATAAAATTGTACCTCGTACCGACTTAATTACCTCTTAGGTACCTTGTTATTAAATTACATATATACATATAGTTTCTATACAGGGATCAATTTTACAATACATTGGCTCATTAGAATATTCAAAGCATATTTTTATGTTTATTTATACTGCATAGAGGCTTATTTAAAAATAGTAAGCTAACAAGAACTATCGATGCAACTACAAAGTGTAATTACCGGGTACTTAACTGAATCTCAATTTTGCCAATGTTTAATTTAAAAAATGTATTTGGTAAAAATTGCACATTTAGTATCGTTGTTAATTCTCTACGCTTTACGTTCCTGGCACGAGTAATGCACGATGTCGCCGCTTGGGTGCCTGGCGAACGCGCTGCATCAAAAAATATTTAAAAAATAAGAATGATTAATCGTTTCTGAGAAGCGTGTTATAAATATTAGCGTATATTTGCGTAAATAAATGATAATTACCTCTGGTTGCCAAACCGCTTTTTGCACACTGAGCATATATTGAATTCGGTCATGAGGACGCTCTGCGACTCATAATGCATTCTCTGTTCTTGGATTTGAAGATGCTCAGCGTGCAGCAAGCTCTTTAGTACTTGAGTCCGGCGTCTCTCGTTCAGGCGATTCTGCAAACTTGCCTCGAGAAAGTGTCTTATGCGACCGAGCGGTACACTGTCCGGCAAAACTTCCAAGGCTTTTATAGGATTTATGTTGAATGCGTATTCCTCCAAAAGTTCTAGAGCCGTTTCCAGATCTGGTTGAGCAGTTTTTTGTATTTCCGGATTGCACCCTGCATTGACCGAAAGAAAACCAAGCAATATCAAAACTATTAACAAAACGACGACATTGTTCGAGTATGATGGAAAAATTCGGTATTGTTAAACAATCTAACCGGCCATCGAAGCAATTTCGGGTTTCAGCAATTGCTGAATGAGAGTAACGTAGACCTCGTCAGAACCGTCTTGACTTGGCCCAGACTCCGCATTTTTCTGAAACCTCGAATAAACGTTTTTGCAGTACTGTATGGCTCTAGGCACATCGTTGAGCAAATTAACGTATATGGATATAGCTTGGTGATGACGGCCGAGACGCCCGAAAATGATGGCACGTTCTTCGAATAAACAGTCGGATGGGAATCGCACCAAAACCGTTTCCGGCGTATAGTGCACAGATTTCTCTAAGAATTGTTGCAACTTTTGTCGTATGTGTTCAGCGTTTTGTTTTTCAGCGGGTGTCGCAGTTGGCTTCATCGATGCAAGGCACTTCTCCTTGTACTGATGCACGAGGACATTGTGGAACAGGGGATTCTCGTCGGCCCACACACGCACGACGTACTCCAAGTACGTTATCACCAAGTCTTTATGACAACGTAAAAGATAATCCAGAACTTTAGGCCTAGGAAGTTGCTCAACTTCCTGAATGAAGAAGAAAATTATTCGTAAATTAATGGTTAATATTTTTTCACATCAGTGATCATCTCAGTACAGAATTATGAAAACGAGGGTAAACATTTGGCACTTGCCTGCAAATCTTCCATGAATATTCTCAAACCCTGTTCGGGATCCTGCTCCAAAACCCATCCGGAAAATTTGAGTATTAAATCCATATGATCTTTACCGAGGTGCTGGAGATACTGAATCGTTCTTTCTGTTCCTTTCAGACTAGAGTCGCTCTTCTTAGACTGCTTTTCCAGTAACTCTAGAGCCTTCTTGTGCTGTCCCTTTGTTTGATACAGAATTATGAGCTCTGGATACTTTTGATGCATCAACAAAGTCTTTTCTGCTTCTGCGAGATGGCAATGATTCAATCGCAGAAGTGGCGCTACCAGTGCGTCGTTTGTCTGAAAACACATTTGTAGCAGTTTCGGTGAATTCACTACAATACCAAAAACTAGTGTAGCAAAATTATTTAAGTCATTGATGAATTAGCCTCCGATAAAAAATTAATTAATTATGACCAGACGAAAGCAAGATCGATGCATCATTCCTAATCGTACCTGCAGATAACATTTGAGAAGTGTCGTGTCAATTATTTTCAAAAGTTGCTCGGTAGCAACGACCGTCATGTTTTTCGTTCTGTCTTTGTCCTTAGATTTGTCGTTTTTGTCTTTGTCCTTGGAATCACCGCTGCCCATCAAGTTGTGCCGAACCTCCGTAAGAAAGGCTATAAGCGCGAGAAGACCATTTTCGAGATCACGGTCTTGGAGCTTCGGTGACGATGTAACTGACTCTGTCATCTCGTTGGCGTTCGTCGGCTGTGCTACCAGATCCGGAAAGAGTCTTATCACCTCGTAAGGATCAGTACCTAAAGTTTGAAACTGCTTCATAGCTTCCTGAAACTTTTTGTTCGCGAAGAGATGATGCGCGTAAAGGGTTTGAATTTTGCAGATCTTTTTCGCCTTTTCCTCGTCCGTTACGTCCGATAAACTCTACGAAAAAATTGAAAGCAAAAAGAACCATTATTTTCGCTATTACTACAAATTCAAAACAAAACGGAAAATTCGCTTCGAATATTCACCGTCAACTTCAGTGCTAACTGGAATTGATTTTGTTCCAACAACGTTCTAATTTGTTGCCCAACATCAACGGCGGTAACGCACCACACTTGGCTCATCGAAGCGATGTAAACTTTACCCTGCTTGCTTCGGCAGATAAGTCGAGCTTTGTTAAACTCCGTCATTGTCTGAATGTGCAAGCAACCCTCGAGCGTATAAACTTCCAAAGTGTCGTGCACAATTCCCAAAAGATACGGATCGTCCCAAGCTGTCAAATTCGATGCGAATTAATCGAATCTGCGATTTATAAAGGCACGTGTAGTTGACAAAAATCTTACCAGTGGCACTCGGAGAATCGGTCCACTTTACAGGATTGTGTTGTACCAATTGGCCCGTTGTGTTCATTATTATAGACTGCGAGTCTTTGCCGAGGGCGAACGAATTTTCCGATAATTTCGTTATACTCGGCTTCGGTGGCTTTCCCGTTGGAAATAACTCTTTCGTCTTGCCATCCAAGTATAGGAGCGTATAGGACAAACCGTGAAAGCCCACTATTAGCGTTTCACCACACCTACAATCACATTATTTATTTATGCTCCAAAAATGCCTGCTGCCCAAAGTCAAATATCTACATTAGTTATTATCAAACACAAATCTTCAAGACCAAAACACAAATACCAATGTGCTGTGAAAAATAATATTGCCCATAAAATTATATGATTATATAATAGTAATAATAATAAGCAATTTTCAAGGAGGCAGTGGCAGTCAGGATCTGACGCCAGACTCAATTAATATGTTGATTCTCATGAATATACCGATTATATGATATTCTTTTATTGTAGAGATTATTTATTTCAATTGAATAAATCAATAAATAACGCAATGTACTTTTTGAGTATACACACCAGGCCAACTCCCGCGGTACCTCGGGCACGCTAAGCTCGTTTCTTGATTTATCACCCAAGTCTTCAAAGTGATTCTTCTTCCAGTAGTAAAGCTGCAGTTTCCTCTTGACGGCAACGCACAAACGAACGACCGTATTTTTTATGCCCGTCAAACTCTCAGCTTGCTGGATATTCAAGGCAAAAAGGGAAGCTCCCCGAGTCTTTGGCAGCTGACTGATTTGCTGAATTTTCACAGAATTCAAATCGTGAATGCAGACTATGTCGTCTGGAAATTTTTTCAAATAAATCAAAAACAAAAGTTATGACATTATCGAGCAACTAGAATTTTACCTGTCAAGAGAATGAGCAACTTGTATTCCGGTACAACTTCAACTTGTACAATTCTTTTCTTGCTGAAACTCTTGCTGTATTGCAACAATTCAAGCTTATGATGCTCGTCAGTTTTCGGCGGTACATTGTACATCAGCAATCGACCTTCTCGAGTTCCGATTAGTAAATTGTCGTCTGTAGAAAAAAAAAACATTGATCGCACATTTAACGTCATCATGTGATCGCACGGAAGTGCGATGATAAATAAACACTGTCCTACCGTAAGCTGTCATCGACTCGATCTGCACGGTCAAATTCAAGATCGGTGATGCCTCGTAAGCGTCGTGCATCTCGAGGCTTTTCAGTCAACTGTATTCGGCAAAATTAACGATAAAATTGTATTTGGATGACAAACGTTTTATAAAAGGTAGTGTCTGACAGATCAGTGATATTCGCCAGGATCTTTCGACAGTGTTGCCACCTACACGGAATATTGAGGAAGGATAAACTTGAACAACACTCAACACACGTGAAGTTAGCCAGCAATCGAACTATCAAAAAGAATCGCGAAGTCGAGCAAAAACAGACAGATACAGTCGCAGAGCTTTTTGTTGAAAAAAGAACGCAAGTTTAATGCTGAGGGTATTTTTTAGACTAAAAAGAAAAATCGCGATAACTCGGCGTGCGAGATAACAATGAAAGACGCGGTTGCAGTGACCGAGAACGAGTGTGTTCATGGGAACGGGGAGGTCCGAAAAAACCACGAGTTATTTTTCATTTCGTCGAAGGTTATATTTATAATCGGGGGATAATTTCTTTACAGACATCCGGAGCGGAGGACTCTGCGGCGAAAGAAAAGTTGCGAGGATGGTTGAATCGACATCTTCGAATAAAGATGACCGACGGTCGGGTCTTGACGGGTGCGTTTTTATGCACGGACCGCGACGCAAACGTTATTCTAGGCTCTTGCTCGGAGTACCTTTCAGAAGAGCACACGGAGGCGAGAGCATTGGGTTTAGTTATGGTACCCGGGCGTCACATAGTTTCCATTCATCTTGACGCTTGGTTCGAGACGAGAAATCCATTCTCGTCCGACAGCGAATAAACAAACAATTTAAATCCAGACCTAATTGGAAAATCGACGATAACACACAATGAAAACTAAGATTTTTTTTTTTTACTATTGCGCGATTCTAGTCCACGGGAACCTTCTCTGTCATAACGTCCATGTCTTCGTTGGTCTTCGAATTATCATCTGTATTGGCTAAAATGAAATTAATAAAGAAAAAAAAACGTTATTTATGAACTTCAAATATCACGTGTCTGAAATGAATCTTTACTTTTCTTAACGCATTCCTCTTGAAGATAAAGATATTCTTTCTCAAGTTGCAAATTGTGAGCCACTTCTCTGGCCATATTGTTTAAGGCATCATCCATTCTCTGGGCAAGCGTGGTAGACAAATTATCCAAACCGGCCATGTAACTCGCTTCTGTGGCTGCTATAGCCATTTTGTTGACGTACTCCATGTAACTCACTAAATGCTTGAATCAACCAATGCCATTTCATAAATACAATTGTTATAAATCTTATTGGTATTATTATCACCTCTGGTATTCATTCATTTTCCAGACATCGACTGCTTGATTCAAGGAGCAACTTACAGTCACAATTTGTTTCTTTCTTTGCATTTCAGCTCTTACTTCCACAATGAGATCCCAATGTTCATCGCTTACATTGTAAGTAAGTGTTTCTCTTATAAGACTCATCAGTTGTGACATTGAACGTCTGTAATGGATAGAAGTGCAGCGTTTTAGCTTCGTTTAGATTTCCTGTAAAATCAAGACAATTTGAACGTCGATCGTTTCTTATTTACCTATATTCTTTACTGGTACTTTCTATCGCCGTATACGTAACTGTTAGAGACTGCGTGACGCTGTTCACGACTTCCACAGTGGACTGTTTGATCATGTAGTCATAAGTCAACTTTGAAAAATCCGGTGGTTCCCACTGGACTCTGTGTTCCAGATTTGTTTTGTTTGCTTCTGCACAGTTAACGAACATCGAACCCGTCGCGTACTACGAATGATATACATTTTCAAATGCAATGTAATACATATATATTTGTGTGAATTAGTAGATCGTTGCGCAGCGAGGAGGTTAGAGTGTCCGATCAATCGAGAGGGAAAATAAAAACATTCTACTGAATTACCATTATTGGACTTGTTCGCCTGAACAATACTTTCAACAATTGCCGAAATGCCATTCCTATGGTTCTCGATTTCTGACAACTATTTTTGACTCATTTTTGTTTAATTCTTAAAGTGCGAACGATTTGTGGTTTGAATTTTTTTTTTTATACGCCGAAACCACATCTGCGGCTCTGAGTTTCGAAACCAGCTGGCGATTATCAGCGGGCATTGCAGCGAAATAAAAGTGCCTCTACGTTGTAAACAATATAAAAAAATAATGCTTTGTGAAGAATGTGAATTTTATGTTATGCATCGATGAATAAAACGCTTAAATTCGAAGAAATTTGGAGAAGAAACATCCCGAGTCGCTGGAGAATACGTAAACAATCTTAAAGCTCGACATAAATGACGGTAACTTGACGTATCTAAAAGTGCAAAGCTCAAAATTCATGTAACGTCGGGACACTCCGTTTACGTGTTATATACGTACGGGCTTGCCGGGAGGGGTATGTCGTTCTTTCGTTAAAGGTTTCGCATCATGTGTGTATCATGACCGCGAACATCTGAGAGAGCTTCATATGGCTGCGGGGCGCGAGCTGGAGTTAGTGTGTGCGCGACGTTGAGAGATCCCCATTGATTATATCGAAGAACTTCAGACGACAAAAGATAGACGATGTGCTGTCCCGGGCTCGTGATTATCAATCTGACACGAGGATTTTGACGCGAATAAGTACGCGTGAAACCGTGGAAGTGGACGCGAGTAATGGGAAGATGGTGAGGGAGTATCGCGGTCTCTGGCATGGGTTCGCAATCGTTGGAAATCCTCAGACAAGGCGTCTGGGCGAGCTTGACAGGAGGCTGGTTTTACGATCCTCGACTTGACGTTTTTTCAAATACCTTTCATCTATACGTTTGGCTATTTTTGCTATGTCTACCATTTACGATATACCTGGTAGGTTGACAAACTTTTTATTTATCTTATTTTTTTTTCTGAGACGTTGAAATAACACGGTCCTTGCGACGATTGCAAGAAAAAGAAAAAAAACCGATAACATTAACGACTGTCCTCTTTACTGGCGAGATATGTTGTTTATCGTTTACAAATGCGTTATTTATGAACTAGCTAGCAACATGCAACTCTATGCGACTCATTCACCTACCCGCACTAAAACATTGACATCACTGCTGTGCATGTATAAACGACATGACTTTAGTGGTCTACTTCCAGTTAGAAAATCATTCACTTCAACCTTCGATATCCTAGAGTAAAAAAAACTTTAATAAAATTATTTATTGCAGTTTTTTCCACCGACTCTCTATGTCTGGCTGGCGTATTGCATGTCCATTGTGACGTTGTTTGGCACCATAAAATGTGTCAACCATGCTCTGCACTGTGTTTACGACACAACAGAATGTCTAGAAGAGCCTGGTCCAAGTGTGAGCCAGCAGAAGTTGGAGAGCGAAAAGAGACGTGCAGCGCGTAGCAAACGTAGTGAACAGTCGCAGGATCAAACAGATCTTGGGATTGAATTGCAAGTACTAAATGGTGAGGGATATCACAATAATTGTTAGAAGTTATATTACCATCAATAACAATAGTATCACGATAATCCTCTCAATAGAATCACTACGAATTCCTTTGATAGTAATATACCGCTGTAATAATAATAACAGCAATACAAAATTTTTTACAAATTATATTTAAATTTTTTACGACCAACAATATTAAATTTTACATTTTGTTTTAATATCTATTGTTTATGAACATAATTGTTACTTTCAAAAAACAAAAATTGACAAAAGATATAACATCGACAAGTGAAATACATTAGTATTACATCCATTTGTATTCACAGACCACAAATTGTTTCAATTATTTTTCAGGAAAAACGGACACCCCTCCTGTGGAATGTTCCTCGAGAAATTCATACATCGAACCGAACGTTCAAAACGCCGATGCGGACAGTATAACGTCGGACTATAATCGCGAGAAACCAAACTCGACAATAGATCTCAAGGTGGAGATACATAGGAAGAACAGCTCGGAGAGTTCCGAGGACGCGACGGCGTCCGAGGAGCTTAGCAAACCGACTGTGGAGAGTATAAAAAATATATTGGCAGTTGACATGGCGCAGGACATGGCACAGGATCGGGCACGATTTCGGAGTAAAATTAACGGTAATACTTTCAACGACGTTCTTTGCGTATATTTTTTATCGTTGCGAGCAAAAAAAATAGGTAAACTTAACGAACGCAGTTGTATTGTGAATAGCCATGCGACTGAAGGGACCGAAGTGCGTGGTGATAGCAAAAGAGGAACATGGTCCCGGATCGCGAAAACTGTGCAGACATGCGTCCGAGGATTCGCAGAGTCGACACTCGAGAGTCGCTGCCCCCGGTACACTCGGGAAAACGGGCTCCGAGAGTAGAATAAAACAAACGAGCTCGTTAGAGCTGGAACAGCACGGAGAGGATTATCCGTACTGGAAGTCTAATCAGAGCGTGCGACGTCTTAATTCGAATTCCATACCCATGGAGACTCATCTCACCGCCGATCACCCGCAGAGTTTGGAAATAATTTCGAAAAAAAAAGACATAGACAAAAATAAAATGCCGTCGCACCCGCAATCTTTGGAGGTAATATGATATTATTTTACTCGTCTTCTTCATTCGACTCATAAGTGTTTAAATTTATTATAATCGTTTGTGTATTAATCTTTAGGTGATCGCGAGGAAGTTACACCAGCAACTGGTCCATCCCCAGAGTCTCGAAACGATAGGAGCGACAAGCAAAAATGCGAACGCTTCAGACGACAATAACTTACCACTCCATCCTCAAAGTCTCGAGACGATAAATACCAAGAAAGGGTTACCGCAAAATACACTGAAACGAAATCAGCTTCAGATGTTGCCGTATCTCAGCTACGGCTCGGAAATTGTTCATCCCATCGCCGAACAGAGTGACGAGCAGTTCGCTAACGAGACTTCGGGTGTCTACAGCCTTCGAGATTCATATAGTCCGTTGTTAGCCGGGAAGAGGATAGACGAGGGGTACGCCTGTTCCAATCGTGATAGGAGTTTAAGCACGGGTGGATTCAATGATAGATTTACCAGGTGATCCAAGCACGTCAATCTTCGAATATCGTTAGAAGGGTTTAAAAAAGTACACGGGCACTGATGATGAATTCGCAAAATAAACAGCTGGGTATTGTTGTAGATTTAACGGAGAAGTCCCGATTGACGACGACTCAGCAAATTCACGCGACGCTCTTCTCGAAGAGCAGAAGCCGCCAGCGTACAAGAGAAGATTTAGCAATGCGAGCCAGAGCAGTCGTGATCTCTCTGATGGTGAGAGACGAAAGGAAAGACCGGTGGAGAAGACTAAAAATTTGGACGATCCTCTCAACTCGGGAAGTATCGTCGGTATCGAGAACGGCGAGTGCGCTGTCGAGCCATGGGCAAGCAAAAGTAAGTGAACGGAACATGTTTTCTTTAAACAAATAGAAACGGAGATTGATAGAATAGATCGTCTCGATAACGGTTCTCGTAGATAAACTCGAAAAAAATCCTAGGAACGCCGCGAGAGAATAGTGTAATCGCGAGTTTCATTGCGACGATTCTTTAGATTTCATGACCCCGAGTAAACACACGGCTCTCCCTCTACATTATATCTCGAATTTGTGCTGCCAGTTTTTTGGACTTTCACTCGTTCAGACGATACGGACACGTCGGAGAGTCTGCAAACAGCTAGTACAGATTGTAAGTCGTATTAACCGAATCTAGCTTGAACTACATTTATTAAAATAATTAATCTCGATGTAACGATTCGAGGAAAATTAGGAGAATACCTCGATTAGAATAGGCGTTTTACGTCCCATCACCAATATCGATGTTTTAACCTTCTCTACGATCGTCGTCGTCAATTTGTATTGTAAACAGCGATCGGCAGCTATCGTCATTTCGTTTAGTTATTCCTTCGTTCGATTCAATAATAATATTTTTTCACAGTTGATTTACAATAATCATTATTTTAGTTAATTTTTTTTGTTAACAAACGAAGTCCTTTGGAAAATACGACTTTTTTTTTAAGTCACCATATCTCAAAATAAAAAGTTTAGCTGTCGATCCCTGATCGTGATTAGCACCGATCTAACGAAACTCTTTTTCACTGAATTTCAGACCTCTACGCCAAAGAGCCAGACTCGGGTTCGTCGAGCACGACGACGCTGAGCATCGACAACGAGGTGAAGAAAAAACTTTTGCCGCAAGTTCCAAACGAGGTGGACAGCAAGCGTCTTCAAGGAGCGATACCGAAGCAGAATCGTCCGAAAGTCAGTGCGGATCCCGTGGTAGTCGACCAAGTTGGCGAAACGAGTAGCAACGTAGTCGAGCTGCCACCTCCCGCGAAACCCAAACGAGCATTAGAGGGAAGACGAGAACAAGTGCGATCGTGTCGAGGTCGTGTAGGAGCTCCGAGATGCACCGTTCCCGTGCCCGGTAGATTGAAAAATCACGGCCGAGCTCATGGCGGTCCACGAAATGGCTCTCGAGAGGAGAGCCTTGCACCCCTTGCAGCTCTCTCTGGTTCGATATCGAACGGCGAGTGTCATCTGGCAACGAATCACAATGACACGACCGAAGGAGCGGTCCACTGTTTTCGGGACGATAACGGTCGTTGGTTGACCTACATCTTTGACGAGAATGGCCCCGGGATCGCGACATCGGCCCAAATACCGTCGGGCATGAGCGAAAAACACCTCAACATACTTCTGCGACAACAGCTCAATCTGAGTCGCCACTGCGGCGAGGGCAACTGGGAACCCATTGATTCTCTGAGCAACAGTTCGAGCAGCATATCACTGAACTCCGCAGGATTGACGGTCACAGTCGACACACCACCGGTGCTCTCGAGTCCGGCAAGCAATCAGACGAAGACCCAAAATTCCCTACCGTCGAATCTTGTGACAACGAACGTCCGTAATTCCAGCCAATACACGCGTGATAACCTTATGCGAGATGCTTTTTTTCGCTTACTAGCCGACAGACATCCAAGCTGGCAGAATCTGGTGGGCTGTTTTGATCTTGATCCACACACGGCGGAAAATCACAATCAACTTCCAGTTCTGCCGATGCCGAGCCATCAGGAGGTTGACATTAACACGAACCTCTCGTGGAATCGTTTCATCGACGGTTTCGACGGTGCCAACGAAACGAAATCGAAAACAACGAGGACCTATTACAAATGGAAAATCGGGAGATTGCCGCATATTAAAATCCGTTTCGACAGACTGTCGTTGCTCGCCTTGCTCGATCGTAACTTGACGATAGTCGAGACGATAATATCAACGTTTCTCGCCGTTTCCGTAGCTGGCCTCGGTCTTCTGCTCCTTCAGCAGGGCTTCTACAGAGATATATTCGCCTTTATATTCTGCTTCGTAACGGCCGGATGTCAATACTCGCTACTCAAATCCGTTCAACCCGACGCCGCATCGCCAACTCACGGTTTCAATCGTATCATCGTATTCTCCCGACCAGTATACTACATCATATGCACCGGATTGATTCTCATATTCAACGAAGCACTCAAGAACTTCAAACCAACGGAATTCAGCGTTTACGGCTTTCGGGTCGCCGATTACGACGTTATAATGCAAGTTCGTAACGTACTGTTGATATTTTTATTGGCTTTCCCGTTGATATTTTCGCTCGGTCTATTCCCGCAGATAAATACGTTTGTGATGTATTTATGCGAGCATGTGGACATTCATCTGTTTGGTGGTAACGCAACGACAAGCCTCGTCTCGTCAGTTTACTGTCTATGCCGTAGCGTCCTGACCGTTCTGATACTCTACGGTTTCGCTTACGGTGCAATAACCGAGCCAAAATCTTCGCAGCACATACTCTTCTCGATATTCGCCGGTCTCCTTGTTGCGATATCTTACCATCTCAGCAGATCCTCGTCCGATCCTAGCGTTATATGGGACATAGTGAAAACGAATCTGTGGCCACCGGAGATCGAGTATCTCGAGAAGATGGAAGCTAAAGTCATCGAGAACACGTCGAGAAGAGAAACACCTGCTCCGATTTCGAAGGATGCCAAAATAAGAACATCCGGTAGGAAGAAAGACGTCAAGATAAAAGTCGGCGAACAAATATCGGACTCGGAGCTCATCGATCCCCTGCCAAAGAAGCTAAGGTCGACGGTGAAAGCGCGACTGAAGAACGACCTGATAGTTTGCGCTGTTATCGGAGTCTTAGCTTTCGCCATACACTGCTCAACGGTGTTCACGGCTCTGCAGCCAGAATTAAATCCCATACTGTGGGGAATAGCGAGCTGTCTTGGATTCCTGCTGCACTACATCGTGCCGCAGTTGAGGAAGCAATTGCCGTGGCTGTGTCTCGCTAGGCCGGTTCTGCGAAGTCACGAGCACGCGCAATTCGAAGTTCGCGAACGCGTCAGGATAATGTGGTTCGAAAAGATCTACGTTTGTCTGTGCTTTCTCGAGCGAAACATACTCTACCCCATAGTCTTCCTCGGTGCGCTGACCGAGTGCTCGTCGAAGATCGTTGGAAAATTCGGCGAGAGCGTCGGAGCCCTGATAATCGTCATGTGCGGCCTCAAGTCACTGCGCTCCGCTTACTCCGATCCGTCTTCCCGCTACCTCGTTCTCGTCTTCGCGGTGCTTTTCTTTAAACTCGACTTTCGGGGTCTCAGCGAAACGTTTCTCGTCGATTATTTCGTAACTGGTATAGCCTTCGCGAAGATACACGAACTCCTGCTTAAAATACGTTTCATCGTGACTTACATAGCCCCGTGGCAAGTCACCTGGGGAAGTGCCTTTCACGCATTCGCTCAACCGTTCTCAGTGCCCCATTCGGCTATGCTGTTTCTACAGGCCAGCATTTCCGCTGTCCTCAGCACGCCACTGAATCCTCTTCTCGGTAGCGCTATATTCATCTCGTCTTACGTGAGACCGATTAAATTCTGGGAGAGAGACTACAAGACCCGAAGAGTCGATCATTCGAACACCCGGATGTCGTCGCATCTGGAGCGTAACTTGGGAGCGGACGACAACAATCTCAATTCGATATTCTACGAGCAACTAACCAGATCTCTTCAGCACAGTCTCTATGGCGATCTGGCTCTGGGTCGCTGGGGAAACGTCGAGCAGGGCGATTGCTTTCTTCTGGCATCGGATTATCTCAACTGCCTCGTGCACATCGTGCAGCTCGGCAACGGTCTCGTTACCTTTCAACTACGCGGCCTGGAATTTCGCGGTACTTATTGCCAGCAGCGCGAGGTTGAAGCGATCTCCGAGAGCATCGAGGAGAACGACAACTGTTGCTGCTGCGAGATGGGACATCTGTCTCACGTCCTCAGCGTGAACGCAGCTTTTGGACAGCGATGGCTCGCCTGGGAAGTCGCCAGTGCGAAATACGTTCTGGAGGGTTACTCCATATCCGACAATTCGGCCGTATCGATGCTTCAAGTATTTGACTTTCGCAAAGTTCTCGTCACCTACTACGTAAAGAGCATTGTTTTCTACGCTATAAAATCGATGAAGCTCAAACAGTGGCTCGAAAATTCGGATATCACCGAGGCCCTTAAACCCACGAGAAATTTCGTCGATCTCGATCCTGTCTTCAATATGAACATCGACGAGGACTTCGACTTTCGAGCTAGCGGGATTACGAGGAGTAGCTTCTGTAATGTTTATCTCGATTGGATCCAATTCTGCGCTGCAAAGTGCGACAAGGTAAATTAATTTTTATTCAATTAATACATAAATTTTTTTTTTTTCGGCAGAAACGTTGAAATATTAAAATGTTTGGTTTGTCTTTCAGGGGCTGGATAGATCGAGAGATTCGGCTTTGGTGTCGCTGTGCCTAGCCTTGAGTTTGCTAGGGCGTCGCGTTTTAGGAGCTGCATCGCACAATACCGTGTCGAGCGTTGAATTTTTTCTGTATGGCCTTCACGCTCTCTTCAAGGGTAAGAAAAAAATTGAATCGATCAAGGAATTGTTGAAACTGTGAAATTTACAGCTTCGATTAATCATTTGTTTCGGTTCCATAGGCGATTTTCGAATAACATCGATTCGGGACGAATGGGTCTTGCACGATGTGGATCTTTTGCGGAGCGTCGTAGCCAAGGGAGTAAGAATGGCGCTAAAATTACATCAGGATCATTTCATGAGTCCTGAACAGTACGAAGAGCCATCGGCGTTATACGAGGCTATCGATAATCACGACAGACACTTGGTCATCAGTCACGAAGCCGATCCGCTTTGGAGAAACGCTGTACTGAGCGGCGCTCCGAGTTTACTGGCCCTCAGGTAAATAACCGATGTGCTCAATTGATCATCATAAAAATGATATATGAAACTTGGACATATACATTTTTTCCACGTGTTATCATCATCATGACAAAAGTTGTAATCTTTAAAAGTTATATATATTTTTTACAGGCACGTTCTCGACGACGGCATTAACGAGTACAAAGTAATAATGCTGAACAAACGTTTTCTGAGCTTTCGTGTTATAAAAATGAACCGAGAATGCGTGAGGGGTCTGTGGGCAGGTCAACAGCAGGAACTCGTATATCTGCGAAATCGAAATCCCGAGCGTGGCTCAATACAAAACGCAAAGCAAGCACTCCGCAACATAATCAACAGTTCGTGCGATCAACCCATCGGCTATCCGATTTACGTGTCTCCGCTTACGACAAGCTATGCAGAAACTAACGAGCAGCTTTGCTCCATCGTTGGTGGACCCCTCAGTCTCAACGCTATCAAGCACAATGTTCTCAAATTATGGCGAAAGTACGATCGGTGTTATCTCCATTATTTGTAGATTTGATTGATCATAATCAATTGATATTGGATTTTTTTCTTTAGAATTAGAAGAAGATGCGGACAGGGCTGCTCGTCCGGCGCAACTGGAACCCAAGATGATGGAGGATTTGGGAACGACGGCGTTTACGCTATGACTACTTACAACGTTCACTCTGGTATTACTTGAAGACGATTTTCTTATTGTGTTTTCAATTCCAATTGACAAATTGCCCGCAAGATTGAAAGTTTACATCTACTCGAATTTCAGGGTACAGCCACTCCGGTCACAACACTTCGGGCTCACAGTCAATGGATTCGGGATGCCAGATAGGCGGATCGACGGCAAGAGGTTCCCTGGGGAGAGCAAACACCGGTTCGCTCGGTGGGAATCGAGGCTCGTTGGCGTCGGTCGGCAAACCAACGAGCTCGACTCTGGCGAGTCTGACGGGACTTCTTAGCAGCAGTGATATCAAACAGGAGTCCAAGTGCGAGACAAGCTTTTCCGGAAAAACCGAAAAGGACGAGATCTCACAGAGAGTTCGTGTGAGTACGACTAAACGACTTATTACTTTTTCTATTCCAGTCAACATATTTTTTATCCATAATCAATATACATTGTCACTGCGAGTCAAGTTGTAACTATCGATTAATTCATCAAACGACCTTGCAGATCATGGATCCAAATCAAGTTTACGACGCGATAAATCTCGGTCGAAGGATAGACGTTATCTGGCCCGATGAGAGGATGAGACAGCAGGGTGGTCGAACGGGTTGGCAACACTGGGTGCCCGAGCGTGGTATGGAGGGTTGCGTCGTTCACCGCTGGCTGCCGAATCACCACGATCCGAATCGTCGCTCTCACGTGGACAAGGTAATTCTACTCGTCAAGATCGACGAAAAGTACGTGCCGATCGCCGAGCAAGGAGTACGGGACTTGGGTGCGGAAGTTTAGTTCGCGAAGCTCTTTCCCCGATACTCGGTATCCACGATCGGCGAAAACTCAAGCTGCCAATAAAAAAAACTGTGTAGCGTCGTATCTTATTCATCGCTGAACGTAGAGATCAGAGATGAAAGATGGAACGCTTAATCACACTCGACGCATACCAAATCGTTGTACTATATCATGTATCATATGACTCTAACGCGTAACACAGGGGGATATAAAGGCGTGATCCCAATATATATCTGTAAATAAGAAGTAATCACGATCGTCGTCTTTGTTGTCGTCGAATCAACGGTGAAAATTTTATGACGAAAAAGCGAAATATTCGCGTAACTAATGCGGCGGTAAAAGTAATTGTACATAATGTCATTCGTGTTTTTCTACATTTTGTTACAAATTGTTTTTTTAAACTACGAGACTAGCAGTAAGCTGTAGATAGTCAAAATACACGTGTAAGGATGAGGCATAAAAAATATATATATATTTACTATTGAAAAATCCGATGAACGTTCGTGGGAATAGGAGGGAGAGGTGTTAAGAGAACATGAAAAAAATCGAGTCCTCTACTGCGAGAACATATCGATGCGCCAACTCGCACTGTTCATGCCAGAGAAGAGTGGAAAACGGCAGAACAATTTGACGAATAGTGAATCAGCATTACAATTTCTATCGAACAATAAATAAATTTAAAAAAATCAACGTTCAACGGAAAAAAAATAGAAATTTATTATTCGCGACTAATCGAGATAACTTAACGAAAGCTAATCGCGAACTTGGGGGACATCTTTTCTATGTAATTAATTAATTTATTAAGAGCTGTTTTTTGTTCCCACATTATCATTATTATTATTACTGATTTCATTTTTTATTATCATCTTTACTCAAGTTCAGAATATATATCTTCAGGTTATTTAGATGATAAAAAAATACGTGTGTGTTCTCTTGAAGAGATGTTCAGAGATATGTAATTATTTCCAAGCGGTTTCGCCGACGATAATTTTTTTCCGGGTTCACTAGCATCTCTTCAAGATACCAGCGAGTCACAGCATTGCCTTATCATGGTGTATCGACAGACACCTGACTGATAATGAGGAGGAAGAAAAACTTAAAAGAAGAAAGAAAACCAGGCTAGTCTGTCAATTGCTGGCCAAATTAGGTACGGAGAACGTCGGTACTCCGAACAAATTACGGAGTGTGCTGGTCAAAATCGACATTTTTGTGGGAGAAAAAATATGACACGCTTCTTTGGCCTATTAATATTTAATCTGGCGAGCCTGGTCGTTCCTCGATACGCTAAGAATGAAAAATTTAATTGAATCAACACGAATCAATTTCATGTAACTTGCAATCTCTCCGAAAGTTTCGATCGAGGGTCGTTCCGCACATTTGCTCTCGCATCTACGTGCTTTCCGAAGTTCTTGCGGAGTCCAGCATGAGAAAAAAATAATAATTTGAAAAACATTGTGAAGCTTATGGAAGATGCGTTAACCAAACAATAAGTAACGTAACAAATATCGATTAACTTAAATATGCGGAATAAACCTGAAATAATTTTTAGGGGCTTAAGATGCGAACTAGTTCGTAAGTCAAAGTTTACAAAGTTTTGACGAAGAGAGCGGGAGAGAGAGGAAACCCTTTATGCGTGGGATTATCGTCGTGGATGTAAAAAGTCGGTTGCACGCGACGCTGAGAGATACGTAAAACGCAGTCCGTGTCCCGTGATTCTCGGCCGTAAGCTAATATGTAAAATAAACCGCGATATAGAATCATTTTGTAATTATATTATATTATTGCAGTAGTACGTAAATGCACTGTCAAAGAAAGAACAAACAAAAGAAAATTAAGAAGAAAACAAAAGATATATAATAACGGGTTAACACGAAAAAGTTACTATTGCAATGATTACTGATTAATAATAATAATAAAAAACACATGTTACTTTTTTCAGAATTGTACCGTCTATTCTCTTACTACCGCAGCTGCAATACATTCCTCAGGGACATTCGTGTTTTCTTGCTTCAAGCGTACTCCGGAAAATTATGCGTGATCAGTGGCACGTTTTTGTATAGAATACACAACGGTAGATGTGGTACCACAGGAAACGCCGCGCACATTTTCTTTTTTCATTTTTTTCCTTCAACTTCACAATTATATATACAATCATTAAGCGTCGTTAATTTGCGCTATATTTTTCCTTCAATGTCTCTTTTCGCTTGAATAAAAAATTTATGTCGAGATAGCCGAAAAGGCTGGCCGGGTGAAAAATCGATAGAAAAGAGGAAATCTTTGTCAATTAATTACAAGTAATTTAAGTCACATAAAAATCAGATTATCGGCACTTATCTTTCAGTGGCGATGGTCTTAAGGCAATATCAAACAGTCTCGGTCGACAACAAAAACTGGGGTTCACTTTTTTTTCAAGGATCTCCGTTATCTTGCGGCTAAGCGCAAATTATCAGCGTTTTCGTTCAGCAGTCGAGCTGGCGCTAATTATTTGGTTTACCTCAACAAAATTTAGCTTCCTTGAAAAAAATGAATAAAACCGCATTAAGTATTCTTGTCAACCGAGTCTGTCGGTCGACTGAATGTCAGTTTTTGGATTAAATTCTCTATCATACCCGCGTCCACCAATCCGATAAACTTGTCGACGACAAGTCCGTTAGATACCGCTATAACGGCTGGTACCGCTTTGACCTCGAACGTGTGAACCAATTCGGGATTTTGCTCCACATTCACAATCGCCAGATGAAGACCCTCCATCGGACCTATCAACTCCTCCAGTTTCGGCGTGAGAATCTTGCAAGGGTCACACCACTCGGCGTGAAAATTAACGATCACCGGAACACGACTGTTCATGACTTTGTCCACGAATTCCGTGTTGTCGTTTATCTCGAATTTCTTGTTGCTTCGACTATGCAACGATATCGTTCGAGCTGAAGTTTGAACCGCTTTCCTCAGACTTCTCAACATTGTTATGGTATGGCCTTTTGTTTCTTACGAATGTATAAAAATTACTTCTTTTATAATTTTTTTTTTACTAACTCAATTATCAGTAAACCCAATTGGCTATTCTCCGAGGTTTCTTAGGCTCCAATAGCTCGAACTTGACGTATCCAAGAAAGGCAAGAATTGAAGACAAGAATAAGAGCACCAAGAGTGTAAGTCGCCAGACAAATATATGATCATAGGGCTGCGAAAGAAGAATTTTCTATTAGAATGTATATTGATCAAAGCAGAAGAGACTCAGGTCAATAAAGAGAAGAAATAGATGGGAAATGTAAAAACTACCTTATCCTCTCTTGAGACAGGCTCTTCGGAACTTCGTGGCACGCTGACGAGAATCACTGTGACTATAATAGCGACGGCAAGTGCTATAGCTCCAACTCTTTTTTCCGTCCTCAAGGACACAGCAAAGACCAGAGTTGCCGCTACCCAAAGAATGAGCACAATGAAGAGGCCAATACCAATTCCAAAGACAAGAGCTGTCATCACCTTGGAAATAATAAAAACACAATCACTCCAAGTTAAACAAAAAAGTAACTATATACAGATATGAAATTATAAAAATAAAAAAAACACAACCTAACAAAACAAAAAATTGTAACTGTGGCAGAATTGATTTCTAAACATTCGTAACATGACACTCGAAATTTTTATATCTTTTTTTTCTATGAATAATCTGGACTCAAAAAGTCAAATTGTAGATTCGCGAAAAAAAATTATAATGTAGTGAGCACAGGCGCTATGTTCATGGATGATTAAAAAATGGTGAATTAACCTAGACTCCGATCACTGTGTAGTTCGTACCTCAAGATGTACTCTGAAAGACGATTAGCCAATTGATGTTTATCGGTCACATTAAAAGAAATAAATGGTCAAGCCTCAACGATAACCGATAACATACTAAGCTTCGTGTAACTTCGCATTAATCTTATTTTCGTAACACAAAACTTTAGTCTAGGGGGTATATCAACTCCACTCTAAGCCCAGGGCTGTATTCATTCACCGTTGTTCACTAGTCACGTACGCCACTATACAGACATTTCTTTACCCCTTTCACACATATGCACGCAAAAGGATAAACTAGCGGATTGTACTTTGCGGTATACAATTAGACAGCCATGTATTGTTGGCTCGCAACAAAGTATTTAAAACGATGACTTTGTGGCGTAAAACCTGTTGCCAATTTGAAGCGTACAATTCGCAGCTAACGTTAAAACGCACGTTTCATAAGATCATGGTCTTCGATGGTGCAATGACAAATTAAATACTTTCATTTTATGACGAATGCTTGCCACATGCTGACCCCGAGACAAAAAAAATTCCGAATGTGATGAAAGTGTATTTACGGGTTTCATTTTTTTTCATTCGCTTTGGATAGTTTTACCCTTTACCGATTAGTGCGATCTTCTTGCTGATCAATAGTGTTTGTCAGTCTATATTTTCGGTGGAAGAGGGCCGTACGATCGTTCCTCAAGTTTTTTGTTAAAGCCCCAAGCTCAACAGCTTGCAAAATGGTAAATATTATTGATTAATAACTAAAGACCCAGAGTATCGATGCGGGAATTGTGTTATCAGAGGTTCGTCGTTGTTTCTGTGGAATTTTTTTTCCGATTCAATCGCTCTCGATACAGAAATGTCGGCTTTTTGCAACGCAGGCGGAGGTTAGGTTGCCACAGGAATGATACCTTCCTCATGGTTACATATCATCGATGCCGTCACATCAAGATTTGTTGCATGTTTTTTAAAATAATTGTGCACTTACTAGACGATCGGGTGAAGAGATTTTTTCAATCGATAAAGAAAATGGCTATTTTCGTAGTTTATCGATCCCTTCGTGATCCACAAATTTGATTTATTTTTGTAGAAGTTTTAAAAATCAAGGCATTTTTTCAATCTCTATAATTTTTTTTTTACTCCACAGTTTCAGAATTTTGCAGCATGCAGAGCAAGCTTGGCAGGGACCGCACGCTTCACCCAGTCAACTGGGAGATTCATCGGCAGCTTGAGGGAACAATGTTTAACCCACATTTTGGACGACTCTTCAAAGCCGGGACAAAGTTTCCAGCAAGAACACAAATCGGTTGGTTATCCTGCAGCACTCAGCTATGCATCTAGGATTTGTTGCTTATAGTCAAATGGAATTTTCCAGATACGACTGTACTCCAACTCAGCAAGAAGGCCAAACTTCTTCACTCAGTTCTTGGAGAATATCAAGCAGGAAATGCAAAAGAACAAGGAGATGAAAGAGTCACTGAAGAAATTTCGCGAAGAGGCAGACAAATTGGAGCAATCCGATGCTCTGAAATCTGCAAGGCAAAAATTCCATTCGGTGGAGTCAGAGGCCAGCAAAAGCTCTGAAGTTCTCAAGGAAAAATTAGGCACTTTTAAGGAGAAGGTTCTTATAAAATTTTATATTTGCCTTTTTAAAAATATTTTAACAAATTTTATAAAGATAATAAGTATTTTTTTTTCTAGAAAAGGAGTAATATTATTTACGTGCATTAAAGGTACAAGAAGTTCTGGACGAAGCAAGCAAAACGGAATTAGGTAGGAAGGCGGGTCAACTGGGCGAGGAGATATCGAAGTCGGCAAAGGGAGCGGCCGACACGATTTCAGAAAAGAGTCAGGCACTCGGAAAGACCGGAGCTTTTCAAACGATATCACAGACAGCCGAAGCCGTTCGTCAGGAATTGGACCAACATGGTATACAGGGTAGAGTCTACGTTCCTCTGAAAAAGCTCCGGAAGAGGAAAGAAACTCTCGACATCGTGGAGGATAAGGAATACGAGCCGAACGCGGAAGCAATGGGCGTCGAGTTACACAAGGATTCAAAGTTTTATCAGTCGTGGCAGAATTTCAAAGTTTGTATCGAAATTTTTTCATAATCAAGAATCACAGTTGCATTTGACGATTCGCTAGTAATCGATTTTTTTCAGGACAACAATTCCTACATGAATAAAGTTCTCGACTGGAAAATAAAATACGAGGAATCCGATAACCCTGTCATACGCGCATCGAGAGTACTGACAGACAAAGTAACCGACATGATGGGCGGATTTTTCGAAAAGACCAAACTCTCAGAAACTCTCACGGAGATTTGCAAGCTCGATCCGAGCTTCGACAGAGTTCAATTTCTGAGGGACTGCGAAGTCGACATAATCCCTAACATATTGGAAGCGATCGTCAGGGGAGATCTTGAAATATTGAAGGATTGGTGCCACGAAGCACCATACAATCTTATTGCTGAACCTCTGCAGCAAGCTAAAAAATTAAGATACCGGCTGGACAGCAAAATTTTAGGTATTCTGCGTTCATTCTTCATTATATTTTTTTTAAACGAGATTATCGATCCACTTTTTTAACACGATTTCTTTTACGTTTAGATATCGATAATGTGGATCTGGTGATGGGCAAGGTAATGGAGCAAGGCCCGGTTCTGGTAATCAGCTTTCAGTCGCAACAAATAATGTGCGTCCGCGACGAGAGCAACAAAGTTGTCGAGGGTGATCCGGAGAAAGTGATGAGGGTCAATTACGTCTGGGTATTGTGCCGCGACCCGAGCGAACTAAATCCAAAATCTGCGTGGCGACTTCTCGACCTACATGCCAATAGCTCGGAGCTATTTGTGTAGCCGAAACTTTCGAGAGCCGCGCGAGGGATTCCAAACGATTTTCTCGCGTATTGTAATATTGTGAAAAGATAAACTGGACACTGAGCCTAACCGGGATCGGTGCCGATCTGTAAATTTCTCTCGAGTGTAACATATAAGCGGACGCGAAGGAGTTTTTCCATTTACGGAGTACTCTCAAAGCTAACGCGGTGCCCTACGAACTTTGTGTTCACGATGGTTCGAAGATACCGTGCAGATAGTAGAAATGACATTAAGATAAAAAATGACATTGAGATAAAAAATGACATTGAGATAAAAAAAGAAAAGACGGTCTAGAACAGCACAATTAACCAAACCCTGATCACGGATCTAAGCGAAAAAAAACTTATCGACATTTCGCAATTGGCACGTGATTGTTCGTAAATGGACACATATGCACAGTAGAAATATGTGTATAAACGAAGCTCGAGCGACTGTATAGAACCATTGAGAGATCAGGTGGCTGCATTCTGACGAGTAGAGAGTCGCGTGTGTTTTCTTAATGGAACGAAAGCGAATACACACGGCCAATTGATAAAAAAAAAGAAACAACTCTGTAACCGTTCTGTAAATGCGACTATACATAATTTAACAATAATAATATTTTGATATATATATTTATGAAATATATGTAACGAAATGTTAAATCATACTTTCTCTGTAAATACGATAAGCGAAGTCTTGATTCAGCGAGTCGACGTTAAGACAATAGGTGACTTTTCTTTTTTTTATTGTAAAGTGAAAAAAAAAATGAAGAGGTACAAAAACGGATGTGAAGCTTTTGATGAGGTCGAAAAGATGCCCCGGTGTATTGAAACTGTAACTTAAAAATTCCACAAATCGTGACGATTTGCACGTTCAACATTAAATTCTGACACGCAGCAGATTGTTTTCACGTAATACGAAACCCCAGATCCTCGAACCACGAAAAATAAAGTTCATTGACGAATTTATTGGCATCGAGGATGGAAATTTAAAAACTCCAACCAACTTGCGGCACTTCCGGTAGTGTTGCCGGCGAAACAGCTGATCGACTAACCAAACTTTCGTCTGCAATGTTATTGCGGCGCCCACGATTCGGTAGTGTCATCGTGAGGTAATCAACAATGCGATAGGCAATCTTTTTTTCTCAGTCCCCAGAAGCTCGTTTTTCGCTCAGGTTTGACGCAAATTTGCTTCACAGCTGTTTTTTTATCATCGCACCTCGTTTGTTTACAAATCTCGTTATCAGGTTCGATCTATCAAATTTGTTGACACAAAATTTATCGTTTCTCCGACAAACTACCTAAACTTAATAAGTAAAACAAAAGATCGTTATTCTGCACCGATAAAATTTAATGACAATCAATTTAAGTAGTTAATTTCAAAAAGAAATATCTTATAAGAATTGTTTTTTTTTATACAAGGACTTACGGAAGACTGAGTTCTCCGATTCGAAGAATGGCTACCCTGGTGCCGGTAGACGACAGAATGCAGAAAGCTGTGCAGAGGATAGTGCCAGCCTTGGTCACAACAAAGTACAAGGGTCAAGACGGCAGGATAGGAATATTCGGAGGGAGCACGGAATATACTGGAGCGCCTTTCTTTGCAGCTATGAGCGCACTCCGAACTGGTGCAGATTTGGTCCATATATTCTGCTCGAAGGATGCTGGAACACCAATAAAATCTATGAATCCAGAGCCAATAGTTCATCCCATACTGGACCAGCACGATGCTATAAAGCAGATAAAACCTTGGTTGGACAGATTGCATGTAATTCTCATTGGACCAGGATTGGGCAGAGAAGACAAGATCTTCAAAACCATTGCCGAGCTCATCGGTGTCTGCAGAGATTTGAAAAAGCCAATGATAATAGACGCAGATGGTTTGTTTCTGATTAGCCAAAAGCCGGATCTGGTAAAAGAATATCCTGGTCTGGTTCTCACTCCCAATGCCATGGAGTTCAGTCGGCTGGCCAAGGCGTTTCTTGAAAAATCCATTCAGCCTGTGCCGGTCGTCAAGGTTTCGGACGTAAAGCATCTTGCCGATTCCATCGGGAAAAATGTTGTGATTCTACACAAGGGAGCGAAAGACGTGATTGTCGATGGCCACAAGGGAACGGAAACGGTCTCCTGTGCCATGGCCGGTTCCGGTCGAAGATGCGGAGGTCAGGGAGACGTTCTCGCCGGTGCCCTTTCAGTATTCTGGTGGTGGGCAATGAACGCTGGTCCCAGCGAATGCGCTCTCTCCCCGGCGATGACCGCGTCATACGCCGCCTCGAGGTTGACCCGGGAATGCAACGCGGCAGCGTTCAAGATTAAACACCGGGGAATGCTCACGACCGATATGCTCGAGCAGATACAGCCCGTTTTTGCGAGAATCTTCGAAGTTCCCTATAGCAAGTGAGACAGACTTAAGAGAATCAATGGGCCGTTGTGTTTTTTTATTTTTTTTTAAATCTATTAATTCGCGGGAATTTTGTCGATAACGATTATCGAATTCACGAGCTCAAGAATTCTATCGGTATTTGCATTTATTCAGTTATCCGTATCATGGAAATATAATTGCAAAGTTAGATGGGCGCAAATGTCTTGTACAATGAAATACGGGATAAAAAAAATGACTATAGATGTAAGTTAGCACAATACTTTAAGTATTTCTGCTGAAGCTTAATTATTTCTACAGGAATTTCTCGAGCGCGATGTTCGGAAGATTGTGGAGATTTTTCAAATGTACATTTTTCCCTTCCTTTCACGTTACAGACCTTCGTCCTTCACCGGTATAAGATCTCGTACGAGAAGTACGGACTCCTAGAAACAATGCTGCATTTATCCCTGGATGCTTACGTTCGTGAGTCAACGAAGAAGTCAATTTAACTAGATAATCGTCGTCACGGGATGCAAGAGCAATCAATTTTACGTAACCGTGCGCTAGTCATCCGTCGCAAATTCTTTAACATACTCATAAATTTATAAATACGATTATTTATGAGCGAACAATTTTCTATGTACACATATACAAATACATATTTTTCTATTTTACCAGAATGGAAAAAATATCAATTGAGGAATAAAAATGGATGTCGATCGTATATGGTTATCGTCGGTTTTATTAAAAATTGCAAGTGAATCTTCTCACTTTGCTTGTTCATGATTAACAAGAGTAACACAAAAAAGTCACGTTCTCTAAACGAGTTAAAAATAAATACTGTATTGCTATCCTTACGTAATAGGTAGGATAGATGTTTTTTTGTTCTTATCTCGTATAGTTGTTATGCGACTACGTAGGTCTATCTTAGCGACGAAGCACTCGACGTCCACGCGATTACAATAAATAAATAACATCTATTTAAGTCAGATGCATTTGAATGCAATAAAAACTGCGAATTCGTCGCAGTGTCAATTGAATACTGTTTCTACGCGTCTCTCTCTATTATATATCTCTGGTCGAGAGGACGTTAATTAATCCCTTTGTAGTAAGTGGATAGGAGTAGTGTTTATAAAACAATGACTCGATACTGTTATTAAGTATGGTATAGACCCCTAAATGGATTATATCTGTCGGCGATATTACGAGTAAAACGTAAGAACGGAAGAATGATTTCCTCTTATTAGTATTGTCGGTGGCATGTCTCGGGTAAGAGCCTCGAGCCAGGCCATGTAAAGAGGTGCCGAAAGTGCTCCTTTTCTCGGCATTGGCAACGACCTGAAAGACGACAGTTTAGTTCAGCCCAATCACACCATCCAGTCAGTACAATGAATTTCTTTATGCAAATATAACTATAAATATTTCACAGCATAATCGCTTAGCGTTGTATCAATTTCGAGGAGTGGGGATAGGGAAAGGAGGCGCCAGTGAGCCATCGGTGTTACTGGCAGAGACACGCACAGTTTAAGTTCGTCGACGCATTCTGTTGAACATTCAAAGATTGCTCTTGCAAAAAAAGTTGATAATAGAAAATTTTGACTTCCATGGAATCCTAGGTATTGCCTACGTGAGCAAAGTGATTGTCGTTTCATGTTTGTGGTGTATTTCTATTGTAAGTAACGAAACTCGATGTAGGCTCCGCGAGCTTTTTGAATGGAAATATTCAAATTAGCCGTTGGACGGATGCGTCGCTGGGTGCAGTGGCGCATTTGATTGGACAGCTTTTGTTACTATGGCAATGACAGGGCATGCGCACCATTGTTATTTGGTATGAAATCAACAGAGTAAACATCGTGCGCATGCGCCTTCCTTGTCGCAGTGACGCGAAACATCCAATCGAGAGCGCCGTTGCACTCACCGACGTTCGATTTAAACGTATCCGGAAAATATTCGAGTAAGTACGCGACCAAAGTCGTATGAATATCGAAGAGACAACATTCATTGTGCAAAGTAAACATTCGCGAGATCGAGTGTCCTTTTCCCGTCGTATTCTTTTGCTAGTAATCATAGTGAGAAGTGTGGTGTGTAACGTTTTGGATTACTAGAAGAAATTTCCAGCATCCGGCATCATCACGGTAAGGGAAAGAACATTTTTTTTCTTCTTAGACATTATATCGACAGTTTTGAATACTCACATAACAACGAGAGTGGATTGACTAGAATTTTCCAGCAGCAACTCGCGTAGCCGCAACTGTCGATACGTTTTGTCGCGCAAGGTTTGCAGCTCCGCATCCGTAATTACGCAGTCTGTAGGAACGCAAAGATATCGCGGTATAAATAAAAACTTGTCATAACACCGCGGAAAAAGAGATCCAAAAAAATTCACAATCTTTACCTGAGGCGTCGGACACGTCATTCTTTCTAAAATCGGTTACAAGCTTGTCGAAAAAGTCTTGCGTCTCCTGACGAGGCTCTACGCTGATGTCATCGACCATTTTCAAACTCGTGTATTTAATACGAAACTTTGTCATTATCTCGGCCATCCTATTGATTAAAACACAAGAATTTGCAATCAATCCGATGAAAACTCAACAGATTGATACTTCTGTTCTTTATAATACTGACTCTTTCTCCTGTGCTTCGATTTCTTGTTTGTGATTCGTAAGTGCGAAGATGCGCATCTTGCAGTGTTCCCAGTTCGATCTCGTGCTGATAATGTAAGGCAGCAGTATCGTCAAACCTTTGAAAAAATAATTTCTTCCGTTTAAAAATGAGTTGGACAAAAGACGTAATTGCAAAACAGTTAAAGATATGCAAGAGTATACGTTAACGAATTACCTCCGTCGTCGTAAAGCCACCAGACATCTATGACACCGTGCTTGTGTTTCTTCTGGAATACTGTCATGTACTCTGGTTCGCCCATGCCGTTTTTCTTGTCGCTGTGACAGTTCATCAGTGACAAAATTATTATCAGAGTACAAATTATGTCTTCCTTCTCTTTTCTCAACGATCGACAAAGTCTCAGCTACTCACTACAACATCTTGTCGGCTGCATGTTTCTTCTTGTTCTTCAACTGGTCTCTGGCGCTGAAGTGAGTCGGCGAGTCCCTGATCACTTGAGCATTGTCGCCAGGAATATACTGAGTCCCTATCGTTGGGACGCTCTGGACTCTCGGTATTCTGCTGCACATCGAAAGATCACTGTCCGCGTGCATCAGAGTATTTCCTGCGAGGTCGTAACTGCTCTGAACAAGAGCTCCGTGATGATCTTCCTCGCTGACGCCGTTAGCCACAGCTGAGCAGTTGAGACCTTGCGGGACCCTCAGTATTGCGACTGCCAATTTTTGGTCGAACGCATTGCTGATTGATTAGAAAAAATGTTAAGGCAAAAAAATATTAACCTTTTTGTCAAATATTCGAAACCAAGTTTCACTACTTCTCGCGAACTTACTGCAAAACATTGAAGTACTCTTGAAGATCCCTGTGATTGCAAGTGGCCCAGTGAGACTTGTAGCCCATGAGAACGACGTTCGGTGCTAATTTTCCGACGCCGGTTGCTTGCATGAGCGCCGAGACTCCACGCTCGAGGCCAAGGTCACCGACCACGTGGTAGAAGGCCTTTATGCGATGTCGCTGTAGCCACGCGTATCCGCTTCGCAGGCGAGCTGATCTTACTCTGTACGACAGGCGTGTCTGGAAAAATAGTCACAGTGAATTTGAGTTCCTTACGCCTGCAATGGCATATCGTGGTTTGTATTGACTTTGCGGACTCACCGGGTGAACTTCTCCGCATATGAGGAGTGAATTGTTCTTTGTTATGAGATTGGCAAGATGGAGGAGAGCCGGTCTCGCGCTCGGCGTTCCGGTCAGGGCAAGTATTTGAGGAGCGTAATTCTTCACGTGCTCGTCGATAGAATTTAATCTGGAAAAAGATCAGTCGTCGCGGTCAATAATACATCGATCGCTTCAACGATATTTCATAATAAGGCTCTGAATCGTTTTAATCTCAACTGAACGTTACGAGGATTCTGCAACCTAAATGAGAATTTAGGAAACAATAAAAATGTACAAGTTAAATTCAATTAATTATGTGCATAATGGCATTCCACAAAGAAATCATGAAGAAAATTCAAACAATTTTTTCCCCCTGATATACATATTTTTCAGGATTAAGCGAATTAATTAAGTTTCGTACCGATAGACGACCGACAAAGCCGTTTTATACGTTTGCGCCTGTGTGCTGCTTCCCCAGTTGACGTCGGGTTTGCGGTAAACAACGATCAGGTAGAGGGCGAAGATGACAACAAAAGTAATCAAGGATGTGACCCAATCGATGAGGAACATAATAGCCACGCATAGAATGAATCCCAGCAGCGATATCCATGTGTTGTAATACTGTTCAAATAGAAACAGTGTTTGAAAAAAGAAAAAAATTCAACAAAAACAATAACAGTCAAATAATGAGGTGCAACGAATTTTTGCGATTTCATATCCGGCGTGGTGTGTGTTCAACCCAATCGAACGACGATCAGCTTACCTTGAAGGTCGGACGCCAGCCAAGCGGTCTGACGAGAGCGGCGTGGAAGGTGCAGAAGTTGATAAGAGCGTAAGAGGCGAGATAAAAATTGGAGATGAGCGGCGCAACCGCGTTCAACTTTGCTGCAATCAAAGTCCGCCGATGTAGAAACTATTGTCCCAAGCCTTATCGCATCGGTGATATTGACGAGCGTTGAACGCTCTGAAATATCTTTTGCAAACGATAAACGCCAAAAATAATATTCCGACCTCACTGAAGCGATAAGACTGCCTCCCAAAAATTTCCATTTTTTCCTTCGTTAAAACAGGTTTGTTTTTTTTTTTTTTCTTCTTTTTCGTAGTAATAAAATGATTACATATTCAAGTGATAAAAGAAACAAGGTGACTCACCAATGAGAAGGAAAATTGCAGCGACGAAGAAAGTGAGAACGTAGCCTCTGTATGGTTCGCCGTTTTTGCCGTAGCCTTTACTGAAGAATATTAAACCAGGATATATGCGATCTTGGCCCAGCGCTTGAATCAGTCTTGGCACGGACAACAAATTCGTTAAGGCCGTGGACAGTGTAGCGGCGAAACACCCGGCGTATATGAAGGGACTCCAGAAGGACATAAGCTGCATCACCTACGAAATAATTTTTGCGATCCGGTAAGCCATGTTTTATTTCAATTAAAAAAAAAATTCATTCAAACAATTAAACGAAAATAATTAACGGAGCGTAGACAAACATATAAATATATATATATATATATATGTGAAGAAAATGAAGATTTACCGAGTAGCTGTTGTGAAGACCGTAGTCGCCACACTTCGTACCGGCGATACAGCTGACGATCGTGCCATTGACCAGTTGTCCGCTCGCGTCTCTGATGGCCGCTCCACCGGCGAATAGAACAAAGGTCACGTAGCTTACCATCGAAATTAGAAGAGCGAGAAGAGTGCCGACCGGTATGCTGCTCGCTGGGTCCTTAAGGTCGCCGGAAATATTAGCACCGGCCTGGATGCCGGTTACCGACGGGAAAAATATTGCGAACACCGAGAAGAACGTTTGATTTCCGTTGTCGTAGAAACGATAGTCCGGGCCCCAATTTTCCTTGAATACTCGAGCTGGAAATGTTGACGATAAGCAAAAAAACCAAAAAAAAATTTTTAACGTGAAATTTAAAAAATTTGCGTTCCCTACGGTGAAGTAACGTTTCATTATGTTTTTCCAGACTTACCGGAAAATCCTACAAAACCCAGGGACTCCTGCTCCAGATTGTTCGGACCGATCAGTGTGCCGATCATAAAATCGAAGATCGCGAGGATGATTATCGCGATGAGAAAGTTCTGGGCCTGGTATGGATAAATGCAATTTCGGTACAGTTAAATTTATGAGAATATTACAAAAAACGTGTTGCACGTAGAAAAATTAAAAAAAAAAAAATTGATTTTGACAATACATTTTTGAGCATCTGAAATTTATTATTTCATTGATATTTTTTTTTTGGCGCAAAAAATTTTATATTTAAATTTACTCGAGGATGATATTAAAATTTTGCAGAAGTTTCAAAAATACGGTCAACTCACTTTGGATTCCCACTCCATGCCGATCGCGCAAATGAGAATCATGACGAGAATCGCTACGACCCCGACGATTCTCACGTCGTTGTCAGCACCGTCGACTATTTTTAGTCCGTGCTCCCTCAAAAGTTCGTTGAGAGAGTCGCAGAATCCTATGGTGTTCATCGACGCCGCAACTGCATTAGCGAATGCAAATACAATGCCAACCGACGCACCGAACTCTGGCCCGAGCGATCTCGAGATAATGAAGTAAATACCACCTGCGAACGAAACAATTAAATTCCCACTCAGCAACTTCATTAGTCCCATTTACCTCAAGTTGCGTTAAAACCCGGATGACTAATTCGAGCTATCGGCAAATTATTTTCACCCACAGTGGTGCTTTGTCTCGATCGCCAATCCGATATATTGCGAATTTTGATATTCGCTTTTTATCCTTCCGATAAAAACTACACGAGTTTTATATCACTCGGTCTTTGTTTTGTCGATGACGATAGAAATTATTACTTCAAAAAATTTTTTTTAATGAGCAGTCACACAGTGGAATTTATGTTGATGACTTGAAAATACGTTTTCGTGTACAAAGTCTAAACTCGAGACAATAAACACATCGGTTGAAGAGCTGTTAATTTGAATTTTTTTCGATAAAGGTCAAATGCCTCGAATTCTGAAAAAAAAAAAAAAAAAAAAAAAAAAAACAGCGCGCGCACTACGGTGTGACGATGATAAACAAACGATGAATGCCACGCCTAGGACGGATCGAATTTCCAACGGCTTCAACACACCTCCCTTTACTTCGCCATTAGTGCTAATTGCGCTGAGGCTCAGCGTCGTGATAACGCACACAACAGCCGATATTCCGATGATGACGAGAGATTGAAAAATTCCGGCCTGTGCGACGACCCAGGATAAGCGCAGAAAGAGCATAACGCCCCATATGTTCAGGAGGCACGGTATGAGAACTCCTTGGATCCATCCCAGCTTTATTCCGGAGTGGCCGGTCTGACCCGAGCCGACTTGACCCGCCTCGACGTTCGCGTCCTGCAAAGAAATAGTCTCTTAAAGAAAAAAAAAAAAATCATTTTCTCCTTAAAATATTCTACACGAACCCGAGAAACATTCCCGTAGCGTTACAATTCCCTACTCGACAATGAAACCGTTGCACAACACTCTGTTTACGTAACAGTTACATTACCGTCTAGGAAATTTGTAATAAAAACGCAACCGTTACTCGCTTTTCACTGGCATTAAATCACATCTATCGAACAATTTGAAAATATTTTTCGGCCCCTAAAAATGTGCTTTCCAGGGAAGTCCAGAAAAAAATTGTTATAAATCTATCCGATTTTTTTCTTTTTTTTTTACACGTACAGTTTTTAATTTTTTTTTTTTTTTTTCAGCTACGTTTCGCTCTCGTGGCGCGAGAGAGATCGCGAAGGATGTTTCACGTGACTTTGTTCGCAACGTTTTCGCGTACCTGCGTCGAAGGAACGAGCCGAGCAAAGGTGCGAGAGCGCGAACCGATTCTCTCCGTCTCATCGTTCCAATCTCGTCGCAGTTTACTGCCGGGCAAACTTAATCAGACGATCGCCTTCTAAAACCGCCAGAGAGACGAATAACGCGTACATCCGGTGTATCGCACTCTCGTTTCTCTTCCTTCGATTCCCGTCGTCACATCGAAGAAGATTTTATCCTCTTGAGAGGCTCTGCTTTTTTTTTTCCGCTCAACGAAAATTAACGATTAATATGTTCTTTTTTTTTTTTATCTCAAATGACAATTCACAACTGGCCTAATTTTTTTTCATACACTCATTTGAATCGAAACTTCGTCGACAAAAACGTAAACGTGTGACTCGAGTCGTGGGAAAAATTTTGACGGCACGTCGGAAATATTCGAAGCCTTATCGGACGCGATAATGTTGCGACATGTCGTGAACTTCTCCACAAGTTCATTTTAATCCCGATATTTTTTTGTGTACCCAGTCTTTATCGACTCGAGATTGTCACTTAGATCATCATAATTCGGAAACCTTTTTTTTTTTTGAGATTAAAGCCAAACGCATATCTCGAGGTTGCGGAGAGATTAGAAGGTGCGTCGGAAATGTTCGGACGATGAAAATACGTCGGTGTGTACGAAGCGTGCTAACAACTTTGCGTAAGGTATCGAACTCGAAAGGGGGTGGGAGCTTTACCGGTTACATCCGACGCGATCCAGAACGGCCCATCGGCCACCTGCGTAATCACACCCTGCACCGCATGGCCGCGGATACGCTCCAACAGGTAGTCCACGTACGCCACTGTGAACCATGCGTAAGCTGCGCGTGCGACTCAAAGTCACGTTTCCAGAATGAGGGAAACAGGGAAAAAAAAAAAAAAAAAAAAAAAAAAAAAAAAAAAAAAAAAAAACCGGCATCAGCACGCAAATCTGGTCTGCATTTGTGTTGCCAGCAAGAACTGAGAGACCGGTAGAACGGAGATATATTTTTGATCGCGTACCTTCACCGTGTTGCCCTCGTGAAGCTCGCCCAGCGAAGGCCTCTTGGCTCTCCTGCTCAGCCTTAAATTTTCAAAAGACAAAACATTATTATTGCCACTGATCGGTCGAATTTTTTTTTTGTTTTTTTTTTTTCGCGGCACTTCTTTAATCGGTCGAATTTTTTGTTGTTGTTTTTTTTTGTTTTACCTGTAATGATCGAGCCGCGGAACGACGTCCCACAGTCCATTGACGTTGAGGGTCATCGGCGATCTCTTGCTGTTGAAGTGGTTCTGCGCGTTCGGATCCCCGTCCACGTTGGTGCTCGAAAATTTGTCCTCCATACCGGCGATCCTGTTTCGATTAAAAAAAATAGTATCGGACCCTTTTCCATCGAAATTCGTGCTCGACTCCGTTTATCTTTCTTTGAAAATTGACGACTTCCGATCGAAACGTCGACCGAGTCTGACTCGAGGTTCACAGAAAAGTTCCGCGAGCGATTGTGAAACGCCGCGGCTTTAATTGTCTTCGCGCGGCTGCGTTTTTGCTGCACGAGCCGCGCTCGACTTCCCATCTTATCGCTGTACTACCGGATATTTATCCGATGCACTTGCTCCATACATTTTTTATATACATGCGTACATGAGTATCATCGTGTTACGTTTGGTAGTTCGAAATGGCATGGCCAATGTATCGCCCACCCGCGAACTCGATGTCTTATCGATTGACGAGACGTACGACGATGAGGACGACGAGACAACGCGGTGGGAAGTCCGTGGGGGAAGCCGCTCGCTCGCTTTTTTCGAGCAACTATACATGTGTACAATGTGGTTCTCATGTGTGCGTATCCGTACGGAAAGTCCCTGGATCGATTGGACGCAATCTCGATTCATTGAGACTCTTCGACGATACCCGAGGAATGGACAAAAAAAACAAAAAAAACATCTTTCCGATGTCATCACTCTCGTTCTCGTTCACTGATAAAAATTGGAGGAAAACTTTTCTGCTTTGTGTACATCGAATTCAAATAGGAGACACTTGGAGTTTGGAAAATTAAATGAAAAAAAAAAAAAAAAAAAAAAAAAAAAAAAAAAAAAAAAAACTTATGCGGGACGTTTGAGTTTCTCGTGAATTTTGGATCAGCTTTAGTTCACAGTCGTTGAGGTGACGAGGAATTTTTTCCGTTTCCATCGCGGTGCGTTAAACCTTTTGCCATTTATTTATCGACGTATTTAATCCAAACGAATCTTCTTTCACCCGCGTCATCCGACAGCCTAACCGTAAGATATTTCCTGGCGTCAATCCCAAAATTAATTTGGCACTGTGCGACGGAGTGGTAAGCCGTGTCGCACGGCACAAAGTGGTGCTGAAAGTTTCATTCATCGGGCGAAGTAAGAGAGAGAGAAATGAGACGGGAAGAGGCGGAATGTTCCGACCGGAAGCACTCGGGAACAGGGCCGAATGTGTGCGAATAGTCTCGGATGTTTTTCCGTTTGTTTATATCGTATGTTCATTTTTCTACTTTTACGTTTGCTTCGCCGCACGGCATAATTTTCCGATTGGGCTGGGCCGAGACGATAAAACGTGGGTAACGATGATCCACGCTCGCTCTGACCCCGATAAACATCGTTGACTCGGCAAGGTTTCACGTTCGAGGGACAAAATCGACGAGAAATTGTATACGCGAGCGTTCCAGGACGACGCCGCTATCTCCGAGATGGCGAAGACATTCGCGATTAATCGATCGATTAATTACAGCCTAATTGACTTTGTGGCGTGTTGGCGGAAAATTACATGTTTTTTCAATGCTTTTCTCGTCGATCCGACGATTAGATTCACGTGAAAATGTCTTTCGGAGGACGGGGAGTCGATGAACCACGCGGGAGATAAGTTTGTATTATTAAGTAACAAGACGGGAATAGATCGGACGAGCTCTGTCGCATCACGCGATTTAACGCCGCTGGCTCGTGCGACGAAATTCCCTACGTTGCAATCGCACTCCGAAATCGTTTGTCATATCGCCCCCCGAAATCGCTGATAAAAATACCAATTAATCTATTTGTAACTGAGAAAATATAATTTCTTCCGAAAATGCGCTCGTTCACCGTACACGATTGCTCCAAATTTTCTAGGAATTCCCGAATGAGTCTTCGGGAGAGGAATCGAATTTCCCATTCTCATTCAATAAATTTGGGCGTTGCGTTCCGAAAATCGATTAGTGTCTCGAGTGTTTTCGGCACGCGTTCAGCTCTGGTGCACCGGCGATGAATAATCCGCGACGATATTTTCCGAATTTTCCAACTCGATCCGAATTTTTTTTTTTGTTTTTTTTTTTGTTAGACCACGTTTCGGTGTTACGTGAAAATTATTTTTTGCGAATACGCGTTTGTTGTCATTAAAGGAACTTAACATTTTTTTTTTTTTTTTTTTTTTCTAATTTCAAAACGAGTCCTCTCTAGTGCACGGGCGATGAATAATCCGCGACGATATTTTCCGAATTTTCCAACTCGATCCGATTTTTTTTTTTTTTTTTTTTTTTTTTTTTTTTTGTTAGACCACGTTTCGGTGTTACGTGAAAATTATTTTTTGCGAATACGCGTTTGTTGTCATTAAAGGAACTTAAATTTTTTTTTTTTTTTTTTTTTTCAAATTTCAAAACGAGTCCTCTGTAAGTGTAATGAAATTTTCGATGTTCTTCTTGGGAACTTTGGCGCCGGGAGTTCGGAAAATCGATTAATGTCTCGAGTGTTTTCGGCACGCTCGGCTCACGAGCAACGAATAATAACGCAGCGATATGCAGCCAATTTGCCAACGGGCATTGAATTTTTCCAGGTACTCTGCTGACTTTCAAATTGCCGTCTCGATCAGGCTTTTCTATACATCTCTGCTTCCCACTCTCAACCGAGATTCCACGCGTCGGACACTCGTGTCTTCGTGCCAAGGCAAATAAATCTCTTCGCGCCGCGCGGTTGGGCGGGTTTCTCAGAGATCGAAACTCGCATCCCTCATTTTCCCGCTCCTTGTCACGATATATGACGACTAAAATTTTGACTCATAAACGAAACTCGCGATCGACACACACAGCACGGATTTACGAACGGACGAAATTTTCTATTCCCGTCGCCACTTAAAATTACTTCCGCTGTTACTTGCGAAATATTCTCGATATCGACGCTACGCGCGCGTCCGAGAAACGTCAACGTGAAATATTACCGTCACGAAGAAACATAAAAGTTTGATATTAAAAAAAAAATAATACAAAACGAATTTAACGTGATATTAATATTAAAAAAAAAAAAAAAAAAAAACAAAAAAAAAGAAACTTCTTCCAGCGTTTTTATGATGTTTTACAAATAAGGTGAAAAAACAACAAAAAAAAAAACCGGTAATTGGGGTGTAAATGAAAACACTGAATATTAAAGTCGATTGGATGTTTTTTTTTTTTTTCTACGAATGTCCCGTCAGAGTTTTGAAGAAAAAAACGTTAGAAAAATTTGTATTCACGATTGAAAAATGGACGGAAAGAGACGCAACAATGTAGATCACCTGTCGGAGCTTTCGTAAAGTTCCATCGGGAGTTCAAGAAACCGGAGTGTCCCTGTGGTGGTTTCTCGTTTCACGGGCGACAACATGAGCGCGGATGAATTCAGCGCCATTCGGCATTATCACGCGGATTCACATGTAAGAGGGTCAGATTTATTACTGTGTTTCACTCCGACGCGATAAACCGACTCGGTATTAAAGTTTTTATGGCTGGAGCAACAATCTCCGGAACTTTTGGTACGAAAGCACTCGATGGATCGTCGGTCATCCCCGGCCGTGTTTCATTAAATATATGTCTATAGAACTATCGATGTAACACCTTAGAACACTGTAAAAATTCACGAGTCGTTAAGCACGTTTTTTTTTTTTTTTTTTTTTTTTCAGAACCAATTTATAATTTTTTAAATCTCGTGTATATTCGCGAATAATTCAATTGAATTTGTACTGACATTTTTATTCTGTTTCTATGAATTAATTTATTTTTGCCGAGCGCACAGCAGTTACGGTGCGATATTTGCGAGTGTCGGATCGACGATCGCCGATCGTCGCCCGCGACTCGCGAATTTTCCGCGCGCCCGACGAGTTTTGCCGGTAACGATCCTGCCGAGCGATCGGAAACGTTCTAAAAAGGTGCGTAGTTACGCGCTGACCCAACGAAGTTCCACAGAGTTCGTCTCGCAAACCCGCCCTCGCGTCGCCCTGAAACTTCTCCTGCGGAGCTTCCCGATTCAGAAAGATTTCAAGGAAGCATGCGTACACCGCGAAACGTTCCCCCCTTTAGCTTCCCTTTCTCCAGGGAGACTAACACGCGCGCACGCGGCAATAGTATAGTCATCGCACCGAAAAAAGATTCTCGCTATGCGTTTCCTCGTACAGAGCTGCACGCGAGAAAATAACTCTGAGGAGTTTCTGAATTACTCGGTAATTCGAGACAAAATAATACCGTTTTATGTGGCTCATAATTTTTATATTTTTTTAATGTCAATATTTTTCGTTTTTTTTTTTTTAGAACGCTGCTGTACACGAGAAAGGACTGGAATATTTTCACTCACCTGTGTAATTACTGACAAATAACAATAGCGATATAAGTAACACAATTCGTATCGTAACTCTTACGATTTTTTGACTCGTTCATTTCGTTACCTTCGGATCAGCGACGTTTTCTTCTTGCTCATCTTTTTCTGTCGCGCGTAAGTATTATAAAGATAAAAAGATTTATCCTTATCCACGAAATAATAAAGAAAAGTGACACACTTGTTGTTCGTGTCTCGATTATCAATGTACCGGTTCGAGCCGCTTATGACGTTCAAGGCGAGAACGCCATTGGCGATGTTCCAGATGGATTTCAACAAATAAATCAATAAAAATATTGTCGTTTTTTTTTTACAGTCTTTTTTTTTTAATGTCCAAGGACGAGAAGTGCTCGACGAGGTGGAACGGTGCTTCCTCCAACGAGGACGATGATGGACCGTCCGCAGAGTTATCTCGAAATTTCAACGCCAGTAGGACGACACCGACATCGAACCGTCTCGCGTTTACGCTATTAATTCTTGATGGAGTTATTTTTAATAAATTGAAGAAAAAAAAAGTAAAACACACTAAAGTACGACACGTATTTGTGCACATCCAGCGGACACGGATGCTCAAGGAATAAAAAATAAAATTCAAAGAAAAATGAATGCACTGCTGAAGGCAATGCGACGAAGGAACCGGAGCCGCGCCAGTGCCGATCCCGTGTCGTTTCGAGCGCGAGACTATCACCTCGCCGCTATCCACGCGTCAATATATATCCGAAGTAGGAACTTTCGAGCTTCACTCCGTCGATGTCCCTCACGCACATTGAACAGTTTAACGCTATCGCGTTAAAGACAAACCGTGTAATGGGGGAAACACTCTTCGCATGGATTCCTACTTTATCGACGTGGAAAAAAATCCTTCGGCTTGGACTATTTTTCGATAATTTTTTTATTGTTACTCAAGTAATTTGGTAATTAATTCTTTAGCTGCGACGCGGCACGTGCATTCGTTGAAATACACTGGGATGTAGTGAATTAAAAAAGTAACGTAAATTCGTCGCAAATTTTCATACAGTCAAATTTTACCGTACGGATGGATCGCGATAAAAGATTGACGAATTCGCAACGTCGATCTCGACGCTCGGATAAAATATGAAAATTATTCTATGCTGTTCGATGGTCGTTAGTTCGTTAGCGTGGCGATTACACTCGGCAGTCGCGGTTTTCGAGCGGGCAATTTTTTTCCTTTTTTTTTTACTAAATATTTCAGGCGAACGGAGAGTCTGACACATTTTTTACCGTCGCTCGAGCGTGAAACTCTCGCGATTTACGGCTTAGTTTATTTCGCGAAACTTACTTTTTGATCTTTGCTATTTTTTTTTTTTTTTTTTTTTTTTTTTTTTTTCCAAGATTGAACTTCCTTCGCGCTATCGGCGCGCGATCGGCGGAGCTTCGGGTCTGGAGAGTCACCGAGGGAGTGACGACTCTTTGACACCGCAGAAGCGAACGGAATAATCAAATGGTTGTATGCACTGTTGTGGATCAGATCGTCGCCGATAGTCCGAACGCTTCGTTGATCCCGTACAATATACTTAGTTCCTCGACGATGCACAACGATCCTACGAGCCAGATAACAAGTCGCCTGAGAGTTCGCACGGTTTTGCAGTATCGTTAGGAAGATCCGGCGAGATGCAGCGCGACTAATGAAATTTTCAAACGACCGTCGAGAAAAAGAAAATAAAAAAAAATAAATCTGCTCTAAAACACATACATATTGTGCATCGTGTGCTAAATTCTCTCGAACGATACCCTCGGCGATGAAGATTCGCAAAGTTACGCTTCATCGGAATTAATTTAATTGGAAAAAAAAAAAAAAAAAAAAAAAAAAAATGTTTTAAAATATAAATTTTTTGCGTCGTCGAAAAATTCATCGGCTTACCTTCGACGATGAAGATTGGCTGAGCGCTTCAACGAAACCGATGCTCTTTGGTGGTCGATACAACAAAACGAAATTGAAAAAACGACACGCGACGAGATAGTCGAATAGATAATTCTTACAAAGAGACGTGTTCACTCTTCAGCATCTCTTCGCCCACTAATAAGTTTCGTCACAAAATCCTACCATATATAGCAACGCTACTGCCATACCAACAAATTGACGACCCCCATGCACCACTATTGAGTTACTTAACCTTCGCTGAACTTTTTCGTTTAGCGAGTGGAACAGTGGCGTAAGTTTTGCGTTCGGCGGCGAGTGCGAACGATTCAGCGGAGGCTTCGACGAGTTAGCGAGACAAAGATTAATCTGATTCCTGTTCATGTTATTGCGAGATTTTTTTTGGGGCGTCTCGGAGTGTCGAGCTCGTCGTTCGATAAATTCAGCTCAATCCGATCGTCGCCGCATCGTCGTTCTTGCACCTCCCGGTCGACCAGTCGTTCGTCCAACGCGGACGTAACAATACGGTAAAAAAAAAAAAAAAATTTGTAAATTCGATGCATCGGACTGGAAGCTTTTTCGCAAAAAACTGTTACACTAAATTTGTTGTACAATCGCGATGTAACATCGAATATACTGTTTCATTGTTCGATGAAATTAATACGAGTGGCAAATTAAGTTCGAGTAAATTATTGAAAGTAAATCGATTCTCAGGTTTTTCAATACAGTGAATTTTTCATGACAATGTCACGTGAAATTTAATATTCCATTTTTTCGCATTAAAACTTTTACATCGGTACATTGAATTTTATACGAATTTTTCGTACAGTGTACTTGCATCGGCACAGTGAAAAAAATTTGTTTTTAATCGACTTTGACCGAAATTATCCCGAATAATTAATTTCGGTTAATGCACAATTTCTACCTAGCGCGGAATGGCGAATTATAGCAAGTTTGCCACTTTCGGAGGGTCTACGAATTGTTCCTAGCAGAAATATCTCTTCGGAGGGAGGAAAAACAGGCCAAAATAGAAATGAAAAAAAAAAGCTTGGTTTCACTGGACATGGCCAGATCTTCAATGGGTTTCTTAATTGAAGACTGAGGCACGTCCGGATTAAACTGCGTCCCGACGCTGGGCCACTCTCGCGTTTCTTCGAGATAAACTCACGAGCGTGCATCGTCGTCGTCATACTCGACTTCGTTCGCGTCTCACCGACGTCGGATTAAACTCTTCTGCGTGTCCCGCAAAGTGTTCGCGCGCTAATCTCTTTCCACGTTCGGCGGCGAACTCAATCGTCGTCACGAGGTAGCGTAAAGGGTCGGTGTAAAATTACTTGGATGTAATTTACACGTTTTACATGAAACTTCAACTATTTTCAAATTTTTTTTTTTTTTTTTTTTTTTTTTTTCATTGATCCGACAAACGAATAATACGAATAATTTTTAACGTTCACGAATTTTCCACGTAATGGCAAAAAACACTAGCTTCTCAGATTTGTAACTTGAATTTTCGTTTCGATTATGAGAACTTTGAAGACTGTAATTCAGCGTGCTTTTTCACTTCGTACAATGTTGTAAAATTGGCCGTGACAATTTTTGCCTCGACAGCATTATTCATCGTGCGGATTTCCTCCGATTGCGACGAGATAAAAAAAAAAAAAAAAAAAAAAAAAAGGAAAAGACTGGAGGCATTGTAAAGTCGCAAGCTCGATAATATCTTGAACGAACATTATGCAATTGAGTGTTAAAACGTTGAAAGAATCTGAGACAACGAGGCGACGCAAGGTGGAACGGAGAGAGGGAAGACTCGCAGAGCATCGCGGAAACGTTACGTCGTTCACGTTCAATCCCTCCATCCGAACTGCTTCAAAGTTTCGTCGCTTCATCGTTTTTTTTTTGCTCCAAAAACATCACCGAAATTTATTTCTCCGATTCGAAAATTTTGTTCACACGTGACCACAGCTTTTCTCATTTTGTTTATTTATTTTTTTTCCAGGATGGATTTTCACGTCGAGGAGCGAAAGAACATCTTCGGGAGTTCGGCGCTGATAAAGAAAGAATTCATAGCGACTGTTCGGTGAGTCTTTTAGCATTTTACAGAGTAAAATAGTTCATCGACTTCACGCCAATAAAAATTGCGTTCAAGCGAGTGACAATTTTTAACAACAACACGGTAACACCGCGTGTCTCTCGCAGTCGAGCCGAGGCACCCGCGGCCATTGCTGACACTCGTTGAACAACTGAATAGCCAGGGAAAATCCAAATTAGCGTGGTTCTTTCACAAGTCGAACGTCATTCATGCTCGACTCAAGGTTTGTGCCTCGAAAAAAAAAAAATCGACGTCTTTACGGCTAATCAGCACTACGTGAATCCGTAGTTAAAGACATTTAAAAAAATAATAATACAAATAATAATAATAATAATAATAATAATAATAATTAAAAAATAAGAATTCCCTCGAAAATTTTCAAAATCATTGCACAGTTACTAGAAGGTAAAAAAATATGGTAAAAAAAAAAAACCAACGGTGTATAAAATATGGTAGGAAATAATTAAAAATCGATCATTGTCGATGAAAAAAAAAAAAAAAAAAAAAAAAAAAAAGAAAAAAAAAAAAAAAATCACCGTGTCCTGTTTCCCCGTCTAATCGAGATCTCTCGCGAAGCTTTTGTTGTCCCCCGTCAGCATTTTATGCTCGAAGACATTTCGCGCACCTTATTCGCCGGACTTCACTTCCAGCCGGCAACGTTCAACTCGGCCGAGTCTCTAATATTTACCTGTCGTTCGCGGTTAAACTAACCACAAAGAGTATATCACCGCAGCGTAAGCTGTTCGTCTCTGTTTATGGCTTGAGACAAACCGTCATCCGAATGAGTTACGCTGTTAACACCGCGACGCAAAATTATCTCGATGCAAGTAATTTTCTACCACTTTGGGTTGCTCGTTCACGTTCGAATCCTCGGTGAGTCTCGCGATTGCGAACGAAATAGCAAAGGTTTTAAATAAGGCGCGCGCGCGCGCGCGCACACACACACACACACACACACACACACACACACACACACACACACACACACACACACACACACACACACACACACACACACACACACACACACACACACACACACACACACACACACACACACACACACACAAAAGCGTACACGATACATATGCAGAGAGACGAGATAATATTTACGCGAGAGCAGTCGGCATCGACTGGTCCGCGTCACACGGAAAAGACGGATCTAATATCGGACTCGATCGCTTCTCCCGATAACTCCGTCTCGGATCGCCACGATCAGTGGTCCTTCATTACGATTATTATTATCATCCAATTAGGACACATCAAAGTCAACGTGGATTTTATTATGGAATCGTTCCGGATGCGAGCGTAAGAGTTTTCGCTGATTCGGCTCGGTCACCTAGCAGTGCCGATCGAAACTCGACGATCCCCGATCGATCTGGTATAATCGAGAGGCGTTCTTTAAATATTGCGTAAGACTTCGGCGATCGATTAAACTCCGACACAGACGAATAACTAATTTTTTCTCGTGCCTCTGAGCTATGCCTTGAACTTGACTGGAACGACGAATATTACATTAATTGTAACGTTCATTTTTATTCCGCTGATGCTGACGAGTGCTTTCAGCTGATGTCACCGTATTTATGGGTTTTTTTTTTTTAGCAAAAAAAAAAAACGCATAATGCGGCAATCGTTTGACTGAAATAAGCGATTGGGAAATTGAAAAAGAGATAATTCATTAACGATATTTATTAATTTGTGAAGGCCCGTTGAGAGGCTTCGACGAAAAAACATTTTAAATCATTTTTTTTCTCACGATGGAGTGGCGAAAATTGTTTCGATTCGTATATTTACACGGTACGTTTTGCTGGAAAGTTTTACGAAATATGTCAATTAAAAAATAAATAAATTCACGACACAAGCGTATGTTACTTGTATGAGAATATAGATCCGCATTTTCGATTGTACTTCCATGATTTATTCTCCGACGAGCGTCTTTGTGCTGTTTTATTGTGCGGCGCATGTGATAAACGTAAATTTTCATATTTCCGTGAATCGACTGTGACCTGGAAACACGTTATGATAATATTATGTGATCGACGTAATTCACCTTGGGGAAATTTTCGTAGCCCCGATGAGTTGTATTTATTTACGACAGAGTTTCCCTGTTTTCGTGACTCGAGCTTATCTTTGCAATTTAATGTGCTCAAATTACAATAATTAAAAATATGATTGTACGAAATTATTATAATTGTCCAACGTAATTTTGGATCTCCCGGTTTTTATCGCGTAAAACACACCAACAGGAAGTGTCCAGCTGATCTTCACATCGCGATTCCCTTTTACTTCGTCATTGTCGTGGTCTTCTGTATTTCCTCTTAATTTAGCGGTGTCGTCATTATCGTCGACTTGTTTAGTGTCGCGTACATCCAATCTATCGTCGTAGATACATTGGATGATTAACGGTCGCGGACGTCGGACTCATTCGACTCGTTTAAAATACCCCGAGTGAAATAACGAATGCCCGTTTGCATACGCCGCTTAAACAAGTCTGTTTTCCGCGATAGTTTCAGCGGCAAAAGCTCGAACGCGGCGATTTTTACATTCATTTTTGATGTCTCTACCCCGATGAATCTGTGTTCTCGTTTCGAAACATTCCGACACGTTTTTTCTCACTCCACGGATTTTCAAAAATATTCAGAAAATTCTAAGAGGCGTTTTAAAAATCTGAAAAATTTTAAAAATGTCCGAAAAAATTTTGACCAATTTTTTTTTGCACTTCGATCGGACCAACCGAGCTTCTTCGCAATGAGAAAGCCAGATTTGGTGACTGGACTTTCTCGTAAAAAAAAGGCTTAGCTCGTGGCACTAAGGAAGTGAGAAACCAGTGCGTGAGTCGCATTTGCACCTTTTTCACTGGTAGCTTGCCAACGATCGTTATTACGGAGCAGTTCTGGGCTCTCCGGCTGATTAATTCTTCGTTTGGCATTGAGTTCCGTGTGCATAACCGATGGACCAACGAAATTCCACATGGCCACCCGCTCGTCGTGGATTTTATGCGTTTTCGAGAGGACTCACAAATAGAGAGCAGATATCTCGCCGTGTCTCTACACGATACAGTACAAGAATACAATATGGCCGAGGAGAAAGCTCGTTCGTGGATCGCGCACTGGTAGATTGAACGAGTGTCAGCCGGTCATCGCCGGCCGCGCGTACATCGCAGCCGAATCAAGTGATCGAAGTCAATAATTCGGTGCGACAGTTCTCGGCTCCCATCGTGATTCACCCGCGAAGCATAACTCACTCTCCGCGAACGAAATTGACGCTTCGACGAACGTTACCGCTAAACTCTATTTACTCCGTTCATCTTCGACGAAGCCTCCACGAATTGTACAGCACCGTTTGTATTCGTGTGACTTTATATAAGACCGACAACCGTGGCACACTTTCCAGCGATTTAGTCACTTTTGTTGCACCACAGTCCAAGGATGATTTTTAAAGATAAGCTCACGCAGCAGATAGAGATTATTATATGACGCTTTTCCACTTGTACTAAAAGTCGATTTTTTTTTTTTTTTTTTTTCAACTTACGTGTCGATTTTATTTTATTTTATTCTTTCCAACTTACGATTTCTTTATTTTTCGAAAATTGTCCTGGCAATTTTTGAACGAACGTCATTGCAGTTTCTTTCGCCTCGACAAAATTTCAGTCTCTATCTATTTTTTTTCTAATTCACGGATAAACTCGTCTAACGACGAAAAAATTAAATTTTTTTATATATCAAAATTTTTCGTGTTGATGTTAAGAAAATAAATGTTTTGATGGAAGTGTCATAACACATTATCGTACGCCGATAATTCATTGATAGTTTTCTTACGCTTCGAGTTTTGTTCTCTTCGAATGTTGTCTTTCCAAACATTGATCCATCCCAGGCAAAAGCTATAATTTTATCGATTATCATTGAATAGTAGAGTCTCGGCCGGGTAGAGCTTTATTTCTATTGAAAGAGTCTCTGGAGGAAAATAATGGCCGAAGTCATTATTGACCCTCCACTCCACTGGTTGCACGGTCTACCGCTTTTCAGGACGTATCGTGCTCGCAGTTGTTATTTCTCCGACGGTAGTCACCTTCGCCACGACCTCCATCCTCGTGTTCTTTGACCTTAGGTATCGCGCTGGCATCGTAAAATGTGGGGTCGATTACGTGGCCGGCCAGAGTAAACCAATCGACGCACCGTGACTGGTACTTCAAGGAGAACTCCTCGCGGCGATGCAAGGAAAACGTTATCGGCGTGCTAAACGGTGCAGAGACTTTTTCTTTTCCATCAAAATGCACGCACATCCTCCTCGAGACACGGAACGTTCGCAATAAAAAAAAAAAAAAAAAAAAAAAAAAAAAAAAAAACATCCCTTTTAAAACCGGTCGAAAAACCGTAGCTATTCCATGGTTTCCTCTTCCACTCTCAAATTTCATTTTCCGTGCACTGCGTGGAATGCGTATCGGAGAAAAGTTCACCGAAACGTTCAATATTTAATTGGTCACGATTTATCGAAAATTGTGTAAAAAAAAGAATGAAAAAATGATTAAAACCGTCGTTGAACTTGGTTGACCGCTGCACAGTGGCTTTTATCCTTTTTTTTTTTTTTTTTTTTCCTGCTACAGCACAGAATCAGCAAACAATTATTCCTCGAAACCCGCCTCGTCCAGTCATTTGCAGAGACGCTCGCGACGTCTTGTCGGGTGTTGAACGCCTTCGGTTTCTTTGCAACAATTCTCGAGGCTCCCAGACGCACGAGGCGAGCTCACGGGTGCGCGGGCGCTCAAGAAGCATCAACCGAGAGACCCGGTCCTCGCGAGATTCAACAGCCACGATCCAGTTCGATCCAGTCCAATCCAGCGGATCTGGTAGACCACCTGGATCTCACCAGTGCGCCTTAGAACGGCTCTTGTTGAATATATATATATATATACACCGTTCACTCCTCGACACTGCTGCCGCTGTGGTAAAAGTTGCAGTTCGGTCTGTCAGTGTCCTCAGAATCATCGTTCATCTAACGGAGCCTGCAGGTTGGTCCTTCGCGTCACAGGCGATCTTGCGTATTCTCGCTAAACAGCTTTGAAAAAACCTGTCCAATGAGATTTTTTTCGCGTGCGACAAGCCAGAGGCTCCCGAATCGCCAACACATGCGAGAATTTATCAGACACACGCTGTTGCAGCATTTTTCTTTTTATTTCATTTCCGGGTAGCGTCGAACGGTGAAAAAGGGATCGTTTTTACCAACTTTTTTCGCTCGACGACAGAAGTGCCAGTCCTTATCTCCGGGCTTGAGTCACGGACTAGCTACGATCGATGAGAATTATTTTCGAACGATAATTGTTATTCGAGTACCTCGGAGGAGAAATATTTTTATATCTGACGAGATTAACGGAGAGATAAATTCAATAATAACAGGCACGATCAGAATTGGAATTGCGAATCATTGAGAATTTCTTGGCTCCGACTATGAGTAATTTATTTAGCCGTATGCAAATACAAATTCGCTTGACTATAAATAAATAAATCTATACTATAAATGAATCTTTATCCGTAGAAGATTTTCGACGTTTGGCAAGTCTCATCGTCGAGAGTTCGGGTCATTAAATGGAAAAACCCAGAATAGCCATTGCCGTTTCACATGTAATTTATTACATCAATAGTCGTTCGACACACATAGGCATGCAACGAGAACATTATTGTTACGATACGCTCGCCTCTGTCCTCGCTGTCCGGGCGCGTATTGTACGCACAGGTGGTTTCCATTACGCCTATTCCGATTATGCTTCAACGTAGCTTACGAGACTGGATTAATCGCATCGGAATCTCGTAAACATACATAAAACGTACATATATACATAGATACATTTACTTGGCTTTATTTCTTTTTTTTTTTTTTTTTCTTCATTTTTTAATAACGCACGATGTGTACGACGCGCACTTCCGTGCATCCGATGAAATCTTTTACACGCAATATAATACACCTAGTATATCGTATATACGTATACACCGAGTATATCAGTTCAAAGTATATATCAGTATAGAAAATGAGTATACGATTTTTATTTCGCAGCGTTATTGTTTTTTCTTTTTTTTTTTTTCCTTCTTTCTTGTTTATCAATAACAATATTTTTGATCACATTTAATGTCATCGTTTCGATGTTTACTATCCAATACATAAACGCATTCCAGTGGGACGAAAAAAAAAAAAAAAAACCGAAAAGAATTAATGTCCTTTACGATCTGTTATAATACAATTATAGAGAGCTGGTAGCTACGCGTTCAAAGTATGTTCTACTTTGTACAATAACAATAACAACAATGAAAACAACAATAATATTAAGTTAATTAATCAATAGTAAAATTTCTACACGATTCTCGAACGATTAAAACAAAACGAGCATTTGTATGAAGGAACCCATCGTATCATTTTCAAAAAGAAAAATTATAACAGAGAAGAATATCCCGGATAACTCCCGAATCCGAACAGATTATGAAATATCTCGTCGGTGATTTGAAACTCGTCTCGCTACGGTATCACGTCGATTAACTCACGTAATGGCCCTTAAATATATATATATATTACGCATATTTTAACACTGAATTCGTCGCGTACTCGCGCTTTTCTTCGAGAAGAAAAAAACGCACGTGTTTGGTCATTTCTAATGATCTATTACGTAAAGATCGGAGGATTGTATAATAGCATGTATACTATAGCTTTATGTATAGATAATTTTCTTTAGGTTCAAGATCATCGTTGGTCCTCTCCCGTGGTACTCAAAATCTTCACATATATATATATATATATCGGGTCTATAGTCAGAGCAATACTTCTAGAAAATTTGGCTTTCACAAGTCGTGATCGGACTACAATCGTTTTTATATATTCTCCGATCCAATCCGTCAATGACTTTTACGGCGATACCGCTTAACTAATTCGTTATCTAATATTGACTTAGATCGCGTTTCTATTATATGTTTTATGTGAAAAAAAAAAAAAAAAAAACTAAAGAAACCACACGGTTTCGATGTCGTGTCGGTTTCTTCATTATGACTCCAATGCTCCACCGGCAAGTTTGGTTGCATACAAATTCAGGGCCTGCGAATAGAAAAAATTCGATAAAAATACCTAATAGCAGAATCTCGGTAATCACAAATTATATCGACGTTTGATTGCTTCATGATATTTTATACATTTTTCCCGATAGTATATTTTCAACGACGTAGAGTAGTTCTTCGTTTCAAAGATAATAATCACCTTGTATATGAAAGCGTACTGTTCTTTCGTCTGAACCGATCCGGCCCGGTCTCTTCGTATCGTATAAACGACCCTCGGTACGTCCACAGTTCGTGTTATCTCGTACTGCCTGATTCCTAAATCAAGAGCTATGAGGGTGCCGGTCCTTCCGGTTCCGGGACTGCAGTGAACGACTATCGGACCTGGGCCGCCTCTCTGAAGAGCCCGAGCTTCCAGAAGCACCGCTATCAGTCCGGCAGCGTCTGTTTGAACGCCGTTAGCCGGCCACAAATACCAGATGTGTGAGATCTCTCGGAAAGTATTGTTCTCCAAATTCTGAAACGGGTTTGGATGGATCATTAGCGTATGATATATTATTAGGTCGACTACGTACTATAAAAAAAAAATACAAAAAACGATTGCAGATTTGTTTTTTGTTCTACCTTTAAATGGAGTGTCGAGATAGCGTATTTCTCTTTGGTTTCGCGCTTCTTCAGGGTAACCTGGAAATCACCGTAGAGTCGATGACAATCCGTGACTTCGGACGGTGGAATATACTCGGCGCATTTTTCCACGCCATTTTCCACCAGGTCGGTCAGCATTATGATGACTTTGGACTGTTGTTCCCATATCATGCGCCAAAAATCCGTCACTGTGGATTCTATCGGCGCCTGGCAAGCTATGTAGTACTTGGTCGCGTTCTTCGGCCCCTGGAGTCACGAAACAATATCAAAAATCAAAAGCTCATCTCGCCTTGAAAAAAAAAAAAAAATGCTCAACAATATATTATACATTTTTCAAAGATGTTTCAAACGTTTTGACTCAAATAATTCTCATCTGATCCAATTTTATGAATCAGTCCCAACTAAAATTCCAGAATTATGCTAAAAAAAAAATGGACCACGTGGTAATTAATTCATAGTCCAGGGAGTTCAATTTTTAAATGTCCTTTCAGTTTCCCTCAGCACCAGCCACTCGACAGATTTAAGGAGGCAGCTCGACGAAGTTTCGAGACAAAGTTTGTTTAATCGATCCAGTACGTGTAGTTACGAAACTTACTCGTACGTAACTGGCGTTTATGTACTCGGTGAGTGGATCGTTGTTGATCTTCATGAGTGATACACGGGTCTCCGGCAGGGGTACGACATTGGCGTATCTGTTCTTCACTTCGGCTCCGGGTGGTAGTTCGTCGATTCTCGCGGTAACTTGCGGTATACCGGAGAACTCCTCGGCAATGATGTTCTGTTCGTTGCAGAATGTTGCGAGACCGGCGAAGTTGAGCGGATGAGAGGGTATGGCGCTCTGAAACCGACAGGGTAGATAGGAGACGAGATTTAGTAAGTTGGGTCTCAGCGAGCTCGGGACTTAATCGTGCCATTGGCAATTTCCTGAGCGGCTTACGGAGTCCTCGAAGGTGGGGTTGCCGTAGCTCCTTTTCGAAGCTCTGGCAGCTCCCTTGCGCCTGACGCTGTTGTAAGCCGAAACACTGTCGAGGCTGTAAGCGTCCAGGGAAACCGGACGACAACGCTCGCCGTAGTTGAATCTGGTCTGTCTCTTTCTCATTATGAAGAGCAAGCCGGCCAGAAGGACAAGACATATGAAGGCGACGCAGGACACGACGACCACCGCGATAGCATTACCTGAGTCGGAATCTTGCACCAGCTGGAAGCTCCGAATCTGCAAAGTTCGAATAAGAGATCAGGAAATCTATTTTTCGAAGACTTTGGATAATTTTTTTTTAACAAAACTTACGTTCACCTGGAGCTTTATTGGAGATCTGCTGTACAATGTGGGCAACATATTTGTCATTTCGCTGTCGGGGTTTCCATTCTGATCGACGACGTACAGGAGGAGACTCGTCGCCGAGAGATCCGTCGACGTGGAGGCTGCGGCCAACCCGTCATTGCATGGGTTCTTCTGGAATATTATTTGGCTCGCCAGGACAGTTCTGAAAAAAAAAAAACATTGTCAATCGAATTTCAAAATAAAAATTATTTGCGCATGCAAATTGATTTTTCATCGTAATTAATTGTTTTCCTCGGCATAAACGCTCACGAGAAAATGAATCCAGTAATATTATCGATACAACTTTCTTCTACGAAAAAAATATTTTTCCTTCTCCCACAGTCCGACGCGAACACTCGAAGCTGAGAAACGAACGTGGTCTCGCAAACCGTATTAGTTGGGATTTAATCCTGACAACGGAATTTCGCTGATCCAGATTCGAACGTCATAGGAAGGGATTTTACTACTCGCGAATTTATTTCGGCTCTTGTCTCATTGCACAATAATCCAGGACCGGTCGATAATTTCCTAACAAGATTTCGTCTTCACCCGTGTTACGTACTTTTCGAGTCCCGAGGTGAGCAGATCGGCGAGCGACTGCCGAAGCGCTGGCAAGTGTGGACAAACGTCAGCCCAGCTGCCGTCGAAGACGATCCTAACTAGAGAAGGAACAGCTCCCCTTCCGACGGTCGAACCTTCCGTAACGATGATGATCGCTTCCTCAGGAGTGCTCGAGATTTCGACCTCCGGCGTAGCTTCCGTCGAAGGAGCAATCGTCGTGTCATCAGAGTTCGGTGTCTTCCTAGACGGGATCATCCGTGGATCTTCCGACGTAACCGACAGATTCGTGGATTCAGTCGAGGCGGTCAATACGCCGCTGGAATTCCCAGGAATCTCGTCCGGACTGCCGGACGCGTCTGGAATACCGGTCGAAGGATCAACGGCGCGTCCGGTGTCCGTCGTATTTTCCCCGTCGTAGGTAAAAACATCCGGCGCGTTTGTAGCTTTCGCAAATAGATGCGTCGTTTCCGTGGTCGTCTCGGGAGATTCGTTCGTCGCGGTCGAAAAATCATCCGGCACGGTCGTGAGGTCAGAATTTTCGTCCGTCGATGTGGTCGTTCTTTCCGATGCGCCAAAATCTAGCGTCGAGATGCCGGTGGTCGAATCTTCGCCTGTTGAACTCTCGGCGATCGAAGTTACAGCTTCGGTCGTGCCCGAGTCCGTGGAAGTGGAGTCGGGTGAAGTCGAAATTCCGGACATCGTAGCTGTGCTCGATGAAGCCGTGAATTCCGGAAAACTTGACGTCGACGAAACGATTTCTCCGACGTCCGTGAGGTCGTTGGAACTCTTCGAGCTCTCTATGTACCTCTGCGACGTTGTGCTCTCCGTCAATCCGACGAATTCGTACTCGACCTTCGATGTCGTGGAATCGACGGAACCATCGGTAGCGAACGATTCCTCGGGCTGGAGACTCGCCTGAGAGACGTTGGTGGATTCTTCGGGAGCAACGGTCGTGAGATCTTCGGGTCCGATCGAGCTGGAAGAAACGTTGGGAATGGACGAAGTCGTTCCTTGACTAGGAGTCGAAGTTTCGACGCTGCTGGCGCTTTCGGTCGATGGAATTTTCGTGGTCTCCTCGGTCACGTTCAGAGTCGAAATCTTCAGCATCGAATTACCAGAGTCGGTTTCGATGTCCATAGTCGTGATGACGTCATCCCTCGTAGTTGAGATCTGTTCAGTGGAGTTTTGTACTTGCGAGTCTTCAGTGGCTCTGGCTATGCTGGCGGTAGAAGCGATCGGGACTTTCGTGAAGCCGAAATGGTCGATCATCGATACCGTGTTATTTTTCGTTCGACCGACCACTTCGGTTATTCCGTTTCCGGTGAGATCGAGATCACCGCTCGTGTCCTTGACACCGACGCTGGTCTTGGTCACCTCGTCCTTGCCTCGGGGAACGTCGTTCTCCGTGTTGGAAACCCGCAGACTGTCGATGTAAGCGGTCGTGTTGTTCTCCAAGTTCGCCGATTCGGTGCTGGCCATCGACAGGCCGGATCGGTCTCGCTCCAGACTCGAGGCTGTGGTCGACGAGGCGGAAGTTAGGCTCGTTTGGATCCTCGAGGCATTCCCCGATCTCTTGAAGTACGCTGGCTTGAACTGTTGGATGCTGTTGTCGATGACCAACGATGGCTCCGTGACGACGAACTTCTGGTCCTGCCGCCTCTGGCCGATGGTGTTCTCCAGAGCCGAGGCTTCTTCCGTCGACTCAGGGACTTCACGATCCTTCGGCAATGGGAGTTGAGCATCCGATCCGTTCGAAGGATAATTAGCGGTCGATTTCACGTAAGGGTAAGGTATTAATTCCGCACTCTTGTGCTCCTGCAGAGTCTCCTTCGTGACGTCGACACTTTCGTTCGCAGCTCCATTCTCCCGAGTTTTGGTGTCACCAGTGACAAACTCGTTGGTCCCACCGAACGATATGGTTCGTCCTTTGGGAATAGGAAGTGTTCCATTAGACTCGACCTTTCCAGACTCAACCTCGCTGCTCGACACGGTCAGACTGTCCGTTTTGTCTTTCTGTCCAAGATCCTTGGAATTTGGTGTCGCAGTTGTTGAAACTTTCGTGTCGTCCCGTTCACCCGAGCCGGAATTCTCAACGTCCTTTCTCTCGTCGCCAGTTCTTTCGGCGCTGCCGGTGATTCTTTGAACCTTCGGCAGCGTCGAGTTCTTCACGACTTCCACCTGACTCTTAGGTCCCTTAGCGTTTTCCGGTTGCGTGTCCGACGCCTCACCCGAGGCAATCACGTTCGTTGCATTCTCCAGAGCAGTCTTCGAGCCTTTGGAGTCATTTTCCAAAGTTCCGTCTTCCTTGGATGGCTTCGTCGTCTTTTTGTTGTAATTCACGTTGGTATCGTTAGCCAGTGAAATACCAAATTCTGGTTTCGTTCTTTCGCCATTCTCGACGTCACGCTCGTCGGAGCTTCCGGCGTTCGGCTCGACCTCTTTTTTCTCCGGCTCCTCGGGGCTTTCGTTGTTGGTCTTTTTGATGCGCGGCGTTGTCGGTTCTCGATCGTTGTCCTCCTCGAGTTCGTGAGCTTCGTCGTCTTCCTTTTCGCTGAATTCCGGCTGAGAAATTCCAGCCTCGCTCTTCTCATCCACCCTCGCGTTTTCTCGGAGCTCCTCCAGTTTTCCACTCTTGATCGCCGGCTCATTCTCCGCCTTGGGGTCATCGAGTTTGTTGCTCGTGAAGTTGCCGGCGGCGATTTTTTCGCCCAGGACGACGGCGTCGAGAGAAGCCTCGGGGCTTTCGGTGACGGACTTGGAGGTCGCCGAAGCCAAGACGATCGAATCGGCTTTACGTAACGCAGCATCAACGCTTCCTGATGGACCGTTCAGGGCCGCTGCGTGTGGAGACGGTAAAGCCTCGTTCAAGGCCGACGCCGATTGCGAACGGACCGAGGCGCTGAACAGCAGCAGCGTTACTGTAGCTGCAACATCCGGGAAGCAAAATTAAATTTATGAATACAAATAACCGTCAATTGGGAAATTTAAATATAAGATGACGTCTCGATTTAGAAAGGAATTGCGGCTCATGAAAATACCTTGTGAACTGGCCATTTTGATAAAATACAAAAAAAATACTTTTATCGATATGATGAAAATAGCATTAAAATTCAATAACAAAAAATAATGTAGTTTTAGTTGAATTAGAATCGGTTTAAGGTAAAAATTGGCTCGTACAGTGGATCGTACTCACAACTTTGACACTATATCATATTTAAATGAGTTCCGTTTATTTTATATCGGTGGTTTTAATATCAGAACTGTTCGACTATCAGCAAGTTTAAAAAATTTCTCACGTCCGACGTCGATTAGTCGGTATAAATTAATCATAAAAAAATCCGTCTCCATTGTCGCATCGAGCGCGACTTTGAAGCCTGTTTACCGCGTGGAAATCCGTCATAATGCACTTTCAGACTGACAATAATGCATATAAAAAATGGCCTCGGATATTGCCCGGTTATTCTCTCGTGCACAAGCGAGAGTATGCGATTTCTCGGATCCTTTGTTTCCGCGCTGGTAGTGTATGTAATATCGTGGTACAACGAACGTGGCGGAATGATGAGTAAGTCAAGTTCGAGGGGAACAATCGAGCGCCGCGAGTAGCGCCACTGATTATGACGAGATCGGTGCGAAAATATTCTAAGGCGAACAATGTTTTTTTTTTTTTTTTTTTTTTTTTTTTTTTTTTTTTTTTTTTCCGATTTATTAATACGAACATTTTTAGTAATCACAAAAGTGTGTCATCGATCGAATCGTCCGATGTGCGGAGGCAAACAAATTAGCGCCGCTTTTTCATTTATGTTAATGAGCGAGTATGGAAATAAGATAAGATAAAATAATTGCGCTTTGTCGAGGAGAAAAGATCGGCAATCTGTTGGTGGGTTCGATGAAAACTTTGCGTGAAACTTGGCCAAGCATGAGAGTCGTGTTTCGCGTTCGTCCGCGTGAGATCTTTCGTTCTCGTGCTCCAGCGGAATCGGCGCGATTGCGTTACGGTGAACTGAATGCACACTCATTGAACGGTGGACCGAACAGCGTATTAGGTTGCCAAAAAAAAAAAAAAAAAAAAAAAAAAAAAAAAAAAAAATAGTTTCACGAGTCCATCGTTGGAGAAGAATTAATTAGTTCTGAAACTGTACCTGTCCATACTCCTGAGCTCGAGCTACTCGTTCTTCTACCCGTCATCTCAGCATCCGTGGGATTGCTCGATCAAATCTGCAATCAAACAAACGCCGAGACTGTATTCAAATTGCGGACACAGATCATGAAACTATGATAGCTTACACGAATCCTCCGTGATTATTTAAAAAATAAAATAAAAAAAAAAAAAATCACCCGAATCGTGTCGAAATAATCTATTGTGGTCTACACCAAGCCAAGCCGGTCATCGAAGATCGCCAAAGTTCTTTCAATTAAATTATTACTGTCTGCAGGTTCTGCAGATTAAAAAAATATTATTTTTCGTCGCTTGGTGATATTCATGAAAAAATGTTGACCGTGCATATGGAATATTCGTAGCCAAACCAGGTCATGGGGGAGCAGGAAGAGACGACTTAGCAGCATGCCGATTCTAGTCTAGATCAGGCCATACGGCCGAAGGCGGTCGTCGTTGATCGTCCAAGGCCCGTCAATTAGATTACCACAAGTTACCGCGCTGCACATGCACATGTGATTCCGAGAGTAGGGACGAGCCGATGAGCTTCTCGCTCACGCTTGTTGCAAACTCCTCGAGCGAGGAGTCGACTGGCTTCTCCGCTTATGAGAGTAATTCCATACCTTTGTCCCAACGTATACGAACTTGTCTTCGCATCGTCGTACGAGCAACGAAATACTCTCGCAATTACACTCGATTCAAAGTTGACCGGGCACGTACTCGGTTGCTCCCTTTTTTGTCTCCTTTCCTCACAATTATTTCCACCATGACCCGAATCGGTACTTCGAGAATGTTGCGTCGGCAGAGTGTAAATTCGTAGGGAAATTAAAAAAAAAAACAAAAAAACAAATAGCAACGTTTGCAAAACTTTCACCGGGCGAAACATTGTGGGAGTCAAAGTGTGTCGGAGTAGAGTAATAAAATTCATATAAAATGTATGGAGATGCGTGGACAAGTCGGCGTGCGAAAATAAATTTCGAAGGTAAAATCGTCACCGTTTATTTGATTAATGACTCACACTTTTGCATATTATCTATTTTTTTAATTTTTTTATAACGTTTGCAAACTTTCACCCGCGAAACGATATAGAAGTCAAAGTGTGTCGGAACATGGTAATAAAATTCGTGTGAAATCCACGGAGATGGATGGATAAAAAAAAGCGGTAAAAAATTGATTGGAAAGGGAAAATCTTGACGGTTTATTCGATCGACGATTTTTATTTTTCAGATGAAATTTTATTTTATGAAAAATGATGTTTGGATCGCGACATTTCGAGAAGGCACTCGACGACGGGCGATCTCATTCACGGTGACGTTCCTCGTTCGCCGGGCTGACGCGCGTCACGATTCAAATGGAACGATCCGCCGTAGCCACGGCACTTCACCTCCTGACGCTGATAGAGGACTCAATCGTGCATTCCGTGAAGGTTCTAGCACCGAGCTTGAATTCGAGCAGTGTATCGAGCAGTGCTCAATGGACTGCGATTCAGAGAAACCTCTGTTTCCAAAGCTGCGAAACACCGAAGCTTCGTGCTGGAGTAAACTCTGATACAGACACATTGGTACATAAGTGCACAAGCACAGAGAATCACCAAATAGTTGGAAGTTCCCTTTAAAACGAGAAAATCCCATTTTTCCTCTAAAATAGTTCGATCACCGTTCAAAAATAAAATACGACATATTGTAACGAATCTTGAACGCAGATCTGCTCAGCGATGCGTTTTTTTTATTTCCGAGTTCATCGCTGGTGGTGTCAATACGTGTCGATTATTTATGGATTCAACCGAACAGATCGGGACTGCGTTGAAGAATTCACCCAATGTTACGTAAACGACTGAAATAGATTTAGAAAATTATTGGAGAAAATTGCGTTTTTAATAATGCAATTTTTCGATTATCTCAGGGCTTCTCATTTTGTCTCGTTCTCCCCTGCGAGTGTCGTTCGTTTCGCTCGGTCGTAACGATATCTTATCTCTTATATCGGAGCGGGAAGTGCGACATTATTTTTCACGTAAACGAAGACCATTCCCGCGCGTTCCATTTTGCGAGAGCCTCGACTTTATACCTGCACTTACACTCCACGCGACTTCGGCCGGGACGAGACGGAGGGGGCGAAAAGACGAAGGGTTTTTACTCCGGAAAAATATATAAGCGAGCGTAGCGGAGTCGCTCGCATTCGCGTCGACTCGGTGGAAGTTTCGTCCCTCAGCCATCCGGCCTCAATCTGACCGGCGGATATTGAGGGATGAAAATGTTTGTTTCCTCCTTTTTTCTTTTTCTTTCTACTGATTTTTCTCCCCTCGGAGCTCGCCGGCCTCTTCGCTCGTTCGTCTCGTTCATTTTCCTCGCACTTTTTTTTTTCTCTTCCTTCGGTCGATGCGCATCGGAGGAGGATAAAAATGTTTGTTCCTTCTTCACCTTTCACGCTTGCTCCTCGCAAACTGCGGCTCTGCTTTTTCTTCCCACCCTCTCGGCGAAGACCGCACCGTTAACGGGATAAAAGTTTATTTGTTCCTTATCTTCGTTTCTCCGTCCGTTCGTCGCGCGATGCGCTGTCGAAGCTCATAGACGAAGGACGAAAAAACGTTTCGCTTTTTCTCTCGCCTTCTGTTTTATTTCTGACCGAGCCGGATCTTTTCCTCGTTGCAGGGATTTTTTTTTTTTTTTTTTTTTTTTTCTAGTTCCTCGCACTCGATACTTTTTTTTTCGCCGGATTTGCGCGGATTAATTGCGGAGAGACGGAAAAGAAATTTGTCCCGGCCGATCGTTTGTCGCGTCGTTGAACGATTCAGCGCGCCCAACGGGCGGCTCGCATGGTTTGGTCGTTATTGGAGTCCCAATCGCCGGCATTGACGAAGAGAAACTCGTTTTACTTGCTGAACGGTCGGGCTCTTTCGGGCAGTGCTGAATGTGCGGAGTCTCCACAATTTTTCTATTTCTCCCTCTCGACCCGACCGAAACGAACTCGGTCGGTAACAAAGACTGCAATACCAATTTCACCGTAATGGTTCGTACGTGGAATTCGATTATTGACAATTCTGCCGAGCGATATTTTTGTCTTTACCGTGATAGATCAATGGTGGAGGAATTTAGCGGACAGTTTTTGTTACCGGCTGAGTTTAGTCTGGAAAATTTTACCGTACTTGCTTTTACGTCGAATTCGATTCTTGCCAATTTTTCTGGACAACGGTTTCGTCCTTTCTCCGACTGGTCAACATCGCGGCGCGGGAAATTCGGATTATAGTTTTTGTTACCGACTGAGTTTAGTCTGGAAAATTTTACCGTCCTTGCTTTTACGTCGAATTCGATTCTTGCCAATTTTTCTGGACAACGGGTTCGTCTTTTCTCCGACAGGTCAACATCGCGGCGAGGGAAATTCGGATTATAGTTTTTATTACCGACTGAGTTTAGTCTGGAAAATTTTACCGTCCTTGCTTTTACGTCGAATTCGATTCTTGCCAATTTTTCTGGACAACGGTTTCGTCCTTTTTCCGACAGGTCAACATCGCGGCGAGGGAAATTCGAATTATAGTTTTTGTTACCGACTGAGTTTAGTCTGGAAAATTTTACCGTCCTTGCTTTTACGTCGAATTCGATTCTTGCCAATTTTTCTGGACAACGGTTTCGTCTTTTCTCCGACAGGTCAACATCGCAGCGAGGGAAATTCGGATTATAGTTTTTATTACCGACTGAGTTTAGTCTGGAAAATTTTACCGTCCTTGCTTTTACGTCGAATTCGATTCTTGCCAATTTTTCTGGACAACGGTTTCGTCCTTTTTCCGACAGGTCAACATCGTGGCGCGGGAAATTCGGATTATAGTTTTTGTTACCGACTGAGTTTAGTCTGGAAAATTTCACCCCCCTTGCTTTTACGTCGAATTCGATTCTTGCCAATTTTTCTGGAAAACGGTTTCGTCTTTTCTCCGACAGGTCAACATCGCGGCGCGGGAAATTCGGATTATAGTTTTTATTACCGACTGAGCGCCGGTTGGACGGACCGAGAAGGATCTCTAAGCATTATTTTGAATTAACCCGTGTAGCCGACTGCGCACAAACCGTAAGACAAGTGGGATGAGAGAGTTCGGTAGTAGAATTGTTCGAGCGACGGGACAATAGTAAACGCCGCATTAGCACGAGAGGCCACCTGAGAGCCGTGCTGTTTGTCGAGGATGATGCTGTGTACCTTGATGGAGCTCCGGATACGAGACGCCATTCGAACCGAGTGGCAACCGAGTAGCAGCATCGCGCTCCACTAACTCGCTAGCACCGGAGCGCAAGAACAGCGAACCGAGCATCGTCTTGGCTTCGTCCTGTCTTTGCCGGGGCCAACCCGAGTAACTGGACGGAAGACCGTTAACAATAAAACGGACGGGAACGACACTGGACAAAGTCTCTTCGTTCTCCTCCCTAACGGCAGTGCATACGGCGTGGACTGAATCGGTCACCTGCGAATTTACGCACTGAATACCCTTTTTTTTTTTTTTTTTTTTTTTTTTTTTTTTTTTTTTTTTTTTTTTTTTGAAAATCTCTCGATAAAAAAATTTATTTCTCTTCAACTCAAAATTCCAACGAAATTTATTGATGTCGAGTTCCAGATAACTTTGTGAATTTTTTGCTTGGACTTTAGTCCCGCGACTCTTCGAGGGCTCAAAATTTTGAAGCCACGATAAAATCATACAATTGTTCGATAATTGATTTTCGTCTGTTGCAAGAATTTTTTTTTGAAAAAATTCGAATACGTTGGAATTAACTTGGTTTTCATTGAATTTATCTGACAGCGATATTTACTCGTTTCACGTTTTCGATAGTATGAATTTTTGGCTCGATTCATTTCGTGACGTTTCGTCGAGGGCTCAAAACATTCGTGCAGTACGAAAAAAAACGTAATTGTACAACTTGCGAAAAAATTCTGGAAAAAAAAAACAAAAAAATCTTCCAAGAACTGCGTCTTTACCGCAAATTTTCAGTCGGCTCCTGTGGCATTCCCGTGTCACAGGAGTTTGTTTTTGCGCGTACCGCGCCGGAATTGTTAATTTCGTATCCGACAACTTTATTTCCATTGGATCGTCAAGCGGACCGGGACTTTGAACGAGAATTTCACGTCCAATTACGGTTAGCACCGCGGTATTAATTAATTATCGAGCGTATCGCACGGTAGCTTTCGTTAATTGATTTTCGTTAATTCGGTAAAGTCAACGGTTCGCCCGCTATCGAACATATCGCCGATAATAGAAGGGGAGGCGAACGTTGTGCCGACGATGTATATTCGATGCCACAGAATCCTCCGGCGTCGATCGATCTCGCCGTTCGCGAACGTTGCACATGCGACTCCATCGAGGACGCGTCGTCTGTTACGTCGTCGTCTCGGCGCGGCGCGCACACAGCCGGAAACCCGTTGCAGAAGCGTTACGGAAATTCGTTCCAAAAAGCATTAGCCGTAATGTTATTAGTGGCAATTCGGAGCGTGGAGCCGAGCCGCGGTCGGCCGCTGCTGCACAGAATTGCCCGGGGTGCGATAGATCTGCGCTCAACTGTACGTAACAACGCAAACAGAGACTTTGAGCGCAGGAAATTCTCCTGCGGCTTAATTAAATCTCGCGCGAATGAAAATTCACTCGGTCTCCCGGAGCGCCGAATCGCAACGGTATTCATACGGAGCTTTGCCGTAATCACTTTTTCCCGGATACACTGCGAAATAATGAAACGAAGTTGAGATTAAATTGTAAAGAAACAAAAAAAAAAAAAGTACTGAAAAATTTTCGCAATCGTTCCAACGCCTTCGTGCGGCGTTACACGTGCTCGAATGAATTTTGCCGCCTCGACGAACTCAGCGGCGGGCTGTCGCGTGCACCATTAATTACCTGTCGATAATTCAACCCACGTTCGCGCTCGATATTCTCCCGGGCGCGATTCGCGATAATGCATTTATTCGATACCGTGGGAAGAAGAGATTTGGAAAAATAGAGAAATACGGAAAACGGGTATAAATCGGATGGTCGACGAGATGGCGGTGGGTGGAATTGATCGAGTGGACCCTCTCGAGCTTCGTACTCAACGTCGATCAATCAACGATTTTCCATAGCGAAGACGGGCCGAGATCGAAGATAATGTCATTCACAGGATTCACAACGAGGACTCGATTGCGCAACACGTGGAATAACTATGCGGGAACGACAAACACGGACGAATCTTCTGATTGCTCTTCGAAGATTCTTCCGGTCTTTGTGATATCGACTCTGTCGTGATATAGGAAGAATCAACTTTCATTATTCGTTCATCTCTATCCGAAGAATTTTGAACATATATATATATATATATATATATATATATATATGTGTGTGTGTGTGTGTGTGTGTAATAGATTAATATATATGCTTTACTGAGCCTTATCAACGGCGGAGTGTGCCATTTATGCGCATAAATTTCCATGGGATCGCTTCGATGATTCCCTTCTCTCGGTTTCGTCTAAATAAAAAATCGAGCGGCTGCTCCGATTCCACGGTGAAAGAAGTGAATCGGACCTTTCGCTCCAGTTTCACTAACAAAGTTCCTTAATCCTTGAAACGCTCTGTGCGATTCCTCTTGTCCGACTTCGTTGCGCTTAACTGGAAAGTTTTGTGCATTGTCACGGAAATAAAGTACCAGTAACAAAAATAAAAATAAAATATACATATATATATGTATATATATATATATATATATTTTAATGGCCGAGTGAATGGAATGGGAGGCGGATCGTGAAGAGAACGAGAGACGGAATATATTTATTAGCACCAGTAGAAAAAACGATTGTTACGTAACCGTCAATACATTTGTTGGTGTTGAAGTTCCGAAAAAGACAACAAAAATTAACGCTCGCCGCGAGGTCGATTTTACATTGCTCGCCCGCGCAATGTAAAAGTGGCGACGAATGTGGCTCACTTGGATCACGTATGTGAATATGCACGAGGCAAAATTCGCGCATTTTTAGTCGATATTTGAAATGCATGGAATTCCGCGCTTTCATTTATTCGTTTACTTGCTCGAGTAGTTGAATAAAAACGAGTCGCAGCCAATTACAAATAGATGAGAAATCTCATCCATCAATTTGATTCAGCGAAGTTAACGACTTGATAACAAAGTTCACGCAATTTGAAATTCCTGACAGGAAGCTTAAAGGCCAGCGAAGGAGATATTGCGAAAACACTCGGTTTCAAGCGTAATAAATAATCCGAGAGAGGACTTTCGACGGAACAACGATCGCTCAATATTTTTATCTTATCGATACACTCAATTAAATTTGTTGATATCATTGAATTTTCTGTTGCGACTTAGTCGCGACTAATCGCCGGACGATTTCGGCGACGGTGGAATCGGAATTGTTCCGCGCGTTCGTCTCCGTCTTGTGCGTTTGGGGATTTAAACGTGTCGTTTTCGACGTTCGTGACGAGATTGAAAGGTGGGAGGTCAGTAAGCGTCAGAGATTCGACCTGGGACGAAATCTCTCGGTTACGTTCTCGCTCCGGCTAGCGTAGAGCCATTATTCCATGAAGCCTCTATCTCTGCTCGCTCGTTCTGTCTCGCCGTACAGCTGTAATGGCTGTGTGCAGAGGCGCGTTTCAGAGTCGGGCATTTGGCGTGGCAAAGGCCGCACACAGGCACGAATACAGATACGAGAAGTCTACGTACGAGCACCCGATCGTGGCCGGTGCAGAGAGAACCACCAGAGAGGTCCAATTATCCAATGACGAAAGGGAGGAGCACCGGGGTGGCTCGCGGCCTTGCCTCGCCTTTCGGCGAACAATGACGTTCCATTACCACTTGCACTCTTATTCAAATATATATTCCACCGTACATTTTTTCCCACTCCTCCCAGTCACTATTCAATTCCCATTGAATTAATACACAATTTACGTACACTTTACAAAATGACAATTTTTTTTTTTTTTTTTTTTTTTTTTTTTTTTTTTAGAATTATTTGATGCTTCATTTTTTTTGGTCGGAATATATTTTTGCCCGGATAATATTCGGTCGTTGCGCTTTCGGCGTATCGAGATTATCGAAGCGGCAATCGACTTCGTAACTCCGGTGCGGCAGACGCAACAACAAATTGCATTTCTCGATGCCCCTCGGAGGCATCGCGAAATCCGCCTCGGCGAATACAGTCGATGCACGATAATCGAGGGGGAAAGCGAAATACTCCAGCAGCGAAGCATTTCTACGGTCCGGTGAATAGGTATCTTTTTTTTCGAACAATGCGCGGAGCGCTACCGAGAGTACAGCCTCGATTTAATTCCTCGATTCCACTTTCGAACGCCTTCGTCTCCGTCTCGGTGCGACTCGGAAACGAAACGTTGGATAGATAAAAGGCCCGGACTGTCGTATGTCTTCATCGAACCCGTTTACGAAAATCGTCACGAATAAATGTAATATTTCAGAATTAAAAAAAAAAATTTACAGCCAATTTTCCGAGTAAAAAGAAATTAACAATTCATAAATCCCAATAAATTTCCCGAGATAAAATAATTATCTTACCTTTTTTTTCGCGGAACGAACGGCCGATCGAGGCGGTATTTTTTGTTGAACGAATCACCCACTCGATCGCGTCACGTGGACGCGACCACAAATTTTTTCCGTTTCCGAAAGTCATGCCGAAGAATTTAATTTTTATTTTCTTGAATTCCGTTGATGTGCGCAGAATTAAAACTAATTCGTGTGCGAGATAAGTGAAACGCGATCAAGGTCGATCGTGATGGAGATTATCGCGGAGATATTGTCGATAAGGATTGTTGATAGAAAAAAAAAAACTAAAAAAATCGCGACGTCGCGCGGTGTTTCGACGCGTGACTACGAAGCGCGCACGCAAACACGGTCTATACGATTGTCGCGAGGCGGCTCAGCGAGGTCTGGCTTCTTCGTTCTCTTATCTTATCACGACGGTAGTCGTGACGTTCGTACACCCGGTAGTTTAATCACGTTGAGTTGTGCACATGACGCAGGTGAAATCTCAATGCTCGCGGGACGAGCGCGTTCTGTGTAGCAGTTATAATAATTGCGGTAACCGGTCGAAGAAGTTTTCGAGGCTCGTCGAATAGAGCTTCGTCAAATTCGCAACCGAAACGAAAGTTTCCGACGCGAATTTCATAATTTTTTTTTTCCATGGCGTGAATGTTAAAAATGTTGAAAAAAAAAAAACTGGATATACGAAATTTATATTTTTTTAGGTAATAAAAAAAAATCGTGTTTGTCTCGGCTGACAAATGGACTTGTGAAATTTGACGAATAGCAACGAATAGCACGGAATCGAAGCAATGTTTTTTCGACGTGAATACCACTAAATCTTTTTTTATGATGCAGGAGTGAAAAATTAAAAACTGATTCGACGTATGTCACGTTTTCCACAGAAATCATTGTTGACTTTCTCTATAGGGAAAAAAATAGTTCGGTCTCAGGAATGATCGAAGCAGGCGGAAACGACGCTGAGTCGTGGTTTAAAAAATTTTTAAGACCAAGAATTTTTCCGATTTTCGCAACTCCAATCAATTTGTTGTTTTTATCTGCAAAGAAAAAAATTGCGACACTTTCGGTCAATTGAATTTCGACCTCGTCTCGCGGATAAGAATTCTATAACTTATCCGTTTTTAATTAATTCATCCACTATTAATTTAACCACCCAATTTTTCTCCAGGCTCAAAGTCGAAGGACAGAAACACTAAAAAAAAAAAAAAAAAAAAAAAAAATAAGAATCGAATGCGACCCGAAGACGTGATAAAGCCGTATGAGGAAGATTTTCCCTTTCGTCGTTGGAACGCCGAGACAGGCTCGATTAGCGTGTCAGTGAGAACGAACGAGGGAAACGGGCCAACTTTCAGCACGACCCTCCGTTCTCCACTCCTATTCACTTTTTTCTCTTTTGCACTCTCGTCCGGAGTCTCGCATCGTTTGCAATAATACACAGTATATTTTCTGCCCTCCATGAAAAGAAGCAAGCGTGCCCGTATAGTTCCTTCGCTCCCACAGTCTCGGGCAAAGGTCTCAATCTCACTTTCCTCCTCGCCCTCGCTTTTCATATCTCCATCTCCGACTCTTTCATTCCCGTGCCTATAAAGGAGAAGCATCCACGTATAAACTCGCACACTTATTTCCCCTTTTTTTTTCCTCCCTTGTCTCGCCCACTTTTGCACCATTCTACCTCTGATTACACTTCTGCATAAATAAGTACTGGGTTATAATTGAGAAAAAAAAAAAAAATAAGCGAATTACAAATACAAAAGTCGTTGCAATTAGAGTTGGAGCGAGTCAACAATGGGAAATTTTATTCCTCCCAGGTCAAATTGTTCGTGACGAATGTTATTGGAGTAAAATAGTCGGGCCGGTGGGTCGGCCGAATTTTCGTGCAAACGGAGAACCGGAAACGCTGCGAGCAAATATTGTCTCTGGAAATTTGCTCCGATTAAACTGGCAGTCGAAAATATATATGTGTACGTTGAGCGTTATTTCGCTTGGATTGGGTTGGGAACGAGAATTTCAGGGGCGAGCGTGAAACTCGAACTCGCTCAGGTGCCGTACGAGTGTATCGCTGGATCTCCGTAAGGATCGCGTAACCAAAGTGAAAACCGTATTATTGGAAACGAGAGAGCAATGGTGTACGGTGGAGGCCTCTCCGAGTAAATCCGCTTTGAGAGGCCGGCGCTGCTTTAAGCTGGTTATACATACGTATATCCAACGTTGAGCCGCTTCTATGTATCTCCGGTACGTACAAGAAAAGTGAAGGCACTTCCGGGCAAGCTAACGGTACCGATCGCATATATAGGTATCATTATAGGATAGCAAGTATATTTATGGCTACAAGATGTTTCATATTGGACATTGAAATTGCCGTGAGGCGAAGGCTCGAAGAATCATAAATAAAAAAAACATCCACTTGGACTTTTTTATTTTTTAAATATTTTTTTATTTACGTTTCCAACGAAACTTGCGACAAGCAGTCGAATTTTTCTATCGACGTATTTGAAAAACTTCTGCGCTGGAGATTGTCAATTATCTGATTGAAAACATCAGTGTTTTTTTTTTTTTTTTTTTTTTTTTTGGTCGGGACGATGACATTTTTATGATGCTTTTTTTTTTTATATTGACTTTGTAATTAAGGCTCGTTAACGAACAAATTTAGGACATTACGACTCTCGGATAACAGTTCAGTTTTCAGTGGAACGAGACGCTTCTTCACTGATGACTTTCCGGCAATTTGATTCTTGCTAATTGATTTTTTAGACAATGTGGTTTTGAAGTGTTTGAGGAATTTTTTTTTTTTTTTTTTTCGAGATTGACAGTGCTTGCGATTCAAATGGGAAAATCGGCTCGGGAATTTATTGTGAATCGTCCTGTATACTTCGGATACTTCGAGTACGGGGATTCGCTCAAAAGGATTCAATCCCGTGGCCTCTTTTAGCCCCTCCAGCCCAATCTTCTATCCACTCGGATATCCAACGAGGATGGATTTTTGGCTCGAATGCCCTCGTTCTCTGGCTCCGGATTCTCATCTGTATCCAATTAACTGTAGTGGTACCAGGAAACGTTACGGTTGACCCGTTTTTCCTGCAGATCGCCCGACATACTCCACACTACGAGAGCGATGGCTCGAGCACGCGGAGAAACTCTAATGTGTCTTTCGTTGCCTATAGGAAATCGCAAATCGGCCTCTCTTCGCAGATACAATTAATTAAACTCGCCGCCAACGGCAGACGGACGTGGGCGCGAAAAAGACAATTACGAAGACAATGTAACGCCAGCAGGCGATGACTAATGAATCTCGTCGAGCCGGATATTAAATTTCAACAATTTTTTTCGTGCAATTTCCAATCAACCGTAAATTTTCGCCAATTTCCGGTCAAGCTCGGATAAGTGTTGTTGCGAATGATTAATCGAATAAAAATAGTTCCATTCTCCGGAATTCATAATTGGACATAAATACCGAGGCTATGAAGCAGGATCGTTTTGTTGAATCCGAAGAAATTGAGTGCGATAGTTCGAATTATTGGAGTGAATTTTTTGAGCTTGCCACGGTGGAATTATCAACGCCATTATTATTCGTGATCGTGGCACGAAGCGAGGTTAACAATGAAATGTCGCTGAAGTCGTGCTTTCCAAAATTTACTCATCGAACACAAAGACTACCGTGAATCAAGATAATTTATATTTTGTCTAATAAAATTCATCGTTCGGATCGTTTGGTAGTTTAAGTTACATTTTTTTACTCTATCGAAAAAGGCGTGAATCCGTGAGATCGACATTTGAAAAGTGAACGTGCATCGCATTGTGTTACACGGTGGAATTATTGTTTCCATTATTATCCGCAGTCGTAGCACGATTTAAGGCGAAGGATAATATATCGCTAACGTTGTACTCCTCGGGAGAGTCTCCGGTCTCTTGACCTGACATTTACAGCGAGGGAACTCGAAGCGCGACGTTGTACGTTACGTAACATAATTATTTCAACGTGGTCGTCCCGCTCGAGCAGGTGAGCTCCGGACTGTGCAGTGATATCGAAGGCGAAGCCGCACCGATGTTATTTACGCGGAGCGCTCGACGTAGCCAGCGTGAAATAAAAGCGAACAAAGAGAAACACACAGAAATTAAAAGAAAGTAAATGAAGAATGGAAACGGACGAAGAGTCGTCTTCGCCTCATCCCGGACAACATTCCGGCCGACCTCTGACTCATTTGGATGACTCGATGAAATCCGAGACTTGGGACGGAGAGTCGAGTCTCGGCTTAGCGCTGGGAATATACACGCGAAATAAAGAAAAAATTTCTCAACGGGAGTCGATAATTAAGTCAAGCCAGCGAAGCCAATTTCATAGAATAACTCTGTTAAAATTTAATGCAAATTCCTGAATTTTATCGAGACAATTTCCAATACATTGCTAACATGTATCATGCAATTAAGTGGCCACCTGTCTAAAAAAAAAAAAATCGTGACAATGAGAAAATAAAAATAGTTTTGCAACGGCGAGACGTGAAAAAGAAAATGGCAAGCTCGAGAGAATATTCGATTGGAGTCTGCTCGATTCTTTCAATTGATTGTTTCATGAAGTGATATGAGAAGTCAACAGGTCGAGTTTGAGCCCCGCGGGAGTCGTGTGAAATGATCGGGCAAACATTGACCAAGTGGACGGGCGCTGCCTCGCAGGGTTTACACGGAGTGTCGATGCGGTCGGTAAATAAGAGATACAACGTGGCATTATAGTTAGGGCCGGTCAGGCACGAAGACTCTGACGATCGAATCACACGATCGTCCAGCAACCATCCATCTATTTGCCTATCGACCAAACGTGACGATACTACGGTATAAACATAGTAGACATTTTTCGTCTCCTATGGAACACATCGTAGCTCGTAACGTTCGTTCCTCAGCCTCGACACGCCCGGTTATGATTCTCTCACATATCTCCACGTCCGACGTGCACGGATAATTACGATTGCGAGTCACGTATCAGCTCGCGAGTAAAAATTCTCGTGTCTGCACGGCCTCTACGTGAGTTTTGCTCCTCCGACCGTTTCACGGCTCTTTCCTCGCTGCTACTTCATTTTTCATAGCATCCTCGTCTCCGCGGCTCCGCTCGTTCTCCAAAGCGGACCGAAGCATCATGCCGAGGGAATAAACGATAAAAGAAGTCTGCGCGAATTAATCATCGTTCGGATATTATCGAATTATCCTCGAACATTTTGAAGATAGGTTTTTATCCGGTGGCTGGCGTGTACATTTTTTTTTATCAATTTGTTCGAATATGTTTCGATGAGATACCATTTTTTTTTTTTCGCAAAAAAAAAATATGTTCGTGTACACGAAAATATATTCGATGTTGTGAGATAAGGCGAACCTTCAGGAGTAAAAGAACTGATCCAATATCCTGACAAACACTCGTCTTAAACTCAACACATTCCGCCAGAAAGTATCGTAATTTGTGCTTGAATAAAAATTTCATTTACCAACAAATAGTTATCGCCGGTGGATTTTGTCGATCGAATTTTTTTAATGCATATGCAGGTACATGAGAAATATATATACCGGGTAAAATTTTCTGTGACCGCCGTGAAAATTCCGCGCTCCACTAACGGTCCGAATTTGCTGTACGATTTGGTCGTTTCTTCGACATCCTTTTCTGGATAGACAGGTACGTCGTTACATGTCGGCTGTATATTTTTTTTTAGTGGGACCAGTTTGTGCGATGCCGAAACGTCGTTCCTTCTACCGTCGATCGAGGTTCCACGAATAGTAAAAAAAAAAAAATTGTCGGGTAAATATATTGAGTAAAGTCTATCTTGCGACATGTTAATTGAGTTAGAACCGGTGGAGTGGACTCGAGGCACGTGTAGGATCGGTAATCAATGCGACGAGAGACGCGAGTCGAAAGATGACCGTGACTATGATCGACGGCGCATGCGCAGCTAAGGATGCGCGTGCAAAACCAATATGTGCATATTGCGTCGCGTCAGACGAGAGTTATGCGAATTCGAGAGCGTCTTTGTTGTCGCTCTTCATCATCGACAGCTGTCTGCACGTGCGTGATATTTTATTTTCCATCGTACACAGGTTAAAATTTCATCGAGCCGTCTGCGCATGCGCAGCTCCTCGTTCGGTGCACTATTTTTTTTTTTTTTTCCGTCTGCCTCGCGTGTGATGCGAGCAACGATGTGTGGCGAGGAAGTTGGTGAGACGAAGCCTCTCGCACACGCATTCCACGCATTGCTTCTCGCCGACTGGAAATACCCATAGACGTGTATGCATAATGCAGCGCTATTTCCGACGAGGAATTTTTGTTAAAAATTAAAACTTTCCTTTTTCACCGAGAAACCAAAGTTTCCGGTAAATTTTTTCCGGGGAGAAACTGCGATGGAATTTCTTTTTACACGTCGAAGCGATATCAAAATTAATTTTGCATATGTAAAAGTGAGAAACAACGTATAAATTGTCGTACTGGTGTTTCTGGACGTGGCGAAAATATTTACATAAATTCCGTTAAATAAAAATATAGTGACTGGTCGAATTTTGGTCGATGGCTAATTCGTGTTATATATGATTTAATTGCACTTTAAGCTCGGTAGATATAAAAAAAAAAAATATTCCATGTTTCGCATTTCGTTGATAAATTTATTGTTAACGCTACTGAAACTGGGAATTATCGACGGAGACAAATTAGCATACCGACACCCACGCGGACAGTATTCATAGGCACTTCGCCTCTTAGGTGCAACTTCGAAAGCGCAAATTAATGTTTCAAGCAGCATCGAAACTGCGTCGCATCGCTCCGTGAAAAATACGACAGACTGGAACGCGGTCGAAGATTTCGTGAGTCGCAACAGTGTGAAATTATTATTCGCTCCGAAAACATTCGCAGGGCGATGTAGGCGAGGATAAAATTTTAATGATTCCCTTTTAACGTTGCCGGGGAAGCCTCGAGTACGGATATTCACATCCGGTTCCTTTGCGACTAGGCAACCCTCATTACCACCATCTTCCTCGTTCGTCGCATACCTAATGCCGATATTCCTTTGGGAAATGCCTCAACGGTACCGGAGATTTTGGCCGAGCCTCGCCAGAGTGGGAGAGTTCACCTATCGATCTCTGCTCTCGAACCATTCCATATCGCTGACTTAACAGCCCGCAGGAATATTCTCGTAATTCCCAAATTTTCCACGCCCCATTTTATCAACTTTCGATTTCTATTATCGTTTCCGATCCGCCAGCACGCTGATGCTTTCTGTCGAGGCGTTTCGCCCATCACTCAAACAATTATATTTAATCTTATTGATAATAAATAAAAAAAAATAACGATTTATAGCCGTAAGTAGTTGAACAAAATAATAATTATTATAATTATCATAATTATTATTATTTTCTGTGCTTTCGATCTCCGACAGTAATATTAAAATCCAAAGTGGATAACGCTCGTTCTGTGCTTTCCGCTGCGCGCGAATGTTGCTCAATTCGCCGGAGCTGAATAAATTATTATCGTGCTACTTGCACGGATATCCTGGCTTTTCGTGGCGAAACGTTATCTTGGCCCATAATTCACGCATTTGTCATTGACAATATTAATGGCAAAATAATCGTGATAATTAATATTGTCGTTATTATTATTTTTCGTGCTTTTTACCGTCGACAGTGATATTTGCAGTCCGAAGCGACTAACCCTTGTTTCTCACTTTCCTTCGAGTCCGAGTATCGCTCGAATCGCCTGAGCAAAATAAATGATTATCGTTCTCCTTGCGCGGATATCCGGTCCCCTTTTCCTTCGCCTCGTCCTTTATTTCTTATTTTCATTACTTCTCTCACAGCCGTGCACACCCGTCGAGTCTCGTTCTCGACGTCGTTCCGCTCGTGAAACCGGCTTGTTTTCGCCTCTCGAGCACTCGAATGACTCAGTGAGTCCAACGTACTCGAGCCAAGTGTACATAGTACGGTATAATTGTACACCCAGCTGTATGAGTTTATTCTTCTTCGCGAAAACTTTCCAACGCCGTTTGAGCTTGCTTATATACATGTATACCTCTATACATATATATAAATATATATATGGGTGATTCTTATATAACTGTGATTTTTACAACGCAACATTTTTTTTAATCAAAAATGTTTCAAAACTTGTGATCCGGGTGCTATTGGTCTTTTATCATGCTCAAAATTAAGCCTGTAACGTAGTTCTACTGCAACTTCAATAGAAAAGAAGCTAGAACAAAAATTAGAAATTTCCCTACCACGGCACTGACATCAAAATGAAATATTCAAAATATTTGGCTGAATCTCTTGAAACAATAAAACAAATGATAAATTATAGGATTTTGATAATTGTACAGAGACATTCACGGTATTTTCTTTCTTGATTTTAACAATCTTTAAAATTCATTAACAGTAGAATTGAAATAACAATTTTTATAATAGTCTCAGAATAAAGCAAAGTTTAACATCAGTTAAATATTGAAATTAATTGAAGTTTTTAACAAATTTTTATAATACCAGATCAATTGAACACGATAATGGATTGAAACATCAAGGAAATATTCATTTAAATTTTATTTGTTTTGTTTACCGATGTGGTACTGACGTTTTGGATATAATTTTGCAAATTATTCGTGACCCATGAATAAATATGCTTCGATATACATTGTCGACGGTAAAACACTATCAAATTTATCATAATTATCATTTTTTAATAAAGAAAAAAAACATGTCATACAATAAATCAAGTACTAGACATAAAAAATCGCAGCTATTTGAGAATCACCCATGTAGCACATAAGAGCAGTGCAATATGGATTCACATGTAGCAAGAGTTACAGCGTCGCTCTTTGAGGAAATTAGCGAAATTTACTCGTGACAGGGCGAACGATATATATATATATATATATATATATATATATATATGTGTCGAGATGGAGATGGATATATATATATACATCTTCCTTTTGCTTTAACATTAGCGTAATTAGTCCCCGTGCAGCCACGTGCGCGCTGTGCAATTAAAACTCTCCCGAGAGTGAGGGAAGAGAAGCACACAAGTAGCGGTGATGAACAACGGCAGATACGGTGAAAATTATACGGATTCACCGAGAGCGAGCGGGGTTATCGAATCTCATCGGACAGCGACACAAAATTTCTCAGGTATCGTCACGGCTCTGAGTACGACGAATTTTGTGCGTACGACAGTACGAGAGAAGCGAGAAGAATCATTCGAATCTCAGCTGGTCGATCAACAAAAATTTGATGTTCAATCCGAAGAATCCAATCTGAGGTTTCGTAAAAACTCAAAGTACAAAGTTCTGGCTGTCTTACGATTGTCACGGGCACGAGAGGAGAGGGCGGACTCGTCTAGATCTCAGGGGGATGATAAGAAAAAATAAAAATAAAAACATTTATTTAATTAAAAGAAAACCCTGAATCCAATGTCGCGTCGGTGAAGATGTAGAAAAGCAGTTACGGTGCCGGAGTGAGCATCGGCGAAGGAGCGAGGCCGAAAGTATTTCAGCTCACGTGTCTGGAATACGTAATTATAACGATGAAGATAGAAGATAGAAAGAGATTCCTCGGGAGGAATCCACGAGCAATTTTATTTCTCTCGTGCTGGACTATCGTTGTGAGCGGTGCGCCGAGAATTTTTTTTTTTTTTTTTTTTTTTTTTTTTTTTTTTCATTATTCTCCACAGCTTCTATTTAACTTTTGGCTTATACGCGCTGTTTCACATTGCACGGTAAACATTTGCGTCGCGGTCGTGGGCATCGTTAGAGGAATTTTTTCTATTATTTTTTTTTTTAGCCAGCGACGCGCAAAATTGAGTGAAAAAAAATGTAATTTCCGAATAACCGAAAATTTCCATCGCTTTTATGAATAAAGTTTTTATCTAAAATTCATTCGCGAAATACTTAAATCGAACGACGCTACGCAACATGCGTGACGGAGTAGCTCTTCGTATTCAATGCGTGTTCTCATCGCGTTCTCTTTGAAAAAAATATGCGTATCGTGTTACTTCAAATGTTATATGAAATTTTGAGCGATGCAGGTAAAGAGAAGCCGGATGAAAATATAGTCGCGACGCGGTCAATTTTTTTGCCGCGTGGTAGCGTGCTTCAATACATTTTTTTTCAGACGCTCTCTCCCTTTTAGAGCTTCTCATACGTGTAGAAAATGTTGAAAAATTCCGTGCATAATTTCGACCTACTTTGCGTACTTTTATAGCAGTTTAAATTTCTGCATCAAAGATATCGCGTATAGAGCTCGTTAACGTAATTAAGGGTCCATTAAATACGTAGTGAAAGCACCCCGAGTATGCGCTAGACCGGCTTGAAATTGGTTCGCTTCAGTCTTTGGGGAAGGGCAAAAAATCTGAAAAAAGAGTTGAGGGTGTGGCGACTGAGTTGAGTGAGACCAGTGGCTCGAGTGTGCTAAAAGCCTCTCATTAACGTCGACGTCGGTAAATGCCGGAGCAGCATCCCCGCATGCACCAACCACTGCGTCAAGAGGTTGGAATATTTTTTGAGTCACACACAACCTCCGAGTATCCTTCTCGTCCATGGATTTTTTTTCGTACTCGACTTTGCAAATTTATATATATATATATATATATATATATATATATATGTATATAACATTCACCAATTGTTTCGCATCGCACCTTTTGCATTTATAAAGACGCTGTTTCTTGATTGCAAGTCGGGGCACAAAACTGCCGTGTACACGAGGACGAAATCCTTTGGATTATGTAAAAATGGCTTTGTTCCATATAAACTAATAAATAAATAAACGTATGTAATTCGTAATATGTATAATTAATTTTATATGTATTTGTGTGAAATATATATTTCTGCAGTTTTTTCTTATTCCGATGGGGGTTTCGTGGGTTAATAGTCGATTCGTCTTGTGCAGAGAATTTCATTGGAGTTCGTCGGACAAAGAGGGCCGAGAGTCGCGGAGAGCAGCGACGTGGCATCGGCCGATGGCCCAGAATTCGCCTTCTCCGTGAGGTACAAGACCTAAGCCAGTTCTCCTCCCTTCCCTCGCACTTACCGGGCATTCGACCCTTCTCCGTCCTTATCAATGCCATTTAACGTATTCGCAAACGGCTCTCGTTGCCCAACGACTCCGGAAGTTTCACCTTCTGGCGTATCGAAGCGCGAATCGATTATTAAGCAGCAAAAAAAAAAAATAAAAAAACAAATCCTCGTACTCGTGAACACGCACGCATTCGCTGTACGCGGGCTTTGCCGTCCGTGGGACGAACAGGCGGAAGAGCGGACTCCGGTAATTATTTAACCGACTGACTCATCCTCCGAAGCGATTCTCATTAACTTCGTCAACAAAATACACTTTCGATTTCGTTTATCAATATTCTACCTCCATTTTTGGACACACAAATGAAAATCAACTTACCACGAGCACGTCCAGCGATGTTCCAAAAAATTCCCACGCACCGAGCATACCTCGATTTTTCTCTCAACTACAAAATTCTTCTATCGACGTTTATCGAACTTTTTTGTTTGCCAGTCATTCGCTGAATGGAAATGTATTTTTTTTTTTTTTTTTTTTTTTTTTTTTCGTCTCAACTATACCGATAGAGTTTGCGAACCGGCGTCGGGGAATGTCTCGGACTTCGGGACACTAAAGCCGTAGGGCAAAACACTCGTAACCCATAGCGACGCGTTGCCCAGCCGCGTGGGTCTCTCTTTGTGTTACCGTTTCCGTGGGTTCCGATGCTCGAACTGTTCACGCGGCAGGTAGAACATTCGAGGGCAAGGATGACGAGGCTTGATGCACGCAGGAGCGCAGGTGCGAGCAGTCGGGCTGCATCCCGTTGGGGTAAAGGCGACACAGTCTCGGTCGCGTCGGTGTGAATCGTCTCTCTCGTCACGCGAGACAATAACAGGTGCACGAATGTCGTAAAACTGCACCGAGCGCACGTGGAGAAACAAAAAAAAAAAAACCTATCGAAAATCGTCCTCGAAACGACTGGTTTAATTTTCAATCTCCGAAACGAAAATAAATGAACGTAAATAAATGAAGAGGCCGCACTCGCGTGGGTGCGGAGTGTTTTCTCATCGGCCGCACCGCTCGACGCGCTCGACCGATTGACCGACTCACACCGGTCCCGAGTACGCGGCTAGACCGCGGCCGCGCTCTTTGCCGCTCTCGCACAGCGATTCAACAGTTTCAGAAACGAACATTTAAAAAAATCCACAAAAATATACCGCTATCGAATTTCTTTGTTTTTTTATTTTTATTTTTTTTATTTTTTTTTTTTTATTTATTCGATATCGCTCTCCCGGACTTTCCACAAGTCCAGGTGACCCGCTGGGCTGCCACGATACTCAATAGCGACTCGTGTGTTTCGTTATGGGATATCGCGGCTCTTGTTTGACCAACGTCCGGCTCGAGACTGTGCGAGCGCGGTTTGACTCGCGTCCCGCGAGCCTCCACTCCGTCGCTTCTGCGGTCGCTCGCTCGCTCGCTAACCTACCATCAAACCTCTCCATCGTACTCCCTCCGTCCGTCGCTCTGTCCGTCTCGCTCCCGCTCGTACGCTTTTCGAGGCCTATGTAGGTTTTATGCCGCGTACACACCGACGCTTCTCGAAGAGAGTCGCGGGCCTTTTGCCCACAGACTTTTGCGGTTTCAATGGGTTGAACATCGCAGTCGGAGAAGCGGATCGGCTACGACGCGGGACGGAAAGACGACTGGAGTCGGAACGACGCATGCGCCGGGAGAAAACGAACCACGGAGATACCTCGAGATGTAAGAACGCTCCGGATTGGAATTGGGAGTCGTGAGATTCGAGGAGAGAGAATTGAACTGGGAATTAAAGTGTGGAAGGAATTGATCGTTTTCTCGCCGCGGTCGTCCCAGAGCCGTACCAGTGACGTCCCAGAGGTCCGCGCATCTTCATTCGTTCCGACTCTCGCTCATCCGAAGAAACTTGGAGAACGGATACATCGCATGCGGTGATGATTAAATTTCTTGTTAATGCAAATGTACAGGAAATTTGCTGAAATTCCTCGCATTGATTCGACCTCAATTTTTACCTTTTTGGGAAATAAAATTACACCGGGTATACGAATTTACAAATGTTTCAATGGAAATTTGGAATGATTTCAAAATGGCAACGGGCGTTTGTTTTAAATTCCAGAAACAAGTTTTGTAAAAAATCTTTGAATACCGTTCGCTGATTATCAAACGAGACTCGTTCGCAGTGTAAATGTACGGGTGAAAAGGAAATAAAAATACAATATACCGTTATATCCGGATAATTCCACGTTTCGCCACGAAAAAAAAAATCTCCCAAGCTCCCGCAACTTGCGTAAAAAGAAGGATCTTTCCAGGAGAATTCTATTTTCCCGATTTTAACGAGTTCGCGGAATAAAGTTTGGCTCTGAAAGAAAATAAACGATAAAACTTGGAAGTTCTTGCGCGAGCGAAAGATAATTCTCTTTTTGTTTGGCGTGCCGCATCGCGATGGCGAAAAGAAGTACTTCTCGCACGCATATCCGTTCGACGCGGCCGTCGCATCCGTCGGAAGGATCGCGGCTGGACGGTTTTCCAGGTGGATGCTGCAAATCCACTGGAGAAAAAACGAGCGCGTCTCATCGGTCGTCGTTTCTCTTCGTCGCACTTTTCCTTCCTCTCAGAATTTTTTTCTTCTTACACGGTTCTTTGTTTTGCACCGAGAAGCCGGAGAAAGACGTGTTTGCTTCGTGAAAAATTCACGATATCGCAGCCTCGCCGCAGCCTCGTCTCCACGGTCTTTCCGCTTCGTCTTAACGGTATATTATGTACCGGCGCTTATATATATATGGACTGTGCGACATATAACGTCGACACACTGTACGTTTACGGCTCTACTACTTGTATAACGCTTTCAACGATATTGGGTTTCCTAGTCGTTATACCGTGAGCGCTTCCGTTACGCCCTCGCGGGCCGGAAACCAACCAATGCAAAGCCAAAATAAATAGAGGCGAATCTGTCCCGGGACACTTTGACGCCCTCGATGATTTTTTTATTCGACTCTCCGGGGGACCAACAAATCAAAGAGAATATTCCGTTATTTTTTGTACCTCTTAAATTTTCAAACGTAGCCTTAATGGACGAAATTCCGAAATTCGAAATTCAAAGTCATTCACCCACCTCACAGTTCCCGATGTACGTTATGAGAAATTCGTACATTTGAGAGAAAAAATTAATCTCGCCGGATATTCCAGAGCGTGAAAACCATCGTTGACATTTTATTATGACGGAGGAATTTATAATGCACAGATAAAAAATATAATAATATATTTTTTATTTTTCGAACGAAGCCTCACGGACAAAATTCCGAAATTGCCGACACTCGCACAGTTTTACGGAAAAAGTGATTTCGTGCATTTCGCAAATGTTTCTCATCAACAGCATTATTTTCCGAATTTTTCGAATTTGTTTGTTTATAAGAAGGGTGTTTTGAGTGAAAAAAAAAATCTGTTCCCATGATATCTCGGAGCTTGGAAAAAGGTCGACATTCGATTATTCCGGGACTCGATGCGTCGCGAATTACTTCCGCATCATATTCTTGAGGTTCCGCGATCTTGAGAAAGTCAAGGAGCGAGACGATGAGGGTTGTCGAGCGTCGAGGGAAGTATGACTCCGCAGTTCGCGCCGTATCCGCCGAGAGTTCGGAAGACCTGAAAATCGTTAGACCATTATGAAAAGAACTGGAGGGTCTCGAAGCGGGTCGCGTAACCTCCGGAGGGTTTCGAATGGAGCGACACGAGGGCGAAGCTTGGAGTCGTCTTTTCTCGCGGCGCGCTTGGGAAATCGGCTTTCGTCGTACGCGCGGCGCTTTACCCGTTGCGTCCGGAGAGAGTTCTCCGTGGCCAGATACATCGTCGAAATAATAGGCTGGGCTTCAACGAAAATTGAGTCCCGGGATATTCGAGAAGTTGTGCAAAGTTACGAAGAAAAAAAATAAAAACTGGCGAAATTAAAATAAAAAAAAGTTACATTCGTTACGATAAAAACATTTACGAAAAAAATGTTCGTACCGGAACTCGTTCCGAAATACGCGAGAAACGTGGCTCGAAGAGTCATCGGAGTAACCACAAAATTATGCAAAGACGAAAAGAAAACGGGGAGAATAAATTTTCTTGCTAGAATTGGAAACGGAGATGAGTTCGTTAGAGGGGAAAATGGTTCGTTTGAATCCTACGGTAATGAACTTTCGAATAATTTTTGGGTCCCGACGTTATCACGGAATACGCGAGTAGCCACGGTTCATTTCCATCGGAATGCATGTTGTTACTTCCCGACGGAAGGAAAATTTTCGACACCGAATTCCGACTGCCAGATCACCCGAAAATAGAACCGCAAATTACTTTCGTTCGTTTCTCTCGGTTTCCCTCTCGCTCCGTTCTCGCTCGCTACGCCCCTCACCGAATTATCGACGATATCCCACCGGGGCCCGATAGCTTTGGCGTTCGATCGCTCCGCGTGTGTGCGCGCCCGTTCGTGCATTGCGAACGACATCGCTGACGTGCGTCCGAAAGCGTAAACGCAAAGCGACAAAGTTTCCGATGCTTCGCGAGCGCGCGTACGCGACTCGTTTCACTTGGCGCAACGAGAGAGGAGCGATCACGTACGGGCGTACGATTTATCGGTGGAGGACTGATAGAATCAAGAGGGCAACGCACGCCCACGCGTCCGAGCGAATCCGATACCGAAAGCCCGGAAATTCCCGTGGACACGTACGAATCTCTCGCGTTTATCTCCAGCCGGGTCGCGGCTGATCCGATTAAATTCTGATTAACTGCCCAATCCGTACCGCGCCGAACACGCTTTTTTTGTTTTGACTGATACTCCTCTTTTCAACTCGTCCATCTTCGGATCTGATTCGGCTGATAAGTGAAGGGCGATTCGTCTTTTTTTGGTCTCTGCTGCTATTCCGAGTGACGTGGCCAATCGCATCTTAGCGCGAAGCAAGTCCGGCTCTCGGTTTTCAGGGACGACGCTAAAGAGACCGGGTCGTTAACGCTAATTTTGATTATTTTTTTTTTATTTTTTCTGGACAAACGCTTATTATTATCGACTTTATTTGAATTCTCGGAAATTGTTAATAATTTTTCTTCCCTGAAAGAAAATTCACTAGGCTCTCAAAAAAAAAGGTTGGTTTTAGTTGCCGACTGAGATCGGTAAGATGAAGCATTTATCGGATTTTCTATGAAAAGGTTGCGAAAGAAAATCCGCCGAAGAGGATCGATCGTTCGAGAATTCTCCTGAGTCACTAAAGAGGGTTAATTGGACTCTGATGCGGCTCTTCGAATCCTCGTGAAATTCAAGCTCAGCAGGCCGATACCAAAAATTGTTATAATTTTTTTCAAAGATTAATCGCTCACCATTGACTCAGTCTAACAGTTCTGCAAAAGCTGACAATGTCATCGCTCACCGAACAAAAATTGAGCACTCTCTAAAAAGCAGGTTACAATTTCCTTCGCAGACTCCCCGTATTAATATTTTTCATTAGATTTTTTTCGGTAAGTTCCTACGCCTCAAATATTGCAGTGGACCGTAGTTTGAAAAAGAAAATCCGTCAAACAGGATTAATTGACCGAAAGCTCTCCTAAACCGCTCTGAGGAGGGTTAATTGGACTCTGATGCGGCTCTTCGAATCCTCGTGAAATTCAAGCTCAGCAGGTCGATACCAAAAATTGTTATAATTTTTTTCAAAGATTAATCGCTCACCATTGACTCAGTCTAACAATTCTGCAAAAGCTGACAATGTCATCGCTCACCAAAAAAAAATTGAGCACTCTCTAAAAAGCAGGTTACAATTTCCTTCGGAGACTTCCCGTATTAATATTTTTCATTAGATTTTTTTCGGTAAGTTCCTCCGCCTCAGATATTGCAGTGGACCGTAGTTTGAAAAAGAAAATCCGTCAAACAGGATTAATTGACCGAAAGCTCTCCTAAACCGCTCTGAGGAGGGTTAATTGGACTCGGCTGAGGTTCCTCGAAGCTTTTCGAGTGTCGGACCTTTGCGCTGAAAAGCTTCGAAGTTTCTCAAGCCGCATGAATCTTATTAACCGTTCTCCGGTTGGCTCCGCGCCTGGACTCGGCGCGTTTGTTCTTCGCAGAACGAAAATTCACGTCGTCAGCTCTGTTGATCTTTCGTGTTCGCCTTTTGGTTTATTTTGTTTAAAATTCATTAGCCGCGAAAGGTCGGAGCGCCATTCGCGAGTCGGTCGTCAGACCGAGGATTCCGTTACTCCGTAATCCGGATCAACATTTGTCCAACTACGTCGCGGGAGTGCGAAGTCACAATCGCAGGTGAGCCGCGGATTTATGCATTCGTCTCGGAGCACTCGCGGAGGCCTCGCGCGTTCCCGTCGTCCTCGTCGATGTCGCGAGCGGTTAGAACTCCGCCGGGTCTCGTCGCGGAGTGCAGCGTCGTCGCACCGGCAACGGTATCGTAGAGACGGCAGGTTCTCGGATATCGAGGACCGAGTTGATTGCCTTGACACGGGAGGGAAAGAGAAGGCAAAACCCAGCAGACAAGGACTCGCGCGGTTTTTTATTTCCAACTGGGCTCCGTGCTCGACTGTTCTAAATCACGTTTAAGATTGGAAAGATCTCTCTCGCATTGTCGGTACTGACGAGTCAGTGCGAAAAACTAATCAATCTCGTTCGTCGCGCGAGAAGTAAAATCCCATTTTGTTGCTTTCGATGAAATTCCACATTGGGCGATTGGATAAAATAAATAATTGGTCAGTTTGATTGTCGAGGGTTCGACTTTATTTTGAGGAAATATATATTTGATTATGCGATGAAAATAGTTTGAGATGCGATTATGAAAAGTTTCGTCGGATGTTTTCGTACGGTCTTGATTAGATACTTGACCGGAAATAAATGAAAATAATGTAATGATATCGATGGAGCAAGAAAGGGGGGGGGGGGGGGGGGAAGAGAGCGAAGATACGAATTAATATTTCACAGGAAACTGACGCTCGTTGACTCGGGCAATTGTAAAATTATTTCTCTCTTTAATGAACAGGATCCTCGGTTGCAATCTCCTTTACAGTCACGTAACGAATACCACCGTTATAGACACAGTGCGCGTATCAATTACCGTGGTTATTTAAGTATATTTTTCTCTCGTTACAACGATGCATCGAGCGTGAGGACGGAAGGTGAATTATAATAATAATCAAAATAATAACGATAAAATAACAGGAGAGAAAATGAAAAAGAAATGAAAAAACCAGCCACTCGAGACCAATTTTCCAGGGGGAAAGCTAAATTGCTCGTCGGCCGAGCGTCGTTATCCGACGAAACGGGCACCTGACGTAGAATGTATATATCCATATATATATATATATATATATATATATATATATATATATATATATATATATATATATATATATATCTTTTTATCCTAAGTTCACGAGCTTAAAAAATTCGCTGAATACCGCTGAATTTTTCCGGGCTTTCGCTATGTCGCTGCTATTCTGCAATACGGCGATAAATTCCCCCACGGTCCTGATAACTATTCATCTGTTGCACTATTGTAGAATTATTCAATGGATCCTCGTGAGTTGTGCAACATAATGCGGTGCACAATAGCGCTGTGAATTATGGTCGCGCATAAAAAAAATAATAAAATTTCTAACAAAAATGTTAAAACTCATTTTACCCCCGGAAGTAATGACATACGCATAGAAAATATTTTAAAAATGAGAATATTTTTTCAACACTTTTAATTGTCATCTCGGTCGTGTAATTTTGAAAAATTTTGAATTACGAGACGGTGAAAAAAGAATTGCGTATTTCCCCAATGAATCGTTCGGAAACGGGGCTGAATCGTTCGTTTGTTTCGTCGTTTTATTGAAATAGCGTGGCGAATGTAGAAAATATCGAATCTTTCGGCGTGAGAGAAAATCTTTCTCTTATTCCGTCCGATCCTCCCCGAGGCGAAACAAACCGAGCGAGAGAAACTCGTCGTAATTGCTCGACGACTCCGCGCCCTCCGCCGAATTTCGTGATTTTACGGGAGAGCGAATGCTCCGAGGACTTTCGTTCCGATGATTCCGGGCTGAAGATCGATAAGCTAGGTTGTTAACGCCGAGAACATCGCAACAGGGCAGGGTCGCAAATATCACCAGTTATTTTAATGGGAACGCGAAATTAAAGCTCAAACAGTTACCCGAAAGTTCCGTCAGGTCGATTGTTACGCTCGTTTGTCTCGGACACATTCCACGCGTTTGATAATTCGGAACTTTGTTCGCGAATTATTCGTACCGAGTAAAATCGAGATAAACGAATCCCCCAAGGGATCGCGGAGGATATTCAGCGATCATGAATCATCGTTGCTCGAAACGCCGTCGAGAGATACGAGATACGCGCTGTTTTCTGTTTCTATGGTAATCGAACGGCAGATTATATCGGGGGGCGTTTCTACTGGATCGCCGATGGAATTCACATCGAACGTCTCTCGCAAAATTCCACCCCATTTACGATCGAGGGGTAAAATGGAATATGAAAAAAAAATAAATAAAAATTACTCCAGGTTCTCTCATGATGAGAGACGTATCCGTGTATTTATAAATGTCCACGTTTCTTCCCTCGATGAGGACGAGTCCATTTTTAGATATTTATTTCGGCCGGTTGTTTTCATTAATTTATTTTTTTTCTCAATGCTCCATTTTGCCCCAATTCCGCTCTATACGTTCATACAAGTGACGGCGGAGTATTTTGTCAAACGATTACTCCGTAGCTACGCAAATATTGAGTGACGGATGGTCTGGGGTGGGAAATATCGAGACTCGGCGCGACAAACGGGCGACCGGCCGGTCAGTTATTAAATTGCGTGACAAATACGACGGTCGCTGATTAATTGATAATATGGTAAAATATATTCGGATACGTCGAGCGAGCAAACAATCAAAGCTGACAATATATTCCGTGGAAGTTTACAATTTTTTTGGGTATTTTTTTGTCGACACTGGAGCTGCCCGATCGTTGAATAATCGACGTAACGCACACGTGGCGCGCGTAACGTTCTCGGACCGTGATTTCGTGACATAAGTTCCGTGTGGAACCGACGCGGAAACTCGAGTTGCATAATCGATGATGGAACGACGGATGCATAATCTCGGAGCCGGTGCGCGGCTCGACCGTTCTATGCATTCCGTACGGTTCACATCTTTGCATTGTTTCTCCGACGATTGCGCAGCGATAGCCCCGGAGTCGCAAGTTTCTTTGTTACTTCTCGGAAAGTAAAGAAACACGAAAGGTCACGGAAACTCCGTTTGCCGTCGTCTTAAACGGGAGAGTTCAAATAACGCAACTCATTGAGTCATTGACAACGAGTGGAGGAACAAAAAATTGCTCCAAAAATTTCGAAACATTTGAAAAAATTATCGAAATTAGAGGTGAGAGGAATTTTTGCAGAAAATTTGCAGAATCGGGCTAATTTTTTTTGTTTTCCACGATTTGGCGCAATTGAAATGTACATTTTTGAGAAATCGAAATTACCAGTGAAAAGGTCAACGGGGGTAGAAATTTGGACAGCGAAAGTGGGCGTCGTGAAGGTGGAAAAGGCGGGTTGGCAATTTCTTCGGGTTAAGACTGCGGCGGAAGTCGAGCGAGTGGAATCGATTAGGTAAAACGTTTTCCGACTCGGAAGGTAGTCGTACGCGATGAAATATTCAGTTGCCGGTCGAGAAGGACAAACGTACGAATGGACAGTCGGTCAGCAGGGGTGAACAACCCTCATCGATTTTTTTTACTTCATACAGAGTAAAAATCGATTGTTGCATTTACCGTATATTTTTTATTGACAAACATCCGCGCACTAATAAAACTACAATTTTTTCAGCGAAAATTACTGAGCATCAACAGAATTTTTATTTGTCACGGTGATGAATTCCCCAAGTAACATAGCAATGCAAAAAATTGTACCATGGTGTAGAATTTCACTTTAAAATTAAGAAGTTATCATGGATGAGGTTATTTTTTTTTTTTTTTCGTAATCGAAAGTCGATCACCATTTGCATCAATTGGCTGGTTCGCAGGCCATGAATCCCATTAGGCGCAACCGTGCGATCCGACATTTTTTAAAGTTTTCCGCGTAAAAAGGAAAATTTGCATTTAGAGCGAATAGCGTAGCAATATGTGGAACGCACAGTGGGAGAGGAAACGGTAATGTCCTGCATTGTATCGCACAAGTGTACATTGATATTTTCTTCTCTCGCAAGGCTCGAAGGTATCGCTCTAATGGGTTGGCAAAGCACGACAAGAATCGATCCAACATATTTTCGTTCTTTTACACGGATCGTCGAAGGTTGCTTCCATCGCGGTTGATCGGCTCTTGTCGTGACTCAACGAGCGCCCTTCTCGATTACAGAAATCGCTGCTCGTTGCTGTATCGAGAAGAACCAATGACCAATCGCCGATCCGGTGAAGCGAGACCAGCCGACGAGTGCACCGAAGGTTGAAGCAAGGTGACCACTTGACGAGAATATTAAACGATTCGTATCATATTTTTATTAACAACAATTATATTAATAATAATAGTCTATAGCGATCTCACGACTGGCCAGACTGTTTTATGAATTTTTAACAGAATATAGTTCGTATTACGAAACTTGAAAATAAATCCGTAAACGTGGCAGTTCCAAGATATGCGTTTGAGAGAAGAGTTACAATAAAAAAAATTAACTAAATAAAACTCAAAAAAAAAAAATTAAAAGAAAGACGCCCAGTTGTAATCTCAGGTACGACTCAGTTTTTGGAAATCGTAGACTGGACTTTTTTTTTTTTTTTACTTTTTCAATTTTAACAACTCGTTACTCTGTGCAATATTTAGAATTTGAATTGTATAAAATGATAGTGATAAAGGAGAAGAGTGTGAAATAAATAAGGTGAATAATCGTGATAAAAAATTAAGAGTCGATTGGCGAGAGGCGAAGCAAGAGACTACGATGGAGTGCAATTCCGTGGGTCGTCGAGGAGTTGATAGGCGAGCGGAGCAGACGTGGCGAGTTGAAGTAGCAGTAACAATGATTCTAGGCAGACCGAACGTCGGTCGAGCGAGGGCTTTTTTTGCGTTCGCGACGCGGATAGAAGAAAAACTCGCCAGCCTCGCGCTACTGGTCGCGGAGCCGCCGGCTCCGGAGCCGCTGCGACAAGTAGGAATTGTCGGCAGCGGCGTGGCTCACCTCGCTCGCACAAGTAGAAAGTCCAGTCGGTGTGGCACGTCACGTCTGGCCCGTTCGTTAGTTCGATACGGACAATGGTATATTGTCCGGTGTAAGTGCGCCCAGACGCTCACGTACTCGTTACGAGTGTATGCGCGTAGTACGATCAAGAAATCTATTGCAAAACATCCATTCAACGAGCGACAATAATCGAGATAGAGAGAACCGGCAACGCGTTACTTTCACTGTGCTATTGTGGCGTAATAAAAAAAAATAACGTTAAGAAATAATAAAGGGAGAGGACGAGAATAAAAAAAAAAAAAAATTATAAACTCGCGATCTGTAATACGATGACGAAACATGATTTTTCGAGCGCTTGCGAGACAACGGAAAAGCCCGATGCTCCGATTTCTACATAAAATGTTTTTTTGTTTTTTTTACAATTACTTCTTCGTTGTATAATTAAAAAATATTCTAGGATCTTAGTTTTTGATATTTTTATAATAATACTATTTTCATTTTCTTTAAATAATAATCATTATAGTGTAATGGCAGTGAAGGGGAAAAAAGTTGAGGAAGTTGCACATAAGGAAACGGCGAAATCTCGTAGCCGAGGCAGCGTTTTTTTTTTTTATTTTCATTAAAAAAATATTCTTCTCATTTCGCAATTGTTTTATTCTCTCGTTTGATCCATTATTCTGGATGCCCGTCGCCGAGGCATTTCAGCTTTGCCGGACTGCAGCCTTTTTTGTACGTGCAAGGCACTCGATAAAATGTTAAAAAAAAAAAATAAAAAAAAATACGTCATTGGTCAGATACGAAGATTGTGTAATATTCACGAGTAAAAAGTCAACACGGACGTGTGATTCCCTCGGACTAGTAAAAATGGCGGCATGTCCCGAGTCAGGGTCTCCAGCCAGGCCATGTACAACGGCGCTGAAACCGCGCCTTTTCGGGGCATTGGCAAGGTCCTGAGAAAACAAAAGGCAATCGTGAATATAAAAGATCCTCGATTCGTTTATCATTCGGGGTCACGAGCTATTTTCTCGACTCACATCACGACCAAATTGGCTTCCATCGAATTCTCTATAAGCAACTCTCGAAGGCGAAGATGCCTGTTCGTTTTCTCGTTCATCGCGAGAAGCTCCGACTCCGTTATCGGCGTGTCTGGAAGCGGGAGAAATAAATTAGGATTAAAAATGAAACGCTGATGAACATTTTTCGGAAAAAAAAAAAAATTCGTAGGTCATACCATCGTCGGTCGTTCCGTTTGGCTGCGAAGAACCCTGAAAGTCCGCTATGAGCGAGTCGAAGAAATCTTTCGTACGCTGCTGAGCGGGTTTCGAAACGTCGGCTATCACCTTCAGGGCGGAGTAGTCTATCCGGAATTTCGAGAGAAGACTCGCCATACTGTGAAAAAAAAGCGTGTCCGAAATTCATTGATGGTCGATCGATTCTCAAATAAATTAATGAATGCGGAAATACATCTATGATTGATACTCTTTCCGCCGACTCACTTTCGCTGTTCGTACTCCAGCTCGGAGTGCTTGTTCGCCAGTGCGAAAACGCGAAGTTTGCTGTTGGCCCAGTTCCGCCTTGTGCTGATGATGTAAGGAAGCAGAAGGGTCAAACCACCGTCGTCGTACAGCCACCAAACGTCTATGGTGCCCTTTTTTTGTTTCCTCTGAAACTTCGTGACAAGACCAATAATGTCCTTCGATATTGGAATGATCGTCTGACTCGGAGTGGTTTGACTCTTGTCTCGACGTTCCTCCGGCGAAGCGTCCGGATATTCGTTTATGACTCGGGATCTTCTCGGTGGTGGACTTCCGGGCATCGAGATGTCCGAAGTACTGCTCGCTGGTGCGGAAGCAAAACGAAAAACGAAATTTGTTCAGATTTTCATCCCTGCTGGCCGTCAAGATTTTCTTGTAAAACCATACCTTGACTCAGTTGAGAGAAACTTTGATTTCCTCGCATAGTCATTTTCTTCTGATCTTCAACGTCTCCGACTGCGGAGCTCTGTTCCAAACCTTCGCTCAGACGGAGCAGCGCCACCGCTACGTGCATGTCCAGCGCTTTGCTATGAAAATTTATTAAGAATTTATTTGATTATTTGATAATTATAATTGATCCTTTATTCTATGGCGCTATCTCAGAGTCCAGTTGAGTATTTACAAAGCATTAATCGATAAAAAATTAAAAACCGCAATTCTTATTTATTTTTCTTCACAAAGAATAAAATTCGAATTTAATATCAGTTTTTCAATAACGACAAAAGAGCTTACTGCATCACGTTGAAGTACATATTGAGATTCTCCCTGGGACAAGTAGCCCAGTCCTGTTTGTAACCCATCATCAGAATATTCGGACGCAATTTTCCCAAGCCCGCGGCTTGTAAAAATGAAGTAGCTCCCTCCTGGAACTTGGCACTGTCGGCGACGGTGTAAAAAGCTTTTATCTTGCTGTTTCTAAACCACGCAGTCGCTTTCGCTATCATTGTGTAGCGAGTCTTGTACGACAGTGGAGTCTAAAAAATAACGCAACGATACAGCATTTTTGATAAAATTTCAGCTGAGAATTCGATCCCTAAAACGTCATACCTCGACGATATGACCGCAGATCAGCAGGCTCTGGCGCTTCGTGATGTGATAAGCAAAATCCACCAACGCCGATCTTGCGCTTGGTGTGCCGCTCAGTACCAAGAGCTGGGGACGATAATTCTTCACGTGCTCCTCGACCCTGTCGAGCTGTTGGACCGCCGTCAATGCGTTGTTGTAGGTCTGTGCCTGAGTCGTCGAGCCCCAATTTACATCTGCGGGAACATAGCGTTTTTCAAAAGATTTTTTTTTTCTCTTACATTCATTGCGTCATTAACCGTTTGGAAGTCGCACCGATCAAAATTCCACGAAAAATTACTAACAAACGCCCATAATTATTGGAACAAAGTTTTGGCTTCCAAGAGGTTAATTTTTTGAATATTAAAAAAATTATATTTTTCGTTGACGGCGACGACTTGGAGGGTGAAAATAAAATTACCAGGTTTCCTGTAGGCAACGACGAGGTAAAGGGCGAGGACGACCGACAAAGTAATAAGAGCGGTCCACCAAGAGATCAGAAACATAACAGCGACGCACAGAATAGCTCCGGCCAAGCTTAGCCACATGTTGTAATACTGTTGGGAGAAAAAATTAAATTTTTTAAAGAAAAATCCTAGTTTTTGAATTTTTTATATTGGTGTGAAAATTTGGAATATAGGCGAACCTTGAATGTCGGCCGCCAGCCTATGGGTCTGGCGAGAGAGGCGTGAAAGGTGCTGAAGTTTACCAAAGTGTAAGCGGCGAGAAAAAAATTGGAGATCAACGGCGCGATCGCGTTTAGTTCACCTGAAACAGAGAAACAATCGATAAACCAATTTTTAATCTTTGTCTCATGAAAATTTGCTAAAATTTTACACTCGATATTCGTTTTACCAATCAAAATAAAACCAACGGCTATGACGAACGTCAAGAGGTATCCTCTGATCGGCTCTTTTCCCTTTTCACCGCTGAACCAGTGAATACCAGGGTACAAATGGTCCTGGCAGAGAGCCTGAAAAACCTTCGGAGCCGAGACCAGCGAAGCCAGGGCGCTGGACAACGTTGCCGCGAAACATCCAGCGTAGATGAACGGTCCGAAGGCGGAAACAAGCTCGATCACCTACAAAAAAAATAACAAACGTTACTGGAGAAGTACAAAATCAAGTACAAAAAAACATAGAAATTGAAATTTCATCTTCCAACATTAAAGTCGTCATGAGGCAAATAAAATAAATTAAAAAAATAAGCTTAGCTTGATTGACATTGAGTATTTTTTTTTTTTTTAAGAAAATTAGTACTTCTTTTTTTTTTTAGATATTTTCTTGGAGTCACGTTTAGAGTCAACGTTCGGAAATCGTAAAAATGCTGGAATACGAAAAGTTCCGGCTTAAATTGTGCCTGACTCGTGGCACGTCATTGTTGTAGCCTCAAACGGCACGACACTTTGTAATAACGTTCCCGAATCAGCGGACCTGAAAGCTGTTGTGACTTCCGTATTTGCAGCCACCGGTGCAATTGAAATCCGTCCCGTAAATGCTCCACGTTCTCTCCACCGTGTTATTTTCAGTTGAATTAATCTCGGTTGAGTTATCCACCATGGAAGTGTCTAATACGATGTTGGTGGCGTTGTAGAGAATCGCTGAACCGTTCGAGAGAAGAACTTCTTCAGAGATGTTATTATTGGCGACGAAAGTCAGTAGATCTGTTACGTTTCCCGATGCCTCTCTCAGAACGCTACTGCCGACCATAAAGGCCATCAGCAGATAGGAAATTGTGGTGATGAGAATTGCCAAGAGTGTTCCCTTCGGTATAGCCGTCTGCGGATCCTGCACGCCAAACGTTGAATTATTAATAATTATAAATCTTCGTATAGCATTAATAAAATAGTATATATATCTATATATATATATATATAAATTAATATCGCGTTAATGACGCGGTACGGTCGAAAGGACCAAATCACCTTTAAGTCGCCGGATATATTCGCACCTGCCAGAATACCTGTTGCCGCTGGGAAGAATATAGCGAGTACTGAAAAAAAATTGTGATTCACACCCTCGCTGTGTCTGTAGTCTGGACGGAAGTTCTCCGTGAGAAGATTGGCTGTCGATGAATAAATAAAATGTTTTTAAAATTCCATTTTTTTTTTTTTTCATAATTATTGGAAGGGACGGATGAAAAGAGAAAGAAACTTACCACTATAGCCGATGAACCCTTTGGCCCTTTCGACTTCGTTTTTCGGTCCCATGAACGAACCGATAACGAAATCCGCTATCGCCAACAGAAGAATAATCAGAAGACCGAACTGGGCCTTCGCTTCCCATTCCATACCGATCATTACGATCAAGAGAAGTAACACTATCGTGATGCACCCTTAAAAAAAAAAAAAAGAAAAAAATTTGTTAAAAAAATAAGATGTATCGTTTGCGGACGCAAAATAGATGACGAATCTGTCGAACCTATTATTCTGATGTCCGTGTTGTCACAGTCGACGATGCAGACTCCATAGGACTTTAGACAGTCAACCATGCTCTCGCAGAATCCAACGACGTACATCGAACACGCGACGGCGTTCGCCAGCGAGAATATTAGACCTATCGATCCACCGAATTCGGGACCGAGAGATCTCGAGATCATGTAGTAGGTTCCGCCTGGAATATTTAAAAAAAAAATCTTGATCGTCATAGTCGGAAAAAATGAAGATCAATGTCGCATGCTGTGCAGAATCTTTGGCCGAACCTCCTTTGATGAGTCCGTTTGTACTGATAGCGGACATGGACAGAGACGTTATCGTCGTAACTACCGTCGTTGTGAGTACCAACAGGACAGCTTCTCCTGAAACAGCAAGGATTCTTCAATCACCATGCGGACTTTTCTTCCGATGGGAAACTTGGAGAACATATTCGCAGTAAAAAAAATTAAAGCTCAAAAATTGAAGTGCTCTTCTATCATGATAAAAATTTGGAGCGGTATCTTACGAGGAAAGGAATAAAATTAAGGATCAAAAGCTCACCGACTCCAGCCTGTGCGACGACCCAGGAGAGTCGAAGAAAGAGCATAACGCCCCATATATTGAGAAGACATCGCATCAGAACTCCTTGGATCCATCCGAATTTTACACCACTCGTCGAGGTTTTCTCGTGTGTTTGGGGAAGGGTATTGGTTCCTGGTCCCTGAAAATAAAAATGTAAACCAATCAGTTTGAAACAGACGTCAAATATTAAAGTATTATTGCCGGATTCAGTCAAATTCTCGAGTAAATTGACCAATAGTTTAAACGCTTCCCAACTATTTTCCGAGCTGGGTCCAATGACCTCGCGCATTCTATCACCGGTCTATCAGCCAGCCCGCACCTATTTCCGTTTGTCCCGTTGACTTTTCCTCGGCACTCAAGTAATACTTTCCAATCGCGTTACTTCAAGGCCGTCGGGTTCGTCCGAGGGTCACCGGTGAAGCATTTCATGAAACGGTTGCCGTGTGCGTTGTTCAAAGACATCGCCTGTACAATTTTACCTGTTATCGACGACTGCAAGTCGCCACCGATTGTAATAAATCCGCCACGAATTTTATGAAATGTTCCTTCGATAACGAGTTCGAGCTGAGACATCCGAAAATTATCAACCCGGTGTCGTTGAGTGAATATTTTTCTAATTTTTTTTTTTTTTTTCAATTTCCGACCTCGACACTCATCCGATTTTTCACTCGTGATTACGAATGGAACTAAAATTGAACCGAATTAAATGAAATAATATCGAATCAGTCAAGCCGGTTATTAATGAGACCGCGATCGTCGGCGAAGAAAATACAGCGAAGCGTAACAATTTATACACTGACATTTTCCTTTTGCTTTTTTTTTTTTTATTCAGGCTTGATCCTCGAAGCGGAGCGAAAATTTTTTCTTGAATTCGAAGCTCGATTCGCGGCATCTCATGCATATCCATGATTAAAAGTTACGGGAACTCGTTTAATTAATTGTTTGTTTTTTTTTTTTCTTACTCCTGGACGGCGGGCCGGGCTGAATCTTGATCTGCGGAATTACAAGCGAGCTCGTCCGCATGATGCGTGGACGAGCGGAATTGAGATTTAGAGGCAGTCATCGACGCATTGGAGGTGATTCAACTGACTGGTGTGATCGCGATGGAGGGTCACGCGTCGAGTACACCGAGCGTAGAGTCGGCTCAATCGAGACCAACGATTTACGTAATATAATCGTTTCGGGCGCATAACTCTCGTCGCACCTAGGATGCGTAAGCCTGGAAGCTTCGCCGTTTCGCTCGTCCCTCAGAGAATCGATCTCGACGCTGTTCCCTCGTAAAACTCGACGATTTCTCGGACGATCCCATTACAAGTTCGCGAAACTTCGTTAATCCAATAAGACGCAAATTCGCGAAACAAACTGGCACGGCCGATGATATAACACGCTCGTCGATACACCGTCCGGTGTAACCGTACAAATACTCGATTCCGGACAAGGTCCGGAACTCTCGAGTACGCGATGCTCGATTACTGCGACGAGCGAAGAACTTTGGGCGGAAACTTTCTACGCGAACAATTTTTTATTTTTTTTTATTTTCAGACTCGTTAGAATTTCTCCATTCTCAGCTCATCTTTCGTCGAGTTAAGTCTCAGGGACATAAGAAAATGTATTTTTTTTGTCGGAAATTATAGATGACCATTGCTGTGCGAGTAAATAATTAATTGACTAGAGAAAAGTCATTTCTAAAAATGTTTTCATTTTGCGAGTTTCGGGTTTGATGGTCGATCTCGATAAATAATCGTCACAGCGCCGATTCAATGCCGGGAGCTTCTTCGACGGCGTTGCTCGAGGTATAGAAATTGTCGAGGGCAAATCGTCTCGGACTGAAATAAGTCGCTCGTCCTCGGCTCCCCTCAAATTGTTACCACCGCGCTCTTGCCAGTCCCACTAACTCATTTACCAGAGCTTTAATGACGATTCGAGCTCTCCGGCTCGAACTGCCGGAGACAGATAGATAGACGAAGAGACCCGTAGGACAGAAGAGAGATATAAAGTGGACATCGCGACGCTCGAACGCATGCCGCGACTAAAAATAGACTAAATTCGTACTAAATTTGTTCGACACGGCTCGCTCCAAAGGCTGCGAGGAACGCTCGACGTGACGTCCTGTTCCTATCTGCCGGAGACCAATTCCTCCTGCGAGACTCGCGCATCCCGATATCCTCGACGGAGGAAGATCGGAACGAAAAATTGCAGGCGAAACGTATTCTATAATAAAGTGCAATTTTTATGATCACCGGATGATGAAATCGAACATTCAGTCCTGATCAAAATAATTGCCGAGTCCGTAATGTTGATTCTTAACAATATGCATCGGATCTTAATTTATTCGGAATTTCTAGATATCGATGGAAAACTGCGCAGAAGTTTCGCGCGACTCATTCAGAAATTTTCTTCGAATCTCCGATCGGTCGTTTATCACGCGACAAAGAAAAAAATACTCGTCCAGGACTGCGACTTTATCCTCGAAGCTCTTCGACTGGCTTTCCCAACGATGCTCGAGATAAGCACTTCATCGTACAGTCGAATGCATACGTAATATACAAATAATTGAACGTGGTCGAGCGATGGAGACAGCTAACGGAGCTGGCCTTGGCTAGGAATGGAGACCCGGTAAGAAATAAGCGAATTCCGCGCATACACGTGCGATTACCACCTTACACTATTCATGAAGAGGATATGATATGTAGATTAAGTAGAAACGCTCGAGAGGGCGAGGATAGCACGTGTCGTCGTGGCGCCAAGTATTACGATCGCGGAGAAGCGAACGGAGAGCAGTGACTCTGATTCGTTGGTGGTTCGATCGACTTCTCCCCTATAGTGTCCTTCGAATTTCAAAATGTCAAAAAATCACGTGAAAAAAAAAATACATTTTTCATTTTACCGCAAATATATTTACAATTACAATTGAACAGTTCATTAAATTCACGAGTGATCAATATGATGCGTAAACGCGATAATTTAATTTATTGGGTAAACCAAAAAGCTTCGCTAATTTTTTTTTTTTTTTTTTTTTAATAATGCATCTTTTGATTTTTACAGTGTCGAAGATAGCGATTGGAAAATTGGTCTCGGATTATGTTCATCCTGAGTGGGAACCATCGTAGAAACTTTGTTGCGGAATGATTTTGAAAAAAAGCTACGCCAATATCGATAAACGTTCCGACGATTACAAGTCCGACGTTGGTCGATCGCTCGATTACTCGTCGTTTATCGTCAAAACATATCTCGTCGCTCGCGCGCTTGCTCTCAAGGCTCCTCGCCGATTAATCCCGAATTATAATCTCCCTAGCCCCGGAGACCTCAATTTATGTAACAGGTCGGGTTTAATTCGGAGATCGGAATTATCGCTGCGACGGGTGACCGAAAGAGACTCGAGAACGCGCGGCGCGGAGAGCCGCTCGGCGATGATTATTTAATTACTCGGCGGTACGTGAAGGTCTTTGAGCTGACCCCCTGGCGTTCCACGGAGTAACGCGTTTCAGCTGCTCACCCTCGATACCGCGAGTCCGTCGCGTAAAGAAATTTGTCGCAAGGTGCATCTCACATTCCACGACTAAATTAAACCCACTTCGGCCATGGAACGTGGGTGGAAATTCATCATTTTCATTTGACTCCGTGTCAAACAAAAATTTCATCGCACTCGAGATCAACGGAAAATAGTATAAATTTTTTATGCTCACATTACTTGTGAATTATCGATGAAATGAAATTTTTAAATTATTTCATAACAATTAATGGAATTTTGATCATACCGAATATCTGGATGCATTATGTACATTCACAATATATCGTCATTATTTTTGTACTCCTCACAATTAATTAAACGCCAACGAAACAACATGGAAACTCATATTTTCTCCTTAGTTCGTATCGAATAAAAATTCGATCGTCAAAGTCATCCAGAAATAACACATGTATTTTATCCTCACATTTCTCGCGAAATATTAGGAAAAACAATTTTTTCGACACAACGTGTAACTGCATTTGAAAATTCTTCCCTATTCATTGATTCAATTACCATAGTATCAAAATATATTGATTATATAAATTATTAAAAAATATTACATGTAATTGTAATTAAATATGTAATATAAATATATTTTAATAACTTCAATATTTCTCGGACAATAAATGAGTGATCAGTGGCGCAGGATGTACGAAGTCGCTTTCAGGAGCGAACGATGCAGTTCGGGCTCGATTAATATCGTTGCCCTCCAAGACATTTCGTGTCTTACCTTAGATTCTTGCGCTCTCCGTGGCCGAGTCACGTAGCGAGAGCATAACGAGTAAGATTTCGTGTCGTAAAACGATCGAACGTCGCGGCGTATATTCGTTCGTCGAGCACGAGCGGCTAAAATGCCGCCGCAACGAATCGCACGGAATTGAGAAATCCGGCGTTTTGTCGCAATCGCACGCACGTTCGGTGCGCTCGGTAAACGACGAAGTCGGCGATTCGACGTGGACGGAAGATTAGTCTCGCGAGGGCTCGAACGACGATCGTTCGATCGGTGCGAAAATTTCTTGGCTGGAAAAAATGCTCACCTTGTTCAGCAGGGTGGAATTGTGAAGCTCGTCCAGGGATGGTCTGTGAGCCGCTTGGATGCTCAATATGTTTCTGTAATTGTCGAGCCTCGGCAGAGCTTCTCTCGTCATGTTTCTCAATGATTTTCTTGACTCCTGATCGCCGAGAAGACTCGCCCGACCCTCCAGACTGTCGACACGGTTAACGTGGAATCTCGTTCTTCGCTGCAGCGGATTAAGCTCCACATCCTCCATATCGACCTCTCGGCTTTTACCGTTCTCGTACGGCATCCTCGACTTTCTCTTCTTCTAAATTCTCGAGCCACGGCGCTATTCTCCTGAATCGTTTCGAAAATTTTCAATATCATCAATTATCGTTCATCTCGGTATGGACCGAGCCGCGGTTTTCTCACGCAAGCGTCATAATACAAAAATCTAAAGTGACTGATTATTTTTTTTTTTTTATTTCCGAACAATGGAAATATTTGATTTATAAATTTGATTATTTACAGAATGATCGAGTAGATTTTAATTTTTTAATGCATTTTGCGGTGCAACGAAATTTAGTTTAGTCAGCGTTAAAGCCAATGAAATTATTTCGTGTGGAAAGCATCGACAGATATCGCAGTGCTCTTATATAAATTCGATTACCACTCTCTTTTTAATTGTAGAAATAATTTATTCTTTTGCGATTACGCCCGCTAATGGAGTCCGACGCGTCCTTGAAACAATTACGTAATAAACGTGCTGACCGCGTGGGTTGTTAATTATGAAATTACTCTTGTTTACGACGCCCGTGCACAATTACCGCAAGGAGGTTTTGTCGATGCGAGATAAGGGCCGAACCGCACGACTACGACGGGTCAGCAGGTGGGGAGGTTTCTCTAATTCAGCGATTAATTAGTCGTCCTCGTCGTGCAACCGATAGCAATGCGCAAATTCAACGTTCATTGAAACCACGCTCCGAATTTTCCGCGACTCGACGGAATGTTGTCTCGAATAAACTGTTAGACACGGTATCGATCAAACGCGCACGTGGCTTAGGCCATGTTATTAGAAACACGCAAGTTATGCATCAGCTGAGAACAGCGACCGAATTCTTGGCTGTCGTAGACACATGCAGAAACCGAGACTCCTAAGTTATCTTCAAAAAGCTCAAATCTGCGCAATTTCTCAATTGCCCAATCATCAACCACAATAATAAAGCAAAATAGAATTTTTTTTTTTCGTACTTCTATCTTCGACGGTCGCAATGAGCGCATTGACTCGGAAATATTTTTTAATAGTCCTAATAATAATGGTAGATTATTTAAAGCGAGATTTTTTTCCTGGTATTTAGAAATATTTTTTGATAATATTGACGTGTGATTTTTTGTTTTCTTCTCGAATTCCAAGATTTATAATAGAAGTTATATTGAATTTATGAATGACGTGAAATTTCGACATATTTTAATTTTTTGTATAAAACATGTTTGTATAAAATTTATTCGTCGCCCCGACGAGACCGAGAGCGTTGCACCGAGCTGTATTATCACTCGTCACCTTCGTGCGCGCAGACCCCCCATCGTTCGTAATAATAATAATTAGTATACCCTCTATAATATAGTCGAAAGTCCCGGTGTCAAGCGTTGAGGTCTCTCCTGTGTAGGACGGAAAGCCCAGTCGAATCAGTTGAGATTCTCGCTCACTCCTTCGCGCTCAGCTCCACAGACACGTGGGGAGGAAAAAAGTCCACCTCGGACGAATAAACAGTTTTTTTTTTCTACATAAAACAATCGCGCAAATCAACGACAACGGCGATTCGACAAACTTTCTTGATGTTCCATGATGCTTCCACCATCGTAGTAAAAAAAAAAAAAAAATAAAAAAACAAAGGAGCTCCGGCAACCGGTGCCGGAAAACCGTTGCCACCTCAAAAGTCTCCTTATCAGCAATATTTCGATAATATCGTTGTTGAAGTTTTTACACCGTAGCAAAACAACAGCTGCATCACGACTCACAGTAGTCAAACATATAAATACAAATTTATTCCTCGGGCGAGTCTCACGATCAATCTGTCGCGATGGGCGAACTATGACCTCTCGCACATCTCAGCGATAGCGGTGCAAAGTAAGAGAAAAAAAAATTAATGTTTTCACACTTATACTTCGTATGAGCTTTGGAGCACGTGCTGGTTGTTTTATGAAACGTCCGCGCAAACAGATTTAACACACAGAAAATAAATAAACTATTAAAGTAGAGGGATACAATTTTGGAGTAAAAGGTCGGAATGAAGCAGCCCTTGAGAGAGCGCGTTCGGTAGACGCACGCGGTCGACACTGGCTCGGGAAGCACGGAAACCCCTTAGATATAACGACGCGCACACGACGATAGATTTAGTCTCGGGTTGTGAGTGTTGGACGACTCAGAGCGAGATGCTCACCGAGCCTCGGAGTCGGTCCGGTTGGCAGCGAGGAATCACACGGACGAGAGTCCTCTAACGTCGGAGGCGATCGCGTACGCACACGCGTTCCCGTCGAGACACTGCGTTCATACACGTGGTCTCCGGCGACCGCTCTTCACGGCTGAGCGCTGTACATAATCCATACGAAACGTTCAGGGCGGACGAACGACCCGGTAGAAATGTCTCAGAGCGATAATAAAGATTTTGGAGCATCGAACCTTTAAGGAACAAAAAAATATATTATTATAATTTAAAGACTTTAGTATCTGAATTTTTTGTACCAAGAGTTCTATCGAACGAGAACACGTGTGCGGTAGTACGAGCGCATCTGGTCTACGGGTATTACCATCGAGGTACGAACACAGTTAAAATTTCAATGCACGTACGAACATCTGGCTCACGCATATAATCTCGTAACCGGGAATACGCGTGGAAGTTGTATGTGTGTGCAAGCCCCTCCAGAAGGTCCGAACGATAAATGAGTCTCGTCTGCGCAAGCGTGTCTCCGGGAGAGCCATGTACAGGATGAGAATGTGATGATTCCTTGGATTTATGTATGTATAACGAGAACTTAGTGTGTTGGCTGCAGTCGGTACACACAATGATCCGTTCATTGGCGCGATTGTCGTTACGAAGGGTCAGGATCTCACTGAGGCATTGCCGACGAGTAATCGAAAGAGGGGATGCTACGTCTATGCGAGAACTACCCCTCGAATAATAGAATAACCAGCAATGGGTATAGAAATGCCCGGCGGACCGGACACTACAGAGAAACAGACAAAGATCAGCGAAAGTCCGACTCGTTATATTGTGTAGAAAATCGTAACCGATGAAACGGACGAGTCTTCTGTCGCAAAAAAATCGATCGGTGCTAAACGGGAAAGAAGTTTCAGCTCGTAGAATTATTATTGAAGATATTCAACCTGGAACACCGTGGGTTTTATGGAAAACTATCGGTTAATAATAAAAGATATAACTCTCTAACTGTATCTGCAGACCGATTGATTTCGAGGATATTAAATAACACCAAAGTTTTGATTGTTCGTTGGCGCCAGGTATAAAGACGGCCATATACGAACTTTGCACATTTTACGACCAGTTATAAACTCGATGCTGCCGACTTAGAATCGCATCTGAAAAAAGTAAACCCGCTAACTACCTCGTGTGTGCATAAAGAACCCGGGATTAGATAAGGAACGCGTCAGCTACGTATCGCACAATTCTCCAACGGGTTTCCTCAAGTATTCAAATGCTTGAATTCTTCGCTTTGCGTGCTTATCTTTATTAACTTAAATCTCATCTAGCATATATAGATTATCGTAGTTTGTTCAGAGACCCGCGTTGACTAAACATTGGTGAAAAAAAGATGCAGCCGAGTTCGAGCTGGTACTAGTGCGGTCGTGGCTGCCGAACTTAATTTTCACTGAAACCGCTGAAAACCAGTTCGATTGCGGCTTGAACGTCTCCGTTTGTGAATTGCAAAGCCTGAACGTTGACCGCGTCGTCGGCGAGGCCGATCTCGTGCATCTGAGCGAGTTGCCTTTGAAGATCGGCGAATTGCGGTATAGCCGGAGGCACCGGTGGCGCGGAATTTGGCGGTGTAGGCGCCGAGGCGAACGCCTGCTGGATTGCTTGCGTAAACATTTCTGTCGTTATAACGCCCGAATTCGTACCGCTGCTCCCTGAGGTCGAGGACGAGGACGTGGAGAGCGGAAAGCTGCGAGCTCCTGCCCTCGATAGTGCAGCGGCTAATTGAGCGGTTGTTATAGCCGTATTCGAATTAAATCCGGCAAGATTTGGTTGCGCGGAGTCGGACGATTGCGACGAGTCTCCGGCCATTTCCTCATCGTCGCTCATATTGTCAAGACTGTAGGAATACGCGGTAGACGGAGCGTTCATTGTTGAGGGATTCGAACCGGCCGCAGAGCTGCTTCGAGCCTCCTCATGAACCGCCGCAGCAATCAACTGCGCAGCTTCCACGAGAACCGGATGTAATTCAGCGATTCTGCGGAATAAAATGGAACAGTCGTTGCTTGGTCGTACAGTACTGAATTGAAATAATAAATTATTTACCTTCTCACAGTGTCCGGATCTGTGAAAAAAGCCATCAGGTCTGGATCCTGTAATATCGTAATCGCTACCGGATCCTCATTCAAACCCGGAGAAGTAGATGTTATGTTCTCTATAACTTCTGGACGTTTGCTCAAACGCTGGAAGTCAAAGCATACTATATTTTTGAATCACGCAAAACTGTCCCCAAATGTAAGAAACGATTAATACAATGATTTTATTACATACTAATTGTTATATATTATAAATCATAATTGCGGAGTACACAAGACAGTTGTTTTCAAATTCTGACGATGCAAATAAATAAATGATATACTAGATAATGTTCACCAAAAATGAATAACTCTTTAAAATTATTGTTCTTTAGATAAATGTCAATGAATTTATAACATGATATTTAATGAAACCATCGTTTGAATAATACCAACTTCGTAATGTTAAAGAAAATTGGATCTTACATGCAGAGCGGTTCGCAGTGCTGAATTCTCATTGAATGATCTGAAAGCTGCAGCGAGCTGCAGTATACTGCCTTCTGTTATGGATTTCGCAGGGACGGGTTTCTCAGGCTCCTTCTTCTTAACAACATGTACCATGACTCCGCTCTTGAGCCCACACGATTCGAGAGCTGCATCATCCTCGAGGATGCAGCCGCAGTATATAAGCTCTGTTATTATAAAATATGTGAATTACCGCAGCAGAAAACAAACATTGTTGTTGAATTTTTTTTTTAAACTGCAGTCCACTGAGGGAAAAGAAAATTGTGTTCCACTGGGGAATCGACAGATAGAGGGAAAGACGATTTTTTTTCCTCGGCATTCTGCGATCTCAAAGCACCATTCTGTTGAGTTTTTGAGACCAGCTGAGCACATAGATATATAACATCACCTTAATTTCAATAAAAAAATCTCACCAAAAGAATCTTTGGGGAGGTTAACTCGTCCTGCGGTCACGACTCTGAGCTCCTCCACCTTAGTCTTCATATTTACATCGCTCAATTTGATCGTTTGCTGAGTTTGAGAATCCAATCTCACTCCCAGTAACAAATACGAGCTCATTTTGCCAACTATTCGTTGAGATTGTGAAATTGACGTTTCACCTACTTTGACGGAATAACAATACACAGAAAACAGCCATGTCACGTGGGCGATGTTCAGACCGTCGATTCGATAAACGATACTCTCGCGAGCGCCGCACTGTGATGTGTATTTTTGCTTGTGTGATTGATATACCAGCTGATGTTGACAGAGCCGAACAAAAGACGGTCGGCTGCAATTTTATAAACGAACTAATACTTTGATAAATAATTTAAAAAAACAAAAGACAAAGTCAAAGGAGATATACATCTTAACTCGAAACCCGAAAGTTATTTCAGTGAACTAAAATGTCTCGCTCCGATCTAAAGAATTGGCCTATTCTGAGTTTGCTGGAACCGCAATTCATAGCCGACTTGAAAATGGTTATGGTTTACGGTAATATTTTATTTCATTAAATTTATGAACTGTACTCTATATATTTTTGTTTTATGGGCTTCAACTTCTTTGTCTAAATTCGCAGGCAACTTGGGTAACGAAGCACTGTTAGTGTTGAAAGATGGGAGCGTTTACGCAGTGGGAAGCAATGCTACGAGCTGCTTGGGAACTGGTGATGCTCACAGCACTCTGTATCCAAGAAAGATCGAAACACTGTCACAGAAAGGCATTAAAAGTTTTGCCTGTGGCATTGGACCACATGTACTTGCTCTCACTGACAAGGGAGAGGTAATTTTTTGGCGTTGAGTTGATCGAAACGACAGATAAAAATGTTGCGCTAAACTTTTTGCATGCCATTGCACAAGTGATTTATGTATACTTGAATGTGGTGAAAAAGCGGAACTAAATGCAAAATTATTTCTCAAATGAATTGCAAAAGCACAGATCTCTCCTCTGTGGCATGTTAAGAATGTTTAGTTTTCATATCAAGTCTTATTCAAATTATTCACTATTTTCAAATGATTCATACGATTCTTATCGATCATTGATTCTGACTACAAAGCTGTTGCGGAAATAGAACAAATGCAATTTTTAAAATTTCCTTTACTCATGACACGCAGAAAAACCCTTTTTCACCATTCCTTTTATCATCGGAAAACAAATGCTGAAAAACATAACATATTTTGATACATCAGGTGTATTCCTGGGGACACAATGAATTCTGCGAGTTGGGAAATGGATCTTCCAATCAGGCCGCCACACCGGCTAAAATTGGAACGAATCTGAGTGATAAAGTCGTTGTGGAAGTAGCTTGTGGTAGTCATCACTCTCTGGCCCTGACGGAGGATGGCGAGGTACGTACGAAAAAAAATCCTCAACAAGTTTTGCCAAACATTGAAAAACGTAAATTGAGATTACAATAATTTTTCAGGTCTATGCGTGGGGTCAAAATTCTTTTGGTCAAATTGGTAGTGGAATAAGCACAAATCAAAATGTACCGCGCAAAGTAAACTCTAGTCTAACTGGCAAAAAAGTTGTGAGGATTGCATGCGGTCAGACAACAAGTATGGCCGTGACGAATCACGGTGAGGTTTACGGATGGGGAAACGATAGTATCGGTCAGATTTGCACCGGGAAGTACGTCAATCAACCAAGTCCTCAAAAAGTTGGAGGACTCGCCGGAACAGTCATAGGTAAAAATAAAAAATCGCGCATGATCTACCTTCGAATGGAGATTATTTCAACCATTCCTCTATCCCAGTTAAAGTTGCTTGCGGCTACTCGCACACGCTAGCACTGAGTGACGAGGGAGTTCTGTATGTTTGGGGAGGGAATGCCCATGGTCAACTGGGCATCGGCACCAAGGTCAATCCTCCTAGTCCAGTATCGGTAAGCAAACAGACTAGCGAGCGAATTCTCATTTTATAATTACAAATATTTTGTATATAATAAAAAAAAGATGTATTATATATGATATACATTGTTTTTGATTGAAGGTTCAGATACCAGAGATGGGCAGAGTAATGGACATCGCAGCGGTACACTGCAATCACATAAGTCTCGCTGTAGCTCACGACGGCCGGGTCTTCATGTGGGGTCAGTGTCGCGGACAGAGCGTCACGACACCTACGCTAACGCCTTTCGCGAATCTTCATGAAGCCCTTGCGGCATACGCGACACCCAGTGTAATGCACACCCCGTTGATTCTCTACTACGAAGAGGAAACGAGCATTCTCGACTGTCTCAAACAAGCGTTCGACGATCCAGTATGTTTATTACAGAACGAAAAAAATATCTATACGCCTCGCTGCATCAAGCTTCATTGTTTTTATTCCACCTTCTCCTTGACACTCGTGGCCGATAATTCATAGTCTCGAAATTAATTTTGATTCGATAATAATGTATGAAGCAGAATCCAATGAATTTTAGACGAACAGCGACTTGACGATACAAGTGCAAGGGAAGCCTATTCACGTTCACAAGGCTGTACTAAAGATACGATGTCAATACTTCAGATCAATGTTTCAACAGCACTGGACAGAGAACAATCATTCGTACGTACATAATTATTCGCCATCCTCACAGTTGTATAACGAATCTATATGATTGCAGGGTGATTACTCACGACGATTTCTCTTACGAAGTCTACAAGTCCTTCTTAAAATACCTTTACACCGATGAAGTGGACTTACCGCCGGAAAATGCCTTGGGTAAGTAGCGAACTGCAAAAAATGTGTATTCCAAAATGATTATTGTTGTTTTTTTGTTCTCAGAATTGTTGTATCTGGCTAGCGCGTACGTTGAGCCGCAGCTAAAAAAACGTTGCGTCCAAATAATAAAGCAGGGTATAACGGTGTTGAACGTGGCCTTTCTGTACAGCACAGCAATCGAATACAACGCTAAGGTGAACCACGAAACAAATGAATTACAAAATGTCGCCTAGACGCTGATAAACGAACTACCGTAATGTTTCCAGGAGCTAGAAGATTTCTGCTTCAAATTTGCAATGAATCACATGACCGCTGTTATACAAACCCCAAACTTCTCCAAGCTGGACGAAGTGACCATTAAAACTTTCATCCTCAAGGCCGCAGAGACGGGGGCTTTTAAAACATGAACTGATTAAGCTCATTAATGAACGAAAGAAATCAATGAGACTCGTTGATTTCTCAAGTTAGCAAGCCTAAGCTAGTGTCGTACCGATTATCGGGAGTACTAGCGTCCGAACAAATATCAGCTGCATTTATGACGTCGCGACTAATTTGTGATGTGCCAATCGATGCCGAGAAATTCGAAATAGAGAAGTGTTTTCGACTCTATTATGCTCACACTTATATTTATTGTTACCAATAATTTTTGCTGTTACTATTTGCTGTAAAACACGTTAAATACAGACAAACTAATTGGAGAAAAAAATTAACAAGAAACCGTAATTTATATTTATAGGTACATCATTTTTATTACGATATTACCTCATTATCATATGTATATGTATATACAAGCAGTAAATTTCGTTTTTCGTACAATATATATAGTATCTACTATGAAACAGTAATAATGTTTATATTAATTAAACGTTATTGTATTATGTCTATATACGTATATACATACATGGATATGCGTGTATACAGATATATATACTATATATAATATCGGATAATAGCAGGATGTTTGCCGTTTTGGAAACATATACTTTTTTTGCGTGTGTGTATATTTCATTTTTTGTTTTCTCTTTCTCCCTTTTGTCGGATACTCGCCCCGACGAACTCCAATCTTATTTTATATCTTAGCGGTCGCCGCAATTCGATATACAATTGTACATATATCGTCATATATTTTTATTTTATGTATATTTCGCAGTGTCTATATAAATCGCTTTGCGATTCTATACAAAGGTGGGAAAAACGGGTTTACATTATAGTTCTTTTTTTTTTCTCTTTTTTTTTAATTATCGGATTAGAGAACGAAAGTTCCGAGAGATAATGATGAATATACGCATGAACGTGGCTTGTGTGAAGTGCGTCGGGGCCTGGCTGTGTCTCCGCATACGGTTTTAATTAATTAAATCGTATAATTATCAATAACGCAGCGTTCAACGATTAAATCGTTCTGCATTTTGTGTGACCGTGTATTTTTTTTTGCATCATCGGAAGTCCGTCTGAGTTTTTTTTTTCCATCTTTTTAGTTAGAATAACGATTAGAGCGTATTTAGGCCTGCGGGCTACTTTTCCAGCGACACACGCTGAATCCCATTGACAGGAGAAATTTATTATAACGTTCAATTGGAAAATATATATATATATCGAGTGATTGATCGTCGCCGGCTCATTCGTGCGATAAAAAAAAAAAAAGGAACGAAAAATCCCATTCCGGATGAACGTGCATTATGCAAATTTCGACCTATACGGAAAAACATACAATCAAAATACGTGTAAAAGAATATCTAACGTTACGTAATTCATATTTCTGTATAGATAAAACGTATATATTTCCATGTATACTTCACACAATGTGCAATTTTATATACCTGTACATATATGTCGTATATGAATAAAATGTATTCGGAGTTATCTATCGTGCCCTTTTACATATAAAGTATATATATATATATATATATATACATATATATATATATATATATAATTTTTTTTTTTACATTTTAGTAATGAATTTACACATATTTTGATTACACATTTTTCTCTCGCGGCTTAAACTCCGCAAGCTTTGCAATTTGTTTTCTGTTTCTTTGTTTTAATTCATAGAACCGCGTGATTTCATGTACGTGTTGTGATTAAAAATGTGTGCAGTGCTTTGGAAAATTAATTTGCATACGAACATTCGTTTACGGTGTCGGGGAGAACGCGTGTGGAAGTTTTAATACACGAGCGGCGGCGGAGAGCGCATCTGAACTCGGGAGAGTTCCGCAATGCGCAGCAGAAGGCGGGTGTGGAGAACGCGTACACGGCTAGTGGAGCAGGTACGTGCTCGGTCCGGCGCGGCAGCGCGTACTCCGTACGCTCTCCAGTGGTAACAGTTGTACAAGTATTCTCGAGAAATTGGATACTACCGGACGAGAACCGCGTCCTTATCCACTCGAGCTTTCGTCGTCGTTACGCTTTTTTTATTTTCGCACCTATGTTTCACGCCGAAAAGCTTTATTCGCAACGCCGAGCCAGCTTGCACGCTCCTCTTTCGAGGCGATGAAAATAAACGTGCCTCGAATTAATTGCCTCGACAATAAAAATAACGATAATTAATGAATCATAAGAAAATCAAGACAAAAATCAAGGTCCACTGGCAAACGTATACAATGATGACAGCGTAACAATCTGTACGCGCGTTTTTTTTTTTTTTTTTTTTTTTTTTTTTTTTTTTCTATCAAATTAACGCAAGCTTACTCGTAGAATGTCTGTCTTTATTTTCATACTTCTTTTTTCATTTGTTAGTCTCTAATCTGTCTCTGCGTGTATGTGTGCGCGCGTGTGTGTTTTTTCTTTTACTTTTGAATTTTTTGTTATACGTACGAGGACTCTGTGTGAGAGATAGCGCGAGAGAAAGGAAAGGGCCGAGATGTATGCATGTAATTTTTGGTTTTACACATGTCCTGCATCGTTATATTTTTTTTTATACGTGGTCGACGATCTTACGATGTAGTCGAAACGATTTTTTTTTTTTTTTTTTTTTTTTTTTTTTTTGGGAAGGATGTCTCCGTTTCGTCAATTTATGATTTTTCTCGTTTTTTCTCCCTCATCGTTTCCCCGTGTATGTTTCTCGTGTGACGTGTCTTTGAACTTCCTTTTCCTCGTAATCCCTCAGTGTTCTTCACACGATATAGATTGCACGGAGCCACATTTAATCTCTTAACTTAAACACATCTCGGTATACTTAATCGTAATTAAATAACGCTATCGCTTATACATTAATCACCATCGTACAATTAATGTTACTTAATTATTATTACTTATTTATCTTTTTTTTGTTTTTTTCGACAGTCAAAGCACACCGATCTGTTTTTTTTTTGTCGCTTATAATTCATGCGTTTTTTTATGTTCGTTTACTTTTTTTTCTTTGTAAATTCGCAATGGACGCCTAGCGCCACAGTGGTTTCGAACGGGTTTTTTTTTTTTTTTTTTTTTCGCTTCGTAGTCCATTCTTATGCACCCACGTATCTTCCACACCCATATTCTTCGCCTATATCCATACTTATATATATTTTTTTTTGTCTCCTCTTATTTTGTTTTTCAACTTTCCTGATCGCATGCGAAGTGCGCGAGGGAAGTATTTTCATTTATTAAACGGCTTGTCTTTCGCTTTTGTGTCTCATCTCGCTTCTCTCACGTATCTCTGCCACGTAGAATCGTTTAGAGTCCATTATTTTTTTTTTTTTTTTTTTTTTTTTTTTTTAGTAGACTTGTGGATGGTCAATGTGCGGGGGAGGGGCGGAGGGAAGAGATAAATATGTAGTGTGGACCGTGCTCGTTGTCGAATCGATTACAATAGATATTCTCCCGTTGTTTGCATTTTTTTTTTTTTTTTTTTTTTTTTTTAATTTCATTAACATGTTCTTTATTAGCACCGGCAACCGATATTGTAACGCTGCGCGCATCGTAATTTTCCTTCTCGCGTTTTATTTATTTTCTTTCCATTTTAAAATTCTATCTCATTCACCGTACGCGGTGCGCACGTGTATAGAATTACGATCGAGCTCAGTGGCTCGTTCTCTCGTAACTGTATACACACACACACAACCACACACACACACACACACACACACACATACACACATATTGTATATATTTTTGTTTCATGTATATCGTATATTAAATATCGCGTATCACCTATACATTATCATGTACTGTGTTTGTCATCGTCGTCATTTTTTTTTGTTTGTTTTTTTTGTTTCAATTAATTTATTTAATAATACGTGTACTTGGGCGCGTGAAAATCTATATGTTTAACTATACAGAAAGTGTGGCGCGCTTGAAAAACCCCGGGATTTTTACGCCTCTCTGATAATCCCATCCGTTGATCGAATTGAAAAACGAAAAGGCGGAAAGCGGAGCGAAACGGAATTTAACCGATGCGGCTCAACCGACCCGACTCGCGTTTCACCCGTGCGGCGTGTCTTTTGCACTAAAAAAAAAAAAAAGAAAAAAAAAATAAATATGCAACGAAGTATCGAGAGTCGATGTTCGCGAGCGGAAGCGGAGAAAAAAAAAATAATATTAAATTTATCCGACCATTCGAGATAAACGAATTCCGCGCTGCGCCGGGAGCATCGAACCGCTTTCGCTCCTCCCACGTTCGGATCGTTGCCGCGTGTGCGATAAAAATCCGCGAAATTTTCATTTTATTTCATCGTCGTCGGAGCCCGAACGAACGACGGCAAAGATTCTGAAATATCGTTACGGTCGCGGGGGCTGCCACGTTCGCGCGGAGGTCGTAAAGCATCGTCCTTAATCTCCCTTCCGGCAATACAAGCCCTATCAGTCGTTCCTTCACTGCCGTACGGCAAACACATTACCGTCGCACACCGAACCGTCCACACATCGCTCCCTCGTGTCTCCGTATAGACAGGAAAAAGAAGGAAAAAAAACAAACAAAAAAAAAACAACAAAAAAAAAAAAACGTACAAAAAAATTCCGCAGTTCGACAGTAACGTCCCACTCGGTCACTCGAATACCCCGAGGATACGAAATAAAAATCAATAGGGTGTACGAATGTTGCGCGGGGATAGGTGGGCCAGCTCTCTCTCCTGGAAATGTTCCAGCCGACAGGACAGCCTTCTCTTCCTGCTCTATCTTTTTTTTTTTTTTTTTTTTTTTTTTTTTTTTTTTTTTTTTCCCCCTTCGTTCTCTCTGCCCCGTCTCTCTTTTCGCCTCGGGGATGTCGCGGGAGTAGATTCGACTTGAGCCTCCTCCACGATTCTGTGAGGGAACGCAATATACCGTACATATAACACATAAATCCAATATACTCAATACGCCCTTCGCTCCTTTCTATATAAATTTTCTCTACAAATGTGTACTTGTTTCTTCTCTATATATATATATATATATATATATATATATATATATTCATATATATATATATATATATATTGATATATGGGTACATATATTGATATTATATATATAAATATAGAAAAATAAGTGTACATGCATGTAGAGGATATTGTATATACGTAACACGTGCGAGCCCAGCAGGATATCGTCGATACTTCGCGACGCGCTTCAACAGTGTAACCGAAGCTTCGACGCGCTCGAACGATCAACTTTTATGACAAGCTGCAGTATTGCGCCGCGGGGGTACGTGCAGGAATAAAACGAGGAAGATGAGAAACCCCCGGGGCGACGGTGTGCTCTGCTTGCGGAAGATCGAAAAAGGATAAAACCTTCGTGAGTTGATTCCGGAGCCTCGCCAGGGTAGAACGGCTCGGGCTGTTTTGCATCGCGAGCTCGCGTGACGGGACTTTCGAATCTTGGATCGATGATGTCGCGTGACTTTTCGGTAATCGCGCGACGGTCAACCGATCTTTATCGGGCTAATGCGCGACTGTCAGCGATGAAACATTCGTCGATGTTATCGGTTGTCTTTGTTTTTTTTTTTTTTTTTTTTTTTTTTTTTTTTTTTTTTTAATTTCAGAAAATCATCCATGCGTTCTTGCTCTGGCACGAACGCCGATGTCGAAACGATTTTTCGCACCAAGCATCGAATTCTGGGACATCGAACTACCGAGCTCGACGTTCGACTCGAATTTTTTAAATACTTATCCTCCGTTCGAATTTCAGTTGAAACTCAGCTTCGGCCCGAAGTCCGATTTTGAGTTCAAGCTCGACTTCGGGCTTGATTTTCCCCCAAAATTCAAACTTCACTTTCAACTCAAAATCGCCTTTGTATTCGCGACATTGAGATCAGAAAAATTCGAAGCACGAGATCTCGAAATTGGAACCTAGGTCTGAATTCGTGGACGCGATCCGATCATAAATTCAGCTCGATCTTAACGATTCGCTCGTGATATCGTTTTATCGTTGTAATTAACCGAGTCAACAAAATCAGTACGGGTGACTTTGTTTGCGGGAATATGGTTATCGGTCGTTCCGTAGGGCGGCTTCGGAGGTCACGAGGTCCCGCACACGATCGATGGATCGATGGAGGATCGCGTGTCGCGTTCGCACTCCGGCCGGTGTTGCCGGTCCGGGCGCACCTTGGCTGATCTTGTCGTCGCGCGATTGAAGCGCGCCCGGGAGGAAGCGACCCGAGGCGATCGTATTATGCGCGGCAGCTCGATTTCGCCGTGGGAGCGAACCGGAGGAGGCGCGGTGGAATCGGCGGCCACTCGCGAGCTTTCCTGGCGGAAACTGTGCGTCATTGTCCCGGCTCTTTCCGCGTCAGCGTGCGTATCGCTCGCTGCGGCTTCACCTGTGCCGAACGCGAAGCGCCCGTGCGCGCGGCCGCGGACGCAAATATGTACATTCGCGAGTCATGCACACGTGTCTGTGTCAAAGCGAGGGAGTAACACGCGGACGATCGATCGAGCCAACGATTGCCGACCGGCCCGCGAAGGACATCCGACGAGGGACTCCACCACCGAATTCAAAAAGCTTTTCGTCGCCGGAAGGGACGCGACTGATGGACCTCCAGAGACTTCCGGCAAAACTTCAGGGACGTGTTTAAAAATTCGAGGCTTTTGTACGCGAAGTCGCCCGGAGGTTGAAAGCTCGCTAGATGAATTTCTCGATTATTCAGACTCGTACATTGTTTCGAGGAGATTAAAATTTTCTTTTTTTTTTGTCATCATTTTTTCGAGACTTAATTACCGATTTTTCGTTCGGGTCGCGATAGGAAATTTTGATGAACCGAGTCGCCGAGTCATCTTTTCAAAGGGTTCGTCAAAAAGTGGAGACTTCGCTATCCACTTTGAATTGAAATGGTATTTCGGTTATGGGACGACCGCTTTGAACGGAATTACTTCGTTCTTTTATTAAATTGTGTCGAAGGGTTGAATTCGAGTTCTTTCAGTTTTGCTGAGCGACACTTTTGTGCCAATGCGTCGTCCTTTTCGCGGAAAATTAAAGCGTCTTAGATGATTTACTGGAACGGGCTCGCATTCAAACCGCACGGTTATTATTCTTCGTTTTAAATGTTCATATATCTCGCACGAGTGCGGCCAGCACAGCGATAAAAGCGAGTCGGTAATTGCGGCGCGGACTCGTAAAACTCGTTGTGTATATACGGCATAATAAAAAGTGTGACGGGCTTGGTGGTTCGCGCCCCCGGCCCCGCAGAATGATGAACTGGGTCAGTTGAGCCACTATAGAGCGGACCGACAGCGTAAAAAAAAATAAAAAATAAAAATCTCTTCATACAGAATTGCCTGCTTTTTGGATTTTAATTTCCTCTTTTTTTTTTTTTTTTTTTTTTTTTTGTCACTCGTGTGTCGCGTCGGTGTTTCACATCGTTTCGATTCGTTTATACATGTTTTACACGCGTGTAAGGTGATTTTTTTTTTTTTTTTTTTTTTGTAAGGCAGCGAGAAACATTTTTTTTTTTTATGTTTTGTATTTTCTTCGAAATGATTATTATTTTTTTAACGCGACGACTACTTTCTCTCGTCGATAATTTCGTATCCCTCTCCTCCGCGCCCATTTCCCTACGTTTTTCGTACTTAAGCCTATCTCATTTTTTTCTCACATCTCTCTGATCGTCTTTCATTTTTTTTTTGTTTTTTTTTTTTTGGTAGCATTACCTATTACATTCGCATAATCACGTGGGTTCTCGCACTCTCGCCTCGGTCGGCCATTTTTTTTCCTTCCACCCCAGTCTTCCCCTTCGTCTGGGCCCATTCGACTCGCGATCGCCGAACTACTCGTCTTAGGCCTATCCTCCACCGGATTTAATTAGTCTCTCTCTGCAGAAAATAATAGTTACATTTTTTTTTTTTCCCCTTCAATGTATAGCTGCATTTTTGTTTTAATTAGACCTATTCGGAACTCGCGATCGTCACCGATAATTCAATCGCCGATGTACAATCCGACAAAATCTCGCTCACTCTCTACGATTCTCCTCTCAAACGAGCCCTTCCTCCTCCTCCTTTTTTTTACCCCGTCTACTTTTTTCCGTACGCGCGTTGCGTAACGGCGGAACAGGCGAGGTCGATCGAGCTGACGCTCGCGCGTTCCGCGATGAACTCGATAGCAAAAAGTCGCCATCTATCACAAAAACACCCGAGCGCTGTTCCCGCTGATGTCGCCACCGGGTTTTACCTCGCGCACCGGGCAAAATCATCCCTCGCTACTCCCGGGAGTAGCGACACTCGGCCAGCGCCGGGGGCCACCGGCAATAGCCCCGGACCGACACCGCACCGGCGCTTCCCTCGTCGAGCGTGGTCGGAAAAAAAAAAAAAAAAAAAAAAAATGTGGGCTAAGATCGAGATAGAGAGCGAACGAGCCGGGCTTCTCCCGTCGGTGGGAACGAGAGATCGAGAGGTGGACAGAGAGGGAGCGAAAGCTCGAACACGATCGATCGTCGAGTGATTTGTGGCCGGCTCGAGGCTCTCGTAATTAGTCACGTTATTAGCTGCGCCAACACCCGCGGACCTCGCGCGAGTCAAACGTAATGCGCCGCTAGTCTCAATGCCTTTCTTTTTTTCAGCTACATCTGGTCGCGAAGGAATTTTTTTTTTTTTTTTTTTTTCTCAATTAAATTTTTTTTTTTTTTTTTCTTGCTCTTTCTCTTTCTCTCTGATTCTCTCGGTCTCGGGTATTTCGGTCGCGGCGTGCAGGCAAAATATCTCGAGCGCGCGATCGAAACCGCGAGATCGTCGCGTATCGGGCATTGCGGATGACGATGCGGCGAGTGTCAAATCAATATACAAGGCAGCTAATTTTTATTTATCATTTTATATATATATATTTTTATATATATATATATATATATATATATATATAGCGTATCTCGATCGACTATACGTAGCTTTAGATATAGATAATTCTGATTTAAAATATTAAAATCAATGAAATGAAGATATATGAAGAAGAAAAAGAACATCTTTTCACACGTATTATCATATTATTCTCGCTCTCTCGTTCGCATCATCGTTATTATCGTTGTTATCATAATATATATATGTATATATATATATATATATATATATATATATATATATGTGTATATATATTTATATATATTTATTTATTTATTTATCATTTTTTTGTGTTCTTCATTTTATTCTGTATCACTCTAGTTTATTACCTAAGTTAATAATCGATTTTTATATATAAATAGTATAAAGCTTACTAGTAGGCTCTTGTTTTTTTTTTTCTATTTTTTCTTTTTTTTGTTATTTTTTTTTAGTTAATGTTATTAATTTTTTGTTGTTCTTTTTCTCTTTAGGTAATACGTCTCTTTAATGTCGGTCCGTAACTCGTATCGTATTCACGGTACATTCTTTCCATGCTCGGCTCTCGTGAATTTTTTTTTCAACACTTTGTCTCTCTCTCTCTCTCTCTCTCTCTCTCTCTCCCTCTCTCTCCCTTTATCTTGCGGGTGCGTTTTTTTTTTTTTTGTTTCTATTACCGATATTTTTTTTAACTACTCGTTTCAAAGACGGCGAAACGTTTTGTTCGTTCAATGTAATGGCTTCTTTTTTTACCATTAATCTCAGTTTTTTTTTCGTACGATTCTCGTCGTACGAGTGTTTTTTTTTTTTTTTTTTTTTTTTTTTTTCTTGCACGGCGATGATTTTCTTTTTTTTTTGTATTTCATGTCGCAGAGGATTAAGATACGGATTGAGGGATGCGCGAGTGGTCCGAACGCGAAAACACGAGTTCCTTAATTGTCCTTAATTGTCTCGATAACACAAACTTTCGTTCCGACAATCGTCATCGAACGGGATTTCCCGGCCAGCCGAGAAATTCTCTGTTCACCCGTCACGATTCGCGATAAAAATTTTCATCGTGTCTTTGCTTTCTCGCGATTTGCGATATTTTTTTTTTTTCGTTTTTTTTTTTTTATTTTTTTTTTTTTCAACGTTTATCGATATAGAAGGTGCGGAGTGCGTGAGAAATCGTTTGCGAGATCGATGCGATACTGATATGCCGGTGCGAGGAGCGAGAGGCTTACGTGCGCAAAAGTTTCGTCGAACGATTCGCGAATTGCGTGACTCTTGTTTTGTATTTTTTAATATATATATATATATATATATATATATATATATATATATTAACATTAATATATATATATTGTTTTCGTGATTAACAATCGAGGAGTGCCGATGAACGAGGTGGTTGATGCGCGGGCTTGGGAGAGCTCTGCCTTTAGTTCAATATTTCGTAACTTTTTCTCTCAGCGGATGCCGTACCGTTACAACGCCGCGTGTGCGCGCTCCTGCGCTCTATACAATAATATTATAGTATTTTCTTTATATAGCTTGATATGTCTGCTGTGTGTATAATTTTTTTTGTCAGTGTTAATTTTTGGTTTTTTTTTTTTTGTTGTTGTTGTTTTTTTGTTTTTTTCGTATCTCTCTTACGTAGTGTGTGTCGTGTGTCTTTCTTGTGGTTATAAACGAGACTCGAATCTGCTTATATCTCGTATCTCGGCGATGCGAAAGAGGAGTGGAAGAAAATTGGATAAGTGGAGGAAGAAGGAAAGTGGTCAGGAAGAACGGAGGAAGATGGATACGTGGGAAGTTTTTTTTTTTTTTTTTTTTTTTTTTTTTTTTTTTTTTTTTTTTTTTTTTCGTCTGTCTTGCTCCGGATCGGAGACGAAAGAGGCAGCTAGTTGGTCGTGAAAGACCTAAGAGGACGAGCGCGTGCGGACGCCCAGGTTTCGGGCGAGGAAGGCGGACAGGGTGGAGTGAGTCGGGGAGGATAGGAGAATGCACTTCGGCAACTAGACGTAGCCTCTTGCCACCGCTACCGTCGTTCCGTGCTGATGAAGTTGGGACAACCTCGCTGGAAGTACTAACGACATTGCCGAGTGCTGCTGCTGCTGGAGGAGGAGGACCGCAACGACGAGGCAAAACACCAGCGACAGATGAAGACTCGAACCACCAGCGGAATGGAGCGTGCTTCTCCCGCTGCTCGTCTCCTTCGCATTCATTTCCACTTTGGCTGAAACAAATAATGAAATTCACTTGCGGCTCGGGTCTCGGTGAAATTTGACAAATTCATTTGTGCGCGTTCGTTCATCCCTCCGGGAATAAAATCGCTATCGAATTGATGCACAAATGTACACGGAATAAAACAAAGCCCACGAGGGACGTCGACGATTCGTCGTTACGATTGTTCACGTGATATCCGAATTCAGTTAATCTTCTATAAAAAATATCGTGCCTGAAGGAGATCGAGACACACTTTTAACTTTTACGCACCTGTTCGTTATAGTCGATGATTTGTATCGCGGTTGATTTTATTAATCGAGAAAAAAAATTTATCGCCGTGGATTCGTCAAAGTGTTGATTGGTGTTGCGCTAATTTTCGAAAATGTATTCTTTCAGTTATTTTTTAATCGACAATCCAGAACATCTTTCGAGAAACAGATCGAGCCATGACACATCAAAGTCACGCAAAAATGACTGATTATTTTGTAAAAAAAAAAACAAAAGTAAACCAACACATATTTTTTCGAATATTACCACGAACCAGTGAACATTGTTGCAAATTCATCGCAATCGATTTTTTTCCTACTTGAAAGACATCGTCAAAAATACAGTCATTCACTGTAATAACAAACATCAAAATTCCACCGCCGAATCGACCGTCGTGAATCACCCTCGACCTCGACTCTTTTACCTCGATCACCGAGTCCCCCCCCCCCCCAAAAAAAAAAAAAAAAAAAAAAAAAATGGCGCACAAAATCTCGTATCTGCAACAATTTCATTAAATTTTCACGACAGAATCCCCTTAACGTCTTCGAAGTTTCGTTCATCGGTCCGTGTTTATTAATCTTCGGCGGGTTCGCCCTGCGCGAAATTCGTGGAGACGCGCGAGACGGCATCAATTTGACCCGGTACTCTTCGAACCCCTTTCTCCCACCGCCCCCTCCCCCTCCCCCTCGGTCCAGCAAAATGCTGGTGAACCGTTGAACTGCCGAAGGGTGAGGGTAGTACACAGTCGGTGCCGGCTGGTCGGGCGGTTCGAGGTCTTTCCAGTGTTGTACCCTGTGCAAATTTCCTCCTTCTCCACCCCCCCCCCCTCCCTCTGCACGACCCCCCGTCAACCGTACGTGTGTGTATATTTGGTCTCTCCGGTGGTGTCTCTCAGCGAGAGCGAGTCTCCGCGTTCCCCGTTGTGTCGGTGCGCCGGGATCGATCGACGCGAGGCAGCCTGGCGGCCAGTTTCCATCCCCCCAGTCCCCGTACTCGCGCGTTCCCTCCACCGCCATGAGGTAAAAGCCCGAGAGAGGGATGATTCTCCGGCTGCCAGGTCTGCCCGCGCGCGTTTTCCTACCCCGTCTAAACACCTCTGCACCCCCTCTCTTACCCCCGCCCCTTCGGCCGTCCCGTCGATTTTCTCGCGCGCACGCGACTCCACCATCCCTACCCCTTTCGCCGTCCAATGTTTTGTTTTCCACGGGCCGCACAACTTTTGCCACCCCCGGCCGGCTGGCCGAGCGCGCGCCGAGGTCGCCCGTATAACTCGAGTGCCGCTCGAGCTCCATATATATATGTATATATATATATGTGTATATATATATATATATATATATATACACACGCTATACTATACCGAGCCGCTACCGAGCCGCATCCACACACGTCCCCCTACCGAGATCGATCTTGGTTAAACTTTTCGGAATGAAATTGATTGAAAAACAAGGGTAAATAAAAATTGAAGGAACGGCGAATCGATGGTTCATTGACACCTGTTGCGAGCCTAGAGAGAATGATCTCCGGGCACGTCCGATGTGTTTCCGCTCGGGAGCGCATCGGAGTAAACAGCGAGTTTGCGCCGAGAGAGATTCACGTTGCATCGGCGACCTCGAACCCTTACCGCGGGGTTCATCGGGTTAGCCGAGGTGATTATTGGGCTCCGATATCTCCGTCGCTCCTTTTTCCTCCACCCGCTATTAGGCATCGTCGTCGATGTTGCGCAATCTCCGCGGTCCACTGCACTACAGTGGTCGGTGTCGCTTTACACAGACCGTTCGGGGTGGGATTGTACGCAGAACGGGGAAAGCCCGGCGCACGAGGTTCACCCTCGGCGGCCACGACCTTTCGACGTGTGTAGGGGAGAAACAAGTTTACGCGCACAGTGTGTGTTCCAACGGGGAAACTCGTGCTTGTGAACTTGGGTGCAGTAGCTAAGGAGCCGGGAAGGGTGAACGGGGTGGGAAAGGTGCAACGCGCCGTTTCAGGGTCACGTCCCGAGCGCGACCTCCGGCTTCTTCTTCCGCCCCTTTTTCTTATTCCTCGTCCTTTTCGAAGCAACCCCCTGCAGCTTCGCCGTTTTTCGTTCGCGGCTTTCCGGGACCCAACGTCGTTAGTCCCTCTCTTCGCTGGCCGTGGAAATTGAGTTAAGGTCCCGTGTACTTAAGAAAAGACTGGCTTACTCGAGAAAGTCAGCGCAGGGAGGAAAATGCGAAGACCCGAACCGACACCGCTCGACACTCGATGGAGCGAACGAAGTTAACGTTACGGACTTTGGGTAGGGGAGAGAGGGTTGGAAAATGGCGAACGGTAGAAATAGGAGGGGCCGAGGAGAAGGAGAATGGGGGATTTCATTTTTTTTTTTTTTTTTTTTTTTTTTCAACAGCCGGCAAAATGGCACAGAGAGGCAAAATGGGATAACGAGAGGAGAAGCGATTTTCCAATTAGTTTCGAACGGTGACGCTGGTGGTTCGTGGGAGCGAATAGCTTTGGAAAAAAAACTGATGTTACGTTGGGACGAAATGCGGCATTCGAAAGTTACCATGAAACTAAGTTTTGCCCTCGCTGTGTCATTTTGCCCCGGTCTCCCCCGCATCACCGTGTACTACGTGGCGTATAAATCGTATTACTGTACCGAAGTTGATCGAGGATATACCGAAAGTTCGGGAGGTAGCGCGCGAAGGAGAGGAAAGAGTTCATCCAAGTTTCGGCACCGTTCGACCGTGAATTTATCTTCGGAAGTGTGTTGCCCGGAGGGAAAAGTTTTCGGCGAAAAAAGACGAGAGTGTCTGAAGCTATTTTATCGTTCGTCGAGGACTCTGCCCTCGCACGAACTCGGAATCGGTTTCTTATTTTTCCTTCTCTCGCTCGTCGCTCCTCAATTTATGATAGCGAAAGTATTAAAAAAAAAACAAAAAAAACAAAAAAAAACAAAAGATAGCTCGGAAGAGGTGTCGATTAATTGGACCAACAGAGATCCTCACCTTCGCGAGAATTCGATTCTGTCGGTTCGTCACTAATTTTCCGACCCGACTCTTGATTGAACCGAACGTCCACACACGTGCGCTCGCGCCTAACGAGACTAATGGCACGAGAGAGGAAGGGCCGTTTTTTTTTTTTTTTTTGCTGTTTCTACTCGAAGCCTCGAGGGGTTGCAAGCGCCAACGTTTAAATTAATTGGGTGACATCCGGATAACGAGTCAAAGCGGATATAGAGAAAGGGAGTTCCGTAGAAAGAGGATGAGCGATCGGTTCGCTCCGTTTCTGGGGCTCGAGCTCTCGCGATTTTCCACTCGCGAGCCTTCGGATTATCGCGTATATAAAGTACCGGCTATGTACACGGTATCGTTCCGATCCTCGGTATATATTCTCGAATGCTGAAACGTCGAAGCCGCCGCCTCGACACCCTCCGGTGCATTATATCTCGAGGGAACACTCGGGACGCGTATACGGCACGTTTCGCGACTAAACGATCAACTTCCCCGGATTCCCGGGGAACACGAGACGGGCCGAGGTTCTCCGCGCGATTTAAGACGTGTGCGTAATGGCGTACGCTCGTCGGAGATTGTGTACAATGCACGGACGAGACTGCAGCTGCGAACGCCGCGGAATATTGCCCGGGGTAAACTTCATGTACTTTGTGTATCCGAGCGATGGAGGGAACGCGGCTCACCTGAGCAAAATACTTGATGAAACGAAGCTTAAACATTTACTAGTCTAATTCGCAAACTTGGTTGCCGAGGCAACGATAAACGAAGTCATTCATTTCAAAAAATAAATCCCCTCCGACTTTCCAACGCGACGTCGCGGTATCGAAATTAATCTTCGAAGTTCCGACACCGAATCATCACCGCGTTCGACGCGTTGCGATAAGAAATCGAAAGATAGTCGCATAGCTCCGCCGCAGTAGACTCAAAGTCATCCATCAACGGCCAATCGCGCATTTATTATGAGACAGAGACACTTCGCTATCGATACGATCGTGAAACGGAATTCGTCAAACGGAAGCTTTTCCTCAGCAACGAGGATGATCAGCGGACCCGCATTACCCCCGCGTAGTTCAGCCGTCGCAGATGGAAACCCAGGGGCATCGATGCGTCGTACTATATTCCGAGCGGAGCGTACTATACTACTACAACTTTACTACTACGGTGCCTCGGCAAAGAGTAGGAGGGTTGGCTCGTCTGCTCATACCGGTTCTCGACTACTGGGACGGCGACGGAGACGGCACAGTGGGACGGAAACCAGCCGGGGAGGGAGGCGCGAGAGCGCGTACACCAGCGAAATACTGCGGTGGCGAGTGTAGCGCAGAACTCTGACGTCAGAGTGAGGAAGTGAGAGGAAATATAATGTAAGATATATAGCGCGAAGCTGGATGTATACGTTACACAGTATAGACGAGTGCGGAGCATGTTGAAGAGCTACCGGTAGGGTTGGTTGGATCTATTGTTGAACTTTGCACGTATATAGGGAGAAGTAGGGAATATGAGCGTAGCCGAGCCATCGTCTAGTCGGGTTAGTTGCCAACGACGTCATAACCCAGTTATCTCTGGTGGCGAGCTCTCGCAGCGTGGCATCGAGTATTAGCTTATAGCGCATAGCTTGCCGGGAGAAAGACGAGCATACGGGGTAGGGAGTTTGCATCGGCGAACGGTGTGAGCCGATAGGCGACGTTTACGGGCTGGAAGATGAGAAGGAAAATAATGAGGGGAGGGAGACGAAGGTGTGTGTGTGTGTGTGTGTGTGTGTGTGTGTGTGTGTGTGTGTGTGTGTGTGTGTGTGTGTGTGTGTCTGTGTGTGTGTATACGTTCGGTTATTGCACGCTACATCGACCAAACTGGCCCATTAATTTCTCTTGTTTCACGCACGACAACCGTTCAACGAGGCTGTACGAACCGAGAACCCTCTCTCGCTATCTTTCACTCCGCGGGTCTATTTATTCACCAGCTATTCAGCTACTCCCCGGTGTAACTCCAACCCCCTGTTCTTCTCTAATGAGGCCTCGTAACGCAACCCATTGACTAAATTCCGATATTCCGATGATAACGGTTACCGTCGGGCCAGTCGCAAATTGCGGTGCGACGAATTCACCCACGAACGAATCTGTGACAGATTTCGTGAAATGTTTTTATACGTTCGATTACATCATGTTGAAAATACGTAATTTCAGGAATTTTTTCATTTCGACTGGGATTGACGGATTTTCAGAATGACGTCAAACGTTTCAAAGCGTGAATGATGGATCTGATGGGCAAAATCACTTCTGGCAGGGACGTGAATGTTCTAGACCGGAATTACAGGGTTTCTGATCGAGACTCGACAAAGAAGATACAATGAATTTTAAGGATTCGGTATAAATGATAAATCCAAGGAAAATCTCTACGATCCCGGCTCTTCTCCGTAAGCTTTGCCGCAACTTCGCGAGCTCTTCCTGATCAGCATTGCGATGAAATATTCGGTCATGCTTTCAATAATTCATTGACATTTTCGCCAAAGCGGATCCACCTCTCAGAAAAAAAAAAAAAAAAAAAAAAATATTGCCGACATTACTCAACGATGAATTCCCTCATCGAAAATTCACGAAACTTTCCGACGGAGATTATGTCCGCGCACAAAGTGACTACGTTATTAAACGGAGCGTCGACGTCGTTTCGACGCGGCCGCGTGTCGATGACGCCCACACGCGGTTTATGCAGAGTGGATAACGCGACGAACCGAGCGCATTAATCAATTTTTTTTGCTCCCCGCATCGTTAGCATGTGCCGGGAATTTCGTATAAAAGTGAAGAGAGAAAGTTGGCGAAGGTTCACAACGGTCACGTGTAACAACCGGGCCGCTCGAAGGCACGAGATGCGACACTCGCGCAGCTTCTTCTCTGCCCGCAGCGCACTTCAAACCCGAACATCTCTATCCACCTTCCACCCTTGCTTCCGCTCGAAAGTTATTTCTCCCATCGACTTTAAGCCTGCCATTAGTTACCCGGTAATTGGCTTTCCCCTAGGCCAGAGCTTTCGGCTAATGCAGAGTGGCCTCGAGCCAAAATATAATCTCTTTTGGCAGCGAGGGTGCATTCGTTACCCATTCAATTGGATAATGGGCCGCGACCACGCGCCACCCTCTCGCTACACATAACTTTACATAATATCGATACACATATAATGTAGACGGTTGCTTCGAATGCGGACAATCAATTCCATTAGTTTTTCCACGTTAGGGAACAAACGCCCTGCAGCGCAGTTGGCAATAAGCGAGCTGACGCGAACGGTTTCATTTTTTCCACGACTGCCCTTCGGGCAAAAAAAAAAGGAGAAACATGCTTTTCACTGCGATGTGGCAATTTTCCGAGTTCACGAAGAAATCGGTGAATTCGCGCTTTCGTATTCGTCGAGGAAAATTTATTTGGTCACTGTCTTGCATTTTTTTTTTCTTCGAATGAAATTTTTTTTTTTTTTTTTTTTTTTTCGTCGATCTAAACTCACCGGACGGGGTTGATTGGGCTAAATTTTACGCGGCCCACGGACTGGAAGCGTTGGGCTCCGATTGTTTGATTTAAACATCGGCTAGCCGCAACTCTTGATCCACAGGTCATGAAAATAGTATACATATGCGAACTTCCGTGACTCAACAGGTGTCTCACGTCAAGGTTTGAGACAATCTACGACGCACGCAGAATATCGCTACGTATCAAAAATAAATGTAAAAAAATTTGGCTGTTCCATTGTAATTTTACTCAATTTTATTCGAGTTGATAAAAAAATTATTTCGCGATCGGTGGAAAAACAGCGAGATTTATTAAAAACGATGGAGAATGTACTCACAGGTTGCGGCGATCAGTTGGGGAAGATATTTCTTCCAGAAAGCGCACTGACGAACTCTCGGACCGTAACCGACTTCCGTGGCGTTTGTCGTGTCGAGAGTGAGAAATTCCTTCTTCGCCGCCGTGTGCTGAGGCCAGAAAACCTCCGTCCAGGAGCCGTCGTCTCCCATATTCGGATCCCTGAGCACAAAATTTGCAATAAGAATCAAACAAATATAGTGAGAAAAAAAACGTCGTTAACAGCACAATTTCGCGACGACACGGTGTGCTGTGACGAATTGCACCGGTCGATCTTCGTTCGCCATTCGATGGATCTTGTCCTTACCCAGTTTTCGCAAAATTTGCCCAATAACGCATCATCCTCTTTGAGAGATGAGCTTCCTCGCGAGTGTATCCTCTCGAGGTGTCCAGAGGCTCGCCGAATATGTAGCTTATCTCGTCGGCGTGCATCACGCCGGTCCATCTCGGCCAGGGGTTGTTCGTGGATCTGCGCAAATAATCAAATCGCAATTGTTCCAGCCGACGATGTGAATCTTCGATCCACAAAAATCATCGACAACTCATTAAAGTCCAAAATAACTCACAGCTGGTTTTCAACATTTTTATTCCTCGAATATTTCAACTTGGCTCCATCAATTTTTTTCTTTCATTCTCAAACATCAAACAATTGATATTCGAAAAAAAAAAAAAAAAAAAAAAAAAAAAAAAAAAAAAAAAAAAAAAAAACTCAGCACATTTTTGCAAAAAAATTAGCGAGCGAACTTTGTTTCAGCAGCATTTGCCGGAGCTTCCGATTTCACGACGAAGTTCAATTATGCGTCAGAGATTAATTTTTACCTGTGCTTGTAATAGTACATGTAAACCGTGTTGCCCGTCTCGGCGTATCGTCCGGCGAATTCGTTGACGTTGCACGTGAACTGATAGTCCCCGACGATTTTGTCCAGGGCGTCGCGATTGGTATTCGGATCGTCCGGATCCAGCCAGTTCGTGTACTCGTATATTATGGCGTGTCTCGCAATCTGATTCACGTAAGGATTGAGCTCGGTAACGGCGTGGACGAAATCGTCCCTCGACACTTTGACGTCCTCGGTGCCGTCGATGCTGAACAGTTCGGTCAGATAGTAGATAATAAAGTAAAAACCTTCCTCGGTATTCGAGCCCATGAGGATATTGGCTTTCTTGAATGACGCCGTTATCATCGAGCGTGACGGCGTTTCGTCCAAGAAACTGCCGTCGATAACGGGGACGAATGGAAACTCGCATATACCGAGGGTGCCCCATTCGTTGTTGACGAGGGCGATGGGATCCGTGCGGCTCAGACAATCTATCACCTTCTGAATCTCGCTCCTATCGTGGGGACAACCGACCGCCTCGGCGAGACGCAAGCCACGCATTATCGACTCCTCCCGTGTTATTATCGCCCACGGCGCCGTAGGCGAACCCGACTGCATAATAGCCTGGTTGAACAAGTGCCTAAAAAAAAAAAAAAAATTAATAAATAAAGGTAGAAGGAAAAATTGATAAAAGTCAATGAAGATTCTTCGCGAGAACATTCTCAGCGAAAAAAGAGATTCAACAAAAGTCCAAACACCGATGGTATAAAAATTTTTTCAAAATATCAACTGCGTCGAGGACGCGAGTAACTTTAAAAAAAATGGAATCAATTTAAATTAAAAAATAAATAAATACCTATAAATTGCGTGTACATTTTTGTTCCAGTAGACGCGCTTTTTTTAATTCTCCGTTGTAACATTTTTTTGACGCCACAACTACGGAGCTGTCGGTGCAGTTTTTGAAATAAGGCTTTTTTTCCGTAATTTCTTCATGTCGTGTAGAATCATGAGTACTTGAATTTTCGAACGAATTTGATTTTTTTCGTTGACAATTTTTTTGTACAATTAGCGGGGAAATAAAAATCCGGAAGATAAACGAGTTTATGTACGGAGCTTTGAGAAAAGCCTCACCTTGACAGAGGCGACAGAAGATGCATCGACACGGACACGGCTCCGGCACTCTCGCCGAATAGCGTCACGTTCTCCGGATTACCGCCGAAAGCGGCGATGTTGTCTCTTACCCACTGGAGTGCCATCATCTGATCGAAGAGACCGGCGTTGCCGGGCACGTCCTCGGTCCCGAAGTACAGGAAGCCCAGACTCGCTACGCGATACTGCATCGACACGAATATTACGTTCTCCTCCGACACGAGAGTCTTCGGGTCGTAAACGTCGAGGGTCGCGGAACCCGAATAGAAACCACCTGCATCGCGATTCATCGAGGGAGAAAACAAAAAATCAACACACCCGACTCAACATTCTCGCAGCGCTCCGAAAGTCCACTTGGAATTTTTGTCCAAATTTTTTTCCTCCAATCAACGCAAAAATTTGCCTCAATCCTTTCGTAATATTAATTACTTTGAATTCATAACAACGATGACATTTGAATAGTACGAATTTGTTAAACTCACCCCCAAAAATCCATACCATAACAGCGGCACAGGTAGGCCGAGGACGTGGTGCAACGACGTTGACGTAAAGACAATCCTCGCTGAGCTGTGTGTTAGGATTCCACATTGTCGCGCCGGCAAAATCACCGAAAACCGTGTCAAAAATTTGTACACAGCTGTTTGGCAATGCGGTAGCGTTGAGTACACCGTCCCAGCGTTCGGCAGGTCGCGGATGACGAAATCTGAGTTCGTCTGTCGAGCGAGAACGACGAAGAGGACAGCCGCGGCGAGAACGAAGTTACACGTATCGATTAGTCTCGGAGAAACATGCCGTCGAGAGTGGCAAAAAGAACGAAACAAAGTGAACTTCTCTCAAACCCCTTCTCTCTCTCATATTCTCAGGATCTTTCTTTCCCTCATTTATTCTCAAAGACTACAAAGGCTCGACGCTCTCACCGTTTCTCGAGAATCTCTTCCCCGTGTACTCTTCATTAAAAAAAAAAAAAAAAAAAAAAAAAAAAAAAAAAAAAAAAAAAAATGAAAAAGGATCTCGGTACATTGCAAAGAATAATTCAAGATCTTTCTCTCGCTGTCACGAAAAGAGCGTTCGAATTTATGAATTAATCGTTTCCGGTGTCTTCCGACTGCAATAAATCTCATTGTGAATTCAATCGTCGAATTCACATTGATTATTATTATTTACATAATAATCATTACAAGTATACGGACATTTTTTTCTCGATATTATCACAAAATTTCTCGGCAAGGATTAAAATTTTTTTGAGGAATTTGTTGCTTGGATATTTTTTTTTTTTTTTTTTTTTTTAATGCTTCGTTGCGCTCCGACTTTTGGTGTCGGAGCGAGAGACAAGTGGGAATGAGAGTAAGTTTCATGGTTGAAGAGTAATCGGCTCACCGATAGGCTTCTGCGCGTAAGGTATACCGAACCACGCGTCGACCTTCTTGCCGGTGCTGGCCGACAGGGTCACGCCCTTGACCCGACCCTTCCGCGTCTGCACTATGAGGGAATCGTCACCGGAGGGATTCGACGATGTGAGGGGTTCGGCACGGGGCATTTCGGGTGCGACATCGCTCGGCCTCATTACCCTCTCGTGTTCCCGTTGCTGCTGTTCCTGGTGCTGCTGCTGTTGCTGATCCTCGTGCGACAAATCCGCGTGGTGTCTGCTCCTGTGGGAGGGCGAACACCTCACACCGAGATCGAGGCTCGAGGCCACGACGACCGTCAGCACCATCAGAGCTTCCACGTTCAGGAAGCTACTTCGACCTCTCGTCATCGTCGTCGCCTCGCCTGCGAATTTTATAAAATACAATAAATTAATTTTTTTTTTTAATACAATTTTTTTTTAGAATTAGGCAAACTCTTATTAATTCCATGTGCTATTCGAAAATTCGGTTTTCATGGCATCGGAGAGAATTTAGAAATTCGAAAATTCCATTTCACACGGAATTCCGTACGGGCGAGTCAACATTATCGCCGGTGTCGAAAAATATCGTGCAATAAATATACAAAATTGTGATATATACATACGCATATATATAAAAATTCTATTCTCCAATAGAACGCGTAATACAATGTCGATATGGTTTTTCTATAAATATACATTCCGCACCCTTATGATAGACAAAAATTCTTAAATAAAAAAAATACAGTAGACAAGACAATTGAAAAATCGGCAAATAAGCGAGTGACGAGGCGAAGATGTGAATAATTCCGAGGTCCGTGGAGGATCAGAAGACGTACAGACGGTAGTCCGCATTGTTTCTCCCTCGACGGACTCGCGAGAAAGCCGCACCCACGGATCGTATCCGCGGAGCAACGGCAATAGAAATCCACTCGCCCATGGGGCGATGACGCGGCGGGGATGAAGAGGGAACTTGGGTTTGAGCATACACACATATTCACACGTATGCTATAGAGCATACTAATCAATTTAGCCTGCTGTCGTTGCGGAATAACACTGTGTACAACAGTAATTAACCAGCGGGCTTTAAGCCGCGTTATTGTCCCGGACCGGACACGCGGTATTGTCCTCTATCCGCTACTTTCCCGCTTCCCCTCGTTCTCCGTGTCGTCGTTACCGACATCACCGATAAATTGCGTCCCTGTACGATGTCACTGTTTTCCAGGTCGACACACCCAAAGCCTCGGAACGTGAAGCTGCATCTGTCAGGAATTTGAAGTTTCCTCCGAGAGTTTCACTCCCCGAGCCTTTTTCCCCGACGGTTTTGAGCAAACCGTCGATCACGGGAGATCCAGAGTTCCTAGGTCTGTTTCGCTGATGTGGAGCTCGGTGCGTGTCGCTCACTGGAACGAACTCCATCACTATTTTACAGCTGTTAAAATTTGCCAGTGTCGTAGGCGTTTCTTGTTTCGAATAATTTTTTTGCGAGCGGTGCAAGATGGAGATCCACTTTCACGTTGTGAATTTCCGAATTCTCGACCAAATAATCCGTCGATCGGAGGAGTTTTAGTGAAACGGTCAACGTTTTTTAATCGCTCTTGAATTCATTGTTTTTATTACAATTATTCGAATAATTTCTGTCCGGAAGTGACGATAAAGCTCGATCATCATTTTTAATATTTTTCGCTCGATGCACAAGTGATGCATTAAATTCCACCACGCTGCTCGTTGGATTATATACTTGATGGGAAAAAAAAAAATGATTTTAATGGAATTTTCATTGCTTCGCCTGACCAGGAGAATTTGATTTAAAAAAAAATTCAGTGCGAAAACGACTCTGCAAGTTCGAGCATTCTCGCGGCTCCTTTAATGCGCGTCTCCGCAGACGAAGCTATCGCGGCTCTGTCCCGTCATTTTAGACAATCGAGTTAGGGCTATAAATACCGCGACAAATACCGTGGAATCGATGTAACCGCGCATCTTAATCCACAGAACCGAAACTCTCCTGGGACATTCCACTCTCGCGGAAACAAGGAAACGGTTGAGATTCGCTGTCGAAGGATAAAGCCCAGTCGCGCAAATCGGTTGCCGCTGATTCGATCGGTGTGATTTAATTGAATCAACGCTCAGGCGCGCCGCCGGAGAACTTCGTATCGGTGCGGCGAGCTTTGCGACGGAAACGTTCGTCGGCCTCTTCGTGCGTTAATATTCTCACACCCATCGGCAACTGTGCATACACAAACGGCTGTATTCGCGATTACTGTCTCGTTCCGATTCGAAACACCCGATAAACCTCTTCGAAGCTTCTCCCGTCGAGACGAGGACTCTCCCAATGATTTTAACCCCATTCATCTGTTTCACCTCAATTTATCTCGCACATAGACATCGAAACTGCGTCAATGATTATGCTAATGATAATCATGATAATGATACTTCGTTCGACAATTTAATTCCTCGAAGCTTCGACGAGCCTCGCTCGTCTCGTCGATGACGCACTCTCGAGTGGTGTCTTCGTACGTCGACATAAAATACGCTACTGAGAAATCTGTGATCGCGGCACGTTGACTCAGTCGTCGGTGCGCAATTATTCAGTGGAGTAAAAAAAAAAAAATGATGAGCGAAAAAAACAAAAAAAGGAAAAATACGGGTTTCGCGTACGGTGGCGTTGGGACGAGGCTGCGCCGATCTGTCTGTCCCTCTTGTCGCGCAGTAGCGGCGATAGACGCGAGCCGGGGTAGCTTGAAAGGTGTACGACGGGCCGTGAATTCAATTTGCCCCACGAGAAATTGTATATGTTATTATTGTTGGGTATACGCCGAGTGGCAAAAGAGAGTTTTTTTTTTTTTTTTTTTTTTTTTTTTTTTTGCCCCGTCGGTTTTCATCATCTCTTTCCGTCCCTCTGTGCGACGATTTCGCTTCCCCTTGACTCTCCTTCTCTTTCGGTCCTTCTCGATTCGCGTCGGAGACCGAGAGAGACTTTTCGCGTCGCCCTCGCGCGCGGCCTTTGACGACTGTTCTCCCTCTTCTCTCCCTCGTCGTATGCGCCAGTGAGAGCTTTTTCGCCGTATCTACCACTCTCGGGCCTCTCGTCGCTCGTCATCTCGACTGAACAACTCGACGAAGAACGGAGGCGAAGAAAGAAACGACATAGAAACTTCGGGGAATAAAAAAGAGACGAACGAGCGAAGCAACGGAGAGCGGACAGACGAGACAGACGGACGGACGGAGATCTCATAGCTGTTTGGGGAGGGAAAAACAAAAAAAGAGACGGAAAAGAAACTTGGCTGTCGCGGCCAGGAGCAGTCAAGCGACCGACACAAACGGGACGGCCTGCTCGGGACAATCGAGGGGAATCATCCTTTGCTTTTTGCTTCGTGTACTACATGCACCGTAGCTTCTATTCTTTTTTTTTTTTTTTTTTTTTTTTTCATTCGCGTTCCTGCGACTGGAATGGCATCGTGATCGATTTCAAACACGGACGAGCTTTGGATTAGGGTGATTTTTTTATTTTCATCGTTTTCGGTCTTTCACTTTGTCGGCAACAATTGTTCAGGGAGAAGAAAATGTTGGAATTAATCCATCGAAAGTTACGTTGAGTATAAAGTGATTTTTGTAATTGGAGTACTTTTATGAAATTCAAAGAATACAGAGATTTAGGGACGAATTTGTAAACCAAACAAACCTGTTCAGTGCCAAGATTTCTCAAAAAAAGCTGGAACATTTTTTTTTTTTTTTTTTTTTTTTTTTTTTTCATAGCGCAGCAAAATCGCGCTCGGTGAAAATTGCACGCTTCCCTCCCAGCTCAACAGATTTATACTCCAGTTCGAAAGAGAATCGAATCCGCAATTTTTTTTTGTTTCACAAAATAAAATCTAAAAAATTCAAAATGATGCACTTGGAATTTTCGAAAAATCCGAGCGAAAAGCTGTTCTCGTGCCGCTCCCAGCCGCGCTCTCGTGATGGATGAGGCACAGCCGAACCATAGACGCGATTTGATAATTGAAAATGACCGGCTCGTCTATTGCGAGGAGTGGCGACAACGGAAGTATGCAGAGAGCGGGAGAGAGAGAGAGAGAGAGAGAGAGAGAGAGAGAGCAAAGCGGCGCGGGTGAATATAACGAGAGGCAATTGGAATTGATGCTGGGTACACGACGTGTTTCATGCTCGGTGATTCGACGCAGCGCGCTACGCTGTCGTCGGAGCCGCATTATAAATGCATCGGCTGGTGCAAGTGCACCGGGGGGGTTCGCATAGTCGTCGGTTTACAGTCGAACATGCGGAGGGAGCGAGTAAATTTTGCCGAAGCCGGGTGGATCGGCGCTTCTATGGCGGAAACTCTGAAATTCGTGGCCAGCGAGTTCTCTCGCGCGACTCTCCTCCCGCGCTCCAACCCCGAGCAAACGGCACCGATGGAAGTAGTAACGGGCAGGGGCGAACAGCCAACTCCCGTTTGACCAACGGACTGTGTACACGAGCTTGCGGCTTTGTACCTGCGGTTAACGTACCTACGCGACCTCGCTACCGAGGCTTCCACGTACTCGGTAACTGCGAACCGGCGGCCCGGCCGAATGTACGCCAAGCAAATATCCTCGCTGGCTCCAATCCGCGCACCTGATAATACAATGCCGAGTACGAATCTGCCGAAGGGAGACGTTCGATCGAACCTGCACGGAAAACCGTACAGCGAGAAGGGAGACGCCCGAGGCCAAATCCGAGTTCACTGATTGTTCACTATCCCGGAATGGATCGTCCAAATTACAAAGCCGTTACAATGTTCGCGCTAATTATTTCAACGAGTAAGAATTAATCGAAAGGGCCTCGAATATTTATTGCTCGAAGCACCCATTGGAATGAAGATTTTCGATGATTGGTCAGTGTCGGTGTTGAATTTTCACAGATTTCTCAACTGTCGAATCAACTTTGATGACGGAAAAACCTTGCGGTAAACGAGGGAACTTTTTTTTTTTCTGGCGGAGTGGTAGAAGAATGAAATTTTTGAAGATTCGAGCGCCGAAGAATTATCCATGTGCTGAGAGACAAAATTTTCGCCGAATCTAAATCTACGTTGAGATCCATGCTATGAGAATACAAGGCGAGACTCACGTTCGTCAAATCGAGGGGAAGGATGATGAGTCGTAGACGCGCTCTCAGAGCGCGCGGCAGTTTATATTTTCTGCAAGCACGAGCCTCGTGGAGCTCCTTCTTAGGACGAGGATGCGTCGGCGATGATGACGATGCAGGTAGTCGATTTATCGCTGCCGCGATCAATGACGACTGAATGAGGATGATGGTGAGGCTGATGCGCGAATCGCCCACCGACGGAGAAGAGAGCGGCCCTTGACTTCTTGCTGCTCCTCTAACGGGGCCAGCTACATCACCAGTTCACGGGTCATCTCTGTCATTCGTCTGCGAATCAATAAGCAAATCATAAATTCATTAGATCAAATTCGCTACATCAGTGAGATTTAATTGAAAGAAATCCTAATTAAAAAAAAAAAAAAAAAAAAAAAAAAAAAAAAATCCCAAAAACCTGATTATGCCGAGTCTTCAGATATTCCATGTGACCTAAGAAGATGACATTTGTAAACCGGAAGTGACGTATTTCCGGCCAGTTTCCCGATCAACGATCTTCAATTGACCAACTGCCAATTCAACACACTCCTGTTTACTCTGTGATCCGTGCGAATAGCCGAAATAAAAAATAAAACGTATCGTCCAAAGACTCAATTATCCCGAGGTCTCGGCCCAAACTCCCGAGCAACCCTTATCTCCGTTGATCCCCGTTCGCGGGACGCTTGTTCCGCGTTCCGTTTCCCGAATTAATCGTGTCGATGCCGATGAAGAATCATGTGAACGCAACGCTCGTTACCTCCGGTTCTCTCGCCCCGTCGCCCGGGAAGCATCGAGGCGATTCGAGCTAAACGTCTTATTTGCATCCACTCCTCCGCACTCCAACTCCGAGTCTCTTTGGCCCTTCTTCATCTCGGTCTCGCTCTCGAGTCGAGGGTCGGAGCGTCTTCGGATGCTCTTGGCCGGCGTTCCTCTCGAACAGTCGGCTTAATACGCCACTTCACCCCGGCTTCCGGTACGTTCCCACGCCGAGAGTCGACAATAACGAAGACAAACACTCGGAGATGATGTCGCCGTTGAAAGGTACGTGTTTACCGCGGTAACTATGCGGGCGTGTAACGTGCCGGCACGTGGTGAACCTGCCATGTATCATCTCCGGGACGCCTACGGACTCACGTGCACTCGTCTACGTACTCGTGCACGATGATTGCGCCGCTCTGACGAGTGCGGAATAAGAGGGCACGTACGGTTCACATGCCGAGAGAAAGAAGCTTATCGGCGCGTGGCTTCTCACCCTTCTCTCGTTCTCTCGTTCGCCTGATTTTTTTTTTTTTTTTTTTTTTTTTTAATTCACCATAATCCTGAGTCGTTTGATCGTGGAGTGTGTGACGAGACATGCGACGCGGTAGCAGGCGGGATTTTAACGAGCAGTGGTAAAGAATTTTTTTTTTTTTTTTTTTTTTTTTTTTTTTTTTTTTTTTTTTTACGATCTGCGAGATCGTCATTGGCCACTCGACTTGATGAGGTCGTCAACGACCAAAGTACATGCATTATGTATCGATGCTGACTCGCGGATGCCGAATCGCTCCCAACGGCGTAACAGTGTTATCCGAAGTAGCGTAAAATTTTTGTTTCTTTTTTTCTCTTCGCGATAAATAATAAACGCTTCACCGCACGTGCGAGCTCGTCGTCTAGAGTGGAATCAATTTACAACTGATATTTAGTTCAACGTTACCGAATGTTACCGATCGTCGATTCCACCGGAAAGACAACAAACTCACTTCAACTTCATGAAATAAAAATGAATGAAAAATCGAGAGCAACCTCCGTGAACAATCAAAACTGTAAACTGGTCGACGCGGCATTGGGAGATTCGTGAAAAGCACGACCCTCCCCGACCAGAGGGTCGAAGCTTCGTCGACCCTACGAATGTTTCCTTCGAACGGAAAATACGTTTCATCGGGGTGAATAATGGAAGGCCGAAGAGACGGCCGTCGAGCTGGAAGTAAACATACGCGAGCCGCACTCGGTGCAATAATTCGTATTGCCGTGCTCTATCGCGGCTCTGTGCGCCGACACCAGGAGAGCCGACCGCCCCGTAGTCGCTGCCGGGCGGCCGAGTCACGGGGGTTGAGTTTGCGGCCAGGCTGGAGGAGGGAGTTGACCTAGAGATGTCACTGGGTTAGCGTGCCCACGGGCCATCCATAACCCTGATACCCGGTGATACATACTCGCGAGTTAACCCTCCGCTCTCCCCCGTCGCCCTCGCGTTGTTTCGAGCGCCGCTAAGCCAGGCGAACCTGGCGAACTGCAGGCTGGCTCGCTGTCATACGCTAAGGCCGGCATGCATGCCAAGTGCCAGCACGAGTGCTGCGAGCGGCGAATCGAGCTCGAACCGCCGACTACCGGCTCGGTACACGGCTCCGATATGTATACTATATATGTGTAAATGTCAAAACCCGGTGGTTATCGTCGAAGGGGCTGGAGATTGGTTCTACCCCATGCGGGGATTCCCTTTATTCCACGGAACTGTGGCTGATATACGAGGGTGCGGAATTTACGATTTAAATGTCCCGGTCGGTAGGAAAAAAATCGCTGCGATCAGCGGATAGAGAAAAAATGACGAGCACCGGAAGGAAGAGCGAGACGGTTGACGAGAGACGCGTTCGAAAGGTCCTCGAAATAATGGAATTATCGGACTTTCGTACGAGCGACTTTTTGAGATTTAGGTGTTTAGCGAAATTTTAGGGAACAAAGAGAAATTAGTTTGTCACGTTCCGCGGATACGCGCTGGTTGTCTTTTGTCGGACGACTGTCGAATGTGTTTGATATATCGCGGCTGGAGTGTCCTTAGATTTGAGAAAATTTCATGTTTATTGGAAAATCGTAGGAGAATATTTGGATTCGAGGGTAGGAAAAAATTGGGCAAGTGTCTCGCTCCGAAAATCGCTTGAAACCGATCAAAAAATCTGTGTACAAAAATCACGATAATTGCGGCGAACGAACGCTTGAATCGCCGCACTGCGCACCGGCGATAAATCCAGGAGCGCGCAGCATTGTGATTGATCGTGGATTACGCAAACCCGATGTGAAATATAATCCGGCGATAATCGTGGCGTATTCGGCTTTACCGAATCGACGATTCGGATCGCGAAGATTATTCGTCAGCTTTTCCAGCCGAGCTTAATCGCCCGGGTTTCCGGAAGAGAGTCGCACCAGCCGCGTTCATTATTAACGCATTAATCATCCCGGCTATGCCCATTGCTCCGTTCTCACGATAACGGAATATTTAAATATGTAGAATGGTAAAAAAAAAAAAAAAAAAAAAAAAAAAAAAATCGTGTCGCCGACGTAACGATAATTCACGATAATGGGTTGGACACGAGCTTCGAGGGAATTTCGGTCCGAGACCGAATTCATTGGTTATCCGTGTTTCTGGCCCAATATCCTATATGTAGCCTCGAGTGTGCCTCGATATACAACATCCATATAGCTCACATATACATGTACACGATACACATAGTATACTAGTAAAATCTATCTATACATGTGCTTCGATAAATAAAAAAAGAAGTAAAAGCTGAACGAGGTCGGCCGCGATTCGCCCTGGCTCGTCGATCCACCGCCACTCCGGCCCACATATATCTTCTCACTCTTTCATTTCTCTTCTCCGCTCTCCTCTTTCTCCCTCTCTTTCTCTCTCTCTCTCTCTCTTTCTCTCTCTCTCTCTCTCTCTCTGTTTCTCTCTCTTCCGCTCTGGCCCGGTCAAGGTCGTCGGCGAGAGAGTTCCACATCGCGCCGTGAATCCCCGTACACGGATATATTCTCCGACTGCATAACACCAACTGCATGTTTCCTAATGCCTGACACCCCTCTCCACCCCCCCCCGCCACCGCCTTGCCGCCCCTGCCCATTCTTGTTAACCCTCGGCCATGTTCGCCCAGCACGCGTTTTAACCACTGTTTTTTTTTTTTTTTTTTTTTTTTTTTTTTTTTTTTTTTTTTGCGGTGAATCAATTGGCGCACGCCGGAGCCGGTGGAAAAGTTACCGCGGTGGGTTTCATCCGATCGATCGAACCAACTGCCGGCGAAGAAAATAACAACGGACGACAACCGATCGCCGACAAATGCAATCGACGAATAAAGGGGGCGATTTTTTTTTTGTTTTTGTTTTTTTTTTTGGTAGCGAGATGCAACATGTTAAAGATTTTTTTTTTTCTTTCTTTTCCATCGCAAGAAACTTCGGTCATCGAATTGACTGTCGAATTCAGTTGAGCCACTTTTTTTTTGTTATTTCCGTTTGATCGTTATTTTTATTAAATTTTTTTTTTTTTTTTTTTCCATCGATATCAGAGATTTTCCGATGGAATTTTCGGACAAAGCGTGGATGGTCCATGGCGAATGTAACCGCCGTGGATTTAGGAGGAAAAAAGAACGATGGGCGGTTGGAGGGAAACGCAGTTGACGAATGCGATTCGCGATTTTTTATTATTTTTTTTATTCTCATTTTTTTATGCGCCCGATGATGATTTTTTGATTTTTTACCTCGAACGATATCGAAGTTGTTTCGGTCGATAGTGCAAAAAAAAAAAATGGTTGACGACCGAATCACAGCCACGCGCGGTCCGAGTCTATTGGCCTATCTTTTCGGTACATCGCGCGGCATGTGCGAACACACACGACGCCGTTGTCGTGGCGCAGAGGAGAAAATACCGGCGCTCTGTAATACTCGGGGACGATAAACGACGACACGCTCGGTGGGTCCGGTGGCGTGTCGCGCGACTATGATAACGCCAAGGGAGAAAACAACCCTGCGCTAACGAATACTCGTTTTTTTTATTCTTCCACTACGTATAAATATATGTTTTTACTCTATTTATTCTCCCCATTTTCTAGCTTTACGCTTGAGAATTATCTTTGTTCGGTCCGCTTTATCCGCGCTCCACACGACGCCTCTGGAACTTCGCCATCGCCGTACGAATCGTCGGGCGAGATAATTTTTTATTTTCCTTTTTTCGTTTATTTTCAAGCACTCGCGTGTGTCGAGTAAGATCGTGCGATAGGAGGTGAAAAACGAATCAGCGTCCTTCCTCATTAACACCTGCCCGACACACGCCGGTGCGGAGTCTCTTCTCGCCTCTGCGACGAAATCAAAGATTCCCGCGCGTGCCACTGTCGCCGTGGGAATTAACGTGATTAATGCAATTTATTGCACTAACGATGCATTTTGTAAAGCCCGTGGCGTGACGACCAACACGCGCGTGTCGAACAAACTCGAGCTTACATCTTTCGCCCACCGTCCGATAAACTTAAGTACATACTCGAAGCCCCGTCGAGCTCGGTGCACACGTGCAGGAATTTGTGTGTGTGTGTGTAATCGCCGAGGCGCCGCTCGATTTCGTGTTTCAATTATACTGTGGAGAACGGAAACTAAAAAAGACTCTTTGGGCAAATCGAAAATCGATGGAATGTGAAAATATTTTATACGAAACGGAAGCGAGGGAAAATATGCTTTAGGCGATTCTCAATGGCACGTCGAGCTTTCGAACGGGAATTGCTGTGGAATTCGTTCTTAGGTCGAAAAAAATTGGTGGAAACATGCGGAATATTTATTGGACGTGAAATTTCTTGCGTTCCTCGTTTAAATGACACGATATATCTGATGGAATATCTATTGTCTCGCTTTCTTTTTTCTACGCTAAAAAAAAAAAAATCGTGAATATATTTGCTGGCGAATATTTTTTTGAAGACGATTATATTGTTTGTAACTTGATTTCTGCGATTCGATTATTGCAATTCTTCCCATTGGGAAACCCCGATATTTTTCGTATTCGTTGTATCGCTGATAGCTTCGATAAATTATCCAGTCGATACCGAATCCGTCTATTATGAAACTTCTGTCTCGATATTTCATAAGGGAAAAATCGCACGAGATAAGATGCAATTCATCGAGTTGTGTCGAGGTAGATGAGAGCGGCGAAGATTTTTCATCGCGTGATCGGATAACAATGAAAAAATTTCGTATCATCGCGGTGATTAATGGTCGCAAATAAATCGACCGATTTTTCGGCTCTTCGCCGATCATCTCCGATTATACGCGGCGGTTGGTGATTTTTATCGAGGTCGGGGCTTATCTAGACACTCGATGTGCAATACCTTATTTATCAACCGCCAGAGAGTTTATTTCTGGTGCATTAATCGATTCTTTTTATTGCCATTACGATTCCTCTCATATTTCGAATAAAATATTCGTGTTACAGGGAGACGGAGGGAGATTGTGTTGCACCGTTTTCGACCCCTATTGTATTTGGAGCACAATTATTAATATTATTATCGAGGTTGGAATGCAATATGGAAACAACTCCGTATTTGATACGCGACATTTTATTTAATGGTTTTATGAGGTATTATTTATTTTGTACTGGACGTCCATCGATGCTGAGATAAATAATTAATTCCTCGTTGTTTCACCACCTGGTGTTTTGAAAAATAAAATTCACACGATCCGTGAACGATACAATCACTGAAGAAAAATATACGCGTGCCTGCTCTCTAAGGAAAAAGGCACGTATTTTTTTATCGTCGGCAAACAATTATTTTTTCAGGATTCATGGGCGATTTCTCGGGCATTGGAAATTAATTATCTAATTACTTGATCTATTACCTAAGTTGTAATCACGTTTTGTCATCGGTAGTGTCGCATGCATCTCATCGTCGTGTTTAATCTCGACACGCTTTTTCTACTGTTAAATTTTCGAGTGTATTGACGTAATCGAGATACGAGAACAGAGATATCGAAACAAAATTAAGTAATATTATTGGTCGTCAAAGTTTCCGATACGATCGCGCAGAACCGCCGGGATTGTTATCGAAGCCTCGTAAACGAATTCGAAAAGTGGCAAAAATACGTATGCAAAATATGTATACGTATATATATAATATATATATTTTAATACAAAATATGTCGGATTCGATACGTCAACCCTAATGAAAGTGTCCACCAGTCAACTTACTCGAAATTGAGGTATCGTGACGGTTTTCAATTCGCAATATTCTTGAACTTGAAATTTAAAAAAAAAATTCTATTCAGCTCGAATATCGAAGCGTGCTACAAAATTCATGAAAATCGCTCACCCAGACAAACACCTGAATCTATTCGTTCACGAGTTTCTGAAAATTGTTGCCGCTTCAGCCCGATTTGTTATTCATTTCACGGAGTGAAATGAGCTGCGAAAATAGTGTTACGCCATTCGATCTC